>OY015313.1:92477067-93797206 GCA_955612985.1 Cheilosia scutellata | reverse complement strand
CTACTTTTTCAGTGCAGAAACATTTCAAGGAATTTTTGGATTCTCTTAAGGTATGTACTTATAGATTTTATTAACATACTGTCCATAACATTATATAATCCAATAGCTTTTATATATTAATAGGAACTCAGTGACAAATATACCCTAAATATTGGATCTAAATTATACATCCGTAGTCACTTAAGAGTGAGAGAAGCATACCAAAATACCCTGAAGAAAAGCTTCCATACAGACATTCAATATTTAGATTTCTCGAGAGCCGACGAATCAGCTAACATTATTAATAGATGGTGTAGTAATATAACAGAAGGCCACTTGCAGGATTTAGTTAACAGTGGTGAGTACTTATTATTGTTGTTTTAAAATGTTTTTGATCTTGTAAACAAATAGGCGCTTTTTATCAATTTAAGATAATGTACAAAATGCAGTGTTGCTGTTAGTAAACGCAGTGTATTTCGATGGAAAATGGCGTGCGCCATTTACCGAAACCTTTGAGAGTGTGTTCTTCAAACGACCAACTGAACAGATTCGGGCTAAATACATGACAGTTGAGGATAAGTTCTGGTACTTCCAGTCAATTATGTGGAGTGCCAAAATTTTGAGATTGCCATATCAGGTGAGTTTATCATAAAAATGTTGATTAGGCTTTTCTTGTGGGCCGCAATTCTATTTTTTCTTTCTATCAAACTCTGTGTATTTTCTAATGTTAAAATTAAGAGGAAGGAAAGAAAATATGTTACTATTTGAGTTACAAACTTTTAACGAATCATTATTCGAAGACAGATCAGTAAGCTTTACTTTTGTAGCTTTATTTTGTTGGCGATTGGGAGTTCGCTGGTCTACATTAAGTTTGGCAAGTTTAATTAGATTTGTCAGAACTTCGGATTTCCTGAACAGATAAATCTAGATATGGCACAAAAACTAGCTTTAATTTAGACCGAAAGGATAACCAGCCACAAAGATCTGATCACCAATTACTAACTGGCGCCCATACGGTTGATTAAACAATACGACTTAATCCCATATTGTTAGGGAATTGAACGGTTTTTAATTAATAATAATCTTTTCTTATTTTAGGGTAAGAAGTTCTCGATGATAGTAATTTTACCTGACTCCAAGGGTGGAATCGAATCACTTGTTCGAGATATAGAAGGCGATTCTCTAAGACGTATTCAATGGCTAATGACCGAACAAACTGTTAAAGTTACTATGCCAAAATTCAAATTTGATTTTACATCACAGATGAAGGAGCATCTCCAGGAGGTAAATTGGACTAATTACAATAATTGACTTTTATAATAACTTACAAAAAAAAATCTCCTTTACAGATGGGGATAAATGAAATCTTTGCAGATACTGCTGAATTAAGCGGTATTGTACAATCACCAATGAAAAGGAATTTGAAGGTCACTGACTTTATTCAAAAAGCAGGAATCGAAGTTCATGAGACGGGAACTACAGCATTCGCTGCAACTGGTAAGGCCGCTAAAGACACTATCCGTACAACTATGGGAATAATGAATTTTTATTTTCATTACAGACGTAGAAATAGTCAACAAGTTTGGTGGTGATGTTGTAGAAGAGTTCAACGTTAATCGTCCATTTGTGTTTTTAATCGTTGACGAGGCAACAAATAATATTATTTTTGCTGGCAAAGTAATGGATCCAACTGTATAATATTGCAAATACACCATGTACTTATAGTACTTAGAGTTTATAATGTACCTTCGTGTATTTTGATATTATTCAAACAACTATTATACCTACATACTTAAAATAATATATTTTGTGTTTTTATTTTTTATTTACGTTATTTCTGTAGGGTTTTCTATAGTAACAGCTAAAACTACGTAGGTACCCAAATGAAAGAAAATGCATAGACAATTCTTCTGTGAATTATAGACCCGTAATAGTAATAGTATAAAACATAACTGCACCGAAGATGATTGATTAATCTTCAAATCATATCAACCAACTGTTTTTTAACTCAATGATTTGGCATCACTTTTAACGCCAAAAATATTCATGGCAAGGTTACATGAGGACTGTTTTTTTCCACATCTATCTCAGTGAAGTAAAGTAAAGTAGGATTTTTAACACGCAATTACAACAACTTATATAGAGTCTCGAATGTGTCAAACAGTTCGTAGTTGTTGTAATTGCGTGTTAAAAATCCTACTTTACTTTACTTCACTGAGATAGATGTGGAAAAAAACAGTCCTATGGTTACATGCTGATGCGCAAACGGAAACATAATTCTTGAATAGTTGTTAAGTTTTAGATAAATTGAGAAGCTTTTTCAGGACAGTTATACTTTTGGATGTTTGTCACACGTTTGTCAGGCGTTCGCGGTATGTCAAAATTAATGGCTGCAATGATTATTCCATCATATACCATATGGGCCTAGGATTATTCAAGAATGAGTGCATTAATAGCGCTCCTTTGACAGCACCAATACATGGAAAATCCTGGGCCCGCAGGCATCTTGTAGGCAAAGTCCGTTATGTGGGAGGAGTCGACAGTCTATTCAATGTATATGGTTTGTGGCCTTATTGATGTTAAGGGTATTCACTTAATACATAAAATGCACTTGTGTAGTGATTCTCGAGTGGATTCTGACTTGGAATCGTGAAGCGAAATAATTCTCTCCTCAGAATCAACAGAAGAGTATTTTTTGCGCCAATGGAACGGTTTCAGAAGTGATTTTCTTGACTTCGGACCCTCCTGGACGCTTCTTTTTGCCCAATGGAAAAAATGGACATTAGGCTCGGAAATCAACCGCGGAAAGTTACGCAAATCACAAATGTCAAACTTTGACAGACAGTCGTATGAATTGTTTGTTTGTTTCCAGAGTTTTTTTTTAGAAAGATCTCAAAATGACGGTAAGAATTCAAGTAGGTAAAAAAATATTTTTTATTACTTGACAGTCGACATTTCCGAGGCGTGTTTACTTAAAGCACCGCAGAAATTTATACATTTACGAGCTGTATAAATTCATCAGATTAAGTGAATACACTAAACTTGTTATGTTGCTATTGAGAAATGGAGGGTTTATTGTATACCCCAGCGGCGATAATTTGAACCCTTCTAGGCATACAAATTTGACAGATCAGCGAAAAAATATACGGAAAAGGAGATAGGCGACATTAAATAATTAAATATTGTGAAAAATAAATACATTTGTTAAGTAAAAACATAAAAATAAATTCCTAACTAGTTTACAATTATGGAAAATAAAGAAAATGTGTTGCATCGAGCGTCTCATTGTGGTGTACCCCAACGCAACTCATATGACAAAATAGTATAACCATTTACAAAATGTTTTAGTTTGATTTCGTGGGGTTTTGAAATCATCGAGGATTTATTAAAGAACAGACTTTACCTACATCACTGTTTGCTGAATCTGGTATCACACCTATAGCATATACCCAACCAGCCTGGACGAGCTCTTTCCCTTCACGAATGGATTCGCGCAACAAATTAATTTAATGGTAATTACAAAATGCATTTTTTGTTCTTTATCTAACCAACTCTACTACAAATTTAAAACAAAACTGCCCTTCTAGCATCCAGCAGATGTCACTACTGCAAGACCGGCACGAATTTGTTCCGAAAATCCCACTGAACATACTCATTCAGGGCATGTCAATTTTTCTGTCCGTACACAAATTTCTATAAACTAGTATGCGTGTGTAGTTGTGTTTGTGCGTACAAAATCTCCATCGAATACAGAGGCACCAAAGTGAGTGAGATCTTTGTTTTGCCCAACACTTGTTCGAAATTCCGGAAAAATTGCGTGAAAACTGTAGAAAAACTGAACAAAATTGACTAAAATTTGTTACAAAATCTAAATAAAATGTTGAACTTTCGATTTCACTAAACGTTTCGGTGTTTTGTTCGCGTTAAATTAGTGAAAAGTGCCGACAAAAAAAAAGTTCCAAGTGCTTAAAGTGTGGTGTGCCGAAAGTGTAGCAGCAGAGAGCACAGCCTCGCCATGTTCCAGCAAACCCAAGCTGCACAAGGGCGGCGGTGTTTATTATTTTTCTCTGCGATTCTAATTACAATTTTCTGCATTTTCGAACAAATTCAAGTCTCCCATGGCCAGGGTGAGTAATTTTCTCGTTAATTTGCAAGCACTTTTCCATAAGTGAATACTGCACTTTATAATTAGTTTGCGTGTTTGCGGAAAAGGTTTAGAATTTTCATATCCTCCACCCCACCCCCCCATATAAATATCGCATACATCACATTCACATCCTCTTCCTCGTCGTCGTCGTCTTTTACCCTTTTTCCAATTGCTTGCAACTTGGATGATAGTACACGACAACGAAATTAATGTGTAGGAGCAAAAGTGGCGGTGGAGCGATATACAAACGGCGTATACAAAAGAAAAAAAGTTTTTCTTTCTATGCTACGGCCCCGCGAGCTGGGTTTTACAATCCGAACTGGTGAACTGACCACCTACTCCGCCTTTTCCTATTCCTACTTACTAGTGCCGCTTCGTTAATCCTACTTTGGGGTTTTCTTAATGAATTAATATTTGTTCGGCGTTTTGAATTATTTCGCTTGATTAATAATAATCGTCGAGAGGAATTTTTAATTGAATTATTATGTTGTACGAGTAGTTTGCACTTTGACTCAACAAATTAAAACGAGGCCTTTTTCTTTTCTTTGTTTTTGTGTACTTTTTTTATAGAAGAAGTTAATGTGGAGCTCGGAAAAAACATCACTGTCCAGTGTACATCGTCCAGCAATCATGTCCGGTGGACATTCAAAGGGAAAAATATCACTAGCCAGGAGAAAAGGTAAGCACCACGATGTATTGAAGACAAATTAGTGTTGGTGGTGGTTCTTTTATGTCTTCTTAACTGAACGATCTATTCATGTCCCTGTAATAGTACTCTACATCTTCATAATTCTTCTCAAGTGGTTTAAAATTGGGATGCAATAAGGTAGATGACTTTATCGTTACCACTGAGTCAATGAACTCGTCATTTATTGTACACCAATGAATTGCTTAGACTTTACATCCGGTGAGTAATTTATGTATATCACGACTGCGATCTTCAAGCGGAGATTGTTAGCATCAGAAACGCCACAGAACCTACGGAAGAGTATATGTATGCAATTACACGTCATGTCTTATCAGAACAAATAGTTGGTGGATTCCATTCACTGTGCGTATTAACGAACTATTCTAAAGGATGACCATAGTATGAACGTTTTGTAGGAGTTTAAAGTCGCGACAATCCTAGCCCCAAAGTCCAGCTAGTAAAGAGTCAATTTTCATGTCACAAATGACTCCTTTCCTTAGTGGGGAATTAATGAACCCAAACTCGAGCTGTCAGATATCAGTGGTAAAGGATGTAGTGGGAAATTGTATCCGAGCATAATATACTTACAGGAACCAATGACTTCCTCTTTTTTCGCTGGAAAGATTTTCTGCAAACAACAAGATGTAAAGATGCTGATTTAATCAGAAAAAAACTGAAACCTTACTTGCTTCGGTCAATATCTCACGGCATTACTCTCAACCTTTCCAAACTAATGTAACAACAGGTTTCTGCAGTAGTGACCAATGAGGTTGACATTGGACTGCACTGCATATAAAAATGCCTACAAATAAATTTCGACGGAACTGCGACAACTAGGTACATTGGAATCATGCCATCAGAAGTAAACGATAGTAAACGGCCCAAAGTTGAGCACATAAGCTATCCGTTTTTTTTTTGTTGTTTTCTGTTTGAAACTTTGTTTAATAAATAAAGCTGATTCAATAATGCATCTTCCGCCTTTTGAGTAAATCTTCATGAAACAAAAAACCTGTCAGTCATATGAACTTTACCGGCAGTCAGCTAGTCATAAGTATCACGCGCTATGACTGTGTGACAATTAATCAGAACAATTTACTGTGCCGACATTCATTTGCTAAAATATATGGCACGATTTCATATTCATCTTAACCCGTTAATCTTTTAATTAGTCTAAGCCAAAGTGCGTAATTATGTGCAAGGTCTTATCTATTCTTTGTGGTGTTTCTTAATCTACATTTAATGATTTAACTGGAACGTCAATAAGAGAATCTTGCGCTTTTGCATGGAGTATTGCCTTATGACCCTTGCTGGACTTTAAAATATCAGTGCACAGCCCCGTACACTAATGCATCGAACAAATCTGATGAATCTTCGAAGTAATCAATCACAATTAGACAACGACGCACTTTGAATTTGTGATTTATTACGGCCAGCTGGATTTTCCTAGAGTAGCTCCAAACTCCAGATCATATTTAGTACACAACAGACCAAACCACTTTTATCTACTACCAAAATAACCATTGCAATTTTATTACAACTCTCTTCCTCTCAGATACCACCTCTCCACCGAATCAGTTAACGATATCGATGAAAATGCCCTGCTCGTGGAAACAACGAATGCCGCCGTGGCCACTGCTTTTGTTCACAATTTAAGCATTCATCGTGTGAAAATCTCCGACGAAGGCAACTACACATGTCACAGTACCGGCACTGGTGGAACCGCCGATCCCGATCAACCCAACGAAAATGTATTCTTTATACAGCCAATAATTCGTCCAAAAGTCACAGCCAGTAGCCCGAATAAAATTAAACGAAAAATCGGACAAGCCGTGTCGCTGTATTGCCTAATTGAGGTGTATCCCCTGGAGCCGATTAGGAACCACATAAAATGGTTGAAAGATGAGATTTCATTTAGTTTCCTCGACAGTAGCACAAATGTAACTCTGCTCAATGGCACTCATGTGAATGTAACTCTCGAGTTGACCGAAGTTTATAAAAAGGAGAACGGCACCTATGGGTGTGTTGTACTCTCACCGTCAGGCGATGAGTTGGTGCGCAAAGAGATGGCTCTGCTTGTGATGGATGTGCCGCAAGTGAGCATTGACTATGTGAAAGCAGTTGGGGCGAATAAAATATTTCTCAACTGGACACTAAACGATGGTAACGATCCGATTCAAAAGTATTTCGTGCAATTCATGCAAGAGGGTGCTCCCACCTTTACGTACTACAATCATGTCATTGGTGGAAAGAACACGTCTTATGTGTTGGATAACTTTCTGCCGAACACAAGCTATTTGCTGCGAATCTCGGCGAAGAACAGCATAGGCGATGGCATCCATCATCAGTATCATCAGCCAGTGCGTACACTGGAGAAAGATCCAGTTTTTGTGCCCAAAGTAGAAGCGACTGGTAATACAGAGTCCACGATAACCATCGGTTGGGCCCCGCCATCGCCCGAGCTCCTGGAGTACATACAGTACTATGAATTGGTTGTGTCGGAACCGGGTGAGAGTCCCCGCATTGTGGAGGAAGCCATTTATCATCAAAACAGTCGCAATCTGCCATACATGTTTGACAATCTGAAAACCGCCACTGACTACGAGTTTAAGGTACGAGCTTGCAGCGATCTTACAAAGCAGTGTGGACCCTGGTCGGAGGTGGTTAATGGCACAACAATGGATGGTGTAGCCAGTCAGCCGACCGATTTACATGTGGTGTGCAATATTTCTCGTCAAAGTGCGGTGAGTGTTGCCTGGAATGTCCCGAAAATACCAAACGGAAAGGTCATCTCGTATTCAATTAAGTTGGTGGGTTCGGCCAATTACAAAATGGAAGGACGGCAGATGAACGCAACCTGGGGCCCAAAGGAACGTCGAGTCGATGAGCCGAACCATAAAACCGTGTACGAAGGTGTCAATCCCAATACCAACTACTCGGTGACAGTATCGGCTCTCACACGTCGTAAAAAGACTGGCGAACCCGCCACTGCGGTGTGTACAATGCCTGTTGCCCTGCCCGACTCCATTGGCCGAATTATCTGGACAAAAGTGAAGACATCCGACGAAAAGTGCGTACTCAAACTATTCATGCCGCGAATTAGTGAGCGCAACGGTCCGATTTGCTGTTATCGAATCTACTTGGTACGAATGCAAGAGTACAATCGTGATCTTCCCGTTCCGGACAAACTTAATGTTTCCACATACCATGAGATCCACAATGCCAACAACACTCGTAATGGAGCGTACATAGCTGAGATGTTCCCCGGTGCGGCTTACCGTTCGGAGATATTCCTTGGCGACGGCAAGCGAATGTATCCAGACGAAGTTAGCCAGAGTATAGGCGACAATCACTGTCGAAAGTGTCTCGATGGTATGCCCTTTCGCAGGATCTATCACGCTCCCGTGGCCCGAACCACAACAACTACAACAACTCCGAAACCAGATGGTGAGTGTCTATTTTTTAAAAAGTATTTCCTCCAAAATGCCTCACATTGTTTTCTCTTTAGAACATCCAATTCCCATAATTCCAGAGCTAAGCCAACGCGAGCAGTTAAACCGAGCTGGAAATCTCACACAAGCAGCGTCAAAAATTCTCGACAACAAGCGTCGTCGTCGCAGGAATCCAAAGCACGCAGTTGGACAGAATATACAAAATTTAGAAGACGTTATCGAAACGACTACAGTAATGGCATCTGTTTCGCTCCATGAAGTCCTCGATGAGGTGTTTGATGGAGAGATTGACATGAACAGTAACTATACCGGCTTTGTGGAAATCATCGGTAAGTGCACATACAAGTGTGGGCTCTGCCAGTTGACAATGTATTCATTTATTTTGTAGTACGCGAAGAAGATAGCCCACCAGGCGCCAGCAAACCTCTGATTGCATATAGTAACTATTTTGAAACCATCAATCCGCAAACTGTGGCCGAGGTGTTTGACAATGGTGATGATGTGTCCCTAGTGCTAAATATTGTTGTGCAAGTTTTATGTGTTTTAATCGGATTGGTACTGTTGCTGTTGATTGCCCTGTGCCTCATGCATCGATACTATACGAAGAATACTCGTCAAGGCGATGAAGTAATCAGTTTGCGGGATTCATTAAGGTAAGAAAGTCTTTCTCAAATGACAAAACTGCGCAGACAGTTGAGAATTTCCTATAAAATTTCCCCTCACTCATATATCTGGAACTATACGCTGTCCCTATCAATCAAATGCCATTTCAAAATTCGCCAACATTCGTAACTGCATCGAGAATGATGCTCTATGTATGGCCTTGAGTGTAGCCTCAAATTTGTATTTTTTCGTTCGAGAGCGTCCATTGGCATTAGGAGAAAATAGAAGGTATTGCCAGAATGTGTTCAACCACTTGACGGACTATCCCCATTTGCTGACACATTTCATTCGTTAACGCGATTGGTGTGTTCGGATAAAACAGTAACTTCTTGGCTATCCAATTGATCCGATGCCATCCAATAACGAACCTTCTAAATCTGTCTCAACAATATAGACGAACAGGCGGTATTTATTTTGTATTTTTATATGTTTGTTGAGGCTGGTATATTTCGTTCCAAACGCCCTGCTGGCTGTCCAATATCCCCAATTAATTTGAATTTTTGATGTTCTTTTTGCACGTTAGTCAGCTGTCATATTCTGTTTCTCTTCGATTTTTATGGCAGTTCTGTATTTATCTGTTAACGCACCACGCATGCTCTTCTGGGGATCTAATTGTATTATCTATGTAACGCATTCCTGAAAGGTAGATGTGATAAACAAGAGGAATCGATTTCTTACAGATTCTGATGTAGGTGTAGCAACGGGAGCATTTTTTTTACTGTAAATCTAATAGATTGAGTATCGGCTGGGGCACAAATGCCTTAGCATGAAAGTCGTGTCGGGGCGAGACAGGTCGATTTTAAGTGAGTAGAAAAGAGAGGATAGGGTAGATTTTCTTAATTAACCTAAAACTTGACCTGTCTCGCTTGACACGACTGTCATGGGAACGCACGTGCGGCCCAGCCCTGTTAGGTTAACAACATTCTTACAGCTTTCTATTTTTCTTATGACGATGCCACTCATCCTAAGGGTTTTGTTTTCATTTCTTGTTTCCTCTCGGTCGTAGTTACTTTAATGGGAGATGTATTCCATATTGTTTACGATGTTCACCTTATCTTCTTTCGATCCACTCCTATATTACATGAATTCCTGGTCGGAACACGATTTTCGGTAATCAGAGCTATTTCAACGAAGTCTCTTTATCGCTATTCCAGTTCTTAGCCTCTACATATTTCGCTAGTCATGGCTTGTCATTTTGTTAGTTCAATTGGGACACTTTAGAATGGCCTGGCAGAGTCGCACATATACACATTACATTCGAAACGGAAGTACTGAAGTCCGCTGTAATTGCTTCTCAGGACTCAAAACTTATCAAATTTCCCTATTTTGCGGTCGCCCCATCTCACTAAACACTGTAGATCATAATTCTTCATAAGTTTTTGTTGGCTAAGAATATTTTTTGACCATCCATATTAAGGTGAGTCCATCATCCCAATTTGAATCCACAAAAATCGGCGCATCATGAAACTGGAAACATTTTTGTTTCTTTCAAGTTATCGGTAATCTTCATTAAATTTCTAATAATTTTTTTTTTTAATTCTCCAGTCGAGCTCTCTGCGGCGGTCGGACCAGCAACCATCGCCACCTAATAGGCTCCGCCTTGGCTAAGCCCGCTGACATTGGGCCCATTGCAAAAATGGATCTACCACAATCGTACAGGAATCGTCACAAAGACACCGACTATGGTTTCCTACGAGAATATGAAATGCTTCCAAGTCGCTTTAACGATCGCACAACCAAGAACTCGGACATCAAAGAGAATTCTCACAAAAATCGTTATCCCGACATTAAAGCCTACGACCAGACAAGGGTTAAACTTTCCCAGCTGAATGGAATGCAAGGCTCGGATTATATAAACGCCAACTTTGTGATTGGCTACAAGGAGAGAAAGAAATTTATTTGTGCGCAGGGACCCATGGAAAGCACCATCAGTGATTTCTGGCGTATGATCTGGGAACAGCATCTCGAAATTATTGTCATGCTAACCAATCTCGAGGAGTACAACAAGGCCAAGTGTGCCAAGTATTGGCCAGAAAAAGTTTCCGATTCAAAGCAGTTTGGTGACATTACCGTCACATTTGCCTCTGAGCAGAGATTCTCTGACTTTTTAGTACGTAATTTGGACGTATTTAAGCGGAGTACCAGCAATGAAGACGAAGAGGAAAGACGACAGATCACCCAGTATCACTATTTGGTATGGAAAGACTTTATGGCACCAGAGCATCCCCATGGCATTATCAAGTTTATACGTCAAATCAACTCAGTGTATTCTGTGCAACGTGGTCCGATCTTGGTACATTGCAGTGCTGGTGTTGGCCGAACTGGTACATTAGTTGCGCTTGATTCACTCATTCAGCAGCTAGAAGAAGAGGATCAAGTGTCGATTTTCAACACCGTGTGCGATCTCCGTCATCAGCGTAACTTTTTGGTGCAGTCTTTGGTGAGTTGGTAGTTTTGAAAAGTTTCTTTGAACGAACTGTAATAGATTTGGTTTCTTTCCTTTTATTCAGAAACAATACATATTCCTGTATAGAGCTCTGCTGGACATTGCTCAATACGGCAACACAGAGATTCTCGCTAGAGGCTTAAGTTTAACAATCGAGAATCTGAAACAGAAACCGAATGACAGTAAAGAGAAATGCAAGCTCGAATATGAGTTCGAAGTAAGATTGCTGGTGGTGGGGATAATAATATCTTTATTAATTTGTTCTGTTTTAGAAAATCAAAGCGATTGCCGATGAAACAAACAAGAGTTGTTCAGTTGGCAGTGGCGATGAGAATATGAATAAGAATCGTAGTGAATTAGTTATACCATACGATCGTAATCGGGTAAGTCAATTATTGTAGTAAAAAAAAAAAAACAACTTTGCCCATTATACGTCTCTCTTGCAGGTCATATTGAATCCGATTCCAACACGAGAACATTCGACTTATATAAATGCGTCCTTTATCGAAGGTTATGATAATTCCGAGTCGTTCATCATAACGCAAGATCCCCTGGAAAATACTATAGGCGATTTCTGGCGAATGGTTTCGGAACAGAGCATAACCACTCTTGTAATGATATCAGAGGTAAATTTGACTTATGCCTAAGAAATGCGTGATTTTATTATTGTTTCCACTCGACAGATTGGTGATGGTCCAACAAAATGTCCAAGGTACTGGGCAGACGATGAGATCCAATACGATCATATTCTGGTCAAATACATGCACAGCGAAAGTTGTCCTTATTATACTCGAAGGGAGTTCAATGTGACCAATTGTAAAATTGACGATACGATTAAGGTCACACAATTCCAATACAATGGCTGGCCAACGGTGGAGGGCGAAGTGCCCGAGGTGTGTCGAGGTATTATTGAGTTGGTTGATCAAGCGCAGAAACATCATGCTGCTGAAAATAATTTCTCAACATCGACGCCAATTGCAATGCACTGCAGGTATGCTCAGTCAAGTTTAACCCAAAGCTATTGGAATTAACTGATGACATATTTTTTTGTTTTCTTGTAGTTTGGGAACGGATCGAAGTTCAATATTTGTGGCCATGTGTATATTAGTGCAACAACTGAGGACTGAGAAAAAGATTGATATTTGCACAACTGCGAGAAAATTGCGATCGCAGCGAGCTATGCTTTTGGACACATATGTAAGTGAATTTGTTTTTGCATAATTTTTGTCTTAATTAACTTACGGATGAGGAATGATACCTTTCCTCAAATCAGTGTAGGAATTAGTTCCTGCCTGACGAAAAACATGATTTTTTTAAACAATTAAGAGTACCAGTTTATATTCGGCGAGAGTGTCATCTCCTACAGTGCTTTCTTTCAAATTTAGTCCCAATATTCGATATCATGCACATAGCATACCCGTGTGGGCATTTGGCTTTACTGTAGGTATGTGGTCGCCTTATAAAAGCCAAGTGTATTGAATCATAGACGGAGTGTTCCTCCTGTGCCCGAAATATGAATAGAAATGTATTCTGAAAGGGTTGCGGTTGGGCTTGCCTTCTGTCAATGTGATGCCTTTGATAACTTTCGTTGTACAGAAGAAAAAAGTTCCTGTTAATGAAAGACCTTTTTTAGCGAATCAAAGAAACGACAGTAAAATGGTGATCGGTTCTGTTGATAAGCCCGAAAGTCTAAAAATTCAAAATCGACTAGATCGAAAACAACGTAATGCATTGAATAATCTTGCCCTCGAAATTTAGTCGAGAGAATAGGGCCAGTCAACAGTCGAAACAGTAGGGTCATCACTTTGTTCATCAGAACTTTCAACGTCAATCATTTCTCGTCTTCAGATAAGCACAACTTGCTTTCTACCATCTGTAGCAAGAATTTGTGATCGATATGGGCTGCAGGATGTTGGAATCGTTAACAGCACTGACAAAACCCTTGTAATCGACAAAAATAAAATCCACCGAGCTTTGTCAAAGTTGAGAAAGAGTCTAAGAAGCCAATACAAAGATGTCATTCTCAAGAGTATTTACTTCGACGGACGGATAGACAAATCCCTTGTTTCAGAACAAAACAAAAAACGGGCATCATTCTCGTAAGGAGGTTATAGAAGTAAATATAACAATTCTTGCAGAACCAGAGTCTATCTACTTGGCTCATATTACTCCGAAATGTGGTACAGGGAAGGAAATATGCAATTCAATGATCGATTTTGATTTGGAAAACATTCTTTCTGTTGGATGTGACGGAACTGCTGCTAAAACTGACTGGAAAGGAGGTGTAATTCGATACATGGAAATAGAATTAGGTTGTCCATTACAGTGGGCAATATGGCTGCTGAATTGCCCCTAAGACACCTTTTCACGTCCTTAGAAGAATCAACCTCGGGCCCTCGTGAATATTCTGGTCCGCTCGGTAAGGCTCTGATTGATTGTGAAAGTACCAATATTGCTCAGTTTTCTCCTGTGATTGGAAAGCATCGCACCTGAAATTGAGGAAAGCATCACAGAATACAGAACAAAAATATGTCTATAAAGCGCGTCAAGCAATCAAATCAAAAGATTTTCCAAAATCTAATTCCTATCACTGTGTCCAACAGAAAAATTTGATCGCCAAAAAACTTAACCTTGCCTATGTAATGAGCCTAATAGTACGAAGTGTGAGTTTTATTCGTGGACGGGCGTTGAACCATCATCTTTTTAATGATTTGCTTGATGAATTGGACAGTGCATATGTTGATTTGATCTACTAAGCTGAAGCAAGGTGGGTGAGTCGTGGTAAATTGCTAACAAGGTTTGTGGGTTTGATGGCAGAAATCAAAATATTTTCCAAATCCAAAAATAACTATGAAGAAAAACTCGATGTTAAATTATGGCTGGCCGACTTGGCATTTCTAACTGATGTACCTAACTGCGAAGCTAAATAACCTCAAAAAATACATATCAGACATTTCAGCATTCGTGAAGAAAATCGATCTATGGAAGAGGCATAGAGTAGAGGAATTTTAAACATTTTCCTTCGATATCTCTCCTTTTGGACCCTGAATATCTTCCGAAGTACAACCCAGCTCAACATGTGGAGCTATTCCACTAGCTACAATCATAATTCTGTATGGAACCTCTCCATATTTCTGTCAAAAATCCATTCATCAATATCGACATTTGTCAACTAGCTTCTTTGATGAAAACTCAATGCTTCATCAATAATGCAGAAGCTGAATTTTACACTTCGCAGTGATATCACCCTTAAAATAAAAGCACAGGCAATAAAGGCGACAAGGTTTTCCAGCTCATGGACCCTGTTAAATACAAAAACTTACGTAACTGTGCACTCATTGTTAAATCATTTTTGAGGTCAACATAAATCTATGTGAACGTGCTTTTTTTCAACTAAAAGTGATTAAAACCAACTATAAAAATATGTTGACAAACAATTTTGGTTTGCTCAGAATATTACTAACCAGACTTTAAGAAGCTTTCTGTAAATGTGAACAACCAAAAATTAAGTTTGTACTGTTGCAGTCTATTGTCTTTGTAGAATGTGATAATAGGTTTTTTTTTACACTCAGCGGTGTGCCCGCGTACCATGTCTAGATTTTCAAAATAGCCCTTGGAGCAATACCTGTTGGGCACCACTAATCTATATGATACAAAGTTCTGCTATAAAACTGTCGAGAATTTGCCTAAATGTTATAACCGTTTAATTTATTCCCGCGAAGAATCCAATTTGCACTTCTTCCGTACTTGGGATGGTATAGTCATTCCATCGCGAAAATCGTGATAAAATACGGGCTAATATGTACTCATTCCCAAAACTATAAAGACTTAAGACTTAACTACATCCGGCACAAAGTAAAGTACTCGCACGAAAATGTTTTTTCCCTTTCCACACCATTTCAAATGTGTATGTTTCTCTCAATTTTTCACAAAGTGTGTTACTTGAAAGTTAGATAATACCTCTAACTTTAAAGTGCACACTTTGCGCCAATTACTGATCTCGCCAATAGAGGGCTCTAATGCGACTAGAATGCTGCATTTTTGTTTACCATGGAAATTAACCCTTTTGCACAAAATGGCAGTGTTTTGTTTGGGTTTACTTTCGTGTCAGAGCGAAGTTTTTAGATAAATTTCTTACCACAAGGGAGCAAATGCGTTTGTGTGTGAGCTTGCACTTTTTCACTTTTCGACGAATGTAGTTCAGCCTTAACTCTTCGCTTGATTTCTGATGTGGTGCCAATTTCATTTTTTCACTCATGCTCTTTCTTTTTCTTCTCGAAAATCTCTTTGCTCCTCTTAGGCAGAAGAATATCTAGTTTATACAGCTTCTCTTTGAATAATAATTATTTTTTACCACTACATTTTGACATACTTCTTACAGGCGCAGTACGAGTTCCTACATCGTGCGATTGCAAATTACGCTGATTTGCATAAGCTCTCCACAGAGTCACCATCTGACTGTTAATAGTTTGTTTCTCTAACAAATCATCGCTTTTCATTTAAAGCATGTTTTATAATGTCTATTTCAACTGTGTACGTTTTTATTTAAATTTTATTTTGTTGCACAAAGTATATTTGTGATAAAAAAAAAAACAAAATAAAATTTACCACAACATGGCAATAGTGTGAAACCATGAAAAGTGAACAAAAAAAAAGTAAATCCAATAATTGTATAAAGTACTCTATTCATACGCAAGACTTGACGTATCTAAAATATTTAATTTATCATTTTTTTTTTAATTGCCTAACCAATAAGTTGTCATTTTATGTTCAAAAACAATGCGAACGTCGAAAAATTAATAACAGTGTTTGCTGAGTAAAAAAAAAATATTAATTGTATTTAGAATAAGCTACCAAAGGACTAAAACATATAAAAAAAATTATATATAAATATTATCAATGTAAATTAAGAAAAAATAAATAAAAAGAAAAACATTATACAAACCAACTCTGACCACACACATACACACAACTGAATATTTACTTGTTTTAGCAAACAAATGTTTTTTTATTTGTTTTTTATTTTATTTTATATATCTCATTGTAAGGTATTTATAAATATTTATATACGCAAATTGTTGTTTTTTTTCTACTCCATTTTTTTATACTATACAAAGAAAAAACAAAAATTAACAAAAGTGACGCCATATTTATATATAAACATAAGAGAGAATTAAATAAGAAAAAAACAAACATTAAACTATATTGCTGCATTAATCATAATTAGTTTGCATTATTTATAATTATAACTATAAGTTAATCTCATCAAAAATAATTATAATAAATCGAATAAATTGCTCTAGTATTTTAATTTTTTGTTAGTTCTATGGAAAACGGAAGAGAAAGGGGAAAACTAAGCGCGCGCGAAGAACGTCAAAGTATTGCACAAAATATTAAATAGAAATAGAACGTATAATTGAAAACGAATGTGAGATTAAAATCAAATATCTGCAGCAGTTAGGTGGTTTTTGTTTTCGTTTTTTAAAACTCTTTTTACTCTATTTATATAAATGTATTATTTTAGCGAAATTGTAATATGATTGAAATCAGAAAAAAAGAATGTTGTTTTCAATTTCATTATTCTCATACTAAGTACAGGAAATAGATTTTTATACACACAAATAGATTTTATTACAAATTTTTGTACATTTACTTTGCATAAAATCGTTTAAATGGTTCCATCAATGTGAAGTTGAGAAAGTGAGAAAAACAAAAATCTATAAATGTATATATATACACAACATGAAGCTTATAAATATTATTATAATTTTTGTTCTTAGAAATAAATAATCTAGTCTATACAACATATTATAATTATTATTATTGAAAATAGTTTTGTTTGTTTTGTTTTTTAGTTGTTTTCTTACAAACGAAATAGGCGTTGTCGAACAGTGTAAATAGCAAACGCATTTATTACATTTCCACAGATGAAACCACCATTCTCTTGATGGATTTGTTTTCGATAATCGGCAGTTTCTATTACACTGAACTGGTGGCCTCAATGATTAGTGTGTTGGAATACTAAGCGAGGGATCCCCTCGGTTCAACGTTCCGATGTCAATTCTCCAAAATTCTCGCATACTTTTATCTGTCGAAATCTCCAATTTCATGGGAACGACAGAAATTTGCAATTCTCAAAATCCGCAATCCGCATACGAGAATTTCTCTTCGAATGTTACTCGTCTGCCTTTTCTATATGGATTAGCTTCTCGCATTCGGAATTGTGAGTTTGACAATTCGAATAATGGTTTGTTTTTCTAATTTCTGTGTGAAATAATTTATTGTGAAGAAGCAAAAATAATTAAAATGGAAGGAAAACAATAGAAGAATAGCGGTCATGTGACCAAACACCAAAAACAGGGACTTAGGCCCCTATTGTGAGTGTCGATATTTGATCGTTGATCGACAACTTTGATTGTCGATTGCGATTGATATTTGTCGATTTGACAGTCGCCTGTAGTCGATTACAAATGTCTGGTCGATGCTTTCTCTTGGAAGTGAACAAATTTTGTGCGTACGAATAGCTAAAATCAATCGACGCAATCGACAATTGTCGTGACGATCGCTGATCGACAATCACAATAAGGGCCTTATTGAATTCATTGAAATGAATTGCTTTTGTCGTGGTGCGTGCAGCATTTAATTCTTGTGAATTTCTGTGAAACTACACATATTCGTCGAGAAATACTAGACCGGACGGCATCTAACACGACTAATAGGAATGTTGCAATTGTTTTGATAACTTCCAGCAAATCAATGAATTCCTGTGCCAAGCGCTTGTTTTATCAATTTAAATTTTGTGTCAAAAAGTTCAAATCAATCTTGGGGCTCTCGGATATCTCAGCATATTTTGAGTTGTTCCAACTGCTCTATTGCCAACTGAACAAATATTAACCCCATTTCGCCCAATGCAGCCATTGTAAAAACACAATTTAATCGTAAACCAAAACCACATCCACAATATTTCTTAGCCAATTTGAATTGAATTTTGTATTTCATGGCATTCTTTGCACAATCTGTAGATACATTTTGACGTAAAATTCTACCTCATGCGAGAGGTGAATACAATTTTCGCTTCGTACAACTTTGAGAATACCAATTTTTTTGGTAGATATGCGAAAATTTCAGGCGGATTTGCTCGTTACGTTACGTTAGGCGGAATTTGGGAATTGGGATCAAAAATCCACTTCTTGCGAATGTCTGGCAAATAGTGCATATATCCATCTTGGGAAAGCTTCTCAATTCTGCTGTTTGTAACCGGCATAAAAATATAGGTCCCTTTCACACGACACATAAATAAAAAATCGGATTGTAGAGGACAGCGAGGCCTAGGGTTCTATTCTTTTTTCGTTTTTTTTTTTTTTGATGCGCCAATGGATGTGGTATTCTTCTAAAGATGCGGTAGCCGGTGCCAAATTCGCAAACCCGAATAATTGATGCCAGGAGTGCGCCTAAACATACTAATCCACACCCTACACACTTCAACCACTCTTCCCGCGGGACTGCCATTAGGTATTACTTCGCGGGGCTGGTTAGTATTCAAGCTAATCGTGTTGTGTCGGGCTGGGCAAATTATTTCTCCATGCCATGAAGGGTGGGCAATAAAAAACTGCGTGCTCCGTGTCTTCATCTTCATTTATGCATTCAGGGCAAGATGGTGAGCTGTCGTACCCAAAACGGTACAGATACTTGCGATAGCCATCGTGGCATTCCTGGATTGTCAGTATAAGTTTGTATGTCCATCTGTCTTTCGTTGTGTTATTATATTGCTATTGACGGGTTCTATTCCAAACTGGACTATTTGACGATACTCGTCTGAAAAGTTACGTGATTACGGCCCAAATCGATTCAGAAGAGATTTCTTCCATTGTAAGCTCGATGCCTAAATCAGTTTTTCAATTATGTATGTGGTTTCTTTCGATCACTTTTTCTTTGAATATGCTCATCAAAGAGTACTTTAAAATTACATTTATTATAAAGTATCGTCGCAGTTAACAAAAGTACTTATGATGACTTGAAACTTAGCATTTTGGTAGATAGTGTTGTAATATAAATTAATGTTGTAATATTAATTCACCACCTTCAAAAATCTTATATTTTATCATAAAATATCCATTTAATGGTTGACACAACTTACGGCAGGCAGGCCAACAAACATGACAGCACGTAAAATAAAACCGATTGAACGATATCGTTTTCACGCATCATATCTGAGGCAATAAACAGAGACTGCTATTATCGAAACGACGTCGTTCGGTCGTTTTCATTTAACGTGATCTGGCCCCTGGTTTCGGTTCGATGGTGTAGAGTAGATTCTATCATATGCAGTTTGCAAGTCCGCGCAAAGGTGGTGCTCTCAATTTGAAATTCGTTTGTCTTTTCCAGTATTTGAAATGCCGTGTTAAATCCTTCTACCACATGAGGTCAGGGGCCCTACTCTGTATTTCGTTCCGAAAGTGAAATTTCCCAAAACCGAATATTTGGTACTCTCTATTTCGAAAGTGGAATGCAATTTCTAAATGTGAAAAGCATTGATAAACTGAAAATCGAAAGTGTTACAGAGTACGAATTTAAAAGCGGAACGAGAAGCATTTTCGAATAGGATTTGGCTTTCGGAACGAATAGAGAGTAGGGTACCAGATCCGAGTTTTTTTTTTTTTCGTAGTACTTATGATATGATCAATCGACGTTCTCGACGATTCATTTTTCGCGTTACTTTTATAACTATTTTTTATTTTTTTGCCTTGGCTGGTAAGTTACTCTAACGACACAGCAACAACAAGAAGGGTGTGAAGACTGCCGTTAGTCCATTTATTATGGGACTATGTATCTATTTTCCAGCACCCTGACTACTCTTGGACAATTCTTTTTTATAATTCTTACCGACCTTACCACCAAATAAAATTTCTAATGAAAGAAATGCAAATTCATTTCTATATTCGAAAATAACAGAAATTAGTATGTATTATTTGTTATAAAAGACTTGGCATAGTGGCTATATAGGTTGTAAACGAGGTTATACAAAATAAATGTGTACCTACCTAATAAAAATATATACAATGTCACAGATTTATTTCCAAGCGCATAAATCCAAGCACCATTCATATAAAATCTCATTAAACAATCAACATTTTTCTTGGTTTACATTTCAACGAACCGAAAATGATTAAATCTTTATCTTATAACTCCAACTATTAATAGTTTCATTTGTAAATTTTACTTCAAAGTGAACTGATAATTTTGATTTGTTTCTTTTTAATGCCATTGATTTAAATTAAAAAAATTCTAATTTTTTAATGTTTAATTGGACATTATAATGCTTGATTTGATTTGATTTTTTTGTTATTATATTTTTGCAATACAATACCTCTTAAACAGGTTGCTTTCATCAGCTAATTTATACATAATTTTATTTCAAACTCTTGTTAATTAAGCAAAAAAAATACATATATAATATATACAATATTGTACGACACGTTTGGTATCTGCTATACAAAAATACAAACTGACTAAACGAATGCACCCATAAAAAAAATCCCACCTTAAAGCAAATTATTATAACCGTTTTGAAACATCTCAACGCCAATTTAGTTTATTGTATTTTCTTTGATATTTATTTCCTTTTTATTTTGTTTGTTTCTGTTGTTCATAAATACATATTTTATACTTTTAAAAAGCTCGAAAATAATAAATATACAAAATAAATATATAAAGAAACAAAAAGAAATTAAACAAATATTTAAAAACAAAATAAATAAATAAAGAGAAATAAAGAAATGATGAAAAAAAAAAAACAAACAAATATATTGTAATTTGTAACTCTGTATCACTTATCTGATATATTTTGTATTAATAAAATAAATGTTTTAAATACAACAAATGTTGAAAGTCTATTACTTAAATAAAAGGTTTAAAAGCGGGTGATCGTGGCTCAGTGGAAATGTTGAGTGAGAATAAAATACATTCTCTACGGCGCAGCCTCGTTGTATACTGGCTCGCCCTGTACAGGACTCAATTCAATTTAAGGGCCCTGAAGCGACTCAGCATTTGGATTGTCTATGTCTATATATGACAGGCGCACTTAGAGCCTTAGCAATCCCACTTTTTAGACCGAGTTTAATTTTCGCAATCTAGAGATTGTCAACGCAGGGAACGCTGGGCTCAGGGAAGGCTGTCTCTGGTGAGTCCAACTGCCCACTCAAAATCAAGTAACTAGTAGAATCAATCGATTTTATACGAATCGGAGGATTTTTGCAACGAGGTATACGTCGGAACAGCTTTTCGGAACTTCGTTCATACGAATTTTCTTCCGATATGCTCCGACAGGAATTGGTTGCGGAATTTGTTTACGATTTGCAGTGAAGTGTTGATAAATGAAAGCAATAAAGAAAAAACATTTTAGCAAAGTAATTGGTTGTATTTGTTGCTTAAATGTGTGTTTCCAGGGCAAAAAAAAAAAAACGAAAAAACAAGCACTAAATAGGAAAATACCGATGTACCACGAAACAACATCATATCAAATCAATTCGTTGTCGCATTTTAATTATTCTTTCCGAAAGCGGATACCTCGAATGTAATTTGAGTCTCAGACGGAGTATGCGTTGCGGAGAATTTTCCGTTCCGACGGATACCTCGTTAGGGCCGAATAACCCTAATTTTACAAACGCGTGGCATATGAATTCGAATTATCATGATTCGACCATCATCGCTTTAGCGCTGCGGTTAACTTCCATTCCAGAAATCGAGTGAAATCGAAATTGAAAATCGAGTGAATTCGTTTTCAGTGTTCTGCATTTCGAGCGATTCGCAAACTGCGAAATTTTTTCGAAATCACAATTTCACTTGTCTCAATTCCGAAAATTTTGAAATCGTAATCGAATACAGTGAATTGTACAACACAAAAATTCATTTCCGATTTAATTTCGAGTGAAAGTGAAATGTGGACCTAGCAGTTAGTTTGCATTTCATTTGTTGATTTCCAAATTACTCAGATGATATGAGTACCTACCAAATGATGTCCATATTGGAGTGCGTTTCCGTTCCCCATATTATTCCTTCCTACAAATAAAAGGCCATCTCTAACAAAACTGAATAAAAACACATCTTCATCGCTTTATAAACGTATTTTTCTAGTTTATTTTGTCTTGGAATATTTATTAAATAATATTCACATATATATTCTCTAAACTATGTTTATAATATAATTTAATAGTATCTAAGAATTCAAACCCATCACCCTAAATTTAAACTATTTGCTGCTACCGTTCACAATGTTGCCGACCGCAACATCATCATTCTCGTCATCATCATCATCGTCATCGGCACCCGCACCATCTTCGTTCATCATTCGAATGAATTCTTCGGCGAGTTTTTCTGCATGATCCAAGACCTGATCCCGGGACCATGTTGCCGTCTCTGTGCCAAACGATTGCACTTGTGAGAGTAGATTTTCAAATATTTCCAATTGAGCTTCAACGGAATTCTCATCTGAACTCGCCTCACCATTGTTGGGCGATGCTAAGCCAATTGTTTTCAAAAAGTTTTTATTGGCTAAGTCGAAGTAAATGAAAAATACCATTAAATTAGTATATCCGGCTCGATTTAAATCAACTTACCACCAGAACTGACATCGATGTTAGACCAAACGAAACTTCTCAAAGCCTGCTGTACCTCATCGTAGCCAAGTGGATCGTTTGGATCATCCTCTTCGTCTTCTTCTCGTGACCGTTCCAGTTCTATTACATCAAATAATAGGTTGGATCCCTGCTTGGCTTCTTTGTAGGTAATACCCTCATTGGAATCGTCATACAGTCGATCGCAAAGCAGAATGCCCAGTTCGATTTGGTGAGATTTTACAAAGTCCGCATAGAAGCTAATTCTCTTGGAGAAACCACGCTAAAAAGAAAATTGTTTGTAAGACTCCTCTATGGAACTATGTATTAAGATTGTGTACATTTCCGGAATCGAAGTAAATCAGGAAGGCTTCGACACTTTCAATTATTTCTGCAGGCACTAGATCTAGTTCGGTTTCCAGCGGCAGTAATAGCAAATTCGTCTTGTAGTACTTCGTGGTCAAACTGTATTTATATGCTTTGTAATTGAGGGGAGTACCGACGTCAATGGACACATGATCTTCTTTTTCGTCAATTTTACGAATCTCTACACACAAAGGGAGTGCAAGACAAATAATTGGATTTAATATACATGATTCACTTGGCTGTGTTTCTTACTGTTGATTATTTCTAACGGGCTAACCTTTCCTTCGGATGCAATTAGCACAATTGGTGATTCGATCATGGTGAATGTGACTTGGTTTCGGTTGCAATATGTCTGTAATTATATTTAATTATAGTTGCTGTACCCTTTAAACTTTGAAATAAAAACACTAAAATGTTTTATGGCAGAGCAAGAAACAAAATATATTTTATTTGCTTTAAAGTTTCTTTCACTTGACGTTGACGTTTCAGTTTGACATTTTATCGAATTGGGGTTGTTCGTTTTGTCTATTTGTCACTGCTCTGGATAGAGTTCTAACATACAGCTTGCTCGACAAGATATGTTCCATATGGGTTAAGGTTTGTGTGTGACGTCATGAAGTGAATTTATATTATGACAAAAATTGAATTTTAAATTTTTCTGTTGGACCATCTAATGTAGATAGCTTCCAAAAATAATAAAAACACGATTGTTTGCCTATTGTTAGGATGTGAAATGCATGTGTACAATTTATAGAATGTATGAAAATGCATAGAGAATAGCAATAGAAGTACAAAAGCCCTTCAGTTTTGACAGATAAAAAAGATAACATTTCGGTGAAACAATTTTTATGATTTCAACTTACGACTTTATTGAGATATAGCTGCCCTTAGAAATGGACACAAACCACATAGAACTAGACCCCCAACTTCCATGCACCTACCCTATTCTCCCCGGAATTAATTCATCTGTCTGTGAATACGTATGAAATGTCAAAATCAATGACTGCAAAGATTATTCCCTGATGGCCTGATATACCATGGTCATGGACCTAGGTTTATTCAAGTATGCGTGCATTAATGGCGCTCCTTTGATTTTGTGTAGCACCATTACGTGAAAAATACTGGGCCCGCAGGCAGCTTGTAAGCAATGTCCGTTATGTGGGAGGAGTCGACGGTCTATTCTATGTGGTTTGTGAAAATAGACGCCAGAAATGCTGTCACGTTATTAGTTTTGTATTTAAAAAAAATTTACTATTTGGAACAGGGTCCTGAATGAGACCTTTTTGGTTTCCTTTCTTATTGCAAGGCTACTAACAAAATGTTCAGCTAACATTCAACAATTTGTATCTTCCTAGCAAAGATTTCGATTCTGATTTCGATCGCTTCGAATTCGCCCGAGAAAACTATCGTTTGCCGAAGAACTCGTCTGAAATTTCTTTGCGATACATTTTATGAAATGGTTGAAGATTTGAAGAGTGTCAAAAGCAAAGTAGAAAAAAGTGATGATGATAAATAAGTTAGGTTAGGTCACCCCAAAACTTCATTATTTAAAAAACGGTTTATGTAACTCCAATTAATAGAAAAAAATTATGTAAACGAACAAATTTATTTTATTTCATATTGAATCAAAAAATAGCAAAACAAAAAAAAACTTAAAATAACTCGAACAAATAAATATTATAATTACTTAGTAGTGCATTTTGGTTTATTTGCGTTTGTGTAATGTTTACTATTGTATATTTGCAAATTAAATGTCTGCATATTTTGTCATTTCCACCTGGAAGCTTATAATTTCAGACACACTTTTTGTCCTTATGCTGCTACCGAATTTTCAAATAGGTAGGTTCCGGTGGGCAAGCCCGACTATTATGTCATTGGAACTCGGACTTGTACAATCCACGTTTGGTTTCATTAGAAATACCTACCAAATACTACTTATATAACTAGCTTTCGGTGTAAGAACTTTTATTAATAAGTAAAGTCTATACTATAATTCCAATTTGAGTTTCTCAGAACCAAAAATCGTGCAGTCAGCAAATGAAAGAATAAAGAACAAAAATTTGCCTACTAGTGAAGCACATTTCGCTTTATTAAAAAACAATAAAATCTGCAAAGTTTGTTTGCTGGTGGTGCACAACTTTGTGTTTTTGTAGGTCCACTAACCGAAATGTTGTGATTTTGTGAACAACCAGAATGAAGTCGTTATCGCTCTGAAAAAAATTAAATCTATTCTCAATACCGTGTTGGTTTTCGATGTATTTATTTTTGACATCTCGGCATTTCCGCACAGCGAAAGCAACTCCATTCCAGAACAGTACAAACTTCTCCCTATAAGGACATAAGTTTCCTTTCAACGTATTTAGTACGTTTTAATTAATAAAACCATTTCCTTGACAAATATACAACAGCTGTCAAATTGTAGAGTCCCACATATTCTTAATAAACCGGTTATCATATTCAGAATTCTCCATTCCATGGAAGAATACAACATGCAAGAGGTAGGACAACTGATTTCAAAATAACCACTAGCCCTCTTGATTCGGAGCGGAATAATATTGGAAACTTGCACTTTTTTGAATTGACATCTATTCGTCACCTGAGAATTGGTTTGCTCCATACGCCAATTTCGCGTATTTTGAGTTAGGTATCAAATATAAGGTATTTTAGGGTGCTCTTTTCGAATCTGTTGCCATTTTGGCGCTAACGCTTACCAATCCGGAGATATCCAGCATCGACTTTGCTCTACATCCAACAAGTTTAATGGTTAGTAAATTTTATTTTGTTCCATTTGCCATTTTTTGGCGTATGGAGCAAATTTCCCATGCAAAAATCCTTCATATTGAGTTTACTTTTATTTTGCTCTATTAACTATTACCATTGCATGTGTACGTAGTTTTCCTTTAATTACTATTTTGAAAAGGATCAAACTATGCAACGAGTATGTAGAACCATTTTCATGAATACATTATGCATCTTGTATAATATACAAAACGTATTTTACTAGTATGTTTTGTTTTAGAATAACAGTAGAACTGTTTAATTTAGTACACTTTTGTGTTACTTCCTTTTTTGTTTTTGTTAATAAAATTTATTAAAAAAAAGCCTTTAATTTCACTAGAAATTGAAACTTTTCCATACAAAGTTATTTTCAATAATTCAGTTAGAGTAAGTGTTTGCTCTACATTCAATTTATTTTGCTCCACGTGCATGAAAAAAAGTAAAACTTTAAACGAAACTGGATATGGAGCACAAAAATAAAAAATCATCTTTTCGTATACGCTGTATAACTGCTAAACTATTACGCATGAAAGATTGAAAAGTTGTATTCTAGTTGGGAATACCCTAGGCCCTAGGGAATAGCTGCTATAAATTTAAAAAAATTCTATCGGGCAATTTTTGAGAAAAAGATGCGCAAACCTTCTTTATCATTTTTCTCGAAACCGACTAAGTGGCGTATGGAGCAAACCAATTCTCAGGTGACGTATTGTTAACAATGACACAACAATATGAATTTCAAGCGTTTTACTTACCAAATACACTAACTACCAATAGGTGTCTCTAGCATTGTATGGAGAAATCAAGGACGGTTGTCGCATTGATTGCGTTTCGTAATGCCAACTACTGTAAACAGTGACGCAATATTTTGAATTTCAACCGTTTTACATGGTAAATTAAAACACACCCAATAGGTGTCTCTAGCATTCTATAGAAAAATCCAAGACGGTTTGTCATTTTATTTCACCTTTTTTCGCTCCGAACCAAGCGCGCTAGGGTTGGCGTTATTTTTTGGGGAAAAATTAGTATGAACTGACATTTCACTAGCAGTCCACAGGATATATAATAATGTCAATGACTGAAGGTTTTTGAGAACTTTACATACTTATTTGTAGGCACTGTGCTGTGCTGTGATCGTAATCAATAATGTCATCCGTGGGTAATCGGCTGAGTGTTCGCCGTTTTTATAATTATATTGAATGATGAATTTAGTAATTGGCAGTATTAACATAAACGTACATACCTACACATAGAATCCAAAATTTTGACTTTTATTAAACTGTTAAAAATAAACTAAAAAAAGGGGCGGGTTTCCATTATGCGCACTGAGCAACATTTTTTTTTATAATATAATATTTTTTTCTTGAGGAAAAAAAAAATGTATATAAAAAAATAGTACCTAGGTATATTGACTTACCTGGGAAAGTAGTATGTTCATGACTTACCTACATGATGGGAAGTAGTTAGTACACTCATACACTCATGACTTACCTGGAAAGTATAGTAAAGGATGGACCAAATAAAAGATTTTTTTTTTTGAATGCATCAAATAAAATGAACAAAATTAAATTGTTTGCATGTATTATGGCTTTATTAGTAAGAGCAAACATTCCCATTAATTATGGAACTCAACGTCGTTCAAGTGGCTGCCTCGGCTGGCTTCGCAGTAGCGCATTCTGTCACACCAAATTTCCAATACCTTGTTGATGGTTTCGGGCGGATTGCTTGCATGATATTGTCCTAAGGTGCTTGAATCGGTTATGTATTGTTGGCATAACATCGTGCCTTCACGTTTCCCCACAAAAAAAGTCCAAATGGCTCAAATCGCAGCTCCGAGGCGGTAAATTTACATCCCAAGACGGCTGATAGATTTGGGAATTTGGTGCGCAAAAGATCGATTGTGACATGGGCTGTGTGGCATGGCGCGCCATCGTGCAAGAACCAGAGGTCGTCCAAATCCATGTCTTCAATTTCAGTAAAAAAAAAAGTAGGTTAACATGGCTCTGTAATGCCCACAGTTGACCGAAACGTTGTTCCCAGCCTCATTTTCGAAGAAAAATGGTCCAATGATGCCAACAATCCACAATCGCCACCAAACTGTCACTCATGTGGATGCATTGGCTTCTCGACAATAACGTGCGGGTCTTCCGACGACGGGGAATAATGAGTGTTGTCCACTATAATACCAATCTCACGAACTTTTTGCACAAACTTGCGTACAGCAGGCGCGGTGGGTGCTTCATTTCGGCCAAAACTTTCTTTTCAAAAATTTTTTGGGCTACACAGCACTCACTTTGAAAATAAGTTTTCAATATTTCTCAACGTTGTTCAACCGTAAAGCGACTTATTTCGTTCCGCGGAGGTATGATACTCACTCTCTGTCAAGATTTCGAGCAGGAAACAGCTGTCAGTGTGAAAATAACCTATGATTTAAAAAGAAACCACTAGATGGCCCACCCTATATTCATGACTTACCTCGGAAGTAGTATAATATTCATAACTTACCTACCTTACTTTTTTTTTAAATTTATTTTTATTAAATATTAATATTTTTTTTAGTTTTTTTTAATCAAACCTTGTTTATGTGACTCATTCCAGTTACATAGTTGAAAAAGTGTAGGTATACCAAAAACTGTCAGACAGGCGCCTATAAGAAAGTCTAGTGTATTTGTTGGAATCTACTGTAACACAAACATCAAGTGATCAAATATTTTTCTGTTTTGTTAATTAATTTTATTCTGTTTTCTGATTCAATAAAACTCACATTTTTCCAATAGTATTTTAAGTAGGTATGTGGTGGGTGACTCGCTAACAGGATTTTAACCCTTTTTTCCGCTCACGCGTCGCTCCTTTAAGGGTATGTCTACAACTGTCAGGCACGAGCCCGGAGCTAAAGTGTAATTATATTTACTCTGGGATATTTATTTATCATTATATTTTCAGTCAATAAAAATACATGCACCTTTCTGTGAAAAAAAAACTTTAAAATTAAAAAAAAAAAAAAAAAAAAAATAGAAAAAAAGTTCGGAAAAACTCTCAGCTTCGTTTCTACAAAAACACACACACTAATATCAGCCTGTGTTGTATTGAACATCTATTTCAAAGTAAAGTAAAGTAGAATCTTCAGCATACAATTACAACAACTATAATTATAGAATCTTGAAAGTGTTAAACAGGGTGCGGTTGTTGTAATTGCGTGTTAAATATTCTACTTTACTTTACTTACTGAGATAGATGTGCAATAAAACAGGCCTATGCCTATTCTAGTTTACTTCACTTTGCTGAGATAGATGTTCAATAAAACACACCTATCGTATAACACAAACGACAACGGAAATAGAGAGTAAGTTTTTGTTGGAATTATGTAAATGCCTTGAATTAATAAATACTTACAATAGACTTACAAAATGTTGTAGTATTATTTTGAGAATAATCTGAGGTTTATTAACGTAAATATTGAAATACCCACTTTTTTTTTAAACTGTCATATTTTTGACAAAATAGTGAAGTTCGGACTGATAGAATATGATATTTAGAAATAGATAGAAAACGAAATTTTTTTGAAAACATGATGCAGTCATATTTTGTAAAATATTTTATGTGCGAAAAGAGACATTGGGCCTTACCAATAATCATTTTTAACTTTCAACTTAAATAAATTAGCCTGGACACTAAAAATGATTATAAGTAGGTACCGCGGATTATTATCTTGCTTTGCGTGTGTAAAATCTCAACTGCTGATTTGAAAAGGAAGGACTCTTATATAAAATATGAGATTTATTCTATAATCATTTTAATTCAGTGCGATGACAACTTATTTGGTTTCAATTATTGCCCGAAAGCCAACTCAATTAAAAAGGGCTTTCTGAGCAACAATCAAAAGGATATAAGTGTCAAGTTTATTAAAACAATAATTCCACAGTTCAAACTCCTCGCATTTGCTAAATGTCCAGTTTCATTTCATTGTTATATTAATATTTACCAAATGTCCGCTTCGATGAACACTCTCTTCATTGTCGCCGTCATCATCAAAATGATTCCTGTCACACATGACATATTCTCGGTGGCATCTACGACTGGACTGCGATTGTTTGCTTTTTAAATTGCATTACAAATCTAACAAATATTCAGCGAGTTGAAAACTTTTCCCTGTGATTGTAATTAAAATAGGTTATTTATACATATCCCTTCTTGTGTTTGACATTTTCGAAACGTTACCTTATATAATTTGAATGCCAAAAAAAACGTAATTTTTTCCACTTCACATAAGATAGCATCACTCGAACAAAAAAAAAGGATATTATATAAGAATGTAAAGATAAATGATAACACTGATTGGATGGAGGACCAACCAAATCGGAGATGTCTGCACGGTGTGAGAACTCACTTTGCACTGCAAACGGAATTCGGACTGAACAGATATCCTGTGATCATAACAAAGTTTCGAGAATCCCCCAAAAAGTAGATAGCTTCCAATGGAGCTTTATCCCACCACATCCGCTTATCATTCGACTGTTTTATTTGAAGTTTATTTGTGTGTGCTCGATAGGATACACAGGATAATGGTTTGTTAACATGTGTGCTGAGGAAGTAAATACAGTTTGTAACCCCCATTTTTTTTTTCGTTAGTAGAATTTGAATTTATAAAGGTGAATGCATCCTTCGCGCATATCGTAACACACGTGGTTGAGGAATAAGCTTTTCATCACCCGCGGATTATGTGGAACTTTGTGCTGTGTACGTTTTCAGATTGACCAATAATCGGGTAGTTTTTTTTTAACGTAATGCATTTCCTTATAGTTATTAAAATCAGATTTATATAGCAATTATATTGTTTTTGCAATACATCGATGGAATGATATACAAAATCCTTTATGGACCAATAAGCACGCTATTGTTTGCACATAACTTTCGTTTCATTGGCTGATATTTTAGAGCCTACAGAATTTATTGCTGAAAAAAGTTATTTCACAATACAAATGACATTACGCGGCTTGGAAAATATAGAAGCTTCTTTTTGCATATTTTTTGTCTCCATAGGTAAAGCTATGGGTTGGTATATTCTGACTGATATTTTCCGTGCGTTTTTTTCTATTTAGAAGAACGTCCTAAGATAGTCATGCGCGCGAAGACGTTAAGCCAGTGAACAAAAGCGTGTTACAAAAGCGTGTTGTCGTCGCGTCGCTTTTGAGCCTGTTGATGGTTACAAAATGCATACTTTGACTATGACTACGAATGTATTTTTGACATTTCGAATAAGAATACTTCAAACTGAAGTTATGCTAAAAATGTTCGCGTAAAGTTAATACCGAACTCCAGCTAAGGTTCTCTAAAAATGTTGGTAAACAAACATAGGTACGACTAGAGGCCTCACTAAGGAAAATTTTGCTATTGCTAGCCGCATAGTTGGCCATGTTTAATTTAATAACACAATTCATCCAATTAACTGTATTCTTTCTTATATTATGCATTTGTATTGTTACGTTTGTCACTTCTAAAAAATCGTTTTGCACATTATGTAGGCGCTGTAATTTTTGACCTAGTCTAACTTTGATATTTTTGTGTTCTCTGTGCTGTGAATTTCTGATACGTCGTATACGTAGCTACTATAAGAATAAGCTACGTCACAATACAACATGTTCGGCTGTCAAAATGCATTTTTTTTAGTTCAGAGCAGAGCCTGAACTGTCAGAAAAAGGTTCGTGTGTTTCTTTTTTAGTTCAGACACATCAGACCTCAGAGCTCAGAATAAATTGACTGACCAGGCTGAGTAAAAAGCTAATTACGCACTTAAGGCACCAAGTGACAATGAACAAAATTGAAACAGATCCAGAAAAACATGGCCGCGATCTATTCTGTGAGAATAATGTCGTTTTCGGTTGGTCGTCCAGAACCGTCCGGAAGAACTCTCCGCGATTCTGAATTCAAATCCAGAAGCAAATTTCTCTTCTTTTCAGTAGAAGAACTGTCAGTTGAATGCCAAACGGATGCTTTCAGAAGCGTTCGGATTGCTTCCGGACGGTTCTGGACGACCAATCGAAAACGCCATAAGAAAACCTCCCTCCCACGATAAATTGATAAACAGCCATTTTTTCTGTTGCTAAATTCTTTTGCTGAATAAAAATTGTCTGTTCCAAATTCTGTTTCTGTTGCAAATGTATAGGATTCAGTTTCTGTTGTCAGTTGATGCCTTTATTTACAGTAACATTTGACATAAACAAAATAGTTGAAATGACGGACGAGCCTTGTTGTTCTGGCGCATAGGTAAGCCAAATTAATAAATAGCTAACAATTAATAAATATGACAGCTATGTGGTCAAATGTGTTTCATAAACAAATCAGGACGAACTGAGCACGCTCAAAATACTTGAGCTCTATTCAGAGCTCAGCTCTGAACTAAAAAAGAAAATAGACTACAAAATAGGTTTTCTGAATTTCGACTGTATAGGTACCACATAACAAGTAGTTTATTCTAGAAAGTGTCATTTTGTCAATTTTTTTGCGGGTGCAGAGAAATTTAATACCTTTTCTTGTTTTTATTACCTATACAATTTATGTTTCCAAATTTGACGTTTACACACAAGAAATAAAACCATGCTGTCAGTTTTCGAATTGAGCGTGACACCAAGAAATACGATAATTGCCTGCGCCATCTTGTTCGAAGCTAAAATACATAATATTATGTGATTTCTCACAGGTGAAAAAACTGAGTTTGATGTTGTGCAGAAAGAAGATGATAAGATAACAAATAATGAGCGATACCCTTTGATTTTACACGGAATGTCACATTAAGGATATTTGTCAGCCCAAAGTGTTGCCGTGGTTATTGGTTATTTTGTATTGCTGATGATTATAAAATTCTCTAGCGTTGATAGTTATAAATGTTGTATATACCAAATATTGGCCGAAAAAGTACCGAAACAGTCCTAATACGATGCGCCTGCCCTAACATTTGTCGTGTCCTTTTATCGCTTTTCAATTGACCTATACCCCTATTAGAAATTTCCTGAATAGGGCATGTCATGTCTGATGACATCTATACCTATTGCATCCAAAACCGAAGCGCCCGATAATTGGCATCGACAGTATAAATAAGTAAACAAGTTTCGTATTGATATCTGCAATCTCCTTCAATTTCAATGTTTAATGAACCGACGACAATTAAAATTTACACGTCAAGTCAAGCCACAACACAATGCACTTTTACCAGTCCAACCAACCTTTCAGAAAAAAATGTCAAGTAGTGAGTTCAACCTCATGTGCATTCGGTCCGACACAACAAAGTTGTTTACTAATTTAAGCCAAATTCCATCCTTCAGACTCGAATGCAAGGTAAAGTTTTAAATGTATAAATAATAAATAACATCAATTGTCAAATTGTAGGAAATCGTTGCGAAGGCTTTACCTCTGGCTTCTGTTTCTACAATAATGGATAACATAGGATAGGTAAATCTTTAGCGTATTCCAACCATTCTGCCACATTGAATTCTACGATGTCGCTTGCGATTGATATCTACATTAGTTAAGTCAGCAACCTCCCTCCCCATTGGGGAATGAAATCCATTTTCGTGAGATTTTCAGTTCGCACATTGCACGATTCCCTTTCGTCCCCCACACCCTCTTATGAAAAGAGGAAAACAAATGGATTTCTGTTTCCTTTTGAATTGTATCGCTATTGCCACTATACAACAGCTACACAGGTCCATTAAATTTTTAGGCAACACTTTGACAGTTCGTAGATTTGAAAATAATATTACAAATGCATGGCAAAACAATTAAGAGATTGCAGTTATAAAATGTGCACGTTAGTTCGCTGAGCTGAGAATTAACGTAAGATTTGGATGGGAATTTATAGTAGGTAACGCAGATCCATTAAATAAAATCGAAGCTCTAAAATATTGACGTGTCAACCTTTTTTTTATTTTGGAAATGCCACTTTTCTCACTGTCAACCTGCCACTGACAGTTTATTCGAGTTGACAACGGTGTTGAATTTAAAGAACATAATCATGTTCGTTAATTTTTAATGTCTCATCAAAGGTTGGAAGCTATGTTGACACATATTTTCCTATTCGATGCTAATATTATACCAAAATAAAAGGGGTCGTAGTAATAGATATCTCTGTACCTACATTGTTAAAAGGGATGACAAATATATGGGTTGATGTGTATGTAAAATTGGGTTATTATTAACACTGTTACGTTTCGACAGTCCTCTGCTAATACACCGATGAATCAAAACCGAGGGTTAAATCACATTCCTATGTTTTTGTTTACAAGGGCAAAGCTGTTATGTACTTCTCGTACCCGCTTATTTTAAAATGTACCTAACGTTTGGTGTGGTTTATGGGCCGGTGGCATCATTGGGCCGTATTTCTTCAAAGATGATGATGACATGTGGTCAATGGTACTCGCCATCGTTCGATGATTTCGGACTTTTTTTGCCCAAAATGGAAGAGCTAAGTTTGGTCGTGGTTTCAACAAGACGGCGCGACATGCCACACAGCACGCGAATCCATGGGTATATTGCGACGCGAATTTGGTGAGCAATTCATCTCACGTTTTGGACCTGTGAATTTGCCTCCTAGATCGTGCGATTTGAAGCCGCTGGACTAATTGATGTAGGTACTACCTATTCACTGGGATTTTGTTAGAAGGGTTTTAATAAAAGTTCTTCTGCGAAATTCTAAAACTTACTCAAATAAAATGATGTGGCTTTAATTTATTAACACAGAGTGTACCTACCTATATAAGGGACTCACATTTTAGTGTATCTACCTGTATCAAACATTTGAACAAAATATCGGACCCTAAACGATCCCTTGGCTGGTCAATTCGAATATGTTTGAAAAAAAATCCATTATTCTTCCTTCTTTAGAGAGGGTCATTTATTTACTCGTATACATATGTAGTGATGACCATTGACCAATTACAATATAATTATATACCTAGATGCAACCCTCTACTATTCCATTGGTGAATGGTTGGAGTCGATAATGCATTTTATTTTATAGTTGGTTGGTTAGGGTCAGTTGCTGATAAATTTTTTTGTCAAACGTTTGCATTTGCGTGCAAGTGCCCAAGGGGTCACATGTAACTACTATGGTTTTATTATACCTAAACTGTTGAACACAATCGCATCCTTTCATTTGTCAACATTTTTAAAGGCGTGTAGCATACATTTTAAAAGAAGGCATTTTTGAAAATTAGCTTTCAATTAATTCGGGGTTGTGAAGGCATACATTGACTTCATTCTGAGATTAAAAAAAGGCAATTATGATTCTTATAGCGTTCAAATGATTTTATTTTTATTTTTCTTCCAATCGAAATGCAAATATTTAAGAATGCATGAACTCCTTCTCTATCATTTACTTCATTACAATATCGTCTTAGGCTTAGCTAAATCCGTTTGTCTCCCACACTCCATTCAAGAATCTAGTCATCGTAAGTCATCTTGAATTGTCTGGATTCAAATTTACATAAATGCGAAAACTAACTTGAATTGTCGGTATGTCACTTGACACTATTATTGCCAATTGTATTTTTGTTGTTCTCCTGAGCTCTGAGTTTTTGATTGGTGCTCTACACACACTACACGTCGGGGCAATCGATATATCAAACTGCGCTCTCCCATATGCTCTCCGATAACCCAATAGAAATGGCAAAACTAAGTTCACCAGACACATGTTGACACAAATAGACGTCAACTTATGTTGACGTTTTCGGTTGATCGTCCAGAACCGTTGGGAAGAACTCTCCGCGATTCTGAATTCAAAATTTTAAATCCAGATGAAAAATTCTCTTCTTTTCAGGAGAAGAACTGTCAGTTGAGTGCCAATCGAAAGCTTTCAGAAGTGTTCGGATTGCTTCCGGACGGTTTTGGACGACGAATCGAAAACGACATTAGTAGTAAGTCGAGAAATTGATTTGTTGGTGTTGCGGCCATAGACTGTTTACGTGACCAGTCTAGCCCAATGAAAACTCAACAAGGTGAAGATATAGAACTGTCAGACTTACTAAACTAGATTCTTGAACGCCTTCAGTGTTTGCCTTGTAGGTACTTAACAATAGGTCTGTTCCCGTACTTTTGGGAAAAAGTGACGGATTGCTGACGTGTTGTTTACGGATAAAACATAACTAAATTCTTGTGACGGAAAATACTGTCAAAAATAAATGGAAAATTGGAAGTCAAAATGGAACCGAAAAACTGGAAATATCAGTTCGCTTTTCGGAATAACACCGCCGCCCATCAACGTCAGCTTTATTGATCCCAATCTAGGATTGAAAAGTTAGCTTTTGCTTTGAAGATTGAAAAATCTTTTACAACTTACCGACCTGGGATTTAGTGAGATGACAATTGCCTGTTCACTAGCAGGCCTGTTTTTTTTTGCCAAAACTGCTTAATCCAGCAAAATGTTCCTTATAGAGCTATGTCGTGTCGGCATACAATTTGCTTACATACTAACCAAAGTTAACCTCTTCTCGTAGTATTGCAAAATAACCAAAACGTATTCCTTCATGCAAATACCTACGTATATGCATTTTTTGTGTAACTGTTTTTCAATTAAAATTGAAATGAAAGATATTCCAATTCGGCAAATGGTAGATACATTATACCTATATGAGGTACGAAAACCACTCTCCATTTGCTGATGGCATTGCCTTGTTGACTGAATAATTGGGGTTGATTGTTTTAGTACGCGAGAGGCCGCTGACTCATTCCATCCGCATATCAGTACACCACTCTGAGATAGAGGATATTTAACTACCCACCGACGAAATTAGCAAAGACGGAGGCATTGCATCCTCATCCTCACCGCCATTCTAGAAATAGAATTTCCCACTTTAAAATATATAAGCGAACTATTAGGTTAGGCAATATTATATGTGAGTATGACTGTATAGAAGTATAGTATATAACGAAGGTACGAGTAGGTATATCAAGGCTTTTAACACTCGAATTCTGGACGTGTATGGCAATTTGCAGCCGTTTTTTTTCTGCAGCTAATTAAATTAATCCTGATGGCGTTGATGGTGTTGATGCCGTTGACAGTGTCAGAATGATTTTAATTTTCGACGTGTGACTGTTATCTGTTTGATTATTAATGTGTTTTCTGGATTGACACAGTTTAACTTTCAAGAGTCCATTTGGAGAAAGTTTTTTTTTGTCTGGCTCTGTAAAAGGTCGATGCAATTTGGAAAATAAAATCATTTCAATGTAGTTGTCGCAAGTGAAGTTAATGAATGAGTTTATTTTTTGTCTAGCTGCATGCTAATGTGAAAACTGTTTCAATTAGAGGATGCAATTTGCATATAACAATTTGGTTTGATTTGTCCATCATTCACCCACAAAGATGTCGGTTGGTAGGTTACAAATGAATTATATAGAATATAAATTAGAAGAGGAATTTTTTTCATTTCCCCTGATTAACGTTCAGATAACGACGACGGATAAGTATAGTGTATAGATAATATAGTAACGTATTTGTAAAATTTGGTCCTTTTTTGACTTAACTTAATATGAGCACATTTGGCCTGACAGCAGAACACATATAGGTCTGTTCCTTTACTTTTAAATCTTACGAGTTTTTACTAATTCTTACGAATTTTTACGAATTTTTACTCAATGTCGTTCCCTAACTTGAAAAATTCGTAAAAGAGAGCGGCATCGAGAGAGCAAGATATTACCCCTCCATTGGGAATCTTACTAGTTTTTACTCAACAAATTTCTTTGAGTAAGAATTGAAACAACTGTCATCGCCTGAAAATTGACAGATGATTTGAAATTTGATTTGAAATGCGTGTAACGACTATTTGCATTTGTCTTTTGATTTCCTGCGATATGAGAAACAAATTGGTGTAAAAATGGTATCAGAAGGTGGGAAAATTATGTAGCTTTTGTCTCTTGTCGAATGATTTTAGTTCAATCACTTCAAACTCTTCCACATACTTGGATTCAGACTCACATGCAATTTATGGGAAAACAAATGCAACTGTCATTTTTCATGATTACTACAAAAGCGTTCCCTAACTTTGTCGTAAGTTTTTCTCTTTGAGAGAAAATTTATTTAAAGGAACAGGCCTAATAGATTAGGTCTGTTCCTTTACTTTTGTAGTAAAAATGGAAAAGACTGTCAAAATGGCAGTGGTGGGGATGAATTCTCTCTCAAAGAGAAAAACGTAAGAAAACGTTAGGGAACGCTTTTGTATTAAGAGTAAGATTCTCAGTTGACGGGTAATATCTTGCCCTCTCGAAGCCCCTCTATTTAACGATTTTTTCAAGTTAAGGGGCGACATTGAGTAAAAATGCGTAAAAAATCGTAAGATTTAAAAGTAAAGGAACAGACCTATTTCGTATTCAGCAGTGATTTTGGTAGTCCTTCTTTGATGGCTATTTAACGGATTTAAGCGGATTTTATTTTGCCATATCAATCCGGTTGACAATATCTATCTTAATCAGTTTCAGCGTCTGTCAGAACTATTCTGCCAAGATACCTATAGGAAACGTTTCTCTAGAAACGGGCCATCTTGGCATCTGGCACTGGCGGGACTGAATTTTAGAACAGCTAAAGAACGATTACTTTCCGTGTCGTCTGCGTATCTAGTCCAGATGTTAAAGTAGAGTTGAATTCATTCACTTTCCGCAACACGAAGGACATCACTTAAGTGCGTCTACAAAACCAGTATTATTGCAAATGCTGTTTTAAATAGTATTATTTCCAATGTTTGGCAATTAATGTTTTAGTTTCTTATCTTCCCAATAACCATAAAGAAAATCGAACAATGTACTGATTACCCTGATTTTTGGACCAGAGGGTGTATCTACTCGGTACGCAACTAAAAAGTTTTCGTATACGCTACAACGTGAAACCACCGGACCTAAATATTAAAAAGTATTTAACTCCATAAATAGTTTCATGCCCCCACTCTAAAGCCAAACTGATCTTCTTTAACCCACTTCATAAGAAGTCTACATCAACGACATTTTTCGACCAAGGATTACAGGATATTGGTGTTATTTTAAGCCTTTTTTGGTAGTTGATTAAGTTTGACCGTAATCCAAAAACCCGTTTATAAATATGTACTTCTTTTAAAAAGCACGAAAAATAATTCAAATGTCCTAGTAGGTAAATACAAAGTTGGGCAAAAGTCATCAGCATCACCCTATCGGAAGATGCTATAATTTTTGCAAATGGCGGCAAAAATTGTTTAAATTAGTTTGCGGAATAATTCGTCGGTACCAGCGTGAATTTCGGGGTAGATTTCCCGGTTGTCTGAAACAAACTGGGGCAAGCACTACGATGTTTAGCCGCTCGTTTTTAGAAGCGTATGGGACAATCATGAGGTGCTGCAGTTCTGCTGAGAATATCACAGCTATGGCTGAAAATTTCACAGAGGACCCCGGAGTATCGAAGAAGAAAAAGAAGACGTGCCACGCAATTGGACATCAATCGGCGGTCTTTACAGTGAATTTTGGTGAAAGACTGTAACCTGTAAGATTGGAACTGGAGAACATGGGGTTCCAACAGGATGAAGCAACGCCGCTTACTGCACGAGGCACAACCAATATACTAAGGGCAGCATTTCCGGGTCGCCTAATCTCTCGTTTTGGTGATTTGCACGGCCGGCAATTTCGCCTAATTTAACCAATTCGGACTTGTATTTTTGTGGGGTTTTTTGAAGTCACGATAGTCTAATAAAGTCAACAAGCATCACCTTCTTGCAGACTAAGTATCCGTCATGAATGCGAGGACCTATCGTCGGAAGTTCTGGGAAGAGTTATGGAAAATGCTATAAATCGAACCCGAATAATGGTCATCAATTTTGCTGGCGGGGTGGTAGTTGGTTCGTAGCTGTGGCAGCATTAATACCTAATAATAGGATTGAATTATTACTACATAATTAGAATCACTGTATTTTCTTTTATCCTTTTTAAAAATCTTGGAATAAATTGAGACTAACAGCTAGGTTCCAGAAGTCGAATGAAATCGAAATTGCAAATCGAGTGAATTAGTTTTCATGTGCGGTTAGTATGGCCTGACTTATATATCTATTTACATAGGTTATTATTGTATGAGTTGTTAGTAAGTGCGTCGCCAATGCTTTAGACAGCATTGATGTTGCCGTTGCCTCCCGGCACAAGTGTTATGCATTTCGAGCGATTCGGAAACTCCGTCATTTTTTCGAAATCACAGATTTACTTTGTCTCAATACCGAAAATTTTGAAATCGAAATCGAATACAGTGAATTGAGGCCACCAGAACCAGAGTGGCCCAAGTGACAATTTTCTGATTTTGAGTTTAGTGCAAAAATCCCTATAAAAAATTCATATTTTTAAAGCCAGAATGGCCCAACATTGGTTTTCTAATATTATCACAGATGGCAGCATTAAAATAGTTTTGGCATTGTAATTTCTTATGAAATATTAGTAGGCTATAGTGGCCCAAGTCACTTGGGTCTGACATCATTTTGCCGGTTTGCTTTAGTTTATGGCTCATGTGACTTGGGCCACTCTGACTTTACAAATTTGAATTTTTAAAAAAAATCCTCTCTCGCGCGCTCTCAATTTTTCTATATAGTAGCCCATAACGACTAAGTTTTTTAACTATTTTGACAAAGTTTAGAACGGTTTTGCAAGTGTATGCGTGTCCATTTACTTTAATTATAGCCAAAAATCAATACTCTTACATATTATGACTGCAGAAAATGCCTATTTTTCGCTCTAAGCTGACGGTCTATGTCTTTCTATGCACGAAACGCACATTGTTAAGTTACCTACTCTTGGTTTTTGTTTAGATAAAAAAATTTATATCAGTGAATGTGATAAGGAAGAAGCTAACGGTACCTATTACAATAATTAATCCACGAGGTAAGAATTTCAGCTTAGTTCCCTGCTTGAATGTTTTAACCATCGTCAATAACATATTTATTCCCGACAGAGTTGTGTTTGGAATATAGTATCTGGAGCTACAATGAGCGCAAATGAGAATAAAGTTAGTGAAGACATTCAGAATGATTTACAGGGTAAGTTTTTCTAATTATTTTTTTCATTACCTATTTTTTACATATTTGCATAATACCTAATTGTAACAATAATGACATGCATTTTGCAGATTTACTTGAATCAAGCTCAGAGGAGCCTTTTCAGGATTCGGGTTCTGAGTACGTCCCAGAACCTCGTAGCAGAAGCTCTTCACGGGATTTTCAAGACGTTCTTGGAGATTCGTTTAATGAAGAGGATCAACCATCTATTTCTGCAAACAAGACGACAAGGAAGCGTATTCGTAAAGAAAATACATGGAAAAAGAATGTCAGAAAAACTAAACGGGCAAAAGGTGAGGAATATACCAATTCTAAAGGTGTCTTCGTTCCCGCTAAGCAAATAAATACAGATTATCAATGCCCCTGTAATGGAAAATGCCACGAAAAAATAGAACCTGATAGACAAAGGGAACTATTTTCTAAATTCTATGCGCTATCAAATTTTGATCTGCAAAGTTCCTACTTATATTCGCTTATAAATGTCGTGGTTAAAGCAAGGTCTTGTATAGCTAGAAGTAACACCATACCAAAGCCCAAAGAATTTTCTAGATTATATCACTTATCTGATATTAATGGAAAACAAATTCGTGTGTGCAAGTCATTCTTTAAGCAAGTTCTTCAGGTATCAGATGGACGCCTTACAAGGGTTTTGAAAAATAAGTCAGTTGGTGAAACACCCCCATTGACAAAAGAGGCAAACATATTCCCAAAAACAAAACTCCTGAACCGCAAATAGTTACAGTGAAAGATTTCATTAACACTTTCCCAAAATACGATTCACACTACACAAGACATAAAAGTGAGACCCGACAGTATTTGCCGCCGCATTTAAATTTAACAATAATGTATTCTGAATATAAAAATAAGGTTGGAAACCCAGTTTCAAAATACATCTTTGAAAAAATATTTAATGAAAACTTCAACCTGTCATTCCACGCTCCTATAACTGACTCGTGTAAGCGATGTGACAATTTCAAAATAAGAATAGATGCTTGCGAAAATAATGAGCATTCTAAAAAGAATGAACTTATCATCGCAAAGGAACTCTGCAAAGGATAATTTAAAACTCGATACGCAAAATGCAAAACAGAATAATGATACTACCGTTATAATCTTCGATTTAATGAAGACTCTACCGACACCGGTTATTTCAACTGGTATCTGCTATTATAAGCGTCAGTTGTGGACGTACTGCCTAGGAATTCACAACGCTGGCACTGACGATGTTTTCATGTACGTATGGGATGAATCTAAGGCTTCAAGAGGACCACAAGAAATAGGGTCATGCCTCCTAAGATTTATCAGAGAAAATGTACGCACAAAAAAGCTCATAATGTATTCGGACCAGTGCGGCGGTCAGAATAGAAATATAAAAATTGCAGCTTTATGTATGCACATTGTCTCAAGTCCACTATACACAGTACACAGTGGAACTAATAGACCACAAATTTACCGTCAGCGGGCATTCCTTTTCATCATGCGACAGAGCCTTTGGCTTGGTAGAAAAACAGAAGAGATATTTTCCAAACATATACATTCCTGAGCATTGGAACGATGTAATATTTGCAGCGAGGAAAAAGAAACCTTTTCAAGTTGTGGAAATGAAAAGAGCAGACTTTATATCCACAAAAATATTGGAAAATAATATAACTAACAGGAAGATTAGCGTTGATCGGAGTAAGGTCGAATGGCTTAAAATGCAATGGATGCGTTATGATGAAATCCATCCATTCTCCATGTTCTTCAAATACTCCAACAATCCAGAAGCTCTTTTCACAGAAGCCAATTTCAGCAAGAGGACATCTCAAGATAGTTTCAACTTTAATCTTGAGATTTTATATCCAGATGGGAGAAAAATCAGCCCCGAGAAAAAGAAAGATCTTCAATGCCTCTTGGAATATGTGCCACCTGTCTACCACCATTTTTACCAACAACTCGCAGTTTCCTCCAATGTAAGGAACGACATAGATGGTGCAATAAGTGACTCCTCAACTGAATAAAAAAACTTGTTAATTTGATGTACTTACATTTTTTAATTCAATAAACCCAATTTTAATAATGTTATTCGTACATATTGGCTTATTATTCATACATTTGTTTCTATATGCATCGAACATGATGGGTGCCATAGTGGCCCATCTGAAAAAAAAAAAATTAAAATACCTAAAGTACATTCTTGTATTATAAGTCATTAAAATCTTCGTAATTTTCTATGATTTGTTATGCAAACTCAATCATATGTGTAATACAACTTTATTTTGTTATCTTTACCTAAAATATTGCTTGAAATGTTTTGGCTCATATCCACAAAATGTACTTTTGCTGTTGGGCCACTCTGGTTCTGGTGGCCTCTGAGGCCACCAGAACCAGAGTGGCCCAAGTGACAATTTTCTGATTTTGAGTTTAGTGCAAAAATCCCTATAAAAAATTCATATTTTTAAAGCCAGAATGGCCCAACATTGGTTTTCTAATATTATCACAGATGGCAGCATTAAAATAGTTTTGGCATTGTAATTTCTTATGAAATATTAGTAGGCTATAGTGGCCCAAGTCACTTGGGTCTGACATCATTTTGCCGGTTTGCTTTAGTTTATGGCTCATGTGACTTGGGCCACTCTGACTTTACAAATTTGAATTTTTAAAAAAAATCCTCTCTCGCGCGCTCTCAATTTTTCTATATAGTAGCCCATAACGACTAAGTTTTTTAACTATTTTGACAAAGTTTAGAACGGTTTTGCAAGTGTATGCGTGTCCATTTACTTTAATTATAGCCAAAAATCAATACTCTTACATATTATGACTGCAGAAAATGCCTATTTTTCGCTCTAAGCTGACGGTCTATGTCTTTCTATGCACGAAACGCACATTGTTAAGTTACCTACTCTTGGTTTTTGTTTAGATAAAAAAATTTATATCAGTGAATGTGATAAGGAAGAAGCTAACGGTACCTATTACAATAATTAATCCACGAGGTAAGAATTTCAGCTTAGTTCCCTGCTTGAATGTTTTAACCATCGTCAATAACATATTTATTCCCGACAGAGTTGTGTTTGGAATATAGTATCTGGAGCTACAATGAGCGCAAATGAGAATAAAGTTAGTGAAGACATTCAGAATGATTTACAGGGTAAGTTTTTCTAATTATTTTTTTCATTACCTATTTTTTACATATTTGCATAATACCTAATTGTAACAATAATGACATGCATTTTGCAGATTTACTTGAATCAAGCTCAGAGGAGCCTTTTCAGGATTCGGGTTCTGAGTACGTCCCAGAACCTCGTAGCAGAAGCTCTTCACGGGATTTTCAAGACGTTCTTGGAGATTCGTTTAATGAAGAGGATCAACCATCTATTTCTGCAAACAAGACGACAAGGAAGCGTATTCGTAAAGAAAATACATGGAAAAAGAATGTCAGAAAAACTAAACGGGCAAAAGGTGAGGAATATACCAATTCTAAAGGTGTCTTCGTTCCCGCTAAGCAAATAAATACAGATTATCAATGCCCCTGTAATGGAAAATGCCACGAAAAAATAGAACCTGATAGACAAAGGGAACTATTTTCTAAATTCTATGCGCTATCAAATTTTGATCTGCAAAGTTCCTACTTATATTCGCTTATAAATGTCGTGGTTAAAGCAAGGTCTTGTATAGCTAGAAGTAACACCATACCAAAGCCCAAAGAATTTTCTAGATTATATCACTTATCTGATATTAATGGAAAACAAATTCGTGTGTGCAAGTCATTCTTTAAGCAAGTTCTTCAGGTATCAGATGGACGCCTTACAAGGGTTTTGAAAAATAAGTCAGTTGGTGAAACACCCCCATTGACAAAAGAGGCAAACATATTCCCAAAAACAAAACTCCTGAACCGCAAATAGTTACAGTGAAAGATTTCATTAACACTTTCCCAAAATACGATTCACACTACACAAGACATAAAAGTGAGACCCGACAGTATTTGCCGCCGCATTTAAATTTAACAATAATGTATTCTGAATATAAAAATAAGGTTGGAAACCCAGTTTCAAAATACATCTTTGAAAAAATATTTAATGAAAACTTCAACCTGTCATTCCACGCTCCTATAACTGACTCGTGTAAGCGATGTGACAATTTCAAAATAAGAATAGATGCTTGCGAAAATAATGAGCATTCTAAAAAGAATGAACTTATCATCGCAAAGGAACTCTGCAAAGGATAATTTAAAACTCGATACGCAAAATGCAAAACAGAATAATGATACTACCGTTATAATCTTCGATTTAATGAAGACTCTACCGACACCGGTTATTTCAACTGGTATCTGCTATTATAAGCGTCAGTTGTGGACGTACTGCCTAGGAATTCACAACGCTGGCACTGACGATGTTTTCATGTACGTATGGGATGAATCTAAGGCTTCAAGAGGACCACAAGAAATAGGGTCATGCCTCCTAAGATTTATCAGAGAAAATGTACGCACAAAAAAGCTCATAATGTATTCGGACCAGTGCGGCGGTCAGAATAGAAATATAAAAATTGCAGCTTTATGTATGCACATTGTCTCAAGTCCACTATACACAGTACACAGTGGAACTAATAGACCACAAATTTACCGTCAGCGGGCATTCCTTTTCATCATGCGACAGAGCCTTTGGCTTGGTAGAAAAACAGAAGAGATATTTTCCAAACATATACATTCCTGAGCATTGGAACGATGTAATATTTGCAGCGAGGAAAAAGAAACCTTTTCAAGTTGTGGAAATGAAAAGAGCAGACTTTATATCCACAAAAATATTGGAAAATAATATAACTAACAGGAAGATTAGCGTTGATCGGAGTAAGGTCGAATGGCTTAAAATGCAATGGATGCGTTATGATGAAATCCATCCATTCTCCATGTTCTTCAAATACTCCAACAATCCAGAAGCTCTTTTCACAGAAGCCAATTTCAGCAAGAGGACATCTCAAGATAGTTTCAACTTTAATCTTGAGATTTTATATCCAGATGGGAGAAAAATCAGCCCCGAGAAAAAGAAAGATCTTCAATGCCTCTTGGAATATGTGCCACCTGTCTACCACCATTTTTACCAACAACTCGCAGTTTCCTCCAATGTAAGGAACGACATAGATGGTGCAATAAGTGACTCCTCAACTGAATAAAAAAACTTGTTAATTTGATGTACTTACATTTTTTAATTCAATAAACCCAATTTTAATAATGTTATTCGTACATATTGGCTTATTATTCATACATTTGTTTCTATATGCATCGAACATGATGGGTGCCATAGTGGCCCATCTGAAAAAAAAAAAATTAAAATACCTAAAGTACATTCTTGTATTATAAGTCATTAAAATCTTCGTAATTTTCTATGATTTGTTATGCAAACTCAATCATATGTGTAATACAACTTTATTTTGTTATCTTTACCTAAAATATTGCTTGAAATGTTTTGGCTCATATCCACAAAATGTACTTTTGCTGTTGGGCCACTCTGGTTCTGGTGGCCTCAATTGTAGAACAGAAAAATTCATTTCCGATTTCATTTCGAGTGAAAGTGAAATGTGGAACCTAGCAGTAAATTACCCACCCGTCCTGCCTAAACGAAGCCAAATAGACCCCCCCACTCCCATAGTAAAAAATGCTTGTATTTAACCCCTCTATAAGAAACCGTTATCAATTTTCGACGCCTAAGTTATCGTACTCGTGCCAATAAACCTAATCCAAAAGCAGAACCAAAGTTGTTCATTTATTAAAAAAATGACACCCAAAGATCATCGGGTGGCAACTTTTGCGTTCCCTTGTTTATGGACGAGCCCCTAAAAAATAAATGCGTATACGTTTCTACATACTTTCCTTGTGGTCCAAGAAGCCTGCATTAACATTAACCGCACTCACATTTACAGAGTCACAACCTACTTACAATTTATGTACCCAACCTACTCTTATGACGAGTCACAACAAGCAACGCCCCCATTGGATTAATAATTTCACTGTGACATTATAAAAGGTCAGTTCTCAGCTCACGACCTACGCATCTTTAATCAAGTTCCATGCTTTATTCAATTTTTATTGTCAACGTCAATATAAACGTAAGCGCCCTTTCTATCAACGAAGTCATCGCTAACATTTTCATCAACAAGTAATATGGTATATCTAATTTTTATCATGGTATGCAAATAGGTGGGTTGGGTGTATCTACTCTAAAGTGGGCTGTTAGTCTTCTGTTCCGCCTACTTCTACAAATTTGTTGGGGTTGCTGTTGAAAACGTTGTCAAGTTTTATTTCGCTTTAACATTTGAGGGTAAAAAAATGTTAAATGTACGAATCGAGTCTACACTCCGTGCCACTTGATTACGAACAGGCAGTTTTTTGTTTTAATTTTACGATATTTTTCAAACCCTTCGCTGATCTGGGAAAAACCAATTGCACAAGGAATGATGAATATATTTTGTTTATATTGTAAAAAAAATGGGATTAAGTTGATAAATGCAACTTTTATGACGTTTTTCCCAAAAAGGTAATAAAATTGACCGGTTTTTTTGTTCCACTTGATTACGAACAGTAGCTAAATCTACCTGTTTAAAGTCAAATAAAAGGATACTTTGAGTATTAGGGAGCTTAGTTTAAGTAATAACTTCATACAATACACAACAATGGGTAAAGGAAAGACATTGACCAAGGAGGAAATAGGCCAAATTCGAGCTTATCGGGCACAAGGACAATCCATCCGTTTCATAGCCAGCAAGATTGGAAGAGGCGCCACTGTTGTGAACAGCTTTATTAAGGACCCGGAGAAGTATGGAAAAAACCGCAAAGGAAGAGTCAGCAAAGGAATAACATGTCAGAAAAGGCAGGAGATACTGAGAGCTGCTTCAAGTTCAAGGCTCTCAAGCCTAAAATTAAGGCAGAAACTGGAGTTACAGCTAGCAGATCGACTGTTCATCGCGTGATACAGAAGGCCAGCCACATTGCCATGAAAAAATGAAGAGGAAACCACCATTGTATGTTATGTATACAGGTAAATGTGTAGGCCAGTCCGTTGGGATCTACGATTCGGAAATGGAAATCATAGAATGCTATATGTAGTAGGTAATGGCATTGTGGAAGAAAACAATTATTGAAACTATTACACCGGTTTGTCATAAATGACATACGAAAAAACACTTTGACATTCCATTCAAATGAACACTATTTGTTTTTGACTTAGCTAGCAATTGACGAATTTCAGCTGTCGGCTTTTAGTTGCAATTTTATAGATAATACTAGCATTTACTCGTTGTTTCGCCCTCGTTACAGGAGTACTTAGTACGAAATATATTAAGTCGCCAATAACTCGGGAACCAATCAAAATTTCCAAAATTTGAGAAATTGGAGTTCGAAATTCGAATTCCCCAAAATCGCTTCTTACTTTCATAAACATTAACAGGTGACAATTCTACAAATTGTTTGCACTTCTCTTACAAATGTTCATTCCATAAAATATTGACAGGTGACATAATTGTCAGTTAAATACAACAACTAATTTGTCCTGACTATTTTGTCATTGTCATAATATTTTAGGGGTATTCATGCAACGTCGTAAATTCGTCGTAAACGTCGTATACGTCGTAAGTTTACGACGTGGTAAATGAACTGTCAAAATTTGTATGGAAAATCATTTACGACGAGATGGTAAACTTACTACGCGAGTTTGTGTGGAAAACCGAGATGGTAAACTTACGACGAGGTTATTGTGACATTTCACACTTGAAATAAAGGCGCGAAATCAGAAAAAAATTACTTTGCATGCATTTATAATACTTTTGATGCATTTATAAATAAAAATTGCACATTTTACTATTCCAAGTGTAGGATAATTAGTTAGTCCATCAAATTGTATTAAGAAAACAAGTTTTAAAAGAGATTAAATAACGAAATTTACAATTCCAAACAAAGGGAGTTTTCGTTCGCGGCAAAAATATTGATATTGTAAATTTCGTTATTTAAACCCTTTTAAAACTTGTTTTCTTAATACAATTTGATGGACTAACCAATTATCCTACACTTGGAATAGTAAAATGTGCAATTTTGTCTTTATAATTGTATCAAAAGTGGTTTGTTCGCATTTTATTAATTCGTTCGTTCCCTCTCATGTGAAACAGCTGATTGGTTTACCACCATTTACCATAAACAGCAAATTGGGGCGTTCATGAAACGTTTGTCGTAAACTTACCATTTTACGCAAATGGTAAACTTACGACGTTGCATGAATACCCTTTTTGAATAATTTGTCCTGACAATTTTGTCATTCCGCGGTAGGTCTAGGTACTAATAATCATTTTTAGTGTCCAGGCTACCTTTTTCGAAGTCACAATGGCCAACATTTCCATATAAAATTATCCACTGTGACCGTCAAAATATTTAAGCTGAAGATTAAAAATGATTATTGGTAAGGCCTGTGGCATCATTATTATCAAGTGAGTAATTGCTTTTTGCCGGATGCTCTAGATATCCACCAATTTTTTAACAAAATATACTTTGGTGCTTTTTTCCGGACATGCAATTTTTTCGCAAATTTGAAATCACTTAATGCAATAAAATATTTGTCAAAACATTCATGACAATTATCGGAAAATTCCTGACAATTTTTTTATGAAACCAAAACTTCACAATTATTGTCAGTTATTTTCCGATAATTCTACAAAATTGACTAAAAATTTATGAAACAGAAATCTTACAATTGTCCAGTTGTCAGTTTACAAATTGTCACCTGTCGCAATTGTAAATTTTTATGAAATAGGGCCCTGGTTTTCGCAAAGTTTCCGCATCACTTTTAACATAAATATCTGAAATAAGTGCTGCCAATTTTTGCACTAATAAGTTAGTTTTTATATGTCTTTTGAACATCTTCTATTCAGCAAAGCGTTATCTAATGGTTCGATTTCAGGAGCCATTTTCGAACACAGCAGAGTCTCCACTGCTTCGGAATTCAGTTGTTGAGTTTTTAGTATGAATTATGGAGCGTGAAATAATGTAAAGTACATACGTTAGTAAGGCACTAGCTAGTTTTACTAGAAAAATACTGTCGCTTTATATAGCAAATAAGCGTAATTGCTTATGTTATGCAAATTAAAAAAAAACATAGGAATGCAAATTAAACTTCATAAAAAAATAAAGCAATTATTTTATCTATCAGTCGCTATCAGTGTTTCCACTAAAAAAAAGTGAATCCGGTCAAATCTGACCGAATGACCGGATTTTTATTTTCTAAATCCAAAAATTCCGGTCAAACGTTAAAATGAGCATTTTTGACCTGAAACCCGGTCAAAAAGAGAAAATACCTATACCTACCTTTACAACTTACGAATTTTTATATTCGCATTATCGATGTTTAGAAACGTTTTTATAATATGCGAATTTTGAGTTTGTGAACTTGTTTTTTATTTCGTTTGTTTAAAATTTACTGAAACTAATTTTTCATTTTATATGACATGTTTTAAGTTCTGAAATACACTTTTAGTGCATGGCCATACACGCCTTCCAATGAAAGTCGTGTTAGGTAGATTTTGAGTGAGTAAAGGAGAAAGGTAGATAGCATAGAAAATCTACTTTCAGAAATAATTCTGGCACGTTTTAACCATAAAATTTGTTTGTGTTTTCAATTTCACTATTATTTTACCTGACAAATTTTATTTCATTGCAATGACGCCTGGTTTTTGTGTGTAGCCAAATCGTTAATGAAAATTAAAGTCATGGGAGGACGTGTATGGCCAGGCCATGTACTAAGGCCGTGTGTCAATTGGGCTAAATAATATTATTCTCGGATAATTTTCTGACACTTGAAAAGAGTAGTTCACCAAACTCCAATCTGAGATTTATCGAATTTCACACTTTAATTAATTGAAATTCATTGTTTAATTTCCTCTCAAAATTCTGGCAAAAGAAAACGTCAAAAAATTAGCCTATAAGATAAATTATTATCCTGCTCCCGGAGCAGAATTCCATGCGTGATGTTGTAGTCCCATTATTCGCATTAAATTGGTTTCTGTTTGAACTTGGGAGCATGTTCGTAATGTATTGCAAAGTTATATTCAAATTATAGAAATCTATCTTTATTTATAGTTAGTAGGGCAATTTTATTTTTCCAGTCAAAAAAGGGTTTTCCGGTTAAAAACATTTTTCGTTCCGGTCAAAAAACGGTTAGGCCGGATTTCAAAATTTTCTCCGGTCAGAGTAAACAGATTCCGGTCGTCAGAATGACATCACTGGTCGCTATTACTTCTTTCTGATCAGTTAATTGTCAGTTGGGGTAAATTTATTGTAATGAAATGCTTCAGTTTATGATGGATAGCTACTCGTCAATGCACTAACTTCCCTTCCCTTCCATGGCTATGCGGTTGCAATACAAAATAACTCCAACCTTACTCACAATCTTGATTTTGAAATCTTTAAAATAAAATGTTTCTGATTTTTTACTGGATAATTACTTTGGGTGGTAATTCACTGATCATTAAACTATTTCCTAAATTTTCCGCAAACTAAACGATTTATATTGCGTTTGTTTTAAGTTCCCCAAATGGAATTTTCTTCGCCGGCGAGTTCATTTGAGAATCTCCAGCGATGCATTTTTCATGTGAAATGGATGAGGGCAGCTATGGCTGTTCAAAAAGATCCATTTCCATAGGTTAAGTTTTAAATTTAAGGAATGTGAAGGCGTTTTTAAACCCCATGAAGAATAACTCAAGAAAAACGCATTTGAAGGATAAAAAAAACCGAACTAAGGATCAACCTGGCTAGGGGGTTTTTTTCTTACCAACCCAAATAAATATATGACAACATAAATTAAATTAAAAACGAATTTCTTCAAGCTTATAACAATTTTACTCACCTATATGAGCAAACGGCTCTATTCTACTGGAAGCTCCACGAACTACAGGTTATCATGAGTACATATAGATGAAGGATTCACCAGAAATGACTTAGCCACACTACTGTAATTAAATATCTACTTTACTGTTTTATTTCTCTTGGAAGTACATACATATGATTTCTACTATAATTTCAATTATTTATAAATAATATTTGGTTTATTTTTTCTAATGAATTTGTAAATTAAATGGAATACTCTAATAAGAGGATATTTCTAGTATATGATTAAATTGTTGGTGAAAAAACCTCCTATATGTGTATGAGTGTATATATAAATTTATCTAAAATAAAAATAAAATTTTTAGTTAACATGAAATGCATTAGTTACTTCAACACTAGGAAATGTGGAAAAATCACATGCAGCCGCTCGATGTGGATTCCGTTGAAAATATTCACTGAGCACATCCTTTGCCAGTATTTCCGATTGGGTTTTTAAATTCCGTTTAGTTTGCTTACAATCTACGATGTATGATAAAATCCAGTCATGCTGGAGCGATCGAACTTCCTTCTCTAGGCTTTGAAGTCGCTCGTCCTTTGGTTGGGGTAAATAAATTGGTTCAAGGCTGCGTAGGGTGCGTTTTAAATCTTTCGCTTGGAGTTTTATCCTCTCGCGACGTTCTTCTTTGAAAACGGTCTTGAGAAGTGACATATCCTGCATGGAATTAATATCGTCGATGGTTGCAGTGCAGGCCTTAGTCTTGAGGTGTTCTTTGAGTTCAAGGGTGGTTCGTTCCATGGTGGTGATTTTTTCCTCCAGACCGCTGATGCAATCGGCGCAGGCACGCTCACGAATGTCTATTTGATCTTGGGTCTCTTCGATGCGTTGTTTGAGGGTTTCGATGGTAACATCAAAGTCGTGCTGGAGTTTGAGTATATTTCGCTCGGCCATATCTTTTCTCACCTGCATCTCGGACAGCTCATTCAGTTTTTTCTTGGCAGAGATTTTCAACTGTTTCACCTCGGCTTCTCGGTACTCGAGGGCGGCGGTGAGCTTTTTGGTCTCCTCCATCTGCTGCTTGACCTGATTGGCGCGAATCAGCACCGGATTCGATCGTATGCACTTGGTATTGACGTTCTTCAGATTGACCTGCTCGGCTTGCTGGATATTCTGAAGGATATGACTCATCTCTTCGTTGATGACATCGATGACGAATTGAAAGTTTGTCACTGGGCTCTTATCAGTCTCCTGATATATCTTCGCACAATTGCTGCACAACATCTTCCACAGGATGTCGTGATGTATGGACACATCTGATGAGTCCACACACTTTGTCGAAGAAATCTCCTGTATGGCTTGTTTCGCTGTGCAGTGTAAAATCTGCAGCAGCTTGCCAAACGTCTCGTTCACCACTTGCATGCCGTTAAACTGGTCCCTAGAAATTGCATAAAACTGATACTTATTCTCTCGGGGTAGCTTGCGTTTGAGTCCCCTTAAGTTGGCCTTGAATTTCGCTAAATTTTCCAAGAGAAACTGCAAAAGGCAGTACGATTCCGTGGTCTCCTGACCAACTTGTATGAGGGTCTGGATGACGCCTGCACTGGTCATAATCGAATCACATCCTCGCTCGAAAGTCTCCACTATGTCCGTGTAGAGTTGAAGTTCATTGATCAGGTCGTTCACATCTAGGTGGATAATTGTGGAATACATAACGCTGAAAAAATTTAAACACCGCTCGATGTCGTCTGTCGGCGAATTTTCGTCAAGTTGTCCCGATTTAAGCAGCTCTATAATGTTGTCGATATGTTTTTCGTTGTTGAGCATTTCGGACTTGTAAATGGACGCCCGCATTAGAGTATCGTGCTCACAGTTGTTCAGGCCGTAGATCATCTGATGTAAAATCATCTGGAGGCTGCTCATGTGGTACAGACACCTCGATCTAAAGGCGAATCGGTGAATTGAAAATCCCTCGAAGATGGCGTCCTTGTCGAAGTCCACTGTTGAGGGGAATTTCTCGCGAATCTCGTTCTGAATGATGTCCGATTTAAAGATTAGGCGCGAAAGCAGTAGCAGCACTTGTATGGCATCATAGTCCCCGCCACGCATTTTAAAATCATCTGGCATAAAGCTGAGCAACAGGTCAACTAGGTCCTTGCTCTCGCATAGCTGCATTTGGCAAAGCTGTACATCGATAGCGCGACTATAGGCCTTTGATTCGGTGAAAAGCTTATTGAAGTCGATTTTTGGTTCGTTTTCTAGCGGTATGACAACAAAATCATCAGCAGCGGCTTCGAGGTCCTTCTCTCGGGCGGTCAGTTGGTCATTTAGAATTTTCACCAGCTCTCGGAATTTCATAATGGTCACATCTCTGTCGTAGATCGTCTCGAGAGCTGCGTCTTTGTCTCGCAGCAGGGCCTTATTGCTGGAGTTCAACATGTCAATCTCTTCACGCAGATCCATCTCCAGATCGTGGTTGCTTTCGATAATCTGCTCGTGGATCTCCTCAAGCGCTTCGAGTTCGGCGACTTCTTCTTCCATCAGTTTGACACGCTCCTCCAGCTCTAGCTTGCTCTCTGTCAACGACTCAACCATCGATTCAGCGCCCAGCGCCGCATCGACTTGTTCGTGCAGATCCATGATTTGGAACTCCATTGCGTCGATGCGCATCGATAGCTTGACTTTGATCTTTTGCAGCTCCGAGATCTCCGACGCCTTCGTTTCGAGCTCCTTGTTGACTTTTAGCAGTTCCTGCTTATCTAGGGCGATGACATCTCGAAGTCGTATAACGGTCTCTTTCAAACGATGATTATGCTGTTGAAGCTTTTTCAACTCGGCAGCGGATGGCAGCACAAGGTCGGCTGATGGCAATTGATTTTGAGTCTCATCCTTGAGAATCTCCACGTCCAGCGTCAACTCCTCAATACGCTCCATGGCTATGTCCAGCTCCATTTGCAGGGTATCAGCCTTTTCTTCGGCCATTTCTTTGTCCAGTGTTAGCAGCTCTACGTTCTCTGACAATTCCGTAAACTCCTGAATACATCTGCTTTTTGCCTCTGCAGTTTCTCTGGCCTCTTGTCGCACTCGCTGCAATTCACGCTGCAGATTTGCATGAGACTCCATAATTTTCACCTTAAATTCCAGCAACTGCTCGCACTGGATCTTCACTTTGTCACATTCCTGCAGTTTTCGCTTCTCTTCCTGCCTCTGGCGCTTTATCAGCTCCAGCTCCTGAGACAGATCCCGCACCTGCACCTTCAAATCATCTACTACCTTCTGCTCATCGTTGTTTATCATGGTGAACGAAGGCGACCGCATCGGCTGGCCGGGAGTGAACTGTGGACGAAGAATCTCCAAAAAGCCCGTCTCCACGAAGCCAAACGACTCCGACGGACTCACCGTGGTCTTGCTGCGAAGGTGCTCTGAGTTGGTGGGAGAACTCAACAGACTCTGACTGCTGGAAGAGAGAAAACTTTTAGTACGATTTAGATTGGTGGTCTTAGGTGTTACTGGAACGTGTGTCACTGTCGCAGTGGCGGACATCTCAGCCATCGAAATCAACTGGCTTGGCCTCACAAACACCCCATGGTTGTCCGAGCACTTGAAATAGCAGTATCCCTTGATGGTGCCATTATTTTTGCCCTTCGGTTCGTCCAGTATAACGCCCACCCATTTTCCGGCTGCGAAATTTGTCACCCCTATATAGGCGACACGTCCTCGTGTGTTTCTTCCAAGGATCTGCACACTCTGGCCCACTTTGAGAGTCCTTTCGGTGGACAATCCAGACATTGCACAATTTTTCTTTTCGCGGAAACTATGTACCTATGCCTTTGCCCACACACTCCTTCTTCCTGTCAGCGTGTGCACAACTACTATGTAAAGATTTTCTACAGCGCTAATGATTTCAAATTAAATTTGTTTATTTTATCAAATTAAATGCAATTTAAGCTGCTAAAAAAACGCCGAAATGCCAAATCACAAAATCAAATATGGCCGCTGTTGTGCAACTATGAATGTAACTTATATATACCCGGTATATGGTTATGTACCTACATGCCGCCATTAAAACTATATATCACACCTTGTGCACTGTAAAGGATTTAAAATTAAAAAAAAATTCCACAAAAATGCGAACGAAAATTGAGATTTTTCTTCATATATAAAAAATTATTACAGTTAACTATTGTTTACACATTTCTGTAGACAAAATTACATACCTTGGAGTTTTTGAAAATCACTTTCACTTTCATTTCGGTTTTGAAAATCAACGTACATACTCCATTTTGTTGCCATACATCTGCGCGATTTTAAATATTAAAAATGTTGGCAATTTTTCACCCAGCTACGAGTGTGAGAAATATTTAATTTAAAGCAATTTTAGAGGTTAAAATAATTCACGAGTATATTTATAAATTTTAAAATTTTAAAATGCGCACAATCCACACATCATTTGTCACTTTTTTTTAACACACAACACAGTCGTTTTCTTTCACTGGGCTTTGAGGCGTGTTTGTGAGAGGGGGCGGTGAGCCACCCTCTTTCAATGTTTTAGACATTTCACTTTACTCGTTGGTTTTACTCGGACGAATTGATAGTAGAATTTTAAAATGAACTGCCACATTCTGCGCACGCATTGGAATACAAGAATGCAGCTTTTTGGCTTTTGAATTTTTTTTTATTTTTTAATTTTTAGAACCAATTTTTAAGGGGCACGAATTTGAACTAAATCTCAAAAAGCATCCTTACCTTTCGGAGGATAAAGAACTACACAACGTAAAAGTGGTAGAAACGGGTTGTTGTCAATGGACCGGTGTACAATGGAAACTCAACACACATTCATTTCGGTTGGTTTTTTTTGTTGTGAAACTCTCCTCTCGGATTTTTTTTGCTGACTTGTCTCTGCAACCCTATTTTTTAAAAAACTACAGAAAAAGCATCCTTTGAAATTGAACACACATATACGTATGTTTCTCACATATGCAGCGTGATATACCCTTTAGGGAATTTTCAAAGGACCTTTCCCCGATTTTTTTTTTTTACAATTTTCTGTTTATCTCTAATCCAGAGGTTCACGCAGTAAGCACCCCTTCGTTAAAAATGGGTATGCGATTTGAAAATTCGGTTCGGTTGTGTGTGTGAGTGCGATTTGATACGTAATTTTTGCGTCGTCATCATAGTAATCATCATCGGTACATCTTATAATCTAAATTCGGCAGGAAATGTTTTATTTACTTGTACATACACCCATAGGCGCGCGGGTTTCTTTTTTAGGGATACCAAAACCGATGGTGCACCTTTAGCATCCCCTATGCGGCCTAGCATCACAGACGTACACTATGATGAAGGGTTTTGAATTTCGCGCGCGTTCGTTTTAATCATTTCCCCTTTTTATCCTTTTGTTCTGGTGTGAAGGGTTTTTTTTTGTCTAAAAAAGTATGGGCTTCGGAAGAAGTTATATCAGCTGGCGTTTTCAATTCGAAATAAAGGAACACCTTCCTTGGTAGACGCATTTTTATTTGAATTGCAGACGGCAAAAAAATAAATATACGTAACAAACATTCCTCGACAGTCCTTGTAAGAGGGTTGTTTGAGATTTTTTGTGTGTCGAGTATCGTTAACGTTTTCTTGTCAAGTTTTTATTTGAAAGAAAAGTGGCGCAAAAATGCCATTATCGGATATCCGAAAAATATGCATATAAGATAAAATCCCAAGTGGGCTTTCGGCATTGTTTATATTGTTTCAAAGGTCATGAATTAAGTTCACTTGAAGTTCATTAACTGTTGATCATTTCTTGCTGAATATGTGCATACATTAGGGGGATGATGGTTTGTATTCAACATGCAATTTATTTATTAGTGGTTTATCAGTCGTGCTGTGCTGTGTCCCGTTTTGCGTTACAAAGGAGATGCTGTCACGAGAATCAGGGTTGTCACATTTGAAGTAGCTATTTGTGTATTGATAGTCTACTCAATTTTACTGCTGATTTATATGTAGATAGAGGTTAATAATTTTTGTATATCTTTTCGGTTTCCTCCACTCGTACCCAGAATAAATTACTACACAAAAAGCTCCTTCGGTGATTGAACATCAGCCAGGCTAGCCGCCAATCTCTACTAATGAGATAAAATCCAAACTAGTTCGCCCCTATCGCGAAGAGCTCAAGGCTCTTGGCTCGCAGCATAATACAATTCTCTGCTGGGTTCCTGGACACAGGGACATAACCGGCAACGAGAGGGCTGACCACCAATCTGCAGTCTCAGAGAGCGAGTGGAATACAAGATCCTAATGAAAGCCAATATCAGGTGGAAAACTGACATTTGTAGAGGCTGCGGTGATGAAGAAGCCTTCGAGGACACCTCTCACTTTCTCCGTCACTACCCAAGTCTCTGTCACTTGAGGAACAGAACACTCGGAAGTTACTACTTCCAGGAAATCCAAGAACTCTCTAATTTCTCAATATCTAATATTTACAGGTTTCTGAGGACAACGAAATGGCTGGACAAAGTCGAGTAACCACGCGGGAAGGATGAAATAAAGCCAAAACATCATAATAATAAAATAAAATAAAGCCATACCCATCGAAGTGTATCACAATGGATCCACGAGGACCTGTGTGGATCCTAACCAGTGCCAAAAAGAAAAACTAACTTTCGCCAACGACTACTATAGAAACTAGACCTGATGTCCTATCCCACATGCGACATGCAGCTGAGCCGGATATATCAAATGGCTCAAATGGACCCACTATTAACTAACGATTTTTCGCCATCGACTCTAAGAAAACATCAATAGCCATCCCCAAATGGGTAGAGGAGCTAGAGATTATGAACTTGATCTAACCATCTCATCCTGGGACTACCTAGAGGATGCCTGCCTGATGGTCGTGGCATCTTAGTTGGGGACATGCATTTAACTTGACCAAACCCCCAAGGCCCCAAAGCATGGACCGGAGAAGTAGTTGCTTGTCATTGAGTTCCTCACGTATTCTGGTATTTCAAATGTAGGGTAGATATCTTAATAATTCCCAATTTTTCCCATACAAAATTTAACAATAAACTAAAATTAAAGTTTATAATTTTAATGCCCATTTAATATGGTTAGTTATGCAGTCTTTAGAGAACGCAAAGTCATTCAAGACGGTGTGATTTTGGCGGCAAAATAGTGCCAAAGTCAAATATACTTAATTTTGGTTTAGAGACTTTTGAAAAATAAAAAAACCACACAATCACTATACCTATAGAATAGCTTGCATTAGGTATATTAAGCAATACCTGCGACTAATGTTTTTATTTTGTGTGTTATCAATGCACGCGTACAGCGTACTTATCTACTTCTAAGATATTTCGCGAATAAAATTTGATTGATTATGGCGACTTGTTGTTATCAAGCTTGTGATTTAACCAATGCATATGCTAATTCATTATCTTAAGGTCGAATGTTTTAATTTTTAGGCATTTATTCAAATTTGCGACATTCAAATCTAGATAAAAAAAATGTGATTTTGAGTCTAGTTAATCTTCAAGATTTTACCATTGAATTTAAATAAAATCAGCAAAATTGAATCAAACGTTACAACGAGCTATAAATAAAGTTGAATTCAAAAGCCATACGGTTGAAGTTAAAGATCTAGATCCCGTGAAAAACCCATGAGGACTTGGTTCACCCCAAACTCAAGCATTTTATACGTAGTTTCTTTCCTTGGAGTACGTTTCGAATGGTTTTTATACCAAAAATTGGAAGAGGTGACTATTATCTAGTCTGTCTGTCTTCCTTCTTGCTGACTAAAAATTTATGAAACAGATATCTTACAATTGTCCAGTTGTCAGTTTACAAATTGTCACCTGTCGCAATTGTAAATTTTTATGAAATAGGGCCCTGGTTTTCGCAAAGTTTCCGCATCACTTAGAGAGACTGGTCGAGATCCACGTGCGCAGGTATGCACTGAGGATGCACCCTCTATGTCTGAGATACAACATGCATGTCAGCTGGGAAAATCCTTGTCAGACTGCACTTCAAAATCTAGTTGCTAACGCATTGGGAATTTTCATCGACATAGAGGGCGCTTTCAACAGTGCGACTTTTAACTCTGGCTAGGCAACACGGGGTAAATGGGACATGCGGACTGTGGTCACCATGTTAGAATAGGAACAGATGCTGCCCGCTTGGAATACGCTGCTGTAATCAGGAAGTCTGATTGAACTGAATATTCCGAGACACGCTGACGTCAATTTCCATCTTTGATCCATCCGTGTAGATAGCACTAGGTGGTGTTCTGTCTACGTCTACGCTCAGGCATACGCTGATGATGTTGTTATACTTTCTGTCTGATCATATTTACAGACTGTGTGTGCTAAAGTGCAGATGGCCATAGATATGGTCAATGTAGGAATGGGCTTTCACGAGATGGAGGATTATGGTCAGTCTGACTCAACCAGTTCTAAAAGGCGTCACTATCCAAATCTCTCACGAAGCGAAATCTTCGAATCTTTGAGTGATCCTCGATAAGAAACATTTTGGGACAATGTATTCGAGGAGCTCTCAGTTTACTGGCAGTGTAAGGTGCTTTCAGTCAGACATGGGGCTTATCTCATAAAAATGTCCTTTGAATTTTTACGGCTATGATGAGGCCTTTTCTATAGCCTATGTGTCGGTTGTTTGGTGGAGAAGGATTTTGCGAAAGTATGTGACTGCCTTCTGCACAAAAAACTCCAACGAACGGTCTGTCTTGGCTACACGGATGCTTTCCCGGGTATGCTGATGGGCTCTGCTCACGATGATCTGCTTGATTTACCTCCGCTTGGTACGTTTATCATGGGTTACAATCGAAGAAATCTATCGTCTCAGGCGGGGTGATTTTTGATAGTGTCGATGACCAAATGATGCATATGCCGTCAAATGCAATGACAAAAATTGCATTGTTGTGAAAATTTAGAGTCAACTCTCCTGAGAACTGGCTTCAGCCAAAGTCTGAGCCTGGTTTGAGATGTAGTCAAATTTTCATATGGATGGCTTCAAAATTAGTCAACGGTCGCGAGCTGGTATCTTCGTGGAAATCGACAACACTAGGCTTTACTACTTGTTAATATGCCTCTGTATTTTATGAGGAGACCTATGCTATCCTAACGGCTGCCGAATAGAAATAGGTTCCGGGTTCGAAGTATCTGCGTCTGTAGCGACAGTCAAGTTGCACTCAAGGCCTTGTTCAACCCTATTAGCCGTCCAAAAATAGTTCCGGAATGCCAGAACTCCTTAAACTCGATCGCAAGGCTAAACTCATTTGACTCCAGGAAGTGTGAAGACTAAACACATGCTCCCAAAAGTCAGTAAAAAGTCTGATGCTGCATTCCTGCTATATAGCCAACTTATTGGGGTTCTTACGGGATTTTACTAAGCATTTCAGTGTACTAGGCTTAAATGATACCTGTGGAAAGGGCGCAGATACTTTCGGATAATTTTCTTTGTTATTGTCCTGACTTTGCTCGGATCAGATGGTAGATCTTTGGCGCTGATGTGGTAAGTGCTGATACTGTATAAGCTCCTCATCGTTGAAGTGTATTCTAGGCTCTGAAAGTCGAAAAAATTCCAGTAAAATGGGTAATGGATTTGCTTCCTGGTATAGTACAATGGACCAGTTGCGTCTGAGTGCTCCAGTGCAGTGTTTCCTAACCCGATAAAAAAAATGTAGTAAAAGACGAACCTCCTTTTAATTTAGTTTTATTTTCTTTAATAAAATCAGCTTCGTATCTCTTGACTCTATTTTCTCGAATCCCTCCTATTTTCTATTTTTCATCATTTCCGATTTGATCCTCCTACTTGATTATATCAAATTCCCCTTTCGTCAAGTAACTTTCTCAAAGTAGATTGCTTACAGTAGTTTCTTCTCCTTTCGCGAACAGTGCTTTTATGCTGGAGAATAGGCTATTCAGCTATTGTGTATGTATGTATGTATTTTATTTATTTATTATTCATAGTTTAGCTCTTACAATTTTTTTCTTCTAAAAAAATAATTCCGTTTGCTTTTTGTCTCTTCCTGATCATCACTTCCGCTTGAGGTCCTATACTCTCTTAATCTGAATTATGTAATGTCTTTTTTACCGTATATCCGATTTACCTCTGAGTTTTTTTTTTTTGTTTTACATACTACCCTTACAGGCGTATAAGGATCCACATTTTAATTAGAGCCGCAAACAAAATGCATGGGAATTTTCGTCTATTGTCATTCATTTTCACTGTTTCTTCGCATTCGGCTTCTTGTTGTGTTTGATCTTTAATGAATCTTACGCGTCTTGTTCAGTCAACAAAGGGAAATAACACAAGGGTGCATCTTGCATTTCAGGTAAAAAAATTAATCGTCTCGGGGCTAACTGTAAAAAAAAATATGTATATCTCTCATGAGAAGCAATTTTTAATAAGTCATTCACCTATTTTGGTGGGATTTGTTTTTTTTACTTTAACTGAGAAATTGAACTTACATCCACAACTATACCTATAATTTATCAATTCTCAATGAAACTGTCATATTTCGGAATATCCCAATAGGCAATGTATGAAACCACTGAGTCACGAAATCTTTGGCAAAATATTACGCAAGCAATAGCTATAGAGTAGGGCATTGAAAAATGTCCCCTTTTTTTGCTGGAAAGAGGTACTAATTTTTTTGATAAAAAAAATGCGTAAAAATAAGGGAAAAATGGGATTTTACAAAAGGGCACAAGCGTAATGTTTGCAGCTCTCTCCTCCAATTACTTACGGTTTTGTGATTCAGTTGAATGCGAATGGGATGGTTTAGTGACCCCTATACTAATGGAATTGATTTTGTGTTTATAGGGAAAAGTAAAGATACGAGTTATCGTATCTGGCTATCTACACTTTTTTCAAGTATTATATATAAAAAAAATTTTCGATCGTTGACATTATAGTTTGATCAAGTTGGTGGTGAAAATGTGTAGCGTGTTGATAAGATTACTTTGCGAACAAAATTTAATAAATATATTATATTTCTAGCGCATTTCAAATTCATACAGGACGTGTCAATAGCTTAGGCAGCATTAATATAATGTAAGAACAGTTGAAGGCTCACGGGAGCTAAATGTAATAATTTAATGTAACTGCTGGTCCAAAATGGAGTCCGTCACCCAAACCAAATAACAGTGGGACTGTGCGAGCTCAGAGAGCTATGCTAATTACAGTCGGCTGTCAGATCATACAATATTGTCAGATTTCTCAATGGGCCCTACCAATAATCGCCATATGAAAATTGTCGCCATTGTACAAAAAAATAATTATTCGTACCGCGGATTGTTCTGACAATGAGCTGACAGTAGCCAACTACCTTTCAATGGAAAATTGAATGTTTAGACGGTTTTAAGATATTTGGGAAATATTTTTCACTGGCACTTATGCCTTAGCCCAGATAAAAACTGTGCTAACAATCTACGATAGTGGCATAAATTGCAACATGCAACTCAAAATTTGGACCCGGGAGGAGACACTGGGGCTACTGAAATGCTACAGAGTGCACGTAAGGAGCACTGCCACAGATACGCTGCTGGAACTTGAATCATCCGATAAAAGTGCAAGCACATCCATTATGTCCTGCAAATCGTTGTTACGGATGGAACTTGCTAGTTGCTACAGAGCTTTCTAACAATAATTAAAATGTATTTCTTTTCATTTGTAAAATAGTTTATTATCTACGGTATGAGTAGGAGTACACGACATGCCAAACACGACATATCTACGCATGCCACTCTGACGTCACGATAATTACTCGACATATTGTAGAATATGTCACACGGCATGCACGTTTTGTTTCAAAGTTGGCATATTCGTATGTCAACGGTGACTGGCATGTGATTATTTTTGATTTGTTGACATACGATTTTTCCCTAATATTTTTTTTGTCGGTGATAACGTGTGTTTTGTGTTTTAAAAAAAATGTCGCGAATCAATTCCGATATGGCTATTGCAAAATCGAAACGTTGAAATTAAAAACAAAATTAATTAAATTCACCCAAACTATTTAAAAATAAAGCAAACAAAACAAAATACGTTCTCATCGACATGCACGTTTTTCAGAAGGATATGTCGTGTGGCAAATTTACATGCCATTCTGAGTCGGACATATGCGGGTGACAGATGCATGCCAACATAATATGTCAGCGTCAATAACGTCAACACGACATGCACCCTTTTATGACATATTCTGACGTCGAATTGACGTTAGACTGGCATGCGTATGTCGTGTTTGGCATGTCGTGTACTCGTAGCTTTATACATATATATTGTACCTAACCTACGTGTTCTCGTCATTTACCATTTTACAAACCAGCTAATTTACCGCCTGAAAATTTTGTTTGTGAAGAGTAGAGGTAGACTGAAATAAAACAGATGAAAAGTGAAATGTCAACTAGCATAGTGCTGCCAAGTCATAGTAAGAAGGCGTTTTTTTTTTTTTTTTGTATTTTATCTTAGCCTGTATAATGTGTGTTTTTTGGCTATTGTATATAGGCTTAGCAAAATAATTTCATACAAATTCAATTCTATATAAATTTCGTTAGGCCGCGGATAATTATCGGGGCTTATTCCTTAGCCCCGACAAAAAACTGTGCAACCAAACTATCATTGGTTTAAATGTTATCGAAAAATGTTATCCATTCTGTCATAAATGACATCTGACATCACAAAATGCATTAAAAAAAATTATTCAAAACATTTTGCCAAAAATATACCTATAAACTACGGCATTTTTATTTTCCCCTGCATTTTCCATGTTTATAAATTATTTTTATTCCCGTATTGTTTGGGGATTTGTTTTTCTTTGTGACTTTTCTGAATATTTTTCTTTTGTTCATGTTTTGTTTTTGTGAGTGACATTTTACTTTTACGAATTTCTGTGATATGAGTGCTGCCAAGCTTTTATAAAGAAAGAGCTAAGTCCCGATTATCGTTTTTTTTCGTAAATCTATATAGATTAGCCAAAAAAAAAAAACACCTAGCTTTAGTTTCGAACTCGCTCATCATTCACGGTACTAATTATTTTTAGTGTCCACGCTAAATTTTACGAAGTCAGAATGGCGAAAATTTCCATGTAAAATTATCTGGGCCTTACCAATAATCATTTTTAGTCTTCAACTTAAATATTTTGACGGTCACAATGGAAAATTTTATATGGAAATTTTCGCCATTGTGACTTAGTAAAAGTTAGCCTGGACACTAAAAATGATTATTAGTACCGCGGATTGTGCCCATCAAAATATTTAAGTTGAAGGTTAAAAATGATTATTGGTAAAGCCCCATGTGTTTTTTTGTACCAATCGCTAGCCAGAGGAAACATATAGCTTAGGTACTCTTGTCAGAGATTTATTTTGCTATTGCACAGCTGTTTTATACATTTGACAGACGAAATAATATGTCATTGAGATACAATCTAATCGAAAATTAACCAACAAATTCAGTCAACAATTTCTATTTTTATGACCGTTAATTAACAAACAGTTTGTTTGAATTCTCTCCCCATCTTCTTGATGTTCTCAGCGTCACCTATGTAAGAGGTAATTGTCTTCAGTCTTCTTATACAATTTGATTAATAATCGTAGACTCGAACTATATACAGGAAAACCCTACAAATGTATTCCTAGTTTTACAACCAACATAATTTCTTTCGATTTTCCCCTCTCTCGCTATAGTGAATTTCCCAAACAAGTGGTTGATGTTTGACCTGAAAAAGCCGCTTGACAAACGGCAAGGACAAGGACTACACATTTACACAAGGATTAGTACCGTTTGGAATTGCGATTTGTTGATACGTATTGCAAAGTCTGCACCTGGTTTTCATCATCTTTTCTTTATATTGTTTCATTAAATTGTTCTCTTAATTTCTATTTTGTCTTGGTCGTTGTTCGCATTCGCACGTGTTTTAGTTTTATGTCGATTAATCCTTGATGTTGTCGTGTTTCATTAGTTACATACCTACTTACTTATTTACAAATATCCTAGCTACCCTTCACCACACAAAGGAAAGGAGTATAAATAAAGTTTAGTATTGGCCGTGAAGTTTCTGTCATTGAAAAAAGGAGACTAGACAGACAGTCGATAGGTAGTTGTGTTTGTGTTGTTTTTTTCTTTGTTATTAAAATAATAATAGCACTCACGGAAACGGAAAGGAAACAAACAAATCGTAAAAAATAGTTTTTATTATTTTTGTCGTCGTGACGTGACAATTTCTGTGGTTTGTATTTTGTCGGTTCAATGGTTATTGCTTTTGGCTTTAGTGACAATTTAAGAAGAAAGTATTGTGCGATTTAATTATTCTTGAGGTGATAATTTAATTCAATTCAGTTTTTGACAATTAGGAGCAACAGGGTAAGTACATTCATATTTACTTACTTTTTTATACCAGTTTTAATTGTTAATACTGTGAGAAATGACCACAATATATTCTTGCTAATTTGATGACTAATGCATGAGCTTATCATTGAGTAATTCCAACGTGAGTTATGTACCTATCTATTTATTTATTCAAACACCTGTATTAGGTACATACATACTTCTTCGTGTTTGTGGGTCGAAATGACGGTTCAAGGTCATCAATTGTATTTTACTGTGCATCCTTTATGAATGGAAAATGTCAAATTGTAGGATGTAGGTTATGTAGTTATTCTAGAAAAATTGTGACAGTGAGCTGACAACTGAAATACACAGTTTGTCATATGAATTGATATGCAGTCGTGGCCGAGCGGTTAAGGCGTCTGACTAGAAATCAGATTCCCTCTGGGAGCGTAGGTTCGAATCCTACCGACTGCGAAGGAGATTTTTTTTTTTTTTTTAATTCTTTATTATTATTTTTTGTTTATGTATGTATACATTTCATACTCACCAGATGTTTTCACTTATCCGATAGATAAATTGACAATATGTAAATTCAATATATATAGAGTATGATGATTGTCATTTCCATCAATCAATTTTATCAACAAATGACAAAAACTACGGAGCCGTCGCGTCGTTCTTAATTTTTCTTTGCAGTGTGCTGAATGATCGCAAATTGTATGTTTGTTTGTATATATGTTCTATACGCTTATAAATCCTAATAAATAAGCTTGACGAATGTGCTAAATAAAATCACGCTAACAACTTTACAAACGGCCGCGTATTGAGGTGATAATTTGTTCTTGAACGGCGTAGCTAAAGAACTTAATTAAGTAGCTAGATATCTATATGTGGTGAATAAAATTGTCAACGCGAATTTTCTATATTGGCTACTAATCAAAACGGCACATACCTTAGATATCACGTAGTCCAAAAACGGGTCGTATCAAATCGTCAAAAGTGATTTTGATTTATTTTTTAATAGAAATGCATACCTACTGTAGTGTTACCAGATTAAAAAATACGAAAAGGGGGACATCGTGAGTTTTCTAGGAGGGGGCAAGTGTTAAAAAAAGGGAACACATTTTTTTGTTAATTTATTAATACCAGGTTTTAAAACCTGAATTGCAAATTAAACACGCCGCATATTCAGGACCTTCTTTGCCTTTTTTTACCACTCGAAACTTTTTTCCCAACACTGATTGGGTATATTATGAACATTTCATGTTTTTATTTGGTTTTTTCTTTGGGTTCGGCGGACATTTTTCTTTTAAAAGTAAATATTGGTTTGAAAACAAAAACTGACAGAGAGATAAACAGTACAAAACAAAAACTTACCTATACAGGAAAACAGTCTTGTTAAAAATAATAAAAGGAAGTATTTTGAAAATTTTCAATTGAATGTTTTCTTTTATTGAATTTTGACTTAATAAGGGGGACAGTGGTTTGTGTAGGGGGACAAACAACATTTTGGTATGAAAAAGTGGGATGTATGGTAACCCCAACATACTGTCATTTTTCGATGATCTAACAATAAAAATTAGACTAAATGATCAGGACTGATTTTTCGTTAATACGTCTTTTTGTATTTTGTAAAATTTTCTGGTTCTGGACCTGCAAATAGAAAAATTTTGGTATAATGACCACGAAAAGCGAAAGTCTCTTTTTCACAGGGTAAACATATTGGTCCCTTATTATTGATTGGACCATCGAAAATTCATTTCTGTTTATTGAAATGACATGAACATGAACACCTTCAGGTATGCACGCTGGCTAACTTTGTTAACACTCTTCCTTTGAGTGTTTTCCATTGAAGACCGACTTACTTGAACTTGCTGGCAAGGATGAGATCAGTGTCAATTGGGATCAATCAATAACAGACCTTCCACTCGTAACCACATTTCGAAATTATACGTGATTTTTAGTCCTTCACATAGTAACTGAAAAGTTTGAACTAATTTTATGTTCCCATACTTATACAATCCTCGTATCGTATAAAAAGTTAACTTGTGGAACTTAGTTTCATGAAGCTTCATCCATTTACCAATGTTATGATGAGTATCTATTGAATTTGACTCTGCGCGGTACTAGTATAATAATAATTCTTAATGTCCAGACTAACTTTTACGAAGTTAAAATGGCGAACATTTTCATATAAAAAAATCTATTTTGACCGTTAAAATATTTAAGTTGAAGCTGAAAGTTAAAAATGATTATTGGTAAGGCCCTCCGTGTTACAAACATGTGTACCTGAAGTCCTAAAGTAGAAATTCACTTACAAAAGTAGCCCACCCACCACATCGGGGCGAAACGCATTACTGGAGTCGAGGCCAACTCAAATTTAAAAATTTGTGATTACAAGTAAAGTAGGTAGTTGCGGTATTATTTTACAGCACCTTAGCTAGCACAACCAATTCTTCAATATTTTTAAGACTTTTTTCAAGACCCTAAGGAAAATTCAAAAAATTATTCACTATTGACGATCACTGTACGAAATAAATAAAAATTCTGTCGGACCTAGGTTTTAGGTATGGTAACATTGATATATAGTTCTCAACGCTTTAAGGATACGTCTTTCGACTCGAATCTTCACCGAATGCAAAGAAAAAATGTGTCAAATTCTGCGGAAAGTTTACGATATCCAAACCTTTTTCGAGTAGGTTAGGTTAGGTTAGGTTACTGGGTTAGGAAGACAGGAAACACAGCCCTGGGCAGTGGCAAAGAATGCGTGGGGTGTCCTCATGCACCTTCTCATCACCGCATCCTCTGCACAGGTCATCTGTGCTGATTCCCATTTTTTTGGTAGCGTATTTGAGCATATGGTGTCCGGTGATAATACCCACAATCGAGGACAAGGATTTCTTCTTTCAATTGTAAGATTCTCAGTTTTAGTATTTTGTTCCCAATCGTCCAATCGTCTGTCTGAGACCTCTGTGCCCAGGAACCCAGCATAGTCTTACGTTGTGCTGCGCGCCAAAAACCCGTAGCTCTTCGCGACACCGACAGCGACTTACTAGCTTTGATTTTAACTCAACGGCAGAGATTGATTTTATTGCCGCTTGACTGTCAATGAATAAGATAATATCTACATAAGGTATTGCCATCATTGCAACCTGTTGCACAGCTGTTGTCATCTCAGCTTGGAATACGCTACTGTAGTCAGGAAGCCTGATTGAACTGGATAGTCTAAGATGTTGGGAGTAGAAACCCGCGCCAATGCCGACCTCCATCTTTGACCCCTCCGTATAGATAGGTATCCGATGGAAATCGGTTGATCTTCATACCATTCGTCACTGCTGGGAAACACGTAGTAAATGGTCTTGTGAAAGCTAGCCGGGGACTATTGTAGTCCGTTTGTGCCTGACGCGTAAGGCTGTGTTTCCAGCTTTTGGTCAGGCTTAGCCGTAGCCGTAGGGCAACAAAATGTTCCTTATTCTACCTATGCTTCTAATCGCACTCTTTAGCCTTCAATTATTGTAGCTTATTTGAGTGAATTTTCTTTTGTTTGAAATATAGAATCTAAGTGGGATTTGCCCCCTTTATTCATCTTAAGGTTTTTTTCACTGCGCCACTTCTCACGCACATCTGACAAACATTCGAGAGTATAACTGTCCTGAAAAAGCTTCTCAATTCAGCTGTTCGGACTTGGCATAAAATTGTAGGTCCCTTCCATTCGTCCCAAAAATAAAAACTCACAAAATCGAATGTATGTGAGAAGCTCAAGCTAGGCCTAGGGTGTCTACACTCCTGTTGCGGCCCTTTATTCCAAGTTTTTCTCTTATCCCACCTAGGATTTCCAATTCCAAATCATAAGATACAGTGAGCGTCAAATGTAAGTGAACACCAAGACCTACGACAACATTTTAGCACGTTTATGTACGAGTATACCCAAACGTATTTTAAGATGCTGTTCCTATACTTGAACGTGCAAACTTCCTATACTGAATGGAAAATATAAAAATACGTCAACATGTTTGTATATAACTCCAGCCAAAACAACAAATTGAAAATACCTATCAAAACAGATTCCTCATTATCGTCAGCACCTTATCTACACATCATTCAAACGTAGTAAAGATGTTTACATCACTCAATAAGCTACGCGCCCTCTCCCCCCACCCCCGTTGCCATACATATGTTATGTATACTTCTAAATATTTCCACTATTTCCGTTATTTTTAAAAATAAAAAAAAATCATCTATGCCGTCAATAATTTTTCTAGCTTGATGTATATAATTTTTGATATATTATTATTTAAACTGCTATTTAGCGCTCTTACTTACAATAAAACCGCATTTACATAAATAATTTTAAAAAATTGTTTATTCTATACTCTAAGTCGATTCTGTTTCCATTCACAGCACAATGTCAAATGTTCCAAAGTTCAAAATTTCGACTTGACTTTGGCTAAAAAAAAACCTTGAACAAACATTATACATATTTGAATCTTTTTAAGTTCTAAGCTATTTTCAGAAGTAGATATACAACAGCAAGGAAGGCGATTTTTATTTGATTTTTTATGAAATTATCTCATACGTCATTGGAGAATCACGTGCCTTGGTCTTCTATTTTAACGCAAAGGAGTAGGTACCTATACACTTGAAATGTCTACGTAACTTCCAGTAAAAAAGAACACATACACAAAGAACAGTCATATGTTCTTCGATATTAATAATACAAGTTCCTAGTTTTGTGATAATTTTAGCCCAACATACTTAAATGAAGGAAGTTGTGCGTAGCTGTTATACACTATCGTATCTAAAATAGCACACAAGGTCGTTAAGGTGTATCTAATCTATCCCTTACGCTTGCGTGTATAGTAAACTTAAGAAGGCGTAACATTTTTGTTAACACTTCTTTTACGTAATAAAATAACACTGCGGATTGGGATTGCTGTTTTTTTGCACTTGTTAATACGAACGCTTGTGGGTGTGTTCTGACAGTAGATAATGAAGCAGTGTTTATATATTATACACGTCAAAAAAATAATTAAAATGTATTCATAGCCTGATAATAGGAACACTGTCTTTTATTTTTACGCAATTTAGTACTGCAAATTGATTACGTAGACAAAATGAATCAACAAGGATGATTGAGTACTTTGTCGCATTTGTAAAAGTTTCCGTTGGTAATATTGGTATTTAATTGTTATTTCGATGTGTCCAATATTGTTATCAATTATATGAGGGATAAGATAGGGAATAAGGGTTTTGTAATTTTCACAGATAGGTCAGACATACTTGGTTGGGAGGGAGGTAATGAGCAAAATTCTCACTGTATGGAATTGTCTCCATCAGAAGGCGGTCTATTTAAAAGTGCAAGTTTAGACCCAACTTTTATCTTTACAATCAGTTTTTTTAATGAAAATGTGATTACGTAGCAGTGTCCCGATCGGTAAAAGTCAGTCAGTAAAAAATCAACGAATAGACACTTCGTTTCGGGTCGATTTCCTTCGGTTTTCGGTATCATCGGAATTTTTGGAATAAGTTCATCCTCGCATTTGAACTTGCCTTTGATTATGGTGGCTTGGATGATGTTGTTCATATCATAAGTTTCTTCCCCGTCAACATGGTTCCATTCCACAATTTCGGTTAGTTCATCATTTGTTATACGCAAACAACCGATATGAACGAATGGAATTGGAATGTGCCTGCGATTTGAATTTAAATAATGATATTCAAATCATCGACTTCCTTATCCTTCGCAGCTAAAATCGCGCATTCACGACCGATTTTCGGGAAAACTTTGCAGATGAGTTCTTCCTTCGTGAATTCATAAAAATCGTACGGAAACGAATCAGATTGTCTGTAAATTTGAGCTCAATCGGTTCGAAAGTTTTCCAGATATCCAATTTTGAACGTTTTTTTTTTCGAATGGAAGGTTCCACGTCCCTTTACCCAATATTAAGCAGAAACACTCCCGATCCAATACATAAGATTATCTATCTGTAAATTTGAGCTCAATTGTTTCGAGATACACGATATTTTGTATGGGGTGGGCCACGCCCCTTTTTCTGCGTGTAACAATTTTTCCAATTTTTTTTCCTGTATAAACCGCATTCAGACTATTATGAACATTTAAAAAAAAGATCCAAATCGGTTCAGCCGTTCTAAAGTTAGCGATGACCAACGAACATCATTTCATTTTTATTTATATAGAAGAAGATAGATCAGCTGTCTATTGACCGACTAATTTCCATTTTATTTTAAGTACATACTTTAATTTCTGTATGTTTTTATTATTTTCAGTAATTTGTTCCTCTATTTAAAATTCCTACTTGTTAATTTTATGTGCCTAATTTTAAATATGACGTCCAGTGTTGCTTGTCTATATTTAAAAGTTATGTAGATAATACTTATTTTTCACATAATTTTAAAACAAGTTGTAGTAAACATTATTTGACATACTTCGTCAAAATAAGATCAGTAAGGTCCACATCTATTAGAGATAAATAAAGTGTAAGACTTGGTCGCATGCATAAATTTACAATTATTTTTAGTACGTCTTGTATCAATTTTCGTATTAGATACTAGGTATTTGAAAAATATAAATGTATTTTTTATATTATATTTTTTGTTATATTATACATTATCTACATATTTATATTTAATATACATACAACATACATATTATATATTTTTGTTAACAAAAAATAAATGTAATTAAAAATTGTATAAAAATCAGTGGAGCTATTTACAGAACAATTATAAGAGAACCGAAAACTTAGGGTAAAGGAATGCGAGCCTTTGACATGTAGGAGCACTTTTTTCAAAAACTAACCACATTGCAAGACTTTACTAATAAGAAAACAAAGATAGTTACGATTGATTTGAGCTGCCTAACAATTATCACTCAGATTTAATAGTTAGTTAGTTAGTTATAGTTAGTTATAGTTAGTTTACTTATCTCAAAAATTATATTAAACTGAACTCAAAAACAATATATTCGTGTAGTTCACTCCACTCAGATTTAATAGTTGAGTGAACTACACGAATATATTGTTTTTGAGTTCAGTTTAATATAATTTTTGAGATAAGTAAACTAACTATAGTTTCAGTAGAAAGTAGATTTACCCCCAGATTCACAGTGGAAGTTTGAATTGCAATTTCGGTTTAAACTTCAATTCAGTAATTAATTTGGTTTCACAGTTTCGTTTAAACCTTGAACAGAGTTCATTCTGTAGTTTAAGTTAAGCCAGAGTACTCTGCCGTTTAAATCTCAGATTAGTGATGCGCGATATATATCGAATCACTCGATTCATCGATATTTTCGTAAAAAAATATCGATTATTTCACTCGATAATTTATTTTCGATATTATCGATGCATCGATGTATTCATCCCGATTTTTTTGCGCACTCAATTTCCACTGTCTCAGCTGTAATTTTTTTTTTTTAAAAAATCATTGAAAAAAAAATTTAATTTTTGTCTTGAATTATTTCTTTTGTCAAATAGAAATTGATTGAGTCCTCTAAACAATAAAAATATTTTTTTCAATAAAAAAGAATAGAAAACTCAGGAAAATTTTAAGTTTGCATATAAACCGATATTATCGATACTATAGATTTTTTTGGGTCGATTTTTTTTTTTGCATCGATATTTTCATATTGATAATAAAACATCGATGTATCGATGCGGTTTTGGATTATCGCGCAACATATGCATAAAAAAAAGTATTTACTTCAAGTAAAAGGTTTAAGTAAATACTGAAAGGTAGAAGTGGAAGTAGTAGTAGAATTTGAAGTAGAAGCTCCGATTTTCAGTATTTACTTCGTATCATTTACTGAAAAAAAAAGTTTTTACTTGATTGCAAATACTTTAAGTAAATACTGAATTTATTCAAGTAAAAAGGTACTTAGAATTCGCCGGATATCATAGTAAATACTTATTTTTTTTTAGTAGATACTGGAAAAATTTCCAGTATTTACTGCAGAAAAACAAGCACATACTAGTTTTTCTGCATTCCAAAAAAGTATTTACTACAAAAATGCATGCGAAGAGAAGTAAATGCTTTTACTTGAAGTAAATATGCACCTAATCTTAGTGTTTACTTCATTTTATGCATGCCAAAAATAGTATTTACTTAGAAAATCCTCAGTAAAAGCATTTACTGTCTTTTATGCATTCCACCCACTATCTCAGATCACTTCACACAGTGACATTTCAATTTTAAAGCTGCTAGTTGTCAAAAACACAAATATTTGACGTTGTTTTGCGTGTTATTTGAAAGAAAAGAGATATAATATGAAAGCTAAGCTTTGTACAATACTGCCAAATTCTATTTCTTAAATTTAATTAAACTGCGTGCAATTGAACTGAAGGTCAGATTACATTGAGGGTATTCACTTAAATGCGTAAAAGCCTCATAAACCGCGTAAACTGCAGAAATTTACCACCTCGTAAATGAACTGTCAGATTTTGTATGGAGATTAGTTTATGGAGACCTCATAATTTTCCGCGACGATATGGGCTCGGAAATCAACCGAAAATGTCAAATGTCAAACTTTGACAGACAGTCGTATGAATTGTTTGTTTGATTCCAGATTCAGTCGATTTACGCAATACTTTTCCGAGGTGTGTTCTCTTAAAGCACCGCAGAAATTTATACATTTACGAGCTGCAAAAATTTATCTTATTAAGTGAATACCCTTATTGTGAAACCGGACGAGTTGAACTTCAAATTTAAACTCAAATTCAGGTTCAGTTGAACTTTATTTTAAACTTCCACAGTGAAACTAGAGGTTAGTTATTTTAAATGAAATGTTCATTTATTGTTAAACTCTAAAAGTCATAAGCAACAGCTCTTTATGTATATACTTATTTTTTTTCATTATTTTCCAAAAGTCAGCTAAAGAAGGTTTTGACACCATTGCTGAAGGAGCATTTGACAGTGTCAGTTAAAGACAAAGTTTCTTTCTACTTCAAAATGTGGACAAAGTTCTTTTCCATACAAAATCAAATATTACCTTCGCCAAATGTTTAAAAATTGCTTTATGAGCCAATTGTAGGTCCTCTGGTCTAGCTTTAGGGGCTGACATTGCAGCGAAATTGTCATTGCTAATTGATCTGCCATAAATTACCTCTAGATCGAGACTAAAAATATTTTTTAATATTAATTAATTTAATACTAATGTTTGTAGAATTATTCTTCCTTATGTATCTTTTACATTGTGTGAAAAAACTTGCTTGTCAAATGGAATGGAAATGGAATGGAATGTAAATGGATTTTGAAAGGGATTAGAAAAAATTTTATAAAGTTAAGAGAAGTATTTAAAACTAGCTGGCCCCTGCTCGCTTTGCGTCGCTCGCCTTTAGCAAAGAAACAAACTTATATTTGGACAGTCCAATAGACATAACTTCAATGATTGACATAATGTAAAGACTTACCGGAAAAATTAATCCCGCGTTTGGATAGTTTTTGATTTTCACTTCACTTAAAATTATGTGCTAAATGAATATTATAATAAATAAATACATTGCCTTTAAAGTTTCAACACAATAATAAACTGTTGTAATATATAATATATGGCAAGAATAACGAACGCAATATACCTCACCTCTTATTCTTTCTACCAAGTAATATGCACCGTACTCGCGGCCTACTCACACAGAGGCCACATCACATCATGCTTGCGATTTACGCCCGCCACCCCAAAGCAGAGAATTGATTTCGCATTAGATCAACTAAGATCTGATATTTAACTTATTGGGCCTTAATTATTTTTAAGTTCACAATGGATAATTTTATATGGAAATATTCGCCATTGTGACTTCGTAAAAGTTAGCTTTGATTCTAAAAGTGATTATTAGTACCGCGGATGTTTCTCAGCTTCTGGATGGAGTAGAACGATTTATTGATAGCTCAAAACACTCGGGGAAGTATTGCCTATAAACTGTTAAACGCTTTTTTGTATTGATTGAGATTTATAAATATAATGGCAAGTCGAATGAAGCAAAGTCGAAATTAACTTAAATGTACTTAAAGAATATTTTAGTGAAGGTTTCATCTAAATCCGTTCAGTAGTTTCTTAAAACACTGCGAACATAATTTTAGCAGTTACGTCTTTATATAATAGTAGATGACAAATTAATAATGGTACTTTGTTACTAAAATGACAAGAATTAAAAAGGCGAAAATATTACGAACATTATTTAAACAGTTCAGTAAATTTGTTGTCGCTGCCGGCTATTTTGAATATTTTCGAGAACTTTCAGGAAACCAATACATGCTCTTATAGTAGCAAATTAAACGTCTGTTTGAACAACTTATTAGAATTTCAGTAAATCCAAATAGGTAGGTGTGTATGTACACTCGCCAATGCTCACTGACGTATTTATTTTTATTTAAAGACTTGATACAATGTTTACTTAGTATATTTATTACTTTTCGACTAAAACAAACAATTGTGTATAGTATATTCGTTTATTTAGACTTTAAGGTCCACCCACCAATATTTACTTAGAATAATTGAGAATTGTTATGAAAAACATTTAAACAAATGACGTCTATAAGAAATACACAGAACAAAAATATGTATCAACACCTAAACTAATAATAAATTTATGTAATAGGAAAAATGTGCAATATTTTTATATAGCATTGTGGTTTTATTTACTGCATGCCTACATTGCATTTACATTGTTAGATATCTTTATCTTCGGGGGAGATAAATCCCATGCTACCTACAGTTGAATTGTGTTGTATTTGTCTTTCAGTATTTTGAAATACCTACAGATAGGTATGTACATTTTGGAATAACGAATATCACGTCTTATTTGTTTTCGAATTATCTGTAAAATATCTTAATTGGTTGCTACTTTATTGTTGATTGTTTAAATCGTTTGCTGTGTTTGGTTTCAGGGATTAAATTTTAAAATTATATAAATAAATGAACAGTACAGAGATACGGTCCCAGATTTATTGATCATTGTAAAATTTAAATCAAATTTATTGTCAACGGTTTTTCTTCTTGAAAAATATAGCTACCGTTTTCAACCAATTTTGTAGATTTTACTAAGTATTCAGCACTTAAAATAATGCTGGTTTTCAGTAACCTTCGGGTCAAAAATTGTTTTATTACAAGCCTTCAATCTGATACTGTTAATACAAAGTTGGTGACAAGATCAGTTTATGATTGTAATTAAATTACATGCAGTTTCCTATCGTGCATCACTAATTTGTCATATTTATAGGAATAAATAGCTTGTCATCGTAAGCCTCTCGTTTGACTTCACTAATGACTCTATTACGATCTTATGCGAGATTATTGGTTAAGCTGATAGGCTTTAATGGGTTTTAAATGCTTTTTATCACTTGAGAATTATTTACGAAGTACGTAAAGGGGAACGATAATGACTAAAACAATGCCCAAAGAGTCCAGTAGCAGTTTGTGTGATAAATGATAATGGTCTGTTTATTGGCAACTCTAAATGCAAAAAGTCGGGCCTCCACATGTCATTCAATTTACAAAGTTTTACGAAGACGAGGCTTAATAAACTAACTCGAATATAGAACCGTGTTTATTGTAGTGAGTGGAAAGTATAGAGTTGATTTGTTATTCATGTATCCACTCTACAGTTTTGCGGAGTTTATTACTTTAGTCTCAAATGTTGATGTTAAAAAAATACATTCTTCTATTACATTTGTTATTCTATTCAACTGAATTTATCAAGTAAAAACACTTCACTTTTACTTTCTATGGCTTTTCATTGACAAAACATTCAACACAATGCCAATAAATCTTGCTGAGTCATTTAAAAACGAAGTTAAGTTTTGTTTGTCCATTCGGCTACTTCCACTTGTCATGCGAACTCAATGTCAATTCCCTTTTTTAAATTGAATAACAACTAAAGCAAACCTAGCTTAAGACGGTCTCGATTCCGACCAGACGAAATATATTTTGATGCATTTGATGACGCTCTTTTGAAATGTGCATTTTTCCTCTTGTATGTGTTTTTTCTGTTGCGTATTTTGTTCCTTTTCTCTATTTTGAAAGCTTTTTTTGGCGGAATCTCCAAAAATGTTATTATAGTTTTTCGTCAAGTTTTTCACAATATTACTTGAAATATTTTTAGTGGCACTTTTTGCAAGTTTTTTTTTAGACTTCATTTCTACTTATGGCACATTTTCTTTTCCGATTTTCATTCCTTTTTAAATTACCTACATAAGGTAAGGACTGTACAAAAAAAATCGGGGAACATTTGCGCGGTCTGACAATACTGGAATATGACATCGCAGCACCTACCGTTATATTTTGATCACATTATCTTATAGTCATTACATTACATTATAAATAAATAAATAAATTATAAATTATTCGATCTTCAGGCCACCAAATTTGTCATCAGGATGGCTAGTTCTATATATAGGAGAAGAAAAAAAGTGTTATCACAATTTTTAAAAAATCGGTTTTTAGGTTACTTTGGTAATCAGGGCACTTAACTCTACATTTTGAAATTATATTAAAGTTGTTATACCAATTACTTGTAATTCAGAAAAAAATGCATTTTTGACATGGTATTACTCACAATTGCCCCCACTACAGCATGCAAGACTGTAACATTTAGGAACAACTACTTAAGCCCTACCTAATTATGTTAGTTATTTGGTGTTATCAATCACACCCAAAAATTACTGTGGGCTCTTAGTCTATAGAATATTTAAGAGGAAATAAAACATTGAATTTCAATAAATTAAAAGCTTAATATTCGATAAATCTCTGTTTTAAGTTTCGAGTTTGGTGAACTTATCTTTTCAACACTTCAAATGTCAGAAAATTAACCGAAGATAATTATTTAGCGCAGCCAAATAAAATAAAGTGTACAAATAATAGTTTAAAAAAAATTTTAAGCATAATTAGGCTGACCAGATGTCCTCTTTTTATCTAAACAAAAAATGTCCGGTATCTTTTTGAAAAAAAAGTGCAATTTGACCTCTTTTTGGGATTTCCCAATTTACGGAATTTTTCGACACCACAAAACTATAACAAATTCAGAAATTTTCTGCATCTTTCTGGTATGAACACGACCGAACATTTGTAATTAAAGGTGGAACTGAAAATGATGCCTTAAACGTGGAAAAAATGTGTGACCAATTTTGTAACCTATACAAATGTTTGCAGAGCAAGAACAAAACAATAATAACTTTTTAAATGCATGAAAAATGATTAAAAAAATTACAATATTGAATTACACAGTTAACTTTTCATACCTATTGCACAGTTTGTTTTTTTTTTTTTTTTTTTTTTTTTTCAATTTCTGCACATAAGGCTAATGTTGAAGGAATATTTTGCTGATAACGAGCCAATTTACTGAAGAACGGAATAGACTTAAAGTCTAAATTGTAAATTCATTAATCTTTTTTGTAAATATAATTTTAGAAATATGTATGCCCTGTTCAGAATTTTACGACTACCTAGACCTACCTACATATATTCCAAAAAAAAAAACCCTATACATATTTAAAATTTTCATTTGAGATTTTTAAAGGTGTCCTCTTTTTTGTGGGCATGGATCTGGTCACCCTAACTGCATAATCCGTTTCTTTCAGCATAAAAAATTGTCAGGTCTAGTTTCTATTTCCTGATTTTTTCTCCAACAGTCCTTAATTTGTTTAACATGTTATTCGGCAGGTTTTTTGACGTGGTTTTTTGTAGGTACTCTATGTTGGCGAGTATTTTTAAGAACTTATAATAATAATAATAATAAATAAATAAGCGGCGCGACAGGCGGTAGACACCCAAGGCCTAGCTTCTCGCAACCATTCGTTTTTGTGTGAGTTTCTATTTTTGGAACGAATGGAAGGGACCTACAATTTTATGCCGAGTCCGAACGGCTGAATTGAGAAGCTTTTTCAGGACAGTCATACTCTCGGATGTTTGTCAGACGTTCGCGAGAGGTGGCGCAGTAGAAAAAACCTTAAGATGTAATATTTGTGTTTTTCCGGGGATCGAACCTGGGATCCCTCGCACAGTAGTCCAGCACACTAACCACTGCGCTACTGCGCCCACTATAAAAACTTATAATTTTATTAATTTTTTGGCCATTTAAAACGTTTTTCTAATAATTTATCATATTTTAACTAGTTTTATTTAAGTCGTTTTTTGTGATTTTGTCCACATTCATTAAGGAGTTTGTTGTTGCGTTATTTTTTTAGGTACTCGTTTTTGGAAAGTTATTCGGTACGATTTCTGTCATATTTGGACTTATTTCTTTTTCTCTATTTTCAGCTCTTTTCTCCTCGTTTAGGCAATTTTGTATCGGTTTTCGACCGTTTTTATTTACGGACGGACGCTGAACATCGAAATTCTAAAATGCTATTATTTTCGTCGATTTTAAAATGTCCATTGTGAATGTTGGCGACCATTTTTAGGCTTTCAAGTAATGCTTTTATCAATTTATTGGTTATATGCAGGGCGTCGGTACTCAAATTGAATTTGTAATACGCAACAGTGTTGTAATAAAATACTTACTTGAATATCGTTTTATTAGTTGCACAATAAAACAGACTATGGGTGTCAACAGATCTGGAACATAAAGTAGGTACCCACGACGGCAATGTAACTTGTGAGTTTGTTACAATATTATACAATTAAAAAAATACCCACACTTTGTTTCGGAATAAATTGCGTCTTATTGAAGTAATACTAATGGGAATTCACAACAACCTCATTTGTTATCAATAAATATACATATCACACAAATTTCCCTTTTAATTGTTAATACAATTTTCCTATTTAATTCTCTTTATCTCTTAGTCATATCTACAACCAATAAAATTGTTTCCTAAAATGTCAATGTCGCGATCGCGAAAAATTGTATATTTTTTCCGTCATCGTAACCTGGTCACAATGTCAAGCCATTGACATTATTTCCTCACACCCCTTGCCAATAACTGCTATAAATAAAACATGAAAAAGACTGGAGCTAGAGTAAAAGAAAAACAGAACTGGTTTACCAGTCGATGGAGTTCGTGTTCGGTCGTCGCACTTGAGTGCAAAAAAGGGTGATCGTTCGTTGCACTCTGATCGATGAAATGCATTTTTTTTAAGTTTAAATGGCTAATTTAACTGTTGGACGTTAAACTTAACTTTCACTGTGAAAGAATTGTCCAACATATTTACGGAACTATAGAATCGATAGGCATATAGGAAGTCATGAATAATTCCGGTGAACTCAAGCTTGTAGTGTCAGGTGTCACCCTCGGCCAGTGCATACCTATGGAATTTTTAGCACGTGTTGTGTTAGATACATAAATTTACAAAAAAAATAAAGAAAGAAAGCGGAACTTTTTACCACCAAATTCCGCGAGGAATTCGAACTGGTTATGTAACTTTCCCAGGACAGAGGTGGCTGGATTGGTTAAAAAGTTTGCCGAATCCGGTGCCGGTCCAACAGAACTTTTCTGGTTTCCGTCTCAAGTAGATTTATGCATTTTTGTACATATAACGAACACTACATATATAGTCATGGAAGTTCAAACACCTCAAATCGATTCCAATCGTAATAAGTGGTTATCTACCTACCTACCTACCACATTTAGTGTGTTAATTACCACACGCTAAACAAAAACCGTGATTACACCGGTAGCGACAGACATGCGGATTCATTGTAAACTTACACCTGAATTACCTTAATGATTTATTTGTTTAAGTGGACAAGAAATTACTTCACATTTCCTACTTATAACTATGGTGTGGCTTCATTTATGTATATTTATATGAAAAATCCACTAATTAGTCCATACTTTCACTGGACCGTTGTAGTTCCTGTCATTTCCAAGCAAACAACATACCTACTGTTTTTCCAACTAATATAGCTACAGATACAGATTGAGCACACCGATCGATGAAAACGGGTAGCGTGCCAGTAGTGATACGTGCCAATAGGCACATAAATGCATGTGAATTCCATCCATCCATCCAAGTCCAAGCCATCTTTCTTGTTTCCTTACTGCCGGCCGGTTCCTCAATCCTCATATTCCTAGTCTACCTACTTTGACGCGGCTTGACTTTCTTTCAAGATCAATTAATTTAGACTATTTGGAAATTATTTTTATTTTTTCGGCAGCGAAAAACAGACAGACGCTTTATGTTTAAATTCTTTATATTTATTTATTAATCAATAAATAATTTGGGACGATTGAGTTGAGTGATTAAATCGATTATGTATATTTTAAATGTTCACTTGTTCTCAGAGTCTCAGACAGATAAAAGACGTAGGGGTGTTGCCAGATGACTCCAGTGTATGCCTTGCCTAGGTTTTACGGAATAATAAATTAGATTAGGTAAGGTATACTACCTTAAAATTCGTCAATTGGCCTAAGAAGGCAACTGACTAGTAAGTCCTTGTCAAGAAACACTAAGGAGACTCTATGTAAGACCCCATCATCCCAGTCATGCTTTATAGCGCAGAATTATGGACGCAATCAAAGGCGGATGAAGATCTTCTTGATCGTTTCGAACGCAAAATTCTTCGAGTCCCGCTTGCGTTGACGGGCTTTGGAGGAGGAGATTTAACAGCGAACTCTACGAGCTGTAGGTCATCATCGACTTGGTCAGTAAAGTACGTATCACTCGACTAATGCTGGGTTTCCACTTGTCAATTTGAAATTAACAATTGACGTACTTTGAAAAATTGGCAAGTGGAAATAGCGAAAAATTGCTTGTCAATGAATTGACAAACAGCGTTTGCCAATAACTGACAAAGAATTGGATTGGCAAGTGGATATAGCTGAATTGTCAAACAAAATGTCACTTTGTCTATAATTGACAGTGAAAATTAATTGGCATCAAGTTTTTACGTTTGTCAATCAACTGACAAACAATTTTTTGCCAATAATTGACATAAGTGGAAATGAACTGACGGTTGTGTCGTTCAATGACATAAGAGCTTTGTCAATCAACCGACATGTGGAAACCCACCTTAAGATGGCTAAGACATGTAGAGCGAATGGACACCAACGCTCCGGCCAGAAGAGTCCTCGATTCCAACCCGCAGGGACGACAACACAGTAGAGGAAGAATTCGCCTTAGGTGGCGCTCACAAATGGAAGACTTAGAGTGCGCAACTGGACGCCAAAGATCAGCCTAACTGGAGAGGGGTGTTGGTTGAGGCCCAGGTCCACCCCGGAGTGTAGCGCCATCTAAGTAAGTACGTAAGTAGGTAAGTGAAATGCTTTTTCAAGTTTTAGCAGGCTTGAATATTACAATTTCGAATGCAACTTGAATATTCAGTAGAAATATTTTAGCGGTGATCTAGTTTCAACGTCAGTAATACAAACTTAATACACCATTTCTACTATAAAAAGCAATATTATTCGATATAAAATCAATTTTTTTAAAAATTTTAACATTAGCTAAAAAAATTGCACTTAAATATTTTAACTTGAAGTAAACCAAATACACTCAGAAAAAAAAACGGGCTATAAACGAGCCTATTCGTTAACGAAAGTATGGTAAACTCGTAAAATCGTATTCCAAGTTCAAAAATCGTATTGTGAGCTCGGTTTTTAAAGACAAAAAAAAATCTTCTTTTGAGATTTTTAGTTAGCTGAAAAATCTTACTTTAATCCTGTTTCGTGATTATTTTAAGAATGTTCGTTCTTATTTTAAGAAGTTTTTCTTTAAGTTTTAGCTTGCGATTTTTCTCTGAGTGTATAAAACTCAAAAAGAGTCTTAATGCAGCAAATTAACTAAAAACGAGAAAGTTAAAAAACGTATAGGTCGTTCTAACAACTTGGGCAAAATAATTTAAAAATGTTTTGACGAATTTTATTTTTACATCATAACATTTTAAAATTTCCATTCAAAAATTCCCAGAAATCGGATTGAAATCCCATAGCCTATTTTGGGGATCCGAAATCCATACTATTTGGGATAAATCCCACGATCTGATACCACTAATCGTAGAAAAATCGCTCGGTCGCCTAAGAATGTCGTTAAAAATGATTATATCTGGCAGTGCTTCTTTCGAACACATTTAATTCATTCTACATTCCTCCTTTTTGGTCGTGGTGTGCGACTGCGCGAGTGCGGTAGTGCCGGTCCCGGTAGTGGTATAATACGAGCAGTTTTTCATACTTGCATTTTGCATTTACTATAGCAAATGCAACAAAAACAATAAATAATTATGGAGACGGCAGGCGACAGGCCTGGCCGGCCGTAAGGCGGCCGTCAAAGTAAATTTCTTGGATTCTGTTCTGTTGCTGGCTAGCCTTAGCTGCATGATAAGGCGGTGTGGCGGGAAACCAGGAATACCGATCGAGTCGAGAGCGATCGTTCATCGTTTGAATTGAATTTCTTTTCGACGCGCCATTCAACAGTTCACTCGTTCAAATCGAATCAGTCTTGAAACTCTCACGCTCGAAAGTGGTACTATAATCGGTCGTCGGCGGTAATACACCCCATGCACGGCACGTCACTCTGACCAGTCTGCGGACATTATACGGAATGTGTGTTTAGTTGGAAAATATTCGTATGTGCTGAACCTACAGCTGGTTAGAACTAACAACAATAATAGTGCAGTAAAATACCATACGGTGTTTTTTTTTTTTTATTATTATTATCAAAGGTGTCTGTCAACCGATTACAACCGATAAATGTGTGCAGTTCTGTCAAAGTTAAATTATTGAATTTTTTATTAATATCTGGCGACCTCATAGTGATCCATAAAAGTGAGTTTTTATTTTTATAAAAGAAACAAAAAAATAATTCTATCTTTGTGCAACGATTTAGAATTTTTAGAATTAGTATAAACATAAGTTGAGCAACTGACGTACCTATAATAAAGAAATCAGTGCGATCGTCTGAGAAAATTCTATTTTTAATTTTTATTGCGCCAAAATGTCTATGAGTGTCCGTCCAATACTGTGATGCACTGCAATTCATCCTAATTCCTGTTTTCAATTCAATAAGTCGTTTGCCTATTTTCGCAGATAGGGTGAACCTGAACACTATACTGTTCTATAAAATTGGATGTATGTGTTCTTAACGTTCTGCTATAGTCGCATTTACATATATTTATTTTGTTTTCCTTTGGCTTTGTTTGTGAACAGGAGAACGATCATTACAGCCTTTGTCTGTAAGGAAAATATAAATATGGAAATAATATTTTTCAACCTATGGGTGGTGCTTTTAATTTTTTTTTTTATATTTATACCTATCGCCTGAAATAAAACGGAAGACATGTCTATAACATTATGTTTAAAAAAAATACTCTCAAATATTTTGTAAACTTATGAATGTGCGTATTTTTATATTTAAAAAAAAAAAATACCTACCTACCTAACTGATTGAGTAATTTTCTTTGGATGACCTTGTATTTTTGGATATAACAGCAATTTGTTATACAACACCTTATCAGCAGAAAAAAAAAAATACTATAAATAACAGAACCGAAAAAAGAACTTGGACCCTGCCTTTTGAATATTAATTTGTGTTCTGTGTACCTACCTACTTGAGCTATGTTTGAGTGATAAAATAATATCAGCTACTGATTGATTAGACCGTTTGGTATGATAGCTGATAAGAAAACAAAATATTTTATTACACGAAATTAGAATCAAAAATTACTGGGCATGTGTTTCGGGGTGGTTAATTGGTTTGATAATTACTACCTATAAAATCCAGTAAAAGATAATTAACATCAAAGAATGTGGTTATAGTAGATAGATACCGAATTGAATGGCAATAGTCCAGATCAAAGTTCATACGATAGTGTGGTGTTGTCCTGTTTATCTTAAGTGTTTGACGCACAACATGTCTATTTAGGTACCTAGAAAGGGGTGCAAATTATTTTCCTCTATTCAGTTACAGTTGTTGACACTTGCAGCTGGTGCACCTTCTTAAAATGTTGTTTGTTTTTAAATTGTATATACATAGAATAAAAAGTTGACCTAAATGTTGATAAATAGATACACCATACACCGCAGAGCCGCATTGGGTAGCGGTGGGTGTGAATTCATTTACTTAGTGCTAAATTCCTAGAATGAGCAATGGATGGATCTTTACTGCGATGAACTGTTTACACCAAATATGTATTTGGTTAAACATTTCTAGGGAACTTAAGCTTATTTTTGTTGTACTCGTATGACAGTGCATTCGTTGTAATAAAATCTTAGCGGTGCAAATTCCACTTCGCTTAAATCAGTATTCGAATTAGTAGAATTAACCATTTTAATGACATTCAATCTGATTAGAAAAACGGTTGACAGTTTCTCAGATGTCAAGCATGTAAAGAAAAAAAATATAGCAAAGCTTAGTGATATGTTTATACAATAGATACATTACATAAGATAGAAATCATACGTTTCAATTTAATGTCTACAAAGGTCTATCGGGGAGGTGCTATTTCATTTAGACAAGGAATTTATAGACTTTAGACTCACAGTGGTAATGGGGTGAAATGAATGTTGTAACAAGTTTGTATTGTAGGTACTAGCTTTTGCTCGCGGCTTCGGTCGCACAGTTCTCAGGATTTGGTACACAGAGATTCCTTCACAGTCGGTTAGTTCCCTATTTTATGTTTATATATCGCGCAGGAAACCTAGGTACCTACCTAAGAAATTACATTTGAAAAATATGTACGCCCTATTGGTGAAAACAGTTCAAAAATATAGATATGATCAATTTGTTTGTGAAGCACGGTAATCTCAACAAAGATCATACAGCAGACTGAGCCACTATCACACAAGCTATGATGATTCCGTATTAAATTGTAAATATGTACAGAAAAAACGAAGACACCAAAATATCCGCACTTAAATTAAGCCCCCATCAAAATGTGCCTTTATTTCCCTTAGCTTAATTTTTACATCTCAAGGGAAACAGGATACAGGGACATGCTTCATAATTATTAATATGACTTGATAGTTACCCTATCTACATTTTAACAAACTTGTTTGTGATCGTTTTGTGAACGCAAATCTACTGTGAAGTCGCAAGTTTATACAAAAATGAGCAGAAATTAAAATACTTTCCGCTTTTCTCGAATTTTCGAATTGTCCAAGAAATGTTTCCAATATTTCTTTCGTAAAAAACATCACTTGGACTATTGCGGGAACATGTCGTAGACATGCTGCATACGTTTATTGTGTCGTGTACAAACTGCATTTCATGTTGAAGACTGCGCGATATGCCTTAGTTATATGGAAATGCATGTTAACGTTAATAAAATGTTTGAATAAAAATTTAAAAAGTTTATAATGAAAATACGGGACTAATACGGGACTAAAAATTAAATACGGGACATTTGTACGGTATGTCTTTAAAAAAAGATCGGGACAGTCGATTGAAATACGGAACTGTCCCGGGAAATACGGGACGGATGGTCACCGTATGTATACATCATAAAGGGAACCTCTCAGCTTTTTGTGTATTTTAAGAGAAAAATATACCAGAAACAAATATTTCTTTCATATAATATAAGGTTCGCGATTTGATGCAAATCACGGAGAAAGAACATTTTCTTGATTCTCACAGGTTTAAGTAACTAAAGCCAGGACCAGACTTGTAACGTGTGGTGTGTTGCCATACAGTATGGCGCAATCGGACCATAAGGTCTTAAGGACCATTCACATGGGAGCGAACGAACGAATTGATGAAATGCGAACAAACCACTTTTTATGCATTTATAAACATAAAATTGCACATTTTATTATTCCAAGAGGAAAATATTTAATTATTCTATCAAAATGTATTAAGAAAACAAGTTTATAAACAGCTAAAATAAAGAATATTCGATTTCCAAACTATTTGCCGCGAACGAAAACACCCTTCGCGCGAATTGTCAAAGTTTATTCGCAATCCACAACATTTATTCGCGTTCCACAAACTAGCGAATAAAACATTCGTTCGAACTTAACCTCAAACTAGACATTGGTTGGGTAGGAACTGATAGCAATAATTCGCGAACTGCCGCGACCAACTGCCGTGTTCATGTGAACGGACTGTCAAAACTGATTTTCGTTCGTTCGTAGGTAGTTGGTCGCTCTCATGTGAATGGTCCTTTAGGACACTACACTGCGTCTGCGACACAATAAACGAGACAAAAATGTTTCTACACAATATGAAATACCTAGCAGTGATAGCGACACAGCACTCCGCAGCCCGCAATACCCCACGCGTTAGAAGCGTGGTTCGGGCTTATGCCGATTCCCTAAGAACGGAGAGAACATAGGAGAGATTGTAGTAGGGGAATTGGACTTAATAAAATCTCATCGATTCTACTGAGTTACATTTGTCTATAGGTTCCATGGAGCCTATCACAAACAGTGCTTAATTTCTACGTTAAGTTAAACCATGATGGAATAAGTATAAGGTGGTCTCGTCGGCTGCCGACTCGTTCGTTTTTTGGTCCCTTAACGCTTCGTTAACGTACACTTACTACGCTGAATAAAGAGAAAACGTGTCGTTAAGGGACTACTTTTTGCCGACGAGACCACCTTATACTTATTCCATCATGAGTTAAACCATGATGGAATAAGTATAAGGTGGTCTCGTCGGCAAAAAGTAGTCCCTTAACGACACGTTTTTCTCTTTATTCAGCGTAGTAAGTGTACGTTAACGAAGCGTTAAGGGACCAAAAAACGAACGAGTCGGCAGCCAACGAGACCACCTTATACTTATTCCATCATTAGTTAAACTAAAAGAATTACCGTTCTTTTAAGGGCGACAAAATAATATTTTAGGGTATTGAAAATCAATTTTACCAAAATGAAATGTTTTTGTAAAATCTCGAAATTTTTCGACATTTTTCAGAATATTTTTTTTTCGAGATATTTGGTTTCGACATTTTTTGCTTTCGAGATTTTTTTAGATTAACTCTTTTTCGGTGATCTTCCAAAAATCTCGATATTTTTTCTCTGTTCTCTGGACTTTTACAGAAAACAAAAGTGAACTTTAAGCTTGCTCTCACATGAGGCAATAATCAATAAGTAACACTGACAATAGAAAACACGCAATATTATCGCTAAGAATTATTTTACTTTGAATTAAATTAGAAGTCTGGCAATAATGTTGCTTCAATGTGAGAATAGGTTAAAACAAAGTTGCGTATTGCTTATTGAGAATTGCTGGTTGATTAGTTGCATGCTTGTGTGAGAACCGCCTAAAGAGGCATTTATAAATTTATAAGGACAATATATGCCTATATTACTTACGTTACTTTTAAACCTTTAAATTGTGTCGTTAAGTAGCAGTGAATGCCATCGCGTCCTCAATGTCTACTTAGGTGGCATTTAGCCTTCATAAGTTACCTATGATAAAAAAAATAATGGGGGTAAAAAGACAAATCAGCAAAAAAAAATATCTCAGATACATGCTGATTGCATCCATCACTATGCCATTCGTAACCAAAAAAGTAGCTTCTATTTGTCAATATGTGATCCATTAATAAATTCCTAAAAGTAAAAACAGCGACGCATTTTTTTTTTAAATTTAACCGCACAATTGTGTCTATTAAATTGTTTTCTTATTATTAATTTCGTTCACTGCTTAGTTTATATGTGTATATAATTGTATGTATAACGCAATTTCAATTTGATATCGCGTAGTAAAATGTAATTAAGCTATATTGGGGAAGATCATTTACCGCAATAAAAACAATTGCTTTTGCTTTTTTTTTTTTTTTTTTTCATTTTAGAGACAGGGCTTACACTTTATATTTTCGGAACACTGTTGTTATTGGGTTTTGGTATTCTGTTAAATTATACATAGATCAACACTTGGATATATTATTTGATGATTTGTATTTAAATCAGTCTATCTTTTCTTCCACAACTCACAATCTATAATTTAAGTTGTAAAGCAAGTAACTATTCATCGTTACCAGACAGAAAGCAGATTTTCCCAGAATATTTCGAAACTAAAATACCTAAAAATAAATATTACGAACCTAAAAATTACTGTCAAATTGAATACCAAAGAGTTATCGAACTAACGAATCATTTTGAAGTCATTTGGTCTTAGCAATAATCATTTTTTACCTTCAACTTAAATATTTTGACGCTCACAAAAATAATTCTATATGGAAATTTTCGCCATTGTGACTTCATAAAAGTTTAGGACACTAAAAATGATTATTAGTACCGCGGATTGTCTCTTATTTGTCACAAGTATCTAATATTCATTCATTTATTCATTTTCGATTCCAATCTCAATCGAATCTAATCTAATTTAATCTATCTAATTTTAACGCATCTCTATAGTCTTATCTACTAAGTCAGTGTTAGGGAAATTCCATTATGAACGCATCTGGCAACTCTATCTGAATAATACTTAAATAAAAATTGTCAACTTGCTAACAGAATGAAAAAACGAAATTCAACTGAGATACAAAGAAGCTAAAATTCTAGCCATCAGGGATGTTTGTGTACCTACTTATAAGAAATTTGTTTTTGTAGCTACAATCACTTAAATTTAATTTATCCTTCACTTAGTTTATTTATTTAAAGATAGGTATACCGACGACATACATCTTCGGTTATTTTTACACAAATTGGTTTTATTTTAAAGGTTTGCTTTCATATAACTTTTTTTAGTTTTTTTTCTCAATCTAGTTACGATATTGATATTTTTTTTCTAAATACTTCTCTCGAAAAAAAAGGTGAATATATAACCCTTCAATAGCTCCTCAAGATGCTGGGAAACAGATCTTAGTTCGGTTGTCAAATTGTAGCTTCTTTCCCTAGTTAAATCGACAATAAATATCAGAGTTTGACATAAAATTTAAAAAAAAAAAAAAAACTTTTTGGTATTTTTCAAAAATTTATCTCTACCTAATACGTTTTCTGATATTATCAGCGAATATGTACTACTTTTTGAAATATGTGCTAAGTTTTCGTCAATTTTAATTAATCGTCGTGTTTCTATACTAAAAATGGTCATATCTTTGTCTATACCTAATTGAGACACAGCTAATTTAAATAATTGATAATGGCTATCTTATCGTTGCAAAGAATGCTTGTCAATCACAAAAAAATATCTTATCGGCCAGAAACAGTTAAAATTTTTTGTTTATAGTATTAAATTGATGTCTCCTTTTGTCAAATAAATACAGAGATAAATATGTCGGGCTTTTTTGACTTTCGAAAGCGAATTAAGCGTGCGTGTGTTGCGCTTTTCATTCCAATGGAAGAGTTTACACTTTATCTAATGACATCTAGGACGTTTTTCTTTTTTAGTTCAGAGCAGAGCCTCAGCTGTCAAAAAAAAGTTGGTGTTTCTTTTTTAGCTCAGACACATCAGAGCTCCTGAATTTGTGTTTCTTTTTTCCTTTAGAAAAGATCAGAGCGCGCTCTATGAGCTCAGAATAAATTGAGTGAGCAGGCTGAGTAAAAAGCTGATTATGCACTTTCTGTCACATTTGACAGCTCAGCTCTGAACTAAAAAAGAAAAACGCCTACAATTGAGCTGTACTTTAGAAATAGGGTCATGTTGAGGCCTAAGAAAGGGTCTTGCAATTTGAAGCCGTATAATAAAATTCTGAATTTAAAAGTTATATTCTCGGATGTTCGTCGTGGAAAATAAATGAAATGTTTTTCACCGAATCTACAATTTAATAATTCTTGAGTTCTTAGCCCAATTTATTAGCACTTAGTTTTAAACATGTTCGCAGTTCATTTTATAGTTCTCTTCCCCAAATTACTAGCTTAAATAGGTAAGAATGAATATTCGGCTCGTTAAATGGTTGATTGCGTGTTCAAAGCCGACCAATTACCATGAAAGAATCCGTACATAGTCTAGTCAGTTAATGAATCTATTTAATTTGAAATGTTCGTCGTTTTCACTTGTGAGCTTATTAATTGGCTGTTATCGGTTTTACAAAATGTACTAAATAAATTATGAGTTGTTTTTGGAAATAAAACAATTTATTAAATATGTGTACGTCTGCAAAGTAACCCCAAATAGGTCAGAAACGGGGCGTAGGTAGGGTGGCGAATTTAGTTTCGAAATCAGCCATATCTACAAAGTTTCGGCGTTTAGAAGCAAATTGTTTTCTGTTTTATTTGTTGGTTTAAATGAATTGTGTGTCAAATAACATTTTGGTAGGAAACTATGTGAAATTTGCTCGAATGAAATTTTATGCTTGAACTCAATTCGATCGAATCTGAGAATACAAGAAAAATAAACGAGTATCGAATATACGAGTCGAATGAATAAAATCGAATAATATTCTATTCGATTTGAATTCTGAGAATAATCGTGAGTGTGAAACTTTAAACTTACCTTGGTATTTTTCGACTGAAAAGTTAGGACTGCTGTCCACGTAGCTGCGCTTCATACTCATGCTTTCGTCATTTGCAGCTTGGTATACGCTTGCTTGCAGCTGCCATATAAACAAACGGTGCTCTGTCCACGCAAGAAAGTAACAAGAAAACGTACAAATAGCTGCAATTGACGAAAGCGTGCGTATGAAGCGCATAGCTACGTGGAGAGTAGATCTTACTTAGGACAATCGAGACTGTGTTTCCGTACTTTGCCTAACTAAGAAAAAATTTAAAATTTTATATAAATACAAGCGGACCCGGCAAACGTTGTTTTGTCTGCTATTACTGTGTTCATAAAGTTTTTTTCTTGACGTGCCTGCCTTTGCCTCAATCCATTAACTCGACGGCGCCGGCGTTCGTTGAGCTGCTCTTGACGTTCATTTGCCCCTACGACGTACGTTTGCAGGGTGCGGCAATTGTTCTGCAGCCGTTCCATTTAACCGATATATCCGGACTTATACTGTACTCCGTGTTCGTCGACCAATATTTCCTCCTCGAAGACGTGGCATTGGTATGTTGAATGTTGAAATACAGGGAACATAATTTTATTTAGCAAAATTATTTGAAATTTTATTTTATTCATGAGCTTTAGTTTTTATTATTTGAAATATAATTCATGATTTTTTTTTGTTGAGTGTATATTATTTAAAATTTTATTCAATAGCTTATTCTTGCTTTTTAAATTTTTTTTATTGTTGATCGCAGCGCCACCTACCGGGTCCAATTGTGAATCTAAACCATCCTTAGATCCATTCAAACACACACACAAAATTTCATTAAAATCGGTTTAACCGTTTAGGAGGAGTTCGGTTACAAACACGTACAGAAGAATTATATACATAAAGATAAATAATTTTTTGAGTGTATTTCGGAGCATACGATTTTGTTTGAATTGGGATTATTCCCCGTAACTCGATCAAAGTCATAGATAAAGGATCTGACTTTATATATACTCGTATATACCTTACATAGGTATTACGAATAGTAAAGTAAATAGTTTCTTGCGGAACTGATATCGTTAAGAGAGAACAAAGGTTTATTGTACTTGTTTACATGATAAGAACTTTGAGATCAGAATAAGTGATTTTGCTAAGTGATGAATCAGTTTTGAACTGAGTGCATTTTGTTTCCCGCGAAATGTATTCCAAAGGAAAATATCACCCTATTACAATTTGTGGTTAGATACTGTACTTTTCAAATTAAAGCCACATTACGAAATATGATTCGCGATTACACGAGCATTATGTACTTGGTTACACAAAATAGTGTGACTATAGCTTAAGTGTAATAAATTAAATTTTATTAGTTTACAAAGTGTCACCATTATAACTTGCGATTTTGAATGGATTTTGCACTCCATGAGTTGTTTACAATTTGTATAGAATTTTCAAAAGCTATTATTTACAAATCAATTAATTTCAATTAGATCCGGAATTCGAAAAAAATCGTAACGAACAATTTATTTGTTTTTATCAATCGAATTGTGGTGCGTCAGAAGAGACATTGGCATCATTTTGATTATTATTTTTATACACACATTGCTAGATGTATCGAAAAAAAGGGACATGAATTAATTCGAGTCGTTAAACTTTGAGACGGGGAATTTAAGGCCTGACTGAATATTATATAATGCTGATGTCCAGTGCAGACGATAAAAGGGTATTCTAAAGGCGCTTGCTACTACTATAGGTACTGTTCGATTTATTGAAGAGAGCAAAAAATATTGATACCACTTCAATATAGGGCGACAATTAATAAAATGATCTCCTGTATATCTGTATATAATACTACAAATAAATATGTAACGACTTGTAAATCGCATGATTATTATTTTCTGGAAAATCGATTTTCTTATCTTTTACGAGCTGATCACAATATGATATCTGTTTCATTGTTTATTTATCTTTCTGGTTTATCAGGAACATGAAACTGTATCACTTTGCTGGACTGTATTGTACCTACTTTGATTTGATAATTTTGAAGTGGAGATTTTTAATCAACGACCTATATTATACCTAACAATACGACAAGACACGAAATATTATAATTCAGAAATACCTACTAGCATTTAAGAGTACTTATACAGACAAGAAGGACTAGTTAGGACATAATCTTCAAACTCATTAAGCGTAAAAACAAAAACAAACTGTTCCAAAATGCAAATGTTCACAGCAGGTGGCGGCTACTAGTAGAGACTACACAGACATACTATACCTACTGCTTACATACTTTCAGAAAACAAGTTAACTAAGTCTTAGCAGCTGGATGGGGTAATTTCTCAGAGTCTTTATTGTCCTACGGATGAATCATGGAGCAGTTTTTAAGTTAACATAATTATATCTACGGAAAATTTCTTAACTCAGTTGACATTCGATTCTGTCAAACCGGATAATTGTAACTCCGAAAAATACCTTGATTACTTTAAACAGGTTGTTTGGTAAGTAATCGAAAATTTTTTATTGTGAAATTCGTAAATTAGTGACAATTGCATCATGACAATTACATTCAGTCGCATTGCTAGGTAATCTAGTCCAGACGTATCAATTCGACTTAAAGGCACCAAGTGACAAAGAATAGAAACAGAGAAACTGAAACAGAACAGAAAGTCTTTTCGTGCTGTAGTAAATTCGGGTTCTGTTTTCGCTGCTCGCTGAGCTACACAAAACTGAAGCAGATTCAGAAAAACATGGCTGCCGTCTATTCTGTCAAACGAATTTGGTACTCAAACTACACCTAATGCAAGCAGCCAGATGACAGATGCAGAAAAATGCAAACAAAAAACCTCCCTCCCAGGATAAATTGGCAATTCTGTCACTGGCACCAGCAGAAACAATCAATACAATATAATGTCGTCAAACAGACATTTTTCTGTCGCTTAATTCTGTTGCTGAAAAATAAATTTTCTGTTTCTAATTCTGTTTCTGTTTTTTGTTACTTGGTGCATTAAGTGCGCTAAACTGTATCCAGTTTTGATTTTGTTTATTTCCGCGATGCTAGTCCAAATAACAAGGGTATTCACTTAATCTGATAAATTTATGCAGCTCGTAAATGTATAAATTTCTGCGGTGCTTTAAGTGAACACCCCTCGGAAATGTCGCGTAAATCGACTGTCAAGTAATCAAAATTATTTTTTTACTTGAAATCTTACCGTCATTTTGAGATGTTTCTAAAAAAAACTCTGGAAACAAACAAGCAATTAATACGACTGTCTGTCAAAGTTTGACATTTGTGATTTGTGTAATTTTCCGCGGTTGATTTCCAAGCCTAAATCCTTGCGCAAAATTATGAAGTTTGTGTAAACTATTCTCCATACAAAATCTGACAGTTCATTTACGAGGTGGTACATAATTTCTGCAGTTTACGCAGTTTATGAGGCTTTTACGCGTTTAAGTGAATACCCTTAACGTTTTTTTTTAAAGCCTAATGCCCCGTTTCACAGTGTCCACTCAAGTATCGATTCTCTATCAAAGTCCACTCAAGGGTTGATTTCTGTTTCATTGTGACATTAGTATTAAAAAAACTTAAGTTTTTTTTTTTTCGTTTTTCGAGTTCAATTAAACAAAAAAAATGTATTTTTCGCTAAAGTTAGGGGCCATTTGTTGCTTATAAAAAATTTTGAAAATGAAATAGATTATTTAATAGTGCAACACAAAACCTGTTTATAAGTGGTACCAAGTTTTGTGTACCATTTAAGGACCATTCACATGAGAGCGAACGAACGAATTCATGAAATGGGAACAAACCCCTTTTTAACCATTTATAAACAGAAAATTGCACATTTTATTATTCTAACCCCCAATTTCACAGTGGAAGTGTAAACTACACTTTGAGTTTAAATTTTAGTTCAACAATTAATTCAGTTTCATAGTTTCGTTTAAACATTTAACAGAGTTTATTCTGTAGTTTAAGTAAAACTACTGTATTGTACCGTTTAAACCTCAGATCAGCCAATTGTCAAAAACACAAATATTTGACGTTGTTTTGCGTGTTCTTTGAAAGAAAAAAAAGCAAGGAACGATTTTGGAAAAATCTTGAAAAGCTAAATACTGTACAATACTGCCAAATTATATTCAATAAATCTAGTTAAACTGAGTTCAATTGAACTGAAGTTCAGATTAGATTGCGAAACCGGACGAATTGAACTTCAAATTTAAACTCACGTTCAGGTTCAGTTGAACTTTAGTTTAAACGTCCAGTGTGAAACTGGGGATAAGAGTAGGGAAATGTATTATCCCATCAAAACGTATTAAAAAAACACAAGTTTATAAAGAGTTTAAATAAGGAAATTTATAATTCCAAACTTTTGCGAATTGTCAAAGTTTATTCACGATCCACAACATTAAACCGCGTTCCACAAACTAGCGAATAAAAAATTCGTTCGGACTTAACCTCAAATGAGAAATTCCTGGTAGAAACTGATGGCTAAAATTTGCGAATTGCCGCGACAGTGAAAAGTGTTCATGTGAACGGACTGTCAAAACTCGCGAATAATCGTTCGTTCGTAGGTAGTCGCTCTCATGTGAATGTTCCTTTAGGGTGACAATAGTGAATCGAGTGACATGTGCTTGTTTCTACTCAAACTTAAGTTACACTTAAGTCTGGATTGTAAAAACGGGCATAAGTCTCTCCCAAACCGACAAGATTTATTCGTAAAATTTGATAGTTTGTATCCGAATGTCAGGAGTATAAACTGAAAATAAGGCATCTATCAAAAAACGAATGTAAATGTAACTTCGATGCATTGCAACCTATCAATATGGTGGGTTTGTCGACTCCAATAGTGAATCAGGAACTCTGTGCTCACGAGTATATTTAACATTGTCTCTACCTGCGTTTTTCAAGGTTGTTTGCTTCAAAATATCATGGCATGACCAACTCATGACAAACCTGTCTGCGCAATGTTTTGGCGTTTGCCATTGATAAATTGCACGTGACTGTAATTTTTCATCACACTTTAAACTTTTAGACAATGAGACGTATATTTAGTAGATATAAAAAAAAAACGATATAAAAAGGCGTTCGTCACAATCGGAAGTTTATTTAAAAAAAACTCGGATGTGACCAGAAATGTGCTATTCCCCTGATAATAATTTGTTCTTATATTTTTTGTGTTACTTATTATCTGCAATACATTTGCAGCTTTATAAGGGGTTCCCTTGTCATATGTGAAAAAAAAGTACATATTTCATTTATATATCAATGTCTTAGCTATTTGTTATCAGCTGTGCCCCCTTTTAAGTCAATTGATAATCTTTAACAATATGAGAATATGAATATCTATACTATAGCATTCGTATGATTTAAAACACAAAACTCACTCTTACTCGCATAGTTTGTAATAAAAGTTCTTGAAGTTGCAAGGTCGACGTTATTTAGGTAATTAGGAGTAGGCTTGAAGCTTAAAAAAAAAAAAGAATGACAACTGACAGATCTAGGTTTTGGCTTTAATAATTGAATAAATGTAGTATGCATATATAAATCCCAAGAAAAAGATTATACGTAATATAGATATATTGCAAATAAACCCGTTGTTTTAACATTGACTTCCAAGCTTTATTTACCCGACACAGAAATGGATTTTAACAAAGTAAATTAAATATTGTCGCGCAATGACATTTCATAATTACATTGTCTGGTTACAAAAAAAAAATAAGAACTCTCAGAGATGGATGATCTTTGTACTGACTTACTGTTAAACAAATAACTATATACGTACATAACATATTACTTATCTCGGCTACCGACCTGTGTAAAGTGTCTGTGATCAATGGCTGTATCAATACAGCTCTTAATTCTTGTCACACTTTGTTGACGGTTAGTACAGTAATGGTCAATATTTTTGATTATGGGATTTTTTAATAAAATTACCATACTTAGTGGGATATTTCAAAAACACAAAAAGATTGTTTCCCCAACAAACAAATAAATAGGCAGGTCTAATAAAGTGCTGCCGATCAGAAACAAAAGTATCTAACATTCATAGTTTTATGTGCACATTACGGACGGTCCTGACAGCGATGCCTAGTTTTATTTTAGCTTCTTACAAACCTAATAACATTCCAAATGAAAATAATACATGGAGATGAAAACAAAATGTTTTAGCTAAACTCTCGCTTAACTCGGCATATCTAAAGGGTGGGCCATCTATTGTTTTCTTTTTAAATTATATAGGTCATTTTGACACTGACATCTGTGTCCCGCTCGAAATCTTGACAGAAAGTCAGTATCATATAATCACCTTCGCGGAACGAAATGAGTCGCTTTATGGTCGAACAACGTTGGGAAATATTGAAAACTTATTTCCAAAGTGAGTGCTGTGTAGCCCAAAGAGTGCGTTTTGGCCGAAATGAAGCAGCCACCGCCCCTGCTGTACGCAAGTTTGTGCAAAAAGTGCGTAAGACTAGTATGCTACTGGGCAACACTCACGATCCCCGTCGTCGTACGAATCCAATGCATCCACACAGAGGTACAGATTGTGGAGTGGTGGCATCACTGGACCATTTTTTTTTTTGAAAATGAGGCTGTGGGAACAACATTTGGGTCGGCGGTGGGCGTTACAGAGCCACGGGGAAGGACCGATGTTATGCCAACAATCCGGAAACGATTCAAGCACTTAAGGCTAATATCATCCTAGCAATCCGTGATCTACAGCCCGAAACCACCAACTAGGTCTTGGAAAATTTGAGTCAAAGAATGCGCTACTGCGAAGCCAGCCGAGGCAGTCACTTGAACGACATTGTGTTCCATAATTAATGGGAATTTTTGCTTACTTTGCATTATCAGTGCTGCCACTTTAATACGATTGCAGTTTAAGAAAATCAATATCTGATATTTTTATATAGGTAGAATTTTTTCCCCTTTCGATACTTTTTCGAATACTATGCGTATACGAAAGTGAATCAAGTAGATGGATTTTCAAACACATGAAAATGACTCGTTTGCTGATTATTTTTCAACTGTCAAAAAGAATTAAAGTATATAACAACTACTGTCAGTTATAGTTGTTATCATATACTCACTTTTCTAAATGAATTATTATTTTTGTATCCAACACATATACAAAAAAAATGTCTTTCTTTTTTTGTTTGCTATTTTTAATCTTGAAACGCTTGACAGCTTTCCTCTTAAAGCGTGCTACCACAAAAATGTGCGATAACCTCATGATTATATATAACCTTGAAAATTGTAAACGATCAGCTTATATAATATTCATTATAGTTAAGTGTTTAAAAAAAAAATACCATTACCCCTAGTGCTAACATATTAGATGGTGGTAGTGTTTTTACAATTATTCATTATCACATGGTATCGGACTTAATTTTTCAAAGTAAATTTGGCAAACCTTATTAATTACGACAAAAAAAAAATAAACATCACGGGATGAAAAAATGATTTCGCTTATAGATATATATTTATAGGAGCGAATTAAAGTAATTTAACCAGAAGCTCTATTAAATATAATAATTATTTTATGGGTTCAGTTTAATGGATTATATACTTTTATTGACGCGCGACTTTAACCACTAAGTAAACTGTGTAGAGAAAATCTAAATTTGTATATTAGATTTCATTCATTAATGTATGCTAATTGTAGTAAAGTTGACAAATATTTAAAGGGGATTTTCTTTTATTTCTTTGTCTTAGTCAATATTTGACACATTTCTTTGAAATTAATTTGAAAGATATTCCAAGAAATGGCGCCTATTTGTTGTTGATAACAAAATTATTAGATGAAGATAAATCTGCTGTGAGCTGGTTTGTCTATATATCTAAAGTGACTGACTCAGTCGTGACGAAATATATTTTTATGCTGGTCAATATTGTAAACGTATGTGAGAGTATAAATTAATTTAAATTAGTTGATCTATGCTCCAGCATGTTAATGGTTTATGTTTGCGCTTATATGAAGCATTGATGGTGATGCAATAATTAAAGTGTCACATATCGTCACTTGTATAAAATACATTTTGATTGGCCTTCATAACCTAAGCAATAATACAAATGTGATAGACTGTCCGATGTATATGAAAAACCAATTGGAATTTTTTATTCTGTACATATTTACACAAACAGGGCCAACTTTTTGTATCTTCTTAATAATTATTTAAATGTAATCTATCACCATAGGACCAACTATAATCAGCTCTAATTGATTTGGCAGTTAAAACTCGTTATTGTGGCAGTTAATTGATATTTGCCCAATTATTCTCACAAATTCGGAAGCTTCTACTACATCCACATTTTCACCCGTCCCATAGCCAGTCAGTAAAACCAAGCAGGGGGGTTGCAGGAGGGCAGCATGCCCCCCCCATACGCATCGAGATTTTTTTTTTTTCGAGATATTTGCTTTCGAAATTTTTTTTTCGACATATCGGGGTAGACCCCCACAAAATCTACGTCAAAATGAAATCAGCATGTCAAAAATTGACACAATGTTTGCTCATATGTATAATAGTAGCGTTACAAATACTTGTTGTCTCTGTCTACAAGCGGTGATAAAATGAGCATTGAAATTGTAACTTTGTGTACGGAAAAGTGTTGAACTTAGATCTGTTCTAGGCCATAGGAAACACAACACCCAGAGCTTATGCCGAAATAAGGTCCCACACAACTTAAGCCGATGTGCGTTACAAAAGCCGACAAGCAAATCCAACTTCGATTTGGTACAAAAAAACGCATCGAAATCAGTTCACAGCGGACTTAAACGTTTTCCCAATTTCACTGAAAAACATTGTTTACTTTTTACATGTAGATTTAGTAACTAATTTTCACGAGAGGTCCCTTTCACTCAAGGATTACACAATGGCTGTCTTTCTTGATAGAGAGGGGCACTTTAACAATGTCGAAACTTGTTCGATTATTTAAGCCTTAGACAAGCTTAACATCGGCGAACCAATCTGCCGCGTAATCACCCACATTCTTACCTATGGCAGCAGCGATGTCGAACAATTCCTGCCCCGAGTGCTATATCTCCATTTTTATGGAATATAGTTCTTAACGAATTTCTGATCTTGATAGAGGACTCAGGGTGCAAAGTTGAGGCTTACGTGGAAGACGTCGCCTTACTCGTTTCGGGAAAGTATCTTCAAAGACTTTCCGACATACTGCAACTCGATCTGCGTAATCTAGACCCCTGGACAGATAGTCTAAGTGTAGCTATAGTCTAGCTAAAACCGTCAACCCGACGAAAACGGAGTTAGTCTTATTCACCAGGAAGGTCAAGCTACCCTCTGTCACTCGTCCCAAGTGAGTGCAATGGCACTCCACTCGAGTTTGTTAGCAGCGCTAAATATTTGAAGCTGAGGCTTGACAGGAAGCTTTTATGCAGAGAAAATATTACCGAACGCGCTAGGCAATCCCTAGTGGCTCTATACTCCAGTGAAAGCGCTGTGGGCTCTAGATATAGCGTTTTGCCTTTATACTGCAGTTATAAGACCGATTATTCTATACGGCATCGTTGCGTGGTGGGCAGCTTTGAACGAAAGTTCCAATCTAAGGGTGTTGGAGAAGACTCAGCGCTTGGCATGCATGTGCATTACGGCCGCATTGAGCCCATCTCCAACCGCCGCTCTACAAACCATGCTTGACTTACCTCCACTAGACATCGTCAGTATAGAATACGCTATACAGACGTAGCAATCAGATTAAGGGAGAGGACAACCGACTGGACACGCCAGCATCCTTCTACCGACGATCCCCCTTGCCCATTATTACAGATTACCTGCCTACGAAAATCAACTTCGAAAAAGTCTTCACCCATGAAATACCGGACAGGAACCAATGGGATTCACAAAATGTCCTACACGACTATTCACTGTCAATATTCACAGACGGTTCCAAGACACTGGAAGGGGGTTACAGCTATTCGTCAAGCTACAGCGTGGCTGTCGATTAATTCGGACTCACAAAGGGATATCGTAATATACATTGATAGCCAAGCTGCAATGAAGTTCCTAATATCCAGCGAAATAAGATCTAAGGCGGTGGAAGATGGACAGAACAACCTCAACCTCTGCTGGGTTCCTGGTCACTGTAAGTAAGAACTGGCGTGGATAGAAGCCTCACTAACGACCTTATTCGAGTAGTAAAAAAACGTCAGTGTACCACCTAAACAAACGATGTTTGTCACCCAATTTAAACCACTCCTCATCCATCTTTACAATCAATTTGCTTCAATTTGGTGAAGAAAACCATATTTGCTTAAACATTTACAATGTACTGACCTCATTTTCGACGTGTTAATTTATTATGCGTTAGATATTGTACAAACGGTGTGCGCAGTGTACCTTCACTAAACATAATATATTTTAGAATGATAATCTGTCAAAGGGTCGATATAGTTGAGAAATATACGCGCAACCTAATTTCTTAATCAAATTTCAAAGTCAAGCTCACTATAATAGGCACGCGCTTTTCGTGGATAACCTACACAGACTCCTATCAATGGCACATAAATGATAAGAGACTGTCAAAACAATATGAAACTTTTTTTCGCTGAAGGTTAAGATGCAAAATATTGTCAACCATAATAGGTATACGCTTACTTGGCAACACCGCATGTGGTCGAAAATTATTCTAAAACTGATAAGCGCTTATGAAAATATAAAATCTTCTGACAGTCAAAAAAAAAAATTCCTGAGGCTATTAGCATGGGGAAGCACTTACATACAATGTGATGTGTCATGATCACTATGAATTTATACGGACATTATGACGAGTGAAAAAGAACGCTTAAGAACCCGCACGTCAGCCGTCACATGCAGAAAGATTTGAATTGTCTTTTAGTTTCTTACAAAGTCACCTTCAATCTGTCCTTGCGTATTTCAGATGTTATCTCATTTCACAAACTGAATTAATATCACACATATCTATAGTAATAATTGTAATGAATGACAGCTCAATATTTATGACAAATCAGACAATGAGACGCACTAATAGACACCAACAATCATTATAAACGTATTTCTATAAAGCACGCATATTAAACAAAACGTATTCACAATAGTTATTGTGATCGCCCCCCCAAAATTATGGTCGACACTAAATATAGTGGTGAATTCTATTATACCTACCAAGTGTTGTAATTGTCTTTCTATTCAAAAAATATACGAAATCACAATCAATTGGCCACAATTGGTTTAGCAGCCCATACTTTCCAATTTAGCACGACAATCAAATACATTTAACCAATTTTCCCGATGGCACATGCCGCAATAAAACGCTCTTGTCATTTGTCAACCCGGACGAACGCACCAGCCATTGTCATTTCGTGGTAATACTATCTGTCAATATATACACTGTAATAATTTACAAATTAAGAGCAGTCCAATAATTGTTAAATGTAAACATAATTCTACCCAAAATTTAGTTATATTTAGGAACACCTCTTGACATATAACATCTCTATGTCAAATTCAAAGCCGTTTGTGACAATTAACGCAATTATCGCGTAAGAAGTCGTTCAGTTTGACTGTGGTAGAGTCGATTCCCCCTCGAGCCTAAAACTGTGAGAAGCATGTGACCAAATTTGTCATGTATATTAGTGCAAAGGTATCTCACACAAAACGCGAAAGTCTTCGACTCGTGATGCATAAATTACCCGCGGGCTATGTCGAAATTCATAATATATACATTATACACCGGCAGAAGATAAAAAAATCGCCGAAATGTGATTCAGTAGTCGAGACTTGCCATAGCAAAATGTCATCGTCTACGCGATAAGAAGACTGTATACGGTATAAAGGATTTACGTTCTAAATTGATTTGTTGCGTCGAGTCTAGAATCTAGATAAATACGCGCACGTGACGTGACAATTTCACCATAGTTTTGCACTACTTTGTAATAGTGTCGAGTATATAACTACGATTCCACTTGGTTTCAGTTTCAATTAAGTGAACGTGTGTTGCCAAAGATACAACTACTGTGAGCAGTGAACAGACTCTCTGCCAAGTGAGTAGAGTAGTAATATTGTAGTAAATTGTTAGGGGGCTTGTCCATGCCCCTTGTTTAGCTGTTTTCATTTTCATTCATTCAATCAAGCTCTATAGTTCATAAATAATAGAGTAGTGTGTGTTGCTTTTGTTTGAGGTTAATGGATTTTGGTTTTTGGATATCACGTATGCGAATAAAAAATGTATCTATGCGGTAATAAATTTGGGCGCTTAATAAGGCCTCAAGTCGGTGGTTATACGGTCGATAGACGTATCCAACGGTAGTTGTTGTAGATGGCTGTTCAAGTTCAAAGTCGGAATGTAAAGTAGGTAATGTGATACATTATGTATCGGTTAACCTCTGGGGTTGTTTTGAATTGTTGTTTATTTTAAATTGTGTTTTTGTGATGACGTCAAAATGACGCTGGCGACACTTTTATTAAGTTGTCAACGTTCGCCGAGTGTTTGGAATTTTAATTTGTTTTAATTACTGGCTTTTACGATTGTATATATTAGTGTTATAAACATTACTGGTATTGAAAGAAGTCAACAAAGAAAAACTTGAACTTAAATATTTATAATGGTTGTGATTGTGACTGTGAGTGGCAGATATAGTTAAAAATGCAAACCACATCACGTTTGAGAAATTTTGTGCGCGGAATTCCCACAACGCATTGTGGAAGATCAAAACTTGCCTTGAGTGGTCAACATTTTTTTCGGAAGTGCATCATTGTCATTGTCGGTGAAATTTATTTAAATTGAAATACAGACAAAATTATATTAGTGCCGCTTATAAAAAAAGAAGTCTCCATGAGTGCGAAACATTTATTTATAAACTTTTGCTACGCATTGATCATACTCTGACACCACGTGGAAGCTTCGTGTCTGCAGCTTGTAGTTGCATGAGAGAGGATCCCGTGCTAATAATTAAAATGTCGCAACCGCAAGTACCTTACCTATGTTCATTGAGTCAAAATACATCGATTGATGATCTTCGAATAATTAATATTAGGGTGTTGCTGTTGCTAATTGGCCGTTGTTCGCTACACGACTACGTAACGAAATGACAAAGTTTATATTGCGTCAAGTTGGGGTATGTGGCTTGTTGTAAGTGATTTAAACTCCAGTATAATAATTTTCGGATATTACGCTGTACGTTTATGACCCAACTTTTATTTTTATAAACACTTTTTAATGAAAATATGAAATATCTATACATATAATAAAACTGTAGGAATTTCTTTGTCAGCTAAAAACTCGAAAACTACTGGACAGATTTCGATGAAACTTTTTTTAAAATGTTTCTTAAGACTGTGAGACTGCTATAGGCTATGTCGTTTATAGCCACGTCCTTAGGAACAGTTTTTAGCCAAAATGTATTTTCTGAAAATATATATGTACCTTTCTACAAATGGATGTTTATAATATATATATAAAAATGGAAATTACGACTCACTGATCATCAACGCCCAAACCCTTTGCTCAGAGATTCCCTTTATGATGTATATATACCTACAAGGAATAAGAAAGGATATTTCGAAATTCAACCCTTAAAGGGGTAAAAGGGGAGGTCAAAGTTTGTATGGGACCATTTTTAATTTTATTCCGATTGACTTCAAACTCGGTTTGTGTACTCTATAAGAAATAGAGAAAACTTATTTCTCCGATTTTGGAAATTCAGCCCTTAAAGGGTCGTTGAATTTGCTTATAGCTTCATATAACTTCAGCGTACGTACTCCAAAGATACTGGTACACATCCTCACGATCTTTCCGGTTGCATAGTATGTTGCACAGTGTATAGGAAGATCTGGATAGTGTGGAATATAATTAAGGATTTGCTAACTAAGAATTGGGACCCCTACATGATCTCTTATTTTTTTCTTCTCTTTTACCAAAATCTTCCGGGACGAAATCCCCTATGCCAAAATCTCCCACAAGCATATACCCAACCTTGCAAAAAATACTTAAGGACTAAAAAAACATACTGCGAATTTGTTCAACATCATAATCAGAGACACCCTTCGTTAACGTATTACGAATGTTAGGTATCGAAATTACATAGTAGATATTTTTTTTTTATTTATTTATAGAAATTATTTACTTAGGTTGTATATTCGAAATTTTGTTTTGACAATATTTTCGTATTTGTTTAATTATAATAAGAAAATTAAATATTCCTACCAAAATTAACACTGTTTTGCTAAAATTGAGCAACGAAACAAAACCCGGACTATACAAAGAGTTTCGATTTCGACCCAAGAAAGATGATTTCAATTAAAATCTGTCAAAAAAATAAACAATGTAAAAATAAACACACGTGCCAATTTCTCATCTATCTTATTATATATGTATATAAAAATTTATTTCTGCCTGTCTGTCAGTCGTCTAAATGCGTTCCTATTCTGCCCAAAGTCGGTCGAGTACAGCTACATAGTATGTATTAAAAAACAAGGTGTTTAAATATGTATACGTGTGAAAGGAAGATACAAATGTAAACTCTGAAGTCGCAAACTTAATTTTTAATAATTTAGCTACAAATTCTATACCGATGGATTTATCAAATTTAAGCTATAAAAAAAGCCCCAATTTAATTTGTCATCATCATTTATTTTTTGTTTCTTGACGCGACGACTTGAAAAAAATTTGCAACCTTCATAAAAGTCAAAGAAACTTTTTGTTTATTTTTAATTTGTCACGTTCTTTAAAAAAAAAATCACCTTGATACAAATACAAAACCTATATAAATTTTAATGTATCCCCCAATGCCATGGTCAAGAGCAAAAATTAGCACTGACTTATGCCAGGGATTGAGTTTTAACCTATATAACAAAAAAAATAAATAAACAATAAATCATAAACGCATTGATGGAGAAAATCCCTTTTTATATTATATCTACTACTCTTAAATAATTGGAACAAAATTTTAATCCAATTCTAATTCTACTTTATAATAAGAAATTAATTTTAACGACTTTTTTAAAGCATATAAAATTCGGTACATATAATAAGATACAAGATATGTCCCTACCAGTGGCGTGGCGTGAATAATTTTAAATGGTAAGTCGAAGTCGAAAAATATCAAAATGTCGAAGGGAAGATGTAGGTTAGGTAGTACCTATCTATGTATACAAAACCTTCAGTTATTTTTTAAAGCCATACAATCGAAAACTCCAGGAAGAAATTAAATTAATGAAGATATTTTTCCATCTTGAGTGCAAAACTTTCATATGTATTTCGTGTAAACATGATTTATATCATGTCTTATAATATTGTCCTTTATTTCTACATAAAAGGACATTCTTTAAATGAGTGTTTAAATCGAGCATTTGGGGTTTTTGTGGAGCTTCGGTACAATCATCTACTTACTCTTTGAAACATTTCTTCAAACGTATTTAGGTACGAAGATCATAGCCAAGACTCAAAACACTTGATTTCTCACTTAGCGACTTGTTTATAAACTTTATAAACACATCAGTTTGTTTATTTTTTAAAAGATACTTACAAAATTCACCAAATAACTCGGAGAAAAGCGTGTTATTTTATTGCATAAGAAAGCGGCCTATGAACAGAGGATACTCACCTCAGAAAAAATCAGAAAATTATTAGGTAAAAAAGTGAACTGACTATGAGCTATGACTACATCACAGTTCACACTTCACAGCGCAGCGGTAGGAGATACACACACAATTCAAATTCACCAAATATGTCGGAGAAAAGCGTGTTATTTTCCAGATACATATACTCAATTACACCACAGCGCAGCGGTAAAAGATACACACAAAACCCACCAAATAACCCGAAGAAAAGCGGGTTATTTTTTGCATAAGAAAGCGGTCGTTGAACAGAGAGGACTAAACTCAGATAAACGCAAGTGTACAAAAGAGAAAGGAGACAAATTTGTTCTATCCAGTGAGAGATTTTATAACCCGTCATATTTCGGGTTATTTTAGATTTGGGTTATGCTCAGAGAGTGTGGGCAGTTATAATACTAATAATGAAGGCGAAGAAGGCCCGAAGGGTGTGTGTTTCCGTGTGTATAAAGTTCAATTGAGTTGGTGGGGTCGGGGTATGTAGCTTGCGCAGATGAATAGATACATATTATTAAGTTTATCCCGTGGGTTTTATGTTGCTCGTTTTTAAGTAAACATTGTTGTGTAGCTGAAACTTTTAAAAGGTAACCCGGTAGGAATCGGGTTATATGGACGCCACGCCACTGGTACCTACAACGAAATTCACTTCACATGCAAATTTTTTTCTACCAATAAACATGAAATTGGCAATATTTTTTATTGTTATTTTATTGTAAACATTTTATTGGCGCAATGTTGTTAATTGGGTAGACCTTTTGTCGATAAACGATCTAATTGAGTTCTTAAAGCATGTCAAATAAATTCTTATTAGTTATGGCATTATTAGTGACTTTAGGTAGGTATCCAAATCCTTTTCAATCTGAGAGGAAGGGATACAATGTGATGAATTGATGCGGTTTTAGGTGCGGCTTTAAGAAATATTATAGATTATTTAAAACGTTCGTTTTGCATTCATGATGTTATACCATTCATGAATACCTGAGCTGCACTTAAATTTGGTATGCAGAATGCAGGTCCGTCATCCGTCTAAAGACTTTAAATTTCATACAATTGAATTTCATACCCAGTAGCAGCAGTCTTGTTATATTTATTTATACACTGAGGTTAAAGAACTAACTGCTGTTGACCCAACTTCATCATCATTATTTCCTTAAACCATGGGAGTGGCATAAGACTGCAATACGTCATAATATCTTCCTTTTTTTCGGTCTGCTATAAGATATTTTTGGGCCAACTTTGATCGGTGAACTTTATGTCTACACAATATGAACGCCATAAGAAGAGTATTTCAAATTTTCGAATATATGATTAAAATTACGAAAACATGCCTGAAACACTTAAAAGTCCAGTACAATAAAATGTTTCTATATTTTGTTATGTAAGAAAGAACTTTTCGATTCGGAGAAAAGTCACGTCAAATGGGTGTGAGGAATCTACTTGCTAATTCTAAGCTGGAGAAACAAAAGGTGTTTCCAATGTCAATCAATACGACAGTTACGGACTTAAATGACGGCTGTCAACTTCGATGATTCACATGCTATTGAGGTTCCTTCGTTGGGTTGAGGAAAATGCTATTTGCATCAATCTTTAAACAACGTTATGATAAATTGTCACAAGAAGTTGTTTTCAAATTCTATGCGGTGTTTTAGTTATTTTCTATATTTTCGAAATCCCAGGTTTTTGCGCTCTTTTTTGGAAGTTCATTATAGCATTTCCTTTAAAATGATCCCGGCTTCAGTTCTCAGTTCTTTTTCTTTTCTTGCACGATTAGTTAACTATTGTACCTATGTATATATGGTTGCACTTGTTTTGACAACTTAGGCCCTACTCCCTATTTCGTCCCGAAAGTCAATCCTATTCAAAATTGCTTTTCGTTCCGCTTTTGAATTCGTACCCTGAAAAACTTTCGATTTTCCGTACATCAATCCTTTTGACATTTGGAGATTTCATTCAGCTTTCGAAATAGAGAGTACCAAATATTCGGTTTCGGAAAATTTCACTTTCGAAACGAATGACACAGTAGGGCCCCAGTTTACAAAATTGAGCCTCTCTTAGTTTGGAAAAATGCTTCATCCATAAAGATGCATATCCATAGGCGTATTTTTTTGAGAATCTATAGTTTGCTCACTTTTACTTTTACATGCAAAACCAAAAGTGAGTATAAAAAAACCAAAAGTGAGTATAACAGTTTTGCATGTAAAAGTAAAAGTTAGCTAGCTATAGATTCTCAAAAAAATACGCCTTATATAACGCCGTCTGTTCTTTTCATTGGCCAGATTTGGACGTAGGGTGGATGAGAATTTTTCAGGAGTAAAGGAGTCACGGGGAGTAAAGGGGGTCTCACGAACTGTTAGCCGTATGCACTTGTAAGTTTGTAGGTTGATTGCTAAGTCAAAATGATTACATGCCTCATTCATCGTTTTTCAAAATTCGTCCTTTAAGGATTAAAAAAATGGGGTGCAAAATTTTCTATTTCGACCTTATGATTATACTCATAAATCTAACGTATACAGTTTACAAAAAGGCATTGCGATAAAATATTTTATAAGTTAAAAAAGAGAAACAAAATATAAAAAATAAATGTAGATACATACATTATATGAGAACTGAAATAAATTTTAATTTTAATTTAAAGAAAAGAAACCGGCGGGCGGGAGCATGGCTAGTTTATAATAATATGTAGTTCAACATTTTCTAATTTTACCGAGAACTAAAAGATCACACAATCTACAAGGAATTATGCAAACTATTTACAAAATCACGCCGATATCGACCTTGCATTTAAAATGATACTGCGTTTTCACCGACTCAATTGTTACCTTCCTCGTATGCGGTGATGACTGACCGCAAAAATACTCAAATTCCATCAGCAAAGATTAAAATTAAAACGCTTTATTACTCTAGGTGTGTCTCACGTTGCAATGAAAGGGAAATTTTATTTGCATATCTCTGAATCAAGTACAAGTGACTAGTGGAATAATAAATAGTTCATTGATATAATTGTTTTACAAGTATAGCTAATTGTTTTTCTTTTCTTTTTTTTATCTCGAATCTGCATGAATCTAATTAATGTCGATGCAAGGGAATAACTCACATGTCACGACCCAACCATATGACAGAATAATAAATTTAACAAGTTAATTATTATAGAACAGATTGTAAGATATGACAGTGATTTCTTGTAAATACAAAAAAAACAAGAAAATATAAATTTATGACAATCAGTCAATCAACTGACTTTCATAACGTCAATGGCAAATATGTCATATCTTTTGGAATACCCAGGCGTCAATGTTTAACAAAAATAAATTTGTGAAATTTAGCTCATCTTGACAGGTCGTGTTATAATAATAATTGAGGTTACAAGTCATTAAAGAAACAAATTTATGACTACCTTTTTGTAAGAACTCAATTTGAAGTTTTACGAGTTTCTTATAACAAAAGTTAATTAAAATCAAGCATTTTAATTTGCAAGCATTCGCTTTAAGTTAAATAATTACGCAACTTAATCGTTTCGTTAAAGATATGTAAACTATTTCAAACGAATTACTTATCCATTCAAAATGATTGATTTATTTGAAACTTTAAATGTGTTTTAACTATATATAATAGACATTTATATAAGTCTACGGGTACTACGAGTATAATATTATAATGCAAATCCCGTGCAATGCTTTTTAATGAATCGTATATTTAATTTAAGTACATTTGTATGGAAATCCCACAATTCATTAAATTGTAATTACTTCCTGTAAGTTAAGAAGGTATTAATAAAACATTCTATTCATTTGCTAGCATATGAAAAACATTATTATGATCTTCTTGTTAATTGCGTACATTTTTTTTTTATTTTCAGATAATCGTCATTCACCATGGAAGTGACGATAAGGACGGAAAATGATGATAAGGCAATGCGAAAACAGGAAGTGCAATGCATAAATTTCTTTGCCAATCATTGGAAGGGACTCGTGGTATTCTTAGTTCCAATTCTATGTTTACCAATAATGCTGATGAACCCTTCACCTGTAAGTATAACATTTAATTTTAAAGTATATTTTTAAAACTAAATGAAGAAGAACATCAATGTAAACCGATATTCCGAACGTAGAAAGGACATTTTCCGATTTAACTCATAGGTACACAATTTAGCCATTGACGAAAAGATTTATTAAAAATTATTTTTAAACCTTTCCGAAATAAGGGTTAATGTGGGGTGCTAGTAATCTAACTTTCACACTTTTGAATAATATCTAATAATTTGTTAAACAAAATATTTTTGAGTTCAATCAAAGTACTCTATTCAAATTACACAGAAAACTAACTTTTCGCAAAGCACTCTAGTCGAAACCTTCAAAACAGAAGTTTTGACTTTCATTTTTCAGTTTTCGAAAGCTCGTGTTTACAGTAGGTAGTTATTGACGAAAACTCCTTCAAGCCTACAAAAAAAAGGGATCATGACGTAAACTAGAACGACTAAAATCTAGAATGGTCAAAATCTCGAAAATGAATTTGATAAATCTCGAATGCAAAAATCTCGAATGGGTCAAAATCTAGAAAGTACAAAAATCTCGAAAATAAAAAGTAAATTCGAGATTTTTTTTTGCACCCACCCCATATCCAAACGGGATCATGACGTAATCTCGAATGCCAAAAATCTCGAATGCTAAAAATCTCGAAAAATTTTTTAATTCATTTTTTTTTAATCTCGAAAGCAAAAATCTCGAATGTACAAAAATCTCGAAAGACTATATCTCGAAAAAATCTCGAAAATAAAAAGTAAATTCGAGTTTTTTTTTTGCACCCATCCCATAGCCAGACAGTAAACCCAAGCAGGGGGGTTGCAGGGGGGCAGCATGCCCCCCCATACGTATCGAGATTTTTGTCATTCGAGATTATGCTTTCTAGATTTTTTATTTCGAGATTTTTTAAATTCGAGATTTTTTTTTCGAGATTTTTACATTCGAGATTTTTGCTTTCGAGATTTTTTTTTTCGAGATATCGGGGTAGACCCTATCCAAACAGTAAACCCAAGCAGGGGGGTTGCAAACTCATACGTATCGAGATTTTTTTTTTCGAGATTTTTGTTATTCGAGATTATGCTTTCTAGATTTTTTTTTCGAGATTATTTAAATTCGAAATTTTTACATTCGAGATTTTTGCTTTCGAGATTTTTTTTTCGAGATATCGGGGTAGACCCCAAAAAAAAAAAACGTACCGAAGGTAGTTGAAGCAAACAGTCCTTTTCAGCAAAACTGCACATTAGTCAGGAAATCTCCAAAATTGTTCTTGAATATTAAGTTCAAGTTGTTACTTGCATTTTTTTAAATTTTGATATTTAACGTTCAACATTTCAAATGACAGCTAGAGCTACTATTAAAACTGATTACTGGTCTTTTATTGTCCAACAGATTCTATATAGCTCAGTCAGTTTCTTATTTGTCTGTAATTTGAAACCATTGACAGAAATGGCCAATTTATCGTTCAAGCAAACATAAGCACTAGCTCCTTTGGTGCACGGTGGAGAGAAGCGAAAACACTAAAATATCATAGACAGTGATGCCAATTCGAAAATGTGATTTAGAGCTAAAAAAATTTTTTCAGGGCTAGATTAAATTCCAAATTAAAAGAATAATAAAATGTATTGGTTAGGTGTTTTTATATGTATTATAGTAGGTATGTATTAGTAATTAATTATTATTAGTAATAAAATTGCACATGATGTCTTGTATCACACTATATTTAATCTAAATATAAAATATTTGAGCAACGCTCATTGTCATCACCATCATTGGCTTCACTGCTATAAGATTTTATTTTAGCCAAAGCCAAATATATTTTTTTTTGTATTTAAAGCAGCTTGAAGTTTGTTTTGCGTGAGAACGAGATACGATTGTAAGAACAAAATTTTATGGCGGGACAACGGTAACGGTACTGTAGTTAAAATATGTAAATGCGCAAAAGCACAGTAGTACAGCAAAATCACCACAAGCTGTGAGTCCATGACGATGACACTTCTACTTTCTACAATACAAATTCAAAATGCCGTGCCTTACGGCTAGTAGCTAATACAAATGAATGTGTTCAGATTCAAAGATTTATAAAAACTAGTCATTAAGGGATGTTCACATTTGCGATAGAACAAAAAATATTTTTAAAAGAAAATGTATTTGTTAAAAAAAATACACAGGGCCAGACACCAAATTTTCAGGGCTAGATCGAATCAGAAAGTGCTAGAATTTCACAATTGGGCTAGGTTTGGCATCGCTGATCATAGAGCAACTCGTCCGATTTTGTTTCAATACTGAGCATCAGTACTGAGTAGAAAGTTCGAAATAATTTGAATAAATCGTTGTTTTGCGAAGTTGCAAGGTTTCTACAAATACACTGTGTTCTATGTAAAAAAAAATGGCGGGCAGAGGTTTCATACTTTCGCCGCACTGCACCAAAAGGGCTATTGCTTATGTTGGCTTCATTTTTCCTCGGAGGTTTGTATGAAGCTGACGTTTCACGCATAACTTTGGGTTGGTTCAAACAATAGCGCTAGCTCTCGTGGTTCGGGATAAATTGGAAACTTTCACTTTTTTTTAAATGGCATCTATTGTAAACAATGACGCAGTTTGAATCTCAACCGTTTTATTTGGCAAATTCACTCACGTTCAATATCATTGCAAGGACAAACTCAAAATGGTGGTCAATTTTATTCACTTATTTTTCGCTTGGAACCACGAGCTCTAGTTATGTTGGCGTATGGCGTTATATTCTGTGCAGATATTGTAGAAACAACTAAACATTACTGTTTGTTCTTGTTGCGTCCGCTCTAAACGCCGAATTGATAGTTTGATCGCCGGAAATTGTAGGTCCCTTATTCCATTCGTCCCAAAAAGAAAAACTGAGAAAACAAATGGTTGTGAGACTGGGCCTATAGGGTGCTTATACGGGCCTGATGCGCCAACTATTTATTTTGTTTGTAAATTATATTTTTAGGTTTTAATTTTTTTTTAATACATATTGCGATTTGAAAAGTTAAAAACAAAACATGACAGAAAAAAGATAGCCAGAATGAATATTTCCTGTCAATTTGACAGCTTTTGAAATTGAATGCACTCGCAAATCGGCTGTTGCTTGAATTATTCTGTTCGCCTTGCACATTACATCTGTATTTGATTGAAGGTAATTAAATACATCAGAATAGGTTGTTTATTGTATACATATTTGCATTACATCAACTTATTGAATAATATTTAACATAATTTTCTTACTCCTTCGTTGATTCAATAACAAATTCTAAACCAGATTCTAATTATGGGCATTGCAATCATTGATCTTGTAGCTTTTTTTTTCTTTATAAAGTGTTTAATAATGCGCTTGTCAGAAGCTATTTAATCCATTTATTTGATTTTTTACATAGCTCTGTCATTGAATTACGTCTTTCTTTACTAAACCAGTTACGAAAACATGATGCAATGACTGTATCCAGATTAAGGTGGTTTCACTTCATTATTTAAGACACATTCACCTCTGTGAGTGATCAATATCCTTTTTTTCATTTGTTTGAACGAATTTATTTTAATATTAGGTATCTTTTTTTATCGTGACCTTACAAGGAGAGGAGATATCCTTAAACGAAATAATGAAGTTTGGGCATGAGTTAAATTTTTGACATCCGGGTTGAAAATACTTCTTAATTCAAATCGGGGATCGGTTTCGACTGCCTTCAGATGAACCAAATTAAAAAGTATTGTCATTTTATATTAGGTAATACGTTAGTCATGATCCTTTAACCTGGCACGAAACATATTTTTAATTTTTTCTTTGTTATGTAAATCCACTGGAGAATATGATGATGATTTACGTAAACCGTTTTAACCCTATCTTCGTTATAAAATGGCTTTTGCTTTCAGTTAATGGCCACAAATTTACTTGAAAGCGAAAACTAACTTCAATTGTCGGTATGTAAATGTCACTTATTGACAATTGTATATTTTTTTCTGGGTTCCGAGTTTCTGATTGGTGCTCTACACGTCAGAGGTCAGAGCAATCGAAATGTCAAACTGCGCTCTCCCATGCTCTCCGATAACCTAATAAACATGTCAAAACTGCATTCTCCAGACACATGTTGACACAAATAGACGTCAACGTATGTAGTTTTCGATTGGTCATCCAGAAACCAGAACCGTCCGCAAGCAATGAAAGCGTTCGATTGGCACTCAACTGACAGTTCTTCTCCAGAGAAGAAGAGAAATTTTCTACTGGATTTGAATTCAGAATCGCGGAGAGTTCTTCCGGACGGTTCTGGGCGACACAGTCGAAAACGGGATTAATGTCATTGTGCCAATCGAACGCTTTCATTGCGTTCGGATTGCTTCGGATTGGGTTAGGTTTTGTTAGGTGGCTGCATTGACATACTATACATGGACTGCTAGCAGCCAATTTTTCGTTGAAGCAAACAAGCACTAGCTCTTTTGGTTCACGGCGGAGAGAAACTAAAACACTCAAATGTCATCGAGCAATTCGTGTGATTTTGTTCCAGTGTTGAGTGTGCCATCTGTTTTAGAACGTGTGAAATAATTTGATTAAGTCGTTACTATGCGCAGTTGCAATGTTTCTACAATGGATGGCACTGTTTTCTATGTAAAAAATAGCATTGGCAAGCAGCGGTTTCATACTTGCGCCGCACTGAACCAAAAGGGCTAGTGCTTATGTTTGCTTCATTTTTCCTCACAGGTTTGTATGAAACTGACATTTCACTAGCAGTTTATGTATAGTATGACAATGGGTGGCTGTCTTTGAAGACAGTCTTTGAATAAAAATAACAATTGTGATAGCAAATGAGTGAGGAGGGGACGGGACTTGGACGTGGCAGAAATTCGCCTTATTTTTGCGCCCACTCATTTTCTTTAAGAAGCTGTAAAAGGCGTGCGGATAATCCCTCGTTGATAGCTCCGAGTTTAACCAAGATAGACCTGTAAAAAATGTTGTGGGAGGGACATGGTGGATGCGACTGACCACCACGGGGTGGTCTGTATTTGGGATAACGAAGGGTGACTGCAAGCAGCCTATATCCTCTGACCGTCATCGCTGGCTGTGGTACGATTATTTGCTTTTTATATTGACGGCAAAGTAAAGTCAAAAGACTAGTGATTAAAATACAATCTACCTTACCCAGTTGTACTTTTATAGTCTCAGTAAAGGTAAGGTGATCTTTCTCATAAATAAATCTGTCGGAAACATCATGAATAAGTCCCAGTCCGTCCCCCTGTTTACATTATTTGCTCCAAGGAAAACCATTGACTTTGAATTTCAATTGATTTTACTTACAAGACGTTCTCCTTTCCAACTTTGATCTTACCTAAAGCTGTTCTGACTAACCTCCATTATACCAATTGTGTCTAAGTATCTGAATACAACTTTTACTTAACTTGACACAGCATTTTTTTTTTGTAGTAATAGTAGTATACATATTGACATTGTTCGATGGCAGATTTTATTTGTTTTTAGCCCCAGGCATAGTGCGGGTATATCTGAAGGTTCTCTCTAAAAGTGCAACGCAAATGCATATTTTTAAAAAATGAGAAAAACAAATGTATACATATATTTATGTCAAGGCAGTTGAATGTGTGTCGCCAATTAATAAATTGTTTATTTATTTTTTGTTTTCAGGAGTACAAATGCATGTATCTACTAGCAGTTATGGCAATCTTTTGGGTCACAGAAGCTATCCCCCTCTACGTTACGTCGATGTTTCCAATTGTTGCCTTCCCTCTAATGGGAATAATGGTGTGTATAACTGGCCTATTGCAATAAATCAATTCACAAATAATACTAAAACTGTTCACTCTCGTTTGTCGCTTTCAATTTGCAGGATTCAGAGGAAACGTGTAAATTGTACTTCAAAGATACACTGGTAATGTTCATGGGCGGTATTATGATCGCACTAGCGGTGGAATATTGTAATTTGCACAAACGTCTTGCGTTGCGCGTAATTCAAATTGTGGGCTGCAGTCCCAGACGGTAAGAAAATGACAGTGCTTTGTATTTTTTTTTATTTCAAATATCATTGAACCAATTACAATTTTAACTAGATTGTGTTGATTATACAACACGTTTGGGTACGACAGACACGCCCCGGTATATGCATGTATAGAGGTCATTCCCATTAAATAAAATGCTTAGTAAGAACTGAATTATAGCGCGTAGTAAGGGTTACACACTTTGGAACATTGGAATGGAATTGCAAATTGGTTGAATGTGATATTAATTATAGGCAATTAGACGATAGAATTTATTTTGAGGATATACCCAGATATGGGCGGGAAATTTTAGCGAGCTTCATTGAGAAATTCCAATTCAATTTAAAATTGTAGTATTCGGTAGGTACCTAGTTGAAGCTGGGAAAATAACTGAATGGATGATATCTATTAATTTATGTGTGAATGATATATTCAAATTAACATATTTAGACAAAGGTAATTTTACTAAAACTTTTCACAAGTCAATTGGAATTGCTATAGAAATCATTAGTAAGTGAACCTACATTGTAGAATGTGTAAACTGTAGAGTAAGATCAGTAGAAACCCAAAGAAATGACTCACCATAGCCATGGCATAAACCTTATTCAAAGTGGTATGTCTGATCTACGACGTACATATTTAAAAAATTAAAATCTACTGCTGGGACCGAAATAAAACTTCAGTAATCGAGCAATACGGGGCAGAAAAATAAGGATTTGGATATACATACCTAACATACGAGATGCGACTTCGCGACTTCGAAAATTTTAAAATGCTTCAAAAGTCAAGCCTACGTTTTTCAATATTTAAGTTTTTGACTCTGCTATATTTTATGTCCTCCTCATAATATATGGAATGGTTTTCGTTGGTTGGTTGAAATTGGCTGCCAGTTGGGAAACGCCAAAGCACTTAGACCAGCAAAGGTTAGGTTAGGTTTGTGGGCTAGCGGGGAGTTCTCCGTGCCACACCACATACTGACCCATTGTGATGCGCGTAGCTTGTTCTGAAACAGCTGTCGAACCTTGTCTTCCTAATTCGTCTGCTTTCTCATTGCCTGGAATGCTTTCATGTTCCGGAACCCAGTAGAGCAATACCTTGTGCTGTGTACCAAGAGCCTTAAGTTCTTAGTGATAGCACTTCACAAGCTTCTATTTATTTCTGGTGCAGTTCTGGCTGTTTTTTTTTTTTTTTGTTTTTTACCTTAAAGAAGCTAATACCTACAGGTGGTATTGCCCTTACCACAGACTCACGGGCTGCTGTTATCACTCCCAGGACCTCTTCTTGGAAGACGCTGATATGGTCGGGAGGAGTATCGATTTTGATATACCAGATATACTGCGATTCGGAGAAGACATCTGACCCTACCCCAATGTCCATTTAGATCCGTCTGTAAATACGTGTATGGTTTGTATGCTAGGTACCAGTTCCCTGCTGGGATAGGCTCTAAAGGATCATATAAGATCTCCCTACTAGTTAAACCATTTTGAGCTCTTCATAAAACGTAAGAGGCTTCTAATGTCTGTGTTTGTCAGATCACCCAAGTCGTTGTAATGGAAGGCTCCCAAGTGAAACTTCCTTCTACGAAGAGCTGAGCAGGAACAAAGAAGGTGAGGAATAGTTTCCTTCTCTTCCTCATCCATACAGCTTCTGCCAAAGTCTTTTATGAAAGGGCTTAGCCTTACGGCATGCTTTCCTATCAGGCAGTGTCCATGTAATGAATGACGCCTACTGTGGTGCCGCGATTGCAATCTGTTGAGAGAAATCAATTTCTTTCTTAGAGTGTATCAAATCCAGCTTAGGCCAAATTTTGTTGTCGCTAGTTGCCGCGATTGCAATCTGTTGAGAGAAATCAATTCCTTTCTTAGAGTGTATCAAATCCAGCTTAGGCCAAATTTTGTTGTCGCTAGACACGCTAGACTAGAGTAGTGCCACTTGACCAACTAAGATTTGCACTCTCGATAGCATCCAGCTTCATACAGTTAGCGATTGGTATGCCTAAGCTGCCTTTGTCCGGCAGAATGCGTATATTTGTTCCAATTCCGGCGGCCTTATAATTCCCTGGAATATCTCTATGTCCTGGCACCCAAAAAATGTGAATGTTGAACTGTTCGGACACCTCCGTAAGAGATGATCGGCAGTCGAGGGCTACTTAAGAAGTTATAGAGATCGAATCCAAGGATTTGATAGCTGCTTGGCTGTCCGAAAATATGCAGTGGAAGCTCGAAATGTCCCAGAACTTGTCAATTTTTCCGTACTTCTACTACTTACATATATCTTTAACGGATATCACGTTTATTTGAGCCAAGGCTTCTTTTATCGTCATAGATTCCGTCTGCAACACGCTACAATAGTTTGGTAGACGGAAGAAGAGCTTAAGATTAAGATTTTCGGCGACAACGCCCCCCACCAACTCCGTCTTTGGTTTTCGAGTTATTGATTGTTCTGCAGAGGATGGTGACGAGAAAGTTCTTGTCAAAATTTAGGGATAGAGTGGTGTAGTCTGTGTTTTCGATGTAATGGTTATAAAAATTGTCAAATGTCCTTAAAATTTTAATTTGTAGCGTTGGTTTTCTTGCTATGCTCTACGAGCACAACTTCGAAGTTTGCAGATTGTAATCGCTATAATCAATGCTCCAGCCAATCACTTTCGAATTGCTATACCAACTTTCTGCAATGTCTGGAATTTCTAAAGAAATTTGTTCCGATCTTGGAAAAATTAATCATAGATGAGAGATTAAATGTATCCAAAACTTTCTGGAATCTGACTTCCTGATGCTTTCTATCTGATCCAATGTGGTAAAGCATTATTCAAGTTCATATATTTTCTACTGACTGCCTCACTATCTAAGTTACTTTTACAAACAAAAAAATCTAAATACCGGCTTCCTATAACTTTCATGATTACATCCAACAAAAGTATCGCTTTTAGTAACATAAAACCCTTCAAATTGTAAGTCAAGTATCTAGTAATTGAATTTCCCACTGATCGGAGATCATTCTTGTTCACGCTTTAGCATATCGCGTTTCTGTAAAATGGTCACGCAATCACAATTATTTTCTAATAATTTTTTTTTCCAAGTTTATTCGATTGTTTCTATATTCTAATTATAGACTCCACTTTGGACTAATTTTTGTAACAATGTTTATATCTATGTGGATCTCGAACGCTGCGTGCACTGCTATGATGTGTCCAATCATCCAAGCTGTCTTAGAGGAACTTCAAGCTGTAAGTGTTGGCAAATGTTTTATAATAATGAATTAACTAATTTGCAATTTTTAACTAACAGCAAGGACTTTGCCAAATGTACACAACACCCAAATACAAGGCTCTCAACAAGAAGGATGGAGATGATGAGTAAGATTCGTATTAAATAAATAATGGAAATATGATTTGAAAACCGTTTTGTTTCAATCTTTTAGGCCACCTTATCCAACAAAGATCACACTTTGCTATTACCTTGGAATCGCATACGCATCATCTATGGGCGGTTGTGGTACTATCATTGGTACTGCCACCAATCTGACATTCAAGGGTATCTATGATACTTACTTTCCAAACGCACTAGACAAAATGGATTTCCCAACATTCATGTTCTACTCGGTGCCATCGATGTTGATTTATACATTTTTAATGTATGTGTTCCTGCAATGGCACTTTATGGGTCTATTCAGGTAAATTTTGTTATCTCAATACTATACAGATAATGACATTCCCACATTCCCGTAATCCTCTAAACTTATATTTCTCTTAAAATGGATTAAAATACATACATAACCACAATATTTTCGCTTACAGGCCAAAGAGCAAAGAAGCCGCTGAGGTTAATGTTGGTAAAGATGGTGCTGAAGTTGCTAGAAAGGTTATCGATCAAAGGTATAAGGAACTCGGTCCAATGAGCATTCACGAAATTCAAGTTATGATCCTGTTTATAATTATGGTGGCGATGTACTTTACCCGCAAGCCCGGTATTTTCACTGGATGGGCTGATATATTCACCGAAAAGTATGTTTATATTGCTGAATTTGTTTGGTCTTGGAATTCAACACAATCACGCCGTTTACTTTCATTTTTTTAGGGAAGTCCGTAACTCAATGCCAACAATTTTCGTCGTAATTATGTGCTTCGTTTTGCCAGCAAATTACGCTTTCATGAGATACTGCTGCAGGAACGGTATGTATAGTTGTATTCATATTTGCCAAAGAGTATAATAATAATTAATCTGTAAGCCTCCTAAAGTTTCGTCTAATTTTGCCCTAGACTAACTTCACGGTGGAAAATCCACTAGTTCTTGAGAAGTCTATAAAAAACATTGCAATTATTGCGAAGAAGTTCTTAGCTCCGAGAACGTCATTTCTTTGATTCTAAAAAGAAACGTTCATTATGTCGACGTTAACAGGGAACCTGCGACATTCATTTAATAAAACCAATGCCAAGTTTCTGTTTGCGATTGTGCGTCAAGTAATCCGTACCTGCGTTATTGCATGTTCATAATAATAGAACTATTTGGGTTCGTTGGGTTCTGTTTCTGTCTGAGTGACTGCAAGGTTCATCTTGCGTTATGTTCTCATCGCCACCTTGTGTGTTCTTGTCATCAGGTTTGCCAAAAATGATTCAGCAAGTAGTTTTCTCTTTTTCCACTTTTAGTACTCGTCCGGGCACTGTCTTAATCTGGTGCATTAATTTATCCCTACGGTACTGGTATATTGGTTCCAGTTTCCGATAGTGTAATAGCTAATAGACATCCGTTTCCTATTTAAAAAAAAAAAAATACATAATAATCTTCACTGTTTTGTTGTCTCTATATACCCGTTGGCTGAAAATTAGATTGGTCTCTCCTAGCTTAGAGCTGCTACGTCTTTCAGTTTCATTTCTTTAATCTAAAAGCCATAAAAAGATTGCTTGAACTTTGTCACCCAGAATAGAGCTGCATGACTATTCGAAAGCATGCTCCTCAAAATCTGTTAAGAAGCAAATGCACGCCCTTACAATCTTCCTTGATATTGATGGTGCTTTAGACTAATTCGGCAGTGATTGCAATAGCTAAATATGTCCGTTTGCGACCGATATAGGCTTATATACTTTAATTTTGTTATTATTTTCTACTTTTAGGTCCAGTTCCCAACAAGCCTACTCCATCGCTCATTACATGGAAATTCATTCAGACTAGAGTACCATGGGGTCTGGTGTTTTTGCTTGGCGGCGGTTTTGCTCTAGCTGCAGGTAGCACGAAAAGTGGAATGGCCAAACTTATTGGCAAAAAACTTGGTGTAGTGGAAGGACTTCCGTCACCAGTCCTTTTGTTGATCGTTATCGTATTTGCCGTCGTATTGACTGCATTCAGTTCAAACGTTGCTGTTGCAAATATTATTATTCCTGTTCTAGCTGAAATGGTGAGTAGTAAAAAATTAATATCTAAACGGTATATTATAGTTTATAGTAGATACAGAAACTATCGAAATATGTATATACTTATTCCGTAAACTGGCCTTACTTGTGCCATGGTCGAGTTCGTCAAGATATTTAAACATGTACATAATTTGAATTTGACATATTTTGAGCTTTTACCCTTTTATTGGGGTTGAATGGTAGAGAATATTTATGTTTCTATGTCACATAAATTATTATTTTAAAACCATTTGGAAATACTAAACAAATTTTGATAAATTTTTTCCAATTTTAGTCCCGCGCTCTTCATATCCATCCGCTGTACTTGGTTTTCCCCGCCGGTCTAGCTTGCAGTATGGCCTTCCACTTGCCAGTCAGTACTCCACCGAATGCTCTTGTTGCAGGATACGCTCATATACGAACTAAAGATATGGTAAACCAATGGCATACATGTTTTTTTTATCATTTCCTTAATAATTTCTTATTTTTTAGGCTATAGCTGGTATCGGTCCAACCATCATCAGTGTGATTGTACTATTTATTTCCTGTCAAACATGGGCTATGGTTGTCTATCCCGATTTGAGCACCTTCCCCCAATGGGCACTCGAAATGGCAAATAGTTCAGCTGTGAAGGGAACGATGAAAGCAGCTATTAATGCAACAATTACTGCAGTTGCCAACGCAACAACTAGTCCAGTTGCAAATGCAGCATTTAGTGAATTTGCCAATTCAACGATTAGTGCAGTTGCCAATGCAGCACTTAGTGCAGTTTCCAATGCAACAATTAGTGAAGTTGCCCATGCAACAATGGGTGCAGTTGCCAATGCAACAATTAGTGCAGTTTCCAATGGAACAATTCTAGCATAAAATAATTCTCTTTTAGAATGAAATGATTTTCGATTTTAATTTTATTAAAAAAAAAAACAGATTAAATAAGAGGAGGAGTAAACCATTTTAGATTTAGAACAGAAGTTATCGATTTTCTTATGGGTCTTCTTGGAGAGACGTTTTTTTGAGGAAGTTATACAAAACTGCATTTAAACAGCTAATTAAATTATCTTCATATATAATATAATATTTTAATGAAACAAAGAACCAAATATATCTCTTGTAGAATATGTGCATCAGAGGCCGACAATTGAGTTTCTATACACACTGCCAGGTTTCTGAAAATCCATAAAAGAGCAAGAGCATTAATATTCAAAAACTAAACTCAATGTGCATTTAACATATTTTTACATTTACATTTTCTATTTAAATGCATTTTTTTAAGAAAACGAAACAAGAAACAATGTTCCATTCAACTTTACGATATCTTACTGTAATTGTAGTTATAACTCTACATTGAGCTGGTCTAATGTCAAAAACTGAAAAATTGTTTAAGGAATACTATTCTAGAAAAATCGATATCATGACAGGAATAATGTTTAAGTTAAAAAAGCGGCAACTAAAGGAATTTTTTTCTTATACAAAACTTATTACGAACAAGTTAACGTTACTTATAGTTAAATCAAATGTAGAAGAAGAGTAAAAAACAAAAATAAATAAAACAAATGAAACAAGTATAGTAATTAGTTGTGAGATGAGAGCGAAAGGCGACGAAAAATGATTTATGTTATTAAATATTATATTTTTTTATAACTGGACTGAAAATACATTATATCAACAAAATAAATTAAAAAAAAAAAAACATCAATTATTAAATTTAAGTAAGAAAAAAAGAAAATATATATATGAACACACTATTTTGTTAATTTGTAATGTAAAATAAAAATTTAATGTAAAGTTATAAAAAAAAATTGGAGTTTATATTTAAGGCGATTATTAAATGAATTGGTCAAAAGAGCAATAATCACAGCTGTATGTAAGACTCCGACAAAAAGGAAAATCATTACGTTTCTCTTTGCGAATACCAAGAGCAAGGTCGAAGCGAAATCCAATAGTTACATTGCAGTCGAAGATTAAGCGCGTTTGTGTTTCCCGCATTTCCAGTCATACTTGCCTCGTGGCTGGCACTCATATATTTGCCTGCCTACAATATCCAACTAATCCAGGAGCTCAACGTTAAAGGCCATAGGCAATGACGTGTGTTCGCTGACTTGGGAGAGAGTTTGGAAGAGGATCGATCCCAATTTTGACTGAAACTTGCACAACTAAATACGATATTAGGGGTATTCACGATTCGGTGTATCAGGTCTAGTATCGTTGTGAAAGTGTAAAAGTGTGAAGTTTTCTTAGTTTTCTATAGTAACAAAAAAATACAACAGTGTAAAAAGTATTAGTTCGCAAATGTCAGTTCGATTTCAAATGTTTTTTGTTATTTTCTAGTGTTGCTATAGAGATTAGAAAATGTCTAGTATCGCTATAGAGATTGGAAAAAGAGTACTCACGATGTGATAAAAAAAAATACAATTTCACAATTTTACTAGACCTAGATACACCGAATCGTGAATACCCCTATTGTATCTTACTGTGTAAAGGCTATTAAATAAAGATTTGCATTTGAATTTGAATTTGACCGAAAAATCATCTTTAGCGACAGGCGTATTTTTAGATGAATGCGGGTATTTTAATAGACAAAATTGCCATATACCTATTATGGGTCGATATTTCAACGTCGTCGAACGTCCCTTTACTGATTCTTCAGTAAGATAAGCTTCTATTTACATATCTGTGCTTTTAAAAGGGCGACACAAAGATTTTTCAACCTCTCTAGAGAGTCGCAGTATGAAAAAGATTGGCAACCACTGCACTGCATTAACCCATGAATAACGATTAACTTTAAAGCAAATAATATTCCCAGCATTTTAGATTTTAGACAATTTAGTTGTAACTATCAGAAACGATGCGTCGGGATAAGTCTGATGACATTGACATGTCCGAGTATAATGCGACGTGTGCCAGGCAGACATCGTAACAGCTTATTGTCGTTAACGTCGTAAATTCCAGGTGCAGTACTCTCTTTTATTTTTTCTTGTTGGTTACTTATTTTTGCAAAGCGTGGCGATAAATTTTTCTTCGTCTATTTAGCACAAAATCTTCATTTACATCATGCCTTCGACGTAAAGCCATTTTTAGGTTTGATAAGCGATGGACTCAGAGAAATTTAAGTGGCCCTTTGGAAAATTACAAATTGTTATTGAATCGACACGATCTTTCTGTAAAAAATGTTCAGTAATGAACAAATTTGTTAAATTTCTTGATTACAATGAATATTTTAAAAAAATTAAACTTAGAAAATTACAAGTTTTGGGGCGGCGTCTGTCAGTATGCAACTAATAACTAATAAGGCATCGACGGATTTTTCGCGATTGATACCTTTTTTTTTGTTACAACAACAATTTTCAATACAATTCAACTACTATGTACTACAATTTAATACAATTCTAATACCAGTCTAATACAATTAAAATTCAATTGCAACTCTAATTTAGCACCACAGAAGTATGCAACACGTAACCAAAAGTATGCAAGGGTAAATTCGTTTTGTCGCTTTGAATGTAGGTAATCCGCCGATTATGCAATGAAAATTCACATTTCAGTTATAATCATTATTTTGAAAATTATATTTCGGACAAGGTAATGAAACAAAGTAACTATGAATCCATGAATAAAGCTTGTTTAAATTTCAAGCCAAAACTTATCCAACAAGGACTTCGTATCATTAACTTCTGCATCAGCCCAGTCGGGATATTTACTCATATTTGGATAAATAACCATACCCCATGTCTCCGCCATGATCCATATCGAGAGGATGGTGGTAATCGATGGTAACAATCCTCCAATTATCTAAAATACGTAAAATGTCAAAATAAATCTAACTTATGGCCAATTTCATTCCTCACCATATCCTTTGTTTCAATATTTGCATAGCCCTGCACTAGAGCATTTGGTGGTGTCCCGACAGGCAACATGAATGCCATACTACAAGCCATACCAACGGGGAAAATCAAATACAACGGATGGATTTTCATTACCACAGCCTATGTAATAAATTTATTCTAAATACCACATTATCAACACAAAAATTATTAATCCTACCATTTCAGCTAAAACGGGAACGGTAATATTGGCAATTGCAACATTTGCACTAAAATTTGTCAAAATAATCGCAGTTGTTACAACGACCAAAAGTAAAACTGTTGGCGGAAGAACTTCCAGCACCGATAGTGATTTGCCAAGTTTTGTTGCCATTCCGCTCACCTTGCTGCCTTCTGCAAGGGTTGAGCCACCACCTTAAGCAGTTTTAAATTGGAAATTAATTAATTGGCTATATAAAATCGCATGAACCTTACCGACTAGAAAGATCAGACCCCATGGCACTTTTGAGATAACAAATTTCCATGTTAGTAGGACGGGGGTTTTTTCAAGCGATTCGGCTTTAAGTAAATACATTTTTTTTTTAATTAAAGATAGGTGCTGTATATACTTTTTTTTAAATTACCTACCATCCCAAAATTTTAGAAACTTGTAATTGGCCGGCAAAGCAAAGATTAGGATTAAAATAAAAATGGTTGGCGCTGAATTTTTAATTGAACTGAAAAGAAGAAGAAAATATGTATTCACTAAAAAAAAGCTTCTTCATAATTATAATGTTTTTTTTTTATTGAATGAACTTTAATAACTTTTTTACTATCTACCAAAAGGGAGTCGGTAACGCTGTGTCGCGTCGCGCTGTCAAATTAAAAGAAAAACGCTCAGTTTTGCTTTCACGACTTTTGACATTACCAAAATGGAGTCGGTAACGCTGTGTCGCGTCTCGCTGACAAATTAAAAGAAAAACGCTCAGTTTTGCTTTCACGACTCTTAACATTACCAAAATGGAGTCGGTAACGCTGTGTCGCGTCGCGTTGTCAAATTAAAAGAAACACTTTCAGAGTTAACGACGTTTAACTCTCGACGCGCATTATATTGTGGAAAGGCAATGTTTTGTATCTAATTCTGAAAGCACGAAAAGACACAGCGATGGGACTTAATTCTGGCTTGGCCTTAAATGCAGCTGCAACTTTGATGATTCTCAAGAATAAAGAAATCACATTTAAGCTTTAAATTTTTGCTATCAAGTTAATGAATTTTTTCGGAATTGAAGATATGAACATGTATGTCATGTCGGTTGATTGACAAAGTTTGACAGCTCTCGTTTATGTCATTGAACGACACCACCGTCAGTTCATTTCCACTAATGTCAATTATTGGCAAAAAATCGTTTGTCAGTTCATTGACAATGAAATTTTGACAAGTATGTTTGCGCCAATTTGGAATTGTCATCTCTTTGTCAATTGTGAATTGTGGCGTCGCGAGAGCTAATACTATTTATTTACTATAATAACATTTGTTTTCTAAAAATATAAAGTCAAATGAACATTTTTGAATAAGGAATGAATCGCTCTCGCTTTATGTGTCGAATCTGAGTTGAAGCTGTAGGCAGAAGACGAAGAAAGCCGAAAATTTGCAAAATACGCAAAATCCGTATGAAATGAATAGAACTGACTTCGAATTTATTTTATACAAAGGGTTAAACCGTAATTCATCAAAAAAAAGAAACATTCATGCGAAAAGGCCTGTAAAAAGATTGGGCCTTCCCTATATATATCAAAATGTGTGTTTTTTTTTATTGACAAACTTATGAACTTGATGCCAATTAATGTCGTTTTCGGTTGGTCGTCCGGAAGAACTCTCCGCGATTTTGAATTCAAATCCAGAAGCAAATTTCTCTTCTTTTCAGTAGAAGAACTGTCAGTTGAGTGCCAATCGCTTTCAGAAGCGTTCGGATTGCTTCCGGACGATTCTGGACGACCAACCGAAAACGACATAATATTCACTGTCAATTATAGACAAAGTGAAATTTTGTTTGTCAATGCAGCTATTTCCACTTGTTCAAATTCTTTGTCTGTTATTGGCAAACGCTGTTTGTCAGTTCATTGACAAGCAATTTTTCGCCATTTCCACTTGCCAATTTTCTAATTGACATAAAACTACGTCAATTGTCAATTTCAAATCGACAAGTGGAAACATAGCATAAGGCAGTGGGTAAATGTAAGAGTATTTGATATTTAAGTGTTTGGAGTGTTTAGGGTTGAACCTGAAACCTTTCATAGAGTAGTAAAAAAAAAAGAAGACAGCTTACGGCGATTCAAATAGTTCTGCCCATCCTGTAATAAATCCAGGCTTCCTAAATATATACAGCGCAATTAGCATTACAAAAAGTATTGCAATAGAGATCTCGTGTGTTGTTATAGGTCCTAGTTCGGCGTATTTTTCATCGATGACCTTTTTGCCAATCTCTTCGCCTTCCTTGCCAACTTTGATCTCTCGCGCTTCCTGACTATTTGGTCTAATAAACTTTTATCAGCCACATATTCAAAGTATAAGTATAATATTTTCTTTACCGAAACAATCCCATAAAGACAATCTCCAGAACAAGATACATAAAAAAGGTGCAGGCCAAAACAAAAGGTAGCGCATAGGCTATGTATGTTCCAAACTCCATTTTATCAGCAGACTCGGGAAATCGACTAAAAGTAAAATCCTTTATAGAAACTTCTTCCCGCTGTATGCGTTTGAGCTTACCCATCATATATTCCTTTGAATGTGAGATTGGTGGGAGTTCCAATTAACGAACCACAGCCCCCAATTGAAGCGGCGTAGGACACGCTTAAATAGAAGCAGTTACCCAGCTTTGATGGACGTCGCCTAAAAAGCAATACCGATTAAAGTTAAGCCCTCTATGGAATGAAATACATACTCAGCTTTGGGAAGCTCCAAGTCATCGTCGTGAAACTGTTTCACCAAGCCTTGCTATAATTTTACACAATAATTATGCTAAAAAGAATTTATCTTAACATTATCCATTTACCGCTGACAACTGCTCTAAAACTGCAAAGATTATGGGACACATCATGGCCGTACATGCTGAGTTAGATATCCAAATGGACATGAACATTGTCACACTACACAGACCCATATGTAGTCTCCGTGGGCTGCAACCTACAATTTGCAATACCCTGAGGGCTAAACGAATGTGAAGGTTTGAATATTCTATAGCGGACGCAACCATAATGCTTGTCACGAACATAACCAAGGTATCTCTGAAATATAGGCGACATGCTTCTTCGGTGGTCTATATGGGAGAATAATTATTACTTATTTATTAGGCTTTCGAATATTAAAAACTTATAGACTATAGGTTACCATAATTCCCATTAAGGGAAATGCAAGTGCTGGCAGCATTGAAGTAACCGCCAGGGGTATAACTTCAGATATCCAATAGACAGCCATTACGAGCAACAAATACATACATCGGTTGGCCTAGAAAGTAAGAAAATCCTTAAGCACACGGAAATGAATAATATATTGGGAGACACCGTACCATATCTTCACTCATTAGCATTACAGGAAGAAATATAATTGGAGGGCACAGGATAAGTAAGCCCTGCCAATGCAAACGAAAAATGTTAAAGCATCCTTTTGTGCAAGTATGACTCTCGACAGAGCTGTAAAGTAGGTAATGGAATTCGGGTTTATTTTAACAAAGGTGGGTATAAGTATACGAATAAGACTTACTCCATGGAGGCGGTAGGTATATAGATTTTTTTTCGGGTTTTTTAAGATATTTTTAAAAATACAACTTTCTATTCAAAAACTTGAATATCAATTCTACGATATATAGGTTTATGAAAAAAATGGATTTAACAAGTAAATATTTTCTCAGGATTGGAAGTGACTTTTATGAATGGGATATACCATCGACTTGTTTGGGTTGGTTATGTTGACTTAGAAGCTATACAATTTTAACGAGTTAAGAGTCCTTTTAAGCTTTGGGACTAAAAATAGAAATAATAGTGCTGTAAGCTTTAGTAAAAATGTGTAATAATTAAGAAAAGTAAAATTAAGAAAGTTGATTACTGAAGTACCTCTTATATCCTTGATCTAAACGGCTATACAAATCGAATTCCGTTAGCGTCTCTTGAATAAAATTAAGAAAATCTGTCAGGTCAGCTTTTTACTTTTCACAGTCTAAAATTAGGTTTCTTCTTATAGGAACTTTTCTCAAGGACAATTTGTAAACTGCAATATTTTGAAGAGTTAGAAAATGGACCCTAAAGCAGGGAGGCAAGGTTGGTAAGTAAAAAAGTACACGAAACTTCGATTACCCTATTGCTCGCTTACTCCACTTTTACAAACAGGATTTAGTAGGTAAATAAATATTTGAAAGATTTTCTAAATTTATCGCGTACGGGAATAGATCTATTATCTAAAAATACGTCAGTGTAAATATCATGGTCTCTAAACCAATAATATTGTTGATATTAATAGGGCTCTAATAATAATGAACTTTAGTTTTGCTTTTAAATTGAAGAAATTGGCAATATCCATAACTCTTTACATACCTACTTATTTCGTAATTGCGATAGCTCATTAAATTTATTTTAAATTTGAATTCGAGACTATAGAATATGTTATTATTTATTAGTAAGGATGGGAGAATGGGACCAAAAATACATTTTTTCGCTGTGAACCTATTCAAGTCACTCAAACTAATTTTTGTCGATGCAAAAGGGAAATTTGTGACATGAAAAGAAGTCTTATGCGAAAACTTATAATTTTGAACGCATTTTGGTTACGTTTTGGACCTTTTGGAATAAGAATTTATTTCATGACACCAGGGAAAATGACTAACAAAACAAAATAACGATCATGTTTAAAAGATTTATTGTCTGTAAAATTTTTGTAGCAAGATGTTCTTTTTACTTACTTACTTTTGGTGGCGCTTACAGTCCGGGGTGGACCACGGCCTCAACCAACAAGCCCCTCCAGCTAGCTCGGTCCCTCGCTAGCTGCCTCCAGTTGCGCACACCAAGTTGGTTGAGGTCGTTCTCCAATTGTGTGCGCCACCTAAGGTGGGGTCTTCCTCTGCTGCGTTGTCCCTCAGGGGTGGATTCGAAGACTCGTCGGGCTGGTGCGTTGTTGTCCATACGCTCCACGTGTCCCAGCCATCTCAGCCGTTGAATTTTTAGCTTTTTGACCAGGGCAGCGTCGCTGTATAGCCCGTATAGTTCGTCATTGAATCTTCTTCTCCACACTCCATCGTCACAAACTGGACCGAATATCACTCGAAGAATCTTTCTCTCAAAGCATCCGAGAAGGTTTTCATCCGCTTTTGACAGGGTCCATGCTTCTGCACCATACAGCAGGACCGGGATGATTAAGGTCTTATATAATATCTCCTTGATTCTATGAGAGAGGGCTTTACTTCTTAAGTGCCTTCCTAGCCCGAAGAAACAGCGATTGGCAAGAGTGATTCTTCGCTTGATCTCTGCGCCGATGTCATTTTGCGAATTGATAGTGGAGCCCAGGTATACAAAGTCTTTAACTACTTCGAAGTTGTATCTGTCCATCGTGACGTTTTGTCCAAGTCGCCGATGTTGAGAGTCCTTTCTCGTTGACAGCATATACTTCGTTTTGTCCTCATTGACAGCCAGACCCATCCTCGCCGCCTCCGTTTCGATGCTTGCAAATGCACCACTGACAGCTCGCCGCGTTCTCCCAATAATGTCAATGTCATCAGCATAGGCAAGTAGTTGGACGGACTTTTGAAAAATTGTACCTCTGGTGTTGGCTTGCGAGTTTCGTACAATTGCTTCAAGAACGATATTAAAGAGAGTACATGATAGCGCGTCGCCTTGTCTCAAACCTTTTTCGACATCAAATGGCTCGGTGGTGTTCTTGCCGACTTTGACGGAGCAGCGAGATTTCTCCATCGTCATCCTGCACAGACGGACGAGTTTGGCGGGGATGCCAAAACTTGACATGGCTTTGTATAATTCGTCCCTATATACGCTATCATAGGCGACTTTAAAGTCGATAAATAGATGGTGTGTATCGATCTGAAATTCCTGGGTTTTTTCCAAGATCTGTCGGAGTGTGAAAATTTGGTCGATGGTTGACTTTCCTGGTCTAAAACCACACTGATATGGGCCGATCAGGTTGTTGGCGAAAGGTTTTAGACGTTCACATAATACAGCCGACAAGATCTTATACGCGACATTCAGGAGACTTATTCCTCTGTAGTTGGCGCAGTTCAGAGTATCTCCTTTCTTGTGGATGGGGCACACGATGCTGAGGTTCCATTCGTCGGGCATGCTTTCATCCGACCAGATTTTACAGATGAGTTGGTGCATGCTCCTTACCAAGCCATCTCCCGCTGCTTTGAAAAGTTCGGCTGGGAGGCCGTCCGCTCCAGCAGCTTTGTTGGACTTAAGTTTGGATATCGCTAGCCTCACTTCGTGTAGGTCGGGTGGACGGAAATGTTGGCTATCATCGTCCAAGCTGAACAGATCATTCTGCCTGACAGCGGGTTGTTGGCTGTCTCCGCCGTTTAACAGTCTGCAGAAGTGTTCTTTCCAAATCCTCAGCACCGACTGTGAGTCTACTACTGTATTCCCATGTTCATCTCTGCAGGCTTCTGTTCGGGCCTTGTATCCTTGGGTGGATCGTTTTACCCTTTGGTAGAACTTTCGAACATTGCCTCTGCAGTATTGTCCCTCAATTGATTCGACCGCTCGCTTCTCGTGCTCTCTCTTTTTCCTTCTGAGAAGTCGGTGTTCCTCCCTTCTTTTCTGCCCGTAGAGCTCTCGAGCAGCTCTCTCAGCCGCTCTGGTTCTTGTCTGCAGCATTAACTGGTAGGCCTCGTTCTTGGCTGCATTTGCCTGACGGCATTCCTCATCGAACCAGGGGTTTCGTTGTGGTCGCCTAGTGAAACCCAGCACTTCGGTAGCGGCACTCCTGATGGCACGCTGGCAATGTTGCCACTGATCCTCTGTACTTGATGCTGGTGAAACTGAGGGTGGGCTTGCTGAGAGGTTTAGGGAGACGCGGTCGGCAAAGGTTTTGGCGGTCTCTTGCGATAGTAGCCTTGCAACGTCAAATCTTCTTACAGTATCCTCTCGGTGTTGTGGAGTGTTGGATATCCGCATCCGTACTTTGGCTACTACTAAGTAATGGTCCGAGTCTATGTTGGCCGCTCGGAACGTTCGGACATCCAAGATACTGGAGGCATGTCTGCCGTCGATCGCAACATGATCAATTTGGTTGACGGTTTGTTGATCTGGAGACCGCCAAGTCCCTTTGTGTATGTTGAGGTGTGGGAATCGTGTGCTGGCAATGATGACATTTCGCCCCGCCGCAAAGTCGATTAGCCTGAGTCCGTTTCCGGAGGTGTTGTCGTGCAGGCTGTGCTTTCCGACTGTAGAGCCAAAGATGCCCTCCTTTCCGATTTTGGCGTTAAAGTCGCCAAGAACTATCTTGACGTCGTACTTCGGGCACTTATCATACGTCTTCTCAAGAAGATCGTAGAATGCTTCTTTGGCTGTGTCGTCTTTCTCCTCTGTCGGGGCGTGAGCACATATCAGCGTGATATTTTTAAATTTGGCCCTGATGCGGATTGTGACTAGGCGGTCGCTAACATTGCGAAATCCCAAGACTTCTTGCCTAAGTCTTCCTCTAATCACAAATCCACATCCAAATAACCGCTGACTCTGCTCTCTGCGGCACTCGCCGTAGTAGATGTCACAGCTTTTCATCCTTCTTGTGCCTTCTCCATCCCATCGCACTTCCTGGATGGCCGTAATGTCGGCTTTGTACCTATCCAGGGTCTCCACAAGTTGTTCGGCTGCACGCGGTCTGTTTAGGGTCCGGACATTCCACGTGCAGATCCGAAGCTCATTGTCCTTATTTCGTTTGCTGGGGTCGTCAACATTTAGATCATCCATATCCGAGGCTTGTCGTTGTTTCGGAACTGCCTGGTTTTTCCGTGGTAGGGAAGTTACCCCGACGCACAACCCCCAACCTGGAGGGCCAGGTCCTTTGCTGGACCCCTTGGACAAAAGGGGCCGGATTTCCCGGAGTCAGTAACCCACTACGGGGATATGAGCGCTGCCGTTGGCCCATAAAGGGCTCATCCGCCACCATCTCTATTTCAACATCCTGACTAATGCTGAAAAACCCTAATGACCTTAGCTCCAAATAAGTCGAAGTAGCCCATTAAGGTATCTGCCAAGTTGACCGTTGACGCCACCGTTGATTTAATTATTTAAATTCATCCGCCGTACGTCCTCATTCTGAGGTGCTCATGTTAAGACTTCTGAGACTCGAGCAGACAGTCAATTCCGACAGAGCATTATAGTGTTGCTATTTCTTTCGTGTTCAACACTCGCGCTTATAAGTTTAGCAAGTCAAGCCCAGGTGGGCGAGACCAGTACCCGGTGGTTACCACGGGGAGGTAAAATAAGCACAATTGATGTGTATGAGAAAGTTAAAACACTGGACATTGCCAAGTTAATGCCAATCAATGCCTGCCCGATTCATACACACCCAACCACCAGATGTTCTTTTTAAAAAAGATATAATAAACGCATTTTTTGTGTACGCCCTGTTTATATAATGCTTCCTTTCACTTTGCAATAAATAACCTATTATATATTGACTGCAGTGGATTAGTGGTTAGGGTGCTAAGCTATATTAGCGAGGGGTCTCAGGTTCATCCCCCTCCCCCAGAACAAACAACATTTTAAGGTTTTTGCCACTGTGCCACCTGTCTGCGCAAACTGTCCGAAATATAAAACTCGGCGAATATATAATGTAGATTGTAGGTTCCCTCATTCCGTAACAAAAATGAACGGTTGTGAATAGCTAAACCTCAGAACCTTTATGGGCCTCTTGAGTCAACTATTTATTTTACTTTTAATTCATTGCCTCTCATTTCATTGACTACGATACCTAATTGGAAAGTTATGATGTTATGAAAAGTCGAAAGAAAGAGCATCAGACTCGAGAAATGGTCATTTGTTCCTAAATATCCACTGATGAGATTTATAGAAACATGGGGCCGATTTCGAATTATCCATGAACGAACAATACCTACCGGGCAAAAATCACAAAATTCCATGAACGTATAGCTCGTTTACGATTACGGCGATTCTACCACTAGCCTATAAATCAGTTCTAGATATACTCTGCGATGCCGACACACGGTCCTGCCAGTAAAAATGTCCATATAGGTTCATATTAACGTTACTTATCTATTTATACTTTTTTTTATAATTATGTTCCGTTTCTTTCTGGATATAGCACAAGCTTCCGATAAAGTCTGGAACAAAGGTCTGATCCATAAACTACAAGGCAACTGCCAATGCAATATTCGACAATTCTGGGGTCATATATATCAGAACGATTCTTCAGAATTAAACAAAAGACAGAGTATTCAACATTAAGAGAAATTAAATCTGGTGTACCACAAGGCAGCGTGCTAGGTCTAGTTTTATACTTTCACTAGCGATTTGCCCGAAAGTGGGGAAACTACTATAGCTTTTACTTTTGCAGATGACACAGATGACACAGCTGTCCCTGCTGTGGGAACAACTGTCGAAGCAGCAACAAAAAAGCTTCAAAGGGCAATAGACAATATCTCAGATTGGACATAAAAATGACATATTAGATTAAATGACCTTAAGTGGGTCCATATTAACAACAATGTATAGTGGAATTCTCAAACACTGCCAAACATCTAGGCATGACTCTAGACTCATGTAAAGAAAGAAAGAGATGAGTTGAAAAAGAACATGCGATACAGTAAAATGTATTGGCTTATTGGGAGATATTCATCTCTGTCCAATTACAATAAGTTATTGCTATACATGCAAGTTCTAAAACCAGTATGGACCTACAGGCTCCAGTTGTGGGCACATGCCAAAAAAAATTGCTAAAAATTCAAGTTTTCCAAAATAAAGTACCTACTAAGGAACATAGTTAATGCACCTTGAGATCTTAACATTGAAATAGTTGAGGAAGAAGTTAAAAAAGTTGCCCAAAGGCACAGAAGTATAGACTTCTTAACCATATTAACTTATAATTCATAAATAACAGAACTTTTAAATACTGACAATGTAATCAGGAGATTAAGGCGGCTAAAACCTCATCATCTATATAAGGGTTAATTAAGATCAAGAAAGCAGGCAATATTTTCAATCAAAAAAGTATAGAAATCCGATAAACGGCGGATTTATCTTTGTCAATTTTTTTTTTAATGAATCAAAAATAAATTGCCGATTAGTCGAACGACTAGGTGCAATGGAATTCGGGATGGCGAAAGTCAGTCCCCTCGGGAGTTTTTTTTTAGATCGTGTGTAAGTTAGGTTTAACTTAATTTTACACCCGATCATTAAACCGCATTTTTAAACCCGACAATTTAAACCTATATCCATAATATTCACTCAAAAACATGCATTTAACACGCTGGATTAAAAATGGATTTAAAACAGTTTAAACCGATTTTTATTCCGATTTTAACCCGTTAACCTACGTAGGTAATGTCAAATTTCACATAAAATGATATTTGTTTTTTGTTGTTTGTCACTATTGGAAATTGATTTGATTTGTTGTGACATCAACATTAATTTGGTCAATATTACTAGGTAATTGTTGTGTCGAATGTGAAATGAGTCGCACTCGTGTAAAACAGTATTAGTAATACTAATACTTATTTTATAAAATAAAAGAGAAATGTTTAATACTATAAAGTTAATACCAAAATTTACATGAGTGGTTTAGATAATCTTCTTGCATTTTACATTTTCAGTTTCACTTATTTTTTGCGAGAGCGAAGAAATGTCAGAAATGTGACATAAAAAAAAATAGTTAATACATAATAATAAAATTGAGTTTTAACCGCAGTTAAAGTATTTAAACTGGTCTATGGAGTGCAGTTTAAATTCAATCGGATTAAACGCCGACAGGGTTTATTATTGGGTCTAACGACTGAATATTATGAACTTGGGTTTAATTTTTGTGTGTAAAGGTGGGTTTCCACTTGTCGGTTGATTGACAAAGTTTGATAGCTCTCGCGTTTATGTGATTGAACGACATCAACGGCAGTTCATTTCCACTTATGTCAATTATTGGAAAAAAATCGTTAGTCAGTTGATTGAACCACTTATGAACTAGATGTCAATTATAGATAAAGTGACATTTTGTTTGACAATTCAGCTATTTCCATTTGTTTCTTTGTCAGTTATTGTCAAACGCTGTTAGTCAATTCATTCACAAGCAATTTTTCGGTATTTCCACTTGCCAATTTTTTAATTGGAATAAAAATACGACAATTGTCAATTTCAAATCGACAAGTGGAAACCCAGCATAACTCACTTATAGCCGGTTTTACAGTGCAAGTTTAAACTCCGTTTAACCAGATATCAAGTTTAAACCGACGTTTAAGACGAAAAGGTGTATTACAGTGCTAGTTTAAACTTAATCGAGAGTTTAAACCGAGTTTAACTTAACCGGCCAGGGATGGGGGTTTAAACTGAGTTTATTTTCCGGAATTTCGTAGTACGATCTCCCTCCTGGTTTATAACAAAGCAACATTGCATCATTGTTGTTTGTATGCAACCAATTATTTCGCAAGTGCAATCCTTTATCTTTGATTTTACTTCACTGTTTCTAGAAATGCTTGTATACCTATAGGGCGGTGTAGCATAACCGATTCCCGCCGGGACTCATCAACATTGAGGCGTATAATCAAAAATTACAACACAAAATTCGCCATTTCTTTTTCATAAGTGTAACGACCTAATGTCACTTTATGCAGGCTTCGGAAACCGTCGCAAACAATATTGGCTTAGCGATAAATATTGTACTAAATGTATAATGTGGTGTCAGCAAGCTAGCTACGTGTTGGCCATCCGAAAACATTCATCACACGTGAGACCATTGACGCGGCTATCGAAACTGCCCTCGCCAATACCATTGATCACAACTTCTCTAATAATCTTCGAAGTAATTTGTACCGTGGTCGTGGCACCGTACCTGGCGGCGCTCCAAAGTCGAAACAACCACAGGCAGAGCTGCTGGAAGCTGCAACTTAGTTTAGAAGTGCACATACACACAACACAAGGCATTGTCGACTTAGTTCCTGTTCTTCATTTATACAAAAAATGCAGTTCTAGCTTAAATTAACAGTTTAACAAATATAACATTGAACGATAGGTGATGAGTTATTTCCCGGCTAAGTTGAACGGCCTTTTTTGCATCCCTCCCAGTCAGGCGTGGCAGTTAGTTTGGCTTGATTTGGTCCTAGGTTTATCATGTTACCACTTCGCTCTTCCCGATTTGTACTTATCGACATGAGGTCCTATAGAAATCCAACCTCTATACCCATGGTGACATCGACAGGTTCTCTGGACTATCGTCAGGGTCGACGCAGGGTAACACATCTGGTAACTAAATGGTAACAGTCAGAGCACGTAATATGGTGAACGATCTTTTTGTTCTCTTACCTGAATATGCCACTTTTTTAAATTGCCAAACTGACACAATGAATAAAGCTGATTGAAATTTCAAATACACATGAATTCTACGTTTACAGTGGCGTACAAAATAGGCTAGAAAAGTTAAACCGAAGTTTAACTAAACGTTCGTTCAAATTCCACTGTAATACACTCACGGTTTAAGTACTTGGTTTAAACTTGCTTGTGAGTTTAACTAAACCTGAGTTTAAACTCGCACTGTAAAACCGGCTAATACTCACTCGTTTATAGTAAGTTTACTCAGCAACACTGCCGTCATGCAGGAGGTATGAAACCAACACAAATTTGTTGCGTTGACAACATTGTTGACAGAGTATTGCCAAAGCTCCCGAAAACTAATGACGACAAACACAACACAATACATCCCCTCTTCATTGTTGGCCCATGCACATTCACACGCCAAGGTGTGTCAGCTGTGTTCGTTGTCGACTTGTTGGCTTCATTACACTACGCTTCCACTACCTCGCCGTCATCGTCATCGCCATCCACATCGCCCATCTCCATGCCAGCGTAGTGTTCCACCACATCAATAGTGTTTGTGCGTTCATATTGGAATTCCAGTTGGAGTTCTGTCTTGCACCAGGTTGTTTGTTGTTCTCGGATATTTTGCTGTGTCTTTTCGGTTGCGGTGTTTCTGTGGGTTTCTTTGCGCCACGTAAAAAACCAGTGAAATACTTAAAATTTTAATTTAAAAGTAAGCAAATATTTAAATAGTGTTTTTTGCGAAAATTGAGTTGCGAATTGAAAATGTGAAAGAGAAATAAATTCAAATGTGATGTTCCTTGTTCGAAATACATAGGAAGAAAAGTTCGTTACGTTTGGATGAGTCGTGTCGTCGTCGTCGCGCTCAAGTCGTGAATTTATTTTCTGCAATTTCGCGGTTTTCTCAGTAAATTTAGTAGAGTGGAGAAGAAAAAAAAAATTAACACCAAATCTTCTCACGTATACACACATGTACATCGAGCACTGCTACGGCTACCTGTGGCATGTGGATACGATAACTTCTCGGGCCGTCGTTGTGGCTTAGTCGCGAACCGATGCCAAACACATTTGCAAATTGAAATCTCTTCCCCTCCCTATTTCACCTTCAAGCCCCGCGTGTCCATCATCGGCGACACAAACCACGATTGCTGGCCTGGCCCTCTACTATACCGTCAGCATTCCAGTCGTTGAGCGCGCGCAACTTAGGGCTTTAAGCCGTACCTTTGGGCTGCTTGTGCTTCGCGTTCGCGCTGGTCCAGGCACCACAACCACCACCACCACATCATCACACAAAGAGTCATTCATTGGGACGGACATCGAGCAGACGGATGAGCTGAGCCGGAGTGTATACCAGTCAGCTCCACACAGAAACAGGTTAACAACAAATGCTATTCAGGTGTGTTAAGCGTGTGTAGTTGTAAAGTGAATGTTTGATTGTGTCATCCAAACCCAACTGTATATGTGTATAGGGTTTTGAACATTTTGCAGGGGCGGATCGAGGGGGTGTTAGAGGAACCCCGCTTTTGGCATGCCCCCTCTGCCAAAGACTGTTGAATTGAATGAGCAATAAACTTGTCAGATAATCCTAGCCGCATCTAAAAATAAACGAATTTTTAAAATGTTTTTTTCTCGATCGTGAAGCGTGTAGGACCCGGTCTTCATTTATAGATACAGTGACTGCTTGCTTGCACAACTTGTCAGCTTGTCATAGCTGTTTCTATATTGGCATGTGTGACAAAATTAGACAATTTCGGCAAGTAGATACTTACCAGCCAGCCGTGTTGCTGGACTTTGCGTCCTCCTAATGGAATTTCTAAATCAAGTATAATTATCGAAGACATTCCAAGAGTACGCGTTTATTTCTAGCGGATTGAAGCGTGGCAAGACAGGACGCAGGCGGCTATACATTTGGCTGGTTTTCTTTTCGTTAGCATATAGCCTGGTAGATTTATGGTGGGGGAATTAACTATTAACGAACAAGTTGCTGTGTTTTCGCATGCAAGTGGTATAGGCTGTTGAAAAACTTGTTCTATGCATAAATAAATCGAAGCAATTTCTACCTCTTAGTCAAGTAGTTAAAGCCTAACGACAAAACGACACGATGATGCAGGTAGCCAGGCAAGTAGTTTGCCAGCAATTGAACTTGTTTTTCTATATTATAAATCGATGTCCGCCGAATATATAAATGCAAATTAATTGCCAGCGGAATGAGGATTTAATAAGCATGTGTATAATTGGAATTGACAATCATTTTCAGAAGACATAGGTATTTTCGAAATATTAGATCAAAATTTAAGTTGAAAAAGTGGGCTAATAATAATAATCTGTGATCATTATGGAATGCGTTCTGCATCGCACTTTGCGCGGTGTTTTTTTAGGTCTTTGTAAATGGCTGGGGACATTTGCGTGTGTCAAAAATTGGTGTAGAAGGCACTGCACAGACGAAGACCACCCTAAATGATGTGCATTAAAAAAATTGGAAAAGACCGGTCACACTTGTCTAACATGCTAACAGAAAAACGGCTTTTATACGTGCTTTTGAAATATGTACATATATTGTATCTACATGTTTTAATCCTTGCAATTTTGTTAGAATACTAAAACGACAGTTTTTGAAAAAACCCGCTCTAAATACATATAGGTTAAATTGTGCTACTCTTCAACCAAGCACTTAAATATGGGATTGACAATTCTTGATTTTTTAAGTTAAGATGTGGAAAAGGTTAGTTTCCAGTTAAAAAGCCGATTTTAAAAAATACATAATGTAGTAGATACAATCAGGGGCCCATAAGCTATAACACAACATAATTAGTCGACAAGTCTAAATTCACTTTATTGTAATTTGTGGAATCTAACGATAAACATATCAAAATCAAAGGTCATGATATTATTTTAGAACAGGGGGTGGACGACATAGTAGTAAATGAAAGGTAGTTTCTTAATGGGGAAAATATTGAAGTTGTGAATGAATTTTGTTACTTGGGAATGATTTTTACACCTCAAATCAACGCAAAAAAGGACTTTCAAAGTAAACTAAAGAGATCACTTTCGTCTATAAACTCAACCTGGCAAAACTTGTTTAGAAACAAAAATGTTGCTCATTGTGTAAAATTTGCTTTGAGATCTGTAATGACTTATGGATCTCAAGTATGGGGGTATCAGCAGTATGATGATGTTGAAAAACTGCAACGGTTCTTCTTAAAAAAAAAATCCAGAAAATCCAGAATGACAAAATTATCAGCAAAGAGCAAATGGCTTATCCGTACTCCGTGGGTATCTATTTTGTACATAATATTCAACGCATTTTTAATTATAGCAAAGACTTTTCCGGGGAGACTTTAAAGTGATATACGTACCTACTCTATAATTGGATTAATCATAATTATTATTATTTTTTTCTTCTGAAGGAGAAATATCACTCCAGTTTAACAATTACCGGGATTTCAATAACACAAGAGAGTAGTTCATTGAAATTTATCTTCACCTTTCAAATTTATGCCAGGATTTTATCCACTCCGGCAAATTGGTAAACTTTAATCGCAAGAGCGTTTTTGTCAGACGTTCGACTACTTCTCATCCTTCTTAAAATCAATGGATCTGTCATCATCAGAGGTCTGTTCTAGATTGCGCAACTCAGATAAGTGATTGCTACATCTGCGTAAGATGTCCTTTACATCTTTTGATTTGAATCATCCTTCCCTTAAGGACGGTCTGCCAGAACACACTGCGTTGCATGTGAATAAAATGTAAAAAAAAAAAATGGACGAAGCACAAGCCACAAAGTTCACTTCCTGACAGGGAACAACCAGAAATGTATTTTCAAGAGAAAAATATACGAAGACTGTCACAATTTAACTTTTTAAACAATAGGTGCGTTTTTATGAAACCTCTCCAGCCAGTGGTTGCCAGTAGTTGCCAGTAGTTGACAGTTGGGGCACATTTCACATGCTAATTAAAACAACAACCTGCTGGCAACAACTCTTGATTTCCACCCCAGTTGGAGAGCGGCTGGCTGGCAGCTGGCTAAATTCAATTCACAATGAACAAACAGGTGGCGCTGAAAGCAACAAGTGGCTTAGAATTTCGTACAATTTTCTTAAATCATATGGCGTTCTTATCTCATGCACACAACATTCCAGAGAAAAATGTCAGAATTTATCAAATATTTCAACCAAATGCATAATTTTATACTCGGCTGGCTTCATCTTGCTGGCAACTGTCCAAATGAACGGCTGGCTGGCGAGATTTCATAAAAACGCGACTAATGACTTCAGGATGTCTAACTCATGAACAGTGTGGTACAGGGTGCTACTCGAAATATGTAGCTAGCTTTATATGTTTCTAGGCAAGTCGTTTTATTTTCTCAAAAAAACACGTCAAAAACGGTATCTACTATTGACAACTCTTTTCATAGCGAAATTTAAAATAGAAAGTATTTAACGCCAAAGGCTTAAACGTCGTCGGTTCTACTCCAATATTCAAAATGTTCCCAACTTTTGAAAACTAGCTAGGTACCTATCTATAAAAGAAATAAAAAATAGTTCTACGAGTAGCTAGCCATAGCTTTTTTTTTCTTGTTAATTTCTGGGCTGCTGCATTGTATTCCAATGCTAATTAGAATTCGTAGTTAAGTGTTCCAATTATACCTATTGCAAAATAACAAAAAACAAAAATATTGGAATAAGTACTGTAACGTAACCAAAACCAGTCGGTAGATGAATGCTAATCAAATTTGGATTGAAGTTCTCTCCTTGAATTCCTTTGGTTTACACAAGAGTATGAGGGCAAAAGCAAACGCTAATAAGGCACCATACATCTAAGGAATACCTACCTACACTAATTAAATCAGAAACTAATTAAATCACAACGAATACGAGTGAGCGGCGTTTTGTAAACGAACATTGGTGTAGTATATTCAAAAATAATACTAAAACATTTATTAGTAGTAGTAGTAGGTAGTAGGAGGGTAGTCTGGTAATTGATTGTGAAAATGAAGGGCAATTTTTTTTTTCAGCAAATATTTTATAGATAACGTAGATACATATCTACATATGAAGGAGGTACTATCAATCCTAGACTTTCTTTATATCATCGCATACTTAATGTATCTATGAATAATGATCAATTGTTTCAAGGACGTTATTAAAATTGCTAAAATTATAACCATGGTAATTAAGAGTGTTGTGGGCGCAGTAGCGCAGTGGTTAGTGTGTGGGACTACTGTGCGAGGGATCCCAGGTTCGATCCCCGGAAAAACCAAAATTACATCTTAAGGTTTTTTTCTACTGCGCCACCTCTCGCGAACGTCTGACAAACTTCCGAGAGTATAACTGTCATGAAAAAGCTCCTCAATTCAGCCGTTCGGACTCGGCATAAAATTGTAGGTCCCTTCCATTCGTTCCAAAAAATAGAAACTCACACAAAACGAATGGTTGCGAGAAGCTAGGCCTTGGGTGTCTACCGCCTGTTGCGCCACCTATTTATTTATATTAATTAAGAGTGTTATAAATCATTTTTTTAGGAGGTTAATAATTGAGGTCTAGTTGCTTACCTCATCAAAATGCACTCCCAAAACCTTTAGCTATTCAGTGCTAAAGCCTTTGGTCTTTGGCGAGAATTTAGTTTGATCAGATCAACTACTAATAAGTAGAGGAAATTGTTCCTTTTCGATGAAAAAAATGTGTGTGGGCAAGGAAATCAACTTCGTTATGGAGGCGTTGACGGGTTATTGCCTAATAAAAAAGCATGCCCGTATAAAATATGAATTTCAATGACTTCTGTAGGAACTTTAGGAACGAATTGGAAGAAAAAATCTTTGTTCATGTTGACGTTCTTGCACTTGTCTAGCCCTTGCCACTCTGTGCAGTGATACCTTAAGCTACTATCACACATATCAAAAATCGTGTCATTTTTTGACGTGTTCGTAAACAAAATTTTACGTTAGCATGTCAAAAATTAACACGATTTTTGACATGTGTAATAGTAGCTTTAGAGAGGTTCACTTATTTGAAACCCTGAGTGCCTTGTTCCTAACTGACGTTTTTTATACCTATCTGAAATTTCGTTACTGGAAATCTAACTGATTTCATTGATATCAATCCCCCTTCGGTTGTGTCCACCATTTCGATTTAAAAGCTGGTCCTTCTTTCCTGCAATGTTGTAGGAAATACAAATCTCTGTCAAGGGGAACTAGAAACGTCTTGCCTCATAGCTAGACAAACTGTAGATATATCAGTCACCTGAACATTAACCATCCATAACATAGATTTATTCATTCATTCATTTTCAATGTCCCGCTTATCCATTAAGTGGGTCGTGGGTGTAGGTTGCTCAAGTGGACCCTCCCTAGCTCTCGATCCTCCGCCATCGACTCAAAATCATCATCAAGGGCAATCCCCATACGGGTAGAAGAGAGGTTATGGACTTGATCTAACCATCTCATCCTAGGTCTACCTAGAGGACGCCTGCCCGATGGTATGGATTCCATAGCGGGGACATGAGTTTACCATGACCAAAGCATGGGCCGCTCCGTCCACGTATTCTGGTATTTCTAATGCGATCTCTACGGGTCACACCAGCAATAGAACGGAGAAATATCATTTCGGCAGCTTGTATCCGCGATCTTATTCTTTCGGTCATTACCCAAACCTCATGACCATAGGTAAGAGTTAGAACAAACACCAAATTTAAGACTGACAACTTAGCTTTGACACCAAGTTCAGTCCTCCTAATAACAGAATGAACAAGCTGTCTCAAAATTGATCCAGCCTGACCAATCCTACACCGTTTACCCGTACACTACACAGCTTTTACAGTTTGTGTAAAGAGATTGCATGGCTCTCAAGAGAGAACCGTCAATTCCATACTCCTGTAATACACTACAGAGTTTTATACAGTACAAATTTAACTTGTTGGATTTTATTCACTTTTACAGCCTCTCAAGGAGGCATTACTCAATGGCTTCTCAAAAAAAAAAAAAATGGCCTTCAACCGTATGTGCTGTGCAGTCTAGTCTTCAATAGCCACCCTCTCCATCTACTGGCTTAACTATGCCAAGACAGCCACATAACCTATAATCTAGCAGACATTATATGCACCACGGCCATTTGGCCGATGTAATATTCATCAATCCATAATTGTTATAAAGGGTGTCCCATTCTCCATTTTTACTAATCCCGAACTGTCAGCTGTCACATTGTTATCTTCTTTTGCGTTGGCATCACTGTACTATTAAATTATTAATTCAAATTTTGCGTGAATTATACGACACCCTTTGCAAAAATATTTGTTTTATCTATATATAATAGAAGTCGGATAAATCATTTTAACACCGATTTTGGCTGAAACTCAGAACTCCTAAATGCCGTCATATACCTACCTATGTATATAATATAAGAAATAAAAAAAATGTATTTAAGCAAACTCTCAAACTTGTCTTCAATATTCTCGTAAACAAAATAACTGGAAGTACCTACTACGACTTAAGAATATTAACCCGTTCTAACGCTATACGCTCTAATAAGCCAGACGCTCCAAACGATTGAACACGCTTTTATAAAAAAAAACTAATAAAAGTGTCGCTCAAATTGTGTCGCCATCGCCATACATCATGGACATGAGAAAGTCAACTTTCAGAATAACAACAATCAAGATATTTTCAAAATGATTTCCATATTTATAACCAGAAATCATAATCCACCAAAGTATCTATTATTATCAGAAGAGTGGGATTTAACCACATAAAATGCAACTTGCAGCAATATACCTACAAAGCAAAAGAGGTATTCTTCTGGGGCACGTGGTGGTATAAAAAATACCACTCAACTCGACAAGCCAAGAAGAAGCTTGTGAAGGCCTCTTCTTCGGCGCATTGTTCTTCTTCTGTATGGTTTGAAGATATGTTTTGGCTCTTTTGTTTATTTCTTTCTTGCGGTGTTGACCAAACTTTATTCGGCCAATGAACTTAAATTTCGATTTCTGTCCGGGGATACCTATACCTATGTATATAATTTTTTTTTCGTGTAGTGGATTGTAGGTAACATTTCTTAAAAAAAAAAACATGTTTCCCTTTTCTTTTTACCGTTATGTGCATAAATTATTTCAGATATTACCTCATGGCTTGATATGAGTGTATTTTTACGACACAAAAATGCAGTGCCACTATATTTCAAAGCACAATAGCATTTAAACCAAACAACTCCACACTGTTGGCTGGTTGGACGAGATTTATCCAGGTGGAACGTACGATATCGGTATACTATACACAAATTTAAATTAAACCGAACTGGGTGCGGGCTTTAGGCGCTTTTTTTGTATTGTTAATGAAATTCGTTTTCGGGGAGACATTTAATGCGTGGGCATTGGAACTGGGCACCACAACACTCCAGACTCGGTAACATTTTGAATGCACTTCCGCACGCGTTAGAGAGATTGGTAGTTCCTGTCTATGATTGAATTGTTGATGGCCAGCAACGCAGAATTTACTTGAATTCACTTGGTTGAGCCAGAATAATGTACATAGGTAGTTCCGTTCTTCTTTTTTTTTGTATTTTGTCGGTTGGTTTAAAATTGCCCTTTACACAGTTAAATGAGTTTGTTTCTTTTTTTTTTTTGTGATGGGCTGTGTGACATTTCGCAAAATTGAAAACGAAACCTGTTTTGCATGCTGATGACCCGATGACACACCAGCAGCGGATGTATACAAATTTAAAGGATGACATCATGGCGGTTTGCTGTGAGAGCAGCAGCTTATAGCCTGTTCTTGTATACTGTAACCGGCTATTTTTTTATTTGGCTAAGTTTTATGTTCCCATGATAAGCAAGGTACCTATACGGTACACCAGTAGACATTTATGTAAGTTCATGCATATTACATTTTTATCCTCCATTCGTTCTAAAAGTAAAAACTCACACACTCACACTTGTTTGTAAGAAGCTAGGCCTTCGAAATACGAAATAAATGAAATGACCCACATAAGCCCAGAGGCGATGGACTCGCGCCCTTATGGTAAAGACGGAACTAATGGCTAATTTTTGCTTTTTTGCTTTCCCAAAAAAGTACTAGTTTTATCCTGGTGTGGAATTAATAAAAAACAAATGTTTAAAAAGAAGCTTCGCCAGAGATGTTACAGTAGGGATCGACGTGATTCTAACCAAACAGACAACAACCACTAAGGGTAGTTATAATTCTACACAATTCATTATTATGGTAGGACCTCAACAAAACATAAATTAAAAACCGATCTTCGCTAAAGTATGAAGCAAAAATTAAAAAAAAAAAAAAAAAAAAATGACCACAATTGTGCAATTTGCATCGTCTTACGTTGGGCGCCATTTCGAAAACACAAAGTGAACATCTAATTACAAAAACCAAGGTAAGAACACCACCTGCGGTAAGTCCCGACAAGACTTCAAACCAGCTTTAGTTGGAAAATAGTTCGCCTAATGCGGATCACCCAGTGGCTGGCTTATGTGTGTATAGGTATATTCATTAAACTGAACAAGACTAATTTGCATGTGAAAACCCGTGATAGTCCCGCGATGATGACAACATATTCAACTGAAAATATCTGAATGACAGCAATTTAACTATACAAGCTGGCAGACAACTCGATATACATATATGCGTCCGGTTGGCCACCGTCAAGCTTGCCTAACTACACAAATGCATAAACTTGATGCATTCCACACACATGTAAATAAAACCTAATTTCAATTGAAGCACTACCAACAATTTAATTAGCATATTCTTTAGCTGCATGAAACGATAAACTACTGGAGTATAAAAAAAAATATATGCTCGGTGTGGTCCATTTAACCCAGTGTAAATCGAATTCATTGAGATGAAGCCAAAAACTAACGAACTAGTTACATGTGGTAAAAGTGTGCCATGATCCAATTATATATATATATTTTTTTTATTAATAATTATGTACTACCAAACGAGTAGTACTATATTACTATACCTAGTAATGTAACCTATTCGAATGTCTATTAGGAGATTTATTGATTTTGACATTCCTTTGCGGTTATATTAGGGTTGGTTCAAACGCGCGTTCGTTGTAATATACAACTCATGCTCGCACGAGTGCTGCAAATCTGACCTTTTACAGCATCTTTACCCGCCCTACTGACCGATTATGCAATAATAATAATTGTTTGCCAGTGTTGTGTGTTCAGTGTTCACATTAAATAAGTTTCCATTTCAATGGACCGGGTCTGACGCTAATGTACATCGTACCGTATTGTTACGGGTAATATACGAGAAGATGAATCATATCAAGCATGGGAATAAATTGTGTTATTGTTGAAATTCAATTAATAATAGTATATGTAGAATCTTCATTGTTCTCTGTCTATAGAACAGTAGGAATTATATTCTCAACATTTTAGCTAATCGTTTCAAGTTCGCTCATAGTTTGGAGGTTAGTTATAGACACCACTTGACGATGGCGACTTTTGTGTCAACCAAATTGAAACAATTGACTTGGAATTTTTTTTATTATTGTTCTCAAGCGATGGTATTTATAATAATTAGGGGCTCACTCTTGTAAGCGATTTACTTTGCGAATTGTTTTTAATAGTTTAATTTGTGGGACTTTCATTATACCCCCTTGTTTTTTGGTCATGTCATTACACACATATATTTATTGCGTGTAAAATATTTAACCTAGGCAATTTGTTTTTTAATTCAGTATGTAAACACAATTATTGCCTTGTTATAAAAGATAATCGATAGTAGTAACTAACCTTATAGGTATTTATTACGATAAAGCTGTGTGTCAAGGAATATTTAACATTTTTCCCAAGCATTGTTTTATATGACAGCCCATTGTATATTTTTAATTTGAGAATTTTTTTTAAACTTCAATCAGTAAAACAATAGATATGCTTGTCACACTGCGTGCTTTCGCAAAAAATATATAAATATAAATTATATAAAAGAAAGAATAGAACCTTATAACAATTTAAATAATTAAAAATTAAAATATATATCTTTACGTAGATTAGATACCCGCAACGGATTTAAGATATTTTGAAGAGAGGAGATTGAAATAAGATAAAAAAAAACAATAAATAAGAATCGTTTAAGAAATATTGTGAAGGCAAGTGACATTGCCCGAAATAGCTACAAATCAAACGGACTGTGTGTTTTATTAACAGAATCACAAAAAAGCAACACAAATAAAAAATTATTAAAAAAGCTTGGCTAATCATTTTTTTTTGCCTGTGAGTTAATTTTACGCATTTTAGTAGATATTTAAAGAAGAATGCGGCTACCGCTTGAAAATGCATCTACCTACCGACGTCAAATTTTCGATCATTGATTTCTATCGCGACTATATTCGTACACTAATGGCTTTCAAAACGTCAATCCTCGTTGGTTTATTGGCATATTGCCACAGTCGCTATATGTAGAAAAAATAAACTTAAATTTAAAAATGTATATCGATCGCAGAGAAAAATTTGTTAAAATTTGAAAATTTAATTTTCTACAAGTTTTGTTGATAACTTTTAGTCAAAAATTGAAAGTGTGGGCAGTTATTTAACAAACAGCAACAAGACACGAACAGAGACCTAAACAAGGAAACCTAGTAGTTAGAATGGAAAAACCACATCTGAAGATTGATAAATAGCGAAGATGACCGAAATTCCGCTGACAGTTAGAACGAACCATTGAACATGAACGACAAAAGCCAAGACTTCCTTTATTGAAGAGCCCTCTCTTTGATATGTTATGATATGTTTAACTTTCTTATACCCTCCACAAGTATATTCACTTTATCATTACACTTGTAACGCCTAAAAGGAGTCACCGGAGACCCCATAACGTATTATAAACTCCTCGTCACTTGAACAGAACACTTTAACCTTAGCCTTTACCGAGGCGTAAAAAGGACAAGGACCGAGGAGGAGCCAACATGTTATATCCATATTTTAAAGTAATGAGTCTAACTATGGAAAAACATGAAAGGTCTCACACACTGTGGGCCTACCAATTAAAAAAAAGCGTCAAATTTTCGCAACTTTTTGGCAAAAATCAGAGAAAAATCTGGTATCAAAGTGTCTCACAGCTCTGCGTCGTATTATTTCGAATGCTAAGCATATAAAAAGACTAAAAATCAAGAAGAAGTCATCCCTTAATCCATTTCAAAAAGCGCATCGCATCCGTTTTATCGTGCACATGTGACCTAGAGTCTGAACTCGTGTGGTCTTCTCGGATGAATTTTGAAGCAGATAGGCGGATCAAAAAACAATTGAACTATTTTTTTTTTTAATCTAAAATACTCCAATTACTTTAAATTTAAGTAATGTTTGTGTTAAAAAGAAGCAGAATTCTCTAAAACGTTTTTTTTTTTTTTTTGCTTTAAGGGTTCTATTCAAGTGGCGCAAAATTACGACCCCACATTTTGCCGGTTTTGAGTTAATAGTTAAAGCTTTAGTTTTAAATCTTCCTTCTAGTCAAATCTCTACAAGTAAATGAACTTTAATTTAAAAAAATTAAGTCTCCAACATGCTTGGTTTGATTAGGTTTGATGTCAAATGATGTCTCAAAAGTCTAGATTTATTTGCGTATACAGATGACAATGACATCATTGTCATAATTCATCGAGGTGTCACTGGCGAGTGGCGGGCGCCTTACCTAGAAATAGCTGATCAATAAATTGTTGTTAGAAGAGAAACCAGGATCGGCTCCATGAAATTAGGCCCCAATGAAAAAAGGCCCCAAAAATAAATGAAAAAAGGCCCCAAAATTGGGGCAATATTTCATAATGAATAATGGCCCCATTCCATTTATGAAAACTTGCCCCAAACAAATGAAAAATTGCCCCAAAATAATAATTGGCAAACAAAAACAAAACGTATTATGAAATTTTCATTGTTTTGGGGACTTTTTGCGTTTTTTTGAGCCTTTTTGCATTTTATTGGGGTGATTTTTCATTTAATGGAAATTGTTTGAAGATCATTTGGGGCATTTTTCATTTTCTTATTTTGGTATCAAAACAAAAATCTACTAGAAGAAACGCGAATTATACCGTTGTTACAAGGGCAGGACGTTACAGCTTTCAAGGAGTAAATAACTTACTGAGAATTGAATTTGTGAGCAGGTACACATCGATCAGTTTATTGAGGAAAGTGCGCGCGAATTCTTAACTTGTATTTTCTTAACTTTGTTAAAGCTTAAAACCTGTTCAGATTTAGAAATAGCTTTCAATTTTAGCTGTAGAAAAGCCAGCTCGGTTTTTGAAATAACTTTTAATTTTAGCTTTAGAAAATTCGCGCGAATTTTGAACTTTTATTTTCTCAAATTTTCTAAAGCTTAAAGCCTGCTCAGTCTTTGAAATAACTTTTAGTTAAAATTAGAAAATTTGAGAAAATAAAAGTTCAAAATTCGAAAATTTCAGCTTAGCTTTTCCTTACTTACTTACTTACTTAGATAGCACTACAGTCCGGGTCCGGGGAGGACCTGGGCCTCAACCAACACGCCTCAGCGTTGGTGTCCATTCGCTCTAGATGTCCCAGCTATCTTAGACGACTGATGCCACCTCAGTGTTTAAAATAACTTTTAAATTTAATATTCGCACGAATTTTCAACTTTTTTTCTCAAATTTTCTAAAGCTAAAATTTAAGCTTTACAAACAGTTACAAACAGGTTTTTACTTTTTTTTTGAATATTTGTTATAATTCGTGGTTTTCATTATGTTTGGGGTATATATCATTATTTTGGGGTGATATTTCTTAAGAAGATCCCAGTATTTAGAATCGATTTTAACATATTTTTCGCGTTTTTCATTGAGTTTGGGGCCATTTTTCATTCTTTTGGGGCAATTTTTCATTTTTTTAGGGTGATATTTCTTACAAAGGCCTTAATATTTAGAATCGATTTTAATTTGGGGCATAAATGCACAAAAAAAATTAAATTTTTCCCCAAATTATTAATGAAAAAAGGCCCCAATTGGGGTGATTTTTCATTTTTATGAAATTAGCCCCAATGAAAAAAGGCCCCAATTGGGGTGATTTTTCATTTTTTGGGGCCTTTTTTCATTGGGGCCTAATTTCATGGAGCCACCAGGATCCTTGAGAATATTAAAGTGTTATCAAATGAACACAATTTTTCAATTATTTGACAAAGCAGGTGCACACACACACATAACTAAAGTGTTCACTAATATCGAGTGAGTTTACCAATTAATTAACTAAACGTGCGTCGCCTTTCGCGAAATTTGTATTTCTTTGGCACGCAATTAGATTGATGTTACTTTCAGGTCCATAGAAAATTTACCTAATTAATTCAAGTTCGTTAACATAATAATAATGTACCGCCTTTTTATAACTTTGATATTTTTAGCGACATAATTATGACTTTATGATCAAAGTAAAAGTCTGTTTACAAAGAAATGACAGGTGGAGCAGATTTTCTTTGCGTCCTCTGTAGGCCTTTTGCATCTAAGTTATCAATGAATATTCAATGGCAATCTCTTAGGTCTTAGCCATGCGTTAAATGTGAAAGCGTGAGAGCTGACATTTATTTGAAAACTACTGCCAATTGTAATAATACAGTGGACTCCAGTCAAAGTGGGCACTCAAAATGGGCTAAGAATTAGGAGACGGAACGATTATACCATCAAGCTGAGAATTACCTCACGAGTCTTTGCCTTGTTACCACCACACAGTCAAAGGAAATCCGTCCACAGCAGTTCGTCATCATAATTAATTTTCACGCCCATATCCAGCATATACATTTTTTATGTTTGCCTACACATTTTCATGTCAAAGAAGAAAATGAAAATTCGTTTATGCTTCTGTATATGCATAGGTACATAATATATAAAGTTAAACTTTCTATACGGATTGTTATGCTGGTTTATTTGTTTTTGGTTTGGTTTTTACTTCTTGGTATATGTATTCCGAAGACTTGAACCGAAATAGGTCAACGTAAATTGGGAAAGCGTTTTCGTCGTGTATGGTGGAGCACGGCGGCGGCTAATGGCGTCAGGTCGTGGATACTCCGTCTAGGTTCTATTTCCATTTAGCATGACATGCAGACAGTATCTTGTCCAAGTAATTTGTATGTGTCACGAAACTATTACGTCAAGCGAATGCAGAACACTATCCTTTTCGCGAACAATAGCCGTGCGCTGGTGATGTCAACAAAATAAGTTGGTATAGGTACAAGTACAACCGATGGCAAATTGAAAAGGTCGTTATAAAGGGGTTTTATTTTTTACATTATGTTTATTAAAGTGTGCTTGCTGATTGATCCAGGTCTGCCCTAGACAAAAGTAAAATTAATAGGCAACACCATATAATGCTTTGGTATTTAAGTATCTTTATGAATGAGAATCGTATTGCATGTCCTTGCTTTCTATAGTAGAAAAATTTAGGAGTGTCATAGGAGGTTATCCCTTGTATTACATTCATACAAGCATTTAATTAGGTCAATGCTGTTAACTTTTGTGTCTGAATGTTGTCTTTTGACCTATTTCGCACAATATTCGAAGGATAGATATAGTTTCTCCAATAGCCGATATGAACGAAGGTCGGGAGAAAGACCAAAACCAAATCACAGATAAACCTCGAATTTCGATTTTGACTCATGTTTATGGTGTGTAGAAGGCTCCATAAAATTAGGCCCCAATGAAAAAAGGCATTAAAAAAAAATTAAAAAAGGCCCCAAAAAAAATGAAAATACCTGCAAATTTCATAAACATTTTTGTTGTTGTTTGCCAATCATTATTTTGGGGCAATTTTTCATTTGTTTGTGACAATTTTGCATAAATGGAAAAGGGCCATTTTTCATTACGAAATATTGCCCCAATTTGTGGACCCTTTTTTTCATAATTTCATGGAACCGTGTAGAAACTAGTGGGATATCAAGTTTTTTTTTTGCGTCATCCTGTATTTATGGGAAGTTAAAAGTGAACATAGAGAAGAAGAGAAAAAAATATTTGTATTGTGAAGTTGTTTGGCCTACACTCCTTCGTTCCTGTCCAGCTTTCCGCCGAAGAAGGAACCTTCATTTAGGAGCCTTCCATTAAAATGATCTTAGGTGATCTGACAAGCACACACATCAAAAGCTTCTTACGCTTTCTAAGAAGCTCAATATGGTTCACAGATCCGTTCTTCGTCGTATCACAATGGACCTACTAAGTATGGTCTAAGTGTGTTGGCTTTTCCTAGCTGGCATCAGCCACTTTCAACCTAACCTATAACCACACATTGACATAGACAATTCAAGAGCTATGAAATAGTAAGTCTATCCATCAGTGACTAGACCCTATGCCTTAAGTATTTCATAGTTTAATACCTTTCTCAAAATCTTCCCTTTATACACATCGTTTTGACCGTCACGCCCGTCATGGCTTTGCTGTAAAGGCGTTGGAATTTACACGTTTAGGCTGTATCTGTATGGCATGTGGCATCGTCTTGTTGAAACCACATGTTAGTCACATCCATATCTTGTAATTTAGCCACTAAAAACTGAATTATCATGTCACGATAACGAACGCCATTAATTGTTACTGCCCTGTGGCCTATTTCACCAACTTACAAATTTGTATTTACAATTATTTTTTGACAAAATCTGTAAAAACATTACAATTTTGCTTTTAAAATAAATGTGGTGAAACCGAATTTGTCTCTTTTTTTTTTTAATTGTCAAAAAATTCTTGTAAATACAAATTTGTAAGTTGGTGAAATAGGCCACTGAGCAGCCGAATTTTCGAAGAAGAATGATCCGATTATGCCTCCACTGAAGATGATTTTGTTCAAAAACTGCGGACTGTAGCTGATAAACCTTCATTATTTTTAAAATATTGCTCAACAATGAAAATGCGCTGTTCTTTCGTATAGCGCTCCATTTTTGCTAACTCCGAACTGTCAGCTGTCACATTGATATATTTTTTTCCGTTGGCATCACTGTACTATTAAATGGCGCAAAATTAAAATTTTTTCATGAATTATGGGACACACTTTAATTACATCTTTTTCGAACATAACCTCCAAGTCATCGTCTAGGTATCTAATATTTCAAAGATGAAGGTGAGTTAGGCCAGTTAAAATACGGCACTAACATTGGAAATTGGAACATTGGTGTCTTTTGAAAGCACTCAGTTTTCAACGAACCAAAACACTCATCAACAAAAATCGCAGGGAGAAGTGTCAAAATATAATATGCACTTGATAAACCTTACACGGATTTGAGAAACCGATTGACACTTTTAAATTTCAATTAAAGGAACTTTCGAATAGTGACTTACATATGCGTCCAGTCACTCATATTACGGATACTTTGAGGCAATTAAACTGCCATTTATGCGTCTAAGTTGCGTTGGCTTTGCAGTATCTCAAACGACTGCCGCCCAATATAGGTCAAATAAATGCTTCTTAAAATACATAAGTAGAGATAGTCAAAAGCAATTTAAAAGTGTGTATCTATATAATTTACATGAGTTAACATGCACTTTCTATGGACAGAATTGAGTATCTGCCTTCTCTTGGATAACCACCTACTCAAATCTGTCACATCACGTTTACACTTTTAAGTATATATCTTGAATGCTGCGGCTACATTGGCTTAAAGCCTTATATAATACACCTGGTTAAATATTCTTCCAACACATAAATGCAATTAAGACGTGTAGGTACCTCTATGCTGTATAGTTGACAATGTCTATATGTAACACATTCGGTTTAGACGTACGATTAATGTACACTGACGGTTTTTTAATAGATTGGGCCAGGGGCACGTAGGTGGATAAGCTCAGATCGAACGCTATAGCTAAATTAGATTTCAATTGACGTAGTTTAAGCAAGAGTAGTTGTTTTTAATCTCTCATCTCACTCTAATTATGGACGTATCTAAAGTTAATCATTGATTACATTATAGTAACAAACTTCTTTAAGGTAAGGTATAAACAAAAAAATAAATAGATGGCGCAACAGGCGGGTAGACACCCTAGGCCTAGCTTCTCGCAACCATTCGTTTGTGTGAGTTTCTAATGGAAGGGACCTATAATTTTATGCCGAGTCCTAACGGCTGAATTGAGAAGCTTTTTCAGTATAGATACCTACGAAAAAAAATTATCGAGTATTGTATAGCTAGCTCATTTGATGACTTTTTGCGCCCTTTAAAATTAGATCTAACCAAAGTGCAGATCATTTGTCAAATTAATATAATTTACATTATAACTTCCAAGGGAAATTAATTCCTATTGTTCAATACACATTCTATTAATATGTATGTTGTCATTGTCACATCGTGGAAAGCTACTTTGACAAGTGGAATCTCTGTTTACCTTTCAAACTGGTATTTTTTTTTTTAATTTTTTTTTACTGTGCTGTGGGTGAGCGGCGAAGTTATGCTTAAATTTATTAAAACCTATTCACACTTTTCTTAATTGATACGACAAAGATACAAAAACGAAGAGAAAGCGTTTTGAATAGTTTGAACAGCAACCGTGAGAGTGAGCACGAGTTCATGAACTTTTAATAATATATTTCTTTTTGCTCGAATTATGAATGCAACTTGATTTGGCGTCTTCTTGTTTTCATAGCAGGAAAAATGAAAGTGCCGATGAATACAAAAATATGTTGGTATTTACCTACTACATACCTACGTATGTATAACTTTATAAATAGACACCTGTATAGATAATGTTGTGCATATGTTTTGTGAATCATAATGTCGTGAATCAAACATGGAGGTTATGCAACCGAGAACTATTCAAGGTCTTGGGGGATTGAATTGACAGGTGTTATCGAAATGTTGTAGTTAGACAGTCATAATTGTTTTTTTTTTTGTACACCCGGCGCAGTCGAAATTTGTGGGATTTATCCATTTTTTGATGCACGTTATCGATAACAACCGTACCATTACCATTACCGACAAATCTTTGACATTTACCATTGTCAACCAAAAAGAGAGTACGTATTGCCGCAGTAAGTGAAAATGCGGAAGGTTGGAAATGGCAAGCGGTACTACCGGAAAGTGTTGACAGATTTGTTGCTTCCAAATTTATGTGTCAACAATTTGTTAGCTATTTAGTTTCAATTACTTATGAAAAGATCGCCACCGCACAGCAAAAAAGGTGCCAGTATACAGAATGCAATATGCATACAATCTGGCTGCAGGATATTAGCGTGTAAAAGTAGCTATACCGAGTTAATATAATTGGGAAGCAGTGCGCTAAGGCTCATAACTTTTAGCTGTTATGAGCCGTAGCTAACTGTCCTGAAAAAGCTTCTCAATTCAGCCGTTCGGACTCGGCATTAAATTGTAGATAGGTCCCTTCCATTCGTCCCAAAAATAGAAACTCACACAAATGAATGATTGCGAGAAAATAGGTCTAGGGTATCTACCGCCGGTTGCGCCACCTATTTATATTTGTTTTTAAGTAAGTGGCAAGAATAGGTAGGTAAAGTATCTTGCACCTTACAATCTTGACAGTTCTCTGTGCATTTTCACACGTATGTTTACACGGACAAAACAATTTAGAAAATGTTGTTTCAAAATTTGGGGGTGAAACCGGGTATGTTTCAAATCAATTTGAATATTGGTTTGTCTTCTTTCCGCTGGCTCTGCGCTGGCTCTACATTTGTTTACCACATTGATGAATGGCTTTACTTTCACATTGTTTAAGGAAGCTGACAGTGTATTTCAGTGGTAAGTTTAGATTTTTGGGCTGGCGAGGAGTACTGCGTTAAACACACAGGACAATACGGACCCATTGTGATGCTCATCGGGTGCCTCCCTAGGACTTAACTGACTTTTTGGTCTACGCTAGCAAAGTGACTATGATTCAAGTTAATTTTCTTCGTTAGAGCCAGTCATATGCCAGGAACCATTTCTAAATATTAAATTTTGGAGTCCCCATCCCCACCCTACCTTTCTTATCTTAATCGGGCAAACATTCAACTTGATTATGTGACGCATACTCACTGACAGAAGCTGGTAAATATTAGCACAGCTTTACTTATCTAACCTCAACGAAGAAAGTTAACATAGATTCTTACAAAACAGACTTGCCAACCGAATGCCACAAAGCATAATATAGACATTCACCTCTGAAGTTATGACAGTTTTTATTACGTTACGCTCTTATGAGATAGAAATCTTCAAAACGTTGGACATAAATCCACACAGTACTTTGACTGAAAAAACTGCAATATATACTCCCCCACAGATAGAGCATGAAATCTTTATCTAACACATCTGCAGTAGTTGTAAGTCCGTGGACAACAATGACTTTTTTTTTCTAGATTAAAATCGTGCAGATTGTTGTCTTTCTTCTCCGTTATATCTACAATTACCTACAAGAACATTCACAAAATGTATCTTTTCTTCTTATATCTACACTTCTTTGTCGCCGCCATATGTTCTTCATTAGAATGTGTTCTTCTTTTTCGGATACTCAATTACCTCTAGCTAAAGCACCCATTCACTTGGCGAACCACACGAAAGACCTATAAGTAGAACGAAACTGTAGATGAACGTTCTGATTTCTAAGACCGCAGCCAACAAACCATGATGCCAATAGTGCTGATGATGATGATGATGATGATGATGAAGAAAACTTTATTACGGCAGAATATTATATTTCACAAGAGATCACTACTTATCCGCGCAGACATAAAGATGCAGATGTAAACGAAGAGAAGGAAAACCTCCAGGTAGACCGTAGACGGTGAAAAACCGAATAGGAAGAAGAATGAAATCCACCTGAGGTCAATGAATGGATCGAAACGCGGCTGGTGGCTTGAGGTACAATTTATATTACACCAGCTATCTTTCTCCACAGTTGGGTATTGTGTACTTGTGGTCTTGTGAGGAGCTTTAATAAATTGCGTCTTCTGTCACGTAACGTAACCCACTGTCAGCCCTTTATGTAAGCGATTGCTGTGCAGATTCTATGTCGTGATGTTTTGAATAATTATTATCAGCAGTGGATTCCATTTAAAAGCGCCACGGTGGATTTTGCAATACCTACAACTAGCTATCACGATTTTTCATACAGAAAAGACCAAATGGAAGAAAAAACAAAAAAAAAAACTGAAAGTTCAACAAAATGTCAGACAGAGTGCATGTAGGTTGGCTTAAGCCATCCAAAGTATTTAAGTGACAGAGTTCAACTTCCTGTATTTGGTTGCGGTCTTCTATTCTCCATCTGCATTCTCATCATCACCATCATCACGGTTCTGATCATGTGGTGATAAATCAAAAAAGTAAACGTCGTTAGGGTTGACCTACTTGTAGTATGTGGCTTCCATATAGTGGATCTCATCTTGGATTTAACGGTTACTTCTTTACATTGATTCGTTTTTTTTTATGTGCATCTTGCGATGGTATAGGAGGAATGGAGATGAAGCAGGAGCAGAGCACCTATGCATAGCTAATTTACCGTGTAAATATGTAAATATCTATTGTTGGTGTGGAGTTTCTCTTTTTCTTTTCATTTACAGGAAATGTTTGAACAGAAATACGCGGATACTGGATGTAGTTTTTTTTTATGTTCAAAGATACATTTTTTTTTATGAGCCAACAAATTTGTTTTAACGAACTAAACAAAGTATAAACAACGCTAATTGGTCATGTGATATAAATTGCAGAAGATTGCGCACACACGTGCACTGTGCAGTACCTATAAGAATATACTCATAGTTAAACTGGCCTGCGAAATATGCTAAATTTATGTTCGGGACGAGTCTAACAACAAATTAAATTCATGAAACCAATTACTATATTTTAGGATCGAATTGGGGATAACCTTGATTTTGTGTGGATATTTTGGGTAGTAATCATTAAAAAATAAAAAATAATTAATTTTTTGGTTCCCGAAAATTCAAGGTCACTCTGAATTATGCAACATTTATACATTGGAATGTATAGATACCTATGACTCCCTACATAAATTCGTACTCATAAATTAGCTGGGTATTCATGGTGCTTGATTGATCTGGTGTTGCCATACGTCCAGTTTCAGATCGTCACGTTTCGTTTTGTGCTGCCATTGCCGCCTTTTTATACCCTCCACAGGAAGGTATATTCACTTTGTCATTACATTTGTAACGCCAATAAGGAGACTCCATAAAGTATATGTATTCTGAATCAGGATCACATTCTGCATCGGTTTAGCTATGTCCGTCTGTATGTCTGTCTGTTGAAAGTACGATAGCGTCCAAACGAATCGACTTATCCGAACGAAATTTTGTGAGAGAACTTCTTTTTATGGTCGTTAGGTTGGTACCTATTAAAAATCAAATCAGGCATATAGACTCATAGACATTCGTCGCCATGCTAACTATTTTACACGCGATACATTTCGCCTGTGGTTCTCAGATGAATTCGCCACCGAACGAAACCTTCTTCCGGGGAACTCAAAACAAATAAAATGCGAACCGGCCTGGTTTGCTTGGCTAAAGCTATTAATATTTACCAGTAGTTGATAGTTGGCGCTGTGTGAACGCTTAAAAAATGTCCATTTATATTTTTATCGAAACATCCTGCCTTAGTTATAGGTATATACGTCATTAGACGTAATGTTTGACCTAGAATCTGGAACCTATTACCATTTGGAGATTCTCAACATTGTTAAATGTTTTCATGAAATTTTTGTGGAGATCGATATAGGTGGTAATAAGATGGTTAAACATTATTAAAATATGATCGCTGGCTGGAGTTTCCAAACCCAACTCAGCAATTTTTAAACGGTTTCTTCTTGCGTTAAAAATATGACAGCATTTCTGTTTGGAGAGAATTTCTGTTTTCCAAAAATCAAACCGAGTTCAATAAAGGTCCGCTATTATAATTTAATTTTCTTTTTATTTACAGTACGCATAACCTTCTAGTACCTAACCTATAACCTTGTAGCCTAGCTCCCCCAGCTTTTGAAAATAGTTAAGTTTTCAACTGTTAAACGTAGGATCTCAGGCCGTCGAAAAATTGTACTAGGCTTTAGATTCGTATATGAAAATTATGTCCATTAAGTTGATTTCGCTTAATTCGTGAGGTACCCAAAACCCAAAGTTTTGACACAAAATCAAGCCTTTTGAATTCAAGTATAGAATCTAACAATCATGTATGTATGTATGTATGTATTAGAGACATTAGCACAGGCCTCGGCCCTCATAGAAGCTAAGCTCTGGGCCTCCGGGTATCGTAGAATAGCGCCAATACAAATGGACAAACTAAACCCGTAAATAAGCTGATTGAATAATTACAGAGACGTAAATATTCAAGGTTCTTACATATTACCGTTTGAACTGAGTTTTGGAACTTTATCCTGAGGGATCTTATCAAAGTAACGCTGGACCTTTGACGATGTTAATATACCTGGTGGCACCCAGGTGTAACCCAATCGTCGTGGATCTGATTCCCATTGTGTTGAAATACTCTTGAAGCCCGTACGCGAATCGATGTGACGATGTTACACATTTTCGGTTAAGTTTCTAAACTTAAAATAAACATGTCTAACTAAATTACCTTTTCAGTAGCTTCGTACAGATATTTGATAAAAATGCACTCTTCTTGAATCTGTAATTTTATAATGGTTACATCGTTCATCAACAGTTCGAACTTTGCACTGTTCTGCCAATTTGGCTCTTCTCTAATTCGTCCAATTTTGTGACTATCTTCAGTATACTCAGTATAGAATCTAACATTCATGTAGGTAAAATATAAGCCAACGAAGTCTGGCTTAAAAGACCTGGGCAAAACTGCATCAGACTATTCTTCCCAAAATTCTCCTTTAGAAAATCACATTACCTCATTAATCTGGACAAAAATAATCTGAGGATCATGATAGGTAGAATTAGCGGCCATGTCCTCATGAAAAACACCTTCACCGAATTGGAGTCGAACCGGACCCTACATGTAGACTATGTCTAGAAAGTGACGAATCCTCTCTTCATATACTCATGGAATGTCCGGCCCTCTTTCGCCTCAGAAAGAATATCCTGGATGAGGAAATCGTCCCTTCAGCAAACCTTGCTGACATACCACATACCCTCAGAGAAGATCATCGTCTTCCTGACTGTCTCTGGAGTGAAAAGGTGGCTCTAGGACCTCACCAGGGAAGGCACAATAGGCTAATTTTTCAAAGAGTGCCAGAGCCCCATGAAGACTCTACCTGAGGACTTGATTCCAAGATCCTCTTAGCTGGATCACTCCTTTCCACTCAACATAATTAATGTAATTAAGCATTCGGTGGTGTAATACGATTTTAATTGCGTCCGATCAACGACAAGTTTAAGAAGGAAGTGTCAGCCATTTGCAATAACGAATAGGGCCGATAGATGACGCTGCTAATTATGTTAGAGTGGTTTGGTTTACGCACGTCCAACTAGTATTCCAAAAAAATACAATTAAATTAAAAAATGCCAGATGCCACGGCAGGTGTCCTCTTCTAGGTGGGTCCAGCATTAGGTTCTATCAAGTCCGACATCTTATCTACCTCTATCCGTATGGGAATTGCCCCAAATGATTGAGAGTCAGTGGCCGAAGATTGAAGGTTATAGAGGGTCCATATATTACACCTGCGACTCTATCTTTTATAAAAGATGGAACATTTCAAAATAAATGAATGAATATTTTGTTTGAAAGTATATTTATTAAAATCATATTCTCTTATTCACATATTTCATTCACATGACAGCTCGTGTAATGGTAATGGTAATGGTAAGGACTAGGTCTAATTAGACATTTTCTTTTTTCGTACCATTTTCATGGTTAAAACAACATTTATCGACAGCCTTTGGCAAAAATCACTTAGCAGATGTGTATCCAGCTGTGATGCTTCGCTATCAGTTGTTTTTATCACACCTCGGCCTATTATCGTCGCATATTGTGTTTCTGTTATTGGATAACTTTGTTTCGAGTATCTAATTGAATATCGCGAGCTGTGTTGTCCAATTCAGTACTATTTTTTTTTTTTTTGTTGTGAAAAATAGTTTAAATCATCTCAATTTTTAACAAAGTGACTGTGTTCGGCGAATAGTCTGCCATCTCTTTTCATCTTTAAAACAGTGGATGTTTTCTAACTCTTCTGTCCCTGTGAGTACAATTTGTTAGTAGATGTTCTGCCTATTCGAAGCAGATTGATATTCACACACACTTTTGTATGGTTTCTCTTTCCATGCTGTTAACCGCAATCATTTTGAGTGGAATAACTGATGCTATCTCGCTTCAACCCTCGGACTGCTGTCTATACATCTTGTAAACATTGGCCTTCTGATACTGTCACACGTGTGAGTACAATATTTAGTACATGTTCTGCCGATTTAGCAAGCCAGGTCTACACAATTAGCATTTTTTTTGGTTTTGTTCCGTACTATACTAGACCTTCCGCCATCTATAAACTCAACATTGTATCTACGAATCACCGCATTTGTAAGGTTTTTAGTTCTTGCTCATCAAATACTTCAACCACAACATTCTTGGTTCATTTCCTCGATATGGATAATAATATCGAGTGCTCTATATGCAAAAAAAATACAAATGATGTCAATGTTTCCTGTGCAATCTGCCTTGAATCTGTGCACGCAAAGTGCATTGGCATAAAAGGAAAAGACGCGGATAAAATTGTTACTATTCCAGGCCTACATTTTTATTGCGTAAAACATCGAAGCATTTCACCTGACGTTTTGCACTGGAAAATGATCAAGATTAAAAAGACATTTAATAGTCTATCTTTGTTATTATCCGAGTTGCAAAATGTATTTGATTTCGACACTTCGAATACAAATAAATTGCTTGAAGGATTTACAAGCATTGAAAAGCTCCAACAGCCTCAGCAATGCAACACTGTAATTGTTCAACAACAACAAGAACAGCTACAACAACAATTACTCATTGATCATCAACCACAATCACAGCAAGTTATTGATCAACCGATCTTTAACATGCCGCAGCAACAACAAAATCAGTTGCATAAAAAACAGAAGAAAAAACCTCGTAATCAACTTAGTCAACTTTTGCCCCATCCTGTAGCCGAACATAATGATAATGAACGTCATCAAAACTCACATAGTGAAGAACCACGGTTGCTTGAAATCACCTCATGCAGTGGAAATTCACTTCTATTGGATCAAATACATCAACCCCAACAAAAAAGAGTTCTTCGTTCAAATTCAACTACAAATGTAGAGCCGCCAACAATCGATATTACCAATATTACATGCGAGAAATCCCCGGTTGCTGGATTACCTCCCTCGCCATCAATCACTCATCCACCTAACGTTTGCACTCTTAGAGTTGTATCTCCACCTTTTGCAGTGTTTTTATCTCGTCTGGAGTATGGTACAAAGCCATCCGATATTTTAAAATATATTGAAGATAAGGGCATTGCAACTAATGACATTAGATGCATAAGCTTAACAGCGGATAATCTTCCGGATCGTATGTCAGCATCTTTTAAAGTTCTTGCTCCTCTAAATATTGGAAAGATCTTGGTTAACCCAAATTTTTGGCCGAGTAACATGCTAGTCAAGGAATTTACAAACAGGCCTCGCTCTAGAACAACTATTTCAAAAAACTTAAAGAATTAGCCTTCTTCTATCAAAATGTAAGAGGGCTAAGGACAAAGTGTACCAAATTCTTGCTTAGTATGTATAGCTGTACATCAGACGTCATTGTTCTTTCTGAAACTGGATTAGATGAAAACTTTAATGATGCCGAACTATTTCCTTCTAACTTCTATGTCAACCGTTGTGATCGAACTGAAGAAAACAGTGTCTACGAGCGACTTGGTGGTGTGCTTATAGCCGTAAAAAAGGATTACAAGGCTAAAGATGTTGATATCAATGACTTCTCTGACATTGAAATTTGCTGCAGCAGAATTGACATGACATCATCGAGTAAAATATATAAAATATATATCGTATGTGTTTACATTCCTCCTCGGTCACATCTACACATAGTAACTAGGTATTTGGACGCCATCCGCTATATCGAAGGTCTCATGTCTACCTCGGATAAAATGTATGTTTTTGGTGACTTTAATCAACCCAAAATTAGCTGGACCTCTGGGGATCCTGATTGTACCTTCCTAAACGCAATAAACCCTCTAACTTTAATTGGAACTGAGATTGTCGATTCCCTCCAATCACTTTATTTACTCCAGATGAACTGTGTAAAAAACTACCAAAATCGTACTTTGGACCTCATCTTTTCCAACAATAGTGCTGAAAGTTTTGTATCTAGATGCCTCACACCTCTGGTCCCGGAAGATGCTTATCATCCCTCTTTACAGTTATTTTGTACTCTTGATGTTAATAATGTGTATAGTTATGAGTCTTTTAGATTCGATTTTAAAAATGCTAATTATAATGATATTTGTGAAGAGCTTATCAATTATGACTGGTGCCCCCATCTTTCACTTGAAATTAATGATTTATGTCTTACATTCTATCGGGTTATTAATAAGGTAATTTTTAAATTTGTTCCCGTAATTCGGATAAATGATACCATGACGGATTCTTGTCCCTGGGATAATGAAGTCACTCGTGGCCTAAAAACACAAAAAAATAGAGCTTATAGGAAATGGCGGAGTAGTTTGTTGAATGAGGACTTTTTGCTGTATAGGCGATTAAAATCTGAATTCAAAACCTCTCTTTACCATGCATATCTCCTTTACGTTAATGATATACAAAATAGCATCAAATCCACGCCTAATAAGTTTTGGAATTTTGTAAACTCCAAAAATAAGAGTGATGGTTATCCCACTACATTCTGTTTCAACGAACAGTCATTGGATTCCTCGCCTGCTATCTGTGAAAATTTTGGATCATTTTTCCAATCTGTTTATACAGATATTGATTCAATTATTGATAAAGAATTCTTTTGCTACCTTGGCGAATCTCCCACTCCTATTTTTAATAATGTTGAATTCTCTGAAGAAGACGTGTTAGCAAATTTATTTGCTATTAAACCTAGCTTTACTCCTGGCCCCGATGGACTGCCTTCCATTTTTCTCAAAAAATGTGCTGTTCCTCTACATAAAATAGTATGCCATATATTTAATTCATCTTTAAGAGCTAGTACCTTTCCATCTATCTGGAAGAACTCTTTTATTATCCCTATTTTTAAATCGGGAAGAAAAAATAAAATAGAGAACTACAGAGGCATTTGTAAACAGTCCTCTATTCCAAAATTATTTGATTTGTTGGTTACCGACAAATTGAATTTTCTTTGCAAATCTTTAATCTGCAAAGAACAACATGGTTTTGTGAAGAATCGATCGACGGTTACAAACCTTCTCTCGTTTACAAATTTTGTAATTTCTGAAATCGGTAAGGGAAACCAAGTGGATGCAATTTATACAGATTTTAGTAAAGCATTTGACCGCGTGGACCATAAAGTATTGCTATATAAGCTTGATAAATTAGGTTTTCCACACTCTTTCTTAAAATGGCTCTCATCATTTCTTTGCGATAGATATCAATTTGTCAAGTTTCGTAATCATTTTTCCAAACAAATTTGTGTGACGTCTGGTGTTCCTCAAGGAAGCCACATAGGTCCTCTTTTATTTGTCTTATTTGTAAATGATATTGTTAACTTTGTTCCTGAGTGTCGTATGCTTTTGTATGCAGACGACTTTAAGTTGTATATGTCAGGTAAACACGATGATTGTTTCCAACATCTTAATAATTGTCTTCAACGATTCTATTTGTGGTGCTCAAAAAACTATCTGTCCCTGAATGTAAGTAAATGTTCAGTTATTACATATTCACGTCGAAAATCGCCCATCATGTATACTTACTTTTTTAATGGCATTGCTATTCCGCGTGTATCCTTAATAAAAGATTTGGGTGTGCTTTTAGATACTAAACTATCTTTCATACATCACATTGATTATGTCACAAATAGGGCAAATAGAGCATGGGGACTACTAAGGCGCTATGCAGGTGATTTTTCTGACCCATATGTTATCAAAGTTCTATATCTTTCGTTTGTTAGATCTGTTTTAGAATATGCGTCCATTGTTTGGTGTCCATTTTATAATGTTCATATTTTAAGACTTGAATCTATCCAAAAAAGATTTCTCAGATTCGCCTTAAGAGGGCTTCCTTGGGCTGACGTTAGTAACTTACCCTCCTATCAATCAAGGCTACAATTGATTAGCCTAGAATCGCTTAAAAATAGGAGAATAGTGGCAAGAATTATTTTTGTACATAGGATTCTTATTGGAGAAATTGACTCTCCGGAGATCTTAAGACTTTTTAATTTAAATATCCCTCGTCCAAATTTACGTATTAACCGTTTTTTTAATATCGCACATTCTCGTACAAATTACGGCAGGTCATCATCTATCAACGGCTTATTGATAAGCTACAATGATAACATTGATTTAATAGATTTTAACTCATCGATTGCTTCAATAAAAAGAAAACTACTAGATGGTATTCAGTCATAATCGTTTGCTCTATTTATTTTCTATATCTTAGTTATATCTTTGTAAACTAAGTATTGTTATAAACTAATGTCTATGAAAATCTAAGTATTTTGGTGACAAATAAATAAATAAATAAATAAATAAATAAAAATCAGTTTTACTAATTGTCAGCCACAATATCCCGAAATTCCATTCCACCCACCTACATGTACGTATGGTAGGTAGGTAGGTAAGGTATTATACCTACGTAATAATATGGGGTGTGCTGCGGATTTATTTTATACGGTCAATGAATTTTGCCGTATTTGTTGTGAATTGCCAACACATTGGAATGTGGTTATACCGGCAAGTTGTTTGTGGTTAAGCCAAACCTGTATACAACAGCGCTTTAGTCGAATATTTATAACTACACCAGTACACATATGAGTACATGTATATTGTACCTATATTCATAATTGGATATACAAAGTAATAATTTCATATTTAAATGGCAAACGCGTTAACTGGCGTATAAATTGGATTGAGAGTGCATTTTGTATGCCATACAATTTATTTTCTAACGTTTTCTAGGCTACCGTGTTGTAACCTCCCATAAGTGGGATAGAGAATAACAAAAGCAATACACGTACATTATTATACTCGTAAGTGCGGTCGGTTGGTTAGATAGGTAGGTACTCCAAAGTAATATGCATGAGTGCATTGTTTGGTTTTTCCCATCGGAATGGCAATTTGTATATTTTCTCGTTCTCATTTAAAATGCTTTCTATGAAGTCACTCTCATACTCATAGTCTCATGGTAGTCTAGCTTCTAGTAACGTCTGGAAATTTTTTTCTGCTATTGTTGTTATTGTTATTATTTTCGTATAAATACTGAAGATATACCGTATAGTAGTGCAAGGTACCTAGACTTACAGATAGATCTAAGGAGCTATTTGGTAGCTTAATTTTACTAATGTCAGGTTTGAATAGGAAATTAAGTTTATTCAATTAAAATTTACTTTATGATTATAATTCGAATATAACCTGTAAATAAGTACGTAATAAAGATAATATATTAATTGTATGTTAATAAATCTATACATATAATAAAACTTTAGGAATTTTCTTTGTCAGCTAAAAACTCGAAAACTACTGGACAGATTTCGATGAAACTTTTTTTAAAATCTTCCTTAAGACTGTGAGACTGCTATAGGCTGTCGTATAGCCACGTCCAACAGTTTTTAGCCAAAATGTATTTTTTGAAGTGAAAATATATACATACACTACACATAATACCTTGCTACAAATGGATGTTTATACTTTTGCGATCGTGCGACATGACAAACAAAAACAAAACCACACTAGCACATTCGAAAAGGGTTGATTTGTTTTCACCGACAAAAAAAAAATTCGAATCGACAAAATGTCGGAAAAAAATATCGAGATTTTTGGAAGATCACCGAAAAAAAATTAATGGGGAAAAAAAATCTCGAAGAAAAATAATTCTGAAAAATGTCGAAAAATTTCGAGATCTTTCAAAAACATTTCATTTTGGTGAAATCGATTTTCAATACCCTAAAATATTATTTTGTCGCCCTTAAAAGGACGGTAATTCACTTAGTTTAACGTACTAATTAAGCATCTGTTTATGATATGGGCTCCATGGAACCTATGGACGGTTAAGTTTAACTCAGGAGAATCGATGATATTTTTCTAGGTCCACTTCCCCTAGTACAACCTCTCCTATGTTCACTCCTTTCCCTAATCGTCTGAAGCCAGAACCACACTTCTAACACGTGGGGTGTTGCGGAGATGTGCTGTGTCGCTATCACTGCTAAGTACCTATTTCATATTGTGTAGAAACATTTTTGTCTCGTGTATTGTGTCGCAGTGTAGTATGTTGTGTCCAAAGCCCTTATGGTTCGATTGCGCCATACTACTGTATGGCAACACACCATACACAGTGCCGTAACTAGGGCGGTGCCAGCGGTGCCCAGGCACAGGGCGTAGGCCCAGGAGGGCGCAAAAATGACCAGGACCAACTTTAAGGTAATTTGGGTTTAAAGATCTTTAAACTGGGTCACTCGTTAGTCTCGCAACATTACAAACCCAAACAAGATAAGTTTACTAATAAAAATATGACCTATAAAAAGGTTGCAGGTGTCATGAATATGAACTTTGATTTAAAATGCAATCCATTTAGCGTCAGCCGAGAAACCGAAATTACATCGAAAAAAGTGTTTTCCTACCTCTCATGAATGTATGTGTGAAATGTGTGAATGTTAATTATTCAAACTGTTCATATCAATTAAAATTGGCGATGTAAAGGAATATTCACATAAGAATGAACGAACGAATTGATAATATGCGAACAAACCACTTTTGATGCATTTATATATTAAAATCCATCCATCAATCCATCAAAAACCATTTTGAGAAGAGTTTAAACAACGAAATTTTGAACATATAATGTTTCCCTCGAAGGAAAACACCCTTGGTGCGAATTGTCACAAGTTTATTCAAAATTCACGACATTAAAACCCGTTCCACAAACTATAAAATAAAAAAATCGTTCGAACTTAGGCCCTTATTGTGATTGTCGATCAGTGATCGTCACGACATATTGTCGATTGCGTCGATTGAATTTACCTCGTACTCACAACATTTTTTAACTTCCAAGAAAAAGAATCGACCAGACATTTTTGTAATCGACTGTCAAATCGACAAATATCAATCGCAATCGACAATCACAATACAAAAATTTACAATCGACGATCGACAGTTATCGCTCAACGATCAATTATGGACACTCACAATAGGTGCCTTAAACTCAAATCAGAGATTGTTAAGTATAGTAGAAGTTGATATGACATAAATGCCACAGAATTTTGGGCTGAAATATAAACATGGAAGAAGGAAATTGAAGCGACTTCATTATTTTGAAAAATGCGAATGTCAATCAACCCTAAGTCTTCTTAAGAGGATATTAGAAGTGGACTTAAAGGAAATGTTTCCAATCGTATTAGTAGCTATATCTAAACCTTTTTTGAACGACTGTAGCTTCTTGTAAAAGATCATTCAGTAAATTCAAACTGATAAAGACATACTTGCGCTCAACGATGAGTCAGGAAAGGTTATCTGGCCCAGCAATTTTGTCGATTGAAGCTGACATAGCACGACTCCTGTCGTATTGTGATGTCATTAAGGACTTCGCTATGAGGAAAGCCCGTAGACGTAGAGTAAATCTTTAAGTAAATATAGTTGTCTTATTTTGTTTACGTTTACTGGTGTTTCAAGTCTTTTATACCTACATGTATGTACCTACATATTTTGGCAAATATATTTGTTTTGTTTGCCTAAAGTTAATATATTTTTAATTCTAATAAGTAACTAAATAATAAATTAGATATCCGAACCTCGCAAAATCGTATATTTTTCGAGGGCGCAAATATAGGAGCTCGCACCGGGCGCATAAAAGCCTAGTTACGGCACTGACCATACACGTTACAAATCTGGTCCTGGCTTTAGGTACTTAAATCTGTGAGAATCAAGAAAATGTTCCTTCTCCGTGATTCTCATGAATTCATGAATCCATATGAAAGAAATATTTTTGTTTTAATATTTTTCTCTTCAAATACACAAAATTCTTGAAAGTATGGTATAGGTAACGAAAGATAAAGTTTCGAAAATACCTGAAAATTATTGGTGTTCAAAATCGGGATTTTATTTCGACATTTTGGTTTCGAGATTTTGAATTCGATATTTTGAGATTCGGTTAAGACTGGCCAACCCATATTCTACACATTTACAGAGTGGAAGTAAAATGCAAATTGCAGAGTTGGAGAATCACAGAATTATTTTCACGGTTCTTATCCGTGAGCAACGTCTGTGCAAATTTTGCAGTGTTAGCATAATTATCGTCAACACTATTATAGACCCTACTTTTCCTACTTCCCTACTATTTTCCAGCAAAGAATAGTGATTTTCAAGGTTTCTGCCGGCTTACATGCGAGTCTAATTTAAATCTCTTAGATCTACTTGAAGTAGCCTTTGAATTTTGATTACTTTGTTGCATGTGACAATTTTCGACCTATTAGATAGATGCATTAGGTACATGCGATGTTTTCATGCTTAAAAAAAAACAACAACAGACAAACTAATTATGCACTTTGTAAAGTCATCATGGGTGGCTAACAGCACGAAGCTGTTTAAAGCCTTGCAAAACTTTGTAGCTACCTAATATTGGTGACGATCAGTAACAGCCCTAATTGGAGGTGGCACATTTCTGCACAATGCCAGCTAAAGATTATAGTTTGGGTCTCAGAACATACCAAAATAATTCTTATTTAGAAATATCTTATTAGTTCGAAATCGAATCATGATCAGCTAAGTCAATCATAATACTATGTGTCGGCGAGAAAGTGACATTGAATGCATTTCCTCAATTTATAATAGAGTTCGTGTGACGAGAGGAAATTGAATTGCATCTGGGAAACTAATTATGTCATTGTCACATAAATGTGTACCATTTTTATTCAACTGAAGGTCACTATAGAAATTACTCATAATAAAAATGGATAATAGACAAAGAGGGCATTTGGTTCACATTCCCACATCAAATTGATCTATACCATGTGAATGTTAGTTTCAACTGGATAAAGTGATCTGATGTAATTATCTTGTGCTAATTTTATGACATTTCAGTGAGTGTTAAAAATAAAATTTCAGCAAACCTCCGTCTTAAATTTAAATTCTATATTTTTGATTTCCTCCTTAACACAACAGCGATTCCCAAACAAAGGAAAATATATAAAAATTGGCCAACGAAATCATTCTTTTATTTAGCCTTCGGAGAAAGATAATTTTTTGACATTTCCTCACCCGCATTGTCTCAGAGAATTTGCCAATGATAATAATTTAACGCAATTAATACATGGCCTAAATTTCAATGGATAGAATAAAAGAAATAATGTATATTGAAGTTTGGTGAACTTTTGTTTTAACCCCTGCAGAAATGTCAGAAAATTAGTCGAGTAAAATTTGTTAATCCAATTGCCTAACGAAAGCCTTATGCCCAGTTTCACAGTAAACAAATTAATATCGATTGTCCCTCAAATTCTACTCAAGGGTCGAATTCTGATTTATAGAGCAATTTTTGAATGTAAAACTTAAGTGCCCAGGTACTGATACATAGAGATTGTTGGAAAGAGTAGTCCACCAAGCTCAATGCTTTTAATCAATTGAAATTCAGTAGATATTATATTTCCTCTTGAATATTTTAGCAAAATACTCAGCAAAAGAAAACTTCAAAAAATAAGCCTGCAGGATAGTTTTTTATTTTGCTAAGCTTTTGGACAGCTGCAAAAAAAAATATTTCTACCACGAGTGTCAGAAAATTATCCGAGGATAATTATTTAGCTTACCTATACGTATCTTTGACAGGTGGCAAGTTCAGCTGTCAACGATGTCGTTAAAAAAGTATTGAAAAGTATACAACATAATTTTTTTTTCTCAAGTTAGGGGTCATTTTTGTCATTCACAGGCCATTTTAAAATTTAAATAAATTATTAACTGCAAAACTTTCTTGGAAGTGCTTTTGAGTTTTGTGTACCATTTGTGGTGAGTACAAAATATTTATATTATGAATCTACTGTGAAACGCCAAATATACGTGAGATACACTTATCTGTTCATCTCTATACTCAATCCGCGCATCAGTGTCTAATTTCCTAATAAAACCCTCCAGGAATTCGCAAGCAAATGATATCATCTAATAAATTAGTCCGCAACATGAACATTTTTTGACAGTTTACTCACCATGAAAGTGTCAGAAAAATAGCTGAGATTAATTCATCGCAATTTGCAATAGCAGCTAAATGTTACTGGTGGAACCCGTGGATCCTTCTCTTCCTCTAACTACAGCTGCGGCCAGAGAAATAGAACACTTATGATTTTTTAAATATGTGTCATTTGAACGTTTAGTCCGCCATATGCATTACCGTCTTTAAGGCGTATTTAGAGTTGAAAGGCTGGCTTTTTGGGCGACGAACAAATGTTTTTTCTTATTTGCATGAGTCTTGGGCAAAGTCAACCGCACTTTGACATTTTTCATGTCAGTCGCATTAAAAAATATGCCTTAAAGCCAATTTTATATTATTGCTGATTCAAAATAACAGAAAATTCGCTTCCAAAATGTGTGCTATTTATCTGGCCGTATCTGTATCTGTTTACCAGACAGTTAATGATTGTAAGATCGAACTTGTCTTAAATATACCTACTGTACCTACCTATACTATATGTTAGGTAGATACAATGTTGCGTTTCACCGATACCATTGACTCAGTTCGCAATAATTAATAATCCATTGAAGAGAATTGAAATCACATGTAGCGCGCAGTCATTTAGTCGTCCAAGAGTTCATAAATTATCACAACGAATGTTAATTAACTTTGCATATATGTACGTAGAAAGACGTTATGCCCAACCCGCATGAATGAGTAGGCAATGGTTTACCATTTAGTGTAATTTTCACAAATTGCCCTAGGTAATTGATCCAAGAACTATTATAGAGTTGAGTTTAAAAATAAATTGAAATTCATCCAAGAACTTTGTTGTCAAACAATACTCGCAATTGTTCGCTAAAGTTCAATTTCCGACAATCTGATGACAATGCAAGGTTGCAGGTTACCCTTAAAATTTATTTACAAAAAAAAAGTGTGTCATACATTAGTGTCAGTTTTTACTATGCGGTTACATGTCACTATGGTATGGATTTCCCCATTCACAAAAATTCGTTACCATGCCAGGGGTGAAGTCATTTTGTACTTTCTTGGCAGACCGATTGCCTTTGTGACTCAATAAGTCAATGTGCATTTTATACTAACGGAGAAAGTCTTGCAGTGAACGCTATTGATTATACTTGTTAGGGAGTTACTCTAGAAACGACTAAAAATCAATACAAGACCTGCTGCTATAGTGTTCTGATTTTTAAAACTTGCTAGTTACAATTTGAGTTTGTATCTACTCATAGATATCAATTTTATGGCCTAGTTCGATGGGAATATATGCCAATACCAACTGTTATCGGAAAAAAATAGTTTTAATAGTTAACAGACACGGTATACGAAAATTATACAAAAGTGAATCAACACTGACATTTTAATTTGATTCCTTTAACAGATTTGTTACACGCACAGTGCTATGTGGAGCAGGCATTACATTTGGAACCTAATCACGCATTGAAATGATGTTATGGGTTCCATCCTTTAAGTTTGTTGTAAGTTTGTTGTATAGTGAATCAATTTAATTGGAGGCGACTCTGATTAGTCACAAAATTTACTTTCACCAAAGTTAACAACTTTATATAGGTAGTTTCTATTAGTCATTAAAAGAAGCTCAAAATTTCGCTTGTTGGTTTAATTGGACAATTGAACAATTGAACAATGCGTTTTTTTTTATTTAACATTTTTTTATTGTGATGTTTTAATGGAAGTGGGTAGCGCAACAACAAAAAATTTTTTTATAGGTGTATACCTATACACTTTTATAGCAACACTTATATCTGTTTGAAAATCTGACAGTTGAATTTTTTTTTGTCACGAATGTTTGTTGATGTTTATCTTTTACATTTGATTTGCTGGTGGTGAATGTGCGGTGGGTGTTGGTGGAGGTATTGGTTTTTTGTGGTTTTTTGGCTAAGTAGAAGAAAGCCTTGGGACGAGATAAGACTTTGAATTATTGCTATTTTCTCTTGCGACAATATGTGATTAATGAAATACGTAGGTACAAGATACACTCAAGATACAAGTATGTTGCCTTACGATTTTACGAACAATGTCTAGGATTGAATACGATAGAGGTAATTTGAGCAGGTTTAACAGGTGGGCATGTTGACACAGTATTACAGTACCTATACACTACAGCCTACAGCCTTTCAAATTAGAGTGATTATTGCCAAAAATAAACAAATAAATAAGTGTAACGATGACCAGGGGCGGTTCTAGGGCAAATATTGACTGGGCCTTTGTAAGTTTTGGTGCTTAACAAACATGTATCTACTTATGATTGCAACGGATCCAATATATCAGGTTCAGATTAAAGAGTTTATTGGGCTAAGAAATTTACAATCCGCAGATTCTGATGGTGCCCATTTTATTTAGGGGTGAAATTTGTTAAAAACGAAAGAAAAAAAATACAAGAAGTACGTTTTAAATCATTTGACTGGTGAAAAACGATTGGACTCTCACTGGTTGGAAATTGAATTGTGAAGGCAATATTTAAAGCGGATCATTAAACTGAAGTCAATGATGTAAATTGTTTATAATAATTGAAAAACATTAGTTTCGTATTTTTTTTTGGGTTCCACGGGGAACATGTCGCTCAGTAGTCCTTCACACTAACCACTGATTGTACAGTCGAAATTGAGTCTGGTACTTTCGAAGTATAAACGCCATTTCATCGTCTTATTATGAAATATCTGAATGCTATCAAACTATTCAAATCTAGTTCACCTTAGGCCGTGTATCAATACGACTAAATAAGTATCCTTGGATAATTTTCTGACACTTATGAAAGTGTTGAAATAGAACTTCACCAAACTCCAATCTTAAAACAGGGATTTATCGAATTTTACGCTATTAATTAATTGAAATTCGATGTTTTATTTCCTCTTCAACATTCTAGCAAAACTCAAGCAAGGTAGGTAGGTAGGTGTGGCGGTTTGTAAGAAAACTCAAGTAGCTGTAGCACTAAGTGCCGTTTTGTTACCACAACTCATTTGACCTGGTTGTTAAAGTTTATCGAAGTGCATAAATCCAGCCTGTGGAGTTCAAAAAGGTTATCAGTTCTTTAAAACTACTCTTAGAGACTTCCTCGAGGGATGCGAAGAAGGGGTTTCCCAGAGATCGCTGTCTAGCTAGTGCTAGAAAAGCGCATAGGTAGTGATTGATGGTTTCTTTTTCGGTTGCGTCGTTACAATTGCGACAGTGTGTATTATGTGGAATGACTAATCTGGCTGCATGGTCCCCTAGACTATATCTCTTCGTGTTTTAGGTACTCAGGAGGTGGGCTGTTTTTTCCCCCACTGTAATTTGGCCACATCTTTCTGGATATGGTACAGTTTGTTATCCTCCTCCACCTGAATCCATCGATAGGGTTTCTGAGGGAATGTTTGTTTTGACTGCTCCTATTGGAATGTTGACCGATTCCGCAAGTGATCAGTGGATGATTGAACCTTGCCTGGCCAGCTCGTCAGCCTGTTCGTTTCTATAAACGTTGCTATGACCTGGAACTCAGATTAGGGTAATCCTGACTGATCCAGCGAGGCCAGCTCCTCTCGACATTCTAATACTAATTTTGAGGTTATATATATATTGAGCTTGACTATCAATGAATATGTCTGTCGGGACTATGTTCGTGTATAGTTTGATTAGGCGGCAGGCCTCCCGGATAGCAAGTATTTCGCCCTGAAATACACAGGCTGTATCCGGAAGCCTAAAGGATTTTGAGATGCTCCAGAGACTCAGCAAATACACCCGCACCTACTCTACAGTCCATTTTTGAACCGTTCGTGGAGATTGTTAAATTCGAGTCCCTGTTCAGCCGTCCGTCTTGCCACTCTAATCTTGAAGGAAATTCTACTTCAAAGTTTTTTGTGAAAAGCATTTTGGGGGTGATGTAATCCGTTGAGGGTGGTACTGGTACTAATTCTCTTGATAGAAAGCAGAATATTGCTATGTACAGAGGGTGGGCCGAAAAAACAAAATTTGTTTTTTTCCAGTCGTAATACCGCGGAAAAGTTGCTAATTGGGGAGACTAAAAAGAGGTAAAAAAAATAAATAAAATCGGTTCACATCTTCCGGTCGCGCATGTCCTCTAAATTTTTGCGAAATTTCGAAAAATTCGCATTTTTAAGATAATTTGTTATCTTACTTAACTTGTCAAGATTTAAATGTAATAGCTCTATTCGACTCTTACTCGAACCGATGTTGATTTTAAAAAAAGAATGGTTCAAATCGGTTAAGGTCTTCCGCTCGCGCAACAGTTGTTAAATCTAACAAATTACTGTGCTTTTCATAAATGATTTGGATCAAAGAACCCGATGCTCCCCCACCTGTCAACGCGCCCTGTCATTGTTCTGTCAGTCTAATTTCTTGTGTTTGATGTGCTTTTCGTTCGCTCTTCCAGTTATTTTTTTGGCATTTGTATATTAATCAAAGTTGGTTTTGTGCTTTCTTGTGTAACGTTGTGTCTTAACGGTGATATACTATGTTTGTCGTACCTAAGAAAATCATCACAAGACAGGTATTTGATTGTCCTATATTTGGTCCACCTAAAGATTTTTCGCAAAACAAGCTTCCTACTGGAGAGGACGTTATTCGGTCTTGTTCACAGGAGAGATACGACTTGGCGCTTAAAGTGAATAACAAAAGCGTCAGTTTTTCACAAGTTGCCAGCACAGTAGCTAACAAAATAATTTACTTATATCAAAAAGCATCTATCCCAACGGTTACAGATAAGCGAATCGTACAACTTATAAATGCGTTGCATGATAAATACTATAGCCTACGAAAATCGTATACACGGGATAAAAATAAAGATACGTTTCAGCAGAAAATTAACGGCTTTAAGCAAAAATGCTCATTGCTTTTCGACGTTGCAGCTTGCAAATGCTCCATTATTATTAATTGCATTTGTAACAAGACCCCTGATTTATGCAAGTGCGATATAACAGTCAACTGCGATTGTACAAGATCAAATAAAATACCTGTTATTGATCTAAGGTTTGTTTACTTATTACGAGTACACGGAATAGGAAAAATTGGAGGGCTAAACTTGACAGAAACAAAGAAACATAATAAATCATTGGAAAGAAAATCGCGTGCCATCCATTTAACTTTGGGTGATATTTCAAAACCCTCGAGCTCACATTCAAATGTAAATGTTGTCGAAACTGACAACGAAGACCAATATTCTTCAAGTAAAGATAGCGATAGCGACCAGGATTTTAAAGTGCCAAAAAGGGTTTCCTCGAATAATAATTGTCAGATGAGAATTCAGTTAAAATCTACTGCATTAATGAGCGATCGTTATGGAGTTTCTGATCGCGCTACCGCTGCAATCACATCAAGTGTTTTGCACGACGTTGGACTAATTACCGATTCTGATGTCTCCCATGTTATAGACAAAAACAAAATAAGAAGAGAAAAACACAATGTTAGGACTGAATTGCGTCCGTGTTGTAATTTTGACGAATTTCCACTACAAAGTCTTTATTTGGATGGGAGGAAGGACGACACTCTGGTGGTAGATCAAGCTCATTCCAAAAGGTTCCGCAGAGTTAAAAAGGAAGAGCATTACTCGCTAATTCAAGAACCTGGTTCAGCCTACATCGGACATGTTACTCCAACTTCTGGAAGCTCTGAAGACATTCTCACTTCTATTATTTCTTATCTGTCCGGTCGTGGTATTTCTCTCGAAAAATTAGTTGTCATAGGATGTGATGGTACTGCTGTTAATACAGGTTGGAAGAACGGTCTGATTCGCAGAATAGAAATGCATTTGGGGAAACCGTTGCAATGGGCAGTTTGCCTTCTTCATTTTAATGAACTACCGTTTCGACATCTGTTTCAATACCTGGACGGTAAATCAACGGGTCCGAAATCTTTGAGAGGACCAATCGGTGAAAAACTAAGTGGCTGCGAAAAACGTCCAGTGGTTGGCTTCAAGAGTATTGACTGTCAGATCCCGACAATAGACAGAAAAATACTAAGTAAGGATCAGCAATATCTACTCGACATTTCCATGGCAATAAAGTCGGGAAATTGTAAAGAGGATTTGGCTGTACGAGATCCTGGTCCCTTGTCACACTCGAGGTGGTTGACAACAGCAAATCGAACTCTCAGATTGTTCATAAGTGAAGAAAGTCCCACACCTCAACTTCAAGAAATTGTTGTATTTGTTTTGAAGTCATACATGCCAATGTGGTTTAGTATTAGAACAAGTAAAAACTTTACACAGGGACCAAAACTTGTATACCAATCAATACAATCTTCAAGATACCTGTCTGATGTTTTACGTCATATTGTCGACCCTGTGATAGAACGAAATGGCTTTTTCGCACACCCAGAACATTTAATGTTAGCCATGGCACAAGACGATAGAAAGCACGTTAGAGAACTCGGACTTCGACGAATTTTAAAGGCGAGGCAGTTGGATAAAAAAAGAAAAACTATCAGAACATTCATGCCGCCAAAACTGAACTTCAAGGCTCAAGACTACTCGGAGATGATTAACTGGATGGACTGTGATTTATCTTCTCCACCATTATTAAAAGACATCAGTGACGATGAGATTAAATCACATATTCAAAGTGGCTCACTCCCTTATTGGGATATAACATTAAAGGCGTTTGCATTGCCAGTTCACACACAGGCAGTTGAACGATGTGTGAAACTCGTAACAGAAGCCTCAGGAAAAGTTTGCGGAGCTGAGTCTAGGGATGGTTTTATCAGAACAACTCTGTTTTCAAGGTCAACCATGCCTATCTTCGCTCATAAATCACATTTTAAGGTACCTTCAGCTACGAATGAATGACGGAGATATTCATCAATTTCTCAACATGAGTTTCTTGGACTTGAAACTCTTCCCACACAAATGTAGATACTCTTTTCAACAAAAAAAAATCTGCAATTGAACGAATATTGCTAATATTCTAAAATAATTTCTTTTAAACATTAAATATTATCTATATATATAAAATATTCAATAAATAAAACCAAAAATAAAAACCTGCAAGTTGTCAGTATTTTTTTTCCTCGAACTGTGGTCTACCTTTATTTATTTATTTTTCCAAAATTTCATTAGCTTTGAAGGCAATGCGCGACTAGAAGATGCTGATGGACTTAAATGATATTTAAACATGGGTTTCTGTGGTTATAATACACACGAATTTGAGCTATTACATATAAATCTTGACAGGTTAAGTAAGATAACAAGTTATCTTAAAAATGCGAATTTTTCGAAATTTCGCAAAAATTTAGAGGACATGCGCGACCGGAAGATGTGAACTGATTTTATTTATTTTTTTACCTCTTTTTAGTCTCCACAATTAGCAACTTTTCCGCGGTATTACGACTTGAAACAAAAAAAAAAAATGTTTTTTCGGCCCACCCTACACCATAGGGTCTCGCATACTAGCACCCCGACTCTCTGAGTCTGATCGCGCTATGTGCTGTCATGTTTGTGATATGAAGGTCTAAAGGTAAAAGATGCAGAAGGCCTGTGAGGGTGACTGACGGCGTTCCTTTGCATGCCATTCTTTGGACTCTGCTGAGCTTGGTTATGTTATAGGCTTTTTTAAGAACCAGCCACCAAACTGACCCGTATGTGAGGATTGGTCATACTACGGCTGTGAAAAAAAAAACTCAAGCAAAGAAAACAAAAAAAAAAAAAATTAGCCTATAGGATAATTGTTCTGCTTCTGGATTATATTTATTTGATGCCCTAACTTTTTTCGATAAAATTATATCGACAGTGGCTTCCGGTCGCCAGAATTGATGACCATTCCGGGTCTAATTTTTTGGCATTTTTCATCACTCTTTGACAGAACTTCCGGCTGTAGGTCGTCGCATTTTTGACGGATGTTCTTTTTGAGGGGTTCAATAGTCTGAGGCTTGTTGACATATAGATTCGTGACTTCATAAAACCCCACAAAAATAAATCTGGAACGGTTTAATCAGGCGATATTGCCGACCAGAGATGGCTTGAGCGTAGGTCACACTCGGTTGACGGTCAACAGCATCTAACATCAGAGACACTGTCTGCACTTTGTAAGTGAGCATCTTACTGTCTTTTACCAACATTTTCTATAAAGACCGCCGTTTGATGTCCAATTGCGTGTGTCCGTCCAATTGCGTGTCGTCCGGACCTCTGGACATCATCAGCCATAGCTGGGATATTCTCAGCAGAACGGCTGCTCCTGGGCCGGCCAGACTTGGCAGTATCTCGTATTGTCCCATACTTTTCTAGGCGAGCGGCTAAACATAGTAGTGTTTGAGTAGTTGGTGTCGAACCACCGGGAAATCTGCGCCGAAACTCACGCTGCGCCAACACCACCAACGAATTATTCCGCAAAAAAAAAATAAAAATCACAATTATTCCGAGTTCTTTAGGAATACTGCGTTTCATGTCTTTATTGACGTATTTGTACCTATTTACTTCACAAATATCAAAGTAGAATTATTGATATTTGCCGCCATTTGCAAAAAATTATAGCTTCCTCTGATAGGGCTGATGCCCACCTGATGCCTTTGAGAGCCACCTTGTTATGCTATTCAATTGCAGTTACGCACCTACATTATACAATCACCACAATTTTAATAACGCAAACAACGTCCTAGACAAGATACCTAAAAGTATCTAGAGAAGTGTATTTGAAAATAGAAGTCATGTAGGTAGCTCTGGCTAGTTTTACCTACGTATTTGTATCTATCTATAAGCTCGTCAAATTCCGTACAGAAAAAAAAGTTGTCAGAACATCTGAATAAATTTGAAATGTAAATAAAATTCCAACCATCCCATTCACATTGTTATGCAAACTTTTTAAATGTTATTGTTGACGTACAACAGTCTGTCTTTGTCTATTTTAATCTATACCTACGTCTCATTATAGCCTGTTGCGAAACAAAACAACATTTACCTAACCTTATTGTCTTATTCGCTTCATTTCAGATCTCAATGGATTGCTGGATACTGGTTTCATCCATATCTACATGTAACAATTTGAAACTTGTTCAAAAATGAAGTAGCAACTATCATACACTAAAATATAAACTATACCGAAGAAGATAGTATAATTATGCTGAAGTTGAAATGGCAAGACCGAGAACTTCTATTTATGCTGCGGGGATAACCTGCTTGGGATTTATTTGCTTTGCATTAGCATCAGCCGCAATTGGAATACCAATATGGGGCTACTACGACAGTCCATCAGGTGAGTAAATAATAATTCCAATCAAAATGATTTATAAATATTTACATTCGATGTTATTTCTAACTCACTCTCCAGGTGGATATTACGATTCCGACAGAGGATACTTTAGTCCGTTTAAAGTGTGCAAACAGCTAACCTATAACAGAGAGAAATGTGGCAGTGATGTATCTAAATTTCAACTTGCTTGTAAGGAGTCTTAAAATATTCGGCTTAGATGCAAATTTAACATTCTTTTCATTCTAGCTTCTGTTTATATTAGTGGCCTTTTGGCAGTACTTAGTTCGGCTATGTTAGGGATATATTGCATATTGGCAATCATACAAATAGCAATGATATCATCGAGGGAGAAGGTTGTGATGAAATATACTTCTTTGGTTATGACCAAAATGTTTCTAGCACTAATTGGCTGTGAGTTAAATAGTTAAAATAAAAAATAGCAATTTTTTGATTTATCCAAATTTATAACAATTTCAGGCTTACTGGCTATTATTGCAACCATTTTGTTTGCTGTACAGATAGATGATTCAGAAAATTACGGATTCCGAGTAACGCGAGGAGTCTCATTTTATTTACAAGTAAATTTATGCGAAACGTCCGCTAAATTGAACTTAAATTCAAATACAAATTTTTTTTTTCCAGATAGTTGTAATTGTTTTAACACTGGCCCTGTTTGTAGCGTCAGTCTATGATATGCTTTTCTCAAGAAAACCTGAAGGAGACCCCACAATGGGGGGAGTAGATACATCACCTGCAAATGCTACCACATTCAATAATCCCGGCTTTAAGGAGGGACGGACGAGAAATGGTAATTTCTTTTGTGATCTGATCTGATCCAGATTTCGTGAAGCTTGTTTGACGTCTGGGCCGTACTAATAATAATTTTTAAACTTCAGTTTAAGATTGTTGTAGGTCACAATAGATAATTATTGTATATGACAAAAATCGCTACTGTGAGATCGCAGAACTAACAATTATTAATTCTCTGATAGTCAAGCGGCCTTACAAGCCTTATCGTCCAATACAATGGACTCTAAAATAGTAAAGTACTGCTACGATGCCTTGCAAGCCCTATCCAAAAACACCAAGGTCAAACTTGGATGGGTACCTGGCCATCAAGGTATATTGCGGGCAACGAATCGGCGGACCAACTAGCTAAGGCTGGACCTTATTGCAGGGTCAATTGGGCTACTGCTTTGGGTGTAATTAACGATTGGGAACAGAAACTTCGTCTAAACCACTGGGAAAATGTTCCGGGTTTAAGACAATCCAAAAGATTAATTAAACCTCCTATAAGGAAATCCTCAACCTAAATAAGGAAAGTATGAAAAAGCTGGTGGGCTTTCTCACAGGCCATTGTGGATACATTTTAGGAATGTATCTGTGCCCGGAGACAGAATGTAGGTTGTGCCTTGAGGATGAAGAATCCTCCGAGCACATTCTCTGTGATTGCCCGGCACTTCATTGGTTAAGAAAGCAGAGCCTAGGAACTCCGCTACTAAGCCACACTTAGACCAAAGAAGACCCATTGTGATACCACAGGATCAAATTACATATCTCTCAACTACCCGTTGAACCAGCAGGAGCTAAGAAGAAAGCGTTAGAGGCAGCTGATGCTTCCATTAGCGAGTTCATCTATAGATTGTCGAAGAAATATTCTCCGAGATGTAGTTTTCTGCGAGCTTGGCCCAGATCTATTTCGTGATGGAGCACGTTGTGCAGTTTGCCCACTTGCGATTAGTAGCGCTTATCACTTTTCGTTTGATTAGAAGTTTACACGCAGCGAGAGGCATATGGAGATTCTCATTATCAGGAAGTTGTGCCATGTCTAGCGAGTTCGTCGGCCTTGCCCTGGAATGTCCCTATGGCCCTGCACCCATATAAGGTGAATTTTAAATTGTTCCTCCATCTCGTTGGGAGATACCGCAATTGAGGGCAGTTTTGGAATTGAAGATGACAGAGTCCAGGGATTTAATCGCGCGCTTGACTGTCGGTAAAAATGTTGATATCCCTTGCGGGTATTTAATTCCCTATATACGTTACAACGACAGGGTCTCCTTAACAGGCATGATTTCCGCCTGGAACGCGCTACAGTTGTGATTAAGAAAGCGGAATGAGAGTGCACAGACAGTGGATCTATTGGGCCTTACTCGTTTTTAATCTTCAACTTAAATATTTTGACGGTCAGAATGGATAATTTTATATGGAAATTTTCGCAATTGTGACTTCGTAAAAATTTGACTGGACACTAAAAATGATTATTAGTACCGCGGATTGTAATTTTTATAAAATTATCTATTGTGACTTACAAGTAAAACCCAATGTTACCAATAATCATTTTGAATCTTTAACTTATACATAGTTCACAATGGATGATTTCATTTGGAAATTTTCCCCATTGTGACTTCGTAAATGTTAGCATGGTTACTAAAAATGTTTTACTACTTCATTTTATCTTTTGCAGGAATCTCCGTAACAGACGCATCGGGTAAACCATACAGTGGTATTCGAAACGGTGGTAGTGTTGCATCAATGAGCACCACAGTGACAAGTGTCTCGAATGGTTCAACTGTTGAATCAGTGACACGATCACCACTACGGTCGAGCTTAAAGAAACCTCGACCAAAAGACGCGTTGGGTATACAAAATCCTGGCTTCTCAGGATCAGGACATTCGCCTCCAATGAATCGAAATGGCAGCGTGAAAAAAGTTCGAATACAAACGCATAGTACAGAAGTTTAAAAATGTCGAACTCATAGAAAGTATATTACTTATATGTATCTCACCACCAACCTACCTTATAGTTCGTTTAAAATTTAAACGTTGTTTTTTTAAGAAAAAAGACTGTGTAAAAAGTAATATTGCATAAATCGTTGCATTAAGTCCTGAGTTCTTAGTAATATATTTTAATTTGTAATTATTGGTTAATTCTGTACTGTTGTGTTGGAAAAAAAGTTCTATCGATGTTTATTGCCCCCTGGTGGGGCATACTGTTCATCAAAAAAAAAAAAAAAAACACAAAAACCGGGCTAAAGCAAAGTTTTCGAACTAAAAACTTCCAATTTTAATAATTTTAACATACGATTGTTTTAATTTTTACATTAGCCTTGAAGGAAACCTTAAGTAATTGTCTTCCATTGGTTTACGTAGATAATTGTTTTTACGAATTAAAAATATTATATAGCTAGCACACATGTGTGTGAGTACAAAACAGTTTTCGGAGATGTATAAATTATTGTAATTATTTTATAAATGAAAATAATATAGCACTGCACCAGTTCTTGGCTTTTATTTTAGTGAAGACAATTAAATAATTTAAATCGAAATAATAAAATTAAATGAATAAACATACACATTATTATAATATAAACACAGCAAACGATTCCGTCCGATGGTGGAGCACGAAGCATCATCCACAATTTGATATTCGTTGCTGACACTGTGATTTAAATAGAAACGTTTTTATGTATTTGATTTTTCTTTAGTTTTCTTACTTTTAATTATATTTAAACTTTATCTCACAATATTAATTGTAATTACTATAGAAACAGGCACAAAATATTTTGTTTGTTTGTTGAATATATATAAATACACATATAAATTGTAATTAGTTTTAAACTTAATTGTAGACTATAAGTATAAATATATATTTTTGTTGAACGATATTTTTATTATTTCTTAAACTATACACGATGATGAATTGCATAACAAATTGTATATGGAATATTTTAGTCCTAGAATAAATGGAGTTTATTTAAAATTAACAAGTTTTGCATTTTTTTTGTGTTCTTTTGTAGGTTAAATAAATAAAAAATAAATATTTCGAGAAACAGGCGTGTAGACAGTGGAAAAACCTCAAGATGTAATTTCTGTTTTCCGGGGATCGAACCTGGGACCCCTGGCACAGTAGTCTAGCCTCTAGCACAAGCACACTAATCACTGAGCCCACATTTTGAGATTCACTAAAATAATGTTGTCTGTAACTATTTAATATACGATTTTCTGGTTTGTTGGCAAACCGAATCTGGAGCTACTCCAAGGAACGTACGTACTCTTTTATTGAAATTTTCTATGACCGTTTCGCATAAATGTAGCTGAATTTCATTAATACACCTCCCAATTTCCTCTTTCAAGGCGTTGGTGGTCGTGGACTTGTTTGCATAGACCTTTGACTTCAAAAAAACCCCAAAGAAAAAAGTTCAAGATCGCAAGATCTGAATGGCCAATTCTGATGGCAATAACGGCGGATTACACGATTAGGAAATGACTCATGCAGTAATTTAGTTGTTTCTCTGGCTGGTATGTCAAGTGACTCCGTCTTGTTGAAACCACATGTTGGACACATCCATATCTTGTAATTTAGACACTAAAAACTGGGTTATCATGTCACAATAACGAACACCATTAATTGTTACTGCCTGACCAGCCGCATTTTCGAAGAAGAATGGTCTGATAATGCCCCCAGCCCAAAATCCTCACCAAACAGTCACGCGCTGTGGATGCATTTGCTTCTCAACAATTACTCGTGGATTTTCTGAACCCCAAATGCGACAATTTTGAGGATTAGCGAAGCCATCAAGTTGAAAACTTCATTATTTTTAAAATATTGCTCAACAATGAAAATGCATTGTTCTTTCGTATAGCGCTCCAATTTTACTAGCCCCGAGCTGTCAGCTGTCACATTGTTATTTTTTTTTAGCGTTGGCATCACTGTTCACTAATAATTGGTGCAAAATTAAAATTTTGCGTGAAAAAACGTGTATTCTACTGTGTGTTCCTTTCTTTTTCACTCGCTGCCATGCATAGTGGTTGTTATTTACAAATTAATATTGGATTTAAAATAAAAATAATTGTAGGTATATTTGTACCAACGTAAAACTATTAATTTTAAACGCCATCTTCATACAAAATGTTTCCTCTTCCTTTGTGAATTTCCCCCAAACATCCGCTGTACCATAATGGTGGTGAATAAAAATATTCCCCCAAATGTCACTGCTCAAATGTCACTTAAGAAATGTCAATTCTTTTCCATCGTAACCTATAAAAAAAAGTGAAAAGTTCTGCTCCTCCAGCTCAGAAAACAAACAAATAACTCCAGAAATATGTTTCGCTCCGGCCTGACAGTGCTTGCACGAAATACCGAAACCAAATTTACAAATTGTTCAATTGGTCTGGAATTTGTACGATGGCGTCGAAAGCCCCGCTGGTTGCCAGTTGCAAAGAGCAAGTTATTCCGCATACCCGAAAGGAAGCCCCAAACAGAAGACGAAAAACTCGAATTACTTCGATTGCATAATCATTACAAGTAAATTTAAATAAATATCCAAAACGAAATTATTGTTACGAAAGCTATTTATTGTTTTAGAACACAAATGCGATCGATTCGCTTGTTTTTCCGTGAAGAATCGGAACGTATTTGTGCTACTTCCACCGCTGATCACTTGGTCATATCGCCCGAGCAGGAGGAAGCAGAATACCAACGTTGCTTGGATGTGAATAACGCTTGGAATAGCCAAATTGCCGAAGAACGTAATCTTCGTTTGAAAAAAGAGGCCGAAGTTCGCCGGGAATACATAAAAGAAAGGTTAGAATTGGCCAAAGAGAGGGAGGAAGCGCATCTAGAACGAGTCGAAGAGATTGTCAAGAAGCAAAAGGTGAGTTATTGCACTCATTTACATTGAATAAAACTGTTTATGGTTAAATTGATTGCAGGAATTGGCGAAAACTTTCATCACACGTGAGACAATTGACGCGGCTATCGAAACTGCTCTCGCCAATCCAATTGATTTCAACTTCTCTATTGATCTTCGAGGTAATTTGTATCGTGGACGTACTACCGTACCTGGAGGCGCTCCAGAGTCGAAACAACCACAACAAGAGCTGCTGGAAGCTGCAAATTAGTTTAGAATTGCACAAACACAATGCGTTGTCGACTTAGTTCGTGTTCTTCATTTATACAAAAAAATAAAAATCTAGCTTAAATCAACAGTTTAACAAATATTCTATTATATATATATATATATATCAAGCATACACACGCTTGATGTTCATACGAAACATTGAACGATAGGTGATGACGATGAGTTATATCCCGGCTAAGTTGAACGGCCTTTGGCATCACTTTTGCCGCAACAAGTACTCCCAGTCAGGCGTGGCAGTTAGTTTGGCTTGAATTGGTCCTAGGTTGATCATATTACCACTTCGCTCTTCCCGATTTGTGCTTATCGACATAAGGTCCTGTAGAAAACCAGTTTCTATGCCCATGGTGACATCGAATTGCGACTCGCCGAGGACTAGTTTTAATTTGCCCGACTTGTAGCGAACTAGTTTGCCTATTTGACCCTCGACCATTTCCTTGAGGGGATTCTTCTTCTCCACCGGTTCAGGCTGAAAATTGTTTACATTACTTTCATTACACGTTAAACACTCTTGGTGCAACTTACCTCTGATGGCTGTTCTTTGCTGGTGCTTGGCGGCAGGTTCTCTGGACTGTCGTCAGGGTCCACGCAGGGTAACACATCTGGCAACTAAATGGAAATGGTCAGAGCTCGTAATATTGATGAACGAGCTTTATGTTGTCTTACCTGCATCAAGAATATTTGCGGCTGAGTATTGGTCAGTAGTTCATCAACAGATGCTGGATACCGGGGCATGTTGCTGTCGGTTCGACTCACGTGCATCGCTTGCAACTTTTGCAGTACAATCTCGGGTTTTTCTGTTGAAAGAGAGGCGACATGAAGTTGGAATGTTTTTCATTTGCGAATGAATGGGATGCTAGAAATGAATATGCAAAACGAACCCATGGCGAATGAAACAAGCTAGCGAACACGTGCGGCAGATCTTGCATGTATAAATTCAAGAGAGATGAGCGAAAACGGACAATTGTGGTTCCGATATGTTTGGTTACCGAATAAGGATCACTATGGTATGGAAAAGTAAGATAGCTCGCTGCGGAGTGTTCGTCTATCACTTAAATGACAGAACATTTCAAAACAGAGCGATGGTCTCTAAATCGAGGTCCTTAACCTTTGCAGAAAGAAGCAATTACCATCAACCGTGCCGAAACTACAGCAGACAGGAACACCCAGTTGTCACAAAGATAAACATGAAAAATCAGTTCCATTGGGCACATCATATTGGCGAGGAAGTGGATGCCTACTCATCGCTCGGGGATGTCATTGAGCCCTGTTTCTCCACTGCTCTTTATAGAAAATATATTTTTTTTCCCTCGACATCACAGTGGAAATTCTCCGACAGTTAAAAAATGAATGACTGCTTCCTGCTGAAGTAGCGAACAAACCCAATTTCCAGCAGTTCGGAAAGTAGAACTAGGAACAAATCATCCTCACCAACAATTGAATGCGACAAATACAGCAAAAAAAAAAATTAAAGTGCCCCAACTTTTAAGCAAGCAAAACAAACACAAAATGAGCTGCCCCAACAAGCACCGCTTCAGTCTTACCTGCGCCTTCTGTTTCGGTTTTCATTTCCAATTCAATAGGTTCTTCCTTTTTCTCAACTTTTAACTCTTTCCATTTAGCTGCGAATATTTGAGAAGTTGCGGTGCATTAGCTATTGTTACATAGTTCTTTCATTATTCTAGCTGTTGCACCACAACGTGAGCGATCCAATCTAATAGACATCGAGTCTCTACAGCATTGGAGGGTGGGAGTGCATTTTCTTGGACACAATTTCTACTCAACTACACTTGTTTGTCTAACGATCTAACTACGACTCACCTTCATTGAGTTTAATTGGAATCCAATCCGGATCAGAGTTGCCAATCTCAAAGTCATCATTATCCGAGTCTCCGAGCAACTCACGAATGTGTTCCGCTTCAGCCTTTATGTCGATTTTCATGCCACCTTCTCTTTTGATAAGAGTTGGCTTCCTCATAGCCGATGGGGCATCATCTGACCGGCTGTAAGAGCTGGAAATGTGTTTACGTATGTTAAGTGCGCCAGCACCTTCTGAAAAGACCCCAGCCGTTTGAATGAGGTTAGCACTACCACGTCCTGCACCTCGGCCACGACCACGATCTGATTTGCCACGATCTGTACGATTTTTGCCGCGAGTTGATGTGTCTTTCGATGTTTTCACATTGCTAGCGGAATGAGAGAGCGTGTAATTTGAAGGTGAACTTGTGTTTAGAGTTACTTACGCATTTTTATTACGTGTCACGTTGAGATTTGGTGTAAAGACTTTCTTATTGGCGCCGGCTCCTCGTCCACCACGAGATGAGCCGCCCAGAGTCAAATCGCGAGGCATCGAAAACGATGACAAGCGAAGTGCTGCCGCTGCATCGGCACTACCATTAATGGTAAGGGGTTCCTTTTTAATTGGCATTGCTTTGAAATTCGTTTTAGCATTTTCTGCGGACATTACGCAGGCCGAGTGGAAATTGTTTCACAGGTAATTTGTTTGTCACAAATAGAGAAGACGAGCAAAAGTGATGAAATGAAAAGTGTTTTTTTGTTTTTTTTTGAATGAGGTTATTTGACATAATGCCAGGAATGACAACTGGAATTTGTGTTGTTTTCAAAAAGGTTCTCCCACGGCGGATGTTAGCAATAGAATAGGACAGTCTATTATTTTTTGGTTTGAGTAGATAGATGGCGGGAGGTGTATAATTTTTTAAATTTATTAACATCAATTAATTTTAGATCACCGTTACATTTTAGAAATTCATAATATTTTGGAAAAATATTCTGCCGCAACATGGTATTGTAGACTGTCATTCGTTGATTTTTAAAATTGAAATCTCTTTTGATAGTGTCAATTTTGGTTTTCCATTTGGGAGATTGTTTCGCCTTGATTTTCTTGCCAAAAAAGTGATCCAGTGCCCTGGTGAATGTTAACTTAGTTAGGAATCGGCTAAGAAAATTATTTATAATTTTAAGCTTAGTGCGCTGCTCGAGCGAAACTAAATTTTAGCTGCTCTCCAATTTTTCTCTCCAAACATTAGCTAAAATTACATAAGTGTCACAGAAAACAGTGTTCGTTAAAAATAACTTCTTTCAAAAATTTATCACACTTTCTTTTTTCCTTGTCTGCCATTCCTTGATCTCAAATTTATCACTTTCAAAAGATACCTCATCGAGGTATTTATTGAAAAACTTTATCCTTAAGCTAGTATTAGACGATATGTTGAATCAGCATACGTATGCTGAAAATTGTGTTCCAATCACAACATATCGTGTAAAAAATAAATTTCTGTCATCAAGTTTGCACGATATGTTGTGATTGGAACACAATTTTCAGCATACGTATGCTGATTCAACATATCGTCTAATACTGGCTTTATACTTTTCACAACACAAAAACATAACAGAAAAAAAAACCAAGATGATCTGTCAAAATTTAGCTTGAAAAAATGTGCCGAACCATTAATGGGTGTGCTAAATTGTGACAGTTACATGCAGTCTGAAATGAAAATTTGACTTTTTAGCTAAAGCAGTGCACGGCTAAATGGATTCGCTTAAATTCAGCTGAGCTAAATTTTGGAGAGAATTTCGTATGTGAGCTAAAATTTAGCTCGAGCAGCGTACTATAAGTTTTAGGTAAGATTTGGCATAGGGGAGACTGGGTACGGTTGAAACAATTTCGCTTATATCATCCATAACATTGCCTTTTATAAGCTGAGCGATAATGAAGTTATGTGAAATGTAAGAGCATGTTTTCATCTATAAGTGGACACTGTTTTTTGAGTACCCTGTGTCTTATATTACGTCGTACATCAAATTTAAAAAAAAATTCCAATTTGTTTCAACCGTACCCATACCAGGGGCGATTGAAACAGCATGGGGGGTCAGTTGAAACACGTGCAAATAATACAAAATCTTACATTGTTACATATATAATTCATTTTTTATTTCAAATAATGGCTCTGTTTAACAATGTTTATCACATCAATGTTCTATATTAATTAAAAAAAAAACGAAAACTACAAAAAAATTAATATTATTCTTAAACAAAAAAAAAATTATCAAAAATAAATAAAAAGCGAAAAACCGTAGGTAGGTACTTCATTAAATAATTTAAAAATAATAACAATAATAATAATAATACATAATAATAATTTAATAATAAAAATAAAAAATAATAGAAGCGAGCAATTTATTCCATGCTTCTTCGCGCCCTGCGCAATAAATATCCTGCCTTCACCTACTCATAAGCATCGTTAAATGTTGACAATTCCACATTTCCTCTAGAAGTCTTCCTCACACGTTCTCGGGGCACGAAAGATAAGTAAACACATTGTTTCAACCGTCCCCCGAAAAATTGTTTCAACCGTCCCCAACCCCTCCTTCAAGTAAAAAAAATTATAAAGTAAAAGAAACAAGACTGCTACATTTAAAATAGTCACCATGTTGTATTATACACTCTTTACTGCGTACAAAATAAAACACACAACAATCTCACATGAATAGAAACCACAGTAAAAAGAAAAATAACCGAACAAAAATACTTACTTTGGCCTGTCTAAAAACAAAACAACATCCTATTCCCAACTGGACTGCGCGACGAACGAAGGAAGACTGAAATTCGTCTAAGGACTTGTTTCTGCTTCATCCACCCCTAATACTCAAACACGCTGCGCATATGGCTCGCGAGATATTTGCGTTGTTTCAACCGTCCTGTGTTTCAACCGTACCCAGTCTACCCTACCTAACGCATTTTGTTTTCAAAAATGGAAATTATGACAGATTGCAAGATTTATAGCAAAAGCGAAAGGTATGCGAACAACTTTAATGACGCATTATAGCTTACTCTTTTATGTAACTCGCCAAAGTAGCCTCAGTAAAGTTAAAGTTCTGAACTAAGCCGCATATATCGTTTGGAATACTCTCTAGCTTGTGGATAACTCTATAAGGAAAAGCGTATTTAATTTGATTCAAATTGATTGTTGACTTACCTTGCGGATAACACACGTCGTTCTATTATGTCGTTATGTTTTTTAGGTCCTCTCTGGCAAGTAGTTTCAAAATTTTCTAATTTTCTATCAATTTCAGGCATTGCCATGCAAAATTGTTCATCAATTGGCAAAATTGGCTTGAGTTGAATAAATTTACTTGCAGTATCATAGGAGTAATTCTCATTTTTGGAATTCTTAGTAATCTCGGAATACTTTTCATTAGATAAGAAGGACATACCTAAGTAGTTTAAAAAAAATGTATGACTATTAATAGATAGATACTGGCTGAGTTTAAAAACGCATTACTGCTTAATCAATGCGTTCCAAAACGCAAACGGATTACTATGATGCAATGCATATTTTACTTTTTTTACGCATTGTGAACGCATCAATTGCGTAAACAAAAGCAAACAGAACATCGTGAATGATTATGATGCAAATGACATTTTGACATTTCAGTTTGAAGCGCCAAATAAAAGGAATTCATCGTCGAAGTCGTAAGTAAAATAATATATTTTGTAATAATTTGCCAATTTTACTTTGATTTACAATAATAAAAAATGGACAAATGAGTTCATTAAATTATTGGAGAGTACTAGAATGCAATTTGAACCCGATTTTTGGAACAAAAGAAGGAAGAAAAAGGTGCTGTGAAGAGTCGTTCCGCAGGAAATCAAAAAAATTAAGTCAGAGTTCTATTTTTCCGTGGATGAAATCACCCGAAAATTTTTAAACATGAAGACAAGTTACAAAACGTCAAAAATTGCAAAGCATAAAAGCAAAGCAGCGCAAAAGCATTCATAATCTGGCATCACAAAAGCAGTGTGAATTCATAATGCGCATTTTCTTGACGTTTTGGAATTTCGCCAGTATCTCTGTATGCGATATCTATCACCTCGCTCCCAACGAAGGTCCACATTCCGCTAGGTGCAGTTAAGGGACAAATACATTCACATTTTCTGCCGAAATCCAACCTCCGATTGTCGGGATTGACAAACTGCGTCATATCAAGTTAGATATGGCCTATACCTACGATCAAAACAGAACAAAGAACCTACTAAACAGAACCCGCCCAGATATCGCCAGAATCACGGAAATAATCACGGGACTTTGGCCAATTGGAGTCCATGCGGTCAAAATAGGTATCCCATACAACTCTCATTGCCGCAGTTGCGGAAATACAAATGAGAAAGAAACTCTCCCTCATTTCCTTTGCAAATGTCCAGCTCTAGCAAGAGCCAGACTGCGCGCACTGAACCAATCATTCTTTGACGACCTTAGCGACATTTCGGGTAAAGGGATACAGGATCTTATCCGTTTTCTCAATTCTACAGGTTGGTTATAGGCACCGACCGGACCACATCCTTAACAATCATCACAAAATAGGTCACACGAGGCGTGTTAACAAAACGGCACACCCTAGTGCTAATTGGGTTCAAAGGCTTTGAACTTTTTCGGTCACCGTTTGTCTGTTTCTGAAGACTAACCGCCAACGGCAAAAGCTTACTACGTCAGTTAATTTCACCTTCACACGTCGAACCTCCTAACTCCGTCAGAGGGGAAAGGCGGGGGGTTAGGCTGTTTCCGTCATCCTTCGTCTTTTTCTCCTGACGCATTCAAAACAGCAAAGTAGATTGCTCCAACACTCTTCCTTGATCTGTACCAGCCACTCTTCTTACTAACGGACCTTCAGAGGCTACCAACGGGGGGTTAGACTGCTTCGCCCTCCCCAAAGACTAACCGCCACCTGGAGGAGCTGACTACATCAATCAACCTCATCTGGACAATTCGAGGACCCTGTCAGAGGCAATAGACGGGTGTTAGACTGTTTCGGTCACCCCTGCTCGCCTTTTTACCGAAGACAAATCGCGACCTCTTTTTTCGGTACCAAGCAGTAGGACGGAGAGTGCTTAATTCAAGCTTCTCAGCTCAGCACCAGTCTCTGTCATGTGGACTGATTATCAAAAGGAAATAAACCGGAGGCAGACTGCTACGGTTACCCCCATCCTTTTCAACAGACAATCCATCCACCGTCTTTTGGTCAAGCTACAAAGCGGACTGGCTCAATCACCCACTTCTGCCATGCACCAGTCTCCCTCCTTAGTGACGATCCGTCAGAGAAAATGGACACTCCACCCTGATCCGAGGACTAAGCCGCAAACAAGATGCGAACTTAATATAAGATTTGACCGCCTCAGTCACCATCAAAACCCCTTAAAGAGGTAAAACACCCAAATTAACAAATAGCAATTGAGTTCGCACTGTAATGCCCGGCACATAGATATTATATTCTGGCCACTCCCCCCCCTCTTGTGGTATCACCTTGGACCAAATAATGATGGTCTAAGTGTGTCCCATTTAGGACAGCCACCTTACCAGACCTAACCTAACCTATATTTATTTTGGTAGTCGATATTATTCACAAGCAGAGGCCTAACCACCAGAACTACCCCTCTCGTTGTCTGTCGCTTTTTCGTTTCATGGTTTCAATGGCAATAAATTACATTGAAATAGTATTTATATCCTGACCATAATAGGACTAGTAATGCTCTCCCACTACAACCTGAGAGCGACATTGATATGATTGGTGACAGTATTACAAGGGTAATCCACGCTTCGGCTCCTCCTGTGAATAACACCTCTTCGTTCACTCCTAAAAGCAAATGGTTCGATAGAGAATGTAGCAACCTACGAAAACTCTCTTTTAAGTTTTTAAAACTATTTAGAGCTACAAACTCTTTTACCTTCAAAATGTTGTACCTGCGCGCCAATAAGGAATTTAAACAGTTATGCTATCAGAAAAAAGCTCGTTACCTCAAAAGTCTTGCAACTAGGTTACAACAGTCCAAAAACTCAAAAGAATTCTGGAATAATGTTCAGGAATTGGGAGGGCGCATTCGAACTGTGAAGACTTCTGTCGAAGCTGATACGTTAGCTGCTCATTTTAAAACACTGCTATCAGCGGAGGCGGGTCTTCACAGTTTTAGCTTTGCATTACCAAACACAATGGTATCTGAACTTGACTGCCCGATTTCCTTAGGAGAACTTAAAGCTTCCTTGCGGGCTATGAAAAACAACAAAGCTCCGGGGTGTGATGGTATTCCAATCGAATTTTTTAAAAACGGAACAGACCAACTCGAGATTTACATTGTGGATTTTTTCAATTTAGTATACAACAGCGCTTGTGTACCAACGAGCTTTACCAAAGCGCTTATTTTTCCTATTTTCAAAAAAGGTGATGTAAGTCGACCAGAAAACTACAGAGGCATCTCTATTCTCAACTCTCTAAGAAAGATTTTTGCTTCGATCTTATACACAAGACTTTCCAGGTGGATAGAGGATAATAATCGCCTCAGCATGTATCAAGCTGGTTTTCGGGCTGGTTTTTCCACCGTTGATCATATCTTCGCGCTGACTAGCATCGCTAGAAAATACGTTGAAAATAATAAGAAACTTTTTGTTTGTTTTGTAGATTTTAAAGCAGCGTTTGATACAGTCAACAGGCAAGCTTTAATTTATAAACTGGCATCCCTTGGAGTGTCAAGAAAGTTCTTAATGCTGTATGTCAAATTTCTTTCGTCATCTTGCGCAGCTGTGTGGGATGCGGATGGGTCGAACCTGTCCGAATGGTTTGAAACATCTGCAGGCGTCCCTCAGGGCTGCATATTAAGCCCAATTTTATTCGCGTTGTACATTAATGCAATATCTGATATTCTTCCGGGTGGCGTTAACTTTGGGGGCAATCACATAAAAGTACTTCTGTACGCTGATGACCTGGTGTTACTGGCGGAAAATCCTTCTTCTTTACAACTGCAAATTAATAGATTGCAAACTTACTGTAAAACTTGGGATCTTCATATCAACGTCGCAAAAACCAAGGTCATGGTATTTGAGAACCGGCAGAGAAGACGTCCTGGGGTAGGAACTTGGCGACTTAACAACGAACAAATTGAGGTAGTTCGTGAGTTCAAGTACCTGGGTGTATTGTTGTCGTATAATCTAAACTTTAACAAGCATGCCAGAGAAAAAAGTATTGAAGCCAAACTGGCACTCAACATGATGTGGCCGAAGTTCTTCGCCAATCAAAACATTGACCTTTCTTCGAAGTATCAAGTGTTTAACGCCACAGTTAATACTTGTATGTGCTATGGTGTGCAGGCCTTTGGAGTGAGCCCCCTCGAAGAATTTGAGGCAGTCCAAAGATTCTTTTTCAAGCGTCTATTTCGGCTACCAAATGGGACTCCGACCTACGCTATTCATGTGGAGTCAGGTTTGCCTCCCATCTACGTGCGAAACTTGAAAGCTCATTCTGATTATCTAACCAGAGTGGTAATGAGAAGCGGGAATAATCTTTCCAAGTCTATCCTAATAAGATTGCTACAAACCAATGCTTCTCCATTTAAGGACTGGAACCAGCTAGCGATATCTCACGAACTGAATGTCTCCTTTACTTTAACTAATGTTAACGACTGGCAGAGGCTTTTTGAAATGATCATTGCTAAAGTGGATGACAAATTATACGATCAGCATCTAAATAGAGCATCTTCCTCAGCTTCAAGGTTAATCTATAGGAACTTAAACCATCATTTGCTATCCCACGACAGTTATTTCAATATAAATTTTTCATCGAAAGTTATAAGCACCATTTTTAGAGCGAGAGTAGAATTAATAAATTTAAATTTCATCCCTCACAGAACAGATCTTGAGGAAACGTGTAATCTATGCAATATGAGAGTGCCTGAAAATATTCACCACTTCATCAAGGAATGCCCTATTTTACAAGAGATTCGTCGACTATTCTTCCAAGAAAGCAATCTGTCCGTAAATGGCCTGTACGATATACTAAACGGAGCTAGGGGGTGGCTTGTTTTGTACAAATACTGCAATCATGCTCTGGTATATCGTAATAGCTTTTAAAAGTCCAAGTTACAAGCCATTTTTGCCGTTCTGCTTAAGTTATTGGTTAAATAATCCAAAATTTTTCCTTCATGTTTCAAATCATTTAAAATTGCTAATTTTTTGTGTTTTAAATCACTTCAAAACTATAAATCTTTATGTTGCAAATCATCAAAATTGTTTTAGACCGCTCACTTATCCATTCCATTCCTTTAATCTAGTTTTATACTTATATACTGATGTACAAATTGCATTTATTTTTTGTTTTATTTTATATAAATATATTTTTTTCTTTTTTTTTTGTTTTGTTCATCTTTTTTTGTAGACTAATTGTTAAAGACTTAACGAATTTATCTTTTATGCTTAACCCAAAATCTTGCGTTGTAAATAAGTATTTCTTTCTTTTTTCAATTTTCCTTTTTCATTTTAACTTTATGTAATAATTCTTTAATACCTATGAAATGTCATTTCCGGCAGACGGCTATTTGTGCCATGCTCATGGTCTCAAACACAAACTATTGTGCATATATTTCATGAAATAAAGAATCTAATCTAAAATCTAATCTAATCTAAATCTAATAGGACTAGTAGCCCATTTTACTTAAGTGAATTTTTGGCAATTTTTTTAAACCATGTTTAAGCCCTCAAAATATCAATTTCTACACATAACCTCTATAAAAAAAATTACCATAGGCAGAGTAATACTTACCAAATTTATTTCGTTTAGCCAAAAAAACCAATTCATCTTGGTAAGTGAGTCCTTCTTCATCTCGTGTTAATACCATTTCTCCGTTTTTATGTAACCTAAGTGATGCATGATTACTTTGAAAGGAAATAATTTCCTCCACGTCAGGACAGAGATTGAGTCTTAATAGAATCTGCCTGAAATGAGAAAGTACATTTAATATAAATTAAGCAAGTTAATCAATCTCAAAAGAATATTTTTCATTCAAAATCGAAACCCTTTAAGAAAACCACTGAACTGAGACTAAAATAGTACCGAAGTATTAATTGATTACCCCTTTCCAATGTCTTTTTTGAACAATGCAACGCTTTTAATCCGCAAAATACGTTCATACACCCCAACTAACCCTGCACAAACTATCGTCTAAGGAGTGAGATATCTGCATGTGCAATTTTCCACTTGATAACATTTCCATTTGCATAATAATGACAAAACGTAAAGTATATACCAAGTGCGTCTTCTAATCCTTGAACATCGTAAAAATAATAAAGCCAACTATACAATGCAAAATGATGTGCCATAATCAGAGAGAACGGATACAATATACAAATGTGCCATACCAAGTGGAATGAGTCCTTTTGTATAGAACTTATCATCATCATCTCATTTGCACATCATTTTATGGTTTCGTAAAATCTTCACGCATTTCTGTATGTGTGCTTTTTTTTAAATGGGAGTGCGGTGTAAGACTTACTTATCATCCGGCATGGAGACGCCTGTAGCTATAGTGCACACGCCTGCAGTTATCCGAAAGGAAAGCTTCTCTCCAATGTCAATCAGTACGAGATTCTGTTCCTTGAGGACGAGCTGGAATTCATCCGGGGAATATATTACCATTTTATCTTCTTCACAGAAGCAAACACTCGCGTAATTTTTATGCTGCATTAAATAGTTCACATTGTACGTTATGTAGGTATCGTGTCTTTTTGCTTTGTTAGCGACCTAAAAGGAGGTTGAGGGACAATAATTTCATGCTTGATAAGTTTTGCAGAAAAGGATTGAAGCTAAAAGGAGCAACAAACTTTTACCCTGTCAACTAGAGTTGGATTGATTTTTCTCAAAATATTCTCAGTGGATTTGCTGCGACATTCTGAAAAACACATCTCTATACCACATCCTCACCGGTAAGCGGTTGTATACTTACCAAAATTCATCTCGATGGTCTCCTCAACGACTGTGGTGGTTATAACTGTTCCACAAGGGTAGTGACACTTGAAGGCGCCATCTGACCACATCATCTTCACACCATCATCGCGGTCTGCATAGCACTCATTTTCATTGCAGTCCATCCATTCGTAGATCAAGAAATGGTCCTTTCCTTCAACCTGAAATTGTATGACAGTTACAGGATGTGTTTATGGAACATTCAACACTTACAACACTTTCATCCAACACTCGCAGTTTCCTACCATCAGACCTCGTTACGTCGAAATGCTTGCAGTCGATGCCGTAGCTTTGTAAGCTTCTGACAAAATATAGTTCCTCTTCTACATTAGTAAGGACTGGGATGCTTCTTGGCTCATTTCTGTCATGAATATAGGTATTTGGGTACAACTTATAAGCGACGCCATTGGGCGTTAGCACCTCAATAGTATCATTCGGTAGATAAACGATAACACAACCTTGTTTAGTGAATAGCCGCCTTAATCCTTTATATCGTTGCTCTACAGCGTGAGTCTTGCCGTCCCTAACATACCTGATTTGACAATCATTTGGCCAGTGAATAGATATGTCGGGACAATCCAAGTTTTCTTGCATCTCGACGTCACACGCGATACCATTTCTCGTCAAAAGCCTGATTTTAGGAAACTTTGTCTTGTAAGCCTCCCATCGATGAGCGAACACCGAATTTTCAAACAGCCGTATTTCTAAAGATAGTCTCGGTTCATTGTGCCGCCAATTGTCAAAAGTGCAACGAATGAAGCCGTCTTCGAATCTGTAGACCTTTTCAGTAGCTGAAAGCTCGTGTAAGGTATCGTCGAACGCCAAACCAGATTCGACTCTCCATCCTGATGGGGAGTACCATGGAGCTAAATATTCGCAAAAGTCTCTAAAGCCCAACTTTGTCGATAGACGAAATATATCCTTCGTCTCCACAACTTTATGCAATGTCCTTCGAAGAATGTAAATTTGACATGCCTCTGTCAAATCAAGGCAACAGCACTCATCATACAAACGCCTTTCGGCTGCCAGTCTTTGAACGAATGACTCCCACGACAAAACCTCATAGAATGGTGACAATTCCAACGGCATTTTTGTTCCACCAACCCTCTCGCAAGCAACACTCACCTTCAGCATTAAATCGACTATTCTCCAATAGGACACCATATCCATCTGCGTTGCTAACGCGGACCGTAATAACTCATTGGCTTCCTCGACAATAATCCGGTCGTAATTGTTTTCAAGAAACGGTCTCACATGCGAAAGGGAATACCTCCTATCCATATCTGTAGGATGTTCAATTGTGTTGCATAAATTGTCTAAATACACGCCAACTGCTGCTGCATCGTCCTTTGTCGAACACTCTTCTACTAACGCTTTGGGCAGTGATAATTGTTCTTGGCTCGGGGAGGTGGTTGCTTCGTCATTAATCTCGACAAAGTCAGTTTGGTAAGCGGTAAATTGTTGTGCTAACATCTCAATGTCATACAAGTACCATGTGAATTGATCGTAAATTTCATTGGAGTATTTTTCGTGCAGATATTCAGTTGCGGCGGTCATCAAGGATTCTATGAAAATACCAACATTCTTTGTGAATGGAGATTTCTTCAAGAAATCGATATCCTTGTGCAGTTTGGGAAAGTTTACCTCTAAGTCAGCCTCCGGACATGGGATGAAGTGAATTATGGCTTGCAAGGGTATGTTGGTCCTGGGGAAGGAGATTTTGGATTAAAATGTTTAAATGTAAACTGTATACATGGGGTAGGGATGAAAAGTTTGTATTTTCATGTGTCAAGCAAGTTGATCGAGTGTGCAGTTTGTTTTTTGTGGATGTTGAGAAGTTTGAAACAGCTCAGCTCCCAATGAATGGATTTACAATCGATGTGGAATATGCAGGTGACAGGAGAGAGTGCTAGCTAGGATATAGCTACTTATACGTATGGTGTATAGTTATTTAAATTTATTTTATAACTGCAATGTTAAGAGTGTCCTTAACAATGAGCACACACACAGGCTTCGGCTAACATAAAATTTGCAGAAAATCATGGTGAGAAATTTAAATGGGAACAGTGGGGATTCACCCTTGGGTGTCCTCAAGCTAAAATAATAGAATAAAAATAGATTTCAATATACGGTATACTGAAAGACATCCTGGCAGATTTTGGCGGAGGAACTATTCAAAGCATGCATGAAAATAGGCGACAACAAAGAGCCTTGACCAAATGGCATCCCGAATATGGAGTTAAAAAGTGAGAGGGCTTTTTATAGCATCGATGTTTTGAGGAGGGATCAGGGGCGTAGCGAGGGTTTGAGCCTTGGGGGGTGACTTTCATTGAAATGCCGACTTTTTCAACCAGGTACGATAACACGGCAAAAGGATTCATAAACGCAAATCCCCATCATCGTGGTTTCTACAAACAGAGCTCCACAAAGAGAGTTCCATATTCAGTCGCGAATGTCTAGACTAGATGGAATAAAACACGTGCAACATGCAAAGTCCACTGCAGGGCTTCCCAGAGCGAAGAGCGAACCTTTCAAGCCCACAGCTTATTATACATTACTAGCGAACTCCCTGATGCACACTTCGTAATGCAAAATAGGAAAATACAAAATTCAATTTCGAATTCATTTAAATCTGTGATAAACAGTTTTTATTGTAATAATGCTCTGTGGTACCTAGATACACAACCTTTTTAGTTTTTCCAGGAATGGTATTGCCCAGATATTATTTTTATCTATCAGGACAATGCATATCAATGTTACAAATTTTACAAACTTTGCCTCCCGCATGACTGTCGCAGAACAGCGTTTGCAATGTTTTTTTGTTGTATGGGAGGCGCCACGCCCCTATCTCCAATGTTTACCAATCTTCACAGAAACATGTCTGGATCAATAACTATCAGCCCTATTATGGCTATCAAATATCAATTATTTGATACTTGATAAGATCTATCAATTCATTGATCATTTGGTATTATGAATATCAATTGATAAATTTTACCCCATTGTGAATACTTATCAAAATATCATTGAGAATGGGTTCTGTTTTGACGTTTGACGTTTCTGATTTGTAGTTGGTTTTTGTGTTATGGCTGAAGACTCGTTTTCGTTGAATAATGTTAGTTGTTTTTATTAAACAAAAGTCGCTTTTTTCGCAAATCAAAAGAACGACCAACACTGTTGATTGTGCAATGCCAATATTGAAGTTATTCCCAACGCTCAGTTGATAGTTTCCTTTTTGCAAATAATTTTAAAATCGCCGCTATTCGTAGTTTATGTACATATGGGATTGGGATGTCTACCGCTGACCTTTCGCTCTAAAGTCGTTATTTTACATTAAAAACGAGGATACACATTTTTTAATTTGATGCGCCCGAATATTTGATACGTATCAACGAGAAATTTGTGGTTGATAGAAAATTTGATGAATATCAAATTTTTTGATAACCGTAATACCAAATTTATCGATAAAACTATTCACAATAGATCTTAAATCTAATACAATTCACAATTCATCAAAAATGTTGATAGGTTGATAACCATAATATCGATTCATTCATTTTGTTGATACGTATCAATTATTATCAAATATCGTGTTGATATTTGATAGCCATAATAGGGCTGTAAGATTGTCTGTAAATTTAAGCTCAATCCGATTTGGTGGTTTTCGAGATATAAGATTTTGAATGACTTTTTTGTATGGGAGGTGTCACGCTCCTATAATTCATGAACTAATACACATACAAAGACCACATACATATATATAAACCTTCGTATTGACGTCACCTTTCATGGGAAATTTCTAGAATCAGAATCGGTTCACGCATTACAGAGAACATCACAGAACAAGCACAGTACAACTTATTTTTACATACATAGAAGTCATATATTGAGGTTAGATGCACAGGCACACAGTTCGGAGATCTGCTCCTTCTCAAAGAACTGTACAGATACCAAGAAATGCCAAAGTTATAGATCTAGATGACATAGGCCTAAGGTGGTAACCACCGCAAGAAGTAATGCGATAATAGTAGCAGAAATCCCGCTGTGAAAATGGCTGAAAAGTGCATGGCTGTAGTTTACAATTGTACGACGTATAAGGTGTAAGTCGCGTGGAATTGAAGAAATATTTCTGGTTCTGGTAACTATGAATATTTCAAAAAATTGGAACACCTATAAAAGGCTCTTCACTAGTCTACATTTGTTTTGGCCTTATATTTTTTATTACTTTTCAAAGATGTAAGGCGCCAAAATTCCCCATTTGTTCTTCGACAGTTTTACGCTCAAAATCATAAATTTTATACAGATTTTTAGTGCTGGGCCCGTTAAAATCACAAATGTGCATAATACGTGTTGCTTAACAGCTTTTACAAAGTGGTCAAAATTTGTAGTGTCACATATCACATTTGTAAGATCTAACGTGGAGAAAAACTTACCGAACAAGCTCAACTAGTTGATGAGTTGAAAGGCTTCCAAATATCGCAATATAGAAGTCACAAATACTAAGATCAATACCATCAATCTGAAAGATGAACAAAATTAGTGGATCCACGAACCAATAAGATTAACCAAACGCACTTGTTCATTCATCACTTGCATATCAGCATCCCTTATTTTTCTCGGAATAATATTGACAGTTTCATGCCTTTTTCGCAAGGCACCAGTCCAATACTCCCTTAAATCGCCTTCAAGATCACTGCTCAATTGTTGCCATACCGATTCAAAATCCTTCTCGCATTTTTGTATATCGTCTACTATTTGCAAGATTCCCGTTGGCTCTATGGAAAGTGATTTTGAGAAAAATAGCGCAAAACAATTTCATTAAGACAATCAGTTTTTATTTTCATGCAACAAGGACACACCATCAGCAAAAAATTCTTCTCCAACATTCTTTTCCTTCACCATGACTGCAAGAATTTTTCTACGTGAATCAACTTGCATTTCTTTGGCCAGTACTTTTTCTATGACTTCCAAATCGGGACCATGAAAATTTACTGCAAATACTTTGAATGGTCTTCTTGTACCATGATTAGCAATCTGAGAAAAGGATTATATACGAATGCGATGCGGTGGATGAACGAAAGGACTTCCAGATTGAGATGCTGTATATGTACCTTTGAATGCATTTTTTTGTCCTTGGACATTTCGGATTGTAACAAATGGTCTTTCTTAGGATACAATGTAATTAATGAACATTTTTTGGAATGTCATGAGCGGTTTCCTTTTTTTTCAAATCAAAAAAAGTAGACGTTTAGAATATAAATTAAATTGGATTTTTTTTTTGCAGAGTAAAAGGAGATCCTTTGATCTCCTTAAATGAGTTCGATTAACCATTATGCAATTGTAATGGAAGTAATATACATTAACTGAAAATCATAAATCGTTAATCGAGTAGAAATGAGATCAAACATCCAATTGAATAATAACAGCTATACTCAGCATTTTTCCAAGGACCTTTTCGCTCTTCAAATCCTCAAACAGAAAACTTACTTTACTGCCATTCGACAAGACATTTACTTCCACACACGTACCATATATACCTTCGTCCTACATGAATGAAAATAAATTTCAATTGTGTTTGGTTTTTCCAAAACAGAACTCTTCCACTTGACTAAAGATGGAATCACTTCCATGCACGTTACGTTACGACTATATAGAAATCTTCTAAAATAGCTTCTCTATAACGGTTCAAAGAAAATTGAGAAAAAAAACTCCACTTTTGAATTTTATTTGCAATAAAAGTCCTTTTGCTTCCTTTCGAAGCATTTTAATAGACTCACCACTCGCACAGCATACGCAAAGGATTTCCTTTGTTTGGAAAAGTACTGTGTGCATGAAAAATATAATATTTAAACCACCACCTTTGAGTGCGGTGGTATTGCGAAAGGGACGCTTTTCTTCTCTTGTATGAAGTGCCACTCATCTGCATGAGGATGGATGCATTTGAAGAATCTTCGAGAGTTTGACGCACCGGACAATGGCGATGTTGTGGAAAACATGCCAAAATTGCAGACCACAACAAAATTTTTTGTAGGAATGAGTCTTAAGGATGGCATCTCACTTGTTGAAAGAGGTTTCATTACGGAAACATGCTCAAGTGTGGATTTACTTTTTAAGGGACAGTGGACCTGTTTAGATGTTGTTTAGGGCGTAAATTCTCGGCTTGCATTTGTGAGCAATGCACATCGAATTCGAACACAAACTGAAAAGACTTTAAAGGTTTGCGGGGAAAACGGTCGGTGGGGTATACCGCAATCGAATTTTATTTTTTTTTTTGCTACCGTTTTCGCGTTTCGCGTTGGTTTGAGCAGATCTTAATATACCTACCGTTTTTGGGTTTTTACAAAAATCTTTCTTTTAACTTCAACACGTCGGCCTATGCACTATGCACGCCACAATGTTAGCCACAAAAAAGAGAGCGAAAAAAGGAGGAGTGTCGATGTTGAGATGCCGGAAGCTAGCCTGTTTGTACTAGATGTACTCGATTTTTAGACTAGTTTTCTTACACGTTCATAGATGGCGTCAACAAATGGTATGGTGTGGGAATTTAATTCACACTATTTTTATTTATTTTTATTTATCAACTTTTATTTTACTTTGACTTAACGAAGATGAACCTTATAACAAAAAATCAAAGGGCACGGTATTGCCCCAGCCAAGTTCTCTAGTAAAGGCAGTTCCCCTTTTTACAGGAATGTTTTCGACCCCCCCTAGCTTCAGAACCGATTGAGCCAAAAACTTCAAACTTTAAACATTTATCAAACTCACTAAAAAACCTCACCAAATTTCATCTCTATATCATTAGTGGTTCTCAAAATACAGGACTTCAAAAATCACAAAAAACGCAAAAAACCGTAACTGACTACCTCACGCAGTTAGATGATCATCAAAATTATGAAGCACTTCCGGCCGTGAAATTTGGCAGAATGCTACATCCTGTGGTGCATACACTGGGGAAAGTCCAAAACTTGCAGTTGCCGTAGAATATTGAAATTCGGTACAGCTGTAGGAATTGCAGTGAAAGAAAGAAATTAAACATTTTATATTCTCGCTTCAGGATCAGGAGGCGTGGTATCCGTCCACTTTTGAAAATCGGTTATTCTTTATTTGGGCCACTTCCAGTTGCCGTAGAATGTTGAAATTTGGTAGAGCGGTAAGACTTGCAGTGTACTTACCTACAGAAAGAAAAAAATCAAAAATTCTATATTCACCCTTCAGGAGGCGTGGTATCCGCCCACTTTTGAAAATCGGTTATTATTTATTTGGGCCACTTTCAGTTGCCGTAGAATATTGAAATTCGGTACAGCTGTAGGACCTGCATTGTACGAAAGGAGAAATTTCAAAATTAAAAATTTTCCATTTAAGGGGCGTGGAATCTGCCCACTTGAAATATGAATAGAAGTCAATCTGCTGAAGAAACTCTGTATATTTTAAGACGGATGTTTGAGGTCCGAATAACTCTTTAGAAAAGAGGATCTTCACATAAATGACCATAAAATTCAAGACGATAATAAAGACCGAACCTCAATTTAAAAGACCAAGCCAGAGATTTTGGTCTATAAGTGGAAAACTTGAACGGAATAGTCGAGAATAAAAAGCTGCGGTATCCGTTTAGTAAGAAACACCCACCCCTATTTTTTGTAACCCTATTCCGACTGCTGGTATGTTTTACTGGATTAAAGTTTTTTAATAGGTACAAAAGTTAAGACTGCCTGTCTGTTTATACATTCGACTTGCATTTGTCATTTTTAAAAGCAAATACATTTAAATTACTACATATACGCCTGTCTATATTGCCCAAACGTAATTAGATACAACTTCTTACTCCAACTTGATTTCCTTGTAGCTTAATTAGGAAATTAATCTCCGCAACATTTCTCAGTGTGTATAGTCATAAAATCAAATGAATGCATTCATCACGTCATATTATATCCATCAAATTGGAATTTGATCTTATACAGCATTACCAAATCAACCGGAAGTATCAAACAACCCCTGCCCATCGGTCTCGCATCTAAACTTATTTCCGTTGCATTACAACGCAAATCCTTACAAAGCTATTTAATTACAACATTCTCGGTTTTATTAGCTCCTGCTGACTATATCACATCCACTATCCATCCAAACAATGAAAATATATACGAAAAAAGGGATGAAACATCAAGCAATTGAACAGCCACATCGGAAATTATCACCTTCTAGAACAATGCACCTTTCATCCATCGCCCATAACGTCCCTCCTCATTTTCGTCTTCCTAGCATTAACAAGTAATCTGTCCAACCCTCGACCAACAATGAGGATATTTGCAGCAAATAGCATCTTATCGTAAGGACCACCGTGCCTAATGAGAAAAGAACAATCAAGAGTGGCGCATAACATAAAGCCGACCTACACAGTAATATTGGTAAGTACTCAAGATAGAACCACTTTTGTTGATATTAATACCAAGGACATACACACGATAGGAGTTGGGGCGCAATACAAGAACAGCAAGAAAAAAATGTCTGTCAGTCAAATGGTTGCAACACTTATTTTAATGAAAAATTCTAATTTACCGATATCACCCGGGTCCAAGGCGAATAGATACAAACATTTGGATACACAACCATGGCAGCGTAGCCGCACAAAAATGTTGAAGTGGAAGAAGAATTCATCCATTGTGTGTGTCATGGTATACGACACCGACCACCAGCATCTCCCATTTTATTACTTTCTTCCTTTGCAGATCAGAAGGAACACAGGAAAACGTGCAAAATAATCCCCCTGCTCCGTATATCCTGAAGTATCCAAAGTCATTATGTTCCCTATCGCATCAAGTTAAACATGCAGAAAGTAGACGAAATGGTCATAGATACAGAACAGATATCAATGGCTATTTTCGAGCACGGCCAGGACTAAGTGCTGTACGTGTATATGAAAACATTGAAAGAATGTAATTCAGGGAATTAATTAATACATTTCACTCCTCTCTGTCCTGCCTGCTGGTTAAATGAAAGGTTTCCATTCCCATTGTGTTTGGATCATCCCAAATGCAAGTGTCATAGTGTATAGATAGAAAGAACTCCAAGGAGCACCACAGTGAGTAAGGATAGACAATTTTTCCCTGGTATTTGCACACTTTTTTTTCTATGGTGTAATATTTTTTTGGTATCTTTGGGGCGTGTGGGACCGTGATTGAAGATTTCAGCGTCCGTCTTAAATATGAAATTCCTTAAGGATTCACTTTTTACCATTTCATTTCCGTCTTCGTTGAATGAATGAATTTTATGATTATTATGATGATGGTGAGTGGTATACACTTAGAGCGCGGCGCGCAAGCAACAGTGTATATATAATATAATGTAGCGGGAACAAAGGCCACTTGAAATAACGAGAAAAATTCGTGAAAGGCTCTGAGCATAATAGGACGACGAAGAAAGTCGGACAGGCACAGGAAGTCTTTGAATGAATTTTAATTTCGTGCATATTTTTCCATTTCTCGTTTGTATTTCTTTTCGGCTATGAAACTGAACTGCATTTCGCTGGGCAATTCATTAAAAATGCGATAAGGAGAAGGAGCTCTCTGTTCGCCGTTATGGTATTGTTTGGGGGGAGAATCAAAATAATATCCTCTGGATTTTTTCTATCACCTGCTATTTTAATTTAGAGCAAGGCGACTCAAAAGGGAGAAATGCCACTCAAATTTTTGGACATGTAATTCATATTTTTTATCGCATACAATGGAATTTTTAGTCCGACGCGAAGGGAGGGACAGATAGTTAACTTTTTCGCTTAAACGATTGCCTGGCCCTGTCAAGTGGCTCATTGGAAGTTTGGAGTGTATACATAGATAGACACAAGATTTTGCCCCAAGGTTAGGTTAGGTTAGGTTTGTGAGTTGGCAGGGATTTCTCCGTGCCACACTCAGGTTAATACTGACCCATTCTGATGCCAGTTTCAACATTTGAAATTTGTTCCCCCTAAAAGTGATGTCAAAACCCCCTAAAATTAAGGCAAAACCCCCTAAATTGACATTATAAATTTTTTAGTATTTTTAAGTGTAGATTCTGTAATTTTAAATAAATTAAAATACTTTCATTAAAAACTTATATAAACTTTGATTTATTTACTTCATTTGGAAAATTATTATGGATTTGGCGATATCCAATCTGTAAACGATATACATACATAGGATAGGTACTTCCTTACAAAATAATTTAATAAAAATGTAAGACAAACCTTTCAATAAAATATCTCCCATATATTGGTTGATTTTTGACAATATTTTTTTTTTCTTTTTCTTTCGGCATATTTTCTGGTTTCTGAACAAATTAATTTATGAGATGAACAGCTGATTATCAGTCAAATGTTCTGGTGTTGCAGTAAGTACACTACTCACCACCAGATGTTGTTACTATCAAGTCTGTTTTTTTCCACATCTATCTCAGTGAAGTAATGTAAAGTAGGATTTTTAACACGCAATTACAACAACTACGAAGTGTTTGACACATTCGAGACTCTATATAGTTGTTGTATTTACGTGTTAAAAATCCTACTTTACTTTACTTCACTGAGATAGATGTGGAAAAAAAACAGACCTATCATTAAATTTAGGTCACACTAAGCAGATCTGTTGGTGTTTAATTTAAAAAAAAAAAATTATTATACCCCTAAAAAATTCCCTAAACTATTTTACCCCCTAAAAAACCCCCCATACACTTTTTTTCACCCCAAATTTAGGGGGAAACCCCCTAAGTTGGCTACACTGTCTGATGCCCGTAGGGGACAGGGGTTGTCCCTTACCCATTATAACCCTGTATTCAAATTACTTACTGTGCTGCTACATACAAACCATTTTTTTGATTTGACGAAGTTCATTCTCTTGTCTAGTGATGTGCTGGAAGGCTCTTCGAAATAAGGCCCAAAACAAAAAAAAAAAAAAAAAAAAAAAAAAATGAAATAAGGCCCCAAAATTATACAGGAAACAACAACAATGATTTTTAATAAAATTTGGGGTGTTATTTCCTTTTTTGGGGCCTTATTTCCTAATGAAAATTGGGGTTTGTTTTTTTTTTATTTCATTTTCTCTTTTGGGGCATTATTTGGGGCATCGTTAAAGAAGTGACTCCCTAGGAATTTGTACCTGGTGCGCTGGATACCTGGGCAGTGACATAGGAAATGGGTTATATCCTCAAGAACTCCCTTGTCACCGAAGCCTCTACAGACTTGTTCTTCTTCTGTTAGGCCCATTTTCTTCATATGGTAGCGCAGAGTATTGTGCACCGTTATGACACCTACGAGGGTGGACAGGGATTTCATAATGAAGGAAGGTGAAGGATTGCCATAGCATTCTTGCGGGCAAGGCGGGATGTTCATGGAGGGATCAGCTTGTTCTGAAACATCTGTCGAACCTTATCTTGCCAATCCGTCTGCTTTCTCATTGTCAGGAATGCCTTCATGTCCCGGAACCCAGCAGAGCGATACCGTGTGCTGTGTACCAAGAGCCTTAAGTTCTTCGCGACAGCACTTCACAAGCTTCGATTTTATTTCTGGTGCAGTTCTGGCTTTTATTGCTGCCTGGCTGTCGATAAAGAAGATAATACCTCCAGGTGGTATTGCCTTTACCACAGACTCACGGGCTGCTGTTGTCACTACTAGGACCTCTGCTTGGGAGACGCTGCTATGGTCGGGGAGGCGTATCGATTTTGATATACCCAGCGGTTCAGAGAAGACACCTGACCCTACCCCAGAGTCCATTTTAGATCCGTCTGTAAATGCGGCTATGGTTTGTGTGCTAGGTACGAATCCGTCTCTCCATTCCCTGCTGGGATAGGCGCTAGAGAATGGTCTTGTAAACTCTAGTTAAGGCGTGATGTAGTCCGTGTCAGGTACATGCCCAAAATATTTCTGTAGCATTATCGAATGACCCGTTTCGTAAAATTTCCAGTTTACTGATTGGATGATTCTCATTGCACTAATTGCGGCCGATGTTGTATATGTCTGTCTAGGTTGAGTATAGCCTCAAGTCTTGAGGTTGGAGTTGTCCTCATCGCACTAGTGGTGCGCGATGCACGCTAGTTTTTGAACTGCCATAGGTCAGTATAGGTCTTACTATAGCCGTGTACCTACATCCAGAGCTTAATTGTGGGAGATGGTCCCCAGGTTTTCCCGAAGATTCTGCTGTAGGAATAAAAGGCTATTGTGGCTTTTTTGATTCTTTCATTGGTGTTCAATTTCCAGTTTAGTTTTTTATCTAGTATAAGTCCCAGGTACTTTGCGCTGGCAGAGATTCTGAGGGGTGTTCCGCCAACAGAAGGTTTAACAAACTGTGTGATATTTTCTTTTTATTTGTGACCAGTCAGCATCCGATGTTCAACCGCCGGTCCAATGTCAGCAGGTGCGAAATGGATCTACTGACGCATGCAAAGGAATTGTCGTCTCACTGTAACTTGCGCAGCATCAGACCGTCGCCTATATGGATTCAGCTCAACAACGGTAACAGCTGGATTTACGTTTTAGACATAATGTATACCTTCAACGTTATTTGTGGCAGACAGATCTTGGAGATATCACTGCAAAATGATGGGATACTGACACTACAGTCAAATTGTATCCTAAACCACGATTCGATGACCATCACATCGTACAGCAGTAGTTCTAGTAGTATCAACGCAGCATTTGTTCCGCTGGCAAACTTGACAGATCTGTTGTCTGAAAGTCCTAGGAACACCACCAAGCCCCTAGTCATTCCACACGTGATACTCAAATCGGACAATGAAGACATCAAGGTACTAAGCAAATGGATAACGGCAATCAAAAATGAGGAGCACCTACCTAAGACGGCAACTATACATCCAATTCATCATGGACTAACTTACAGCCTAATCACTACACTTTTCATGTTGATGATTTCCTATATCATATGGCGATATTATAAAACCAGAAGAAATGTCGAGATAGAGGTCCAGGCCCAAGAACTGCCACCAATACCTGCAAATAGACGGTTCACTGACACCGATTTCGGCTTAGCCTAAAGTGTTGGCCCCAGCATGTCATGGTGACACCACCATCAGACACCTGTTTTGTAGTTCTTATCTAAAACGTGTAGTATAATGTTCAATTTGTTTCCCAGCACAGTCAGCAGAATAAAAATTCTATATAAAATCATCATTGCTGATTATGCTAGGAATGTTTGTAATTTAAGATGTATTGTATATATTTTTAGCATAAGCAATATTTTAGTATTTAAGGAGGTTGAATAAAGCTTGCGATTTCATTCGTAAAGAAGAAGCCAACGCATAATTATTTAGATTTCCCCCCACCAGAGGTAAGGGGTCTAAGGTTAATCTTTACAGAAAGAAAAGTGGGTATTAAATCCGAACCGCAAAATTAGGCTCAGTCAACATGCAAACACTTCTGATTCTAATTAGCAAATTACTAATTACTTTTAGTAATTTATTAATTAAACTATTTAAGTCTATACAACGTCGCAATGTGTCCCTCGTTTTAACTCAATGAAGAAATAAATACTTATCTAAGCGTAGGTCGCACTCATCGGCATCAATTTTATTATTCACCGTAATGAGATACTTATCACAATATCTCGGAAGTGCCTTCTCCAGCCAAGAAACCTTCACTCTAAAATGTTTACTTAAGGCCGCCCTCTAATAAGAATGCCAACACGACATCTTGAAAGCAAAAATCCCCAGCATATGGAGATGCATTCTCTAACCAATTGCATATGTGCGCACTCGTACCCCCTTAATAAAGCAAACAAACGTATCGCATCTCCGAGATGAAATGTATCTGCAAATAAACTTTACTTTAGCGTGTGCCGAAATGCATATTTCATCGGGGCAAATGTAATTGAGATTTGCCAGCAAACAAATAAATGTTTTGCGGGCTCAAAGTGCATTGGCAAATTACAAAAGTGCACCCACTCCAGCCATATCTGTCTAGGATGTTTCAGGAGTAGGTATCCAACGAGTTGAAGTCTGTCTATTTATGTGAAATGCAATTGCATCCTGTGCGTTACTATGCCTATACCTACAGATTGATTTATGGTTTCAAAGAAAGACTAATTACTTCTGCACAACCTTAGACGCCAGTCCCCTTCTGTACATAGTTGCGTTGTGTCTGGAAATTGAGTGTTCCAGTTGCATTAGCACCTCAATTAAATTTTGCACCAGAGATATGGATTCCTTGTAAAGCAACGCAATCAATGCGCCCCCTTCGTCAAAATGCGAAATCTATTGACAAAGGGGTTTGCATGGACACAATATATGTATCGCAGACGAGAATCCTGCTGACTTTACAAAGGGAGGGGGTGGAAAAAAGAAAAAACAAATCCTCGCTGGACACGTATCCAAATACAACTTCATATACGTAACGATGATCATTACAATTCAAAATGCAAAATGAGACGACGAGAGTTTACCCTAATTATCCTTTATTTGCCATTGTAAATGATAAGGACCCTTTGCGATTTTTTCCAGACAAGGACATACGAGAACAATTCCCAAAGAGCACCTCCATTAGTGACCACGATAATTGCCCCAAGCTGCTTACTTGCGCTGGCTTCTGCAAATATCAAATCAACCGTCCTCGCTTGTTGGTCCGTGTTCGTCCGGGCACTTGTGTCAAATGTACCTACACATATATATACCGACAAATGTTCGAAAGGACTTCTTTATTCTCTCACTGGTGGAGTGTGGGCGGAATAGAGAGAGATTGAGATGAAAACTGAGGTTTCGCAATTAATTTCGACAATAGAGCTTTGCTTTTCGTGGAAGTAATTTTTGGTTAGAATTTGGTGGATGGGGTTGCACCGAGTACCGGAGACGAAGCACTGTGTTTGGGTGCTTTGGAAAGTCGTTTCTTTTTTCTGGTGTGTGTTGGACAGGAAATTGCAACATCAAAGTAGTCAGACCAAGTATACAAGTATATTTTATATTTTGCTTGTTCCATTTGCATGAACAGGACCCTCCATAGTGAGTTTTGAGTATAAAGTATTTTTCATGGCGTTAGGTGGAAAAATTCATAAAAGATAAGTGTTATGGACAACATTTTTCTTTTTTTGCGTTTGGATACCTATCTGTATATGTACTTTTCCGTTCTTGCGGCAACATCCGGTTGAAATGGATTCGTAAAAGGTAAATTTCTGGCGTTGCCTTTGGTCTGTCTCGGCTTAATTGATGAGTTTCTGGGAGTTGGATTTTATTTAATGACTTAGATACTCATTGCGGCGATAAGACGAAAGCTATTGGGGTACGTGTCCAAGTGTCACAGGGATAGGTAGTTTAAGTCAAGAACTAAATTGCATTTTGAATGTTTTTATACCCGGAACGGTAGAGAGTATTAAAATGTTTATCATATAATTGTCCAGGACCGTCCCGGAATTTAGGGACCATCAAAAGTAAAGTAGTTTTATTTTATTATTTATGTTATTACCTAATGCGAGGGTTCCCAAGCTCGATCCCCGGAAAAAAACAGATTACCTTAAGGTTTTTTCCACTGCGCCACCTCTCGCGAACGTCTGACAAACATCCGAGGGTATAAATGTCCTGAAAAAGCTTCTCAATTCAGCCGTTCGGACTCGGCATAGGTCCCTTTCATTCATCCCAAAAATAAAATTCACACAAACGAATGGTAGGCTAGGCCTAGGGTGTCTACACGCCGCCGGTTGCGCCAACTATTTATTTAGTTATAATATTTATTTAACAATTTTTTAAAACACTAAATTTAGCTCAACTTAACTTAACTGAATTTATTTCACGTCACTTTACTAAAGCTACTATTACACATGTCAAAAATCGTGTTAATTGCCGTCAGATTGTGTCTTAAAGTGTGTTTACAAAATCTGACGTCCAGTATGTCAAAAGTTGACACGGTTTTGGAAAAGTAGCTTAATGAATAGGTACCTACAACTTTTGTATACGAGACCATAATTCAGAGTGCCATCTTAACTGCGGTGCCAAGGAAATGCAGGGCTGGACTTACCTACTAGTGGGAGCCGTGTTGCTAATGTCTCGTTGAGAGCCTGGAAGAGTGTCTGAATCTGAAGCAGTCAACTCAATTGCATACAAAATAGTTTAGTGGGTGTCGGTTTGGCATCGGGAAGACGACGTGTGACCGAAACAGTTTACCTTTCGCCTATTATAGCCTCTATGCTGTCAGAGGTAAGGAAACTGATGTGGCACAAAAAGGGTTTTAAAAGCAGTCTACGCTACTGTCTGGCACCGAAAATTGAGGGGATGTGCGATGGAGTAGCTCGTTAGAACCCTGCAAGCGTCTCAAAGTGGAGCTGACTGATGCAGTTCGACCTTTTAGTTGACACTTTGTCTTTGGAAAAACGAGGGGTGACCGAAACACGCCTATAACCTCTAAAAGCAGACTGGTGCGAAGCATCATAAGCGTGTGTTTGAAACAATCTGCTTACCGCTTAGATTATGTTAAATAATGATGTGAGAGAGGTCTCTACGGCACTAGACTCCATTAGGGCCCATCGCGATACCTAAAGCGAACCAATTGCAGTCAAATGCTATGGGAAGAAAACACTCACATACTTGCTCTTGAAAAACATCCAATTTCCCTACAAAAATCAAGAAGGCCTTTGTAGTCAGTGTTGCCAACTTTTCTAAGGGGTATGGAGCCCAACTTTAAAAATCTTGTAGCCAAAAATAGCCCAACACGAATATGAGGAATAAAAATGCGCACCTATTTGTTTAATTGCTTACGCACATTTATTTTGATTAAATTGATTGAATTCAAAATTAAGAAAAAAGAACTATTAGCTTCTTCATTCCATTTATATACGAACCCGTAATTGGAAATTAAAGTAATAAAAACAAAAAATATATATTTATGTGTTATGTTAACAAAACATAAAATAATTCCAATAAAAATACAGAAAAAAAAACAGTTAAAATATCAGCCTCTTCGTGAAAATTGCGCATTAAGGTTTGATTAGAAACATAGAAACAACAACAGCCTAACGTTTTAAATAAAAGAGTAGAACAGACTAAAAATAATAAATAATAAAACTGTAGGTATTCAAAAGAAAAGATATTAAAAGAAAAATTATTTAAAAATATATAAGATTAACAATTGGTGAAAGTAATCAGTTAATAAACGCAAAAAACTCAATTAAAAATCGCAAGTTTCCTCCAAAATTTCTTCCATTGTGGAGGCTGATTCTTCTGTTGTTTCTGAAGTCAAATTTGCATAAATGTTAACATTAAATAAATCTACAATATTGTACATGTTGTACAAAAAAAAAAAAAAAACATTTTGCTGGAAGGGGACATATACTTGGGCAAATAATGAGTTTTCATACTCATGCATAAGTCTTGTGAGCTGATTTTACTACTCAGAAGTTAGAGTGTGTGGTTAAAATAATATCGAAACTGGAGTTGACTCATTTACAATTACATTTTTAAAAAGTTTCGGTTCTACGAGTTCGCAATGAAAAAAATCATTATAATTTTTTCATGATGCATGACTTTTTTCAATAAATTTCTAAGGAGCCTAAAAATAGCCCAATTTTAAAATGAAATAGCCAAAATTGGGATAAATCCCAAATCGAAATTTCATGGAGCGAGTGAAAAATCCGAGTAGCCTAATTGGCGATAAATAGCCCGTGCTGGCAACACTGTTTGTAGTTAGTATGATCTATCTCTCCTAAATGTTGGAAGAAGTTCCTGCTCAGAAATTTCCTTCAACTACGACATTGCCTCGCATTCGCACAATAGGTTAGGTTAGGTTAGTGGACCAAGGACCTGTCTGAAAGTTCTTCTAAGACCTCGAAGAAGTAACTACTATAAGGATTTTATTTCTTATGTAGCAGAGCGCTGATGGGCAGTCACAAAGAAAGTGTGGGGTGTCCTCATGCACCTCCTCATCACCGCATCCTCTGCACAGGTCATCTGTACTGATTCCCAGTAGCTCTTCGCGACAGCCACTTACAAGCTTTGATTTTAACTCAACAGCAGAGACCACTTTTATTACTTGACTTGAATTGAAAAAGGTAATAACAGCATGAGGTATTGCCATCATTGCAACCTGTTTAGCAGCTGTTGTCACTGTCAGTACCTCAGCTTGGAATAAGCTGCTGTATACTGAGGAATTCTGATTGAACTTCGAGACGTTCGGAATAGAACCCTGCGCCAACGCCGATTTCCATCTTTGATCCATCCGTATAGACAGGTATGGCTGATCTGATGGATGTGGGTAAATCTTCGTACCATTCGTCCCTGCTGGGAAAACACGTGGTAAATGGTCTTGTCGAGGAGTAGTGTAGTCCGCGCATACATTATTGCCCGTATAGGCTGTGTTTCCAGTTTTTGGTCTGGCTTAACCGAAGGGGCTGTTTGGAACAGATTTCTGTACAAAAGGTCTAGGGTTTAAGATTGAGTATAGCCTCTAGCCCTGCTGTGGGGCTGGTTCTCATTGCTTACGTAGTGCCAATACAGGCCATTCTTTGAATTTTTGTCATGGTTCTAAGGTTGATGGCCTTTGACAGCACTTGCCACCAGAATAAGTATAATGTTTTATATCTTTCTCAACTTTTGAAGGTCATTACAGAACCTGCTATAGCGCCTGAATCTATCAGTCTGAGCGTCTTGGCATGTTTTTTAAGAAGACAGTACCTTGACAATATTCCCACCATTGTCCTAAGTTCTATACCCTGCCTAGCTTGGGACCTTCTCTATATCTTTTACGGTACGATACGGCGTGTCCGGTAAGGCCTATAACCAACTCCGGCGAGCTTCCTATGTTATTTTATTCCTAATGGCGCCATTTATGATGCATGGAAGTGGTTTAGTATGCACTCCCTCACTATCTATAATTCCTGCTTACCGCTTCTATCGACATTGATGGGGTGTTTTAAGTGGTTGCTCCTTCGGACGTTGCATTTAGACTCTTTAGCATCAAGCTATTGTGACCTTGCAGCTGGTAGTGACTCTGAAGTTCTTACTTTTAAAGAACCTTGTCGGAGCATGCGGCACTCGCTTCTATCTGCGAACTGAGAGTTAACTGGGGTATTCCATGACAAAGTGAACATTGGTATCCAATTATGAAGATAATTATTTATTATTAACTATAAGATAAAACAAAAGCCAAAACACAGAATCAACATAATCCACAAAAATAAGATTGTTTTTTTATTTTTTTTAATGGTTATCAAAGGCTTACGATCAAATGTTGTTTCGAACGCAACTTTTTTTTTCCAATGTTGGAAATACTTAACCGTCTTTTCTGTGCTCTGTGCGAAATAAAAACGCATCTGAAGTGTTATTTAAATTTCGCGATCTTTCTGCTTCAAATACGAGAAATTGTATTTTGATTAGTGTAAGTGCATCAATAATATTTAAATAATAACAAAACATCATTTTGCTTGTCCCACCCGTGACAAATATAGAGAAAAAGTTTTTTTTATTAGTTACTGACATAGAGGTTATGTCTAAAATTTGATAAATAATATTATTATTTTACAATGAAAACCTATGTGACTTTTTTTTTCTATTGTGAACGTTATTCAGAGAGTTTTCTAGAAGAATAATAGTGTCCCACCCGTGACAGTCACGGGTGTCACGGGTGGGACACTTGTCCCGGAGGGCTATTAGGCTTTCAAGTCTGGTAGAGTTATACGTTATTAGCCCGTATTTTGCGTGACCAACAAACCAGAGAGAATAGACCACCAGTTTCGGGCAAAAATGAGAGATTCATAGAGCCATTTTCAAAAAGTTATTAGGTGGTTAAGTACGTGTGCCATGTTAAAGTAAATGGAGGCGAATTTGGTCACCCATACACTGGCACTTAATAACATTTACAGTTATTTCTGTGGTACAACGTACAACACGTATTCACAGATAGAAAAAGAGGCGGAGCTACTTATTTCAAAACTGGCTCTATGGATCTCCCATTTTTGCCTGAAGCTGGTGGTCTATTCTCTCTGGTTTGTGGATTTGGCACTTGCTACCCCAAAAGTACAATCATATCACTATTTCAAGAAATTTAACAATATCCCTTACGTTTAAATCTCAACCAATCACGTGTAGGGCCCTTAAATTAAGTGTAGCTCAGATATACTCGGACCTAGACAAAAGTGATTGGAATGACTCAGACTGCGAGCCCTTGGCCTCGTTAATTCATAGTAAATAACATTTAAATTAATGACGTTATAACTTTTTTGTTTTCTTTTAAATTGACCTAAAAAAATATCGTTTCTTGCAAAGAAATTCGTACGTGTCCCACCCGTGACAAACGTTGTCCCACCCGTGACACTTACATTTTTATTTCTTTTTGTCTTAAGACAATAATTTTTATTTTTATTCGCTTTTTGTTATAGTACCTAAGAACGTTTTATGTAAGAAACAAAAGGTTTTAAATAAATATGTGAAATAAATTCGCAGAATTTCTGTAAAAACATTCACTGCTCGGAGATCATATCTATTATTTGTCCCACCCGTGACAGAGAAAAAGATCTTGTCTATTTTCAAAAAAAATTAAGGTGGCGTATTTTTTTTTACGTTAAAAATGAACTAACAAATAGAACTATTGGTTTAATGAAAGTCTAGGTAGATTTGATACAGCAATGTATAAAATTTGAAGAGGAAACGACAAATTTATTATACAATTGTCCAACCCGTGACGATGGAATACCCCAACTAATCTCTACCACAATATATAGGTAGTAGGTGTACATTTGAACCTGTGACATCAAATTCTTAGCTTATAATGCTTCACATAATTTTCATCATCTCCTCTCCATTATAAGCATCCTTCAGTAAAAAAAATCGTTCAAAAGCAGTTTGTTATATAAATCAACTGCGGACCGCTATAATCCATTGTATCCGTTTCGTAGACTTTTCCAATTGACAGACTGATAGAACTTGACGCATTAGCCTATGATGGATACGACGCGACGTAAAAAAAATATTTTAAGTTTATAGGTATGGGCATTAAAAATGCTTAAATAAATCAGAAATTTCTGTCATCTTCCAAAAGTGTCAAAACACCCTATAGGCGCACGCACCACACGAAGGTCTCACACTATAATAAAACTGGTGACATTTACAAAACAACATAACTAATAGTAACTAATTAATAACACAACATGAAACAGAACACTTCATCCCGCATGCAAGCGCATACATAAACGAAGACAATTGTTTTACAATTGACTAACTTTGCACTTAACAGCAAGCCATTTCCCATTTGATCTAGCCGACACTAAGTACATGCCATACATCCAAAAGTCCTTCAACCGGATAGACAAAGACCCACCAAGAAAAGTAAGCGCATTCATCATTTTGATTACCAACATATTTCGTGTGGCTGGTAGTGGTAACCCACCACATTCAATGTCAACAAATGAAGGTGATATGTGCCATACGAGACAGAGAGATGACGAGAGGTTTACATTTCTGTTGCAAACAATAAAGGATATTCCTAACTACCTACACCACAGTCCTTTATTGGATTTGTTAAAAATTGTAAATATTTTGCATATGAATAGAAGAATCAAAATGGTTGCCAACCATATTTGAATAGATTTGTGGTTGAGTAATGATACCAGAAGAGGTCCTGTCATCATTGCATTTGATGGTGCGGCAATTCATACACGTAATTATTCATTTTGTCAAGGATATTTATACATTGTGATGATATGTGAATGACTGAATTTAATTAGAATAAATGCAGCAGTATACCAACACTTGGTATCCATATCCAACTCCAACCAACTCTGTGATAAATTATCCTTTTTCTGTTGTATGCGGTGATGAGAAAAATGATTAAGTTGAACGCAATTAACAACACACACAGGTTCCGTATCGGTACGTATATGTATTTATGGTAATCTTGGGATATTTGCTTTTCAGATTGCCAAGGATCTGGTGTGATAATGATGATGAGCGCGGAAGCCGCTGGATATCCTTTTCTTACCCACCATGTAGAATGGATTTGCATATGGAATGAAACAGTGGCATACTCCATTAATTTTCATCTCCTCTTTTTTTTTTTAATCAGCTAAAAAACTATGGAAATTTTTTTAAGGTGAACCTGAACACATACCCCCAGTGTATATGCAAATGAAAAATGCTAGCACAACCCTTTCCTGTTACAAGTGCTTCGGGAAACAGTCCCACATGTGCTTGTCATGATTTTACGTCTCAGATTGGTATACCTACTCAGCATTTAGAAAGGTATTAGCAATTAATGCTATATGGAAGGATTGATTAATGGTGCTGGCTGAAATAAGGATTCATCCGATAATGACATGACAGTGGCTTAACGTATGGTTACATTCTGAACTCAGGCATGACTTTACCAAATCGTATTATGCGCCCCTTTGGCTTTGAAGGAATTTTCAGTTCAATTTCAGATTTTCCAAGTATTTTTGTGTTATCCTGATGCATTTGAAATTTCAACCCTTTTTTTCGTCTCGGGATTGTGCAAAGGGAACACCAAGAGATTTGTTACGGAGATAAATGATCCTGCGATAAGAACTGACAATGCGAAACATTTAGTAAATTTTTTTTTTCTGACCAAAATCCGTATCTCTAAATGGAATATCTAATTTTCTATTCAATGTAGATACAGCGTATAAGTGTATATGTTGACAGTGTATGTTTTTCTTTTGTATAATTTGACTGGCGACAGATAAAGGAGCAATAAAAATATCACAATGGCGCGAGGGAAGAAGTAATTTTTCATCTTCTGTGCGAAACTTGGCGTTTTTCTTTTCTGTTCATTTGAATCAACATGGACATGTCAGGATACTCAGAATGGGAAGACGATTGTTTAGGTTTAGAGATATCACCCAGAAATAATGCAGACGTATAGGGGATGTCGGATGTGTGCAAGAGGCAAAGAAATTTAGGTCAGATAAATAAATCTTATTTCTTTTGACATTTCAGCCTGGTGCTCCTCTGATGCTCGGGGGCAATTGTAGAACATTGAGATTTAATCCTTTTAATTAATTGAAAAGATAGATTTATGGAGTGCGAAGTGGTCTTTTCGGAAGTCTATGTTCATTAATTATAATTACCCTTGTGCGGGACAATTAACGTATAGTTATAAGAAAATGAGAGTGCGTTGTAGTATTTGTTTTTATTTGGATGAAGTTTCCATTTGGGATGGTTTAGGGGCGTTGACTGTATGGACAAATAGTTTAATGGGAGAGATGATTTAGTGTGTGTTGGACGGGGGAAACTCATTTCCTATTTATTTGGTTAGTTCCTTTACATTTAGTTTAACAAGAAAATATACCACTTCCAATGGGACACGGATTAGTAAGCAGGACATTCAAATCGATTCGATGAAAAATTAAAACTGACAACTAAGGGCCGTTTGCTGATACGACTCATAACGATTTAAGTTCTACTTAATATGGGTCACTTATTGTATGGCATAAACTGTCAGTCACGTAAGCGGTTATGTATACGACTTAAATTTGTATGTGCCGTATCAGCAAACGGCCCTAAGTGATAGCTCAAAATGTTGACAAATAAAACTCTATTTATTTTCGTCTTCAACGATGTCGGAGGAAGAAGTTGTAAACATATCAGCGCATTCAAAATGATAAATTTAATAAGTACTTTAGCTTATAAAAAATTCAATTCAAACTTATTTTGTAGATGCAGCCGTTATCGTTAATTTTACGAATGTCGAAATGACATTTTTTAAACTTTTTGTATGAAAACCGGTCAGGTATACTTCTCTTGAAATTGAGAGATTTCTCTCTCGATTTTTGAGATTTGACATTTTTCATTTTTCTATGCTGAAAATACACGAACGAACCTTATAATTTTTGCAAAAATGGCTGCAAATGTCAGTTCTTCTTTGACATTTGTGAAGATACAAAATACACGTTAACAAGACATGAATCGCTATACCTCTAAAGATCGCTGAATATTGTTTAGATTTTTTTGCGGAATATTTTGTCGGTGGTATCGATGTTGTTAGCGCAGAATGGACAAACACTACGTTTAGCCGCGCGCCTATAAGAGTATGGGACAACACGAGATGCTAACAGGTCTGGCCGGCCACGGAGCAGAGATGTTCTGCTGAGAATATCGCAGCTGTGATGTGACTGAAGATGTCGCAGAGGACTCCGGAGTATCCACTAGACGACGTGCCACGCAATTGGACATCAATCGTCTGTAAAGAACGCGAGAATTTTTTGTAAATAAGATGTTCCTTCACAAAGTGGAGACAGTGCATCAGCTGTTATCTGTTGACCACCAAGCGCCTGCAACCTACGCCTACACTCAAACCATCTCTAAGCTAATCTCTCGTTTTGGCGCTTTGCACTTTCCTGCAGGATTGCCTGAGTTAACCGTTCTAGACTTTTTTTTTGTCGGGTTTTTGCAAGTCACGAGTCTATATCAACAAGTCCGCCAAGAATGCGAGGACCTATCGGTGAAAGCTCTGGCAAGAGTCATATAGAAAATGCCATAAATCGTTCCCGAATGGTCATCAATTCTGGGGGCGGCCACTTACCCGGTATAATTTTTCCGACTTAGGTAATGGAAAGACATATCAAACAAATAATAAGCAATTGTATGGTGATCTGTCAAAATGGCTGTTATCGAAAGTAGCATGAAATCGATAATGACCCTTATTCCGATTGGCGTTTAGGACGATTTAAAACCCGCCAATTTGAATTTGAAATTACGATTGGCGTTTTTCGCCGTTGAACGCCAGTTGTCGTTAAGGACCAATCACATGGGAACGAACGAACGAATTGATGAAATGCGAACAAACCACTTTTTTATGGATTTATAAACAGAAAATTGCACATTTTATTATTTCAAGAGTAGGATAATTAATTATCCCATCAAAATGTATTAAGAAAACAAGTTTATAAATAGTTTAAATAAACGAAATTTCGAACGCCAAACTTTTTGCCGCGAACAAAAACACACTGGCGCGAATTGTCAGTCTATTCGCAATCCACATCATTTAAATCGCGTTCCACAAAGTAACGAATAAAAGATTCGTTCGAACTTAACCTTATTCCAAGAGGAGAATTTCTTGGAATAATAAAATGTGAAATTTTCTGTTTATAAATGCATAAAAAGTGGTTTGTTCGTATTTCATTAATTCATTCGTTCGCTCCCATGTGAATGGTCCTTTATATGCCTTGTGGATCCCATTAGTGTACGATGAACGTCATGTGAGAAATTTTACTGTCATTCTGTAATGCGTTGAACGCCACAAAATGACAAGAAAAACGAAAATTTTTGTAGTTTACAAGTTAGTGAATGCCAAAAGTAATAAAACTATACTGAAAATGTAACTGTTCTTGAATTGTTAATTTATTCAAACTACTAAATTAATTAGATTCTTTTCAAAGGTTAAAAGTAGCAACCCAGGAACAATTGAATTGATAGAAAAAAAGATGTTATTGGCAAAGTGATTTTAAAGGCAGAGTCTTAAATGTTATGCTAAGATCGAATGGGACTATGTAGGTCTAACCCAGCCTAGACCACCATCAAGAAATAGAAAAGTTTTTCAGAAAGTACTTTCCACGAGATTATTAGAATGTCTACAAAACATTTTGAATCCGAAAATAATTTATTAATTTTAGATTTTGAAATTAATGTTTGTCTCCTTACTGACTTTATATCTGACCAAGTCAAAAATTTGGGCAAAAAAAAAATGGCAACTGACTTAATAATAAATACCTGGAAAGACAAAAAGGGTATCAATCTTATTCGAACGATAACCCTTACTGAAAGAAGATTTTTTTTGCTTAGATTATACCCAAACACTTTTTCCCAAAGTATTGACTTTTAACTTCGAAACACCCTGTAAATATAGGGAAATAAATTTATACTTAGGTAGATGGATGTTTGTTTTCCTCTGGAAAATCTAGAGGGTTTCCCAATAGAAATAAAATACCTCATAGAAACAAACAAATCTAAAGAATTTGTATTTTTAATTGGGCAAGGGTTAAGTTTTCACTAGACCTTAAAAAATCGCTATTTTCAAGTAGAAGATTAATACAAAGTAAACCACTACAATACACACTAATGCATTGAATACTTAAGTTAGTGTAGTCAATACCTATTTATACCTTAACTTGTCTTACAAACTATTGTTAAGCAAACACAAGTAATAAATATAGGTACCGAGTCACAAATTGTCGTCAGTAATCGCAGATCGGTACAATGCAAACGTTTTGTGCAATAAATTCGTTAAGATGTTAAATGTTCATAGTGCTGGGAAAGAGCCGTATCTAAGTGCACCACCTTTGAAACAAAGAACGTTTTTTGAAACTCTCCAACTGACTTTTGTGGTATTTATCGATTTAGTGAAAGTGATTATTTTAATTATTTTTAAATTAATCAAATTACCACTGAATATATTGCTCGAAGAAGGTCCAAAAGTGATTAGAGGACAAAATGCATTAGTAATATAAATTTTAAAGTATATTTAACTGTGTTCAACGATGTGTTAATAGATTTAATATTTATATCTGAAGATTACGGGAGGTGCTAATGGTATTGGAAAAGCAATTGCATTGGAGTTAGCCAAATATGGATGTAATATTGTTATAGCTGATATTGATGAAAAGGCATCCGAAAAAACTCTGTCTATGTTGCGAAAATTCGATATTAAATCAATTGCATATTCGGTGAGTAAATTAATTCAACTAATAAATGTCAACCAAATAAATACCTACTAATGTTAAGTGATATGATAACATTTTTGTTTTATTTTAAAATTGAAGTGGTAACACTGAATGCGATCAGAAAGTTAAAGGACCATTCACATAAGAGCGACCAACTACGTACGAACGAACGAATGAATATTCGTGAGTTTTGACAGTCCGTTCACATGAACACTTTTCATTGACGCGGCAGTTCGCGAATTTCAGCCATCAGTTTCTACCAGGAATTTTTCTTTTGAGGTTAAGAATTTTTTATTCGCTAGTTTTTGGAACGCGTTTTAATGTTGTGGATTGCGAATAAACTTTGAGAATTCGCTGCTGCAAGGGTGTTTTCTTGCGCAGCAAAAAGTGTTTATTAGTTCTTATTACATTTTAATGGGATAATTCATTTTTCTACTCTTGGAATAATAAAATGAGCAATTTTTCTGTTTATAAATGCTTAAAAAGTGGTTTGTTCGCATTTCGTCAATTCGTTCGATCGTTCTTATGTGAATGGTCCTTAAGGTTGTGTGTCATATTTTTTAGCTGTCAAAATATTATCCTGTATAGGCAATTTTTTGACGATTAGTTTTGCTTGAGTTTGTGCGTGACATTCTATAAATCACTGTTTTAGATTGGAGTTTAGAGAACTTCTCTTTTCAACACTTTTATAAGTACCTATCAGCCGAAGATAGATAATTATTTAGCCCAATTAACACACGGCCTAAAAGTGACACTACTCTTACCTTTTCTGATCGCATTTAGTGTTACCACTTTTTAGCAATTCAAGTCCAAATTGTAATATACAGTGATCAATTAAAATTTACTGCATTTTTCAATTCGTTTTAAATGCACTAGGTAAAGAAAAATGATCCCTTTCAGTACAAAATAAGAAAAATTCAAAAAATTTAGATATCGAGAGTTTTAATAAACGGTCCATTTAGTCTCTTTTTTTTAGCTGACTTAAGAATTACCTACATATATTTTCTTTATACAGTTTTTAGGGAAAACAAAAATTTGCTAAAGTGAAAAAGTGAATTTTGTCCAATTTGTGAAAAGTACACCTCTTTGGACTCATTTCTTAATTTTTTCAACCACAATTTTGAACGTCATCTACCAACTTTATGCCACTAGAATCTGTTATGAATTATCCACTTCTCCGACAAATGTCGCTTCGAAATCTTCTATAAAATCAACAATTCATCATTTCAAATTGTGGCGAAAATTATGTCCAAAGAGTATTGTCGACATCCAACGATTTGGAAAAAAGAGGAAACAGCCAAAGTATTTTAGACCGTTGTAGATCGTGCGATCCCTTCAAAGTACGTTGCTTTTTGCATTGGTCACGTTCCATTGACTGATATAACTTTTGTTTCATTTTATTCACAATCGAATTCCATTTCCCGTTTTGACACCTACAGAAAGTTGTGGGATGGTGCCACTGGCACATTTCGTAAAGCCGCATTCTTAGATTTTTTAAAATTGTTTGTGTCATTTTGACTTTTGTGAATGTGTCACATGTGAAATAGGTAATTGATGTTTTTTTGTCTAACCAGAAATGTAAGCTCGACAGAGTCCATAGTGTTTGGATTTTTGGAATGTCAAATTAATGCCAGGTAGATATAGCGAATAGGTGACATTTATCGCACACTTGATTTTTGTATGACAGTTATAAAATAAATTATTCCCCCAAACATATAATTGGCTACATATCTATGAGTAATTGTAAAAAGAGTTTTTCTTTATTTGGCCGCCTTCCATTGACCGCTAGAAGTCTAGCACATAATATCCCTGATGGAGGAACACTGCCGCTAGATCTCTAGCGCTACCGGCGAAGCGACATTAAGGATTATTCACATGAGAGCGACCAACTACCTATGAACGAACATTCGCGAATTTCGACAGTTCGTTCACATGAACACTTTTCTAGGTCGCGGCAATTCGCGAATTTCAATTCGTCCGTCGCTCCCATGTGAATGGTCCTTTAGAGCCAGTTTGATTATTTTTTATTACTACTTCTTCATGAGCATACAAAAATATATTTTGTGCCATCGATAGACTTGTTTTGGCAGTTTGTTATTTTTTTCCAATGTAGCAGTTAATTTTGCGCTAGTTTGAAAAATTTCCCAGAAAAGGATATTTCACAATATCTGCTACAGCTCTAGCGCAAATGCTGAAATGTCAGTTGTTGTTATATGGAGCTTGTCATGCTGCTATAGTCATCTAGGGGTCAATGGAACGGAACCAAATGTGCTCAGGTAGGACTTTCTCGGCTATAACTACATATATCGGCTACGACTACGACTCTTTAAACGTCAACTGACAAACCGGTCACATCATTACTATAGACCAAGCAAAAGAGATTCAATTACTATCAGACTCCTATCAGACTTAGATACCCTATTTCTGGTATTTATCACACTTTTAAAAGTAGCTTTTAAATGAGACTAAACATCTAATTATATTTACTCTCCACTTTTAATTTAAGACTGATGTATCCCAACCAAAGGAGGTGGAAGACTTAAAGCAGGCAATAGAAGAATCTATAGGACCGGTTGATATTTTAGTGAATAACGCCGGTCTCATGCCTCTAATTTCGCTAAGAGAAGGTGATTGCTCAGATGTCAAACGGGTTGTGGATGTCAACTTCAACGCAAATTTATGGGTAGGTATACCTAAATTAGGTACTTGCCCAACTAAAAATGCAATTTACGAACCATACCTATTTGTACAGACACTGAGAACATTTCTCGGAGGAATGATAAACAAAAAACAGGGACACATTGTGCAACTATCATCAATGTCAGGTAAACCGTTCAAATCCCTCAAAAACACATTCATATTCTCAATTTATGTACAGCTTTGCACCCCCTACCCGGTGCTACAATTTATACAGCAACCAAATACGCAGTGACAGGACTAATGCTAGCCCTAGAGGAGGAACTCCGACAGGAAGGCCTTAGAAATTGCATAGATTTTACGACGGTGCATCCATATTTCGTCTCAACAAGAAGGGATCTTATGAATACCCTCAACTTGAGGTGAGTTTGCAAACAAATAGCAGGACTATCTATACATGAATTAATATCGTCTTTAAAGATTTCCAGCGATAACGGCCCAACAAACGGCCAAGGAGACGGTGAAAGGAATTCTTTTCCGTAAAAGGCGCGTCGTCATCCCCCACTTTGACAGCATCTTCACTAAAATCTTACGAAACCTACCATATTCTGTGCAATGCCTTGTGAGAGACCACATTCTTAGAGAACCCGATACAAGGATTATAAGAGATCCCTTCTTGTATACCGCTTAAAATAAATAAAAAGGGTTATCAAAGCCAGATTGTTGCTTGAACTAATTAAATCGCTCATTAATCACAATTTCTTTTCCATGCTCCCATTCAATTTCAATCTGGTTTAGTCCTTTGCTGATAAGCGGAATGCGGAACCTGTTTTAATGATTTATCTTCTCCCAGTTCCATACGCCGGCCTATACTATAAGTAGCGCAATTCCAATTGAGCAAATAGATTATTCTGTGTGTGTGGCTGTGGAATCACTCGCAAACGGATGCTTGAACTCGTGTAACAAATATTTGTACAGGATTTGACTTATACCGGAATGTCAAGTTATGTCGCGAATAATTAATCATCCAGTTGTTGGGAGACCAAAAATGGCTTTTATTGGTCAAATAGAAAGTGTGCAAAGATATCAATCATTCATGTTCATCCTGCGAAACTTCTAAGACGCACATTCGCATCATGTCGAGACAGAATTTCCAGCGCCATAGTGTTAGTAGTCATGACATGGTTTCACCCCAAAACAAAAAAGAGGTTACAAATTAATTTCGTGGAAATCCCACCCTTGGGTAAACAACAAGTTAAAGACCAGTCCCGAATTGCGAAGAGGAGTTTTATTGGCGTTTGAGGTTACAAGTTGAATACAGATGGAGTGTGACAATGTAGGACAGGACTTTTGTGAGTGAAACGGCTATTATATTCATCGAACATGGGTAAAGTAATTGTAGATGGCCTTTTGGTCCATTGTGATCCCTTAGTTTTAGACGTGGATAAAAATGTATTTTTTATTGGACAACAAAAAAACATGCATAAACACCTGATTTCTTGAAGTTGTTCCTTAGCGGAGTTGGTCTGTACTAAAACCAACCCGTATTTTTAACAAACCTGATGGTAGCTCTGCACTGTGTCATCTAGGTCTCAGAAAAGTCGTCACGTGAGTTCTTATTTGTCCTATAGACCTCTAGCGTAACTTTTCAGGAGAGCACTTTTAAATTTAAAAGTGGTGGTTTGCTTATTTTTTTGAACATAATCACAGAGATTTTTATATTTTTTGAAAGATTGGGTATTTGGCCAACCATACATAAAGCAATTTGCATTTTATGGTGTTTGAACATTTATTTAATTGAGTTTAAAAAAAAAGTTGTGAAATGGATATAGGACACCTGTCCATACAGTTGCGGACACATTAAAAACCAAAGTTACAAATATTGTCTCCAGTGGAATTTGTATTGGATGTAGGACACACAGTAAAATAAAAAATTACGAAATCAAATATTTTTATTGAAATCGAAATATAATTCATTCTTTATTTTAGTTTAAAAAAATAAACGAAAATATTATAATGTTTTATAAAGGTTCAACAAAGTAAAAATAAATAAAAGAAACTTTTTTCTGTAAGCCACGAAAAGTAATGAGATCTAAATGTGAGTCAAGTTCTTAGTTAAAGAAGGTTAAATGTTAAAAAATTTGTAGGTTTACTGGTCAAGGTTTCAAATTCTACTATATTGTACAGTATAATGAAGTTATAAACGAAAAACTTGCCAAGTAAACCTATACATTTTTTAACATTTAGCCTTCTTAAACTAAGAACTTGGCGTACATTTAGATGGCGCAGGTGCTTAATGGGCATTATGTAGAGAGAGTGATAGGGCAAGAAGAGAACCCACGTCCAGTCAATGAAGAAGTAGTTCCACCATCTAGTATAGAAGAAGTTGGCCAAGCTATAAAAAAGCTTAAGGATAACAAGGCCGCAGGCTCTGATGGTTTACCAGCGAAGCTCTTTAAATACGGTGGTGATGTTTTGGTAGGGAGCATGTACCGAATCATCAACCAAGTATGGGTGAAAGAAAACATGCCCGATGACTGGACTATCAGATCCATATGCCCCATCTACAAAAAATGCGATTCTATGTCTTGCAAGAACTATCGAGGCATATCCCTGTCGCATACAAGATCCTATCCGACGTACTGTGTGAACGTCTAAAACCATTCTGCAAAACACTAATCAGCACGTACCAGTGTGGCTTTCGGCCCGGCAGATCGCCTATAGACCAAATTTTCACACTGAGGCAAATCCTGGAAAAAACTAACGAATTTGAAGTCGAAACTCACCACCTATTCATCGACTTCAAAGCCGCGTATAGCATACATCGTCAGGAGCTCAATATGGCGATGGCCGAATTCGGAATCCCGGCAAAACTTATTCAGCAGTGTCGCGTGACGCTGGAAAACACGCGTTGCAACGTGCAGTTTGGAAGTAGCTTTTCCGAACTACTTTAAACATGCACCGGCTTTCAGCAAGGAGACGCGCTATCATGCGACTTCTCGACAATCTCGTTCTGGAGCAGATAGTGCGCAGGGCAGGCGTCAACACGGAAGGCACTATCTTCAACAGGTCCGTCCAGCTTCTAGGCTATGCGGACGATATCGACATCATCGCCGGTCGCTCCCAGGGTGCCATGATAGAAGCGTTCACGGCGATTGAAGAACAGGCGAAATCCATTGGCCTTGAAGTAAATGAGGACAAGACTAAATACATATGCTATCAAAAAACAAACAAGCATCTGTCCACTGCCTAGGACAAAACGTCACTATTGATAGCAACAACTTCGAGGTAGTTAAGGAGTTCACCTACCTCACAGTAAACATGAACTCCACGAATGACACCCTAGTGGAGATCCGGCGAAGAATTACCCTAGGAAACCGTTGCTACTTCGGTTTGGCAAAACAACTGGGTTCAAAACTCCTAACTCGAAGGACGAAATGTGTGCTCTACAAAACCCTTATCCTGCCAGTTTTGCTTTATGGCGCCGAGTACTGGACGATAAGCAAGAAGGGAGAGCTGATACTGGGCTCCTTCGAAAGAAAACTACTTCGGCGGATTGTTGGTCCTGTGTGCGAGGAGGGCGAATGGTGGAGAAGATACAACCGCGAACTCTATGAGCTGTACCAAGATATGGTTGTAGTATTCAAAAAGCCAAAACACGTCGCTACATTGACTCGGCAACATCGAGCGAATGGACAATAATAATGGTCCAGCTAAGAGGATCTTCAAATCCCAGACCGCAAGTTCTAGAAGACAAGGAAGACTGAACTTTCGTTTCAAAGACCAAGCCATCGCGGATGCCAGAGCGCTCGTCTGGACAACTGGAAGCAGCGTGACCGGGATCGTAGAAGATGGAAGGCTGCAGTGTCTCAGGTAGAATCGTCACGGGTCGAGAGCCCGATAAGTAAGTAAGTTTTTCCTTAGTTGGACGATTTGACAAACCAGTAACACGATTGAAATTATTTTGAAAAAAATAGTAAATTACTCTTTGCGAAATAGAAAGTTTGTTCCGAAAAAAACCGACAGATTTGATATTGAGTCTTGATTACCCAGGGGCATGTAGTACTTGAAAGTGCAAACAAACGTGCAAATCTTAAAATTTTCAGATAAATTTTGTCCTATATCCATATTTCATTGGATATAGGACATTTAAGCACAAACTTTACATAATTATAATTCCAGTATAAAATGTGTCCCACTGCATACAAAAATGGATATAGGACAAATAAGCATAAAATTCATCAAAAAAAATTGGTCTGTAGGACAAAATCAAATTTTTTATCTCGAAAACAAAATGAGATAGGACAATTCTGATTGCAGCAATCGAAAGAGCATGGCCGAAAACATAAGATGGCATTTATAACTCATTTTCGGCCAAAATGGTCTGTAGGACAAATAAGAACTCACGTGACGAAGTCTGTCTCCCAGATATCGGAATCGACTAGTTTGGAGGTTAGGGCATTCGCAGAGCAGGTGCTTGATGGTCTCCGTTTCTTCTATGTTTTGGAAGCTCCTGCAGTAGTCTGGTGCGTTGATGCCCAGTCTTGTGGCCATAGTACCAATGATGCAATGAAACCTGTCAGTATACCCGTTAAGATACAAACATCTCGTTTATTCATTTTCAGAATACATCTTGTTCTTTTTTCGTCGAATCTTGGTCAAAAGGCTACGAGATGTAACATAGTCGTGTCTGTTAGACCAGGTGGTGTTAATTTTTTCCCTTGATTTTTGGTCAATATTTCTTTTTGCTACACTAATTGGGATGTCTATTGATGTAATAATATTTGCTGCATCAAGTTCCGACCCAATTCAATGACACTGTGTCCGAGAACTCAGCAGAGAGTGACCTTGTGTCTATCGCCTATTTCGTTTATGGCTCTTTGACAGTCCCTGACTGTCTTTTATTTAATAGTTGCGCTGTCTAGTGCTTTTATAGCCGCCTGACTGTTTACGAAGATTGTAATCTTCGAAGGTTCGAGGTGCTTTTGTAGATATGGTTCTTGCTGCCTTATCGATGGCGACTATTTCAGCTTGGAAGACGCTGCATTCTGGGAGTTTATACGAGTCATATATACATAAGGACTCGCAGAATACTCCGGCTCCTGTACCTACTTCCATTTTTGACCCGTCAGTGTAGATTTGTATTTTTTGCGTACGCTTGCGTGCGTGTTAGTGATGCAATCCTGGGGGCAATAAACAGATCTGTGGCAATAAACAGAGGCTGCTATTGTCGAAACGATGTCGTTCGATCGTTTTCATTTTACGTGATCTGGCCCCTGGCTTTGGGGTATATCATGGGTAGAGTAGATTTTATTGAAGCTCTGATACGGAATCATGTAGTCCGTTTTTCTAGCCAGATCGAAACTCAAGTATTTTTGAATTATGGAGCCCAGGGTTTTGCCTCCTTTAGGCGGAGGGCTCCCTTGGCTGTCACTGTCATGCTACAAATGTATTCACCTAGGGGTGGAAGATTTAGAATCATCTCCACTCCAGCCCGGCTTGAGGTGTTGATCTCACTGCTCCCGTTATGCCGATGTATGCCAGTCTCTGTACCTTGGATAGGTTATTGAGATAGGTTGCCTTTTATTTTGCCTTCCACCATGCAATGGACCCATAAGTAAGTATATGGGTCTTATAATTGCTGTATACATCCAATGGATTATATAAGGACGCATACCCCAGCATTTACCGAAGGTTTTCTTGCATGCGTAGAAGGCACGCTCTTTGCTCTTTCTTCTGTATTAAGTTTCCAGGTAAGTTTAGAGGATGATGCCCAGATAGTTAGCTTCTGAGGAAAGTTTCAGACAAATTCCGTTCAACTTCGGCAGATTGAATTTCTCGATTTTTCTTTTCCTAGTAAATAGGACAGTTTCGGTTTTGCTTGGATTAACTTCAAGGCCGTTTGGTCCTGCCCACGAGGATAATTCATTTAGAGCCGATTCCATGAGTTAGCTAATAGTGGGGAGATATCTTCCCCTTATTAGGACTACAATGTCGTCTGCGTATGCTACAATTTTTGTCCCTTTTATCTTTAGAGCCATAAGGATCTTATTGACCAATAGGAGCCACAGGAGAGGAGATATGACGCCCCCCTGTGGAGTACCCCTGGGCCCTGGGTCACCATTTTCCGTATGTTGCTCTCACCGATCAGAGTTAATTAATCTGCTGTTAAGCATTTCGTAAATCCAGTTTGTAATTTCTTGTTTCACTCTTAGGTCTCCGATATGTTTTAACATTGTTAAATGATCCTTCAATGTCCAAAAATTCGTTATTTAAAGTATGGTCTTGTTCTTGTATCGATGGCAATAATAGTTGCCGTTGCATTATAGGCTTTGTTGCAATAAACTGGTTTAAGTAAATCAAAACATTTACAATAATCCAAAGGATAACAATGCCAAAGTAGTTTACATGTATACATACATAGACATATACCTATACCTACTTCAACTATATTACATCATTAAACTGCAACAATAGTGTGAGTAATACAATATTCTATTCATGCACAGAAGTAAATATTGTAATTCAAAGTTAAAAGCCGATTTCACAGAACGTCCGGTGTGTCCATTCCCATGGAATTAAACCGCATTAAGTTTCCGCACCAATATCCGTGTGTATATTCAACACCCACATACCTACCACACAAATAACACAACCCCAGTTGTATCTTTCAAAAGGATTATCAATTTTTCTGTTTGTTTATCAAAACAGACCTTTTATCTGTTATCATTGCCATATTTGTTTATACAGGCTTTAGTGTATTGACCAATGTGTGACCACACACCAAACTATACCTCCTGTCGACACTGGAATTAGTAACACATTAAAACTGTTTAATGGGAGTGTTGTTCCATTAATGAAATTGATAAAGTTACTGTTGCCATGGCTATTTAAATCCTTGTGCGATTTATAGTTCACAATAGTCATAAAACTCTTATATTTCACTTCCTTTTTTTTTTTATTCTGAATATGGTATTCTTTCCGCCACGGAACCAAGCGCCGTATAATTCGCAATAAAATTCATGGCAATAAAATTGTAAACTGCAGGAGCTACTACCAGCTTTTTATCATATCGAAGAGATTCGAAAAAGATTTGAATAGCGCCATTACCAATCGAAGAAGTAGAGTTTATTGCCGGCAGAAACTCGCGTGCATATTCATCCAAACCAAATGTGTGCATATGGGTTGTGGGTCCGTATGTGACTGTTAAGTAATTGCAGATTTTATGGGGAATTTGTCCAAGTACCATGCTGTATATACGATGACAAGGACTACGAGTATATCCTTGTGAAAATCATATGAAAATCATTCTCTATTTGCACTAAAGTATGTGCGGCAATGAATACGGTCGTAAAAATTTGCATAAGGATGCGACGAATATCTTTTGGGGAAAAACAAACGATTTTTCAAAAACCGAACTTATATTTTTTTTAATGGGATTTTGTTTTTCCATGGAGGAATTAAAAATGTGGATCTCCTTTGTACTATAAAGGAGGTGCTTCTGTTTGAGCTTGTGTGGTGTCTTTTGTAAGTTTTCGGAGAAAACGTTGGAAACTGTGAAAACAAACAATCCGCTTTCACATTGATTTATCCGTTGCCTTTGGGACAATATATCTTTTGCGAAATGACGTTGGGACAACTATACACATACATAAGGCATAAGGTCAGCGCATACAGCATGTTCCTTCTGTCTGGGCAAATCGTGTTACAAATGGTTGTAAATTTTCCACTTTTAATGCACCGCTGTCAAGTTACAGGCGCCATGCAACAGCTAACATTCGAATAAAATATATTAGTGCAAGGATTTAGTGAGCGTATACTTGTGTTGTAGTCGTTGTTAAAGGATAATGTTATGACCTTTGTTTGGGTGAATTTTGGGCTAAGACAAATGGTGGCTTTATTTTGTTGTGCGAAAGGGGCTTAAAATTTATAGTAGTTTCTTGGTTTAGGAGTTGAATTATAACTGGGATTAGTTTGCTAATTTAAAGTGAGACATAATGCGGTTGAATTGTTCATATAAGTGGATTGATTCAATGAATTTAAACTCATGGTAGCTGGCCAAATTGTGTGCTATTAGTGTGCTGGACTACTATGCGAGGGATCCCAGGTTCGATCCCGGAAAAACACAAATCACAAGCTTTTTTCCACTACGAAAAAACAGCCAAGCAACTGGCTGCTGGCTACAAAACCGGAACGCAGGCTCTTCGAGACAGCGAAGGAAACCTAGTCACCGAAGCGCAGGGAATAGTAGATGTGTTTAAGCAGCATTTCCAGCAACTGCTAAATGGGCATCATGTAGAGAGAGTGATAGGGCAAGAAGAGAACCCGCGTCCAGTCAATGAAGAACTAGTTCCACCACCTAGTATAGAAGAAGTTGGCCTAGCTATAAAAAAGCTTAAGAACAACAAAGCCGCAGGCTCTGATGGTTTACCAGCGGAGCTCTTTAAATACGGTGGTGATGTTTTGGTAGGGAGCATGCACCGAATCATCAACCAAGTATGGCTGGAAGAAAACATGCCCGATGACTGGACTATCAGCTCCATATGCCCCATCTACAAAAAAGGCGATCCTATGTCTTGCAAGAACTATCGAGGCATATCCTTGCTTAATGTTGCATACAAGACCCTATCCAACGTACTGTGTGAACGTCTTAAACCGTTCTGCAACACACTAATCGGCACGTACCAGTGTGGCTTCCGGCCCGGCAGATCGACTATAGACCAAATTTTCACACTGAGGCAAATCCTGGAAAAGACCAACGAATTTCAAGTCGAAACTCACCACCTATTCATCGACTTCAAAGCCGCGTATGATAGCATACATCGTCAGGAGCTCTATGTGGCGATGGCCGAATTCGGAATCCCGGCAAAACTGATTCAGCTGTGTCGCGTGACGCTGGAAAACACGCGCTGCAACGTGCAGTTTGGAAACAGCTCCTCCGATCTATTTCAAACTTGCACCGGATTTCGGCAAGGAGACGCGCTGTCATGCGACTTCTTCAATCTCGTACTGGAGCAGATAGTGCGCAGGGCAGGTATCAACACGGAAGGCACTATCTTCAACAGATCCGTACAGCTACTGGGCTATGCGGACGATATTGACATCATCGGTCGCTCCCAGCGTGCCGTGGTAGAAGCGTTCACGGCGATTGAAGAACAGGCGAAGTCCGTTGGCCTTCAAGTAAATGAGGACAAGACTAAGTACATGCTATCAACAAACAAACAAGCATCTGTCCACCGCCTAGGACAAAACGTCACTATTGATAGCAACAACTTCGAGGTAGTTAAGGAGTTCACCTACCTCGGAGTAAACATGAACTCCACGAATGACACCCTAGTGGAGATCCGGCGAAGAATTACCCTAGGAAACCGTTGCTACTTCGGTTTGGCAAAACAACTGGGTTCAAAACTCCTAACTCGAAGGACGAAATGTGTGCTCTACAAAACCCTCATCCTGCCAGTTCTGCTTTATGGCGCCGAGTGCTGGACGAAAAGCAAGAAGGGAGAGCTGATACTGGGCTCCTTCGAAAGAAAAATACTTCGGCGGATTTTTGGTCCTGTGTGCGAGGAGGGCGAATGGAGGAGAAGATACAACCGCGAACTCTATGAGCTGTACCAAGATGTGGATGTAGTCCAAAAAGCCAAAACACGTCGACTACATTGGCTCGGCCACATCGAGCGAATGGACAATAATGCTCCAGCTAAGAGGATCTTCGAATCCCAGCCCCCAGGTTCGAGAAGACAAGGAAGACCGAACCTCCGTTTCAAAGACCAAGCCATCGCGGATACCAGAGCGCTTGGTCTCGACAACTGGAAGCAGCGTGCCCGGGATCGTAGAGGATGGAAGGCAGAGACTCTTCACGGGTCGGCAGCCCGATAAGTAAGTAAGTAAGTATTTGGAACGAGCATTAAAAAAATCGATTTAGAGAAAAAGATCCTCAATACAACATTTATCAAAATATAAGAAAAAATTATGGAGTAATAGTCTAAGAGCCCGCAGTAAATTTTGGACGTGAAAGGCAACCGGATGAATTTTACATAAATACGTTGCTCTGATGCCCAAGATTTCAAATATGCCCGTCTGGCAGCGCTTAATGGCAGCTAAAGCAAGCAACTGCATATTAAAAATGCGCTATGATTCACAAAAGGAATAAATTGGTGCAACCGCTTGTATCTACTACCAAATAATAGAGAATGGTCCGCTCAGTACAAATACATGTATCCAAGACGTTTTAGGTGTCGCCAAAGCCCTGCCAGACGCAGTGGAAATGCATCAAAAATTCCAATTTTGAATAATTAATGCAACCACTTAATTTTTATTTTAGAATTTAGAGAAAAACTCCTTGATAACGAATAGATATATAAATCCAAGACGTTTCACGTGTCGCCAAGTCCTTGCCAGACGCATCCAAAGGTTAGAGATCCGCTAAAAATGCCCTATTTATATCTACACAAAAAATCGCAACTGAATATTAAATAATTGACGCAACCATACAAAATTTCTTTTAAGCGTGGACTGAAACACTAGAAACATAACTGCATAAGTCCAAGACGCTTCATTTGCCGCCAAGTCCTTGCCAGACGCATCCAAATGTTAAAAATCCGCTAAAAATGCCCTATATATACCCAAAAACTAACAACTGACCATTAAATAATTAACGCAACCACACAAAATCTCTCCTAAGTATAGACTAAAATACCAGAAAACTGCATAAGTCCAAGACGTTTCACTTGTCGCCAAGTCATGCTTTAGCTGCCATTAAGCGCTGCCAGACGGGCATATTTGAAATCTTGGGCATCAGAGCAACGTATTTATGTAAAATTCAATCGGTTGCCTTTCACGTCCAAAATTTACTGCGGGCTCTCGGTCCGACACGACTTTCATGGGAACTCATGTGTGGCCCAGCACTTTGAGATAGTCAAGGATGCCTCAGTGAGATTGTATTATTTGCAAATGGACATGGACCTGATAGTCGAACCTGTCACCCACGGATACTATCCGTATGAAAACCGGATTTTGAGTGTCTATATGATAATACATAAATATTTCCGTCACTATTCTCTAGAGTCAACTCTTGAAACAGAATGAATTTGAATTCAATACGCCAAACGGCCGGCCTCTCAAAAAATATATACCCCGTACTGCACAGCAAAATGGAAGGCATACCTAGAAGGCAGAAGTCTATACCTACCTTCAGTAAGTAAAACCCGATAGGATCTGGAATAAGAATTTTCTTAAGTGTTCATTGGAGATATCCCTTTTGTGGTATACTCGTAGCTTGGACATATTTGCAAGTGGCAAACAGACCAACCGAATAATAAAAGACAACATTTTAATTAGAAGAAAACATCTCGAAAACGTAATACCTCACCCATAACTCGTAAAACGTTAAATTGCTTAAATCATTAACCATTCTCTGTGACCCGTCAAGAGAGGTCTACAAATAAATAAACAAGCCCTTCTCTATAAAAGATGAATTTCGGGGATAAACATTTTTAATGCATAGCTGTTCGTAGTCTAATAATTTTACGATGCGCTTTAGAAAATTATGAAAAAACAAAAATTTCCCCCAAAGGGTTATAGGGGTGAAAGTGAGTGCTGAAACCAATCTACTTTGAGTATGCCGCTGTATAAGTCGATTAAATCATTTACTCAAGTCCTCATTAAATTGCTATAAAACTTATGCCTTGTGCACTTATAATTAAATGTATACCAGTAGTGAGCATTTCACTGCACAGTAACGCTTCAAGTTCTACAGTTCCGCATTCAATCAAAAACTCCACCACCACTATTATTCAGAGTCGCAATAGAAAACCACCCAACCCAGCCCCACCCCAAGCCTTTCCTTTTACGATCCTTGATATACAACGAATTTTTCTTTATGATTTGTATTCATCTATGTTTTATTGCCCGCTATGAAGACCGTAAAAGATGGATGGATTTTCGGGCGTACACATTTGGCTAATTTAACCCGACCGCACTATGCTTCGCGCAGTCATCCTTATCCTTATCCTCGAAGCAGATGGATAAAGACAGATTCGTTTATTCCTAGTGCACGATATTCCCATGTTGGACTTGTGCAGGCAAGATGATATTTTTAGTATTTTTCTGGTCGCAGCAGTGGTGGCTGAAAGTTTTATAACTTTACCGCTTTTTATCTTTAATTACTTGCGGCGCGCGTTTTATACGAGCATGGTGGGGTTAAGGCAAAATAAAATTTAAATTGGATATACAGTTGAGACTGCCATATTGTACATGGTACAACTTCCTTTCGGATGCCGACCACCGTCATCGTCACTATACACGATTTGCAGTGTGGGAGGATATTCCGTATAAGCGTGAAGATAATATCCCTTTTGGATTTTAGAATTCTGATGATGCGGTCTTCACCTTTCAGTTGGGAATTGCAAAGGATATAATATACAGAGTCCGTTGAAGACGTAGTAAAACTTCTGTTCTCGCCAAAATTAGAATGCACGAAGGACCAAAAATGCAGTTTTTGTTGTTGCTTTTGTTCCTTCTGTTGATTCACCACGACCGTAGTTTGATTTTAATTGTATACCAATTTGCATATTGAAAGACGCACAGCTTATTCGGGCCAAGTTTATATTAAAAAAATAAAAACAAGAATGGAAGAGGAAATTACAGACGTCGTCGTCGGTCGGTCGTTCCCATGGACCATGAAGGAGTATTTCCATTTTCACAGGTCGACTCAGAAGACTGCTTTGGTTCTTTCTTCATTCCCGAGAATAACCCGTATATATATACGCAGACAGGTTATGTACCAGTTGTAATGAAATTTTGCACTTGTTGTCCTTCGTGCTGCTGGATACTGTATTGTGCTAATTACAGAGTATTAGGTAAATAAGAGAAAGCAAAAAAAAAAAAATATTGCCAGCCCCAGAGCACGTAGAGAATTTTTAATTAAACAATTCTTAAACGGAAATTATGTTGTAGGACTGTCTCTGTGTGTCTACAGTTTGTGAGCATTCGTGCAATAGTTTTACGGTGTCCTTCCTGTGGGGAATGATACTAATTTAATCGCTTAATTAGTAGCCTCCTCTGGTCTCTTTGTAACGATTTAAGCTGAATTTATGAGCGGAATTATTCCCTAATTCAATTCAATTTGAAAATTGGCATGATATGGTCACAATCTATAGAGTCAAATAAAATTTAAAAGTGACTCATGGTTAAATTTTCTTAATCGGCCCACATTTTAATATAAACAATTCCCTTACCACCTCTATATATTTAATTTAATAATTCGAATTTAAATCCTCGATAATTATGTATATCCTACATAAAGCTATTTATATGCTCTGCATATTTTATAAGCCCGTTTATTACAATTACAATGCCCCAAATTCAACATGTAATATACAAAATTTCAATTATGTATGCATGCTTCAATAATCAAGGATGGTCCATTATGTGTGTATTATGCGCATTCATCAGGTTTATTGAACCGAATTTTTGTGGCGAGTGCACTTTGCAAACGAACACGTATTTTCGTTTTGAATAACCCAGTGCCATGGAGATGAAAGTCGCTCTACAATTGGTAAATATGGCTTTTTTTAATTTAAAATAATGACCACTGCATATTAATTTACGAAAAAGCTTTTTGGCCATACGTATATTACTTTTGTGCATTTACTTGCCAGCGGCATCATTATACATTTATACAGTGTTTACGTTACTATATTAAATTGTGAGAGTACAAATATACATTTTTGGAAAGAAAATGTTGAAATTATTTTAGAAGAATGTATAAATTGCAGAAGGGACACTGATACATTTAAGAGGTCACATACAGCCAGATCCATATTGAGAAGACTATTTATAGTGGCATCACCCATCCCATCACATAAAGAAAGGAGTCGGTCCTACCTCTATTACAGATTACGCCCGCTTTCATCTGGATTCTAAAAATAATAAACTGGAAACCGAGGGTACACGTAGGATAGTAGACGAAAAAGGATGGATACAATGAAAGAAGTGTAGCATTAAGTCGATTAGAAGATGTCACTATTCGAATGAGGACTGTCAATGTAAACTTTGTCCAAAGGCTGCAAAAAATAGTAGGTACTAGAGCTCCACAATTCAAAGAGATTTACTTTTGAACAATTAATTTTCTGGACACATATTGAAAGTTAGGCAACTAGTGTAGAGTGGTTCCCAATATTTTTGTGTCGCGGAGCACTTTTCAGGACAGAAATTCCCCGCAGGGCACTTCGCTGTCCGTATGCAATTTTTCGTAGGTATGGCGAAAGCATAATGACTACCTACTTTCCGATTTTTTTAAAAACTTTGTTGAACTGAAGAAATTAGTAATGTTATGTAACACTTTTGTTTATAAATTGTTATAGTAGGCTTTATATAGTTCAAAAAGATCCAGTTTATTTTATTCACAACGTTTCGCATCTGAAGACATCATCATGCAAATATTGTATTCACTCTTTAGTGAACCAAATAAACTGTTTACTATAAGACTATAACCCAAAAATAAGTAGGTAAATAAAATTAAAAAAAAAAAAAAAAATAAAATAAATAATGTTAAAAAAAAAAAAAATAAGGAACTCATAAATATGTACATAAATGAGATTTTTAAATAAATATGTCATAGTTCCGAAAGTTTAATTCTAGTTACAAATATTTTGGTGACCACAGATTTAGAATTATATGTCTTCATATTACTTAGAAACAAAATATATTGTTACTAACGGACCCGGCAAGCGTTGTTTGTACATTTTCATCGTCCATCAATTGGTCTTTTTATTTAACCAATGTGTCCGGACTGAGTCTGCACTCCGTGTGCTTTTTTTTTTTTTTTTTATCGCATTTTTAACAAACAGTGCTCAAACAAAATCGCCAGCTGCATTCCACCCCTTCAGAAATTCAACCGCAATACTCGTCATGCTAGGAATGCTCATCAGTCTATCTTCAGTCGTACTATGAAATATAGAGATTCATTCATAAGCCGTACAACACGAATGTGGAATGCTTTACCAAACTCTGTTTTTCCTCCTTGTTACAATATTTACAAACATTTAAAACCAGTGTGCATCGGTATCTCCTATCATATCTATCCTCATTTCCTTAACGCCCGCGCTGTGTAGTCCACCCTACATTAAAAGAGTAGTCATACCCTCTTTAGCGCGTGTTTATTATAAAAAAAAAAAAAAAAAAAAATCGACCGATATTTGCTCAGACGTGTGCCCAGGCTCACGAATTGTATTGCCCAGACATATTTTCCCCGTGACTGTCGAAGAATAGCGTTTGAAATGTATTTTTTTTTTTTTTTTTGTTATGAGAGGTGTCACGCCCTTTTGTCCAAGTCCAATCCCGCCAGGTTTTGTAAAATGCTTCAATCAGGCAATGTTCAGGAATACCTAGTGATTTAAATAAGTTTGTTGTAAGGGTGGTGTCATGGCCCGTTATCCAATCCCACCCACATTTCGCGCGGTTGTTTGTTTGGACAGCACATCAATGTCTACAATTTTACAACTTTAGCTCCCATGGGTGTCGAGATTTAATCATTTAAAATGTATATTTTTTTTATACGGGAGGTACCACGCCCCTTTGTCCAAATTTGATCAAACTTTCACAGAGACACCTTTGGGCCAATAACAAATATTTTCTTAAAATTTGAGTTCAATCAGTTCGGTAGTTTTCTAGATATAAGATTTTTTAGTTTTTTTTTTGTATGGGAGGTGCCACGCCCTTTTATCCAATATTTACAAAATGTGAATCTCAACCATCCTTAAACCCACTCAAACAAACACAAAAAATTTCATTCAAATCGGTCCAGCCGTTTAGGAGGATTTCGATTACAACACACGTACAGAAGAATTATGTATCTACATATATAAAAAAATTAGACACAATCTTCAGAGAAAAAAATTCTTATATTAATGAGTACAATAGTACATACCAAGATAATATTTTTCAGTATTTAACTAATGGCTAACATTTTTTCGTCTACAAATAAATAGTATTTTGCAGAAAAAAAACGTCTGAAATTTAATAGAAATCGTCTGAAAATAAATAGAAATCATCAGAAATCGTCTGAAAAATTTAAAAAGTTTGAGTGAAAGTGAATATTCATAGATGAATTCTGAGAATGCTGAAGATTTATTCAGATTTTCAGACGAATATTTAAAAAAAGCTGACAAAAACTAGCAGATGAACAAATTAGAAGATGAAAATAATTTCGTTTCAGACGCAATTGTTTCAACCTTTAACTAATTGTTTAAAATTAATAGATTAAAAAAAAATCCAAAATATTTTTAACTACTTAACTAAAAAATAAAATTCCAGTTTCCAAAACTTATAAAAAAAATACTTATATTTAGTTGAATAGTTTTTATTTTTTAAAACGGGCAGTCAATCTTTTCTGAAGACGTTCCACTAAAATACGGCATTTTAATGGTTGTTCCAGACAGCTCCTTAATTTTTCCGATTCCAAAACATTTATTTTGTTATCCGTGAGCCATTGCTTCACTATGCTAAGGATCGTTGTCGAAAAGGGTCCCGTAGTATTCTCTAAAATGTTTTTTTTTTTATATCAATTCGACACCCTATACGAACTAATGGATCAACACTGACCGCAGACCATTAGGTACGTTCAATTCCAGCAATCTTTATGGAGTTAAGCGTGAACCTTGGGAGCAATTCGTTGTTTGGAGGACGATTGATATACATTTTTCCATCGGATCCAAATAAATCAATTTTGTATTCGTCTCTAAAAACCTTATTTTTTTCTAAAATTCAAATAATTTTTGTAAGTGTAATTTTGCGAAATCCTTTGTTGACATAATGTAAGTGCTTTTACGTAATATGCATCCACGAAGATTTTGTTCTACGAGACTGCGCCTAATAGCTCGGACAGAGAGTTCTTGATAGATTTTAGGTGCAATAATTTGCCTAATTTTTGTGAACATTAAAAATGAGTTGGCTCTATACTTTGCAGGCAAATCTGAGTGTCTTCCTTTGAAGTACCTAGTTTTAGTTTTACGTCCAATCTCCATTCTTTTGGGGTTCCCAAAACTTCCATTAATTTTAAAAACTTGTATTGTGCCGAAAACAATGTTCGTAGAATAACCAAATCTTTTCGCTATCAACGCTATTCATTCGTTTCCATTTTGTTAGGTAGCTTTGAAGTTCTGGACACGGTTTATTTTTATCCATTTTTTTACCTTGTAATCAACACACAAATACGATTGCTGCAAATAAAATGACAAAGTTTCATGACAAGTTTCAGAAGCACACAATTAACCAATCTGATGGAAAATTTCTTAATATTTCCCATTTTTCCGCAGAGCAGGTGGATATTCATCGCGGAAATATTCATTGGGGAAAATCGAGTCTAGTTTAGAAATATTCCATTGCAACTTCAGATTTCAATTATTTTCAGAACACTAAACGATTGCGATCAAGATTCTCAATATTCCAGTTAGTGCATAGGTATAAATTCAGAACAAAAAACGAGCTAATATCAAGAATATCAGTCCTATTCAAGCATATTCGTTGACGAAAGTATTGTAACTCGGAAAATCGTATTCCAAGTACAAAATTCTTATTTTGAGCTTATAAGCTTAAAAATCTTATTTCAAACCTGTTTAGAGATTATTTTAAGAATGTTCGTTCTTATTTTAAGAATACAAAGGCTACGTGTTTTGGACCATTGTCAGCTTTGCGCAGAGGCGATATCGTAACCAATGAGGTCCTACCGAGGTGCGATTATTGCTAGTTGAAAACTTTAACTTTGATTAAGCTCGAAAACGCCTTGAATGAGAATGAAACCACCTTAAAATGAGAAAGATATTCTTAAAACAAGACCAAAAAATCCTCTTTTGAGATTTTTAGTAAGCTAAAAATCTTATTTCAAACCTGTTTAGAGATTATTTTAATAATGTGGTTGTTACATTATGCCTGAAACAAACCCTCCCCCACATATACCTACATATCTCCCTCTTTATGGGATATTGTAGGTTACAATAAAATGTAAACGATTGCAATTTTTTGAAATGGACATACCTCAGATTGGCGTTGCCGTACCCCAAAACAACAAGTCTACATTTTACAATACTAGGTATACATTTTAATATTATAGTAGGGGTATTCACGATTCGGTGTATCTAGGTTTAGTAAAATTGTGAAATTGTATTTTTTTTATCACATAGTGAGCACACTTTTTCTAATCTCTATAGCAATACTAGACATTTTCTAATCTCTATAGGACCACTAGAAAATAACAAAAAACATTAGAAATCGAACTGACATTTGCGAACTAATACATTTTACACTGTTGTATTTTGTTGTTACTATAGGTCTGGGGTATAGTGAAAGTGTAAAAGTGTGTTGTTGTTATAGTGTATAAGAAAATTTCGCACTTTTACACTTTCACAATGGTACTAGACCTGATACACCGAATCGTGAATACCCCTAGTATGTTTTAGGAAACCCCTTTTGTACAATACTTGTTGTTTTTTTTTTTTTTTTTTTTGTATAATGGCCGTAGTAATTCATTATTCTTTGATGTAGAGCTGCAATTACTTACCAAGCTCAAGCATGTGATTCACTATCCCAGATTAGTATATCCTTAAGTATTCAACACCATTTAAGCGTATCAACATGAATCGCCTTCCCTCACACATCATTTCACAGAATTACAAGATTTCTCCATTTTAATTATGCACAAACATACGGTGCAATATACGCCTGCACTTGGTGATAAACATTTCGTTATATTTATAGGCATTAGTAGTGCCGGTTACATGTTAATTCGCTATCAGCAATTTTAATGAAATTACACATTCTATGATTATCGAAGGAACATAATATTGTGTAGATATACACACACACACACCACATAGAAATAATTTACTTAGTTGATTGCAAATTAAACTTGATACGATTAATGACAGCATCCTTATCTAATGGCATTTCAATGCGTATATACATACAGATGCAATATCCCCGCCAGGATATTGCTATTGCTACCCATTTACGGCCTGCAACAGCATCACCTTACAACTAATTGCTAAATGACCGATTAATACATAAAGGCCTCGCAAAATTAATTGTCAATCTAAAGTGTGCACTCGCCTGTGCGTATAAGGAATTTAATTCTGACATATTAAATGAGTATCTTAATATGTACATGAGTATAGATAGGTATATAGCTCTTCTAATGAGCGGCTATCGGCAACTACTGATAACCGGCTGAGACTGCCGCACCAGGAGGTGTGAGGTAGAATATCTTGAAACAAGAAGTGACGGGTAATTTCCTTAAAGTCATTTAATTTCATGACAAGTCGAATTTACTTTGCTTATCCTGTGGGGGGCAAAAAGGATGCCCACCTTACCATCTACTTTTGTGTGTCTTGTAATTATGTAGTTGGACAGAATGTCACAATATTGTTGTCTAATGAATGAATGTGGTGGTTGGGTGTGTATGAATCGGGTAGGCGCTGACTGGCATCAACTTGGCGGTGCCCAGCTGTTGTAACTTTTTCATACACATCAATTGTGCTTATTTTACCTCCGCGTGGTAACCACCGGGTACTGGCCTCGCCCTTCCGGGCTTGGCTTGCTAAACTTATAAGCGCGAGTGTTGAACACGAAGAAAATAGCAACACTATAATGCTCTGTCGGAAAGACTGACTGAACGAGTCTCAGAAGTCTTACATGAGCTCCTCAGAAAGAGGACGTACGGCGGATGAATTCACGCGATTGAATCAACGGTGACGTCAACAGTCGGCATGACAGATACCTTAATGGGCTACTTCGACGTATTTGGAGCTGAGGCCATTAAGGATTTTTTTTTTTTCAATACTAGTCAGGGTGTTGAAATAGAGATGGTGGCGGAAGAGCCCTTAATGGGTCAACGGCAGCACTCAAATCCCCGAAGCAGGTTACTGACTCCGGAATATCCGGCCCCTTTCGTCCAAGGGGTCACAGAAAGGGCCTGGCCCTCCAGGTTGGGGGTTGTGCGTGGGGTTAACTACCCAACCACGGAAAAACAATATGGTTACGAAGCAACCAAGAGCCTCGGATAAGGACGGATTCACTGTTGACGACCCTGCAAAACGAAATATGGACAATGACGTTCGGATCTGCACGTGGAATGTTCGAACCCTGAACAGACCGCGTGCAGCCGAACAACTAGCGGAGGCCCTAAGCTGCTACAAAGCAGATATCACCGCCATCCAGGAGGTGCGGTGGGATGGGCCGGGCAAAAGAAGGATAAAAAACTGTGACATCTACTACGGTGATTGCTACAGAGAACAGAAGCAGCGTCTATTTGGATGCGGATTCGTTGTAAGCGGCAGACTTAGGCAAGAAGTCTTGAGCTTTCGACACGTTAGTGAACGCCTTACAACTATCCGCATCAAGGCTAAATTCGCCAACATCAGCCTGATATGCGCTCACGCCCCTACCGAAGATAAAGACGATGCTACCAAAGAATGTTTCTACGAGCTCCTCGACAAAACATATGAGCAATGTCCTAAGTATGACGTTAAAATCATCTTGGGTGATTTTAACGCCAAAATAGGAAAGGAGGACATCTTTGGTAGTACAATCGGGAAGTACAGCCTACACGACAACACGTCTGGAAACGGACTTAGGCTAATAGACTTTGCTGCGGGACGTAATGTTACTATAGCTAGCACACGGTTTCCTCACCTCAATATTCACAAAGGAACATGGCGGTCACCAGACCATCAAACGGTCAATCAAATTGACCATGTTGCGATCGACGCAAGGCACTCCTCCAGTATTCTAGATGTTCGAACCTTCCGAGCGGCCAACATAGACTCGGATCACTACCTTGTTGTAGCCAAGGTACGTATGCGGATATCCCAGACACCACAACAACGAGGAAATACTGTGAGGAGATTCAACGTTGAACGGCTACAAACGCAACAAACCGCCAGAACTTTTGCCGATCGCGTCTCCCTCAACCTCTCGAGAAGTCCTTTGCAGCCTTCATCAAGTGCTGAAGACCAGTGGCATCGATGCCAAGAAGCCGTCAGAAAAGCCGCAACTGATGTGCTCGGTTTCACCCGACCACCACCACGAAACCCTTGGTTTGATGAAGAGTGCCGGCAAGCACATGCAGCGAAGCAACTGGCCTACAAAGCGGCGCTGCAGAGAAGGACGAGAGCAGCTCGTGAGCTCTACGAGCAAAAAAGGAGGGAAGAACACCGGCTTCTCCGGAGGAAAAAGAAAGAGCATGAGAAGCGCGCGATCGAGGAAATAGAGAGGTGTTACTCCAGGAACAATGTTCGGAAGTTTTACCAAAAGGTAAAAAGAACGTGTCACGGGAACAAGACCCGAACAGAGACCTGTAGAGACGAACAAGGAAACCTTGTAGTGGAGTCACAGTCGGTGCTGAGGACATGGAAAAACCATTTCTGCAGACTGTTAAACGGCGAAGACGACACATATTCCGCTGTCAGGCAGAATGAACCATTCAACCTGGGCGATGAAAGCCAAGACTTCCGTCCACCTGACCAAAATGAGGTAAGGATAGCAATATCTAAGCTGAAGTCCAACAAAGCTGCAGGACCGGACGGTTTACCGGCCGAGCTTTTTAAGGCAGCGGGAGATGACTTGGTAAAGAGCATACACCAACTTGTTTCTAAAATTTGGTCAGAGGAAAGTATGCCTGATGATTGGAACCTCAGCATCGTTTGCCCGATCTACAAGAAAGGAGACCCTCTAAACTGCGCCAATTATAGAGGCATCAGTCTCCTCAACATCGCCTATAAGATCATATCTGCTGTACTGTGTGAGCGCCTGAAACCATTTGTCAACGAGCTGATTGGTCCCTATCAGTGTGGTTTTAGGCCCGGTAAGTCCACAACCGACCAAATATTCACACTACGGCAGATCCTGGAGAAAACCCAAGAAGTCCAAATCGATACTCACCATCTATTTATCGATTTTAAAGCCGCATATGACAGCATTTATAGAGACGAGCTATACAGAGCCATGTCTAGTTTTGGCATCCCTGCCAAACTTGTCAGATTGTGCAGAATGACGATGGAGAACGCTCGCTGCTCCGTAAAGGTCGGAAATAATCTCACCGAGACCTTTGATGTCAAAAAAGGATTTAGACAAGGTGATGCGCTGTCATGTGACTTTTTCAACATCATTCTTGAGAAAATTGCGCAAAACTCTCAAGCCAATACCAGGGGCACAATTTTCCAAAAGTCACTACTTGCATACGTTGACGACATCGACATCATTGACAGAACACAGCCAGCTGTCACTTTTTCAAATATCAGTACAGAGGCGGCAAAAATGGGTTTATTGGTGAATGAGGGCAAAACAAAATATATGCTGTCAACAAGAAGGGACACACAACATCGACGATTCGGACAGAACGTCACGATAGACAGCTATAACTTTGAGGTGGTTAGGGACTTTATCTACCTCGGCTCCGCTATAAACTCTGATAATGACACCACAGCAGAAATCAAACGAAGAGTTACACTTGCCAACCGCTGTTTCTTTGGCCTAAGAAGGCAACTGACTAGTAAGGCCTTGTCAAGAAACACTAAAGAGACTCTATATAAGACCCTCATCATCCCAGTCCTACTCTATGGCGCAGAAGCATGGACGTTAACAAAGGCGGATGAAGATCTTCTTGGTCGTTTCGAACGCAAAATTCTTCGAGTGATTTTCGGTCCCGTTTGCGTTGACGGGCTTTGGAGGAGAAGATTTAACAGCGAACTCTACGAGCTGTACAGCGACATAGACCTGGTCAGAAAAGTGCGTATCAGTCGACTAAGATGGCTAGGACATGTAGAGCGAATGGACACCAACGCTCCGGCCCGAAGAGTCTTCGATTCCAACCCGGAGGGACAACGCAGTAGAGGAAGACCTCGCCTTAGGTGGCGCGCACAAGTGGAAGGGGACCTCAACCAACTTGGAGTGCGCAACTGGAGGCGGTTAGCCAAAGATCGGGCTAACTGGAGAGGCATGTTGGTTGAGGCCCAGGTCCACCCCGGACTGTAGCGCCATCTAAGTAAAGTAAGTAAGTAAGTAAGTAATGAATGGGTAGGAATTGGAGATGATCCTGAGACTGTAAACGGATGTGGGATATACAACTTTTTTTGACATTTTAGCGGTCGTCTTATCCTATCAATGGAGGTAAAATTTGAAAATCCGGATGCAGACTAGAAGGATAACAAAATTCAATCTATTCTAAGGTATCAATTTAAGACCTTTGGCAGTTATTTTGGTTTTAGATACAGAACAAAAACCGCCTGCAGATACATAGTAGGTAAGATGAAGAAAGTCACAAGTGCAGTCCACGCACATCCAACAATATCTTAATAGTTTTTCACATAAAAAGGCGACTGTAAGTAAGTCTATCTACATGGATACACGAAACATCAAGAAATTAGATTTGGTCACGAGGAAGATCCATAAAATTCAGAATTCGTATCTCGTGATGAAGTCACAAATCAATATAGAATGTATAGTCAACAGACAACTGCCACATTACGACGTATCCATGTTTATGATCGACCACATCCCAATGATGATGCAGGACATACGAGTAGCATCACGCATGTACCACGATATTTATGTATATAGCGCATTGATTAATAAATTCAAATAAATGTCAGTAGCAGATTACCCAAAAACATACAAAGGACAAGGTGGATTTGATATACAAGATACGTATTCCCACATCCGTTCCTCCATCTCATATTTATATATACGTAAGTGACAAGAAGACAAGGACTCTAATTGAATCTGACACTCGTTTTATTACACAAAAATAGATGGGATTTTCTTATACAGCTCGCACTGTCGAAATTTACGTATCTATTTAACGCAAATAAAACAATAAAAACATGAATCGATTTAACAGTTGCAGGAGTCATATAACTTGCAGCCCTTGTCATTGTTTCTGTTCCGGACTGTTGTCAGACAGTTGGGATTTGCGAATTCAATCGTAAAATCAGGCGAACAATTTACGAGTTTCAAGGATTTCAAGAAGCACAACACACACATTAGATTGGGTATTGGCTTTTGCACACATTACATGTATGGGGTGACGGTTAAAGCAGCGACCCCCGCTCCACTTGTGTATAGTGATAATAATGTCTAAATATGTGTAGCGACTGTAAGACACGGTCGGTGGTGGTATATAGACAAATGAATATACTCGTCAGCTGTCACAGATATTTTACAGAACTATGAAACGCATTTATGAGTGAAACATGTGCTGGAACAGGAATATTGGATAAATATACTGTCAGAGAGATGGTAAAATTACTACTTACACTTACTTATACATTCGTCGATAAGGAAATTACTTTGTATCTAGTAATGTGTTAGATTGGTGAAGTGTAAGTGTTTGGTTCTACTGGATTGCACCCAGAAGAAAGCTCTTATATGTATACAACGAAATTTGCTTGAAACATTTCAAAACTGGTGAAATCCACTACTATAGTCAGGTTTTTCTATTTTATGACATTTTGTCTCAAAGGATTGTGTTCAAAGACAGTCCGAGATAAACCTCCAATTCAATCATAAATTTTCGGACTAAGATTATCCATTAAACAAAAAGTAGAACAATAGGTCCACACATAGGATCCATATATTTTTGTGATTTTTTTTGTCGAGACGAATGAAAGAGATCCAGTCCGAGCGTCATAATTGAGTGTACGTTCGTGACGACACTACAATGTAAATGGATAAAATGCATGCTAGAGAACAAATTAATAAGAACCTTATTAGGCACTTAGACAGTAATAAACTCAGTATGATAGCTACGAAAGGATTTTCCTCCAGGGAGGAGTACTCTCACCCCTACTGTGGTGAATCGTAGTAAATGAACTACTGACTAATGAACTACTACTAAGTAACGATGGTTTCTATGTCCAAGGATATGCAGTAGACATAGCTTAGCTATCCTAATCAGAGGTAAATTCGAAGACACAATCTCGAATCGCCTCCAGAGGGCTCTAAAGTCTAAACCTAGTTGCTGCACAAAAGTTGGCCTCAAAGTCAATCCTAAGACAAGAACTATAGGGCATAGTTGTATTCGCCAAGAGAAGAAAGCGTGAGAGACTTAGAAATGCTACACTCTTCGGCGAAATAATAGAGTTCTCAATGGAAGTCAAATATCTAGGAATCATAGTGGATGAAAAACTTACCATGAGTCAAGACGGCCAGGATGTCCCTATGGACCAGCAAAAATCTACTCGATAAAAACTGAGGGCTTAACCCCAAAATGACACTGGGGATGTACACGACAATAAAGAGACATCTGGGTGCCAAAAGGCACAGTGCGTATGTGAAGGTGACGAAAAAGCAGACGAGTTAGCCAGAAAAGGATCCGCATCTCAATTCATGATACCAAGACCATTCTGCGGGCTTCCAATTAACACTATAAAAGGTAATATGAAATCTTGGCTAGAAGAAAAGAAATACAAGCCAAAAAATTTATGTCAAACAGTTCCCACAAAAAAACGAAAGAACTACTACATTTAAGTAGAAGTCAGATTCGATTGGTCACAGGTTTCCTAACAAGAGACTCCCGTGTCAAAAAACACTTGATGACCATGGGTATAGCACAAGACAGTTGCAGATTGTGCAACGGGACTCACAATAGGCCCCCTTGTGGCAGCAGTGATCTGGGATTCAGTATATTACCTCCTCGCCCCTACAATCTACAATCTAGTACGTTCCCCAAAAGTGGGGCAGTAAAAACAACCTTCAGATGTACCTATAATTTGTGTTTTTCTGTCAGTTGAACCTGAGAACCGTTCCTCAGTTCATACTTTTGTCCGTAATATAAAATTTTACGGTATTCAACTGAAATTTGAAAACATTCCTAAAAACTTATGCCACAACATAAGTTCAACAAACTGACCACAAAGTTCATAATTAGGTACTGCATTACCCCTTTCCACTTAGTCTTGCATCAGCTCCTTAAAAGTTATAATTTCTATCTACTCCACTGCTCCATAGAGAAGATTATGTCCACAAAATAGAAGCGACCCATCAAAAGCCATCTGTCACAAAATTAGATGCTCCAAATGACCAAACAAAAAAAAGTTCCACCACTACACTAAGTAGTTAACTTTTCGGTCCATAGTAAATTACCTTGTTACGGTGATTGTGATCCATCTTCCGGAATCAATTTTTTTTTTTGCCCAACATCCGCACTCCTAATTATCCACCCAAGCACGCGAGTTGCCTGGATTACTTCCAATTTTCCTACAAAAAAATAAAATAAAATTCTCCAAATAATGGATAGGAAAATCGGAAAAAAGGAAAAAAAAAATTCATTCATGAAACTTGATCCTTAAATTTAATGCGCTCTTCTTGTTTTTTTTTTTCTAAAATTAAAATGAAATACAACTTTTCGCATCCCCGGATACAAGAACAAGAACCAGATAAAGAGACACACTGTGCCGTGAAGCGTGGAGCTCATTACCCATCGGTAATTCATTTTCTTTCGATCTATACATACAGATATATAATGGATACTATTAAATAGCAGTTAATACGGTACCGATGGGGTACGTATCGTATCCTATCTCTGCACCTTTGCTGCTTGTGTAAATGGAGATGATTTTAATTGAACTTATTTTATTACCGTCTATCGTTGGTAAAATTTACGAGGATGAAAATTATCCTTGATATTTTAAATAAATTGCACTTTGCCATGGTGAATCCCTTTTCGTATTATATAGATCGTATACCGTTTTTCTTTTATTCATCCTTGCGAAAAATATGCAAAGGCAATAACTTGCAGAAAGGAGACCACCACCAACCAATGCCAACATTTTTTATCTATTCACTTTTTGGTTTTGCAAACTCCAAGGATGTTGCATATAAAAGAAAACGGGATTTTTTTTATATTTTTTAATTTTCTTCCATTCTAATGTCGTGTATAAATTTTCGGATGGAAAACGAAATTAAAAGGAAAAAAATCATAAAATTTCACATGTGGAACGCGATAAAAGCGGTGAAGCGTGAAACGAAAATAAGCATTCATCGTGGGTGGCTATTGGTGACGATGCTGTTTATATCCTTAATTTATTTTTTCCTATTTGTTTGTATATACGTATTAGGAGTATTATATGGAAAGCGCGGAGAGGCTATGGGTAGTTAAATTTCTTTGATTTCAAAATAAAAAGCACCTTCCCCGAGAGATAAAGTCCGCATACGAATACGAGTACTGATGTCGACTATCAATGGGGATGTATCCTTTATGATCAGATAGAGATTTTAAGACGGTCGAAGACATTAACTGTGCGGAATGGGGTTCTACTGTCATACCTCTAAGATTGCACAATAGCGCAAATATCTCGAATTTCGATCTGGGCAAACTTTATATGGCAGGCAATATAATGTGTTCCTTATAAACATTTTTTTCTTTTATAGAAAGCAACAGTAAAGTGTGTAGCTGGGCGCAATCTTCTTGTTTCGTATCGTTAAACTTTAGCTGTTACACTTGAGGAATTCGCACATTAAAAAGAAATAAATTTTAAATTGAATAGGACCAATCAATTAAAATCGTTGATTTTGGATTTGCCATAAAAGGAGTACATTTTTTTTTTTACGAAGACCCATAAGGATATCAATAAAAAGGAACTCTTCGCTTTGTTCGGGGCTTTTGTAAAGAAAAGGGGTTATTTTGTATGGAATATTTTATCGAAACTTTTTAACTATACCTAAGGGGGAAGTGAAGAAAGACGGCTCTTCCATTATTGTTGTAAGAATGGAGTAGAAGTGTAATTCAATACTTGAGTTCAGATATTTAAGTGGCGACTATGACTATGAGAGTTGTCCTGCCTGGTGTATCTACATATACAGTGACGGCAAAAACATTCCGGATTTTTTCTATAATATTTTCCTTATATTAGGTGTATTGTAAAGGTATTATATTTTAAAGGTAACTATAAAGGTTTCTAATGGAATTCTTCAAATTATTAATTGTATTAAGTTGAAGGATTTCTCCTTGATGTTAAGAAAAATATTACATATATCAAAAAAAAATCCGGAATGTTTTTGCCGTCACTGTAAATCTTTTTTTGATTTTACGAGAATAAAACATGGTTTTCTAAGGAAAGATTGATCATTTTTATTAAGGTTGGTGTGGTCCCTATATGTGGCCATCTATGTCAACCATGAAGATAGTTAATCCGGCGAAGATTTACTCTAAACTGACATACCCTTTTCATGTTGGTAAGGTTGATGTATATTAAATATAGCCTATACGAGCTAAGAAGAAGTTATACTTACCTCTTGACCTATACACAGAAAAGATACGTGCTATAAGACTCAAGGAGTCTGGGTGCTGGGATTGCAAGGCCGTACATAACAACATCCTGGATTCGTTACCAAACGGCATGGTCACGCCTCCAATCGGCATCACACCCAATTTGAACTTCAAGAAAGGCTTCCACGTTTTCCCACAAGACCTCAGTGGAAGAGCGCCGAAGTAGTGAAGGGCTTCGACACCTTCATATACACCGACGGATCTAAGATCAACTGTGTTGTGGAGGCCGGTGTTTATTCGAAATCACCGAAAATATTGATGTCATACCGCTTACCAGCATTTTCCAGGCGGAATTACTGGCCATCCAAGAGGCCTGCACTCAACTAGGGCGTGACAAAACGCACAAACAAAACATTGCTATCCATATAGATAGCCAAGGTCAAGCCGCCATCAAAGCAATCTTCTCAACTACAATATCCTCCAAACTGGGTGCAAGAGTACCGTGCCGGTACGAGCTTGCCCGTCTGGGGGAATGTTTCATTGTCACACTTCTCTGGGTTCCATACATGACATAGTGACTTAACAGGTAACGAGCGGGCGGATGATCTAGCCCTGTAAGACACAGCTAACTCGCGTTAAGCGTCCACATTTCGCTAGGAGCAAATACACTCATAATTTCTGCAGAAAGCCAATCTCCAATTATAGGGTTTGACAAACGGCGTCATATCAAGAAAAATATTATGGCCCACCTACGATCAAAATAGAACGGCCAGCCCAATAAATTGAAAACGCTTTGTTTTGAAAAATGTATTGATATGGTTAGCACTTTTTGCTGAGGTGTTCCCAGCTGACCGGGATACATGTTTCCCTGGTGGTCTTGTCTTTGTCGTATTACTATTTAAAATGTTCACCTTTTTACAACCTTTTTACGACTTTTTGTAGAGTGTGGTTCCCCCAGTACAATATCATTGCCTTCCTTGAATTGTCGTCTATCCACGTCAATACAAAGATTTGTTAGACTCACTAAAGGGGCTAAGGGGGGGGGGGCGCTTTTCAAGAGTCGACAAATCAGGGAAGTAACATTTACTAACTTTAGCAACTAAAAAATAATTGGCAACAAAAACGAACAATTTTCAAAAATTAGCACAGAACAAAATGTTAAAAATTAAGAAGTGAGCTTGGATTTTCACTAGGTACAGGTTTTCAAACTTCTAAATGTCACAAGTCGGCATTTTCAAAGGTTCCACCAAAGATTCGATTCGATTTTAAAAAGTACGGTCGGTATCGGTGAATTTGAGAAAACATTCAAAATCTTATACATATCTCGAACCACCTAATCGATGGAGTTCAAGTATACAGACAATCTTAGGTATTGGCCCAGGATAGTTCCTGTGAGATTTGGTCAGCATTTTAAAAGTTTTGGCAAGTTCCTAAAATAAGTCGGCATTTTATTGAAAGTTTTCCCCCCCACGGCTCAACCCTCGCTACGCCCCTGCTCACTAAGTGTATTATTGCTCTTATCATTTGTGCCAGCAAATCCCACGCGAAAATACAGTAGTTATATAAGGTTTGTCTGGAAGACCTTCATCATCATATTTTACTGGAGAGGGTATTTAAAATATCCTTGATTTAGAAACCTTAGCTACATGCTAGCATTCCGCTTTAGACCAAAGAGGTATACAGTTTGGATCGGCTTTGCTTGTTCTATTGGAAACGCACTGTGTGGACGAATTTTAAGCCGCATTCAAGCAACATGTCTGACTACAAGGCTTCTCTTTGCACTTGTAGGCATGGAAACATAGTACCCCATTTTTATAATGTCCCCTAGAAGTAGGTCTGCAATATTAGCTGAACTTGCCTGAATCTCTTTATCCCGTATCATCTCACAATACAGCTAGGTATTCATCAAAATGTGGACTTCTTCGAAAAACGCTTCCTTTATAAGGATTCTATGATACAAAGTATTATTTCAAATTTAAAAAGACCGCCAAATGACAGAACAAAACATGTGGATCATCATTACATTCGATTCAAAGATTGACCTCTGCCCCTTTTCGAAATCTACACTTCAACCCTCCTGCTTACAAAATGTTTCTTTGTAGGTATATCCCTGTTCAATTCTATACAGAACTTAATGTCCTTTCTTAACAATACGAAACACAAATTACCCTTTACAAATAATAGAATTCGAGTACACTTCGTGTATACTTCCTGTTAATAAATATGTCCGAAGCCCTCCCCCAAATAAGTTGTAATTGCAAATTCATGACTTCGTAGCCAAACCCATTTTCAAAGCTCAAATATATTATTGGCTGCGGAAAAAATCCATTTTTCTGTATAGTATTTTAAAACGGACAACAGATAAAGGAAATCGCTTCCAATTTAAAATATTGCATCCGACAATAGACAATGAATCAGCTAACAAAAGCGTTGCATAGAATTTATTGAGAATAAAAAATGAACTGGTTTCCGGTCAATTTTTCATTCCTTTTTATAAAAAAAAATCAAGCAAAGCACCATACCCACACACAAAGGATTCTCTCACTCAGTCTCCGGCTCGTTTTGTAGCCAATAATATAACGCTAATCATGTGAAAGGAATAGATTTATCATCCGTCCATTGATTCGTTGCGCGCCAAATGATCCAGTATTTTGTGTCATTGCCACCCCTGCCACATTCACATTTGAATCACATATCCTTTCCTTAATCGTAATTCACATTTCCACACTCACACAACGGATTATGGATGCCATAGACAAGACGAAAAAAAAAACAAAATTCAATCGAAACAACGTTGGAGATAAAAAGCTGTCATCAGATTATACACATTCGAGGGAGTATCTTTTATACGTAAGGATAATATTTTCATGTGTCCCTGTGCCCATTCATGGAACACAGAAATGCTCTCATCGTTGCCGCGAAGATTCGCATAGAGAGATGCAAAGTTGTTGATTTTTGTCGAAAAAACAAAACTACACATCAAAGGCGAATTATACAAAATTACAAAACGAAACCATTATCACTCACCCCATCCCCTGTTGTTCTTGGCAGGGGTGCTGCCAGCTACTTAGTGAACGAGCATCTGTTGGCTGATGGTGTATACCTCTGTTTTGGTTTCAGTTCGAAATAATAAAGCTGATTTCAGAGATGACAAATTTGGTCAATTAACTATGAAAATAAACAGCCAGTGACAGTGTTTCTAAGTGCCGGGATCCTGGTGCGGATGGGAGAGGTGGCGGTAAATTAGATAACTGGCGGTTGTAATGGTTACCCAAAAATGATGCTGTAGTATAGTTAGTTATCCAGGCAACATAATTGGATGAGTTTTGGCTTAGGGGTGAACCCTTTTCGGTTTCTATAAATTCTTATTTTTTTTTCCTGCGGACAGTTTTCAATTTATGGTTTATTTATTTGCTTTTTGAGAATAATTTTTAATCCCATAAAGGTTGTTCCCGAATTGGATTACGACTTCTGGAGAGTGATTGCTGAAAGGGTTAAATTCTGAATTATTGATGCGTTCATAAATGTGCAAATTATTCTTTTTTCGAATTCTTAATTAAAGGTCCAATTATGTGGTTTTTATCTAACCTGCTTCGAAGGAAATTTATCTTTTGGGATGTTGTAAATATTTTGCAAAACAGGATTAAAACATTATTCGGCCGCAAGCCGATAAAAACAGGACTTTTTCAATGTAAAGACCAAAGAGAGGGTGCGGTATAGGTACTGGGAACTTTCTTTTTAGCGTGGTTTTGGTTAATTGATTCAAATGGTTCGATATTATGCATTATGTTAGATCATTTAGGGTATGGTATGTCCAAGGGATCAGAAGACAAGTCATCAGAGGAATAAATTAATTAATTTTTAGTTGATGCTTTACTTTACTTTTGGTGCGCCGTTTACAGTTCGGGGTGGACCCTGCCATCAACCAACAAGCCTCTCCAGCTAGTTCGGTCGCTAGCTAGCTGCCTCCAGTTACTCACACCAAAGTTGGTTGAGGTCGCTTTCCAATTGTGCGCGCCACCTAAAGTTGGGTCTTCCTCTTCTACGTTGTCCCTCAGGGTGGACTCAAAGACTCATCGGGTTCACGTGCTCCAGCCATCTCAGCCGTTGTATCTTCAGCTTTTTGACTAGGTAAAATTCCCTGTATAGCCCATAAATCTCGTTGTTAAATCTTCTTCTCCACACTCCTTCGATACAAACTGGACCGAATATCGTCCGAAGAATCTTTCTCTCAAAACAGGTATTTATCCGATTTTGACAGCGACAGCGACCATACAGCAGGACCGGGATGATTAGGGTCTTATAATATCTTCTTGGTTCTATGAGAGAGGGCTTTACTTCTTAGATGCCTTCTTAGCTCGAAGAAACAGCCATTGGCAAGAGTGATTGATTATTCGTTTGATTTCTGCGTTGATGTCATTTTGCGAGGTGATCGTGATAGTGGAGCCGAGGTAGACGAAGTCCTTAACTACTTCGAAGTTGTATCTTCTGTCCATCGTGACGTTTTGTACGAGTCGTTGATGCTGAGACTCCTTTCTCGTTGAGAGCATATACTTGGTTTTGTCCTCAGTTACAGCCAGACCTCTCTTCATCTCCTTCGTTTCAATACGTCTTTCAAATGCGCCACTGATGACAGCTCGCTGCGATCTTCCGATAATGTCAATATCGTCAGCATATGCAACCAGTTGAACAGACTTCTGAAAAATTATATACCTCTGCTGTTGGCTCGTGAGTTTCGTACAATTGCTTCAAGGATGATGTTAAAAAAGTTACAAGATATCGCATCGCCTTGTGTCAAACCTTTTTCGACATCAAAGGGCTCGGTAATGTTTTTGCCGATTGTCAGCGAGATTTTTGCCGATCTTATTGAAATTTATCCAACGTCATCCTGCACAGACGAACGATTTTGGCAGGAATACCGAAAGGTGACATGCCTTTGCACAGTTCGTTCTATATACGCTATCATAGATAAAAAGTTGGTGTGTATCTATCTGAAATTTCTCGGTTTTTTCTAAGATCTGTCGGAGTGTGAAAATTTGGTCGATCGTATACTTTCCTGACCTAAAAACCGCACTGATATAGGGGCCGATCAGGTTATTGGCGAAAGGTTTTAGACGTTCACACAATACAGCCGACAAGATCTTATATGTGGCATTCAGGAAACTGATTCCTCTGTATAGTTGGTGCAGTTCAAAGCATCTTCTTTCTTGTGGATGGGGCACACGATGATGCGTTTATCTATTAAAAGGGTCGCGGGTGTAGAATGCGCGATCCTCTGCCACCGGTTACTAAATCAGTAAGGGCGATCCCCACACAGGCGAAGGTTTCAGACTTGATCTATAACCATAATTAAGAAATAAGGAAATGTCAAGACTGTAAATTGAATGGTAAACAAAAAAACGTCCAAGATCAGAATTTCATCTATCCGAAATAATAAAAGCGAAATCCTTTTTAAACTCTGTCAGGAATTAGAAAGCTTCGAAAAGATTTAGTTGATGGATAAGCCAAGTTTCCAACCCATCGATCGCCATCAAATGATATTTCATCTCTGAGGTGGAAATTTTGTATCCATTAAGCTTTGTTTTTTTTTTTACATTTGCCTAATAGGGCTGACGACGATATCTCGAAAAAAAAATATCGTATTAATATTAAAAAAATGGTGTTAAAAAGTGAGATTCCTTAGGGGGCGCATGCTGCCCGCATGCAACCCCCCTGCTTGTGGTCACTGTAGGATTTGGAATAGGGGCAAGGTTTGGTATATGCAAAGTTTAGTTTGCTTGTGGGAGATTTTGGAATAGGGGTTTTCGTCCCGGGAGATTTTGGAAAAAGGGGGAAAAAAAAAGAGAGATTATATCCAATAAGGGATTTTGGAAAAGGGGATAACGTAGGGATCCCAAACAAATCTCGAATTTTTTTATTTATTTACCTACTTATTTTTGTTTTTTTATTTTATTTGTACTTTTATTTTTTGAGATTTTTTGGAGATATAGTCCTTCGAGATTTTTGTACATTCGAAATTTTTGCATTCGAAATTAAAAAAAAAAACTTTTCGAGGTTTTTAGCCTTCGAGATTTTTTGTCATTCGAGATTACGTCATGATCCCGCTGACGACTATATGTTGACCGCCCGAGATGAAATTTTATCTTTAAAAAAATTAAAGAAGCAAGTTATGTGCGACCCAGTCGTGGACATTTATTTTCAATATACATAGATACAACCAAATTCGATTTGGCTTTTTGACATTTTTATAACAACTGCAAAAGTATATTGGATAGGAATTAAGTCTCAACTGGTTTAGCAAGCCCGCGATGCAATTTTGTATGCACTATACTTGTTTATACCAAATAAATGACGCATTTATAAATGACGCATTTATTTGTCCATCATCAGTTTTAGTTGCGCATTTATCCTTTAACTTTCCCAAAAAATTAAGTCCATTTAAATTCCATAAATTAATGGAACTAGCAAACATACGGGGCTGTTATTAGGCAATCGATTTAGTATAGCGATTCATGATTCACCTCCAAAAAATAATTAAACTTTCAGAAGAATATTAAAATAACCATCGAATGAAATTTTACAGCTTTAAGTTGCCCCCATTAAGACATGTTGATTGTATGTATAATGGAAAAGTTGTAAAGCCTTGAGGCGTTAATGAATAATTGCACGAGTACCCACCTATATATTTTGTTAACATGAAAATTTATTGAGAAATAGATGAGCATCAGTTTAATCAAAGTGGATGCGATAAGCAATCGAGATATCCCCCTCCACTACTGTTTCAACTTACATTTTAGCTCCAAGTAGCATAAAGACACTTACAACCAACATACCAAAGTATAATGTACACCTTAGGGTAAAGCACACATCCACATTACCCAGGGGACATATATACTGCAATATTGACATAATCAACAGAGGACCGTGTTATGACAAATGTTCCAAACTCAAACCCGCACATGTAATACATCAATCGGTTAACCGTAATGGATTCCATTGGGCGTCCCTGTGCCCAAACCCCATAAAACACAACTTCACTCGCATCTAATGTATGTCCTGTCCATTACTTATACTCTCTACTATTATAGCTCATGTTGATATTTAATATTCGAGTGTTGGCCATTTGTTGGATTTCATTATATGTGTTTGTCTAATCCGTTGTTCTCTATATCTGACGCTATGAAACGGTAGTAAATTATCTGACATTTGATGTGGTCATAATAATTCTCCGTGTTCAACTTTGTCTCGAATAATTATCCAAAAAGGGATGATGATGAGCAGAGGACAATCATTGTTTTGATCTTCCCTATATGCCCGGTTGGTATAATAAATTGTCCTATAATAAACCTACCTTTAATTAGAATGATTGCGGAACAGTTGTTGGATATTTTTGTTTTCTAATAACTTTTAGCTTAGAAACGCTTACGGATAAAATTTTATAGTGCGTCATTTTCATTAGGTTGGCTAAATGGCTACAGATGAGAAAGGTTGGGGAGTGTTAGGAATTTTTAAATTCGACACTTTTTTGTATGCTTGCTAATTTATCGACGAGATGACAAGGCAAATGTTTATAAAAATCAATCTGAATCTACATAGAGATGAAAAGAATCCTAAAAACATGTCGATTTTGGCAAACTTTTGAAAATGGTTCAAGATCTATAAAAAAATTGTTATGTAGTTCTGAAAACCTAACATGGTCTTAAATAATGTATCGGACTGCGAGCTTGTATGATAAAATTGATCAGCTGTCTAGCTGCCCTTTGTAGGGCCTAAAATATGCATATCGGCATTTCGGAACTTTTTTATACACTCCACAGGAAGGTATATTCACTTTGTGATTACATTTGTAACGCCAAGAAAAAATCACCAGAGACCCCATAAAGTATGTAGGTAGATAATTCTGAATCAGGATCAACTTCTGAATCGATTTATCCGTCTGTCTGTTGAAAACAAGATCCCAATGAATCGACTTACTAAAGTGGCAAACAACAGCGCCAGTGATTCATCAGTTTTTAAAATATCATCCTATGTTGAATTCTTGGTCGTTTCTAATGTTTTTAGTTTCCGGATAAACAAAAATCCGCTCCTACAACGCGTCACCAGCCTCTAAAATATGATACGCCTCAACAATGGATATGCCTCTATACAATTCCACGTCGTCACCACCCGCTTGGCAACTGCCGGAGTTCCACAGGGATCGGTCTTAGGGCCGTTATTGTGGAACATCATGTACGACGAAGTCCTATGATTGGCTCTGCCTGAGGGAGTAACGAAAATTGGATTCCCCGATGACATTGCTGTTGTGACAGTAGGTAAACAGATTCGTACAGTTGAATCCGTTACAAACGAAGCAATTGCCCGGGTATAGGAGTGGCTGTAGCAACCGCCAGCCTGGAACTAGACGATCATAAAACAGAAGCTGTCCTCATAACCATTCGAAAAACTGTAGAGTTTGTAACCAAATAATCAGGTTTAAAAAAGCGGTTGGAGCAATGCTGGAAAATAGATTGTGGCACGCTACAGCCACACAAGTTCGGTGAGCGTCTTGACTTAGGGTTTGTGAAGTGGCAGGAAAAATCTACAATCTTTTGTGACGTGACCGAAAAATGTTCCCTAAGTGAAAGGACGGCTCTACAAAGCAGTTGCTCATCTGTGGCTTACATAAGTTTCGCAATGCTGGACAAAAAGTATGGGAGCAAATAAACGACAGCTGGAGATGAAAATACGTCACATGACAGAAGGAGCAACAAAGCTTGATCGTAGTAGAAGTTCGAAGACCCGAGGAAGCCTTGAAACCCGGACGTGTGTTGTTCTGTTGGCTGGACGTCATCAATCTCAAAAAAAAAAAAAAAAAATTGGCACGACCGGCTCAGTTGGTATTTGACATATTCAAAGGAGGGTTCCACCGAAAACTGTCAAAAAGCGAATGTCACACGTTTCTATTTACAAGCGCGGAAGAGAGGCAGGTCAAGAAACTCCTGGACTACACAAATGCAAAAACAGCATCATTTGATTGGCCTCAGTGACGAAGTGATCCGAAACTGCGAGGTCTGCAGATACTTTTCGAGGTCGAATTGGCGAACTTCACAGGCGGACCAGTATATAGGGATGCAATAAAATGGGAGGGTTATGATCCCTATAATCCTTACCATACCCTTAATATTTTAAGCCAAACCATCAGGTCCCGCAGTTTTGTTGGAACTAAGAAAATTGATCATCCGAAAATATTGTACGGCATGAGCATCTATGGAATCTATCGCCAGGACCTGGAATGCTCCAAAAAGATGGTCGATGGCGCAATAAAAGTTTTCAATGATACAGGTAGTATAGAAAACCCCAAAAGAAAAAACAGGACAAGAAAAACAACCGCTAAAGAAGACAGACTCATTTTCCGTTTGAGTAGGACACATCCTTTTCTTACCAGTAAAGAAATTCTGTCAAATGTACCGGGACAACTAAGTCCGGAAATCAAATGCAAAACCGTCAGTAACTGACTATTAGAAGCAGGTCTGCGGGGGTGCATCACACGTAAAAAGCCACACGTTTCAAAACAAAATGTAAAATGCCGGTTGGAATTTTCGAAGGAATATGCACTTAAACCCTTCTCTTTCTGAAAGAAAGTGCTTTGGAGTGATGAATCCAAATTTAATATGTTTGGATCCAATATAAAAAATGTGTAAGGCGCCAAAAAATCAGGAACTCAACCCCAAGTACACCATAAAAATGTTCAATCGTGGTGGTGAAAATGTGATGGTTTGGGGAGCCTTTTCCTAGCGCGGTGTTGGTCCTATTGTGCGTGTTGCTGGACGAATGGATCAGCATGTGTATAAGGATATACTAGCAAATGTTATGGAGCCATATGCTTTTGACTATTTGCAAGTGTCTTAAATTTTCCAACAAAATAATGATCCTAAGCTCACTTCACGGCTTGTGAAGAGTTGGTTTCCGGAAGAAAAAATATATGTTTTGAGATGGCCAAAGTCCCGACCTCAATCCAATTGAGAATTTGTGGGCTGATCTGGAAAGAAGTTTGAGAACGAAAACATCGAAAAAAAATCGCGAATTGTTCAGAAACATTGAACAAGCTTGGAGAAATATCCCCGTTAAGAGATGTCAAAAGTTGGTAGCCATTTTACCAAACCGATGTGCTGCTGTCATTGCAAATAGTGGATATCTCACAAAATATTGATCAAATTTTATAATTATTAAGAGTTGGACTCAAAAACTTAATTTTGTATACTTATTTTTGAATTTAAATTATAATTACATTTTTTGTTTCTAATTATAATTCCACACAAAAACATACCTTCTGCTCTTTTTTTTTTTAATTTGTTTCTATTTCTTCTTTATTTCTTTATTTGATTCCCATTTTTATTACTATTAATACGCTATTATTAATGTTTACTAAGGTCGTATCGAAATTTTTGATGAATAAACCAGCGGTAATTAAATCCTCATTCATTATTTGTTTCTAATTATTGTTCCACCACTGTATATATAGCTAACCCCTACCCCTATGGGGATTGTCCCTGATATCTAGACATCTATCGGTCAATAGAGCGCGAGCAATAAAAATTTATTAGACAATTTCCTAGATTTTTTAACTTTAATAAAAATAAAACATTTTTAACACAATATTTAGTATCTGCATTAAAATGCTTATATAACAAATTAAATGCTAAACATTATTCTAGAATTGACCATCATAGACATCTTAAAAAATACCACGCACTCTACGATAAATCACCGCCAATTGCATAAACTTGAGCATACGTTCTGGCGTTTAGGACGATTGAACTTTAAAACCCAACCGACCGCAGGACAATAATATTTCTGAACAAAATAATTTACTCCTTCCGCTGTGTCACGCTGTTGTCAACCACAATAGGAAACCAACGAGTGGTGCGGCTATGGCTATGGCTTCGATTCTATACATATATTTGCCCGCTCCAAAAGCCGCAAAATAACCTTCCGAAACACGCAAATAAATTAAGGGTCTTCCATAGAGTGATGCTGGCGTGGTGTTACAAACCTAAAGAGTGGGTAAGTGGATGCTACTGCCAGTTAGCTTGACGTCTGCATATGAGCATCCATGTGTGAACACATGTTCACATATTTTTCACCAAAAGAACCCTTCTGCCAAAGTCTCTGCATTGGCATACGTACGAGTTAAATCAACTTCTTCATTTACATACATTATATACTCGTATGTATAGGTAATACGAAGTGATGTGGGAGACTGTCAGCCTCATACCACCCAATCTGCATCTGTAACATGATGTATTGAAACCGGATTGGAAACGGGCAAAAAAGCTTTACATATGGATATAGGTAGATATATAATGTTGACGCACTGCTTTGCATATGTTGACATGTGGTTATGATTTTTCGATTAAATTTATGGATTGGTTGGAGCTGAGAACGGCCGCGCATCGGTTACCACCCGAACCCGACCCCCTTATGACGTCAAGTCGCTCATTGAGGGTGAAATGAAAAATTGGCAATTTTTGTTTTTTTTCTATTGTTGTATTTGTGTCCGCGATTGTAAAACAAATTCTTTTGCCTGTGCCACCAATTTCAGGGTCCATGCGGTGAGTTGACGAACACAATATGCGGGGGATGGATTTAAGAGTAACTCCATGGTAACTCGCGCTATGCAATTGAATTGATCTGACATATTTTAGCTTTCCGGTGAATGTGAAACCCCTTTTCTGTCTTTGTATTTTTTTTTGTGGAGCCACCAGAGGCAATATCTCATTTCATGGCTTCCACACATGGAAATTTATGCCTATTTGCATCAAATTGATTTTGTTTTCGTTTGCTGATTTAATTTCTTTTCAATTTCAATTTTAATAACTGATGAAATCGCGGTAATATGAGATTTATGTGAGCCCATACGTGTGGTTTATTGTGAACGAACGGTAGAGAGAGCGCAATCATAAAAATTCATATAGCCAGCAGGTTTCTTTTAGAAGGCTTTACCATGCGCCGAGAATATTCAGGTTAACCAGGGTTATTGTGAATAAACGTTGAAGCACACTCATAATCATAAGGAATTTAGACTCTGCAATCGTTTTTGAAGCCTTTAACGTGAACAAGATAACAGAATTATGGTCGAAATAAGGTTTCTTAACCTTTAAGAGAAGTCTCACAAGTTGGGTAAGTTATACACACTTTATCTGTCAAGGGCAACGAAAGACTAAAAAAAAAAAAACTGCTGAAAGGACCTTCAACATTATACAAACATAGGACTGACATAGGTACCCAACAGTTTTTTACAGTTTTTTGAATTTTAAAACTAGTTAGGACGGATAAAGTTGGATTTTTTGAAAAACCTGATTCCCCAACCTGACGCGCTGTCATGAGACTTCTTCAACAACATACTTAAAAGTATTGTCCGAAATTCACATGCCAACACACAACGAACGATCTTTCAAAAATCCGTCCAATTACTTGCATATACGCCGATGATATTGCCATTATTGCTATAGAACAAAGCGAGCTGTCACTGTTACGTTTGCTAGTATAGAAACAGAAACGGCTAAAATGGGTCTAGAGGTCAACCAAGTATATGATGTCAACAAGAAGGAATTCTTCTTCTTCGGAGGTTGCTACTATCCTATGGAGCACTCAGGCACAACTATACTCGTCCATTGTACTGCCAAACAGACACGTTACTTTACTCCTACTTAGTTTTCTCGTCTTTCGAAGAAAGATGAGAAGGAGCTTCAGTGATGAAGAACTTAGATGTTCGGCACTCACCACGTCAGCCCCAAAGATCTGCCACCTGATGCGAGCAAAGGCAGCATCGTCCTCTCCACATGCAGGACAGATAGTGGTGTCGCTCAAGTATTTGGCAAAAGCGTGGTGGCCCGAAAGGACGCCAACAAGCAGTCTGCAGTCGATTCTTCTGACAGACAGAAGGAAAGACGCGGACCTTTTGCAGATGTCCGGACGCAGTCGTTTTGTCTGTCTAGACTAGACCCAGCACAGTCACGCCAACGACACTCGTGTTGACGAGAAACCCAAGTATCAATGACATAACCACCGATGCAGGCAGACCCAACGCAGGTACAGGACGTGAGAGAGCTTCTTCTGAACCCAGCCTGGCAAGCTCATCAGCGAACTCATTTCCCAGGATACCAGTGTGACCTGGGACTCAAACAAGTTTCACTATTTTTAGCCTTCCAACCAAGTTCAGAGAAAGCTTGAATTCTAGCACTAACTTGGACGAGGTAAGAGGGTTAAGCAGCGCTTTTAGTGTAGCTTGGCTATCACTGCAAACGCATATGCTTCTAGCGCATAGCCATAAGGATAGCGAAAATCTCCGATTGGAAGACAGACGCATGGTTACCTAAGGGGTAGTCTGATGTTCTCGCTTTCCACGAAGACTCCAGAACCAGACCTCTGTTCTGGCTTTCTTTCCCTGCCTCAGAGTCTGGCCGAAAGCAATTACGTTGCCTGAGGAAAGTTGTCGTGGTAGGTTTGTCGCAGTAGGATTTCTGGTGTCATTGCGTCAGACGGCATATCCATAAGACAGGGGTCAGAGGATAATTCTCGCACAAGTTCTTCAAAATTCCAGTGCGCGTGGTACCAAAAGCCACCTCCCTTTAACCGTGAGATGGTTTTCAGCAAAGAAAGCATTGAAGAATCGGACAAAACGTCACAATTAACAGCTATAACTTTGAGGTAGTAAGGGACTTTGTCTACCTCTGTTCTGCTACAAATTCTAAAGAAATTAAGCGAAGAATAATTCTTGCCAACCGCTGATTCTATGGGCTGAGAAGGTAATTGAGTACTACAGGCTTATTCCGAACAACTAAGGAGATTCTATATAAGACTCTGATCATCCCAATCCTTCTTTATGGTGCTGAAGCTTGAACTGAACTCTATCTAAAAAAAAATAAATAAATAGTGGCGCAATAGGCAGGTAGACACCCTAGGCTTATAGCTTCTCGCAACCATTCGTTTGTGTGAGTTTCTAGTTTTGGGACGAATGGAAGGGACCTACAATTTTATGCCGAGTCCAAACGGCTGAATTGAGAAGCTTTTTCAGAACAGTCATACTCTCGGATGTTTGTCAGACATTCGCGAGAGACGTTCATTTAAAGCGGATGAAGATATCCTCGCACGCTTCGAGAGAAAAATTCTTCCTTAAATGTTCTGCTCCGTTTGCGTTGACCGCCTTTGGAGAAGAAGATTCAACGACGAACTATACGAGCTGTACAATGACATCGACCTGGTCAAAAAACTATGAGTCAGTCGTCTAAGATGGCTAGAACGTGTAGAGCGGATAGAAACAAATGCTCCGGTTCGAGTGGGACAACGCTGTAGAGGAAGATCTCGCCTTAAGTGGCGAGCGCAAGTATAGAAGGCGACTTCACCCGACTTGGAGTGCGTAACTGGAGGCAGTGAGCTAAGGACCAGGCCCGGGCTAACTGGAGAGACATTTTATTTGAGGCATCGGTTCACCGCGAACTGTTCAGCCGCCTAAGTAAGTAAGTAAGTAAGATTCTCCAACCGCCTAGCAAGCAAATGTTTTCTCAGTTTTATTTGCCCTCATTTGTGGCCACAGCGGCAGTGGCTCAGAAGTTAGAAGTTTCTAAATGTGGACTACTATGAGGAGGTTATTCCAGGGGCAACACCCTGAAGAATACAAATTACATCACAAATTTTTATTTATAGATTCACTTTTCGCGAACCTCTGAAAAAAATTCTACTAAACAATAAAGGGATACTGTACTAACAACTAACACCGACTTTACACCCTCTGTAGCAAAAATGACTAGTCCCTGATGCCTGACCTATGCCTATTCTCTAGGTACTACCATGGCAGATGGCTGCAGGCTCCAATAAAGTAAGGCCCCAAAAGAGAAAATTAAATAAGGCCCCAAATGTGGGGTGTTATTTCATAATGAAATAATACCCCAATTTCAAATATCAAATAAGGCCCCACAGCGATGCAATAAGGCCAAAAAAAAAAAAAATAAAATAAGGCAGTGAAACCCAAGCAGGGGGGTTGCAGGGGGCAGCATGTCCCCCTTACGTTTTCGTTTTTCGGTTGGGAGTCTTATTTCATTTCTTCTTTTGAGGTCTTTCATAATGAAATAACACCCCAATTTTCATTAGGAAATAAGGCCCCAAAAAAGGAAATAACACCCTAAAATTTTATTAAAAATCGTTGTTGTTGTTTCCTGTATAATTTTTTGGGGTCTTATTTAATTTTTTTTGTTTTTTTTTTTGCCTTATTTCATTGGGGCCTTATTTCGCAGAGCCCAGCAGATATTCAGAGAAATTTAACGAAATTATACCTCAAACTGCGACATAGTTTGACAAGCCACACGGACCAATGCAAATCACCTATCAGTCAAAAACTAGCAACCCAGTACTAAAGTTATAAGGTTATGAGTACCATTCAGTTGGATCTTCACAAATTACAAAAAAAAAACTGCTTTCATTACGGTCTTCAAAATTTTCATCGAAATAGGTACGTGATCTACTCTCTAGTAAATAGTACCCTTAAACAGCCTGTATACGTGTTGTCAAATTGGACGAAATTATATTTTAAATACCTACTTAAGCCTAGATTTGAATATAGGTCCTGTAGCAGAAACTCCGTTTTCGAGTGCAGAGGTTGGGAAAATGCATTTTTATGCTTCCAAAAATCCCGTCCAAATAAAATCGCTTCATGGTGGATTTATGTAGGTACATTCCATATGAGAAAGAAAATTTAATTAATTTAATCTTTATGCACATCCGTTTTTGGTAGATGAATACGATTTCGAGTGCATGTTTACCGCTATCCATTCAAAAACTAGGTGCTATATACAAGTGCGGTTATGGGCTTATAAAAATATCTCCCTTTCTTTTTCAGCTGTTGTGTTAACAATAATAAAATGCCCAAAAGTAATTCCGTTAAAAGCTATAACAAAATTTTATGACAGCTTGTAAAAACTATGCACAGACATATACGGGTATTGGATATGCAAAGCCTGGATGGGTCTGTTACTATATATCCTATCTTGTTGGGATCCTGATGTCTATACTGGAGTGGAATTCAACAATTTTATTGTACACCCCATTTGAATTGGAAAACACACAGAGTGAAGGGTCCTTTCGTGATTTAACTATTGCGAATATAATTACTATGCACTAGTAAGAATTTTACAATGCGTCGCATCACCTCATCCTTATGGTGGACGTTGAACTATTATACAGCTATCTATCTATTGTTGGGAGGCGGCGGGTTTTTATCGTTTCGTTGAATTGACAAGGATATTAAAATGAAACGATAAACGGAACGAACGACTCATTCAATGTCTGCCTCGGCACGCCTACAAAGACAAAATCTTTGAACTAGACAAGCGATAACGAAAATGTGTGCGGCGACTAATAAAAACGTTGATTTAATATGCCAATGCGTGTATGGGGTTTTGATGCGTGGAAATCAACTATTTGACACATGAAGGACATCAGTTGAAGAATATAACTGTTAAATGTGAAATCCATTAGAGAGACAATAGTAAAGTGATATTCATAATTAAATCTAATTTATGACTACACTTTTGCTTTTCATTTATATAATTCATTATACGATAGTCCTAATAGAAGTTATGGCGATGAATGTCCTGTGTTGATGTCAATAAAATCATTTGCATGAAAAAGGGAACAGTATGAAAATTAAATGAAATATTTTATATCAATTTCTTAGTTACATATCTATATATGTATATAAAAATTAAGTTTACCACTCACTGATCATCAACGCCCAGCCCAAACCCTTTGCTCTAGAAAGCTGAAATTTTGCACAGAGGTTCCCTTTATGATGTATCTATATAAGGAATAAGGAAGGATATTTCGAAATTGAACCCTTAAAGGGGTAAAAGGGGGTCAAAGTTTGTATCAGAACATTTTTATTTTTCATCCAATCCAATGAAATAAATAGGCGGCGCAACAGGCGGTAGACACCCAAGGCCTAGCTTCTCGCAACCATTCGTTTTGTGTGAGTTTCTATTTTTGGAAGGAATGGAAGGGACCTACAATTTTATGCCGAGTCCGAACGGCTTAATTGAGAAGCTTTTTCAGGACAATGCTCGCGGATGTTTGTCAGACGTTCGCGAGAGGTGGCGCAGTAGAAAAAACCTTAAGATGTAATTTGTGTTTTTCCGGGGATCGAACCTGGGATCCCTCGCACAGCAGTCCAGCACACTAACCACTGCGCTACTGCGCCCACTCTCTATGAGAAATAAAGAAAACTAATTTCTTCGATTACGGAATTTCAATCCTAAAGGGGTAAAAGAGGGGGTCAAAGTTTGTATGGGAACATTTTTATTTTTTATCCAATTGATCGGTTGTGTAATCTATTATAAGAAATAAAGGTAATCATTTTTTCGATTTTGTAAATTTAGCTTGGGGCGAGTTATTGGCGATGACCCCTTTTAAGGGGGCCTTTTCCTAACTCACGAACCGTTCGTCGTATCGATTTGAAACTTTGTATAATGCGTCCAAATTTCATCGCTGTTGAATATGCTGATCACTTCATCTAACTCCATCGTACGTACTCCAAAGATATTCAAGCGGAATTCTGTAAGAATGGAGTTATACTGCTAGAATGTGGTACACATCCTCACGGTCTTTCCGGTTGCAAATGTTGCACAGTATAGGAAGATCTGCGCGGTGTGGAATATAATTAAGGATTGGCTAACTAAGATATATGTTATGTCCCATAAATAGTGGCTCAGTCTGCTATAGTAATTAATTATGATCTTTGCTGAAATTTCCGTGCTTCACAAACAAATTGATCATATCTATATTTTTGAACTGTTTTCACCAATAGGGCGTTAGACATATTTTTCAGAGATACTAACTGCTCCTTAGGTACCTAGGTTTCCTGCGCGATATATAAACATAAAAGAAGGAACTAACTGACTCCCATTGTTCTTGAATGGCGTTCGATTATCGGTCTGGACAAAGGCTTTGTGAATATATCTGCAGTCATGTCCTTTGTCGAGATATATTTCAAATCCAATAAGTCGGCTTATAGTGTTTCCCTTACAAAATGATGCTTAACATCAATGTGTTTGGTTCTCTTGTGGGAAAACTGCGTTCTTTGGCATCTGCAACGCGCTCTTATAGGACTGTCCAAAAGTAGAGCAATTTTTTCTGCTCCAGGTTCTATTTCTTTCTGCAAATTGTGCAACCACATAGTCTCTTGCACTGCGGTGGCTAAGGCCATATATTCGACTTCTGTGGTAGATGAAGCTATTGTGGGCCGCTTCTTGGTATTCCATGTAACCGCACCTCCACGAAAGCAGTGGTAGATAGTCTATCTTCAGCATCACCAGCGAAGTCCGCATCACAAAACCCAGTGATTTTCTTATCAATTGGACTCCCTCTTCAATAAACTATCCTTTTGTTTATGGTGTCCTTGAGACACCGCAGAATCCTTTTAGCTGCTATCCAGTGCTTTTGACCATGGCAGTTGTTGAATTTGCTCAAGTAATTGACAGCATACAGAATATCTGGTCTTGTCACTATTGCCAGAAATAGAAGAGTTCCAATAAGTTCTTGGAATGGAACTTCAATTGCATCCTTTGTGTCAGGTTTATAAAGTTTACATTGCATTTTCATCGGTGTCGACACTGAATTACAGTCCTCCATTTTAAATCTTTCCAGCATATCCTTGATATATTTGTCCTGATCAATTGCAATCGTCCCTTTCGTCTTATCTCTTGTCAGCCGGAAAACTCGATGCGTTTCCAAGATCCTTTCTCCAAAAATTAAACAGTTTTTTGTATGAAGGAAAATATTCTTTTCACCAAATTATTAATAAAAAAAAATGTCATCGTCCCTTTTACGAAAAGGAGAAATTTAAGTCTAAACCAAATTTCAATCAATGATACAGACATTGAGTACCTACTCCAACGAAGTAAAATATCTTGGAGTGATCCTCGACACAAATCTAAGCTGGAACTCCCACATAAACATTAAAATCCAAAAAGCAACCAAAGCTTTCTGGGCCTGCCGTAGCATGTATGGTAAAACCTGGGGAATCTATCTAAAGATCACACACTGGATCTACACGATCATGGTCAGGCCCATTATAACATACGCTTCAAGAGTATGGTGGAACAAAGTCACCCAAAAAACAACCATAGACAAATTAAATAAGGTACAACGTCTCTTGCCTGTCTGGGCACTACCGGAGCCATGCGTACCTGTCCCACTGCGGCTATAGAAGCCCTAATTGGACTAACGCCTCTCCATATCTATATAAAAATAGTGGCAATTCGCAGCTCAGCAAGTTTGACACAAGCGGAAGAGTTAAACATTAGCGAACACTTCGAACTAATTGAACTACTTACCGAACTTCCAGAACTTGACATGATCTGTGCGGTTACAGACCGTATTACATATCAGCTACATTAGGAAAGTAGAAGCGCTACTAACCTAAACAAATATCTGACGGCAAGCACAATAGATCTTTTAGGTCGACGTGCATCTTAATGCTCCGTCAAGTCAGAAGTTTAAAAAAAAAAATATTAATAAATTACTCCAAAAACAGGTAAAATAATTGTCCTTTAACTAGAGGTTATACCTTATGCTGTGTGCAAATTTCAGCCTTCTACGTCAATTAGTTCTTGAGATAGATCTAAGAACAAAATTGGCTTAGTTGGTTCAGACAGACTAACAGAATCGTAGCGAAAAAATTAAGGTTCGGTTTTATCCCTATGGGAACGGAACCTTAAAAACGGTCTTCAATTACTTCACTATATAGACTTTTGGTTTCACAAACTTTGATTTCCTATTGTTGCATAGTTTCAGTAAACTTTTATTTATTTTCTCAAGTATGATCTACGTCCACGATCCACTGATCGTCCAGAATATAGTATTGCATACTTTCAGTAAAATCATCACTCTCTCTCTCTCAGTAATGTAGGTACATCGATCCACCCACAACGATCGTTCAGAATACACCCGATAGATACCTACACATAAAATAAAAGTATCTAAATCAATTTGATTGACAAGTTAAATCTTCTATTTGGCTCCAAGCACTAATTTTGCACTATAAACCCACAGCTATAAGCGACGACCTAAAAAGTCGCTCACCCACCTTTCATTATACTGGTTAACCTTGCGAGCGATACTGTTGAACCGGAGTTCACTACCATCCGACGTTTAGTTTTATATAGAAGTACATTCTATAACCTCTCAACCAAAACATTTGAAAAAGAAAAAAAAGTTGCTAAGCCTGCAAGAAAACCATGCTTTATAGTTTGCTTAAGAAAGTACCAAAAATACACAACAACAACAACAATAACCATCACTCTATCACATTATAGCCCAGAATAACTTGGCTATAGATACATTAACGTACTCGTACATCAAACGACTTAAACTGGCTGAAATTGAGTGGGGAAAATGTACATTCGCACAGGTAAAATTCAGTCAACTCGACTATGCATTCAATTCAACTTGAGCTTAGTCTACAGCTAAGCCGCGCGCATGTTGGACGCTTAACAGTTTCAACAAAAAATAAAAATAAAAATTATTTTCGGTTTTTTATTTTATTTTAGTTTTAGTGCGGTCATAAATTTTCTGTGAAGCAGTTTCTTTTTGTATTTGATTTGAAAAATGTTTTCTAAGTCCAGCTGTTAGTGTTTGTGTGCAAATAAAAGTTTCCAAAATCTTGTAACACGTTCTTGGCAACATAAACAACAACAAAACAAAAAAACAAATCTCAGTCAATATTATGGATAATGCCTGGAGGTTTCGTATAATGCTGTTTGCGGCTATAGCACTAGTGATTTTTGGCGATTTCTTCGGATATGGTAGTATACGAGGCGTCAAGTCGGCATCCAATCAAGGATCGGGAAAATTTCAACAAAAACAAACCGAAATCGAGCTAACTGAAGGTGAGAAGAAAAAAATAAATCGCTTAGTCAACTTGGATAAATATTTATATATCTAACGCAACACTAGTTATGCAACCTGTTTCGATTTCATTTTTAACTTTTTTTTTTTTTTGCTATGCTATAATGCTAGTAGTAGCTAAACCCCTTTCGTTTTTTTTTTTACCTTACTTTTCTGTGGTAGAGTTGCGGTCATTAGCATAAGAAGGTGAAAGTGAGATTTTGTATATGCGACCGATCTGTTGTTGAATTTATTTTCTATAACTTTTGTCAATTAGAATATAATATTTAAAAGTATCTATCAGAAACAACCAATTTATGTAACTGCGTTTGTTTCTAAGGTCAAGTTGACATTGGCTTAATACACATTTCGAGTGACTTGCTAATATGTAATCATATTGTGGGAATACTTAATTAGAGTTTCACGGTTCTTAATTAATGTAAATAGTTTATTCGCACTTTCGTATTTATAAAGTTCAAATATAGACGTAAATTATTTGTTTAGGCCGCACCTATAAATAAATATGAACCTACTTATGCATTCGTCTGGCAAACAAAGAATACTGTCTAAAAATGATACGTTCTGATGAAAGCACTATAATGATGACAAGGTTGATTAAGTTGATTAAAAGTTGCATCTGGTTGGGTGCAGTGGTGCTGCAGTGACTGATCTGCTACTAATAAACTTTTTTACTGTCGCAAGAGTTCTTAGAACAGCAATAGGCTGCTTAAAATCTTGGTTTTATGCGTGGATCTTCTTTTGTAACATCTGTAAGCACATTTTTCTTGGACGACACTTTCTTATTTACTTTACTTTTGATGGTGCTACAGTCCGCGGCGGACCTGCGCCTCAACCAACATGCCTCTCCAGCCAGCTCGATCCAACGCTAGCTGAGTCCAGTTGCGCACGCCATGTTGGTTGAGGTCCCCTTCCAACTATGCCACCTTAGGTAAGGTCGTCCTCTACCTCGTTGTCTCTCAGGAGTAGAGTTGAAGATTCTCCGGACCGGAGCATTGATGTCCATACGCTCTATATGTCCCAGCCATCTTAGTCGATTAATTCTAATCCTTTTGACTATGTCTATACCGCTTTACAGTATAGAGTTCTTCACTGTACCTTCTCCTCCAGACTCCTGAGATACAAACTGGACCAAAGATCACACGGAGAACTTTTCGCTCAAAGCAACTGAGTGTGTTTCCATCCGCCCTTGATAGAGCACATGCCTCTGCGCCACATAGCCGGACGGGGATAATAAGAGTCTTATACAAAGTCTGCTTAGTTGCTGGGGAGAGGGCTTTGCTCGGCAAGAGTAATTCTTCGCTTGATCACAGCGCTGATGTCATTTCTGGAGTTGACCGCAGAGCCTAGGGAGACAAAGTCCTTCTCTACCTCAAAATTATAGTTGTCCATTGTTACGTTCTGTCGAAGGCGCCGATGTTGAATGTCCTTTCTTGTGGACAGTATATATTTCGTTTTGCTTTCATTCACCGCTAGTCCCATTTTTGCCACTTCTGACTCAATATCTACTCACAAAAGCACCACTGACAGCTCGCCGAGTTCTAGGTTCTAGCGATTATGTAAATGTCATCGGCGTATGCGAGTAATTCCACAGACTTTGGCTTAGTTGGCTTGTGAGTTTCGTAAAATTCTTTCAAATATAATGTTAAAGAACATGACAGCGTTTTGGACGACCCACTCTTTTTCAACTTGTTATAGTTCCATTTTGGGCGCCTGTCAGCGGACCACTGGAATTTATTTTTGTGCGGTCTATTATAGGATCTTATTTCCTCCCAAACGCACACGTACAGGTTTTCGGAGCCCACACATTTTCAGAGCACTAGCTATATTTGCATAACCTGGTATAACCTTTTATCATATTTTATCATCATATTTTTTTTCTCTATCAACTGTGGCTGTAAGTGGGTGGGTAATCAGCTTTTTACTCAGCCTGCTCCGCTCAGTCCATTTATTCTGAGCCCATGGAGATGGAGGCCAGTGTTCCCAGGTTCAGGGGAAAATCGCCATTTTTGCCAATTTTTTAAGACGAAAGGGGGAAAAAAGGGGACAGGGATAAAAACGGGGAAACAAATCCAAAAAGGGGAAAAATCTTAAAATCCTATCAAAAACAGTTTGTAAGGGAATTTTTTAGAATAAATAAATGTTAACAAGCATGCTAAAGAAACGTGTATGCAACATTTCACTTTTTTGTTTGTTTTCTGAATGCATTCATTCTTTTGACATTTCATAAAACTATTACCATGGCCTGGCCTGGTGTCAGAGACAGGTAGATTTTGAGTGAGTATAGAAAGGAGATAGGTAGATCATACAGAAAATGGACCAAAAATCCACTTTCAGAAATAATTCTCGCATGAGCATGACATGACGCATGAAGGTTCTTTTTCGAAACCATAGCGCTTTCGATACAAATCTTCCTTTGGTATTTGCGTTGGTAGAGTGAGGACGTAAAAAGCGGGAGTCCGCTTTGGCTTTACCATAAAATTTTTGTATTTTCGATTTCATTACTCCTGTCAAACTTTGCGCGTGTACTGGGCCACACATTCTTTCCTATGAAAGTCGTTTTGGGCGAGACAGGTCGATTTTAAGTGAGTAGAAAAGAGAGAAGCGATTTTCTCAACTAACCTAACGATACGACTTTCATGGGAAGGCATGCGTGGCCCATCACATAGTGTGTCCTTGCACTATGTCTAGATTCAAAATATTAAGCGAATTTCTAAAAAACGGCGGCACAACTTAATGGGTAAGTGAAAATAATTCTCATTTCATTTAGGATTTTGAAATGAAGGAAGAACCAACAAAAAAAAAAAAAAGGCTTTTTTTTTTGATTTTCAAAGGGGAAAAAAGTCATGTTGGTGTTAAGAAAATGGGATTTTTTTCTGAAGACCTGGGAACCCTGGATGGAGCGCGCTCGGATCATTCTCTGAACGAAAAAAGAAACACAAATTCTGAGCTATGGTTTGTCTGAGCTAAAAAAGAAACACGAACTTTTTTGACAGTTTGACAGTTTAGGCTCTGCTCTAAGTCTGAACTAAAAAAGAAAAACGCCTATTGACTCTGCCTATATTATATAGAATAACAACTAGTCAGTTTATAACATATACTAATACCATGCCTATAGCTTATGAAATTTAGGATGATTCTGAAAGTTTCTTAATTTTTCTAGAAATCACATCTCGGTGGTGGTTCCCTAACTGGACGTAGCGGTCGTGGTGCTATCCTAAGGCTAGCATTGTTCCTGCGTATTCGTATGTGTTTACACTAGTGAAATTCGTACGAAATCGTATCTAATGTGCGGCTAGCCTAAGGCATCGTGGCTGGCACTCGTATATTTGCCTAGCACTCAAAATTAAATAAGGGTTTTTCAATTGGTACGGGTCGTTGCCAGCCATATTCGGCGGGAGCATTTCCGCGGTCCATGACAGTATATAGGAGAACCCGATGCAGTCAATTCCTCGCCGTGCATAAAAAATCGGCCTTTCGCAGATTCTAACTTGGCGAATTTTGCATCGGGACTTGGGCTTACGACCGTACAAGATCCAACTAATCCAGGAGCTCAAAGTTAATCAACATAGAAAAAGCTTGTTCGCTGACTTGGCTTCGGAGCGTTGGAAGAGGACCAATTTTTGCCGAAAAATCATGGCGAGTCACATTTGTGCAATCTTTGCTTTTAGAAGGGCGTCGCAAACATATTTCAACCTCTCTACGGAGTTGCAGTATAAAAAAGATTGGGAACCCCTGCAGTTAGGCTTGCCACCCGTCCTCGTTTGAGGAGGACAGTCCTCCTTTGTAAGTTGATGTCCTCCGTCCTCCACAAAAAGAAAAATGTCCTCCACAAACATAATTAGGTATCTACCATAATTCCTTTCACTTCTCAAAGAGTAGATACGATTTAATTTTACATATGTTCAGTTGCAACAGATACATTAGATTAGAGTCAAGTTATATTATAAATTGTAGCACTTGCAGAAGAGCAAGAATACTAAATGATTCTCATCTCTTCAGGGGCTTCAGGTACTATTGACTTCTGCATCTGCAGTGAACGTTAAGGCCGCCGCTGCGGAACGAAAATTCGCATACATAAATAAATCGACGGAATCATGAACGAAAAATGTCGGTCTACTTTCCGTTTTACAGTAGGTACGTTGCTACTGCGAAATGATTCCAAAAAGTGTTTCTACAAAAGTAATTGTAGTAGATTGGGCTAGATTTTACTTTACTGCCCATTCGAAAAAATACTTTTTTTTAATCCGATTGAATTTAATGCGCTAAGCTCAAATCTGGAAAAAAAATTTGGCGCTATATTACCGTCAAATTTGCAAAATTATTTTTTTTTATATTAACTATTTAGTTAACTAATAAAAATAGTTTCATCAAAATCGGATCATAAAAACCGAAGATGTGCTGCTAGGTTCCACATTTCACTTTCACTCGAAATGAAATCAGAAATGATTTTTTGTGTTCTGTACATATTCGATTTCGATATCAAAATTTTCGGAATTGAGAAAAAGTGAAATTGTGATTTCGAAAAAATTTCGGAGGTTCCGAATCGGTCAAAATCTAGAACACTGCAAACGAATTCACTCGATTTGCAATTTCGCTTTCACTCGATTTCTGGAACCTAGCTCTAGCTGATAAGGTAATTAAAAAAACGCCTATTTTTTGGCAAAATGTCAGTACAAAAAAGGAAAAATTCAGTGGTTAAAATGTAACTTTTTTAATTAGGTACCTCATATTTTCGGTCTTTATGTTTTAAAAAAAGTTAAATTTTTTAAGTCCTCCACGAGATTTTCTAAAAGGTGGCAAGCCTACCTGCAGTAGCGAATAATTGTTTGCAATACATTAAATTGACAAGCTAGGTTGTTCGGGTCTACCCCGATATCTCGAAAAAAAAAAAATCACGAAAGCCTCGAATATAAAAATCTCGAAATTAAAAAATCCCGAAAAAAAAATCTAGAAAGCATAATCTCGAATGACAAAAATCTCGAAAAAAAAAATCTCGATACGATACGCAACCCCCCTGCTTGGGTTTACTGTTTGGATATGGGGTGGCTGCAAAGAAAAAATCTCGAATTTACTTTTTGTTTTCGAGATAGGGTCTTTCGAGATTTTTGTACTTTCTAGATTTTGACCCATTCGAAATTTTTGCATTCGAGATTTATCAAATTCATTTTCGAGATTTTGACCATTCTAGATTTTAGTCATTCTAGTTAACGTCATGATCCCAGGTTGTTCATTATTTTTGTTAACAATTTGTTGCTCTTATAAAGTTCGTTGTCACAATCGGCCGTGACTGTCTATAATTTTTTCTGATGGGAATTCGACAAAATTTAGAATAGACTGCTACAGTTTTTAAGGGTCAGTGCTTTTGATTTCTTGCCTATTTCTCTTCTATCGATATGTTCCGCATTCAATTGATGCCAAAGTTGGATGGAAATTGTATCTCTGTGATAATGAACGTCCCATCCTATTGTGCAAGCTCTAAAATCTGCGACTTTATAAGAAAATTAATTTAGTAGTTTCTTATAGCGATACAAAGTTTTCCCTCTGTCTCCACAGCCAAATGCCAAACTCTTAAATTCCTTCGACATTTAAATAATCCAAGGTCTTAACCTGATATTCTGTTTAGCTCCAGCATCCGGTTTTGAGATCACCATGGGGCTCATTGTTGTGCCGAGTTTCGTATAAGAATCCTGGAGCCAAATGACGTAAAATAAAAACTATTTAACGATATATTTTTCAAGAAAGCTGTCTCTATCATATCTGTGGCAAGAGACAGAAACTTGCGATGTGGTTCGATCGTTTTATTTGTGCGTGATCTGGTTCCTGATTTAAGCTTGCTTTGTAAAACCAACTTTTTTTTATGCGATTGAATGATCATGACACGTTTTATCTTCTTGGGTACTGAATTGATGGTCCTATATGAACCTATTACACCAACTATATCTTTTTATATTTAATAGGTTTTATAGCTCTTCCTACGAAAAAATGGCATACTTAAAAAAAAAAGTTTTAGTAACTTCTCCTTTTTCTTCCTCATAATATGTACTCACATGCCAGCGGTCATTAAAATTCTATACACATCTTGCTTGGTGGATGGATATCCATTCGTCAACTTTGACTGTTTCTAAAATATGTTAACAGTGATGCTGACTAACCATATATTTTGTTAACCGTCTGGGATCTTTATTCATATGGTGATTCTGGTTTTGTCGATTCTATGATTTTATTCATCAAATTGGCATATTGGTGTGATCTTTCCGTACAGCCTGCTGGAACGTAGTTTCCTGTGTGATGGTTTCAGCAATTCACATTTCGTCATAGCTAGTCCTGCATCAAACCAAGCCTTAGAATCGCATGTAAAGGTGATCACAGTTCTAATAAGTATACTTTCTATACAATGTGCTCTTGAGTTTCATTAATGATTATGGGGATACTCCTATAATTTGCAGTTAGAATTCGCTTTCAATAATTATAGATACAGTTACCTTAACAGATCTCAACTCAATTGATGCCTAGCCTAGTTAGCCTTTAAGATATTTCACATAATTTCACTCAAAATGAATACTGAGAAAAGATTTCCCATATTTACACAAATATTAGAGACAACTTTCTTAAACCCTTAACTAGGTACTTACACAGCGATTCATCTCCGTACAACTGTGATTCGAAATGAGTCATCGTCATATAACGAAGCTCGGTCCCTATATTATTTACAAGCTACGCATAATTTTCGAAGCAAAATCACTTGTTACGAAATATTGTCTATATACGTAAGAAAAAAATGAAAACACTACTTTACGACTTCCAAGGCTGGGACACTCGTTCATCTGAATAAAAAATGTGTAAATATACGAACAAATATTGATACCGGTATAGCACTATTAAATATTCAGTTATTATGTTTATTTACGTTGGGCATTTCATATGAATGAGTATTGACAATTTAAAATACTATATCTTTAGTTGTCTATATAAATGATTTGCATTCTAATGCACTTGCGGTTGAATTTTTTAACACTAAGCTCTCAAAATATTTTTGTATACGTATCTACTGCAGGAGGTAATTATTTTAATACGAATTTGACCATAGCGCATGGCTAAAAACTTGATTTTGTTGCAAATCATTTTTGAAATTTATATTTTTGTATTAGAATTTTATTTTGTGGGTAATTAAAATGACGGAAATTTTCTACTTTTTATTTATGAGAAAAACTGGTATAATTTGACAAATTGCTAAATCACACATAATTCAACTTTTTGCCGGTTTAATAATTATAAATGAGTTTGTTAGATAGTTGTTGTTCGCAAACATGTTTGCTTGAATTATATACGTTTTTAAAATTGATATAATGATACACACATTTTTACTATATAAAAGGCCGGCATTTATATATTGGAATTGCTTAACCAATTTCAGCCTTTTATTTATGTAGTTATTTATTTACTTATTTATTTATTTATTTATTTTTAGCTCAATCTAGTCAACCATAACCATTTTTTTTCCTTTTTCTTTTTTTTTGTTTGAATTGAGGTTTTTCTCGTATTTTCCTCAAAAGTGAATTTTTTTGTTATCTAAATTGTTACATTAAATAAAACCATATTCCAATAGAAAGATAATCACCATTATCAAATTATTGTATTATAAAATGTGCAGTTACCAACTATACCTTTGTAAATTGTATATACAGTTCTGAACCATTTTTTTTTTTTTTTTTTTTTTATAATTAACACGCGCTAAAGAGGATGTGACTACTCTTATAGTGCAATGTGATTTACACAGCGCGGGCATTAAGGAAATTGGGAAAGAGAAGATAGGAGATTCCGATGCACATTGGTTTTAAATGTCTGTAAATTGTATTGAGGAGGAAAGACAGAGCCGGGCAAGGCATTCCATATTCGTGTTGTACGGCTTATGAAAGAATCTCTATATTTCATAGTACGCCCGAAGATAGGCTGAATGGTAAACTGATGGGCATTCCTAGCAAGGCGAGTATTGCGGTTGAATTGCTGAAGGGGCGGAATGCAGCTGGCAATTTCATTTGAGCACTGTTTGTTAAAAAAGCGATAAAACAGTGTGAGACACGTAACGTTTCTTCGATGTTCAAGCGAATGAATAGAATTCGCGATATTTGTATCTCCGATTAGTTTCAACGCACGGTTTTGGATTCTATCCAGTAGGTGCAATATGGTTTTCGGCGCACCAGACCAGATATGGGAATTGTACTCTAGTTTGGGGCGAATGAACGCTTTATATATTGTAGCCAGATCAGAAGGGGTAAAATATTTCTTGCACCGTTTGAGAAAACCTAGACATTTCGCAGCATTCTTGGCGACTTCGTGTATGTGGTCATTCCAACGAAGGTTGTCATGAACGCACATACCGAGAATGGAAAGTCTTTCGGTTTCGGTGATGCAAGTGCCATTCATGGATAATGGCTGTAGGTTCTGGTTTCGCTTTAGAGACAACAGACAGCATTGTGTTTTCGAAGCATTAAATTCCACTCTATTGGCTGAACCCCATTTTAAAATGCTGTCAAGGTCGGAATTTAATGAGCTTAACATACGTTGCCGTTCCAGTTCTACGGCCGAAGAGCAGGGACGTGAGTCCTGGAAAGAATATGAGAAGCTAAGAGTGCTGTCATCAGCGAAGGAATGGATTGGATTAGATGTTGCAGACAAGAGATCATTTATAAAAATGAGAAAGAGAGTCGGAGACAAAACGGAGCCTTGGGGGACACCAGCATTTATATGGTGAGTTTCAGACTTGAAACCATCCAAAACAACTTGAATTGAACGGCCAGAAAGGTAGTTTCTAATCCATTGAATAAGAGACGCATCGATCCCATAAGCACGCATTTTCGACAAAAGAGCTTGGTGCCAAACTCTGTCAAATGCTTTTGAAATATCAAGTGCAACAATCTTCGATTCACCGAAGTGATGGAGAGATTGGTTCCACTTCTCGGTGAGATAAGTCATCAAATCACCAGTGGACCTGTTGCCACGAAAACCGTACTGCCGGTCATTGAGGAGTTTCTGAGATTCAAGATATTTCATAAGCTGACGATTTATCAGCGTTTCCATGACCTTAGAAAGAATGGACGTAAGTGCTATGGGTCGGTAATTGGTGGGAGAAGAAGATTCGCCTTTTTTAGGGACGGGCTGGACAAATGCTGTTTTCCAACTTCTCGGGAAGAGTCCAGAAGAATAGGAGAGATGAAAAAGCTTACGCAGTGGTTTTGCCAGCGTGGAAGAACACCTCTTCAGAACGATGGGGGAGATACAGTCTGGACCAGCGGATTTATTTATGTTGAGATCATGTAGTACTCTTGCAACTGTGCGAGTGCGAAAATGGATTTGTCCCATGGTAAATTCGACGCTCTCGAGCACAGGTGGAGGCAAAGCGCAATCTGGGAGCAACGAGCTGGCTGCAAAATGTGTAGGGTGGGAGGTGAGAAACAAGTCCAGTGTGTTGGCATTTTGACCGTCAATGTCTGGTACACGTGTTGGCGCATTTACAAGCTGGGTTAATTGGTTTACCTCAGCAAAGATCTGAACATAACAATATTTAACAATATTTTTCAGTTGTTAATGTTGACGCAAAATGTAGAGAGATGCGAAAAATGTGAACACAACATTTCGATTCGGTCTATCAACTCGTATACTCTTATCTTCATAGTGATACAGTCCAGGGAATTGCAAGGCCGACGAAATCGCTAGGCATGGCACAACTCTTTGTAGATTCTACCGGAAAAGGAGACTCTCTATGTGCCTCTAGCTACATGTAAACTTTTAAACAAAATGCGATAAGCGCCAAGGCACTAATTGAAGGTGGTCAAACTGCACCACGTGCTCCATCATGAAACAGATCTATGGCCCATGCTGGATCTCAACCCCTTCAAAAATGTTCAACACTAAAAAGATCCAATATAAGCACATCAGTAGGTGTCATGACGGTACACTGCATTATTGGAAGGCACGTTCTCAGGTTGGGCCTCCCGGCCAACGATTTCTGTAGAAGCTGCATGAACGAGCAGGAGGAAGAGACTATTCTTCACCTCCAATATACTTGCCAGTTTCTCAGCTCATAGAAAACTATATCTATGAGAATACATCTTCGACTATTTCGGCGAACTCGCTAATACAGGCATCATAAGCAGCCTCCTATGCTTTATTCTTAGCTCCTGCTGGTTCAACGGGTAGTTGTGAGATCATTAGATCCTGTGGTATCACAATTGGTCTCCTCTGGCCTAAGTGAGGCTGCAGTTGTTACAGCCTGCCAATCTAACCTAACCTAATATACCTTCGCGTTAGTATGACTACAGGGTGCCCAACTGGAGACTGATTAGTAGCAATCGTTAAAAAAATTCCACTGCCTATTTGGAATCAATGGTGGTCAGATGACACATAGAACCATGGTTCAATGTCATTGTCAGGTCTAACTATGTATAAAGTAAAGCAAACTTTTGAACTTGTTTACGAGGGCCATATTTCCAGAGTACTGAAACTTATATGAGCTCCTTCGAAAATTACAGGTCTACAACTACAATATCTACTGGGCTACTGCCCTTAATTGGATAAACCAACAGTGAACATGCATTATATAATATGAAATCCCGGCCCCTTTCTAAGCAAAGCTGAAAAATATGTCACGACAACAATAATGGTGGCCCAAATATTATGGACGAAGTTCGAGTCTGGTACGTAGAATGTTTTAGGAACCTTAAGCAGACCGCGTACAGGCGAGCAACTAATCGGGAATCTGGGTAGATACGCACATTCCAGCGATGCTCGAAGTGAGATCGGAACGAAAATGCACGAAAAGGATGATAAACTGTGACGTTTACTACAGCGAGTAAAGCAATGAACAAAGTTTTGGGCTTCTATAATGCAAGTGTCTGATGCCGGATCACAATCTTCAATCACGCTGATTTGTGCTCAATATACGACCCCACATGAATGAAAGAAAAAAACAACAACCAAGAGATCATTCTACGATCTCCTAGAGAAGACATGTATTAATGTTTCGAAGACCCCACGGCATTCTATACAGTAAGCGTCAAAAGTAAGTGAACACCACTGAGGTTTTCATTTGTTTTTGGAGTTTGGAAACAATATTTTTTTTAAATATCTGTAAAGTATGTTTTAGCTGTCGAAATGAAATATGTACTTTTTAGAAATTGTACGTTATTTAGACCTGTTTCCAGACCCTAAAGAAAACTCAAAAGAGCATCGGTTTTCAATGGGTACTTAATGGGTTAAGGAAAGTTTTGTATCATTCAAACGGAATTTAAATTACCTTTCCATTGATGCCAAAATGTACATGAAGTAAGTTCAAATTTATGAGTAGAATTAACTTTACATTTGTGCAAATAATTTTGCCACTGACTGTAGATACTAGCGGGCCCGGCAAACGTTGTTTTGCCTGCTCGTATATTTTCATTGTCCGTCAATTATTCTGCGGCCGTTTTATTATTTAAAATTTTATTTATGATTTAATTTTTTTTTTTGAGTGTTTATTATTTGAAATTTTATTCATGATTTTTTTTTGTTGATTATCTAAAATTTTATTCATGAGCTTATTCTTGCTTTTTAATTTTTTTATTGTTGAGTGTTTAATATTTGAAATTTGAATAGCAGCGCCACCTACCGGGTCCAATTGTAAATCTAAACCATCCTTAGACCCATTTAAACACAGACACAAAATTTCATTAAAATCGGTTCAGCCGTTTAAGAGGAGTTCGGTTACAAACACCTACAGAAGAATTATATATATAAAGATGGAGATAGAATTGTGATAAGTACCTGAAGACTCCTTTTTTGGGCAACATTGGGAACAAATTTGAATAGGAGCCTACCCTTGGTTCTATAGAGTCGGAAAACGTAGGCTTCAGGGTTATCAAAACAGACTCACTCTTATTGACTTTACAGGCAGAACGTAGCGATATACAAAAGAGGACCCTAATTAGATCAATAAAATTAATCGCATTGCGATCGACGCTAGACGCGCTTCGTGGTCCTGGATATCAGAAAATGACTATTCTACTGCATATTAAATTAAGACCTTTGCAGATAGTTGGCCGTAGCCTGTATAGGGACATAGTAAAGGTACCTACAAAATTTAGAACACTGAATTTTCAATAGGTATGAACGAGCTCACATGACAATTAGCAGTCCCAAAGCTTAGTCTGCTCGTGCACATTGAAAAAAATTATGTCAACTCATAAAATGGATAATAATGCCAACCATAAAATTGGATTTTATTTCTAAGTCTTTTCAAATCAGAAACATTCATGACAAAGGCCCTCTAAGTATAGTTAAGCCGCAGAACAAAATATAACTCATAGTACAATATTATTCTGTAGGTGTATGGCACTCGTGTATGGCTTTGAATACCTACCCTACCTATAGCGTACAAGTTCAACAACAACTTTGTTTGAATACAAAAAAAAAAGAACGTTAAAAAAACTTAAATTGGGTAAAGTACGTTGTACGTATCTACTGGTTTATGCCCAACACCGAATTTCAATTTCAATTTACAAAATACAGTATAATGTAGGTAACTAACCCTTTTAACCACGTGTTGGTGCGTCATTAAACATTTCACATTTCACGCTCTTTTAACCAGAGTTAATTGTCAACTGTTTTGCGAGTTTTATTCTCAACTTAAAATATAAAGAGGCAAATTAAAAGAAACTACGAATAATTCACTGGCTATACAAAATTACACAATTTTTAATTCACGTCTGTATAAATACCGCACTTAAATTCAATACACTTTAACACAAGGAAGTAAATAAACAAATATTTATTTTGATCACACGATGATGGCGTAAAACGGTAAATTTATTTAAGACCTGAATTATTCATTAAGAACTATTGAATTTTATTTTAGCATATTGCAACTTGAAATAAAGTTTCTGCATTTGCTTAGGTTTTAAATTTACATATTGATTAATTTATATGCGAGAACTTTTTTCTAATTTAATTATTGATACGGTTATTCTTTTAAAAAGTTTACATAAAAAAAAAAATGGTCATTAAAATTAGAATCCCACTGTAATTTTTTTTTTGTGTGGTTTTGAAATTATTATTGTGAGCTCTTTTTCCCAATGCAGAAATAATTAGCATTTTATATAATTGTTTTTAAATGAACCTTCAGAGTTAGGCCAATTAAAAAAAAAAAATACATAAGATGAAAAGCTCGGAAAGTAGGTTCATATAGCTTTATAGATACAATGAGTTGACTTTGATATTTAATTTGCATCATGGCTTCAACTTAATAGATAATTAATTAAATAATTGCTTGGACAATGTTAATGAATCTTGAAAGCTTAATTATAGACAGTTTTTACAATGTCTACATTATGTTGTCACTATACATACTTTGTTGTTCAATTTTGAAGTTTGTTCGTCTATGTATCCTAGTTTGGTCATGATGGGTCAAATACTCAATCATGTTACTCATTGGAGTAATTTATGATCGTTGACTTTAAGAAAAACTGAATAGTTGGAATGGAATAGATATATGTATTCCAAATCTCAGGATCCAGGTACGACGCTGTCTATGTCTGTACCAGCAGTGACTTTTTTTTTATCCATTCCCTGGGTAGTTCTATACTTTCGCGGTCACTTGGTTTTTTGGCTATAAAAAATTCAAAAATAGACCGATTTTTACAGCCTTTGCTGAATCAATTCACTTCTACCATAAGATGGAGCTGGTGGGGGTGTTTTCTCCGAAAGTCTTAATCTTAAGCTCTTCTCCCGTCTACCAAATTATTGAAACATGTTTCAGGTGGAAATTATAGCGATAAAAGGAGTCTTATGTTGGCTCAAGAAAAACGTGACAGATAGCTGCATATTTTCGGACAGGCAAGACGATATCAAAACTTTGGATTCGATCTCTATAACTTTTTATTAGCCGGGCCCTCGCATGTCGATCGTCTCTTACGGAGATGGCCGAACAGTTCAACATTCATCTATTTTGGGTGCGGGGGTATAGAGACATTCCAGGGAATTGTAAGGCCGTTGAACTCGTCAGAATAGGAACAACTCAACCCATCCTGCTGGTTGAAGGCACTTTGGGATTATCTACCAATCGTTATACTTCTACCCAAAAATTAAAGCTGGATGCTATCGAGAATACAAAGTGGACAAGTGTCACTAGATACATGTCTAGCGATAAAATAAATTTGTCCTAAGTTGGATTTAAAATGGTTTAAGAATTTGATTTCTCTCAACAGACATAGCATATCGGCACTACAATTAATTGTAGTCATTAGTCATTACTGGGCACTGCCTAATAGGAAAGCACGCTGCAAGTCCAGTCTTTTTTGCAAACGACTTTTGCAGAAGCTGTAGGTATGTATGAAGAAGCAAGCTTCACTTCGAAGTCTTCCATTATAACGACTTAGGTGCGGTGTTGCCACTAGAAAAAGTGAATCCGGTCATATCTTGCCCAATGACTGTTTTTTTATTTTCTAAATCCGGTCAAAAGCTGAAATCTGAATTTTTAACCGGAAATTCGGTCAAAATAGAATATAGTATCTAACATAATATTGTTAAAAAATAAAAATATGTATATTATTAGGTTTGTCCTTTTTTGTGCTATTCTACAATGGGTTTCACAACGTAATGTCATACAAACCCAATTCTATACTCGTATAAGATGGAGCGGATAATTGTGGGGGCTATAATTGCTTTAAATAATATTGAAAAGCACATACCTACCTATTATACATAGATAACATTTCATATCAGAAATAATTATCAGAAATATTATTGTGTTGCAGAAAAGTAAATAAGGAAAGAATCGCAACTAAAATAAAGCATTTTTTCGCGTACTATTTTTGAAGGAAGTTATTTTCAACGAACAGCCGTTTTCTATGACACTTATATCCACAACGCACTCCATGTCAAAACTTAGCTAATGTTTGGAGAAAAAAATTGGAGAGCAGCTAAAATTTAGTTTCGCTCGAGTTGAGTACATAACTTGAACCTTGAGTTTGTGAATGTTTTTTTTTTTGTTTTATTATTTCGTTTGTTTAAAACTTACTGAAACTATAATTGTTTATTTTATATTACACGTTTTAAGTCAGTAAAGGACATGTTTTCAGATGATTGTAGACGTTTTATGAAAAGTTCAAAATGGTTCAACGAGTAGGTATCACAATGGACCTATGCTGGCTTAAGTGTGTTGGTGTTTCTCAGCTGGCAGCCACTTTCAGCCAAACCAAACCATCTCAAAAAAAAACTAGTGACCGCGAAACAATTGAAAAAAATAGATTTTTTTAATTTGTTATTGTTTTTGTGTAGATTATGAAAAAAAAAGTACGAGAAGTCGCTACCAGCGTAAAAAAAGATGAATACATTCTTCAATTCGACGCATTCTGCACTTTAAATTAACGAAATTTTCTTAATTTTTACGTATTCTTTCTTTTCAATTCAATTCAATTCTTCATTTCTACACATATTCTACATTGATATTGAATAAATATTCTTCAATTTTACACATCGTTTTTCTTCAAATTAACTTACTTATTCATTCAAAGTAATGATTTTTTTCGTCAGTTATCGCTTATTTTTTCCAAACTGACAACAAAACAATTCTGGCAACTCACTTTCTAGAATAAAACTTATCACTTCGACCGCAACAGCGAACAATAATATTTTAAAGAAACTTCTTCAAATTGATGAAAAACCAATAAGATTCTAAAAATATGTTATGAAAAATTTTTGATTTGAATAACTGGATTCTTTTAAAAAATAATAAAATATTTTCTTCAATATCACCTACGGGATTTAGTTCAGTCAACGATTTCAGTTTGTCAATATGACGAAATTTCATTCGTATATTCGAATAAAATACTAAATCGGACAGCAGTTGAAGAAATTTATTTATTTTGAATATTAAATTTTCAATAAAACGAAAAGATTTATGAAAAATTGTCGATTCGAATAATAAATTCTTCAAAGATTGACAAAATATGTTCGTCAATATCACCAAAGCGATTTAGTTCATTGTAGGTACTTTGAAGGTCGGATTCTCAAATTCGTATACGAAAACGCGTCCAATGTGCGGGTGGCCTAAAAGCCTTGTCTCTTCGGTGTTCTTTGAATCAGTCTTACCCCGATAGTAGGTATAAGAGTTTTTAAATTCACTACAAAAAAAGGATTCATGTTTGACTGCATTTTCAATCATTTTTGATACAAGTTTCAGTCCATAGAGGCATGTCACTAGACACAATAGGAAAAGTATAGTAAACCGTTTCATACTCATAATTATCTATAAAGCCTTCAGGCAATACAAATTTCATTCTCACACCTATGGTTACATCCACAATACATACTAATGGACTTTCAATTGTTACTTAGGATATGTATTTTTACCTAGTTTATGCAAACAGATAGATAATATTGTTACTATATTTCTTTTGGTTCAACTTATATTAGCTTCTAATTCTGTTTCACCCTATTATAAAAAAAAATTATTATATTTTGTATTTTTTTTTTCTTAGAATCCGAGCTAGAAGAGTTATCGCCTGCAGCGCTGAAAGAACAAAGAAATCTAGCGAAATCACAACTAACCGATGCCATCAGAGATTCCTGCTTACCAAAGATGTTATGTGAAATGGCCTCGAAGCCAGAATATGTTCTTTCCGATAAAGAAAAGGATTTATTGCACATGATTCGGTAAGAACAAGTTTAAATAAATAAGTGGAGGTAGTAAAATTTATAAAAAAAAATTCAAAATAAAAATAGAACTAAAACAAGATTGGGACCAATACTTACGCATGAACAACTTAATGTCGTTCACTTGTTCTTATAAAGAATGCAGTTCTTTATTTTATTTTTTTAATAAAAACCAGTTGATTTTGTTTCTACATAATGTTACATAGGTAGGTACATAACATATTATATTTTTTTGTTTTTGATTCATACTGAATGAAGGTCAGTCCATTATAGAATTAATATCCACAGCTAATTGAATGCTTTAAAAATGTATCTACCTACTTAAGATAGAATCTAGAACAACTTTTATTATATATATTTTTTTAATTTATTTCCAGCTCTTCAACAATGTCATTAGCAATGAATAGTCCACCAAGTAAATGGCATTTTGCAGCACATATGGGAGAATTACTAAGACATACAGCTGATAACCTAAGCGGTCCAATGGGTTGTGCAAATCTTTGGCCTCACTGTCCAATTAGTTCAAAAAGATTAACGAAACTTTCATATAAAGTAAATTTAAAATAAATTGAAAAGAAAAAAAAATCTACGATGATTATATAAAATCAATTGTGATCTTGTTGAGTACATTATAATGTTAAACATACAAAAAAAAAAATTGAATAGCGATTACGACTGAATAGTTCATAAGGTTTTTTTTCACTAGTCTTTTGTATAAAAAAAAAATTAATTGAACATGTTTTACTAATACGAAAGAAAAGAAATGTTAACTATTTTGAAAAAATCGTTTGTAAATATTTGTTTTTGTATATAAACTGAAAATGTTTGTTTAGTTATAAGCTAAAAATTTGTTATCTCTTATAACACAAGATAAGGGACATGTTTATTGGAGGGCTATATTTAGTTGAACGCAGCAAAGGGTTTTAATTTATAACGTTTTTTTTATTATACGATTTTTAGGCATTTCAACTAAAACACTGCGATCATGTTAAATTTGTGTACAATAAAATATTATGTAAATGCATAACAATGAATTTTAAGATATTGATCATTTCAAAGTACTGCGATATTAGGAGTAAACTTCAATTTAGGAGTGGAGTTTTCTTTTTAAGGATTATCTATCAATTCATCATGTTCATGACTGCTCATGAGCATAGGTGCGTTATTTTAAGGAATAGACATAATATACACGACTTAGGCGTTCCGGACACGGCTCGTATTGTCATCGTAGCCTCTCATACATCGTGTCGCTTACGATTTGTTGTCGCACATTTGAATTTAAGGGATAACCGAACACGACTCGTCCGCTACGCGTGATAGTCGCAGCACTTTCACAATTTTAATTGCATCCCTTATATTAATGGTACCTCCCATATGGAGGGACTTTAAAAGGTATACCTTCCAAAAACTTGGTATAGACTCATTTCAAATGTGATAGGGAAATTACCATATTCAAAGAAGGTATCCTACTAGGTCTAGCTTGTCATCTAATTGTAGAAACGTAGAACTCATCTAAGTGCACTGAATCACTTAGCAGAAGCTGAAGTGCGTTCAGTACTGGACTCTGGACAACCAGGCGCTGATTAAACTTATGACCAACATAATCATTCGAGTATCTCTGGTGTTCGAGTGTGAAAATCTGAATTATGTGTGGCTAAAAATGCTGCGATGTGACATAAGCTGGGGTGAACAAATTTCAATGAATGTCAATATCCAGTAGCTCTAAAGAAATTCCAAGAGTGGGTATCCCTAACTAAGAGGAGATGCTTACTTTACTTTACTTTTGGTGGCGCTTACAGTCCGGGGTGGACCACGGCCTTAACCAACAAGCCCCTCCAGCCAGCTCGGTCCCTCGCTAGCTACCTCCAGTTGCACACACCTAGTTAGTTGAGGTCGTTCTCCAATTGTGCGTGGCACCTAAGGTGGGGTCTTCCTCTGCTGCGTTGTCCCTCAGGGGTGGATTCGAAGACTCGTCGGGCTGGTGCGTTGTTCTCCACGTGTCCCAGCCATCTCAGCCGTTGAATTTTTAGCTTTTTGACCAGGTCAGTGTCGCTGTATAGCCCGTAGGTATAGTTCGTCATTGAATCTTCTTCTCCACACTCCATCGTCATGGACCGAATATCACTCGAAGAATCTTTCTCTCAAAGCATCCCAGAAGGTTTTCATCCGCTTTTGACAGGGTCCATGCTTCTGCACCATACAGCAGAACCGGGATGATTAGGGTCTTATATAATAAAAAGGAGATGCTAAACAAAATTAAAAAGGATCCGATTCCGATAAAGTAGTAAAGATTCGTCTGTAAGATGTAAATGTAGAAAAAAATCATGTGAATTTTGTTTTGAGAAGCTATATGTGTTTTTTTTTGCCAGTAATGTATGTAAAAATGTTAATCATTAACAAATGAAAACAGCTTTCGAAACTAAGCAAAAATTAAATGTTTACTTGAACTGTTCTTAAAACATTTACCAGCCTTTATACCTACTTGTCTTCGACAGAAAATAAATTTAAGCTCTGTGAGTCTATTTCACTACTTCAAACATTTGATATCTTTGACATCAGTAAAGCTCGATACTCGATAGCTACATATTTAAAAAAAAAAAAAAAAAACAGAACCGAACAGCCTTATAGTAGGGTCGCGCAAGCTTTGTGCGAACTTTCAAACGGTTAACTGCATAGCTTTAATATCAAGTTTCGCGCTGTTGAGAGATACAAACACAATGTTTTAAAAACACAATTGTTGGCCGTGGTCGGACACCGATTGCGGCAACTACAAATTCGTACTTAAGTAAAAACTGGGAACTGAACTGAACGGACATGGCTTATAAATTTTATTTTCCACTGAACCCGAACGATTTTAACAGCTCTAAAATTATTTTTGAAATGTTGGCAACCGACATGACTTTTTTTGCAGTATTTTTTTTTCCTTATAGTGGTAGTACGCGGCATGTAGGAAGCCACATCCGTATGTAAATCTGACGTCAACACAGAGTGCCACATATCGTACACGTACCTACCTATGTTTACCATTGAGTGTCACAAAGTACACGGTATGTAGTGTGTAGCCATTGGGATCATAATATGCTGTCGTAAAAATGACGTCGCTGGTACATACGTATGTGGCTTTCTGCATGCCGTGTACCATCACCCTTAGAAGTGGAATTGGACGCAGTAGCTAATCAGTCGATATAGTGTGCTGGACTACTAAACGAGGAGTCTCAGGTTCGATCCCCGAACAAATTTACACCTTAAGGTTTTTTTCATTGCATCCAGGAACCGGGGGTATTACCTTGCTGAGAAAGCTGCTCAATACAGCCGTTCGAGCTGGCGATAAAATGTTAGATGTAGATTTCGCATTGAAAGCAGTGGGCGCACTAGAGATTGAGTTGCGGCGCTGGCTTGTGCAGTGAGAACAACGCCACACTTTCTTATTGTTTTTCATGAACTCAATTTCAACCGCCGTCACTTTTACACAGTAACCATGAAATACATATATTCTTACAGTCACAGCATTCCACTTTGTCTTTAATGATTCGGTCTACTTTTAAGTTACAGATAGTACACGACATTGTGATTAATGGTAATAGTATAATTTTATATTGAAACAAACGCAGAGAGAGGTTTCGATCACGTGCGTACCCCACAACGAACACGAACGAATGAACATCATATCGAAAACAATAAGGTTCCGTTTTGCCCCTATGGGAACGGAACCTTAAAAAGAACTCACACAATCGAATGATTTAGTTTATTTAGTTTAGTGAGTAGGTAGCTGTAGTTGAAATTTTTGTTTAAATTACTAAAAACTTCTGCGCGAACAAATAAATTCTTGAAAGTAATAATTACTATAGCTACCAAATTGGATTAATATCTCCATTTCCACTCAATAACAAATCCGCAGCTTGACAGGGAACATATTATTTTTTGCCAAATTGAAGCCCATCATGGAATTTATAGGTTTGTTTGATTTAGACCCTTAGGGCGCACTAATGTGCACATGAGACACAATTCAATGTAGCACTGATTTCACATACTGACAATGAAAACCCGTGTTCGAAGTCAGCCCTGGGGCGCTCTATTTAATCACGCCGACCCTAGGTATTTAGTCATTGCTTTCATTCGTAGCTGTCATTTCGGCAAACTCTTCCTTTTTTTAATTTTTGAAATGCATTTTTCAGCATTAAAATTATTTTTAAAATCAGTTTATTGTTATTTCAAGTTTGAAATTTCTGTATATTGCTACATTTTTAAACAACAGAGTTACATTTTCGTGTCAGCCTCGAAAATGCACTGACACTTCGGAAGTGCACACTGAGTGGGCACCTGATTTGACAATTAATGACTTCTCGACAGCTCTTAATTCATATCATTATTATAGTATGTACCATAATTTGTTGTTAATGTAATTCTCTCAAACAATAATTCAGAGACTAAAATTCGACATAATTTCCCAACAGAAATTGTCAGGGTCAATCCCAAACAAGCGCGAATCGTTGTTACTCCTCGATTCCCCACTCAGTTAACATAATTTGAAATACATAATGTACCTACACTCGTTTTGGCTAAAAAAATGTAGGTACCTTATATGGGGTAGGTATAGAAGAATGCGGTATCTTATGGTTTTCTGATACGAAATAATTTCTTTGGTGGGTGGTAAAAATATAGTTAGAGGCGAAACACGTTACACGAATGCAAAGAAAGTTATTTTCTTGTGGCCACCTTTTCGTTTGCATTGCCAAATAGATTTGTTATTCAACAATAGCATTACAAAGTAAACAACTTATTTAAGTTGCACATCACGTTTACACTCCGTTTTTGACACAAATATTTGTTTTCTTTTTTCATATCACTTAACTACCTATTTTTTTTTTTTTTTTTACCTCGTATGAACTTGATGATTGTTTTTGGATTTTACATATTTAATCAATAAATTGGATAGGTAGAGAAAGGTACCTGCATTGATGATCAGAAATAATTGTTCAATAAGTAGCTATAGGGAATCACTCAAAAAGTAAAAATATTATGCCAGATATGGTATAGAAAATTGGACAGTAAAACTTATACGTAATTCATCGAAACAGTAGTGACAAAGATAAACCAATAACTCTTGTAGTGTCATATTGGGTTTACTCATATACTGAGCTGTTGGAATCTTTTCATTGCGCTCAAATGCGAAGATTAGTAGACTACTCAAAGATATGTAAGAGGTAAGACCCATGTTTGTTGGAATCTCTTCAGATATCTAGGGAGAATTTATTTAGCAATTTACATATCCGAATTACTCTAAAAGGGCTGGGTCATAACTGACAACCTTTAGATTGTAATTATTTTCTACCTAATCTAACCTAACCAAGCATTGTTGAAGCTTAAAAGCGTTGACTGTTCTTAATGAAACATGCAATCTAGGCAGCCCACAGCATTCGAAAAGTCAAAAGTTGCACTAGATTTAAAGCACTGAAGCACGTTTTGACGGACACAACTGCGATGTCTAAATTCAAACGGCCTTTCAGGCATAGATCAAAAGCCATTTAAAAATGCGCCAACCATTTATAACTCCTGTACTGTCACCGATTTTGTTTTTACTTCCGATCAATGATGTAATGTCTGCCACGGTGGGTACAAACGAGAGACTTGGTATCCAATGGAACCCGTTTGATAAGCTAAGCCATTTGGACTACGCTGTCGATGTCTGCTTCTTGGCAAACAACATTTGTGTCCTTAACCAAATGTGTCATTTACAGAACGGGGAGGTGGCTGGCTTAAGGATAAACGCCAATAAGACAAAAATTATGCACGAGACCATCAACAGCAGGTTATCTTGAGACTGGAGACCATAGAAGAGATTACGCAGTTCAACTATCTGGGTAGTTATGTGTCACTCGATGGTGGAACGGACCTGGATATAAGAATCCTTTCTCCAGTCTGGAACTCTAGAAAAATAACTCTAGAAAAAAGTTAAAACTCTTTGAATCCAATGTAAAATCGGTACTGCTTTATACGCATGTGAAACGTGGAAATGCTCTGCCAACATCTCGAGCAGGTTACAAGCCTTTGTTAATCGTTGTCTGCGTTACATCCTAAAGATCCGTTAGCCACAAACAATTTCCAACAATGAACTGTGGCGTAGGACTGGACAAACAAAAGTGGATATGTTGACATCAAGCAGAGGAAATGGCGCTGGATACACTGATACACTGAGGAAACCAGATGACAACATAGCAAAGCAGTGCTTCCAATGGAACCCTCAAGATGTAAGGCGAGTTGGTAGGCCAAGATCAACATAGAGGTCAACTGTTTTGACGGAAAAGCTCACTCCCAAAATTTGCGATCGTGGACACAGCTGAGGTATCGAGCTGCAGACAGAGAGATATGGGAGGGCCTGGTTGTCACCCTATGCTCCAGTAGGAGTTAAAAAGTGTTGCTGCCAACAGCAGCTTCCGGTAGAGAGAGAGTCTGGTATTAAGAACAATTCTACATCAATATAAATGTTCAGGGAGAGTTAATCAACTATATAAGGCCCAATGCACACGGAGGAACTGGAAAAAAACTAATCAGCGGTGCGAATTGCCAACTAGTTTGCTTTGAGTCATACCCTGTGTAATCAAATAGGACGACGCACACGACGCTACTGGTTGAAAACTCGTTTGCGATTTACAAAAACCAGTTTGTAACAAGTCGTCTGTTAATTTTCTTGTCGGGTTGCCTATTGATTTCAGTTTCTAGAAGATTAGCGAGCAACAGACTCTGGTGGGGGAGGTTGTAAAACATGACGCTGAACGAACTAGAGATTTTGATTGGTGATGAGTTTCCTCGTGTGTGGAGTCAAGTCCTTAACATAGTTTCAATTGACACCAAATCGGTCCTGCAGTGCTTATTAAATCTGATACAAACACTAAGCTCTTAGGAACATAACCAAAAAGTCCCATAAACTACTCAGAAGAGTTTTGAAAACACCCTCAACAGATCATAAATTCGAAATGAAGCTTTAAAAAGCTGGGAACACAAGAAGTGCATTTTAAATTGGGATCGATCACCCTGATCGAAGATAGGATTAACCAGAAATCAGGTCGACTCTATAGAGTGTCAACTGTGTCTTGAAGGGAAGACAGCTGAACATCTTTATATATATAATTCTTCTGTACGTGTTTGTAACCGAACTCTTCCTAAACGGCTGGACCGATTTTAATGAAATTTTGGGTGTTTGTTTGAATAGGTCTAGGAATGGTTTAGATTCGCAATTAGACCTGGTAGGTGGCGCTGCGATCTGATTCCACAAAATTTCAAATAATAAACACTCAACAATAAAAATTAAAATCGATTGGGTTGAGATTGAGTGCATAGGGTTCGCTTGTACATAATATACCTACTATCCGCGGTACTAATAATCATTTTTAGTGTCCAGGCTAACTTTTACAAAGTCAAAATGGCGAACATTTTCATATAAAATTATCCACTGGGACCGTCAAAATATTTAAGTTGACGAGTAAAAGTGATTATTGGTAAGGCCCTATGAGTCTAACACTTTGTTATATGCCGAAGTTTATATTTTCTGCCAAAATATTTTCTCAACGTCATATTCTGACTGTAGGTATATTTTAATGATTTTAATGCACACAATTCATAGAGTCTTTCCACACTATCACACGGGAATGATATTCATGGCCATCGTTGTAAAAAAAAATAGCGGTTAAGACCGCACTAATGATCAATAAAGTTTAAACACTTTTTACGCTAATGCACTTGAACAAAAAATACTATATAATTACTATAATTGTAGTCACAGGTAATCATGAATCATGATCACGTTAGTGGTATATATATCCAAATCCGTTTAATAACCTCTCAAAAAGGAGAAAGCCAGAGGAAGTCTACAAGGGAAGAAATCTAGTTCCTTAAAGCGACTTGATTACGATAAGCTTCAACGAAAAACCCTCCATTTCCCGGATAATTAAAACTTCCCACCACACCAGGAAGCCGCAACCACTAAAACCAGCAACACTTCAGCTACATTTAAAACATTTCCGACATCCGTCAGCGTCTTTTATTTCCACAACTGAACTGTAAAACCAGTCTATCACACAGAGTCCATGTAGCCTACTCCACATCATGTCTATGCGCAACATCTACAGACCTGCATTTCAAATCCAACTCACTTAACCGCATTGCATTATGTAACATGGTAAACACCATTCGCAACAAATCATTGCTATACCCCCTGTTGACCGAGTAATATACATAGATACAAACTATCTATACCACCACCACGAGATAGTGAAACAATTTCACAAAATTTCGACCTGAAACTTGGCTTTACCATTACCATTTACCACCTCCATATGGCGTAGATACGTGTACCAATCGACGTTTAAACCTTCTTTCGGGAAAAGTCAGGAAATATACAGATTTTGGTATTCTGGTCTTCTTTCTCTTTAACACATACACGACGACAACGCTAATAGCCAACACCAGAGTGAATTTCATAATACCATCGTCTTTAACAGGTTGTCTTGTCTTTCATTTAGTATCTTCAAGCTTTAAACTTTCACTAGTCGGTGCTAGTAACTGACGCGACGGTTTGCATGCCACCACACCACACCACACACATACTTTGTTTTTCTTTATTTTAGACCAAGCAAAGGCGTCTAAAAATATTGTCGTACTCGCTGCTGGCCTATAGCATACTTTTGATGTTGGCCATCGCAGTTAATTGGGTTTCAGTCAATGACGGTACCGCAAGTGAGCAAAACGACGTGAAGCGAGTGCGTTTAAAAAAAAAAATCCACCAATTTAAATTATTTTCATAAAAGGGACCACGGATAATAATTTTTTGTGAATTTTATCAAACGTTAATTGGATGCGCCACACCCCCGCCAGTGAAAATACTTTGTAATGCAAATTAAATTTTCGAACAAAAAACCAAAAATTATTTTCACCGTGAAAAACTAATTAAGACGAGAGTGCGTGTAACGAAAAATAAATTTATTATCATATTTTGCATATCTAGATTGACTGTGAATTTGTGTTTACAAAAAAAAAAATTACCTACCACCATCATCATGAAATTATCAACAATTCTTTCACTTTCACTCCCCGCCATTGCGATACTTTTGATATTCTTCTTAGAAATGATGGACGATGCATGGGCACAGCAGCCGGATCCACTGTTTGAACTGCCCGTTCAGTTAATTGGATTTCCAGTGATAGTACTCTCAGTTAGACTATCGCAGTTTGCTAAAAAGTTGGCCTATTCATTAAATCCAGGTGAGTACTTAAAAGAGATCGCGGAGTACAACGTTCATGTATGAGTGCGATGCTTAATAAGTTTATTAATGTATACATAAGCCATGACCTCGATACGGGTGCAAGTTGGACGGACGGACGACCCGCCTGAATGACTTTCCAAAAAAACCATTTTGTAATAAATCAGTAATAATAGTAAATTGCGTGTACTCAAGGAGATGATTTATGCAATGATTTTTACAAACCGATGACTAATCTGAGTGCGTGTATCTGTAAATATATGTATCAACAAATGCGTGTTCATAATACATACATGATTAGATGTTAATAAAGTTTTTTTGGTATAGGTTCAGTTTTAGAGCAGCCTTGCACGTAGATCATAATTCATTCAAAAAAAACCTTGCTTAATCTGTTTGAGAGAAAGATGGCTTTAGTGAAGATAAATAAGTCCCAAGTATCTGAAAACTTTTTTTTTCTTAACCCGCCAATGGTGACGCAAATTTGACTTTGATCAATGGTGACGCCGGTCTCACAGACCGGAAGATTTTTCGAAACGTGTTACTAATAATTCACGTTTTTTTTTACTTATGCTCTTTGACAATAAAACAAAGATATTTAATCAATTTAAGCTCTTTTATTTCAATATTACAATTCAAAAAACATTTTTAATTAGAGCATTAAAAATAACAATGTTTTTAGTAATACATTTTTTAAAATTAAGAAAACAATAAAAAATCACATATTCATAAAGGAAAATAACGTTTTTTAGTCTTTCGACATATGGAACTTTTACGAAATGAACAAAATACACAATAAAACAATAAAAAAAAATAATCAAGGTAAAATAATACGAATAATAAAAGAATTATTTTACTTACATAAACGGTGACGCACGGTCTCACGCACCGGGTTAGTTAAAAAATACACAACGTGTGCTCTGCTCACTACGCAGTTTCGACGTCAACTGATGGTGGGGGACGTGCAAGTGCAATACGGCAGCTACTCGAAATTGCAACAAAAAACAATGACGGAGAATAAATAAAGTTATTCGCATTTTTTAACACACCCGGTCTCACAGACCAGTACGTCACCATTGGCGGGTTAAACCTAGTTCGTGGGGACTTTATGTATTTAAGGAGTTCACAATGGCTAATTTCCACAAAAATTTCACAATTTTGAGCTTCCGCAAAATTAAAGTCGAGACTAGAATTTGTTATTAGTATAAGGCCATTTTGGAAATACAACTGAGAAAATGGATAGTTTAGTTGTGGATTGATTGACAACTCACAGAAAAAATTAAAAACCAGATGAGGCATTTTCAGTACAGCTTTTGTTGATATAAGGCCCGATATCTTTATAAGATATTCAAGTCTTCATTAAAAACGTCCACGGCAAATATTTAGTCTTTTAAAGCATTAAACTGACAGCTTTGCTACTTAAACTTGAACAACATTTTGTAAGCGGGTGTGAATTTCAAAAAAAAATTTTCTGTATTTGCGGACACATCCCCACCTTCTGTTAACATCAATTCACCCTAAAGATAATTCAACTTCGCCCGAAGTCTACTTATTACTGTCAAAGATACCTACTTCATGATAGCTTTCTCTTCTTTCCTAACCTTCAACCCGTCAGGAAGGATTCTTTCATTTTCTTCACGGACGAAAATCGGTCGAAATAATGCACCAACCGTACCAAACGCATCGCATGGGGTCGTTAGCACTATAGAGACATTGAAGGAGAAAAGGGCATTACAGAATCTAAATGTTGACCAATCTATCACTAATGTTATTGTTAACTTACTTAGAGAAAGGAACAGCAATGCGAAACTAGGTGACAGTAACCTTGGAGTAACTGCTTCCAGAGGCACTCCACAGCAGGGGTCTTCTCCCCATTACTCTGGATACTTGTCATTAACGCAGTACTAGTGAAATTTAATAACACATGGGGGGTCATGGTAACTACATATGCAGATGATGTAGTCTTCCTTGCAAAAGAGTTCTTACCGACCATAAGCGACCTGTTAGGAAACTCACTAAGAATATACTCATCAGCAAGTGGGCAAAAGAATGTGCGGCCTTGGGGTTAATGCCCAGAAAATTGAGCTTGTTCTGTTCACAAACAAAAGAATAATACCACAATTCGAGCCACCAAATATTGAGGAAACTCTTTTAAAGCTGACAGATAGGGCGAAGTATCGAGGAATTATCCTCGATTCCTAGATACTTCGCAGCTCACGCTTTCTACGCAAATGCAACCGCATCTTTTGTAGAAGATGAGTTTCAAACCCCAAAATAATCCTGTAGATGTACACGGCAATCGTGCGGCCAATACTAATATCTGGCAGCGTGATCTGGTGGCAGGCCGCAGGAAAGGCGAACAATCTGAAGCCAATGACAAGAATACAAATATTAGCACAATCATGCTAGGGGCAACTAGCGCGAAGAAAATCAAACCTATACAGCTGGACTGAAGCTAATCCTTTATCTGACCTGGAATCTTCAACCAAAAGTGCTTTAAGGATTAGCCAATCAAACATACTTGGAAACCCAGGTAATTTTGGCCACGCACAGGTTCTATTGAAACGTTGTCACTTCTGACTACATGTCTCCCCATTTGATCTATGATAGACCATTCTCTTGCTGTTCCTATACAATAACTTCACTCTAACACAATTCATATATGAAAAATGTCTTCAATTTAAGCTTAAAATAATCTTTGCCAAAAAGCCAAAGAGAACATTCTTTGTTAGAACATCTGGAAGCATAGCCTATGCGACAAAACGTTTGGAAACGATCCTGGAATAGTTGGCTTTGCTTATAGTGACTGAACTTTACTGTATAATTGTTTCCTAACCTCAATATTTATTAATGAAAATGGAAGTCTTTAGATCATCAAACCATCAATCAAATTGATCATTTTGCGATCAGCGTAAGGCACTTATGCAGTATTCTGACTTTCCGAATTTTCTGAGCTGGCAACATAGAATCGGACCATAAGATTGTTGCATACCAGGTATATACGAATGTGGATATCTTTGTCCCCACATCAGGAGACAAATATTATACTATGGGGAAATTTAAAGTTGAACGTCTATAAAAACAACAAACCGAAATGTCCTAAAAGGGCGGCATGAAGTGTCGAATTGCAAGTGGCATCGGTGCTCGATGTTAGATTTTTTCGGAACAACTAGCTTACAAAACCGAAGTGCACATAAAGATTAGAGCGGCTTCTATGCTCTATCAGTAAAAGTGGAAAGAAGCCTTCGCCGGAGGAAAAATAAAGAAAATTTTTCTGTCGCGGAAATAGAGAGGCTCTCGGGCAACAATGTGCAGAAAATTTACCAAAAGTTAAATGGAATAAAACTTTACAGTAGAGTCACAATCCTTGTTTTGAATGTACAAAAGTCGTTTCAGCAGATCATTCAACCTCGAAGACTACTCAAATTCTCAGGCAGAACGAACCATTTAATTTCGACGACGAAAGCCACTCAACTTCTGTCCATAACTGACCAAAATGAAGGAAAATCCGAGAGGATATCTAAACTTAGTAACTCTAAAAAGACAGTTGGACCAAATGGCGGCCTGTCTGTTAAACAGTTTAAAGAAATGAACGGCGACTTGCTTCCTTTGCCATATCCACAACACAAAAAAAAAGACTTTCTTATCTTTGACAACTATAGAGGCATACACATCAGTCTTCTGTGTGCAACCATGACCATGACCATGACCCTGACTTTCTTATAGCTCTAGCCTAAAAGACTGAGCGAATTTGCATCAGACTTTGTTTCTGTCTAATGCACAAGTACATACACCAAAGAAAGTACATAATCTAAAGGTGTGAGATCACAGGATCGTGAAGGACAGTTCCCAGGTCCATTAGGCGAAATTATGCGCTCAAAAAATGTTTCCCGCAATAAATTGATGATCTCGCGCGCCGTGTGGGATGTTGTGCCATTCAACTGAGGAACGAAGAAGTCAGAAATAATGTTTCTATAGCGCTCTCCATTGACGATAACATTCTGGCCGGCATCGTCCTTAAAGAAATATGGGGCAATGATTCCACCAGCCCATAAAGCACAGCAAACAGTGAGTTTTAATGGATGTAAGGGCGTCTCGACAAACGCTTCTGGGTTTTCTCGACTCAGAATTCAGCAATTTTGCTTATTTATATATCCATTTAACAAAAATTGGGCCTCATCGTGTTCCGAATAACTTTTTCAGATGGACGATTATGTCGACCGTAAAATGGAAGTTTGGCTAACCGAACCATGGTTTTCAGAATAAGTTTGCACGCGTTGTTCTGGCGTTAATCTATTTATCATAAAATGGCCACAAACCACCTTTCAACTGTCAAATTGACAATCTGTAGAAACAGTGTTGCCAATTTAAGAACCAAAATCTCTAAAAACACCGTTTACTAACTTCGTCAACAATTTTTAAATTTTGTACCAAAAAGGGTTGTATTTCTTATACTTTTGTTTTGCTACTTCCAACCCATCATTTCGATTTTAGATTGACAAAATTTCCCAATCAAAATGTAGCTTTCGTTTACTACAATACCATTCCTTATTTTATTCTTTTATAGGTACCTATCGTTCACGAAGTACTCGCAGCATTCCCGAAGATATCTACCTTTCCCAAACAGCAGCTGATGCACTTGTCGCAGAAAAAGAAATCATGAAAGAGTTCGGGCCAAAGGCGTGCATCCTCGAGGAACCATGCCGTTTACATGCTGCACGTTCCGGCACTAGAGGTGCACAACCCGACTGGCAAGAAATTCTAAGGTTAGTTAGAGTAACAAATAAAATTTTATTCCAGTTCTTCATGCTCATTTATTTTAATGGTCGTCGTCATCTTCTCCATTTGAAATGCAACAGCAGCAGACATAAAGTCTTCCAAACATACATCCCCCTGTATAAATGTATAGGTACCTCTGAATATTAAGTAATAACAAAAATCCTTGCAACTCCTTGCACAATCGAAACAAATAAAATGATTTCCAATCAAATTTTTATACGAAAATGCTAAGTCATCTGTAAATTCATCTGTTGCACTGACACATCTCTCCTTGATGGTTGTGTCTTGTGTCTTTGTTTCCAGGACAAGGAAAACAATCATCATTGTCCAAATCATCGTTGCAGATAGATAGATACTCTGAAGTGCTTGACGCCAGTAATAAAGATTTTTACAGCAACTACACTCAGTCCTCAAGTATACCCGCGTATCCTCATACAAAACGTTTCAATTTAAAGTTATCCTGCCAGCAAAATTGAATAAGTTTTCGGTGGAGCAAAAAGTCCTTTTTCTTTTGATTCGAATTTTTCATAAATTTTTCAAAATGAGTTGCATTGTATAATTGCCACAAAAACTTAAATTCATTGATGCACTTTGGACAGGATTGGTGGGGGAACAGTTGAAAGTGCACTTACGTGTCCCTGTCCATGCTCTTGCCACTTTGAAGTCAAAGTTTTGAGCCACAAGGAATGGGAATGGCGGGCGGGCTAAAGTTCATCCCGAAGTTCAAACATGTTAAAATCATTTTTATTTTCAGTTGTTTTGCTGAACGGAACAACTTTGGTGTTACCGCACACTTTCCTGGATATACTCCACCGCCGCCGCCGCTGCAGCAGGAAAAGTTCAAACAAAACTTCAGTGTAACATGGGGTAGGGGGTGCGGCGGGGGCGCAGTCAAATAGTATTTGGTGCGCTGTTACAAATGATACAATGTGAGTCTCTGGACACCACTCTAGAGATTTTAATAGGTTTTCGTTTCGCAAATGTTATCTTCGTTTAACAATTGCGAAAGCATTGTACTGGCTGTTCCTCATGAGATAACAAGTAAATTGTCTCTCTCAATGTATAGTAACTGTCGGTTGTCGTAATCCTGCCTGCAGTGTAGTGCAAATAAAATTATGCATACGAATAGTCGACTGGTATAGGTGCGCATATACCTATCATCATTTCGGATGAACTTTTGGCGAAACGGAACTGTCCGAAATATTGCACATGCATGACTGGTGGTTTCGTGTACAAGAGTGTTCGGTATGGAAGGATGTTCCGGATGTGTCAGAAATCCCTTGTCCTCTAATCAGTTTCGATACATAAAGTCTGATGAAATTTTCCCATATACCTACACACACCATGACGAGAATGCCATCACGATGCTGGGGGATGCGCAACAATGCAGAGAAATAGTTTCAATTCTAATTTTGGATTTTCCATTTTGTCCTTAACCTGTGTGATGGCATGGCAAGTCCACAGATATCTGTGCACAGTCAAGCGGACTTATTACAACCGGAATGGAAGTTTTGCCTTGCCTCAGTTGGTGTTTAGTTTAGGTCATTGTTAAGAGTTAGAGTTGGGTACAGAAATGTAGTATGGATGGGGAAGGTGATGGTTTCATCTCATCGTGCATGCACCTTGTTTTCATGTCAAAATTTTATGATATCTGGAAAATGTTTTGACTTAATTTATGGTGTACTCATATTATTTGCATGTGTGTATACTTTCTATACTTAAATTCAACAAAATTGTCACTGAAATACTGAGAGTAGCGGTTATGAGTTCGGGACAGAAAATGTGCTGCATGAGTGGTTCTGGTTCCCTGTCGTGATTGCAGTTGATGTATTTTTGGAATAAAATCATCCATTTTGAAACCAATCAGCGCGGTCTTTGATTACGAATTTTTAAGCAGAAATTCGATTAAGCCAGGCCTTGGGTCGATTAAAAGTTAAAAAAAAGATAAAAATACAAACAAAATTGACGAAGTCTTTCTCAGTTTCTAAGGCAAGGCGCCCATTAAAGTGGTGAGTACGTGGCGTGGTGACAAAGTGGCAGATGGCATATGAGCGATGGAATGGCGGCGAAGTTGTATGAAAATGATTTAACGCACACTGAAGTGGTATAAACAACGTAAAGTGCCACCGATTCATCAGTTCTTAACAATGTTGTCCTATGCTGCATTTTTGGCCCTCCCATATGGTTTTAAGTTTCCTGATAAACAAAAATACGCAGATGCAGTGCCAAAATCTACGTAGTCAACATAACCTCTACAATATGATATTCGTTATGCCTCTACAAATCTACGTCGTGTCTACCTGATTCCCACACGAAAATCAAACTTGTTCGAGATAAGTGGCACCAGATTGTTATCACGCCGCCTGAAAATGCTAAGTCGCACCGACTCCGTATAAATGCACGCGTCTACATTGGTTTACACTGGCTTTAGCGATTCCATCTGCCACTTGGTCACCATGCCACTGCCACGTCATTGCCACGCCACTTTAGTGCGCGCCTTGCTTAATGGAGGCCAATGAAATGAAAAATGAGCATGTGTATATGGGCTGGAACATTGTCTAATACCAGGGGTTCCCAATCTTTTCCATAATGCAACCCCCTATACAGGTTATAATATTTTTGCGATGCCCTTCTAAAATCACTCAACAGAACAAAGCACAGATATGTGAACTTAGCTTACTGAAGATTCACTAAGGGGTTTTTGAATAAGGATGAGTCGACGTTATTGAAATGGAATAAAACAAGCTGTGTGCTTGTTCGAATTTTTTTTCTTTTTTGAAGGCCCATGCATGCCATGTATGGAATATAATACCATGTCCATCAAAAATGTCCGCGGCAGCTTCTCACGTTGTCACGGATCCGAGTGGTCCAATCTGCCCCATAGATCCGGCTAAATTTGAGCGATGGCATTGGTTATGTTGGGTTTAAGGACATCAGTCGATTGCGGTTTATTCACATTGAGCTGCGATTTCAGGCAACCCCACAAAAAAAAATTTAGCGGGATTAAATCGCACGATCTTGGTGGCCAATTCACGTCACCTCTGCTACAGATAACCAAATAGTTCATGCAGAATGACCATCGTGGCGTCTGCTGTGTAACACGTAGCCACGTTTTGCTGGAACCACATGTCATCTACCTCCATCTCGTTAAATTTGGGCCAAAATAAATCGGTGAGCATCGTTCTGTAGCGCTCGCCATTTTCAAGAAGAAGTACGGAGCAATGACGCCGCCGCCGGTCTAAGATCGGCACCAAACAGCTTTTTATAGATGCATTGCCAGCTCGGGTAGGTTGGCGTCAACCCATATACGGCAATTTGGCTTGTTAACATAGCAATTCATCCAAAAATGCGCATCGTCGCTAAAGATGATTTTTCTATTGTCATTATCATTAGCTATCTTTGAGCTGAACGGATATAAGCCCAAGTCCCGACGCAAAATTCGCTTAGTTGAAGTCTGCAAAATGCCGACATCTTGTGCACGGGAAAACACAATGGCCAACATCGACCCGACCCGACATCTTTTTCAAATCAAGCTCAAAGCTGATGGAACGTCGTGTGCAGGTGATCTGTGTGTACCGTCTTGCGACGCCCCTTGGATAGCCCCACGACGCGATGCCCCAGGGAGTCGCGACGCACAGTTAGGGAATCCCTGGACTTTAATAGATAGCTGCCAGTATAGCAAGGTTTTGAGTGGATTTCAACGATTTTTGGCAGTATGGCCCCCATTCTAAACTTTTTCTGGACATGGACTGCTTTATCTTGGAGAATTTTACTACATATAGATCTCAACGATCGATCTAACAAAATGTGAAGGGCACCACCCAGTGTAATCTCTCTATATAAAAACGAGTTTTACTTTTGTGTGTAACCTTATATCTAGTATCCGGCCGGGTGGATTTTTATAATTTTTTTTTAAATGAAAGGGGACCATTTGTACATGGTTTAGAAAAACACATTTTGAAAATCCGTCTAATAAAAACGAGTTTCTGAGTGTATATGTAAGTTACACTACTCCCCGCATTTAGTTAAATTTTTTTTATTTCATTAATATTCCGCAGCCAATTTTGAAAATGTGCTATATATTCAAACCCATGCTTCTAATTTATGTTACAAAATTCGTCACTACTATTCTACGAGATCCGTGGACCCACTTAAGTTTGTGTCTCATATTCACCTCAATTCAAACTCATATTCTTGTCAAAATTTCGCATTGTTTAAGGAACCGCATTGTACCCTTTCCTGGTCCCTATTTAATTCCATCAGACCAAAGGAAAGTACAGACAATATAATGCAAAAAGGTAAAGAAGATGACGGACCAAAGTATTACCGCCCGTATATTCATATACCTATATCTCTATAGACGTTTGTAGATATGTTCAGATTTAAGCTAAACACTCACATTTTGGACATTTAGAAATGTGCTTGTGTTCATGGAAAGGGACTAAACTCGCCTTGTGTGCAATGAAAGCAAAAACCAAATAAGCTGTAATGCAGACTTCTCCCCCAACTAACCCTATATCTATCTATATGTGTTTTGTATATAGACGATGCCTAATGTGATGACTTTTCTTTTGTCCTTCTTTCTCTACAGGAATTACAAAGTTCAATCAACCGGCATGAAACAGTGGTATCTGCTTTCGGTCTTCATCGGCGATGTCATCCGAGATGTACCATTGTGTAAGCACCTGGCCAAACGCTTACAGTGTGAAACTGATGGACCAGAACAGTTCCACCCACCGCAATTCGCAAGGGATTAATAACGTTCAACATTTGTCCGTATCCGTATATATATAGGTACCTAGTGTAGAGAATTGTTGCTGCTCTTGTCGTCATTTAACTCGGACCCGATGAGTCTCTGTCGGAAAACAGACGACAATTGCAACACGCGCGCATCCTTCTATCCTGCATGTAAATAATTATGTAGATATATTAAAATCCTTTACCTCCCGATGTGGCAAGTGCTTTATGAAGTCCAGTCCAACAGCAACATCATCAGTGTCCTGCCAAAGCACTCCGCGTCGTATCCATATTGCAATTTCAATGGTGGACTCGTATACCTATAGTGTTTGCCAAAAGTATTTTGGGATGCATAAACCGGGGTACTATAGAGCATCCCACCCAGTACACCCAAAGTCCTCACATTCTAGTCGTTCATTCATTCCATTCATGTAGAGGTACAATGCAATAAATATTCCCTAGCAGGACATCTGGACTTTGTATATAGATTTTGTACTCAGCCACTGTATAGACGGGGTTGTATTAGGGACGCTCTGGCTGGTTGGAGTTTCATCAGTCCAATGGTAGGTATTAACTTGTTGATTTAAAATTTTAACAAAGTCACTCTGTGTACAGAGTGCAACTCTTTTTGTCCTTTGTTCCACACTGACTGACTGGCTTGCATTATGAGTGTAAGTTATTGTCGTATATTAAAATGCTTAAAACGTACTTGGGACTGATGAAATTCTGTATGCAGATAGTATTAAGGTGGTTCGTATACCGTACCGAACAATATACATATTATTTGATTTATATTTATTGCATTCTTTTGTTTTATATTGTTAAACTATGTACAAGAGTATAGCATTTAAGAGAGAGCTTAATAAAAATATATTTTGTTGTCGTTATTGTTAAAAGTAAGCTGGTGTTTTTATTTTATTTTATTTTAGTAAGTTGTAACTTATTGTTACAATGAGATTTTTCATTATTTCAGTTGTTCTTGGGTGGTATATGTGCTATGACCAAAAACAGACAAGAGGTGTAGGTACCTATTTATTTTATTACTATAGCTGTTCTCACCTGACGTTGCTTGTCCTATGGACTTGTCTATTAGGACAATGCCCATTGATGTTATAAATCTTAAAGCTTTAGCTCAAATGGGTATCGAGAAATAACAATTGCAATATTATCTTTTAAATGGGAGGTACCACGCCCCTTTATTCAATCCGGCCTCATTATGTAAAACGCTTCCAACAGGTAATATACGTCCATTTACAAGTTTTGAAGGCTATGTCAAGATATAGCGCCTTGCCAATAGTCAACTTAAATATTTTGACGGTTACAATGAATTATTTTATATGGAAAATTTTCGCCAATGCGACTTTCTAAAACTTAGACTGGACACTAAAAATGATTATTAGTTGTATGGTAGGTGCCATTACTCGTTTTCCAATTCCGCCCCCATTTCGCAAAATTAATTTTACTTTGCATAATGCGACCAAGTCGGACCTTTTGGTTGTATACGCGGAAGCCCCAAAAAACGCCCAATTGGCTCTGTTAATCGAAGAAGATGATTTTTTTCAGCCTTCTGCAGACCATAGTCTTTGTGTTTTTTTAGCCCATTACGAACCACTTTTGAGAAGACGCATTGGAACTTTTTATGGATCTAACGCTGTATTCTATCCAACACGTTGCAGTTGATCATGAAGCTTTGTGTAGCACTATGAGACTATGACTATGAGACTATGACCCTTGAAACGGTTATGATGAGTTGGAAAATCAAATATCGGCGGAAATGATCTCTCTCTTCTCCACAGAGACATCCATTCATTATGTGTAGATATGTGTATGATCCAAAATTAACAAGTTTGGCCATACGAAGCTCAACTTTTATAAAATGGTTCAAAAATTTTATACATAAATTCATAAATCCCAACAGAAAATACGAGCCATAACTACAGCCAATTGATTGTACAAATTTGTAAGTTCTTTCCGTTCTTTACAAAAGACTTTCCGCTGACGTATTCTAGATATGGGGAGATTTAGTTTGCCAATTTTTAACCTCCAGGAGGCAGTAGGTCTAGGTCAATAAGAAGAAACTTTTAAATTTTCGGCGAAATTGGCCGAGTCTTTTTTATAGATAGCCTATTAAGCACACGTTATACGAACATAGCCCATTTTTTTTATATATACCTATGGAATAATAACATAAGCTATGCGTTGTAAGCGTTGTCAAAGTTTTGAAACGAATGATAGTAGGGGAATATTTGATTTGAATTGAACCAAAGCGACTCCATGGAAGGCATCATTTTTTACAGATAAACATTGTATACTTTTAGGCCAAGTATGTAAACATTAACTTTTGCATAATGTACCTACAGGAGCTAACGAGCGATATAAAAGTAGGTATTGTACACCATCGGACAATATTAGTTTATATGACGTAGTCACTTATTTATATGATACCATATGGTACGATATCCTAGATTCCTAGAAGACGCTACCCATTAATCCCGCTCCATCCTTCAAGTTAAACAAAGCTGTTCTTGTTCAATATCAGTGGCGTAACTTAACTATACCATCTGAGGCCCGTGGCAAATTCTTTGGATGGGGCCCTCCCAGTAAAAATCGTAACGTTGTAATTTAATTTTAATAAACCACTTAAGTAGTTAACCAACACTATTAATAATATTGTATGCATTTTAGTTAAATATCTAATGAATTTTATTTCCAAGAGCATAGGTTTATACATACATATTTATAATGAAATAACAGTTTAATTTTTCAATAGAATAGCCAAGTTACGTAGCCTGTCTTGTCCCATATACTTTCTTAAATAGGTTTTTATTAATTTTAGTTTTAAAAATGATCGTTCAGCACTAGCTATAGTCATAGGAATTGTAACAAATAACATTAACACAGTACATACTTCAGGAAAGCTGCATGACATAAATGCATGACATAGATTCTTTATTAATAAATCATCAAGTTCTCTAATACACGAAGACTTTTCTATTTCGTCTCTGAAAATGGACCGAAAACTGAGAATTTACCTGGCAAGTGATTAAGATATGTCGTTTTTATATACACTCCGCGCCACTTGAATAGCACACCCCCTAAGGTCGGTTTTCTATGGCCCACTGGTCCCAAACCAAGCATGCTAGAGACTTAATTTTTGTTTTTAAATTAAATTTCAATTAATTGTTGTGATTTGACCAGACGGAAGATTTAAAACTAAAGCTTTAAGTAATATGTATTAACAAAAAAAATGTAACTAAAAACCGGCAGAACGTGGACTCATATTATTCTTTGAAAGATTTTTTTTGTTAAAAAATGTGTGGAGAAAAAGCTTAACCGAGGCGGAAAAAGGACAAATCAAAGCTTAAAGGACGCTCGCCTATTTATTGCCAATTTAGCTAAGAAAATCGAGAGAAGCCGACACGTTATATGCATATTTTTAAGTAATGAGTCTAACTATGGATATAAACGTGAAAGGCCGCATGCATAGTGTGCTTACAACTGCGGAAAGGCGACTTATATTAGGAAAAGCGTCAAATTCTCACGACTCTTTTCCAAAAATCAGGAAAAAATTTGGTATCAAAGCAAGTCTCACAACTATTCGTCGTATTATTTCGAATGCCAAGGATATAAAAAGACTAAAAATCAAGAAAAAGACACCCCTTAACCCGGTTCGAAAAGCGCAACGCCTTCGATTTTGTGGCCTGGACTTCGTAGTAGCACCGTGTGGTCTTTTCCGACGAAAAAAAATTAATTTGGAAGGCCCCGATGGCTATAGCTAGGTACTATTTCCATAACCTCCGCAAAGAAACTCATCATTTGGACCGGCTGCATAGCAGAGTTGAAGTTGAAGGTGTGATGGTGTGGGGGCCGTTTCGTATTATGGCAGCCGAAAATTAAAATTTTTGTTAACCACAATGAATGCGTTGTCTTACTGATATAAGGCTTTCAAATATTTTCATAACCTTTTTGGACATCTGCCATGAATCTAACAACATGATAAAGCGCCAATACATACAGCCCGGGTTGTTAAAACGTATTTATAGAGCCAAAATGCGGAGCTATTAATGCTGACCGGACTACTCACCGGATTTGAATATGATCGAAAATGTTTGGCAATGGTTGATACGCCAATTTTGTGGATCGGGACAACATTACTCGACTGTATCTAAACTAGTCCAAAGCATCGAATTAGCTTGGAGCTCGATTTCGGTAAATTATTTGGCCTATGTGTATGCATCCCTTACAAATCGGAGAGGTGTGAATTTTGGAGCAGAAGGTGGCTCAAAACACAATTGAACATTTTTTTTTAATTTAAAATACTCAAATTACCTTTTGGAAACCAATTGGAAACAATTTCATTCATTGGAAGGAAACGCGATTTCAGTTGATTAATAATAATGATGTCCAATACTAGATAAAATATGTTCAGTTTGAACAAATCTTGGAGACGCTCATCTTCACAAAGTTCGTCAAAATGGAGTTTTACCTTCCTCTGACGAGTTTTAGAAAATTCAGGGTTGATGGGCCATTTTTCTGCTACACTATTTGCTTCCATTTTTAAATTTACAAATTCATGTCTATACCTTTCCAATTCTTCTAGACACATTTTCAAACGTTTTAAGGCATTTGCAAGATCGATGGCTATAGACTGAAGTGCTTTAGAGCTTATAATTTTTTTTTTTGAAATACTTAGGTACAACATTTTTGCAAAAATTTTAGGTTATTTCTGAGCTCGCGGCCTCTTGGGCCGGGGCCCTCTCGGGTCGGGGGCCCGTGGCATTTTGCCAGCCCTGCCACCCTATAGTTACGCCACTGTTCAATATATCAATATATTAGACCATAAGTTAGACTTTCTAAGAATCGAAAATGAATGTCGAAATTAGAATTAACTCGAGGATAAATTGGTTATTGGTACGGAATTTTTTTTAGTTTCCACTTTTTCGTTAAAGTCGAGTCTAAATTTGGTTGATAGTAAGGCTGTCACTTTATTCTCATATATAAAACACTTTGTCATGACTGTCCCAAACAGTAAGATCTAGGAAGTTCATTATGTATTTTAAAACAAAAATTACTTTTATAGCCAAAGTGAGCATTTAGAAGCGATTTCGGAAAATTCGAGCTCAAAAACCGATAAAAGGATGGGTCAAAGTTTGTATGCGGAAATTCTAATTTTTCATCCGATCGACTTCAAACTCGGTTTGTTTAGGTACTCTATACATAGTGAAAATTGTTTTCTCAGATTTTGGAAATTTTTCTTGGAGCCCGTGTTATTGGACCTTAATAAGGTATCTTGGTAAGGTCTGGCGCTTTTTAGTTCTCAGCTATGTGATACCGTCAATTCACCTACTTTTTGAGGTTACGTCCATAGAAGTACTACAGACTACACTATGCGTGTAATTTTTTACAAAGATGAATGTAGAAGTGGGTAAGGAAATTTAAATTTCCGAATGCTTTTTGAAGCATTGATTGATTTAGGACATGACTAAAGAAAAAACCGGTGCCACCTACGCGATGTTCACTATGACCATCACCTGCTTAAATTACGCTAGTTCTTGCCGGAAAGCTGGTTAACGAGAAAGTGAGAAGCTGGTTCACTATGGACGTATCCCTAATCGCAAACTATTTTTCTTAGAACTTTGTTTTCAAATCCGTAAATTATTCAAAATCGTATATATCTCAAAAACCACAGAACCGACTGAGCTTAAATTTACAGACAATTTTAGATATTGCCCAGGGAGATTTTCTGTGAAGATTGTCTAAAATTAGACAAAGAGGCGTGGCGCCTCCCACACAGAAAAAAACATTGCGAACCCTATTTTCGAAAATTGATTTATGTATTGTCCTGATAGACAAGAATATTATCGAGGCAATACAATTCCTGGGGCACGAGCAAAGCTAGCCGGGTACATATCCATTCATTCATAAGGGCGTATCTTTTTTTGCTATCCTGTATAGGGTTAGATCAAATAAAAAAAAATCCTCACTGTGACTTGGCACCACTATGCTAGTGGACGACATTTGAATTTTTAGCTATTTTATTTCTGTCTTCACAAAAAAAAAATGTGCAGGCTTTAAATTAGTTTGTCGCTAATAATAAAAGGATAAATGGCGAGAGAACACACACAGGTATAGGTTAGGTATATTCAAATATTTTACAAATGAGAAGAAATATATTTTGTTTCAGATGCTTTATTTATTGTTGGTAGCACAGTTTTTATCTGCGGGCTAAGGCATAATCCTATATAGGATTGCATGCTTTTGTATGGAAAGCTTCTCTATGCCCATAGGATTGAAAAAACACTCATGCCCAGTTGCACAGTCAGAGTTTAAACTCTCGTTTTGGTTAAAACCTTCGTTCAACAAACTTTCGGTTTCACTGTGTTCGTTTAAACCCAAAGTGGAGTTCAACTCTCGGTTTAAGGCTTCAGTTATAGCCATCAGAAAAATCCATCTGTAAAAACACGAAACAGAACAAAACTGACACATTTAGCCATAGCATATCATAGGAATTCAGTGGAATACTTCGTGAAACTGGTTGAGAAGTTGAACAGAAAAAGTTTTTCGTACGGAAAAATAAATAAATTCCTTTTTTAGAAAATTTAAAGATCAATTGCTTAATTTTTTTTGACGAATTAGTTTTATAATTCAAAAGCAACATTTTAAGACTAAGATTGAGTTCAACGATTGAGTTTAAGTGCTCCAAAAAAGTGAAACAATTTTTTTACGGGTGCATTTTCCTGTTAGCTATAACAGCAGCCTAAGTTAAACGCCTGCATTCTGCCGTTTAAACTTTCGTTTGACAGCTGCTATTTCATACGGAGTGATGAGAGAGAGAATAAAAGAGATAAATTGTCTGGGTGCTACACTTCTTGAATTAATATGAGTGAAAACTAGAGTTATGATTAGTTTCAGCATTACTGCGGTAAACCCACTGTTAAAAAATGTCATCAGAAAATTTCAATAGATTTCCAACCAATATACTTTTCAAGGAAAAACCCTTTTTTTCATGTGAACATCAGGTAGATTTTAGCCCAAACATAATGTAGACAAGCGTAAATAGTATCTACCTATTGAGGTTTTTTCAATACAATTTAATTATTAATTTAGTGTGTGGAAATGACGATTATTTTTTTGTAATGCTACTAGTGATTTCTTTAGATTCTTGGCGAACAAAATATATCTATACATACTCAAATCTTTCACCTTTTGTTTTAGCTGAAAGAAGACACTACCTACTCTATGGCCCCTATTGTGAGTATCGATAGTTGATCGTTGATCGGCAACTGTCGATCGATAGACAACTTTGATTTTCGATTGCGATTGATATTTGTCGATTTGACAGTCGCTTGTAGTCGATTACAAATGTCTGGTCGATGCTTTCTCTTGGAAGTGAAAAATGTTTGTGCGTACGAATAGCTAAAATCAATCGACGCAATCGACAATTGTCGTGACGATCGCTGATCGACAATCACAATAAGGGCCTATACTTTATACAATGCAATTTTTTTGTCCGATTTTGAACACACTTCTCGGAGTTCATACCATTTTTGTATACAGATCTAGATTACATTTTTGTATAACAGGAACAAGATAGCGCAGATTTTCGCAGAAACACTAGCAAAAAACTTTGCGCGTACCTATTACCAGAAAATGACCCTAATTAGAGGCTCATAAAATCCTTTCAATTTTCATTATCATTACTGGCGCCGTGTGATCGGATGTGGTAAAAACCCAGCGAGTGACAAGAAGCATCCGTCCGAATGTCCACTACATTTCAACAACTAGCTACATATTATTATTATTGAAAAAAAAAAACAAAAATTAATTTCATACTGCAATAATTAAATGGTGAAAGTAGATGACAGTTCAAACATGTGTCAAAAATAAATCAATTCACTTCGTTAATACCGAAATACATAATGTAATAATATTGCACACATTTTCTTTTATTTACAAATGGTAAAATAGATAAAGTTGAGAAAAGCAATAACCATTTATTTGATCAAAAGCGCTGGTAGAAAAATATCCCCTTAAGGGAAATTGTTCTGCGCTTCCACAACTGCGTTTAGTTAACTGGCAGATTATTTTGAACTGTGAAACTGAACGAGTTAAACCAAAAGTTTAAACTCTCGGTCAGGTTTAGTTAAACTTCAGTTTAAACTCTGACTGTGCGGAAAATGTTTATTGAATTAAGAGTTACGTTTTTAATTTTTTTTATTATAGATACCTACTACAAAAATAAATTAATATTTTCTTAAAAAAAAAAAGATTTTAAAAATAAGATTTATTGTTTTTCTTGTTCTTGTTACAATAGTCCCCGGCCTATGTTATCTACAACTTGCGGGGTAAGTTTATACAACTCAATTTTTTGAATGCTAAATCTTGACATATTCCGAAAAGATTTTGCTGAACTTTTTTATGAATTTTGTAGTTGAAACACGGATTTTTAATTAAAAAAAGGTTTGGCTGACTTATTTTAAAAAATTGTAAGAAAAAAAAAATGTTTCCAAAAATTGTAGGTTTTAGTAAAAGTAAAATTTTAACCTCCACTCTCCCCTACAAAATGTGGAAACCTATTCCCAGCTTCTTATACAACAATCTGTTTATTTTCGGAAAAACGGAAGGGGTTAGGAATTATTATTATCGTTTAAGTAAGTCCGAATTTTAATATTGCGAAAAAAGTACCTACATCTTTTGCAAATTCTCTATAAAATAAAAAACAAATAAAAACATATAATGAATTAATGGAACTGTTGCACAAACTAGCTACTGTTTATTTATTTTTTTTAAATTTTAAGTAGGTACGGGTATGTAATACATGCCAAATAAAATACATCCCCAACTAAATACATCTCTATATTTTTTCTAAACTTGATTTATACAATTCTTCCCCAAAAATAGGAAAACGCATTAGTATAGCCATAGCCACCCACAAATCACAACCAAACCATCCAGTTCATCAACAATCCCAATCGAGCAACACCCTAGATAACATTACGGTCACCTACCTAATAGGCCATAATGTTACCTCATCCTTTTCATTCCATTATGGTGGCCGTGGAATGGCAATGCAAACAAAACCAACATGAAGTAATGTATCACGACGAACGAAAAAAAAAAAAAAAAAAAAAAACATCATCATAATGACTTTGACGTTCAACTTTCACTGGCATCCATGGTGGTCGAAGCTATAATTTTCCACCTGAATAACTTTAACATGGTCAAGCCAGCAGTAGTGACTAAGAGTGTTAACAGTGTCTTTAGCTAACAACAACCATAATCGCCGATATGCTGTTGGAAAAGGTAGACAAATTGTTATAGTTTGCTGAAGAAAACCAATTTCCATATCTGTTATCCGGAACTGGCCAAGACCAAGACGTTTGGGTTTTTTTGTTTTTCGGGTTCGCGTCGCTTTTTTTTTTTTTGCAAAAGACGGATTCACCTTCCTCCGCAGTGAAGGAAAGACCGAATCTGGAGTTCATAGTCGGTCGTTGGTGAAGAAATGTGCATAAAACGTTGGACTGCTCATTCGATAACTTCATCTTTAATTCAGCGCACGTACGCGCGTTCAACAAGCTGAAACTACTACTCGTCTCGTATACTGTGACTTTGACTCGGTGCTTCGTGATATTCAACATAAAGTGACATTTTTCTCGTTGCGGGATTTTTTTCTGGTTCTTTTTTTATAATAATTAAGTGAACTGAGCACACCTTGTGGAGTGGATCCTTGTTGAACTGAATTGGACGGGGAATTCACATCATACCGTCTACCATGACACTGGCATATAATTAACAAAAGTGACGTGCAAATCGCAGTGAAATATTCTTATATATATTATATCGTCTTGAGGAGAGTTTCGCTAAAGCCGCACCACAAAGCGTAACGAATGGCTTCTGCGAGAAGCTATTGTATCCTGAATTGCAAGTGCCTCAGATGTTTTATGCTATAATACTCGTAGAAAACATCATATCGTCGGTCGTGAAAAGTGCGAGACACAATTTTGATTTCACGTGAGAATAACGAGTGAACCGAAACCGAGTCGGGTGCGGGTCTCCTTCGCTCCTTCGTCCTAGGAACGTTAACAAATTATGTTCTGTGCTCTGCTATACCCAAGAGCTGGTGATATAAGTGGAAGTGATTTAGCTTGGGTATCAAATTAAGTTTCAACAGAATGCTCGCTGAAATTATGCATCATTGCGCATTCTTAATTATAACATTTTCTTCGTACACTTTGTGCATACAAAATGGAAAATCGGTTACGGTTGACAAACTGGAAAGGTGAGTCGTGTCGTTTCGTTGGTCTTTATTTTTGTTTTGGCTATACGAGTTTTCTGAAAAATGATTAATTAAAGATTTTGCGATAGGTGGAACCAGAATTTTAGGATAATGACCGATAGTCTGTGGATTAGAAAAGTTGTATCCGACTTCCTAAAATTTCATTGACTTCAGTTTATATTAGGTACTCGAAGAAGAGTAACAGTATTTTTTGGAATAGGGTTTGTTGAGAGGACGCAAATATTGAAATTTTGTATTGATATTTATGATTAATACCATTATGATGGTAATCTTAATTAGATTAGTAATTAAGAAAGGTTAAAAGGTTTCGTCTGAAAAGAAATCATTTTCATCTTCTAATTTGTTTATATTCATCTGCTAATTTTTGTCAGAATTTTTTAAATATTCGTCTGAAAAACTTGAAATTTCGTCTGAAAATCTGAATAAATCGTCAGCATTGTTTTGTCTGAAAAAAACAATACCTATTCTTGCCAGGAAAAAATGTTAAATTGGCAGCTATATACATTTTTTAATTTCGACCAAGACAATTACAACTAAGATGTTCGATATTCGCCACATGTCAATACCCCGCGATACCCCTTCAACTAAACTATACAGTAGACGCTCGATATAGTGAACTAATAAAAACTAGGCCTGTTCACTATATCGAAATTGTTCACTATTTCGAGCGGGAGTTTTTAAATGTTCAAATAAGCTAATTTAATATAAATAAACACATACCTACCAACGTTTTGAATACAAAACACTAAAATAACAAAAAAAATGTGCACGACTGGGTCGCACGAAACTTTCTCGTTTATTGCGAATCTCGCAGAATCTCAGAGTTATTTCAGCAAATTTTACGTTCAAAATCATACCCACTTAAGATGTACTCAGGTTTAGTAACTCAATCCTTGTTAATTAAAATATAAAAAGTAATACATACTACATAAACATACGTATTAACTACAACACTTTATTACTTACTTTCAAATTTCACCCCGAACAACTGACACTTAAAGGAGGCAAGTAGGCGATGAATTTCGTATTCCCATTTTTGATTATTTAAAAAAAGTGGTCTCAATTGTCGGAATTTGGGTAGTCATTTTTGAGAAATATTCATAAAATGGCTATATTCGAGTTTTCTGAGAAAAACTAAGTACGTGATCATGTTTAGAATGCTTATGTTGTCCTAAATATGTATTTTGATCAAAATCGTTAGAGCGGGTTTTTGTAAAATTATGCTGACAAATGTTACAAATTTGGATTCGAAAAGCACTGTTATTAAACTGTATAGCGCAAAACTGAGTACGACGTATTATTCAGGATATAAACATTACCTAGCAGTTACATTTTCATTCAAATTGAAAATGGCGTTTTCGAGATATGAGCAGTTTTTAAAGTACCATTTTTAGCGATTGGGGTGGAAATCGAAGGACGCATTCATGGTTCAAAAAACACTGTTTTGCAACTGTTTAGCTCAAAACTGAGCAAATGATATTACTATGGATTTAAGCATTACCTGAAAGTAACATTTTTATCATAATCGAAAATGGCGTTTTTGAGATATAAGCAGTTTTTTAAAGTACTATTATTAGGGATTTGGGTGGATATCAAAGGACGCAGTCTTTTTAGGGAAAAACTGAGTTTGCTATCAAGTTAAGAATGACAATAGTACCTTAAAAATAATAATAATTTTTTAAATCGTTTTTTACCGTTTTCGAGAAAAAGCCAATTTTCAAAACTGCCGTTGCTGGACTTTTTAGCGAAAAACTGGGTATGCAGTCATGTTAAGCATGCTTACATTAACTCAACTATCGATTTTTGTTCAAATCGTTAGAGCCGTTTTCGAAAAAATCTAAATTTAGACATATTTCGTAATATTTCGTAAAATGTTTATATGGGAGGTACCGTTAATATTAGGGCTAGCATAAAAAAAAAAAAAACGTCCCTAGCGAAACCTAGGAAACCCACAAACTCTAAATACGAAGTTTGAAGCAAATCCGTCCAAGCGTTTAGATTCCCCAGGGGTGGGACAGACAGACATACGGACGGACAGAATTGCGAGACCCACTTTTTTGAGTTCCCCTATCATCGTAATATCAGAATTGATTTTCTGATGATTTCTATTAAATTTTAGACGTTTTTTTCGATTTTTGCCGACGTTTCCATTTTTTTTTTCTGAAAAATACTATTTATTTGTAGTCGAAAAATTTGTATGTAGCCATTAAGAAAGCCTAGTTCTTCAACATGAAAAGAAATGTTTCGTAGGAATCGGAACTCGACAAGGAATATTTTTTTTTCAACATGATGAAAGGTATTTATCAGTAAAGGGCTTCCTTGATATGGTGAGCTGACAGTTAGATATTTAAAAAAAAAACCGATTACAGATATTCTTTAAGAATTCCTCTTAGTTTTCTGACGGGTTGGGCTCATAAACACTCAGCCGAAGCCGGTCAACTTGATTTTCAAGTAGACACACACAACCAACTTGCTTTTTTATGGCGCGCTTTTCATAATTTCTAAAAACACCCCAAAACCTATGTAGGTAGGTACACCACGATTGTTAGATCTTACAATAGTATCAGATCTGCCCAATGCTCTGACAATGACTGATAATAGCCAATTACCTTAAGACGCAAAATAGTCTGTTCACACGGTTGTAAGATTTTGACAATTTCTTTGTCAGATGAAAGTGTGACAATGGTCAAACGGGAACACCACTTTTTAGCGACAAAAAAAATTTCGAATCGATAAAATGTCGAAAAAAAATATTGTGATTTTTGGAAGATCACCGAAAAAAAGTGAATCGAAAAAAAATCTCGAAAGCAACAAATTTCGAAAACCAAAATCTCGAAAAAAAAAATTCTGAAAAATGTCGAAAAATTTCGAGATTTTGCAAAAACATTTCATTTTGGTGAAATCGATTTCTAATACCCTAAAATATTATTTTGTCGCCTTTAGAAGGAGATTCAGCTTAAGCCCCAACTACACTTCTAACGCGTGGGGAGTTGCAGAGTGCTGTGTCGCTATCACTGCTAATGCTAAGTATTTCATATTGTGTAGAAACATTTTTGTCTCGTGTATTGTGTTGCTGTATAGTGTGTTGTGTCTGTCCTAAGCCCTTATGGTCCGATTGCGCCATACTACTGTATGACAACATACCACACGTTTTAGTCTGGTCCTGGCTTTAGGTACTTAAATCTGTGAGAATCAAGAAAATGTTCCTTCTTCGAGATTCTCATGAATTCGCGAACCTTATTATACATGACCGAAATATTTGTTTTTGGAATATTTTTCTCTTACAATACACAAAATTCATGAAAGTCGTGATAGTCTTGAAAATACCCTGAAAATGATTGGTGTTCAAAATTGCGGCAATTTTTAACACCAATCATTTTAAGGTATTTTCAAGATTTTTTTTCGACATTTTGTGTTTTGGAGAAGTTATGGTTTCGAGATTTTTTTTTTCGAGATCATGGATTCGATATTTTGAGATTCGGTTAAAAGTAGCCAACCCGGTCAAACAATGACTTCTCTGACAGTTGACAGGTTGAAAATTGTGTGTTCACACGATTGTCAGATATTTGAATATGTAAAGTTGGTCTACCCGTTGTCAGACATTGTCAGACAAATTTAAAGTTTTGTTCCTTGTTTTTTGCAGTACGGATAATGGAAAATAATATTGCACTAGCAATGATGATGAATTGCCAAAAAATGTCGCAACGTAGTGTTTGGACGAAGGATTGGGTGACCCTCTCCATCAGGAAAGATTCTACTCCGAATTGCGAGCTAAGAAGATGGAAATGAATTGCAATTTTTTGCAAATGGACTAAACACCATTCGAAAATTGTCATTTATGCACAATCTGACAAGTTTGGCAGGGATGCCAAAACTAGACATGGCTCTGTATAGCTCGTCTCTATAAATGCTGTCATAAGCAGCCTTAAAATCGATAAATAGATGGTGAGTATCGATTTGAACTTCTTGGGAACTTCTCCCAGGATCTGTCGTAGTATGAATATTTCGTCAGTTCTGGACTTACCGGGCCTAAAACCGCACTGAATGGTTTCAGGCATTCACACAGTATGGTAGACAGAATCTTGTTAAGGAGACTGATGCCTCTGTTATAATTGGCGCAGTTTAGATGGTCTCCTTTCTTGTGGACCGAGCAAACAATGCTGAGGCTCCATTAATCAAGCATACTATCCTATGACAAAATCTTGGAGACGAGTTGGTGTATGCTATCTACCAAGTCATCTCCCGCTTCATTGAAAAGCTCGGCAGTTAAGCCGTCCGGTCCAGCAACTTTGTTGGACTTCAGCTTGGATATTGTTATCATCACTTCAGGTCAGGTGGTCAGGTGGACGGAAGTCTTGGCTTTCATCGCCCAGGTTTAATGAGTTCATACTGCCTGACACCGGAATTTGTGTCGTCTTAGCCGTTTAGCATGCCCTCAGCACCGCCTGTGACTCTACCACAAGATTTCCTTGTTCGTCTCTACATGCCTCTTTTCGGTTCTTGTTCCCGTGACACGATCTTTTTACCTTCTGGTAAAACTTCCGAATATTGTCCCTGGAGTAGAACCTATCTATTTCCTCGATCGCGGCCTTCTCATGCTCTTCCTTTTTCCTCCAGAAAAGCCGGTGTTCTTCCCTCCTTTTTGGCTCCTTCTCTGCAGCACTGCTTTGTAGGCCAGTTGTTTTGCTGCATGTGCTTGCCGGCAATCTTCATCAAACCAAGGGTTTCGTGGGGGTGGTCGGTTGAAACCTATCACATCAGTTATGGTGTTTCTGATGGTCTCTTGCCATCGACGCCATTGGTCTTCGGCTCTTGAAGGCCGACCAAATTTTAGGGGATCCTTATTATGTATAAATTTTATAAAACAAAAAAAAAAAAAAAAAACATAACGTGTCTGCACGATAGAAAAATACAAATGCTTTATTGGATGTTTGACCATTTTTTAATGACCCCTTTAACTCCTTTTGGATATAGGGCGCCGATCTCGCTTGAAGTAAATCTCATACATAAAACAGATTGTCCTGACTCCTGACTTATTGGTGATCAACGCATAACCCCAACGGTAAGAGATCTTACCTTTTATGGCGGATGTGAGCACTTATAATCGATTTGGGGAAATTCGAACTCCAATGAGTGGTCAAAATTTATATGGAAAATTCTTATTTTTCATCCAATCGACTTCAAATTCGGTTTCTGTATTCTATAATTCTACATACGAATTAAAGAAAATCGATTTCTGCGATTTTGGAAGTTTTTCTTTGGGCCTGAGTTATTTGTGACTTAATATATTTCGTATTAGCATTTACCTGAAGTTTTGATCTCGTTACAAAAGTGTCTAGAGCAAAAACGCCTTGATGGATTCAGCTTATAATCTATTTCAATGGCGGGGTTTTGAAAAATTCAACCTCCAAAAACCTTTTACCCTTTCAGTTTGTAAGGGAATATTTTTTTTCATCGGCTTAATTTATTTAAAATTTGTCCAATTTGATTGGGTATACCCGGAGGTTATATTTCCAAAATTACGTGCAAAAACTGAGAAAATATAGATTCAAACATAATTAAAGCTACCAGGGCCTTCGGCTACAAGCGTATCTTTATAATATATAATTCTTCTGTACGTGTTTGTAACTGAACTCCTCCTAAACAGCTGGACCGATTTTAATGAAATTTTGTGTGAGTGTTTGAATGGGTCTAAGGATGGTTCAGATTCACAATTGGATCCGGTAGGTGGCGCTGCGATCACGAGCAGACAAAACAACGTTTGCCGGGCCCGTTGGTATAGAATAAATTAAAAACTGTCTAGCAAAGCTATTTTGAAAATTCTCTTGTGTGCCTAAAAGTTTTGTGTTTTGTATTGTGCTGTGCGGTATAAATTTAAAGCTAATACAAGACTAAAAGTACATAATTTAGGTAGATATATTTTTGCATACCTATACAAAAATAATTTTAAAATATTTCAAAATTCCATACTAAACGAATGAGCTAATAAATCAATATTTATTCGATTCTTTTTTTTACAGAATTTCAAACTTTTCCCTCCAAGCCAGGCAATCAACCTTCCATCAAAGTGATTGGGATAGCACAGGCTTTCTACCATCAAATGGAGGAGGATTTCAATTCCCGGATAAACACCAATACAATGCAAACAATCCAAATGAACTCTCATCAGTTGGATATAGAAATCCCTATTCAAACACCAATCACGAAGCAAATCCTCACAATTTAGCCCTTAACACGGGAGAATTCTCAGCTAATAATCCTAATAATTATCCATATCGGCAGCATCCGAATGCAATTGCCAGCTTTGGTAATCGGGAACGAGATTCGCCTAATGTACCGAATGCAAATGGATTCTACATCTCACAACAGGCGGCTGCATCGCCATCGTATCAGCACTCGAACTACAAGAATCCTAATTACCCATCACCGCAAAGATATCAGCAAAGGCCCACCTATGCTCAGTCGTATGACAATTATTTGTTTAACGAACAGCCCAATTACAACCGAAGACCAACGCCACCGCCTCTACGTCGGCCCGCATCATCTTATAGTCCTTATCAAGACGGACATTTAACGGCTCCTTATCGAAACGATCTAACATCACCGTCGTCGTCATCATCGTTGTTTACTGGACCTTCCACTTACCCACCCCAATATGCGAATCAATTTGGTAATTTCGCTCTACCGTTCGGTGGCGGCGGCAGTGGCACGGGTGCTGCTAATCCCTTGGGCAGCTTATTTAACAGCATTGGGGCACCGTTTGCCGTCGGAAATCCTCTTAGTATGCAAATCATTCGAGGATTGGAGAACATTGCACGCAATGACGACCTGCAATGTGTACCCAAGGTGTTGTGTCAGATGTTGGGCTCACCTACTCGTAGGGCACAATTACCTGGCTTCATTACATCGCCGGTAATAACGAGGTAAGTAAATATGTTCACCACTACAAAATGAGATTATTACACCATGTCCCTAGGGGCATAATATTCTGTTTGATACAAACTTAGGAAAATAATTAAAATAACATATACCCCTACAAAGATGTATGCCTACAAATATTTTGTTATAAGTATTAAAATTCATGTTTGGCAATATGTCACAAATTGTGGCAGTAAGAAGTGGACTTATACCAAAGATGTAAATCGGTTGTCCAATGGGAACGTATCTCCAAAATAAATTGTGGATGTTAGGGTATGCCAAAAAAATCACGCGCTCAAACATTTCTGTTCATCATGACTCATCATCTGAATCGATACACTACTGTGGTTAGTAAGTACGAGGATCTTGACACCTGTAACCATGCAAAACAGACCTGGCCCCGGATAAGTCGGCGCAAGTACAAAGAGCCTGTTAAACGGCTCAGTAGATCACACATCGGAACTCATGTGGATTTTATTTTTGGGTCGAATGAACCTATACCCATTTATTTTGTTAGCCCTACAGCTCTTACATTAAAGCTCTTAAAAGACTGGCAAAAGTTTACTTATAATCGGAACTCATGTGGATTTTATTTTTGGGTCGAATGAACCTATATCCATTTATTTTCTTAGCCTTTTTAAAGCTCTTCAAAGACTCACAAAAGTTTACTTATACTGTTTGGTTCTTCTCAAAATGATTATAACAACTAACCCCCGTTAAAGGGGTTTGCTTCTATTACAATATTGAAACGCATGCAAGTGTGGATTTATTTGGGTCCTCTATTGGACGTGGTCATCTTCTAAAGATGCGGTAGCCCGTGCTACCACCATGCACGATTCGCAAACCCGAATAATCGATGCTAGGAGTGCGCCTGACGTATACTAATTCACACCATATTTCCTTCAACCACTCTCCCCGCGGGACTGGTTAGCAACTCATGCTAAATCCTCTGGGTCCGCCATTTCGGCTCTTCTAAGTCTTTCAAGTCTCCTTAATTCTTCGTGTACACTCGTTTTAAAGGAGCATATCTCCAGCCAGTCATCTTCTGAACTTAACATATGGCTTAGTAGACTTTGGGGGTTTGGTAAGTTCGCTCTTCCCACAGCAAAGCGCCTACAATGAAACATTGCGTGCTCCGTATCTTCTTCTTCGTCTGGGCATTCGGGACAGAAAGGCGAACTATCGTGACCAAATCTGTGTAGGTATTTCCGGTAGCCGTCGTGCCCCGATAAGAACTGCGTAAGGTGGTAGTTGCAGTCCCCGTTTGCGCTTTTTTTCCAGACCTCAATGGTGAGGATAAGATTGTGGGTCCATCTGTCTTTTGGCATGTTTCCCTCTCTTCTACTTTGACCGTTCTATTAGGGACCTCTTGCCGGTTGGCTGTTTGCCTAAGCTAGATCCTTTGTATCTCGCTGGCAAGAATGTCGACGGGAATCATTCCCGATATAACGCAGGCTGCTTCATCCGAGATTGTTCAAAATCCCCTTATTGTTCGTATTGCGCGGAGACTGTATGCTGACGAGAGCTTTCTTCTTGTTTCGTTTGTTTTTAGAGCCTCCATCCAGACCGGTGCAACGTATATAAGTATTTAGTTGACCACTCTGGATAGTAGAATCCTCCTGGTATATCCAGGTCCACCGATGTTTGGCAGCATTCGGGAAAGAGCTGCTTGCATCTGTGAGGCCTTCCTGCCGTTTAAAGTTTAAAGTTTAGCCTGTTGTCGAGTATTACTCCTAGGTACACTAGAGACTCCTTATAGACCTAATGGTTTGATTCCCAACCCGGAAATTTGCAAATTCCACAGACTTTCGGCTGGTTATCAAGACAACCTCAGTCTTGTGGTCGGCTAGTTTTAAGCCGTCGGACTCCAGCCAATTTTTTGATTCTGGAAACTTCTTCATCCGTAGCAGACTCTATCTCATGGATGTGTTTGGCCGCCGTTACTACTACGATATCGTTAGCAAAACCGATCACATTAACTCCTTGAGGCAGCGTTAGTCGCAGGACTCCGTCATATACAAAATTCCACAGGAGAGGTCCAAGAACAGAGACTTGTGGTACTTCCGCGTTGTTGTAGTATTTAATTCCATTGTCAGTCTGATACCTTAACTTTCTATCGGTAAAGTAATTTGCAACTATGTTCCGCAGGTATACACCGGCGCTTCCATTCTGGCCAGTGACCTTCTAATGCATGACCAGTTCGCCGAGTTAAAGGCATTTTTAAAATAAAGCGTCACATCCGCGCAGTATTTCTTTGTCCCCCCTCTCCATCTTTTTCCCAGTATTGCATCATCTGCTGTGTCTACTACCGCCTTTATGGTATCGAGGGTAGAACGCGATTTTCTGAATCCATACTTGTAGTCTGACAAAGCTCTTTTATCTTCGACGACCTCGAGCAGTCTGCCGTATATGTCACGTTCTAAGATTTTCCCCGTTGTATCCAGCAAAACATATTGGCCGATACGAAGATGCTTCTTCTGGTGGTTAATTAGTGTAGGTATTGCAAATCATTTGTAGCCCTTTTAAGGTCTTCCTATCACGACACAATTTTCGTAAGAAAATCATGAAATTTTAACACATATCCAATTATAGTTTCAATATCCTGCTACTATGTGTAGGTATAGGTAGTATTTTTATTAAGAGCAACACAGGTCAATGGAAAAAGTCCCTTTTAAGCGGTTAAACAAGTATCTAAATATTTCGCGTCTTTCCGCCCTAACTCTTTTACTTTTTAATTATTTCAAATCCTTATGCAAATAACTTACATACTTCCCCCAGCTATAATAACGATTTCATTTCAGTTTCATCGCATCATTGCCCTCGTCTTCACCAGCTCTCACCTTTGGTCGGGCTGCCCTATTGGGTCTAAGTGGGGGCGAATACAGTTGTGCACGGACCTACTCTAAATGTCCACAAAATGAGGTATATAACAATTTTTCTTGTCTGACTTAATTTATCATTCCATTCAAGCAAAATTCTTTCTTTCTCCCCCACAGGATGACATCCTTTATTATCTCAACAACCATCGTGGTGGTTTCTTCAAGTTTTTCAGTGAACCTGATAGCGAACCAGTTCTAAATACACAACATCACTACTCAGACTCACCATCAGGAGCAGCAACCCAGCATCAGTCACAACCGTCAATTTTTAATTTCCTGACAGGACTTGGTTCCACACCCACCACCTCTGCGAACACTAATCAAGGAAACTTGAATTCTTTTATGAGCCAGGCAGTTACCAACGGAATAGGAAGTCTTTTCGGAAACATAATTTCGGCTTTCTCGAATGGACAAACGGCAAATAGACGCAGTGATGATGGTGTGGAGGATGTTGATGAACAACCGACAGAAGGAGAAGACTCTGATTTAATTGAATCGAATTCCACGGTGACAGAGCCTATAAGTTCTGGGCAGGTTGAAGGGAGGATTCTTAATAATAAAAACAATATCCTGGCCTACATTGAACCGACAAGTTACCCAATAAGTTTTCCCCTCGGCGAGAGCGGGAATGGAAATGGGAATAACAATTACGCAGCTCAACAATTCGAATCGGAATTTCGATTCCCTAGTGAGGGTACATCCGATGCTGGAAGTAGTTACGATGATGACTATCGTAGGGGAAAGAAGGTGAATTTTATTGATAACGATTCGCATAGGACATATGGCTCGAAAATGATTTTTCCCGATCGAACGGGTACGGGAAATTTACGTTTCGACAATGATGAATATTTTCGTGTGGGAAAAATTCTCAATCGACCTGAATACAATCGGGGATATAAGGAGACGACGAGGAGGACTCCGTATTATAGGGATTACACGAAGGAATCGTATGGGACGAGCTCTTCATCGAAGGGATACCTAAATCGATATGCCTCCAGCAACTATAGACTTGAGGATAGTCACGCGAATAAGGAGGATATTTCTGGAAATGTGTATGTGGCGAATGGACAGGGCGTAGTCGAGTACTATATCAACGCACAAGGGAGGAAGGTCTATCTCCGAAAGTGAATTTATTTCGTACGTATATGTAGATCATAGGGATAGCTAACAAATTAACCATTAAATGCTGTTAGAAAGTCGGCTAATCTAGTCATAGTGGAAATTATTTATTAAAGTAAAGTTTAAAAAAAAACATGTTGCATTTTAATGGTGAAAAAACAAAGCAAATAACTATAAGGTTAATTTAGCCCAATACATAGAAATATCCTTGAAATTGTCCGCGAGTTAAATTTTTGATAGGATTAGACGGAACTTTCCGGTGTCTGTCTCAGTCTGTCTTCTCTGGTGCCGAGTGATAAAAAATTCATCGAGTAAATGACAGAACACGAACAAGTCACGCATTGAATGTAGGTACTCTCGAAATCACTTCTCGGGTTAAAATCTATTACATTGTTTTGGGAATGAATAAATACGACAAACCCACAAACCAATTAAATAAATAATTAAAGACAGATACGTTTTATTAAAAAGAATGGAGATTTCAGAGAAAATTTTTGATAACAAAATTGTAAGCTGTCTTTTTTGTATTAAAAAAAGCTGAAGGAAAAAGAAGGTTACAATATTTGACAAGTCAGTTAGTTTAACATTTTGGTCTAAAACAACATTTTACTTACTTACTGAACGGGCTCCCGACAAGTGAAGAGTCTCTGCCTGACACAGTGCACTGTGCAGCCTTCCATCCTGGACAATGGACAATGCTCCAACTGGGAGGGTCTTCAAATCCCAGCCCCCTAGGTTCGAGAAGACACGGAAGACCGAACCTCCGTTTCAAAGACTAAGCAATCGCGGATGCCAGAGCGCTTGATCTGGACAACTGGAAGCAGCGTGGCCGGGATCGCAGAGGACGGAAGGCTGTAGTGTCTCTGGCAGAAACTTTTCACGGGTTGGGATTCCAATAAGTTTAAGTCTTATATCATAAACGTGTTTCACTCGATTTACGGATTTTACCTTAGCTTCACAGCCTTTAAGGCCCGTGTGGTCCAGATTTTATTTTGTAAGTGCTAGGCCACACATGCCTTCCCATCGTATCGGGCGAGAGTTTTAGGTTAGTTAAGAAAAGAAGGGTAGAGTACCTACACCGAAAATCCCTTCTCATTTCTACTCACTTAAAATCGACCTGTCTCACCCGAAACGACTTTCATGGGAAGGCATGTGTGGCCCAGCACTAAGATATGGACTTCGTTCAAAAACTTCGGTATCCCGCATAATAAACACTCAACGGTTGTTAAAGTAAACAAGTTCATCGGCTCCTTTGTTGTTACTTAGTTTTCTGTGATTCGAAATGTATAGCAGCTTCCTGCCAGTTATTACACTTTAAACTTATTTATAGAAAAAGTTCAGATTGTCATTATAATGACATAATGACATTTAGTTCCCCATTCTGTACCACCACCAATATTAGGTAAATTTGCACTTTCCCAAATTCCCTGCTGCAAGCAATTTACAAAAATCTCCCATTACACCATCATCTATATCCATATTCCCACGCCGGCCGACCAGTTATTTCAAAAAGGAACCCCCCAACAGCACAAAAAAAAAAAAGGATAACAGCCCATTTGATCCGCAAAGTACATGTCATATTAGCAAAATATCCGTGTCACTGGATGTTTAGCATTTGTTCAATTTATAGAGATTTCCATATAGGCAGACACACACATCAAAGGGTCTGGTACTATGGCACTCCTGTCATTCAACAACCAGCGTTAACAAATCCCTTCTATAAATGGGTGTCAAATTATACTCCTTTGATTGACAGACTTGTTATTTTTTTTTCCGGGTCGCAGTTGACGTGTAATACGCACCGTCAACATTTTCAATATGAATTTTCTATGCTTGTTGCATGTAATTGTAATAGAGCACGAGTATCCTTGCGGCCGAATTCGAAAATTATTAATAACTAATAATTTCAATGCGGTTTCACTTACGACCAACGTTCGGTTCTCATTAAAGTGTAAGTGAGTATTTAATCTGTGCGACATAAACCGTTATCCCTGTGGACCTGCAGGGTGAAAAAAAAAAATAAAGAAAACTTCTAGGGGTGGGTGTAACTATAATCGTTTACGGATTGCAATGGATTGCTCATAGTTCATGCGAGGATAATAATTGAGATTTTTTCGGTTTTCGTTCTTGTGCGCGGATATTATGTTGCATGTCTGGTAGTAATTTTCATCTAAGGAATTATTACTGCCAGAAAGGACAGAAATAATAGCGGCAAACGACTGTGTTATTGAAATTCGAGACGTTAACGACGACGACAACAACGATATGACATAGCATATCCTTGCATGCATGTCACGGGGTAAGTAAATTAGGTTATTATACAAGACTCCTGTGATTAGGGTTTATTGTTATCAAGTTTGTGTGGTGAATTTTTCTAACAAAAGGGATCGGCGATGTGGTCATATAAAAACGTAGTCGTGGATTTATGCGGGTGCTCAAATCCTCCACCTTCTTTAATGTCATTTTAGGGATAGATTCAGCATGCCTGGATTGATCACGCGTCGGAAGGTTTATATAAACTTACGCTTCGGGAAACAATACGATTAGGTAAGGGGTAAAATAGCGTCGTCTATGTGTAATCCTCTTATGTGTTATCAAATTAGAGGGGATTTGTTCCAAGATTATTATTATTATTTTTTTTTTTTGAATGAGGTGAAATAGAAAATAGAAAGAATGAGAAGGACAATATTATAATTGTGTATAATTTGTGGAGGGAAGCAAATGCATTGATACTGACTACGGTACCTGAACTTTTTTGGAATGTAGCTACATTGGATCCTAGTCTGAATCAAGTCGCTGCAGGGGTAAGAGTCGTGGACCCCCAGAAAAACAGAAATTAAGCATGCAACTAGCGCCAAATCTGAGATCTTTTTGTTATACCTACAAACGATTTAATAAATACAAACATGAGAAGCCTTTTATGTTTCATTAGAAGCTCAAGTTAAATTGGTTCAACGAGTTCCATTTCGTATCACAAACAGTGCTCAGTGCTAAGGAGCATGCGCAGACGATGTGATAATTTTATTCCCAAGGAAATTTACTCCAGTTCTCAGCGAACGACTCTGTTACTCACTCCTATTAGTAAAAAAAATTGATTTCGGGCCATAGACTTAGGGTGAACGCATCGAAGATAGAAATTCTACAGTTTACGAGAAGAAGGGCGACCCCTGCCTTTAATCCCGGTAAGTATGGGCGGGGTGTGAAAAATCTGAAAATATCAAAAACAGCGAGATATCTGCGCATAATCCTAGATTCCAAACTCAGCTGGAAGAAAAACATAGAGGATCGCATTAAAAAAAGCATACGCGGTAGTGCGGCCCATCTTAACCCTTAAACCCTAGGGTAAAGTCGGCAAATATGGCACCCCTTATTGTTTTTGTTTTTAACTCAGAAAATAAACAAGATTTTTATTTAAAACAAAAATAACTTTATTCTTCAATTCATTTAAAAGCGTAAAATATGAACATTAAAGGAATTCAGAGTTAAAAAAACATTTTTTTTTGCAACAAAAAAACACTTAAAAAAAAGATAACCGAAAAAATGGAGGGTAATATGGCGCCATATGAAGGGGTATATGGCACCCTACTTTTTCTTTTGATTACTGTTGTCATACTTGTTGGATGTGTTAATATACGATGTGCAGGAGTCATGTGACTAAAAATGGCACATTATACACTTAATCCAATCATCTGGCTGGTGATAAAAACAATTCTTCTGCGTTGCAGCATGCGATGACCGTTATGGTCTTACCTCTCTGCAGATGTGACAGCAAGTACAATGCGTGATCCCTTCTCTGCAATCACTAACGAGGATCGGTTATTGATTTGACGTCCGGTCTATTCCATACTATAAAATTTTTTTTTGCCTGAGATGACGTCATTTCCAGCAACTACATATATGTACTGAGAGGGTGAAATATCACCGGTTCCATATATCCCCACATTTTTGGGTGCCATTTCCCCTTTTTGAAGGTACCACTGATATTGAAAATAACACGATGAAACATGCAAACTCACTCAGCACAGTAAACAAAAACAATTACATATCGATTTAACTCTCTTATTATGCTGAAGCGGATAGCCGGCGCCAACAACTTACCTATCTACACTTACTTGAGTAAACCAAAAAAAAAACGGTTTCTCTTAAATTCACTCTAGTTATTTTTACTCACCTTGTCACAAAAAAACTGCATGAGCTACTGCGATGTCTACAGCACCTATCAACATACTTCAGTAGAGTGAATGATATTTTGGTGTCTCTATTTTGAAAAGAAGTCGTTAGTGGGAGATATTGAAAGGGTGCCATATATCCCCGGGTGCCATATTTGCCGACTTTATCCTATACCCATCCCTGGAGAAACACTATTGCTCAAAACAAAAAGATGTTTTAATATAAATTATTTTTTATTAAGATCACACACGTAGTTGTATTAAAAATACGTTAAAGTTTAGAATCGAGGCATTCTTGGCACACAGACGGGCTATGTTCGCCGCAAAGGGAGTTTTGAGGCGTGATGAGGTCAAGTGCAAGTTTTTTGAGGAAAAGGCGCCTTTTTTGGCACTGGTTTGACACCTTTATTTCTCTAATATTCGTGTCCTTAGCAAAAGAAGGGCGCAGACTATGGTGAAAGTCGATAAATCCTCATTTTCGTCATAATTCATTATGTTTAGAACGTATTTTTTATATGAGAATCTCTGTCTTCCGATATTACAGTATTCCTACCCTGGGGTCTAGGGGACCCGGAAATTGTTATAATAACGACTGCACCGCACGCACAATTAAAAATTACTAATAACGTGATGCCTACTGATACATTAGAGGATTAGCTTGAATAGCGCGATCGTGTGGTTTTTAGTTTAAAAAATATCCACAAAAGTTTTGTTTATGCATCGCGCTGGACCCCAGGGGAGGGTTAAAGGGTTAACATATGGTACAATCGTGTGATGGAAGGCCATTAAGAAGAAATCAGTGAAACACTTGACCTGTGAGAATCATTCCGAATCAGCGATGACTACAGTGTTTTTCTGTAAGATCTAAAGAGACGGCACGTTGCCGATAAACAAATCACTATATACATTTTGATAGCCAAGTGATCATAAAAGCCGTGGAGTCTGTCGTGGTGAAGTCGAGGGCAGTAAGTCATTGCAAGAAATACGAAATATCACATGCCAACGCGGTGATCTTATGCTGGGTATCAGCTCCACGGCATATGGTTATTCCGGGTAATGAAAAGGCTGATGAGCTTACAAAAAACCGGTAGAAAATACATGCATCCTTGGCCCTATAATCTGTAAGAAAATCTGGTAAGCACGCTTGCTAGGAATCCTGGCTTAGAACAAAACTACGCTAGACCAATCTCAATACCTATGCGCAGATTGCAGGCACACAAAAGAATTATGGCCAGAGGTGAGTAAAAAGAGATCCAAATTCATGATCGGACTGAGCCGCAAAAATATTGTCATACTCGCACGAGGGTCATTATACGGGGGACATGCGCGATAGACATACATGCGGAACGGCTGGACATAATGCATAACGATTTCTGCAGAAGCTGTACGGACGTTGAAGAATAGAATATTTTCGCCACCTTCTTTGCGAATGCCTAGCTTTAAAAACAGCAGACAGAGAATTCTTAACAGCCACTTTTTCTTAGAGTACTGGGAAAATGTGGATCTTAACTCCTCCGATTCATACTTAAATTAGGATGGCTCCAGTAGGCAAACAGATTCTATATTCTTGGTTACTTTTAGGACGAGCTACGAATACCTATGTGATTGTCCTCTACCCGTATAGGGATTGCTCTATGAGGACTTAAAGTCTATGGCGGAGAATCGAGAGCTATGGAGGTCCACATGAGCAACCTATACCCGCGACCCACTTAATGGATAAGCAAGCCATCGAAAATGAATGAATGAATACCAGTGATTCACACAAAATCTAGGTGGCTCGAATATAAAAAGCGGTTTAATTCTTGTCTTCTAACAGGACGGTATGCAATGGATGGTTCCGGTATCTGGACACAATGAACACAACTGATGGTCTAAGTTAGACACTTATTTACCTACCTACTTACAGCTCAATGGTTAGTGTGCTCGACTAGTGTGCGAAGGGTCTCACTTAGGTTCGATCCCCATAGAAAAACTAAAATTATACATCTTAAGGGTTTTTTCACTCCTCCAGCTTCGAGCTTGGCATAAAATGATAGGTTCCTTTCTATTTGTTAAAAACTCACACAAATGAGTGGTTGTAAGAAGCTAAGGCTTAGGGTGCCTATACGGACCAGTTGCCCCAACTATTTATTTATTTATTTATTGATGGTTTGTCAATATTATATTCTGACAGTTAATTTTCCCTAAACACCTATTCACCTTGCAAACAAATTTCTGATTTTATCCTGTCCTGGAAGAGAACCTTGTATCTACTTCGCGTTGTGTTCAATTGAAAATCGCCTATACTACTTGCGCCATTTAAGTGATGAGCACTTAAATATACAACAGAAAGGATAACAAACCGAAATTTTTGCTATTTGGGTCAATATTTCAAAACATTAATATTCTGCGGTCAGGCATTTATAAGCTAAAAAACATTATTTTTTTTTAAATATTCGACTAAGACACGTTTCTGCAGAAACTCTTTTAACATGTACACATAAAAAAATAAAAATAAAAATGCATAGTAATGCCGAAATTTTAACTTAAACACCCAAAATGTCATTACCATGGCATGTCCTAAGTTGTACCTTCATTTAACAAATGTATTTTATTTGTAAAATGTAAGCCGGTTTGCAATTTTTATTGATGAAGCCTTGAAGAAGAAAGGACAATGAGGACTGGGGCCCAGTCAATTTATTTTAAGGAAATTTAAAAAATTACGTGGAAGGTATTTAGTGATTGTCCCCAAAAAAATGGTCATTCCCGTGACAAAAAGTAAATATTTAAAAAAATTGAATTAACGGCCGCAAACTAGGCGGCGGATTTCACATTAATAACGGGACATATTGATTGTTTTTGGAACATTTCGCAATAAGCCCATATATATATCAGAAGTGACTTTTCTTTCATGTGGTTAAGGCGTTTCATGTTTTCGTTATCCAAAGTTGTCATTACCGTGGTTAGTGTTTTTGAATGTAATACTGAAATAATTAAATCAAATATTTTTTCCAATGCATGCCTTTTTTATGTACTTAATTAATTGTATGCGTTTTTAGGACAATATTCAGTAAAGTTAGGTTTTATTTTAGAGAAATACCTTTCGATGTCATTTCCATGTCGTCATTTCCATGGTTCCCGTGGCATACACGGTAATGACAATTTGGACACGGAAATGACATACTCAATCATATTGCAAAAAATGTTCCAATATTTTCACTTTTTATTTCAAATTGATATAAAAGGTCATCTGTGCTTATCATGGCGCCTCGCAAAAGTGTAAATAAAAAAACCGAAAATGTCTCGTCGTTACCAAGATAGGATTTTGTCATTTCCATGTTAGTTCTGTCATTCCCGTGAAAAAAATTATTTAAAATTAACAAAATTTGATGGCCCATTGGCTTAAAATATTTAATAATGTTTCTTAAATACAGAGTAACCAAAAAAATATTAAATTTGATTATATACATTTTAGAAAACACCCTCATATAAACACATTTATGTGCTATAACAAGGGTCCCCGCTTAATAGGAATTTAATTGAAAACCCGGCTATAAGCACTATAATTTCATACCCATCCGCATGTGCTATTATCCGGGGAGTACTGTATACATACCTAACCTACATATATAACTGACCATAGCACTCACTGCGAAAACAAATCAACCCTTTTCGAATGTATTGTATTACATTGTTTTTGTTTGACGATCGCAAAAGTATAAACATCCATTTGTAGCAAGGTATATCTATATATATAAAAATGAGTTCTAAAATGTGTTCGGATACGTATAACTTGAAAACCACCGACTCTATTGCGCCCATATTTACAGATAATCTTAGGTATTAGCCCAGGAGTGCACTGAAGGAGATTGGTCAAAATTGAACAAAGGGGCGTGGCACCTCCCATACAAAAAAACATTCAAAATCTTATATCTCGAAAACCTCCGAATCGATTGAACTCAAATTTACAAATAATCTTAGGTATTGGCCCAGCAGTGCTCCTCTGGAGATTGGTCAAAATTGAATAAAGGGGCGTAGCAATTCCCATACAAAAAAAACATTCAAAATCTTATATCTCGAAATAAACTGAATCGATTGAACTCAAATTTACAGATAATCTTAGGTATTGGCCCAGGAGTGCTCCACTGGAGATTTGTCAAAATTGGACAAAGGGCGTGGCACCTCCCATACAAAAAAACATTCAAAATCTTATAGGTATCTCGAAAACTGCCGAATCGATTGAACTCAAATTTACAGATAATCTTAGGTATTGGCCCAGGAGTGCTCCTCTGGAGATTTGTCAAAATTGGACAAAGGGCGTGGCACCGCCCATACAAAAATAAACATTAAAAATCTTATATCTCGAAAACCACCGAATGAATTGAGTTGAAACTTACAGACAATCCTTGGTATTGGCCCAGGATTGCTCCTCTGAAGATTGGTCAAAATTGGACAAAGGGCGTGGCACCGCCCATACAAAAAAAACATTCAAAATATTATATCTCGAAAACCACAGAATCAATTCAGTTCGAATTTGCAGACAATCAAAGGTATTGGCCCATGGGTGGTCATTGGCCAAAATTGGACAAAGGGACATGGCGCGACCGAATTGTACACTTTCTTCTGCTGGTTTGTTCGTAATTGCTACCCGAAGGTTTAGGAAAAAAAAAGTAATCGATTTGTTTTGTTTCTCAATTTGATTTCCAAATTTCAATTGTATCTTTTTCGTTCGTTAACTTTCTTTACTGGCTATTTCGAAGGTAAATTATTGATAGTGAAAAATGTATGTGCGTGAAATGATCATTTACAGTTCGATATTTGTTACGATGCCAAGAAAAGACAATGGTAACAGTAGCCGGCGTTCTCAGAATTTAGTAAATGTCCATTTCGAGGTCCAAAATATTAATGTTTTGAAATATTGACCCATTTACAAGTTACTAAATGTTGCCGGTCTCTCTGGTCTTCTTCGCCTTTCTTCTAATAGCTATTTTTGTTTATTAAATAATGTTAAATAAAAATGCATCGCAACCACTATCCGAAAATAAGCTGCACATTTGAAAAATATTTAATTTCATATTTAATTTTTTTCACCAAATCCTCAAAATACCAATCAAAATTTCAACAAAATCTAATCTGACATCAATTTTTTTGAATGGAAATCGTTCTCAATATTTTTTGCGATTCAAAATCCTTCACCCACCCGATTAGAAAAATCGCATTTAATTGTGAAAACGTTTTGCAACCGCTTGCCACAAACTTGGCAATTCTATGAAAGACCGTCATGATGTTGATAATGTAATTTTCTCTTTAAAATGCCACGTGACAGCTAAAAGCGATTGCTCTTTGGAGAATTGACAATGTTCCCTGATGTCAAACAAAGACGTGGCAAAGAAAATCCGACACACTTTGGTGAAGTGTGGCACGTGAACCAAACAATAGGTGGTCTCTAATAATAAGAAGGGCGAAGATTATTACAATTTTATTATTAAATTCAATTGTGGCTATCTTTTGTCCAAGGAACAGTGAGAGATTTTCCACCTTTTGTTAGCTTCGGAAATGTCAATTACTAGATATATAGGTACCGCGAAATAAGCGACAACAGCCACAGCTGGATGCTGTAAAAAAAAATAATAATTTCAACAAATAAAACTAAAGCTAATACTAATACCAAATGTAATGTTTTCACTTTACAAATAGAGCGTGTATTGCATTTTTAAAATTATATCCTTCGGCGAAAAAATCATTGAGTAAAAATGGAATACAAAAAATATATACCTCTGGTAAATATGGATCCATTTGAATAGAAATGCGTTGTGGATAGTGTGGTGGTGGTAGGTTACCTTTTTTTACGTTATTTTTTACGCGGATGTTTTCTAAATTTTTAATTAAAATTTATGTTTGCACAGACAGTTGGAGTTGGAGCTTGTGTATTTTTTTTTTCTGTATGAAGGCATGTGTGCTCTATAAGTCAAATATGATAGCAGAAAACATATTTTGCACAATAAAAAAAAAACTGATATCCGGAGACCGGATGCCCAACAATTTCACATCATTTTGCTATTTCTTTTTTTACAGAAGCTGTTTGGGTGTGCCTTATGGTAATGGGTATCTATCTCTGTATCAGTGTTAGGTCATAATCACATAGTTGTGTCCTGGCATGTTGGAGTGTATTGTGTCGTTGCACGGGCTAAATAAAATTAATAAATATTTAACGCAATAGATCCTTATAGGACTCCATGTATAAATTCCAGCAACCGTTCGTATATGTGTGTATAGGTTTCTTCTTTTTGCGCGAGTGCCATATACTTTCCAATTGAAAAGCTTTTTGGGGCAGATACATAGGTACATTCTCGTATATTTTCAAATGTTCCTGACGATGCAAAAAAAAAACATTGGGTTGTGTTTTTACTTTTTGGGAAGTGAAGTCTAAAAACTTCCCACAGTAAGTATACTCCAACACAGTAACCACTGAGGCACTAGTCCTACTTCAATTTTCTCATAATAATTATTTCCGATGACTTTTTTTTTATAGTTCTGGAACTAAATATGATGTATACACATATATTTTTCTGACAAGGGAAATGATTTGAATATGAGCGTAATATAGAAAGAATCTATAATAATTGAGAATAAAATAAAGGTTGTCCCATAATTCACACAAAATTTGAATTTTGCGCCATTTAGAAGTAGGTAAGGTACAGTGATGCCAACTGAAAAAAAAAGATATCAATGTGTCAGCTGACAGTTCGGGGTTAGTAAAAATAGAACGCTATACGAAAGAACAACGCATTTTCATTATTGAGCAATATTTTAAAAATAATGAAGGTTTTTTGTTAGGTACATTCCGCAATTTTCGAACAAAATAGTTATTGAAAACCATCAAAATTCAGGGAGACTGAATCAATTAGTGATCTTAAACAGTGTGTGTATCCGGATGTCACAGAAAAAAATCGAAGAAGTTCGCGAGAGTATTGATGACAGTCCAGGAACATCAATTCGGCACCGTAGTCAAGAATTGGGCATTTCGAGAAGCTCTCTACAGGGAATTCTCATGAAAGACTTGAAACTTCATGCTTAAAAAGTTCAATTGACTCAACAACTGAAGAACTGAACAGACCATGCAGCGCGAAGAGAGTTCGTTGAATGGATTTTGGAACAACAACAAGTGGATGCTGATTTTTCGAACAAAATCATCTTTAGTGATGAAGCTCATTTTCATCTTGATGGCTTCGTTAATCATCAAAAATGTCACATTTGGGGTTCAGAAAACCCACGAGTAATTGTTGAGAAACAAATGCATCCACAACGCGTGACATTTTGGTGCAGATTTTGGGTAGGAGGCATTATCGGAGCATTCTTCTTCGAATGAATGAATAATAATGAACCATCACCGAATCAAATAGAATGCACCACAGACCATTACTTTCTCTCCTCCATATGCTTTATGGTCTCAAGTGTCTACTTTGGTTGGGATTCTTTGTTTGGAGGACGCCTTACATACACTTTTCCATCTGATCCAAATAAATGAAGCTTGGATTTGGCACTCCAAAGAACTTTCTACGTTTTTGTGGACATAATCTGCTAGGTTCCACAATTCACTTTCACTCGAAATGAAATCGGAAATGAATTTTTGTGTTCTATATTTCATTGTATTCAATATTGATTTCAACATTTTCGGAATTGAGACAAAGTGAAATTGTGATTTCGAAAAAATTTCGGAGTTTCCGAAACACTGAAAACGAATTCACTCGATTTGCAATTTCGATTTCAGTCGACTTCTGGAACCTAGCTGGATGTGTTTTTTGGGGGAATATATGCATCCACGAGGATTTTGTTCTACGACACAGCGTCTAACACTTCTAACAGCCCTGGCCGTGAGTTATTTTATGGAGTTTGGGTGCAACAATCTCCCTAATTTGTATGGACATCAAAATTGGATTGGCTCTACTTGTCCGACAAATCTTTCTTTGGAGTAGTTTTGTTTCCAATCTCCTTTCTTTTACGGTTCTCAAAACTTCCGGATCCTTCCTAGAAACTTGTATTTCCCCGTAAACAAGCTTTGTAGAACAACCAAATACTTTCGCTATTAACGTCATTTTTGTACTGTGTAATAAATACACAAACTCCCAGTGCTGCCAACAAAATGACAAAATTTCAGAAGCACTAAATTAGCTAGTCTGATGGAATTTTCATATTTTTTCCCATCTTTCCGCGGAGCACTTGGATTTTCATGGCGGAGCACACTTTGGGAAACTCAAGTCTATTGTATCCACAGTCCATTCCAAAAAAAAAACAAATCTGGTCCTTGGCGCACATTTAAAAAAAACGTCTGAAAGACCTCATTAATGGACTATCTTTTGCTGCAACATCTATAGAAGCTTAAGTGTTCCGTGTCCAGTGTATTTGCATTTTAGCCCAACCGAAATAATGTAGCTTTTCTTTCGTTTAAAAGCTGTGTATCTGGTACACCCCTCTCATCAACACACATTACCATTAGTCCCATCCCATGACATATATTTGAATGCTATAGTAAGTTTTTCGTCATCATGTATGTCGAATAACCATTTAGTCAAGAAATATTCCACATGAACGAATGTCCGTTCCATCATGTTTTACCTCTACTCACAGGACATTCCATCAGAGGGCTGCATAATGGTCAGGGGAATATAATAAAATAGCATGTCAAAGATTTATATTAAATACGATGAGTAATTTGCTTCGGCTACGGTCAGATCGTAATCTGTCATTCATTTACCGGACATGCCATCGCGTTGACACAGAGACTTCCACATATCCCATAACATCCGCCCTTATTAAATTGCATCGTACCATTATTTATTCGCTCACTTTCATCAAATGTCTGTGAGATACTTTTATTATATATGAGTATAGGTAGATATTCCCACAAGAAATGCAATATATCTTGGTTATTCATAATCGTAAAACTTGTATAAGTGCTTGTGCACAATTTTCATAACATTCATAATATTAGAAGGATATTAGACATCCGCATGTCAATTGAAAGAAGAGGACAAACATGACAATAATGACCAACGGTCCTCAGTTTAGACAGACTGTTAGTTATTTTATTATTAAAAAAGATGTCCTGCACATATTTACATAGGACATTTGCACATCATATGAAAATAACGAGAAATCCTTAATTAACGAGTGAGACTGTTATATTAAATGGAAATGCTTTAAGATTACAGATACTATATAGCTACTATACCCCACTTCGTGAGATACATAATAGATACTTACACCGCCTGAAGTTGTAAAATTAAATATTTATATAGTGTGTAGTAGCTTGGAGTAAGTATAGAATATTATACACAAGTCGGTTCAATGTTGGTATCATTTATGCCATCGAGGCCATGCAAAGTTTGTATCTAATGAATTTCTAATTAGCATAACTTTGACGAGCTTCTCTGATGATATTGCATTTGTGGCAGGTAATTATTTGATCATTTAATTAAACCGGGATGGCATGGAAGTTTATGCGTGCATTTGCATAAGAAATTAGTAAACGAGATGTTTCTGATGTACCTATACTGGAATTGCCATACATGGTGAGTGGAAATTGATCCATTCAATATAAAATAGTGAACATGTGTGTTTATACATTTTAAAAGCTTAATTTGTTACTTACATAATCTTAAAATAAATTGAATGAATATTGAACATTGTTTTGGAGAAAATTTTCATTGTTTGACAAAGAGCTTTAGGTTTTGACAGCAAAATCATAAGCCTGGGCTAAAATTGGGCCCAGAGTGCAAAGAGTTTAGAACAGAAACAGATGTGATGGTTGTTTCCTGTTGACCCCACCAGGGAGCGCACCCTAAGTTGGTTATATAATATCTCCTTCTCTATCTCTATGAAGCCTGTTTTTCTGTTTGTATGTGACTAAAGCGCCTGATGGAATCAAGTTAAAACTACTCACCTAATCCGTATATGGATTTCTCGGACATTGCATATGATTTAATGGAGCAACATTTAGTTTAAATTTTATCGCAATTGGCCGACTCAGTCAGAAGAAATACGAATTAAAAAAAAATAAACAAAAATAGCTTTCAAATGCGAAAAATAAAAAAAAAAAAAATTAAACCGAACCCACCAATTGCTAATTTGTTTTGGGGAGATGGCGTTCGGCCCACATCGAAAGCCGATTTTTAAGTAAAAAAGAATGTTGCAATTGATGATATTTATACCACCAAGACCTAAATATTGACAATCAAACGTTCAGGGCTCAACAGCAATCTATTACTCCTTCTACCAGAGCTAAGTTAATTTTTGAAAGGCTCATTTAGAAATTCAGGAAAGAAAGCATGTCTTGTCTACAAAAAATCTGCGGCTTTTTGTGCGGCGGTTCTCTCACCGCTCATCTGGCTCCTCGTAGTAGACGAATTGCTAAAAATACTGGAAAAGGAAGGCTTCATTGTGAGCGCATACGCAGACGATGTAGTAATTCTAGTCCCAGGTAAGTTCACTCCAGTTCTCAGTGAGCGCCTCAGTTGCGCACTCTTATTAGTTAGCAACTGGGTAGCGGGACGCGGACTAGGGGTGAGCCCATCAAAGACAGAGATCCTGTTGTTTACAAGGAGGAGAGTAATTCCCCCATTTAATCCACCAAGGATGGGTGGGGTGAACCTAACTATATCAAAAACAGCAAGATACCTGGGCATAATCCTGGATTCCAAGCTCAGCTGGAAGGAAAACATAGAGGATCGCATCAAAAAAGCATACGTGGCACTATATGCCTGTAGAAGAGCATTCGGCAACACATGGGGTTTCAGGCCGCACGTGGTACACTGGCTGTATACCGCAATAGTGCGGCCCATCCTAACATATGGTACAATCGTGTGGTGGAAGGCCACAGAGAAAAAATACCATCTCGCAAGCCTCACTAAAGTCCAAAGGGCGGCATGCATTGGGATAACGGGTTCACTACGAGCAACACCCACCGCAGCAATGGAGGTGATGCTAAACCTCACCCCTCTGGATATTTACTGTAGCAGTAGAGCGGTCAAAGCAATCAGACTAAGAGAGTCTGGAATATGGTTATCCAAATCCGAGAGACTGCAAGGAACGGGTCGAGGATGCATGCATCAATGGCCCTAAAATCTGTAAAAACTCCGCTAAGCACGCTTGCTAGGAAGATTGACATTGAATCCTTGAGTAGAACAAATCTACGCTGGACCAATCTCAATACCTGCAGGCATGCAAAATAATTATGGCCAGAAGTGAGCAAAAAGAGATCCAAATTCATGATCGGACTTAGCCGCAAAGATATCCGCATACTCACGGGGGTCATTACTGGACACTGTGCGATAGGGGTACACGCGGAAAGGCTTGGCATACTGCATAATGACTTTTGCAGAAGCTGCAGAGACGTTGAAGAAATAGAATCTGTTCGTCATCTGCTTTGCCAATGCCCAGCCCTTAAAAACAGTAGACAGAGGATTCTCAACAGCTTGTTCTTCGATGAACTAGAGGACCTGGTGGATGTCGATCTAAAGGAACTCCTGAGATTCATACTCAAATCGGGGTGGTTCCAGTAGTTCAACAAACTCCACATAACTTCGGTTGCTCCTAGGACAAGCTGGAAATCTGGATACAAGAGCTTGTGAATACCTGTGATTGATACCAAATTTAGGTGATTCAATAAAAGCGGTATATTCTTTGTCTCCAACAGGTACGTAATGGAAGGTTCCCGTGACTGGACACAATGGACCCAACACTGATGGTCTACGTGAAGCTGTGGTAGCCGCCACTAGAGCCAACTACCTACCTACCTACCTACCATGCCCATCTTCACAGATGGCTCAAAGACGGAGATTGGAACGGGAGCAGGAATCTTCTTAGAAGAATTAAATATCACCCAATCATACCGGTTGGCAAATTAGCGCAGCGTTTTCCAGGCAGATATCTATGCTGTAAAGAAAGCGCCTCAAACAGACTTAGCGAGGGAACTACCAGCAATAGAAATTAACTTCTGTGTGGACTCCAAACTCGAGGTCGGTAAATCAGTGCCTCTTGGCATTGAGAGCAATAAACCATCATACAGTACTGCTGTGCTAACTTTCTGGACATGCTGGTGTGGTGTGGCAGCAGATAAACTCTCCAGATGCGTCTCTGAAATGGACATACTATTAACTGACAGACAGGTATTCCCATCTTTCAACGCAGCTAGGAGCATCATCGATAATGTCAAATTAAACTTGGCTAAAAAACGATGGAGCAATACTTCCGGTTGAACCATAAGCTTGTGGCCCGCAATTGACACTAAAAGTTCAAAGATCCTGACATCTTTTGAAAGAAACCAAATCCGAGAGTTCGTTGGGGTAATAACCGGACTCTGCATCATTGGAAACATGACACAAATGGCTTCTGCAAAAGTTGCAGGGATAAAGTGGAAATAGAATCTATGGAACATTTCCTGTGTCACCGCCTAGCCCTCCAAGAACGCCGCTACTCTTGTATGGGAGCACTATTCTTTGACGGCTTGGAATATCTAGCAACGATACCTCTACCAGATTTAAGAAGATTCATCAACAGATCCGAATGGTTTTTTTGGTTGCATGTCCCTCTAACATACATTGTACCTCTTGATCTCTTTTTATAAAACTTCGTATCGTGTAGCTTAGTCTTTAGCTATCATATAGCTATTCTAAGGCTGTTTACTTACTTCAAAGGTATTAAGACAAATCCGATGGGTTATCCTGATGTACATGTACCTAGTTTAGGACTTACTATTTGTCTTATGGAGACACTTGACCAACCACTAAGACTCGTAAATAGCAAAATCTGTCAGGACTTTCTTCCTAAATGGAAAACGTAGAAAATGAAATCTCCTGCGGAAGTTATTGTCCACTTAACTCTGACCTAATTCATGAACTCGTATTGAAACTTAAAGAATCGTAACAATCTGTATGGACAACAGTCCACCATCAGCTGCCATAATGAACTGTCTAGTTAAACAAAAAAAAAAAAAAAAAAAATTGAAAAAAATACAAGTTTCGTTCACTTAGCCGAATCCACTTTGACTTCTTCTTCGAAATTCATTCATTCATCGGCGAGTTGTGTTTCTAAAAAGGCATATAGCCACGAGTTCTAATTGAGCCCGGTATAACCATAGGCCAGACTATCCTATACCTGCCTTGATACATAAAGTTACTTACAAACCATCCAATCACATTCGACATTCACATTACCAATGAAGAAAATGAAATTATCTCAAGATCAAACCATCAAAATGGATAGTAAACTTACTTACCTACTTTACTTTACTTTTGATGGGACTACGGTCCGCCATGAAAGCCCCAGCTCGATCTAACGCCAACTGCCTCCAGTTGCGTCATGTTGGTGGAGGTCTCCTTCCAACTGCACGCGCCACCTTAGGTAAGGTCGTCCTCTACCTCGTTGCCCCTCTGGAGTAGAGTTGAAGATTCTCCGATCCGAAGCATTGATGTCCATTATATGCTTTATATGTCCCTTCCTGCCATCTTAGTGGATTCATTATATAATCCTTTATTTGACTAGGTCTATATTGCTTAACAGCCCGTAAAGTTCTTCATTATACCTTCTCCTCCAGACTCCTGAGATACAAACTGGACCAAAGATCACACGGATAACTTTTCGCTCGAAGCAACTGAGTGTGTTTTCATCCGCCCTTGATAGGGTCCATGCTTCTGCGCCATATAGTGGGACGGGGATGATAAGGGTATTATACAACGTCTTGCTACTCAATTGCCTTCTAAGCCCGTAGAAACGGAAACAGCGATTGTCAAGGGTAATACTTTGCTTGATCTCAGCGCTGATGTCATTGATAAAGTTTACCGCAGAGCCTAGCTCCACAAAGTCTTTCACTACCTATAACATTTGTTACGCTATGTCCAAGTCGCCGATGTTGAATGTCCTTTCTTGTGGACAGCATATATTTTGCTTTGATTTCATTCACCGCTAGTCCCATTCACCATTCAAGTTATTATGTCAATGTCATGGGCGGATGCGAGTCGACTTTTGAAAGATTTAACCTCCAGGGTTGGCTAGTGAGTTTCTTACAATCGATAGTAAACGCAAAAAATGTATTATTTTTATTTGTAATTTTTCACAAAATCCTTTTATTAGTGGATTTGTTCGAAAAAGCTTCACTTCGAATCACAGCGTTTGTTTACAAGCATTTTATTCTGGAAATTTACGCGAATGTTTGGCAACAATCCGAGAGTATAACTCACACAAATGGTTGTGAGAAGCTAGCGACCCAGCGTGCCTTTACGGACCTGTTGCGCCAACTATTTATTTTAAAATTCACATTAAAATCATTGAAATTCGATTTTACTACTGACCACCCATTCAATTATTTCGGACCCACGGTCAACTATAGTAAATAAAAGCCACATAATTTAAAAATGCATGAATTATATTTATTTTCTTTATATATGAACATTCATGAGATCATAATTATTATGTTTATAAAAGTGCATAAATCATTATACCGCATTTGCATACACATAGTTTTGTTTCTTTTTTCACCAATGCATAACTGCAATATTGTATGTAAAAAAAAACCTTATTTACTAATTTTACAACATTCAAATACTCAACAAAAATTATACTCTTATATAAAATTGTATATAAAAAAAAAATTAAAAGAATTTTCTCTTTATTAAATTTACAAATTGATTTACTTAAAAAAAAACAATTACATAAGATTACAATACACAAAAAAAAAATTGGCAGCACTATCATAATGCATTTCATTCAAATGTTTGGCACCAAGAAATGGCCCATCAAGTCGATGCATTTCGTAATGTTTTCGTATTTAAGTTTTGCTTTTATTTTCATTTCTTACGTATCAAACTTGCCTTCTTTTTTTCGACAAACAAATTAAACTACTTTTACTTAACTATTAATATATATATATTTTTTTTTATTTGTATAATCTCTATATACAGATCAAATGCAGCAAATGGCATATTATTAAGATAATAATTATAATAATTGTTCTTTTATTATGTACTGGATGAATTATGCATTTTAGTCTTTTTTATTAATTTTTTGTATATTTTGTAATCATTTCTGGAAATTTGTACAATTTGTCGATGCAATGCGCAAATAAAATCTTTCATGAGACCAAAAATTCAAAACAAACATTATATCAACTCTTTGATTGTAACAAGCGGAAATATTTTCATTTAAAAATGCTCTATCGACCTTTATTTTTTTATTCTTTTTTTTTTTTAAGTGTTTTTAAGAGAGCCAAATTTTCGAGATCATTTGAAAACTATTGCAACTAAAATAACAATATTTGTCAAAAATCAAATATTATTTCTTTAGTCAAATGATTAATAATTAAAAAAATTTACAAAAGAACAACAAGTCATTGATTTATAATTCAAAAGACCACATGCAGCTATTTTGTTGTTGTTTTTTTTTTATAAATTTCCTGTCTGAAACCAATTTATCAACTAAACTTAGTTAAAATATATACAAGCAAAAAATCTGCACTTATAGTGAGATTTCTTTTTCTGATAACATTTTATACTTAAATTTCTTCGTTTGCTTTGTGTAAACATATAATATATTTATTTATTTGTATAAATTTGTATTTTTATTTTATTTATTTAAAAAAAAAAAAAAGTTTGAGATCAACATTTTTTTGGGAATTGTTTTAATATCGATTAGAATTTATATAATATATTATTTTTCTTTCGTATATAAAAAAAAGTTGTTGTTTCTTTTTGTTTTCCTGTTGTTTGAAATTGCACGTTAAACATTTTCGATAGGGGTTTTTTTTTTCTACAAAACCTTTTTGTTGGTAAATGTTTTTTTTTTTTTTTGTATAAAAAGTGGAGTGTGATAGTATTTTTTTTTTTTTAATTTTTAATGAAGCACTTTATGTACAATTTTAGTAGCAAAAATGAATTTTGAATCTGAATTTTTTCAAAATGTAGTTTTGTAATCATATTTTGGTCTGTTTTAGTTCCAAAATGAAATATTTGATTTAAAAAGTTCTAACAGTGATTTTTTTTAAACTTTAAAAAACAAAAAATTAAATATATGATCACAATATGCTTTGATGAGCTTTCAAAATATCAAGGGGAAATATTTGAAATAAAGCAAAATGGATTAAAAATATAGAAAACGGAAATATTAATAAAAAACACAAAGAAAAACACCAACGAAAATATTTAATGTAAGCAAAAACAAATGTGTAATGTGTGTCTGTGGCACTACAATCGGAGATGGAAATGATAAAAATTATTTTAAACTTAAAAAAAAAAAAATATTACTAAATTATATATGAATAAGAATATTTTCTATAGAACAGTAAATTACTATATTGAGACCAATTTGAAAAATCTGTTCGTTGTTATCCAAAGAGCACAAGGAGATAATAATAATATTGGATTTAGATTTGTTATAGGCCAGATTGAGTAGATATCTTGGATTCAGGCAGGAAATTAAGATGGAACTGGAAAAATCTAATGTAAATGGTTTTATCAGGCTGTGTTTTGGAATGCGTGTGGGCAAGCACGGCCAATTTGAAAGGCAGCTTCGATGACATGTTGCTTTTGAGGTGGTGGGTTCACCTAGCGTTTTGACCGTGCTTAAAACTAACGAAGGGACTACACGGATAAGGAATTTTAAGTCGAAAAGAACGATTGTTGTTGAATGTTTGTTTTGGACCATTCAGTCAGCTCGGATAATATCTTTTTCTTTATTGCTGTCGAGTCCTTAAGTGTAACCCGGTGATATAAAGCAATAGATTAAGTCCTCACTTTAACTGGCGCCCAGAAGTTGAAAGAGACCTCAACCGACTTGGAGTGCGCAACTGAAGGCAGTTATCTATGGATCGGGATAACTGGAGGGGCTTGTTAATTGAGTCCTCATTTCACCCCAAACTCCAAAGCCACCTAAGAAAGTAAAATGGCTATGACTTCGAACTTTGGTTTGAAATTATAAATTTTGGTCAAATGATAGTTTACGAAGATTTAACACAAGACCGTTTTAAGGTCAAAGCAACATTGCATTTGCAATAGTTCCGAAATGTATTCACGATCATTTGACGTCTCCGAAAATACCTCGTGGTCTACCACGAACACCTAATATTGCCACAATGTATCCATGAGTACGTATCAAACACTATTCTGCTCCACATTCACAAGTCGAAAATGTAATTTTAGTGATGGTGGATCGTTGATCTACAGCTCAAGGCATTGAAAGATTATCGAAAAATATGGACACCAACTATTGTAGGGCTGGAATACATATTTTTGAATGGCAATGTGACGAAGATTAGTAATTTTTTTTATTTAACGAATTTTATTCCTTTGTGTACTAAATTTTAAGGGTAGCTCACTGCAAGATTCCGTGAATGTCAAATAATCTTCTAAAAATGTAGTAGAGGATTAAAATCCTCTCGGATCTGCTAAGTGAGGTCATAATTCAAAATTTTAATCTATTGCCACTTTACAGAAATCGATCAGAATGAACTTTTTGTGGCGGTATGCAAAGGCGATCGTGTAAAACTGGACAGGACAACTATGATAAGATCACTACATCTCTCGTCTTTACATACAGATACCATATTTCATTGTATAGTTCGAGTGATGTTAAGAGTGATCATCTACAGTAGCTAAAAGATCATCGATCTAAGCTGATCACGACTAAGTAGAGGCCACGTGCCATGACATCACCTCATAATAATGAGTGATGTCATGGTTATTGTAAGTTTGAAAGACAGCTTCGATCGAGAGTAGCTTATTATAGATGAAGATCTGTACCAACAATTTGCGTTCAGATTCATGGTGATCGTTTTGATGATCGGTCGCCTTTTCCTTATTTATTAAGATTGATGACGAATTTCTTTGCCAGCGTTGGGCTATATATTTCGATCGAGATCGCAGTGAAGTTGCTGATTTTTATGTCAGACTGATCAGTGATATATCAGAAAATCAAAATGTGCGGTCAACTGATCGTCGGTTGAGGATTTTGACATGTGATCGTCTCGATCACAGGTTATCGCAAGGGACATTTGCTAAGGATAAACACGCATTTAAGGGCATTTCATTAATTGCTGAATATAAAGGGACTTCACTTAGTAAAAAATAAACTGACAAAGGACAATAGTTAATATAAAATACATACTATATCGTAAAAGAAATATTTATGATTCGAAGTAGAAATAGACTCAAAAGCTATAACAAAAAAAAAATACTTTCTATAATATTCCTGTGCTGTAAGGATAAGAAATAACATGAAATTATGTATATATAGAAATATTTTCAATTTTTAATATTAATCAGAAAAGAAAAATAATTATATTCATTAAAGAATCAGCAAAAATATAATAAAATGTAATTTTTCTACAAATTTGTGATAAAATCTTGTTTCATTTATGTTTAAAATAAAATCATCACAATGGCAGTTAATTCAATTTGCCGTTCAAAAATATATCTATTATAATCAAAATTATATAAAGCAAATAATGAATATTAAAACTATGTTTTCACGTATTTTTTGTTTTTTTCTTTTATACTAATCTAAAAATCAATTATTTTATAAACAAATTCATACTAAATTACAATTACATTTAAAAGATGATAAAATATATAAAATAAAAAAAATGAAAATAATTAATCTAATAGAAATATAAGTGAAAAATTAAACAATTCTTTCATTCGACAAGAAAAAAGAGAAACAAATTGAGGGAATTTTATGAAGATAATTCATTTAATGTTTTAATTTCTTAGCACCTCATCTTGTCAAAAATGACCAAAAAAATTGTTTATATTAAGTTTTTTTTTTATATTAATATTTAGTGAAATTTTTAATATCACCAAGTCGATTATTATTATATTGTTTTTTTTAGAAGTTTCAAAAATACTTGTTTGTTTAATTTCATTTTTCAATTTTATATTACTTGAATATATATATTTATATATGTATTATTTTTTTTTTTTTTAAGTATAATCACAATTGCTTTGGGTTTAAGGTGAATAACACCGGGTTTTGTTAAGGATCGCACGCAATAAAAAAAATATCGAACGATCACTTGTGGAAGATATTGGAAAGAATTGTCGCATAAAAAAAATAATTAATTAAATCCCATTTTCGAGGGGGGGAATTTCGATTTTCATTTTCAAATCGAAACAAATTGCAACCGAGGAGAATGCCAAATTCCACATACCTTCCACGAACTTAACACTGTGTTTCACCCTACAAAAAAATAAGTTTTCTTTTTAATTTTACGAACATTTTTTTTAATGAAATTTATTTTCAATTTTGTGTTTGATTATAGTTAGTATTACACTTAGATTTAAAAAAAAGCGATTGCTATTATAGAGATTGTGGTTACTTTTTGTTTGTAAAATTTAATACAAAATATTTAGTACAAATGTTTTATTTTTTAATTTAATTGTTTTATGTTTTGTGATTTATTTTAGTTTTATTACTAAAACCTCTCTTAGAAAATATTCAATTGAAATACTGAGTATGCACTTGTTTTATTTTTTTCTCTTGGCAGTAAAAATACAAAATTTGTCTAAAAAATTAATTTTCTGTTTATTTTTGTTTTTATTGTTATTCTTGTACAAAAAAATCATTTTATTTCTATTCTGTTTTTAAAGAAAAAAATGTATTCGAAAAATTCATTTAAAAATATTTAATTTTCTGTTTTGTCTTTTTGTTTACTATTTAGTTTTATTTTTTATTTGTACGTTGAGAGTTTGTTGTTGTTGTTTTGTATTTTTATAAAAATTGTATAAAAAAAATTAAACAAATTACAAATACAAAAATTCAATACTTATGTTTTGTAGGAGTCCAGTTGTAGGGTGGGCTCACAAGGGCAGGATACTGTTATTCTGTTTTTTCTCCTTTGTTTGATGTTAATGGCGTGTGATGGTGTGGGCTTGTCATCCAGAAGTTAAGTAAAACCAATTTTATGCGCATTTTCCATAAAACGGAATTTTCATTGGCTTCGGTTTTGAAATTTGTTTCAATTGGGAACAATGAGTTTAATTAAACATTTTCCGTTTAATTGTCGAAAAATTAACTAATTTCCTTCTGTATGGTGAAATTCTTCCAATGATAAGTGAGTGGATGTTGGTAGGGTATTTTTTTAAAGTCATCGCGCTACAAGAAAACCACACCCCATGGCGAAGACAAACACTGTGACAACTGTTGGCCAAGTGAAACTTTGTTCCTGAAAAAGAAAATTATAAAAAAAAATTGTTAATAAATGAGTAAATAAAAATAAATAAATAAATAAATAGTGTACGCAACAGGTCAAAGGAGTCCTAGGGCTAGCTTCTCACAACTATTCGTTTCTGTGAGATTTTAATTTTTTGGACGAATGGGGACCTACAATTTTATGCCGAGTCCGAATTTCTTTTAATTGAGAAGCTTTTTCCGGACGGGTGTACTCTCGGATGTTTGTCAGACGTTCGCAAGAGGTGGCGTAGTAGAAATAACCTTAAGATGTAATTTGGGTTTTTCGAGGGATCGAACCTGTAACCCCTTGCACAGTAGACCAGTACAGTAACCACTGAGCCACTGCGCCCAGTGAGTAGACACTTATTCGAAATTAAAAGAAGCAGCATTTTACAACTGAACATTGAAGTCAGAGTGGAGCAAAAAACTTTTGATGTTACATAAAATTATGAAAAATATTTCAAAGATTTTTCAGTGTGCACCTTCCCTGACCTATTCTAGTACATCACCTAGTCCTTGTAATAACTCCCTAAATTTCCAACGTTATAATCATTTGCATCTGTTCATTCTTCCATAAATTACAATCAACACTTGGCGAAATGCATTCATTTACATGCAATTAAACCCACATTTCCCAAAACGCAGAAAAAAAGGAAATATTATAGACAGAAAAAAATATTTACAAATTAATGTCACCCGCGTGAGTTACTTTATGATGCTGGTCGCTTTAGTCCTTGTAACTGTACTCATGAACAAATTATGTAAATGTGCATACAAGTGCCATGATACGCATTCAATCAAGCGTTGAATAAATTACTTTATTTTTTTTTGTTGGTTGCTTCCTACTGTCCACCACAATCACTACACAACAAACCACCACCACCACCACCCAATGAAAAAGGAGCAAACATTATCATTTTTTTTTCTCTCATTTCCTGTCCATATTTATTCATGTGTAACTAATCAAGGAACGCACAAGTGTATTATTATAATAATTATCAACGATTGTGTTGGACTCATTTTATGACCCATTATGACCACCAAGGGATCTACTAAATGTCTCCCCAAAAAAAGGAAGAAACGAAAAATATAATTCATGTCTGTGGTCTGTCCCTTAAACAGTAGACACTCCAATGTTGAACAATGGCAGGAGAACATCTAAATGTCCTAGGTAGATGATAATAAACCGTGCGCACGATGATTTGTTATAATATCGAGTGCATAGGACTTCCAGAGTGTAATGAATTATTAGTGTTTCGACTGACCCCTCTTCAGGATGGGAAAGCACGAAAGTATAGTGCAGGGTTTATGGTTTTCATGTTTAGTGAGGCTTCCTATCCAGTATGGCGTTGTCTTCATGATGTAACATCATTATAAGGGTCAATGGATGTGGGTTGCCTGTAAATATACGTGAGCTGTACGAAAAAAAAAAGGTCGGTAGTGATTTTGTGGCACTTAATTGTTTTCTTTTTGAGAGTTGTGGATTTGATATTAGTTTAAGGATAAAAGTGAATTTAGGTTAAACCCATAATGGGGGGTTGAATAAATAAGTTTTCGATTGAACATGTGGAGGGGGGGGGGGGAATTTATGACCATAATCCTGAATGTTGTTTAACGGAATTGGATTAGTCAGAGAGTTATCGGGGCGGAAAATGGTCATTATACAAACAAGGCTGATGGATGCGCTAGTGGAAAACGGAAAATTATTATACATGAACATGACAACTAGAAATTAGTCAAAATTGTGCGGCACCACGATGCAACAGAAGGAGAAACGTTAACAAAAGCTGATGAAGATCTTCTTGGTCGTTTTGAACGCAAAATTCTTCGGGTGATTTTCTGTCGCGTTTGCGTTGACCGGCTTTGGAGGAGGAAATTTAACAGCGAACTCTACGAGTAGGCGTCCTCTAGGTAGACCCAGGATGAAATGGTTTGATCAAGTTCATAATCTTGATGATTTAGAGTCGATGGCGGAGAATCGAGAGCTATGGAGGGTCCACTTGAGCAAGCTACACCCGCGACCAACTTAATGGATAAGCAGGCCATCGAAAATGAACGAACTGTTTGAGCTGTATAACGACTCCGACCTGGTCAGAAAAGTACATAACACTAGACTAAGATGGCTAGGACATGTAAAGCGAATGGACACTAACGCTCCGACCGGAAGAGACTTTGATTCCAACCCGGAGGGACAAAGCAGTAGAGGAAGACCTCTCATTAGGTGGCGCGCACAAGTGCAAGGGGAAAATCTAAAAAAAAACAAAAACAACTAAAGGCTGTTTCAACAGGGACGCTACAAAAGTAGAGCGACAGGGACAGCAAACGCCGCCGAATTTCTTGCCGCTCTTTTGACATTTCTCTTCAGTAAGGTTTGCCATTTCATGATGGAAAGATATACGAGCCAACAACGAGTCGAAATTATTAAAATTTACCACCGAAATTCGGAGTCAGTGGCCTCAACGTTAAGAGCGCTACGTCCAATTTATGGTCGTCACGTCATAATCGTCCTAGCAGATCAACAATTGAGTGTCTAGTGGAAAAATTTGAATCCACAGGCACAGTACAAAATGTTCCCGTGCCAATGAGACAAAGAAGTGCTCGTAGTTTCGAGAATATTGCTGCCGCTGAGGCTTCAGTTGAAGAAAGCCCAAATGTGTCTCTCAAACGTCGTTCTCAAGCGTTGGGCATCTCTGTGACGTCGTTGTGTGTTTTGCGAAAAGATATTGGCCTACATCCTTACAAGATTAAATTGACGTGCGATTTGACGCCGTTAGACTATTTCCTATGGGGCTACGTCAAGTCTATGGTCTATGCCAACAAGCCAGCGACGAGTGATGAACTTCGTACGAATATCGAACGTGAAATTGCAGCAGTATCGGCCGATTTATGCTTGAAAACCGTCGAAAATTGGGTGCAACGTCTGGACTTCTGCAAGCGTGCCCGTGGTGGCCATGCAAAAGAAATCGAGTTCCATACATAATGGCATCGAACGTACTTTCACAGGAATAAAGAATTTCATTGATATCCAAAACCGTTTTTGTTTTATTTAAAAAAAACTTTTGTAGCGCTCTTATTGAAAAACCCTGTATTTCAAAAAGTTTTCGTAAAGGCTCATTTTTGTTGAAAAGTTGACAGACAGAAATACTTTTGCTCACGAAGACTGTCGCAGCTTTTTAAGTACTTCCAGTTCAAGACCTACCTAATGCGCCAGCACCTATAGGTACGCGTTAGCGACACTTGGCGCTTAAATTAACTTGGTCTGTCCAAGGTACGCCAATGATTTTTTTTTTAAGTGCTCAACATTCTATATCTTGTGGGTTAGGTAGCAGTTGTCCTTCAGTAGCTGAATAAAATTCATTTAAATCAGGGTGGCTCTGAGGACACAAACAAAAAATGGTCCAAAAATGGAAATGTGTATGTCCAAATATTACGTACGAGTCTTTTTCTTTCTTTTCTCCCATTCACTTTCAATTCTAATGGAAGCCACTCAGTAAATTAACATAAAATGTGTTGTTATCCACTTTTCCCCGCAAAGATAAGCAAATTATACACCTACCTAAATATTGCCAGAAAAAAAAGAACCTGTGACCAAAACAAAATGAGACGACAATTAAGAAATCCTTGAAACTTGATATGGTAATACGAGACTCCTTATCTTGACTCAATCCCATACAAAATCCAAACAAACCATTAACATTCGAACCAAAACAAGCAGATCAAACTTTAATAAATCACATAAAGAGCGTTAGGTACCCAAAAAAAAAAAAAATTATAAACGAAGGAAAAAATCCGACGTGCATCTATAGCTGTTCTTTCTGGGTTCTCCCTCTTCAATGACACACATGTTCCACAGCTTGATTCTAATAGCAATAAAAGCCTCCATTTAAATATCGATAGGGGTCAATAAGAGCATGCACCATAGGAAAATGCACGTGTTCTTTGAATGCGCGCGAGAATTAAAAAAAAAAAAACATCTATACAATTGAGGAAAGATACATGTATCCGTAGCACAGTCAGTATTCTGTATGCAACACAAAAGAACTCGTGTCACTCGCGTACTTCCAATCAAACGCTGGCTGAGAATGGATTTGGTTTCTTTTTTTTTTTGTTTCTTTACATTAAGAAATAAACTGCGATAAAACTAATTGCGCAGTACATGTTAAACGTGCGCGCATAAAATTACGCTAGCGTTGCAGTCTTATCGACTGCAGAATATAATAGCATCAGTCGGCTATGGCTATGGCTATGGCTAAATGCTAAACAATAAATATATAGACAGACTTACCTTAGACTTGGGCTTCGGTTTTGGGATGTCCTTTTTCTTTTTACGTGGCGGTATTCGACCGTTGAACTCCTGCAGACGTTCACGGCCCGCTGTGAAATTTTCATAACGTTCATCGAACTCATCCCAACTAGTTTCATGCTCGCTAAGGCATTCATTATCGTCTTCTCCGGTTGAGGTTAGCCTTGAACTGGAATTAAATGGACGGAAAATGAGGCTTAATATTATGATATACATAAATGTATGTATGTGCTTTGTTCATAGGTACTTTTGTGTGCGTTAAAATAAATAATAATTCTTTACCCCAAATGAGTGGTCGGCAGTGGAGCTTTGGATAATAAATAGGGTTAATGCATTTTTTTTTTACACTGACAGTCTGACGCATGCAAGTGCTTTCAGTACATAGATTTGACGTACACTTTGTTGTTTGATATACAAATATGAATAAACGTGTGAAAGTAATGGGGAAAAAAATTGACAATACGTATATGACACGGATAAATAAATATGTGACCTAATTTAGCTTAGCTAACTACCTATATACCATTAGTTTATACGTGACTAATGGGGAAATGGAATAGGTCATTGTCAGACGTCTGCAAAGTTTTGACACGCAATATCTATGAAGATTACGTAACGAATTGATTTAAATTGCATTTGTGTACGTTTAAACTTAAAAGGAGAAAGATAAAATAGTTGTTTTTAAAATTGAGAAAACGATAGTCTATATGGAAAATTAAGGTTCCTACGGCAGAATTTTAAGTTGGTACGGTTATAACAAATATTTTCAAAACTGAATTTAAAAAAATATCTAATAGGGCTATAACCGCGTTCAAATTGTCTTGGGCACACAGATACATGATGTAGGGAGCCTGGCCAGTATTTGGTATTTACATTATTTTTGGTTCAGTATACCTTACTTCGAAAACTGATTTTAGAATAACGAATTCGTCTGTTACGCTGGCCATCCATCCCAGGATTTTCTCTCTTTTAAAGCAAATATGTATTGTTAGGTTATGTCAACTATTTTTTTTTTTTTTTTTTTTTTGTAATTGAAACAGTCTGGCAAAAGTCTACATATTTGCGATGAAATAATAATACACTATGCAATAGATATAGAACTACCATTGACTGGTTATACCAATTATGTCAGTTCTAGAAAAAACATGGGCTTTCAACATTTATGTAGTTTTACTCACTAAAGCCACGACCAAGACTTGCAAGACTTTGAATTATAGCATCACCCTCAACCCATCCTTCAACTCACCTACTTTTTCTTCGGTTAAATTTCGCACACAAAATTTGCTGTGGGCTCTACTTGATCTATTACATTTCCTTCATTCATGACTGGAAAATTCACAAATTTAAGGTCGACACTAAAAGTGTCTATTAGTAGATCAAAGTGTATTTGGAATGTAGACTCTAGGGCTCTAGGCTGTATTACGAGGTAGGTGTAGAAAAAATTTAATATGCGGGGTACTAATTTTTTTTGTCCCGGTTAAGTTTTACGATGTCACAGTAGCGATTTTTTCCATATAAAATCATCTATTGTGACCTACAACAAATTTAAACTTAAGTTTAAAAATGATTATTATTAGTCAGGCTTTATGTCAGTAGGTACCTACCGTTGACAACGTTTGTGGGGGTTAATATAACAATCATTTTAACCTTGACCTGAGATTGGTTGTAGGTCACAATAGTTAATCTATATAAATAAAAATGAAATGATGTTCGTTGGTAAGGGCATCACGAGAGAACGGCTGGACCGATTTGGCTGATTTTTTTTTTAAAATGTTCGTAATTCTCCTAGCCAGGTTTTTACGGACAAAAAATTTGTCCACGCCCCCTTCTACGCCCACTTTTTTCAATATATCTAAAATTTACCCTTAAAAATCATGAAAAATCATGTGCCCAAAATGATGTCGTCAACTATCCAACCGAGTTTTTAAACTCGCTCGAAATACCCGGATTACCGCCTCACAATCTCCAACTAAAAGTCGGTTCGGTAATCATAATGTTACGAAATATCAACCAGCCACGTCTTTGTAATGGGACCAGGCTTGCAGTGAAAAAACTGATGAACAACGTTATCGAAGCAACGATACTAAAAGGAAAGTACGAAGGAGAAGACGTTTTGATACCACGAATTCCAATGATTCCGGCCGACATGCCATTCGACTTTAAACGCTTGCAGTTTCCGGTGCGGCTTGCATTTGCAATGACAATAAATAAATCGCAAGGACAGTCGTTGAGTGTATGCGGCATAAATCTTGAAAGTCCATGCTTTTCGCACGGTCAATTGTATGTCGCCTGTTCCCGTGTCGGAAAACCATCCGATTTGTTTGTTTACGCGCCAGACAACAAAACAAAAAATGTCGTGTATCATAAAGCATTGCAATAACAGAAATTGTGAGGTCACAGCAAACCAATCGAAAAAAAGTCTTTCTTTTGCTTTGGTTAGTTACTTGAATATCGACGATACAATCGAAATGTAAATAAGTTACCTGGAGATTCAATTTCAACTCTAAATAAAACATGACCAAAATCTATATAAAAATAAAAATTAAAATTCATAAAACTATCTCTGAAAAATATGTCTTTTCTTTTTTTTACTTTGTTTACACATTTTCAATAGCTTTTCACAAATTCACTAAACGATCACAAACAATTTTTTTGAAATTTGGACAGGACAACGTCTGTCGGGTCTGCTAGTCTATATATATAAAAGAAAGTGTCCGAACCCATGTAATCCCATAACTCGAGATTGGCCGAACCGATTTTGATGATTTATACTTTGTTGGAAAGGTATTTTCTCAGTACGGGTTTTACAAAAAAAATGGACAAAGGGGCGTGGCACCTCCCATACAAAAAAATCTTATATCTCGAAAACCACTGAATCGATTGAGTTCAAATTTACATACAATCTTAGGTATCGGCCCAGGAGTATTCCTGTGAAGATTGGTCAAAATTGTACAAAGGGGCATGGCACCGCCCTACAAAAAACATCTTCTATGGGGTGAAACTCGATGACGTTAGGTATAACTCGATAACCGTTGGGCCGATTTTCATGATTCTTTTTTGTTCTGTTCGTATTGCTGTATTTCATATATCTACGCAGATAGGCAATTCCAGAAAATCGATTTATTCTCATTTTTCGCATTTTACGATAGAACATTATTATCTAAGACCTAAGCAATACAACTTATGTGCACGGGCAAAGCCGGGCGGATGCAGCTAGTTTTATACAAAAAAAAGTTTAACCATAGTGAATTCGTAAAATTATTAGCAGAAGGCTGAGTCTATTGGCCTTGAGTTAAATTCTTAGTTTGTATGGTAATTCTAATTAGTAATTACCAAAATCGGTCATTATGGCCGGAAAAATACGTAAAAAAAACCGATACATTTTGCATGTTTTGTTTTTATTCAGAGAAATATTTTTGAATAATATTTTAGCAAAACTTTATTTGTTAGCTATTGTACAAAACCCAATTGAAAGAGGGCTTAATATTCATGATTTTTATCGATGTTTGTCAGAAAAAGCGCTATGGTGAGGTAGTCCTAGTCATCCACATCGGGTTGAAAATCATTTCTGCAGCAACTCGAATTTTGCTAAAATCCACAAAAGTATTCGGCGATATGAAATTTGGCTCCAATGAAAAATTACCCAAACCAAAAATGAAAAATGGCTCCAAAATTGGGGCTTTTTTATAATGAAAAATTGTCCTAATTTCAAAATGGAAATATCCCCCAAACGAAATGAAAGAAGCCCCAAGAATCCGACGGGCCAATGAAAAATAAAAAATTGCCTGATTTTTTTAAGTTTTCTTTTCTCAAATTCTCAAAAATTAAATTTTCTTTTCTTAAGATTTAGTTTTTGAGAATTAGAAAAAGAAAACTAGAAAATAGCGCTTTTTTTCTTTGGGCAAATTTCATATTACAAAAGTTCGGGGAGATTTTTCATAATGAAATTTAACCCCAGGAAAATAGAGTCTTCAATATACATATAAGTTTTTGGGGTAACTTTTCATTGCGGCCAAATTTCATGCCGCCAAAATGTGTTTTTGATTTTGTAGATATTATGTATTCTTTATTGCTAATGTATGTATTTTCCATTTTATTTTTGAAAGTTAAAAACTAAAAAAAAAATTCTTTTGGGAAAAATATGTATCTATTAATGCAAACTGCTCTATCCAGTGTTGAGAGAACGATAGAATTTTTCCAATTGTGGGGAATTTTCAATCTCGAAGGGTTAGGTAGACTACATGGGAACATTTGACTGTTAAATCAGGAATGTTTGTTTATTTTAAGATCTTAAATTGATATTTAGGGGTATCGCGAATAAATTCCGATGGAAATGTTTCCCTTGTCAGCTATGTACATCAAATTGCTGAATGGGAAACATTCCGGGGGAAATATTATTGGCGATAGGGGTGATTGGCTTACCTACTTTCAGGAAAAACATAGTTAATTTAATTACTGAAGTTGTTAAAAACAAATTATCTACTAAACAGAGATAAAGGGTTAAACGCCCGATCAACTAAATAAAGTTGTTTTTCTCTAGTTTAAAAATATTATTCAACTCTATGGGATAGAATGAACCCCTCCACAAGTTTAAATTCGGAAACCGCGCTAAGATATTGCGTATTTGTCAGATATATATTTTTTTCGTAATCACTTTCCACAATTTCTTTACTCTGTACTATGAATTATTTTTTACATTTAAAATAAGTTACAATTAAAGAACTTTTTTACTTATTTTTGTAAAAATTCAAAATACACTCTTCTTCTTGAAACTTTTCAGTAGGTATTCCTAACGTGACCATTTATTTTTTGGCAAAAAGCGGCGGGTTTTTTGAAGCTAAAAGCGGGCTTGTTTTGGCGGGTTTGGCGGGTTTCCCAAAATTATATTCTGACCTGAAAAATATTCGCGCAAAATAGTAGAAACAGTTTATTTCACGTATTGTCACGTAAAATCGAATATAATTCATTAAAAATAAACGTCATCAGTTTTTTTTAATACATACATATACCTACGGAAACACGGCTTCCAAATCTGGCGTAAGTGTACATATTTTTGAATTTTAGGATTTTTCGACATCTCGGAGTTGGTGTGTCTCTCTTTATCTCTATAAATTTTACCGTCGTATTTACAGCTAATGTAAATGAATTACATTAGTTTTTTCTTTGACGCATTTGTCATGATTATTTGTCACTTATGCCAACTGAAGTTGTCCATCAGGGTTGTTTATTTATTTTTTTTTTTTTAATATTTAATTAAAAAAATCTTCAAAAGTAGTGAAAAAAGGACTATAGAAAATTCTTAAGAGAATTAAATTCAGATTTTTTATCAAAAAGCGGGAAAAGGGTTGTGGTGGCGGGTGGAGGGTTTTTAGGTAAAAAGAGGGTAAAACCCGCCAAAAGCGGGTGAAATGGTCACATTCGTATTCCCAATTTCGAAAATGTTGAAAAAATGTTTCTACAGAAGAAAATATTTTACAATACTACAAAAGAAAACTTGAGGCCTAATAGTAAAATCGATACATAGTTTCTCTCAGTGTGCTCTACGACGCAATTATTTTTACTGTACAAAGAAATGATAAAGGAGTCATGTCAGAGACCTGTTTTATAAATATGTAATTGAAAAAAAAAAAAAAACAAACAAAGTCAAATGATAATAACAATTTAAACTTTATGGAAATGGTCTTATACAAAACACGAAAATTGATGAGAATCAAACTAGACTGTGGTGTCATAACTGAAGGCAGTGGTAACTAGTCCCGTACCTTTATGTCTACGTAAATTTGTCCGTAAAGTACAGTGTCATTATTGAAGACTGTACCTGTCAATGCCTTACCTATGGCCGTCATTGTTTCTCATAAAAAAAAAATGAATGGATAGTAAGTTCTTGAGAATTACAAATTAATTTGTACCTATACCTACCCCTGGAACGTGAAGCTGCAAGCTTTGCCTTGAAGTACAGAATAACGACTTGCAAGACCAATAAATTTCAACTTAATTGCTACCGTTTATGACATCTAAATGTGAATGAACAAAACGTAGATAATTGCATCAACACTGTTGTTAAATGGTAGAAGATCGAACGGCAGAAAAAAAAATCAAGATAGAATTATGATCAAGGTTAATACAAAGCTCACCCACACCACCCATTATCGAAATATGTATTAAGGAAATAAATGTCTAATTACCGTCTAGCTGAATCTGTTGTATGACGATGCATCCTTGGTGTCTGTGTCTGTTGTCGAAAGAAGGCAGCCTCATCGCCAAAGCTATTCCTTGGCGATCTTGGCGTACTGCGACCACGTGGAAAAAACACATCACCACCGGTATACGAACCCGAAGGACTGTGTACACTGCACGATGGACTTGGTGGCGGCGGGAATTGAAATACTGGAGAACCTGCAATTAAAAAAAAAAATACATATATAATTGCTGACTAATAACAATAAAAATGAAAAACAAAAAAAAAAATAGTAGTAGATAAAACATAAACCAGATAATAATAAAGATGGAAAAAAATAAATGCCAACGACTTAATTGTAATTAAGCACAAAAATGTTAATCCTGATTCTAGACGATAAAACTTTTAACAGTAGACAAAGCGACAGACAAACGAAGAAGTGTCATAAAATTTACGTTTTTTTTTATTTCTCATATTTTATAGCTTCTTGCAATAGAGAAAGATAATAAAATAATAAAAACACTCAACCATTTTCTCTCGAGAGGGTTTTGTTCTACAATTCTAAAAGAGCGACAGGCACACCGTCTGAATAGAATAGAAATAAATGTATTGCTCCTGCTCGACATGTATAATGCATTATGAGCGATGACAGTAAAATATATATGTATTATACAAAAGGGTGTTTTATACTATGGTAGTGGCACTGGTAACTGGTACTCGTAAATTTATCTCTTTTAACTCGGTCGGTGATGACATGAAAACTTTGTTATAAATGACAATAAAAGCAATTAAAACATACCCTTGCCACGCCCATTTATATGGCATTAAACATAAAACGATTAAGAAAATTATCATAGCCACAGTGACGTCAGATGTTTTAGTCTTTGACATTGAAATTGAATCATTGTGCACCTGATTGATAGGTATAGGTGGTACTCCATACACCATAGAGCTTGAGTAGATAGTATAAATTTGCAAATTTTCTTGTCCATAATTAATAGCAGGTGTGATATGGCGTGACAATGTTTAACTCTGAAGCTATTAAAGTTCAGATTGAAAACATCGGATAGTGTATTCAGAGGTGCGCACAGTGCACAGCAGCAGCAACAACTGCAGATAAGCATTAGTATGCAATTAGATTGTTAAGTTGGTGTACATTACTATAGTATGAACGTGCGGATTGTAAATTACAGAAGAATTACAAGTTTTAAGGAGGGTATTACATGTCATTAGGTACACAAAGAGGAGTAAGATAGGGTATTAATTTTCAGTCAGCACGTTATTCGCAGAGTATCAATTTCAAGCTGTTTGTGAGTATCTTTCGCTGCAAAGATTAAATATCCGAGTTTATGTAGTCAGACGATGGGACGGATCAAAACATTGAATTAGAGTTGAATATTAGGTCAAAGCTTTAAATAACAATATCTACAGAAACTTGGCCGAAAATGAGTATCTAGATGCTTAAAAAATTGGTAATTGTACACTTTCGCGGTCACCGAGATTTTTGGCGATCAAAAACTTCAAAATTAAGTAAAATTTTTTTTTATTAAATCTTTATTTAACGTGGGATTTATGAAGAAAAAAATCAATCAATTTGTTCGTTTTACTGTAAAATATATCTATTACGATATAAAATATGAGAAGTCAGTTGGGTAGCGTAAAAAAAGTTGTGGAGGATTATGTGTAAAAACTAAATTTTTCTTAACATTCAAAGTTAAAAAACCAACCGAAATCCGTAATTGAAATGATTTAAATAATTTTTGCATTTAAAATTTGACGTAAAAACAAATATTTAAGAAAAAAAAATCTAAAAATCGGTCAAATTTTGAATTGTTTACCGCCAAAAAACAAAGATGACCGTGAAAACTATTATCACCCATTTTACTACATACATCTATACATCTATAAAAATAAGTTGCATTGTGTTTGTAATTAATAATCTCTGTAATGCGTCAACCGATTTTGATTCTGGAAATTTCCCATGAAAGGTGACGTCAATACCTTGGTTTATATGCATACATGGTCATTGAATGTGCATTGGTTCATGAGTTATAGGGGCGTGCCACCTCCCATACAAAAAATACATACATTCAAAATCTTATGTCTCGAAAACCATCGAATCGATAGAGTTCAAATTTACAGACAATCTTAGGTATTAGCCCAAAACTAGTCCTGTGAAGATTGGTAAAAATTGGACAAAGGGGCGTGGCACTATCCATACAAAAAAATACATACATTCAAAATCTTATGTCTCGAAACCACCAAATCGATTGAGTTAAAATTTACAGAATCTTAGGTATTAGCCCAGAAGTGTTCCTGTAAAGATTTGTCAAAATTGGACAAAGGGGTGTGGCACCTTCCATACAAAAAAAAACATTGCAAACACTATTCTTCGACAGTCATGGGAGCCAAAGTTTGTAAAATTTGTAACATTGATTATGCATTGTCCTCATAGACAAGAATATTATCTAGGCAATACGATTCCTTGAAAAACCAAAAATGTTGTGTACCAAATGAATTTGAATTTGATTTTTTGATTTTTCTATTTTGCATTTTGCAGGGGGTTCGCTAGTCTCTATATTTATTTGTAAGTCTAAAATGTGTTTTAGGAAATTCATACACGTCAGTATAGTTACAGTAGAGGTGTTCTAGCTTGTCAATGCTGTTTCTATTTCGCTGTTTAAATTCTTTAAGTTAATATCCTTTATCCTATAGATGTGTACTAAAATTGATCATCATCATTTGCACCGAAATGCGAAGGGTTGTATTGGGACTATTGTGTCAGCAGAGCGACTAATTTTACAAAATGTACAATCGATTTAACCCACATCAAGTAGAATATTTTGACTGGACCAATAATTGTCTCTAGCATGTATCCAGAAATGTTGGTGTTATTTTCATCCTCCTATTAGGATATTGTATAATTGTACTACCTACCTCGAAATCAAACAGAACTAAGTGCGACCCTTTCTATTTTTTTTTTTATTTTCATAATTGGAGCACATTTACCTATTCGAATCATGGACAAGGACAACTCTTTTGTCAAACTTTTATTAGGTATGTTGAAGTAAAATTTTTCAATTGGCAGCTTGTATAATTGGAAAAAAGTCGTGTGTTAACTTTTCTGTATGTAAGTATTTTTTTTCCTATAAGGTTGCTTTAAAATGATTTTAAAATTTCGAGGACAGAATTAGAAATAAAGACATAATATGTAGTTGACGCCAACATGCTCATATAGGAATAGGACCCTTAAGTTCAGTTTCTCACAACCTGTGTGTGTGTTTTTATTTTATTGTTGGGACTACTAAATCCTAAACCCTTTTACAAAATGCGGAGATGTAGTTTGTACCGTCAAAAGGATTTTTTTGGATTTGAAAAAAATTTAGTCTAACTATAGATAGAGCTCTAACCGGAGCAAGTGAACCAATTGGACAGATTTTACTCCAGAACTTGCTTAAAAAAATTTGGCGAATAATTTCTCCCCGCACCCCTCAGGATTTTATACATAGAGATTCCTTTACAAACAGTTAGTTTCCTAATTTATATTTAAATATCCCGGAGGAAGGAAACCTTCCTATGAAAGTCCCTGAGGAGCAGTAGTAGATCAATGGTATAAAAATACGTAGCGAAGTATTTCCTAAAAATGGTTTCAAGTATTTTTATACCCGGTACCACACTGTGGTGAGGGTATTATTCACTTTGACATTCTATTTGTAACGCACATAAGGAGGCGTAGTAGGTATGACAAACTATATATATTATTGATCAGCATCACTTTCTTAGTTGATCTAGTGATGTCCGTCTGTCCGCACGACTACGGCCGTTATTTAAGAGCTATCGACTTGAAATTTGGTACGTAAGCTTTTATCCACCAAACTGAGTCTAAGTCCGATGATGAGCAAGATCGGATGAAAACTACTACCACCTCCCATACAAAATATATAGCTATTTGATGTTAAAAATTAAATTTAAATAGCTACAGTAAAGATAGCCAGTTTAAACTTTTCACATATTGTTTTAATAATATTTAAAATTTTTTGACAAAAAATAAGCTTGGTTGAATAAAAACTACCCATACCTCCCATACAAATATATAATTTTTTAATACTAAAATAATATAGTACTACCGGGTATTTGAGCTTCGGCATACTCGAAGATAATTGTCTTACTGGTTTTGTATTGATTTAGATTTATGACTACATACTTTTTACATCTTTATCAAATCAGGGGCGTAGCGAGGGGGGCGTGGGGGGGGTGTCGCACCCCCCCACGCTTTTCAAGAGTCGGCAAATCAACGATCAATTTTCAAAAATTAGATCTTAAGTCGGATTTCCATTAGGTATAGGTTTTTAAACTTGTAAATGTATACAAAAGTCGGCATTTTCAAAGGTTCCACATGAACTCCTTAAAATCGGTGAATCGTTGAATTTGCGGACTGAAATCCTTAAAATTTAGCGAGTTTCCATTCGATTTTAAAAAGGACTGTCGGCATCGGTGAATTTGCCGACTGAAATCCTTAAAATTTAGCGAGTTTCCATTCGATCTTAAAAAGGATGGTCGGCATAGGTGAATTTGCCGTCTGAAATCCTTAGAATTTAGCGAGTTTAGATTCGATTTTAAAAGTACGGTTGGCATTTCTAATTTGAGGTTAAATTCGAAGGAATGTGTTATTCGTTAGTTCGCCGCTTATTGATGTAGATTGCGAACTTTAACAATTCGTGGCAAACGTGTGTTTGGGCCAAGAGGAGGATAATTAATTATCCCATCAAAATGTATTAAGAAAATAAGTTTATAAACAGTTTAAATAACGAAATTTCGAATTACAAACTTTTTGCCGTGAACGAAAACACCCTTGGCTCGAATTGTCAAAGTTTATTCGCAATCCACATCATTTAATTAGAGTTCCACAAACTAGCGGATAAAACATTCGTTTGAACTTAACCTAAAACTAGACATTGAAGGTAAAAACTGATGGCTGGAATTCGCGAACTGCCGCGACCCATAAAAGTGTTCATGTGAACGGGCTGTCAAAACTTGCGAATAGTCGTTCGATCGTAGGTAGCTGGTCGCTCTTATGTGAATGGTCCTTTAGGTATTAGCCCAGGGGTGTTCCTGTTAAGATTGGTCAAAATTGGACAAAGGAGCGTGGCATCTCCTATACAAAAAACATCTTTTATGGAGTGAATAATCGCTGGGCCGATTTTCATGATTTCTATACAGTCGGCAAGTTCCTGAAATAAGTCGGCATTTTAATGAAATTCACCCCCCACGGCTCGAACCCTCGCTACGCCCCTGTTATCAATGTACAAAGATTGAAATTGATACGACGAACAGTTCGTGAGTTATGAAAAAGGCCTCATTGGGATCATTGCCAATAACTGGGGCTCAAAACAAAATGTTCAAATCGGAGAAATTGATTTTCTTTGTGTACTCTATTAGCCTTATTTATAAACTTTATACAATCTCTATAAAAATATATATGAGATATATATGAGATTTTTGCGTTTATAGAGATTGTATAAAGTTTATAAATAAGGCTGTATATTGTATAAGAAATTATAGAGTACACAAACCGATTTTGAACTTGAAGTCGATCGGATGAAAAGCAAAATTTTTCGCATACAAACTTTGACCCCCCATTTTACCCCTAAGGATTGAATTTCGAAATATCCTTCGTTATTGCTTGTATACATTTTAAAGGGAACCTCTGTGCAAAATTTCAGCTTTCTATGGCAAAGGGTTTGGGCCTATTTGCCAATTTCCATGAGAGAGATGCAGAAGCAACAATTTACTAGGTGACATTTTTAGATAAATCGGATCACTAGTCGTTGCTTGTGAATAGATCATCTGTCAGCTGTCACATTGACTATAGCTAGAAACAGTGTTGCCAATTTAAAATGCCAAACCTCTAAAACCTCAATTTGTTTTGTCGACGGATCTTTATATTCAGAAAAGATACCTAAACCGAAATTGTTTTCAAAAATCAAAAAAATCATTTTGTTTCATAAATTTAACAAAATCTATGGCAGAAATTATTGACATAAATTAGTCATTTACAAACACATATACATATATACATACTAGACAAATCTACTGAGTAGGGCTAGGGTTTTCAGCTTTGATGGTTTATGTCAACGAATTCATTTGAAAATAGGTACGAATGTTAGTGTAGAGTAGTTCAATTTATAATTTTATTCTACAACCACATAAAAACAGTTATTGTCTGTAACTACAAAATCAATCTCTGTCATTTAAGTGAACCTTACAAATGTACTAATATTGTTTTTATTTTGACGCCATTATAAGCATAAAAATGTCCCTTTTAACACAAAAAGCAATTGCTTAATTTATTCACCCAACAAACCAAGAATACAAAATCAAAACAAATTCCATAAAAAAAATAAAGAAATAAAATATGCAAATTTCGTGTCTAATTTATGCGATCTATAAAATCCACCTGTATGTCTAGGTCCCTTTGTGGCGTGCTAATATAGCTTCAGCTTCATGGTATTAAAATTCAGTCATTATCGCTCCATATCACGCTAACAAATTGTCCACAATGTCAATATGTCAATTGGCTGCGCTCATCAGGCCATCATCAATCAATCCGTATACACTAACACGAATCATATCAAACTAAATATAATGTATCTACGTATCTGTTCGATGCTATATTAATATTACAAAAGTGTTCCATGTTCTTGAACGTACAGTACGGGCCACACTCGATACGTATAGTGCATAGAAAATGCACGAGTGTAACCTTGTAAGTTTGTTTTTAATTTAAACACACAATGCACCCGCAGGTTGTTCCACAATCGTGGATTTTATTATAAACACAAGGGCGATGTCAATGGGTCGGCTTTTTCTTACGTAAGTTCGTTCGGACTCAAAGTCGTCACTATAAAGTCTTTTAAGATGTTTATGTCTATGACTATCTGACGATGTAATACCAAAAGCGCACACAAAAAATGCGCCAAAGCCTGACACCATAAAACACGTTTTGCAATTGAGCACGAAGAGATTAAAGGCAATTTAATGGGATTCATATAAGATTCATAAGTGCTACGCTATAGTAAAGTAATGCTGACTTGAAGCTAAATGTTGTTTATTGTCTGTCTTTAATGCGACTAGGAGTCCGGTACCGGTTTCTTCTCCTTACATTTGGCCCAGTAGTATACCTATACGTAAAACAAGTGTCAATTGTTTTAACACTAATTACACAGATTCACTTTGTATCTTTGTCCTTTCAACTCTATTGGACGCGCTTGATTTTCTGATTTTCAAATATTCAAGGCTATGGAAGAAAATGGCGGGAGCTGCTACTTTTATAACCTACTGATCTAACACGTGAGTAGATGCAAATACTACAATATAATTGTAAGCATGCCAGATGCGATGACTCTGCACGTTTGACAGACGAGCTGTATTCGAAGAGTATACGAGAATCATTGTATCTCGTAGATACCATTGGAACATTTATAAGGAGTGGCATATTGTACTGTGTCAAGAAACATAATTTGTAATGATATGCAGTATAATAAGAATAACTAACAAATGGAAATCGAATAGAATAATATTATGAATGGGGAGGGAAAGACGTTAAATAGACGCTGTGGGATGATGTTGGAAACGTGCCATGAAATTAAATAGCGAATCTGTGTATACCTACCTACAGCAATTGCGAAGAGAAGGATTTTCAGGTTTCAACTTGTTTGCTAAGCTAACATGGTTTTACAAGCATATTTCTGCATTAATTAGGCTTTGAGGATCGACACTTGAGAAATTTATTACAAAAAAAAAGGGTTTTACCTTATAGTTCCATAAATTAAGTTAATCGTGTTTCCATTTCATGCACATGCATAGCATTTTAATATAACGTCTCAACTATGTACCAAGTCATCTCCCGCTGCCTTAAAAAGCTCGACAGATAAACCATCTGGTCCAGCAGCTTTGTTGGCTTTTATCATCCAGGGTAAATGGTTCATTCTGCCTAAGAGCGGAAATTGTATCGTCTTCACCATTTAACAATCTGCAGAAATGGTTTTTATATGTCCTCAGCACCAACTGTGACTTTACTACAAAAAGATGTCCTTCTCGACAGGCCTGGGGTTGAAAAGAACTCATTTTTTTTTTTTTTTGTAATGATTTTTGTAAAAGATTCAGATTGATCAGTAAATCTTAAGGACTTAAGGACTTTCATTGAAATGCCAACTTATTTTAGGAACTTGCCGACTGTATAGAAATCATGAAAATCGACCCAGTGGTTATCGAGTTATAGCGTCATCGAATTTCACCTCATAGAAGATGTTTTTTTGTATGGAAGGCGCCACGCCCCTTTGACCAATTTTCCCAAGAACTATCATAAGACTGCCTGGCGATGCCGACCGTCCTTTTTAAAATCGAATCGAAACTCGCTATATTTTAAGGATTTCAGTCGGCCGATGCCAACCGTCCTTTTTAAAATCGAAACTCGGTGAAGGTTTAAAGATAAATAAATACAAATTGGCATTTTTGAAAGGTGGAACCTTTGAAAATGGCGACTTGCATACCTACCTTTAAAAGTTTGAAAACCTATATACCTAATGAAAATCCAAACTTACTTTTTTATATTTTTAACATTTTGTTCTGAGCACCCATGTTGGAACTGGTGATAACTGATGAGCAGCAAGAGAGCGACGGTTAATGTGTGCTGCTATTATGTGTGTGTGTGTGTTCATATTGGAGATCCGGCCATCCGGGGCCAGATTATGTAAGACGAAAACGATCGAACGATATCGTTTTGACAATAGCCGTCTCTGTCTATTGCCACAGATATGATAGAGAGAGGTTTAGTGAAAACGAAAGCGGTTTTCGTTTCGTTTTTTACAGAATCCCACCCCGATAACTGCAACTTTTCCTCTAATTAGAACTTCCACGTCCAAAGTCGATAAAAGCTGAGAAAATTAAAGGCTGAAAAATGAGTAGCCAGTAAAGGAAAGTTCCCCAAATTCCAGTGGTATGCACAATGGGCCGATAAACGCCTAAATGTTTCTCTCACCGAGAACCACTATTAACTAACTAACTAACTAAGGCATGTCTGACGATATAGGAAGATTTTTAGGTTAGTTAAAAAAAGAAGCGTAGATTATGACGTTCATGGGAAGGATTTAACAGTGTGGCCCAGCACTTAGATTGTGCATCCATAACCATGCCATTTATCCTGTATTGTACAGGATAGGGATAGCCCTGTATTTTCAACGAAAATCCTGTAGAAAAATGACTCCTGTGTTTTTTAGAAAAACCCTGTAAATATCCTGTAATTATCCTGTTTTATTCCCATTGACTTAAAAGCTTTGAAAACGCTGTTGAACGAGTGTTCGCAATAGAAAGTTAAAACGTTGAAACCCATTCTCAGGCCTGAGATCAAGTTTAACATGTCGTGAACTGCACGTATCGAAAAAGAGGTACCTAACGCCGTGTCCAGCGTAGACACGGGCATGATTTTGCGGGCGGTGCGTTAGTTGCACGCACCGCATTTATTTGCGGGGAATGCGGAATGTGTCCAATTAGAAAACGATAATGCGTCCATGCGGATTGCTTCAATAACCTTCTGTTATTCTGTGTAAAATGGCTTCGTTTTCGGCAACAACGATTTTTGATTGGAAAATAGCTTATTAAAAATAAGAATATTCAAAAATCGAAAAAATAAATGCGACACAACAGTTTAATATATAAACAGATAAAATATTCGAATACATTTCAGAAAAATTCGTCCCATTCCTTTGCCGCACTCCTTCTGTCAATATGGTTTTTATTTCACCATGACATTTCGCTTTTGAATTTCTGAAATCAAAACTTCCATCATCATTTTCCGCACGATAATGCGGGCAAAATCAAACCAGTTTGATTTTCAAACAATGCGTGCGATGCGGGGACATCGCAACTCACGCATTTACCGCAAAATCGTGCCTACGTTGGACATCTACATTTCCCAACATAGGTTTGATTTTGTAATGTGCCCGCATTACCCGCATAGGAACGCACGCACCGCATTTCTCGTGTCTACGCTGGACAAGGCGTAATACATAGTTGTATTTTGTCCGTTTAAAAGAAAAATAAATTCTTTCCATTTATTCCATTCTTTGAAATATGTCCGGTTATAAGAGATGTCCGTAAGGAGAGAGTTTCCTCTGTATTCTGTTTAACTCTAGAAGGCTAATGTTCGTCGTTTCGACGATGTCTCAATCATAATCTTCCTGTACCTCTATCTTCTTAACGCGGGCACATGGCAACGTATAGTCGCTAACTAACTTGGTCACCGATGGCCTCTTGCAGATGGCACTTATGTCTTATATTTAAAAAACGTGTTTTTTTTTTAATTTTGTAATAGTGCGTATGTTCATTGTTTCGGCAAATGTTTAGCTTATTAGAGGTAGACACGACCCACGAGCATTAGCCTTCTAGGGTTATACTCTTGATCAAACAATTGGTCGAACTGAAGACGAATTAGACAACGAAACCATTGACTCTGAGTAAATTTAAAATAGGTATTAAAATGTAATAGTTATTCTGACTATATGTTGGGGCAGTGGCTCAGTGGTTAGTGCGCTGGACTACTGTGCAAGGAGCACCAGGTTAGATCCACGAACTTAAGGTTTTTTCCACTAAGTCAAATCTCGCGAGCTTCTGACAAATATCGGAGAGTATAAATAATATCATATAAAAGCTTTTCAATTCAGCCGTTCGGACTCGGCATAAAGTTGTAGGTCCGTTCCATTTGTCCCAAAAATAAAAACTCACACAAACGGTTGTGAGAAGCTAGGGTGCCTATACGGACCTGTTGCGCCAACTACTTATTTTATTTGTTTAAGTTACTATATCATTCTAATATTAGATTTCGAAGAAAAAACTATCCTGTAATTTATACTGTATTCGGAAAAATAAATCCTGTGAAATGAAAAATTTTCTTTGATTTTTAATGTTTTTCCTTGAAAAATAAATAAACAGGCCCTACTTAAATTGCCACCTAACCTAACCTAACCTACAGGCCCTACTTAAATCCTACCACAAAATTGAATGATATTCCCATCTTCATTTCCAGTTTCGTTTGACATCTAAAAAAATAAATAAATAGACGGCGCAACAGGCGGTAGACACCCAAGGCCTAGCTTCTCGCAACCATTCATTTTTGTGTGAGTTTCTATTTTTGGAACGAATGGAAGGGACCTACAATTTTATGCCGAGTCCGAATGGCTGAATTGAGAAGCTTTTTCAGGACAGTCATACTCTCGGATGTTTGTCAGACGTTCGCGATAGGTGGCGCAGTAGAAAAAACCTTAAGACATCTATATACATATATAAAAATGAGTTCTTAAATGTGTTCGGATACGTAGATATAACTTGAAAACCACCGACTCTATTGAGCCCATATTTACAGATAATCTTAGGTATTAGCCCAGGAGTGAACTGAAGGAGATTGGTCAAAATTGGACAAAGGGGCGTGGCACCTCCCATACAAAAAAAAACACTCAAAATCGTATACATATCTCTAAAACCGCCGAATCAATTCAGTTCGAATTTGCAGACAATCAAAGGTATTGGCCCAGGAGTGGTCATTGACCAAAATTGGACAAAGGAAGCGCGACCAAATTGGACACTTTTTACGTTTGTTCGTAATTGCCACCCGAAGGTTTAGGAAAAAAAAAAACGTAAAAGTAATCAATTTGTTTTGTTTCTCAAATTGATTTCCAAATTTCAATTGTATCTTTTTCGTTCGTTTCTTCACTGGCTATTTCAAAGGTAAATTATTGATAGTGCAAAATGTATGTGCGATTTATACAAAGTGATGATCATTTACAGTTCGATATTTGTTACGATGCCAAGAAGAGACAATGGTAACGGTAGCCGGCGTTCTCTGAACTAGTGAAGCTATCCGCCTTAATTTTTTATTAAAAAAAAAAATATCAAACTAGCTAGATCTTAAAATATTTAAAATATGTAACTATTCTAGGAAGAACAACGTTTGCCGGGTCAGCTAGTGTTCCAATAAATTATAGTAGGTACCCACCTACTAACAAATACCTATATGTAAGTACTAGGTGTAAGTAGGTATAGGACAGAAAAATATCCTATCGCTGTAACTAACTTCGCTATTATGGATGTGAGGAAGAAATATTGATTACAAGTTGTCAAATTTTGGGAAACTTTTAAAAGGTAGTGTCGTAGTGCAAAAAGTAAAAGATTAATGGATAGCAACAAAAAACATCTCTTTCTTTGTTTGGTTATTTGAGTAAACAATATTTTTCTAATGCACATCACTTCACACTGTAAAATCCATTTACAATACTAGCATATATGTATATAAAAATAAATAAAGGACAAAATACCTACCCATACCAAAGCATTAAAAGTTTCGTCACATTGTAATAGAACCCAATCGATTTTTTTCACGGTGAAAGGGAAAATACCCCGCCCCAAAAGAACAAAGACAACATTTTCAAATGACTCATTATAATGGCGACTCAACTTCTATACCTATTAGTCGTATAACTGGGATTTAAGCCAAACAAAAGCACAATAAATAAACAAACCTTAATAGCTGACACTGCAATGCACAATAATTGCAAACACCTAAATTTAATTTTTTTTTACATTCAAATTCAAATGAAATCTACACAGGAAAATGCATAAATTTAAAAACAAACAAAAAAAAAGTCAAAACGAAGAAAATTCGCCTAAGGTCATAAAAAAAAAAGAAATAAAACGAATACACTATACATACACAGTCAGCTTTGGTGGTAAATTTATTTACGATCCACATGTAGGCAAAATACACATACATATATGCATACAATGCAATTTAAACAGGTATCCCCAAGTCAAGTCCCCATCCGTCTAGCATAAACTAACTAGCTATAACGAGGCGCAACATAAAGCCAAATAAAACTCTGGGGCTCTGGGCATAGGTATTTGGCTCGTGCCAATTATATTGTGTGAATGCACCCAGAAGATACCGGTTTTCGTTTGTATTTTTATAATTTTTCTATACTACCACCCTTTGACAGGGATAATTTTTCATGTGATATTTTTCGATAACATGTAGATGTAGATACATATTTATTTATTTTTAAGGCATACGCCCACCACAACAGATACTTTATTTATTTATTAATGTTATGAATCTTGTGCTATCTGTGGATACCAAACATTTTTCAGTATCCTACTTGTGCGGATACGGCGGTATGTATTTCGATATAAATTGAATAGGTAGCTGGATGGAATAAAAAAAAAAAAGCAAAACGAAGTCGAATTGATGCTGGATATCGGGTGGGTCTATGCTCAGCTCATGCACTTGGGTTGTAATTTAAGAAGTTTTTTTTAGAGGTCCAACTTTGATCCGATGTTGGAAGCGAGAATAATAAAACTCGATTTTAGACTTTATACCGATTATGAAGAGTTGCATATTATTTTCAAGAGGCAAATATGAAATTATGAAAATTTCACAAGATGATGAAATTCATCGAATAGATACAAAGAGGGACAGAGTCGACAGAGAGGAGTTAGGTACTTTTTTAGTTGGGGTATATGTATGAAACATACGGCCTATAATGGGGTCAGGATAACACGAGTGAAAAAAGACAAAATTATTAATTCGAAGGTTAACAACACAGATAGATACCTACTGAAGTAGGGCAACAAAAATATGTAAGTAATTCGAAACCGTAATCACGTGTAAAATTATACAACACCTGAATCTTTGCGTTGGTCAGAGTTGGATGACACATTTGTTTGTCACAGAGAGGAGATATCTTTAAATGGCTTTTGGACATTAACACGTTAGACTGCAAAATGCGTGTGCACGTCATGCTGACTAATTTGTTTATTTTATTTATTTTTTAATTACCTACATACATCTTGAGGTGCGATTTTCGAGATAAAGTCCAGACAAAGTGTTGCCAGGGAATAGAGTATCTACCCATCTAGGTATATTATGTATTTCTTTTGTGACGAGTAAAATCGGGCAAATGGTATCGCATTATCTATGAGTTGGGCTGTCGGATTTTTGTCATTTTTAAAATAAACTGCAGCGGCTTAAGAAAATATGATTGGATTCTCATGTCCCGCCACCTATATCCCTCCGTCCCTGAATCAAATTATGACACAAAATGCCACATATAAAACTCACTAGATCAACGGATTGCAAACTGTCCTTCGACTAAAGCAGGAAATATCCCCTGTCAGTTCCGATGTCTTTGACATTTTAGACCACCTTCTAGAGGATTCTTTATTAAACTTGTTTAGTAAAATTATCGTAAGAGGCTTCTTATATTTGCATTTAGTACCTAATAAAATTATTATCTTTATATATATAATTCTTCTGTACCTGTTTGTAACCGAACTCCTCCTAAACGACTGGACCGATTTTAATGAAATTTTGTGTTTGTGTTTGAATGGGTCTAAGGATGGTTTAGATTCACAATTGCACCCGGTAGGTGGCGCTGCGTTCCGATTCCAGAAAATTTTAAATAATAAACACACAACAATAAAAAAAAAACTTTAAAAAGCAAGAATAAGCTAGTAATGAATAAAATTTCAAATACATTACATAATATACACTCAAAACAAAAATAAATCATATATAAAATTTCAATAATAAAACGTCCGCAGAACAATTGACCGACAGTGAAAATGCACGAGCAGGCAAAACAACGTTTTTACCAAAAATCATGATCAGTAAAAAATGTATTTAGATCACTTCGTCCATTTTATAGTCGTCGTAATCGTCCTACTGATCAGGCTACGTTAATAATCAAAATTACCGTATATGATCTGCTGAGTAACCAGGAGCATTGCAAGAACTGCCAATGCATCCACAAAAATGTACCGTTTGGTATGGTTTGAGGATGATGGCAACAACACGTTATGGTCAATGGTGCTCGCTATCGTAAATCGTTTGATAATTTCGAACTTGCCCAAAATTGGAAGAGCTGCGTTTGGTCGACATGTGGTTTCAACAGGACGGCGCGACAAACTACACATCACGCGAATCCATAGACATGGCGAATTAGGTGAGCAATTCATCTCACATTTTGAACCTAGATCGTGCTGTTTAACGCCGCTGTACTATTTTTTCTGGGGATGTGTTAAGGCTCTAGTCTATAAGTCTATACGGATAAGCCAGAAACTATTGCCTCCTTGGAAGACAACATAACTCTTGTTATTAGTGAGATACCAGTCGGTATGTTGTATGCCAAAAATTGGACATTCCGGATGAACCACTTGAGGCGTAGTCGCGGTCAACATTTACATGAAATAATATTCAAAAAGTAAATACAGCCCACGACGGATATAAGAAACACTCATATAAGAACACCTCGCTTATAAGAAACGCATGTGGAAACACCGTGTCTTTATCTTCTCTATATACGTGTTCGCATATAAGAACAACTCGGATATAAGAAACAATTTTTTTGGATTTTAGAGGTTTCTTTTATCCGTCGTCGACTGTAATAGGAATTGATTTATCGACCTTTACAAATTTCACTCATTCATTCATTTTGCCAAACCAAACGCTAAAGTACCCTTTATGTACATAATTCTTATATTCTGTGTAACTCTCGCTAGACTGTGTCAAAAACATCGAAAATAATCGAATCGTCTGAATAATATCTTAGGCGACCAGCACACTTATCACTAAGTTGTAACACAAGGGTAATTACTGCAACCAAAACCTCCCCAGAATAATTTTTTTATTTTTTGAAATATGCCTACAGCTTGAAAACCACTGTTTGTTCAAATTGATGTTGAACACAAGAAATTTAAATTAATGTGCCGAAAAGTCGGAACAAAATTTATGAACCGAGTTTTAAGACCGAAACTGGGTCGCGGAACCTTCATACCGCAACCCTCTCTCGATAATAATCAAAGCTGGTTAGGACTTTAACTGAGTATAGCAAAGGTCTTCCAAAATATTAAAATGAGGGTGTATCTACAACCCCGCGGAGTCTCTGAGCATCTCAAAATCCTTCAGGCTCCTGGTCAGAGCCAGTGTGTTTCAGGCGGAAATACTTGCTATCCGTGAAGCCTGCCGCCTAATCAAACTATGTACACACAACACACGGACATAGTTCCGATGCAAAAGATAGACATATTCATTGACAGTCAAGCTGCGAACAAGGCCATCGCCTCTGTCAATATAAACTCAAAATTAGTATTACAATTTCGAGAGGAGTTGGCCTCCCTTGATCAGTTCAGGATTACCTCGGATCTCGGTTCCAGGCCATAGCAACGTTTATGAAAACGAACAGGCTGACGAGCTGGCCAGGCAAGGTTCAAGCCTCCACTGCTCACTTGCGGAATCGGTCCAAATTCCAATAGGAGCAGTCAAAGCAAAAATGTCCGCAGAATCCCTATCGAAAGCCAATCTCAGATGGAGGAGGCTAACAAATTGCGCCATATCCAGAAGGATGTGGCCAAATTATAGCAGGGACAAAACAACCCACTCCCTGAGTAAAACACGTAAAGATATAGCCAGGATAACCGCGATTACCACAGGCCACTGGCTGTCAGATTATAGGCATCCTACATAATACACACTGTCGCAGTTGTAAAGGCGCAACCGAAAAATAAACCCTCATTCACTACCAAGCGCTTGTCCGGCACTAGCTAGGACTAGACAGCGAACTCTGGGTAAACCCTTCCTCACATCCCTCGAGGAAGTTTCGAAGAATAGCATCAAAGAACTTACAACCTTTTTGAATTCCACAGGCTGGATCTAAACCACCCTTCATACACTTACAATAACCAGGTCAAAAGAGTATGTGATAACAAAACGGCACATAGTGCTACTTGGGTTTATCTCAACCGCCACTCCTACCTACAACCCCGCGTAGATAGGTATTTGTAAATGAATCTTCCTAAATCTCATAGGAGCGTTTTTACCACATTGTTCAAACTGTAAAAGAATCGAGCCACAGGGCAGATGTATAAAGGAGATGTTCCACATTTTTTTCATTTGTAAAAATATCTACTATAGTCATTTTAAAAATGATGCACTCTTTTCAAAAACGCATGCCCTACTAGGTATAGGTCATTTGTTAAACCGCAGAATTTCCGTCGGCCGGCGGCTTCAAATTCGTCTCGTAATTAATTACTTTTCTCAACGACAATTAAATGACTCAGGATAAAACAATAAAGAATATTCGATTCATATCGAAAATTTGTAACAGTTATAGCCCAGACAATGGGCATTGGACATCCTCCTGTCTGTTGTTGCACCGCTGACATAACATCGACCTCAATAACGCGCGTCCGCACTCAAATCCTCAAGTGAAAACTGACCTCAAACGGTAAAAAAGTCCACATTCATTTATAAAATGTTTGATGATTAATTACCCCCCGACATTCACATGGCGTGCAGAATGACCAGTTAATTGTGGCGCGACCCACGTCACATATCACTTCCATATTAAGTTTACCGGTGTCGTGGTTTTAATTAAAAAAAAAACCTCAAATTGAACCAAAAATAAAAAAAATAAAAGCCAATTTACAGCTATAACCGAGAGTTATAATCGCAAAACATTACCTACCACCGCACATGACACAGGGTATAACGAGATTTATATCCGCTCGTCTGTCACTCCGGCGGGAACCTTGTATCTTCTTTTGGAAATCGAAATCCCCAAACACCTTAGTCAGCACGTTGATGTAAAAACATCCTTTGTTCACCCATTTTTGGGGGGCCTTAAGGTAAGATCACTTTCCCGTTTTTGGATAGCACACACATATGACTGACGAACGAGTAATGTGTATGCTTTGCAACCTTTCGATGATTTTTCCTTGTCATGACATAATGTGGGTAAATAGAGGAAACGCTACTACTTATTCTCGAGAACAAAGGGCACCAACCACAAACCTTTGTTCTTAGTCGTGGCGTTGTTTATAGTAGATTTACTATCCACTACCACTACCACCACCACCAACCCCCTTGGACATCAAACTCACATAGCGCTACCTCCTGGCGCGAGTTATTTCCTTTTTTAGCTGCTAAAGTTTCGACACACAAATAATTGATTCCATTTTTCATGACCGACATGAAAACCCAAGTGGCATATACGACGAGTGTTGGATATCCATCCAATCCGTACAGCACGTGAGCTTTGTTCGAAATAATTACGCGAAACTTGAATGCCCTAACTGAATGCGAACAAAGATTCGTTTATAAATTTTTTTTTTTCGCGCACACGATTTAAAAGGGTATATTGCAACTGTCACACGGATGGGGCTGGCGGGAGGGGTGTCAAGGCCTGCCGCCTTTTTTAACTCATCTGTAATTAACATTCTAACAGAATTGGGTGTAGAACTCATTGTGTGTGTTGTTTCCTGGTGTCGATTACTGTACTCCCTGATTTGGAGTTAATTAAGCACACAGGTGCTTGATATGAGGACACACTACTGCAGTCGGAGAAGCGCACACACAAAATATTTCGTCATACTTTGAGATACCCTTGTGAGTAATCCAGTACTCGTACTTAACTGAGATTTTCCGCCGCAGTTCCCACGACTGTAAAACAAATAAAATAAAAAAACGTAATCGCAATTCTTGGATTCGCGTCGTCGTTGCCACCAGCTATATTTGACACTGGGTGGCATCATTGGACAAAGGAAATTTGTTACACGCCTCGAGCGTTATTTTTTTTTTATATTTATAGAATTTTCTTTGTATAGACTATTTCGCATTTGTTAATGTACTGTACATATTCATTTTTTATTTTTTTTTAAATCTTATCTCTCAAGTCCCGCATTGCAATTTACAACAGTTTGTTGATATTCGTCCCTGGGCGGATTGTTGCAAGGGTTGACTGCGGCGATTTTTTAAATGACATGCAGGCGCACTTAATAGTTTAATGAATGAAAATCGAAACAATAGAACCTATCCGAGTGCAATTAGTATTTAATTTTTTTTTTTTTTTTTTGCGTTTGAACATTCGAATGTAATTCTCTCTTGTATTTGTAGCCTTGATTGGACGTTTTATGGTGATGACTAAGTTTTGTACATCTGTATTTCTTGAAACGTGGTTTATAAAAAAAAAAAAAAACTGAAACGTATCGAATTTATGCGCACATCTACATATAGTGGATTTGTGACAACAATGCGTTAATTAAGCTAATTAGCGTTTCAATTAAATTTACTTAAGCTGCGGAGTTAACCTCCTAATGCGAATAATAACATGACGATAATAGAAAGGGTGCGCGCACAGTGTTTCTGGTGCTGTGTATCTGTATAATGCGGTTGGCATTTATTGAACAGTCGAGGGTTATGAACTTTTATTCAAAACGGATTGGGTTGCAATTCTATATGATGTAGATATATATTGTATGCTAAATATAGATAGAATTGTCTGTTCAATGATTTGATGCGCTTATAGTAGGTATGCGGTTTCAATGAGTCGTGCGGGATACAGTCATATATTGTGGTAGGTTAGACATTATACATATTGTGGCTTTTTATCGAGACCGCTTACATTTCTGTCTCATATCGGGATGTACCTATAATCTCTTTGGCTTTTACGGTAAGGATTTAATTCAGTTAATCTTTTGGCGTTTAAGATCAGAGTGACGAAAGGAGGTACGTACCAACATTGAATTTGATCTGTAGTCTAGGTACATATACGAAAGCCAGTAAGCTTGGGTAAACTTTAAGGAATACATTTTACAAAAAAGCGTCATTCGCTGTTAGATTGTTATAGTATAAATATATGACTTAAAATGTTGCCACAAAAAATAATCCATCATAGTGACCAGTGTGAGACGAATTTATGACCCGAACCTGCTTCGACAGTAACTCTAACTCTAGTGTATGGTCGGTGGTAGGTAAAAATTATTTTTTTTTAGAGGATTTGTTCTTTAAACTGGCAAAACTGTTTCTAGGGATTGGAGCTATGCCCATCCAATTTTTGGACAACTTTACGGAAAAATATTGGCTTAAATGCTTATAAGATCCAGCTTGTGCAAGAGTTGAAACCGCGTGACCATTATACGCATCGTAGGTTCGATGAATGGACCTACAAAAATTATTCAGCTTGATCATCATTTTCAACGCTAAATTTTGTTCTCCGATGAGACCCATTTTTGGTTAAATAGATATGTAAATAAGCATGTAATAAGCATTCTGCTAAATAAGCAATTCTGCTCATAATTTGAACTTACTTCATGTAAATTTTGGCATCAATGGAAAGGTCATTTAAATTCCGTTGGAATGATACACAACTTTCCTTAACCCATTAAGTACCCATTGAAAATTTAAAACTTTTGTAAAACTCTACTTTTTTTACCTTTTTCCTCGGTTCAAAAAAAAAATGTTTTGATGCAAAAAGTTCCTTCAAACAATTCTAATAGTGACTGCAAAAAATTTTTTTCAAAAATCTCTTCGCTAATATTTTTTATGATTTTTTGAATTGGATGATCTCAGAAAAATTTTGTATGAAAAGGAGGAAAAAGTGCCTAAAATGGTCATTTTTAGCAATTTTGGTTTGGAGAAGCTTTTTGCATCAAAACATTTTATTTTTTTGATACCGAGGAAAAAAGTAAAAAAAGTAGACTTTCACAAAAATTCTAAATTCTAAAATTTTTAAATGGGTACTTAATGGGTTAAGGAAAATTTTGTATCATTCCAACGGAATTTAAATGACCTTTCTATTGGTTCCAAAATTTATATGAAGTAAGTTTCAAATTATGAGCAGAATTAACTTTAGTTTTGTCAAAATACTTGTGCCGGCCACTGTATTATGCTTTATGGCCTGGTGGAATCACCGGCCATAATGTTACCGTCACTGGAGAGAGCTATAGAAACATGATTTCCGACTTTTTCGTTCCACAGTTGAATGGCATTGACCTGACAGAGCTTTGATTTCAACAAGATGGTGCAACATGCCACACGGCGCGCGACCCCATCAATTTATTGAGGAAAACATTTGCTGAGCGCATAATTTCGTGTAATGGACCTGTGAACTGTCCTCCACGATCCTATGATATCACACCTTTAGATTACTTTATTTGGGGGTATGTGAAGTCTATGCGGAGAAACCAAAGACGTTGGACGATTTGGAAGTAAACATTTGCCGTGTTATTGTATGACATGCTGCCTCATTTTGTTTCCCGGGCGTTAAGAGTGATACCCCTCGATAGTAGTGCATCACACCAAATTCTGAAATCGATAATGAATGTCCGAAATGGATTGAACTGCCACGATAGGTATAAGCTCAAAAAACTACAAGGAGATGTCCAAAATCGTCCCTATGAAGGGACGAATCGAATCCCTATGAAGAGTCGAATCGAGACTGGCGATCACTAGGATTAGGCATTTCGATTTTCACTCTTTACGCCTGATGGAAATTTTGTACCCGAAACTTTAAATACCTGTGAACAGGTACATATTTTCCCAACAGTAAGTCATAAAATTAAAGGGTAAATAAGAAACGACACGGCTGTAATTTCCCAAGATCAAACAATGAAGTACTTGAAAAGTGTAAGTATGAAAGAAGATTCGGCACTAGGATAAGGCCATTCCGAATATTTCGTTGCAGGAGCGATCTTTTTCAAAGTTTTGTTAAGAATATTTAAAAAGTCGTTGAAAAGAACTGTTTTTTTTTTAGTTAAAAAAAAATGGGTTGCGGAACGACTTTGACAGCGACAGGAAGAGGAAAAATAGATGCGTTCAAGGAGTTAGGACTCTCAGGCCGAGAAATTGCAAGGAGGCCAAATAGAAGTAAGACTGTTGTAAACAGTTATCTTGCGGATCCACATCACTATAGAAAAAATCAAAAAGGACGCACGGCAGAAGCGACAACATTGCAAGAAAAGCGGTTAATTCTACCGCTTGCCTCAAATTCTACTCTACCAGCGACTAAAATAAGGGCCAACAGCGGATTATCAGCCAGCACAGCAACGGTCCGAAGGACAATATGAAAAAGTGGTACTATACAGAGAAGAAAACTTAAAAAGAAACTTGTTTTGAGGCACCTACACAAGGAGCATCGAATGAATTTTGCAAGAGAACATGTCACTTGGAGCAAAATGCATGGCCTCATCCTAGTGATCGCCAGTGTATGTATAATGTATGTACATAATGGTCTCCGGTCGTCAACAACCACCAGACTTAGTAGCATTTTTCTTTAAAACGCGAAGTCATAAAGCTACTATTACACATATTAAAAATTATGTCACTTTTTGGCACGCTGACGTCAATCTGATGTTGGATTTTGTTCTTAAGGTGTGTGTAGACAAAATCTAACGTCGTTTTTACGATTTTGTTCTTACGGTGAGTGTAGACAAAATCTGACCTCGTTTTAGTATCAGCAATCAGCATGTCAACAATTTACACGATTTTCAAATGTGTAATAATAGCTTAAGGCTTGGGGTATCTATAGATCACGATGACGATCGTTTTTGAAATTTCAACGACCAGAAGATATTTTTTTTTTCGATTACTCACAGTTTTTATTGAACTTGTGAAAAATTATCTGAATGCTGTTCTGAAACATGGGACTTTAGCACTAAATTGCTTGTTTTAGAGGTCTATCGTATCGTTTCGATGACAATCGCTTGAAAAGTTGCATTGGTTTTGGGTTCAATAGAGTGAATTTGGAGCGAAAGCTATCAAAATGACGTCGAATTGTCGAGCTTTAATTCTGAAAAACAAATTTCTACAGTTTGAAAGAATTGCTTATTATTGTCTTATTGTCTTGGCCTTTTCATGATTATTTTCGCTACTAGCTGTACTCAATATCATCTTGAATGCTATAAAGACTCACATTTGAAAGTTTCAAGTAAGTTAAAAACAAACAACAACATAACTGCAGCAAGGACAATAATTTACTACCAACCTAATCAGTTCTTTACATTCGTTCTAGATCTGCAGAAGCCATAGGTAGTTTTAAAATAAACTTATCTCATAATGCACCGCCTACAGAATTTCAAAAACCAGTTCGTCTGTAAACTGTAACTGCGAAGCAAATGGTTATTCCCCCGGTGTGTCTACGTTAATAATGGTTACGACTATAATATCTTAACGCATTTTATTAACTAAAATGTCAATTAAAAGGCAATCTTTTGTATTGTAAAGCCGCCACCATTATATCACTATATGGCAACGCGTCTGTCTGAGGGAAGGACACGCATACTTTGTCCGTGTTTTTTTTTTTTTTTTTCTGTCTGTCTGTTTCGTGTCTTTGTTTTTGTCTGTAATGTGCTCATCTCAAAGAGTGTGTATCCTCTTCATCACCATTCTGTTCACTTAATTGAAAAGCATCTCATCTAAATTAGCACGAGATACATTTTTCTTCTTTTTTTTTTTATTAAAGTGCAGTTCTTTGCACGTTCTACTATCTTTTTTTTGTGTTTGCTACTGTGACAGTATGCACTGACACGAACTAAAACAACAAAAAACATCCACACATCCATGTGGAAAAATAATCCTTTTTTTTTAGCTGTGCTTATATTTTTATTTTTTATTTTTTATTTTTTTTATTTTTTTTTGATGAGAAGTGACTCCTCTGGGTGACAGGCGTGTTTTCTTTCTATATCTCTACTCATCATAGAAGTTGGTATGGTACATCCGTTTTCGTTTGACAAGTGCACACGACGATATCCTCATCCGTCATTTTCTGCGTCAAAATAAGCTTTTGCCATCTCTCGTCTAGAGTTCAGTTTTATGCGTGTTTCTTTTTGCTTCTTTTCATACTGATGCCACTTAGGATGTAAATTTCAAATGTAAAGAAACGACAACAATTTTCCGCATAAAGCTGGGCAAAATAGGATAAAAGTCTTTGACAAAACGGATGGAAAATTATACCTACATATTTATTAAAAAAAAAAATCTGCATAGAAACAGCTGGCTTTCATGTTGTTTTTTTTTCCTTTGCTTTCTATCTACATTCTCGTGAGGTGCTTCAAGCAGTTTAGCTTTTGACATTGCACATTTCTGCGCTATAGGACAAGTACAAGTATCTGTGGGCAAAAATTCGTTATGTGTGGTTATGTAATGTGTTTTGGTTGTTATGTTATGTAGGAAAATCTCTGAATACCAAATGAGATGTGGATGGAAGAGAGAGCACGTGTCGCTCGGTGTGTAGCTCTATATTTATGTAGTTTGTTTTCTATTTTTGTTCGCAATTTTCCTTTGTTTCCACTTGAAGATTTTCAGAGATAAAGAGAAATAATTTGTTTCTGAGCTGTTGGAAAAAAGCTGCTCCAAGCATAGCGATAGCGATATACCACCAACAAATTAAGTATGAGGTCGTATATACCTACAGTATCAGTATGTGACTATATGACTATGACGTAAGTATACCATGTGCTCTAGGTCTATGTATAGGGATGTGTCGTATGAATATGCGATTTTGTTTTGATTCCATTTCGTAGGTACATATTATGCAAAGTATGTGTCTGCTTTTTGTTTATAGCTTGGTGATTAAAGCGAAAAATGATATATGCGGCTGTACTACTGTTACCAGGCGAGAGAAATGCAATTCCATATTGCAACAACTTTGGAACGTTTAAGTGGAATGTATTTTTAGTTGCCTAGGTATAGGTAGGTACTTAAGAGATACTTCAGTTTTACATTTCTTTTAGGTACCTAGATTAGAAGTGATAGTATGTACCTACTCATTAGTCCCATAATGACAAGCACTAGGCATTTGTTTAGAAATATAACTCAAAGTTCTTAGACCATCGGACTAGGTAAAAGGTAAATATGTAGTCCGTAGACCCCACATCAAAATATGAAGTCTTAAGTAAAAATAAGAGTCGTCTACTTTAAAATAAAGGAAAGGTAAAAGATCTATTGTATCGAAGAGGGATATAGTTATTCTAAGAAACGGGTGACCTCCCTAACCAATATATCTGCCGGGCAATCAAAGAGAATGTGCTCAGAGGATTCTTCATCCTTAAGGCAGAGCCTGCATTCTGTCTCCGGGCATAGATTCCTTTTGTTAAGCTGATATCCCATCAGTCCACAATGCCCTGTGAGAAAGCCCACCAGCATTTCTGATACTTTCCTTATTTGATGTTGAGGATTTTCTTGTAGGACTAAGGTTTTATTTATCTTTTGGATTGTCTTTCCCACTGGTTTAGACAAAGTTGCTGTTCCCAATCGTTAATAAAAAAATTAATTATAAAGTAGTACCCCAATTGACCCTGCAATAAGGTTCTGGTCCATAGAATGCAGATTTAGATCCGCTTTAGATCCACTTTGATGGCCAGGTACCCATCCAATCTTGATTTTGTTGTGTTTGGATAGGGCTAGGCAAGGCATCGTAGCAGCACTTTACTGTTTTAGAGTCCATTGTATTGGACGATAAAGCTTGTTAGGCCGTTTGACTATCAGAGAAGATTTGTATATTTTGGCGCCTTTGATTCCCTGATAGTCCAGTTAAGTTAAGAAGTTACTTAGTTCTATTAGCATCAATGTCGTTATTGTTGATGACAAATTTAGATCTTTTAAACAAAGTGTAAGGTAAGTAAGGCTAGAAATGAATTGAAACGTAATAGGCTTCATCGAGAGCTTCGTTTGTAGAGGCCCAGGTTTTCAGAGGTGTTCTTGGCGAAAGAGAAGTTTGTTTCTAACTACAAAAACTCATTTAGAGTTTGAACTTGTTAGAATATGAAGCTAGCTCAGACAATTTTAATACTAAGCAAAACCCAACCCCTATATCTACATACCTATTACGGAGAAACATTAATATTATTTGTTCCTCAATAGGACTCGACCCAAATGCGGATCGTCGGATCACATGAAAACGTTGTAAAAAGCAAGTTTGTATTTTGTTTCTAAATGTTGACTCATTTAACTTGTTATAATGAGTCATATCAGATAAACTGTCCTAAGACTTATAACTAGAACTTAGAGCTAGGGAGATGTTGTATAATCAGCGCTGCCCTAGTTTCTACTACATACTTAAGGTTTCTGATATTAGGGCTCAATTACTTATCTAAATATGTCCACAACACCAGACTGGAGGGCAGACTACATGCACTCTACACAGGCTTGTGTTAATAATAATAAAATAATGATTATGAGGTTGCATTGCTGAAGTGACTCGCAGAGATCATATAAGGAACACCAGAATACGCGATCTACCTACTGAATGCCGAGTAGCTTCTCTCCGGGTAGAACGGTTCACGCTTCGGTAGTCTAACCAAACCATGTTAATCTAACCATGTTAAGCCCATATACCGAATATAGATTCTATGACGAGTTATGGAGTCTGTCCATCGGGCACAAGTATCGCCTTTAGGTAGGATGACACACGTAGTTAGATCAAGCCGGAAATCGTCTATACCCGTATGAGGATCGCCCTATGTCATTTTAGAATCTTTGACGAAAGATCGAAGGTTATGGTAGACTTAAGCATCCAACTTCCTCCTATTTATAGCCGGGACATTGAAAATTAACAAATGAATGATGCCAATGTACCACTTTCGGACTTTTTGTTTGTTAGTCGGACCTAATTCAATTTAAACTTTAAAAATGTAAACTTTATTTTATAAGGTAGGTCGCATCTTGTATACTAACCGCCAGTTTCGCTGTATAGAGATTTCAACCTGAACCTGAACTTAAGTTTAAATTTGAAGTTCAACGTCCGGTTTCACAATGTAATCTGAACTTCAGTTCAATAACTCAGTTTAATTAAATTTAATGATTAGAATTTTGCAGCTTAGCTTTTTAACGACTTTTCCAAAATCGTTCCTTGTCATTTCTTTCAAAGACCACCTAAAACCACGTCATATAGTTGTGTTTTTGACAATCAGAAGTTTTCAAATTGAAATGTCACTGTGTCAAGTGATCTGAGGTTTAAACGGCAGATTACTTTCGTTTAACTTAAACTACAGAATGAACTCTAAGCTAAAGCTAGAGGTGTTAAACTTCCACTGTGAAACTGGGGGTGCTAACTAAATGTTTACAAAACGGGCAGCATCTGAAACTTTTCTAAAGCCTGTACTGAAAGCAGTCTATCACCATCCCTTTGCTTGATGTTTGATAACTTCTTCAATGTAGCCAACTTAGGCTAGATACAGGATTGTTAGAACCCTCACAAGACACTTAGGGCTGTAGTTGGCGCATCCCGTTCGAAGCATTTATTCGATGAAGGATCATTGCCTGATGTGACTACTTATTTGACTGTCATAAAAAATGTAAAAATAGTAATTTCGTCGATCGGTCCTATCTCGTCTTTTTGGTAGAACCTACTTCTTGTGAGGGCTAGACAAGAATTCGCACAAAATATGTGTTATCTGGCCGTCTACAAATATTGCATCATCATTGCAGGCTCCTCCCAATCGCATAACTAACTTTTCTGACGGTTATTGTAGGAAGGATTGACTTCCAAAAACAGCAATCCAATGATAAAGTTAAGAGTTATTGATAGCAGCATCCAGTGCTCAATCTAATAATGTAGGTAAGAATGATGCAATCTGCCGCTAAAAGTCGTTCAGACAGTAGGTTTCGTTAAAAATTCGGATGTCATAATAAGCACCACTGTATAGAAAATGGGCCTTACCAATAATCATTTTTAGTCTTCAACTTAAATATTTTGACGGTCACAATGGATAATTTTATATGGAAATTTTCGCCATTGTGACTTCGTAAAAGTTAGCCTGGACACTAAAAATGATTATTAGTACTGCGGAATATCGCTACTGAGAGTTTAAGAACTGGGCACTAAAAATGAAATGGGGCGAAACGTATTACTGGAGTCGAGGGGCGAGGCCAACCTAAATTTAGAATGAGCCAACCAAAAACCTGCTAGTTCTCAAATATATTGTAAGCCACACTAGCTAATGTTTTACAGAAAATATGTTTAGGATTGTGAATTTTCAAGACTTAAGTTGGACACTTGAAGTGATTATTAATACGACACTAGGAACTAGGAGTACGAATACCTTAATTGAAACCACTTCCGAAAAGTGGCATTAAATTCATCCCTGTGGAAAAAATTCTCACACTTCCGGAACTCAAACCACCGAATTCTTGTAAACTAGGAATGGATAGGTAACAACTATAGCAAAAACAAACTCACCATTAATTGAACACCTGTATAGAGCCTCGCAGAATGCCATTACCAAGTGTTCTCCGTTGACAGGACTCTGTAATGGCGTTTGGGTGGCTGACGTTGTAGTATTTGGCGATTGGCTTGATGAGGTACTATTACCGTCACCCCCATCGTCCTGTTCTGGCACATAGAATGGCACGGCCATTATTATACAATTTAATTGTTTTTTTTTTTTTTGCAAATTTTCACTTAAAAAAAAATTCCTTTAAGCACTTTAACTTTTGTTTTTAATAAAATTAAAAAAATTCGTTATTTTTATTTTATTTTTAAAAGTTCAGTCTTTTTTTATTTGTTTGAAAAACTACGCGTGTTTTTAGGACAATTGCAAAATTAAACTGCGCACTTTGAAATCAGTAAAGCGTGTCCGTGTCAAGTGTTGGAATTGGAACTATCTTGTTGTGGCAGCAACAATATGAATTTCAGGATCTTTGATTGCACGTATTAGCCAAAGTCCTCGGATGATAGATATATGCCATTTCAGTGTAGTCGATTGTAGTAGTTTCCTATTGTTCACTTGATTTCTTATAAAAATGTTTTTTTTTTTTTTTAAGCAACAAGCGTTCGAGATTAGAAGCGTTTTAGACGCGTGCTGCTTGTTGCTGTTTATTAGCACAAACGTGTATTTCGGTAGTTTATCTAAAGGATTTAAGAAATCATTAATTTTCTTGATTTTTCTTGAACGCACTTGTCATGGGTTTATTGCAATGTTTAGAGATACACAAAATTGCATCAACAGAAGCACTCACACACACACAACACCGTCGGCAGAATTAAAAAACTCAGATTTCTTGAATATTGTTTTCATTAATTTTTTTTAATCGATTTGAAAATTATTAAATTATAAAACAAAAATGATAACAATATAAAAAATTGTTTAGAATTGAAAAATTGTCAAGAGTTACGAAAACAAACTTATAAGCACTCAACAATACACACGTCTTATTCGCTTCGCTGTTCGTAATCAACTGTTCATATAGGTATATGGACGATTTATTTCTCTTTCCGCATCCGCAAACGTTTATTCTATGATCTTTCTTCTGGTGTGTGGTGTCTCTCTGTAAAAAGAAAACAAAAAATGCACAACACAAGAAAATAATGTACACATTAAAAGAAAATCGTGAATAATATACCAACACAAAAAACGACAACGACTATCAGAATTCAGAACTAAAAGAAAATTGTAAAGTAAAGATCCGAAAGATACATCGCACAACAACAACAACAATAGCAGTAACTCTGCGTCTGGTGCATGCAATGCAATGCACTGTGCAACGAAAGAACAAAACAAAACAAGACGTGTAGTGTATTGTTCGGATATTGCCTTTGCCTCCATTTGGGACATATACACATTCAACTTACCTTTAAAATATTGAATTCAGTTCAGCTGAGTATGGGTGAGAGAGAGAGAGAGAACAAGACGCAGCAAAATATAAGGAACAATTCTTTACATGCACTTTTACATAACAAACAAGAAACAAGCATTTGGCTTCCCCTTCCTATTTGAATTTGTGTCTCTTTAAATCGTTGCAGGTTGTTTTGATTTCTCATTCTTGTTCATTTGCGTTTTATGGGGAATTTCCTTCCACTTGTTCGCCAGAGATTCAGATTCAGAGAGAAGGAACAAAAGAGCGCATTATATGGCTCGCTTTTGCGCCGATTCTATTTCTCTTTACCACCATGAAAAATGGTAAACAGAGTGGAGTGTTGCCATTGCCTACGTATGCACATTTTGTCCTGAACTTTAATGTCACTTTTACAGCTTTTAACATTTGTCAGTTAGAAGAATCGCCAGTTATAGACTGACAATTTAGTGCACAAATAGCAGATTGGACAAAAACTGTAACTCGGTAATGGTTAGAGTCATAAAGCACCCACAATCACCCATCTATGATTGCTTGTTAAACACCATTAGGAGATAGCACCTGGTACGGATAAATCAGTCGCCATGATACAAAATTGGTTGTAGTCTAGTGGCCTAAAACTGATTCACCACAAGACCGAAGCTGTGCTAATACCCATCCGAAAGACTGATTGAAAGGGTTAGGTTGCTGACCAAACCATTAGGTATAAAGAGACACTCAAATGCCAAGGTTGGGGACCAAACCACTAAGTCTAAAAGGAGACTCAAATGACACTTGACAGCACCAAATGAGTTTTAGAGATTCCTGCTGAATTCTTCTACTTCTTCTGCTTCGGTTTAAGCGAAGTCACCTTAAACAAACGTAACAAAAAGTTAGGTTCCGAAAGGCGGACGCCCTTGCAAAACAGGGGACAACTGAAAAGTTGCTGGAACCAGAACAGAAACATATTTTTAATTGGTAGAGGAATGGTAGAACAGCTGATTTACAAATGGATCACGGCAGAACACCGGAAAAGGTCAACCATGGAACTTAAAGTAGACAGGTTAAAATGGCAATAAAGTGGCCGACCTGATGCTCCACTAAAAGAAAGTTTCTAAGCATGAGTCGAGGAACATTGAAATGGATGGAGGAATTGACATGGTAATTTCGGGTATCATTTAAGGAAGATGGGCCTCAGAGAGGTTGATATATACTTGTAAACTATGCGTGGATGAATCTGAGACAGCGGCACATATTATACTGTGTCAATGACCGGCTTTGGCTGAATGAGGATATTGGGACTACATTGGGTCGAGACCCATTGGATGAGACAGATATCACATAAACAGATGCTAGCGTTGAAATCGAACCCAGGGAAGAAACATGGAGAAATCCAGAGAGTCTCTCTGGGTATGATTTATAGTGTTAGAGAGACGAAAAGAGACCTGACAATGGTGGACCAGACTCCTCACCATCAGGCAGGTGGGCTCTAGGTAAATCCAGGATGTGATGGTTAGATCCAGTCGGTAACCAATCCTCTATCCGTGTGGGGATTGACGTTGATATTTTACAGTCGATGGCAGAGAATTGAGAGTTATGGAGGGTTCACTTGAGTAACCTAGACCCGCGATCCACTTAATGGATAAGTGTTTACGTTCTGTCGTCAAACAGCCATTTTTCTGTCGCTAAATTCTGTTGCTGAAAAAAAAAGTTCTGTTCCTAATTTTGTTTCTGTTCCTAATTCTGTTTCTTTGTCACTTGGTGCCTTAAGCGGGGCGCGAAATGACACGGACTTTCGTTGTACATAAGCTCAAAGCAAATATACCTCCTCCACGGCTGTTCCAGCAATCCCGTCGGATTGGATGATCTAGCAGCGATGCCTCTACCAGTTTATAAAAGATTCATCAACAGGGTAATCACAAAGGCCCTCAATGGCTTCTGGGTGAAAATTGCATTATATTGTAAACTGCCCCTCGAACCTAACCTAACCCAACCTTCATTTTCGACGCCTTTTACTTAGAGTTATTTTTTTGTTAAATATACTTTTCTTGACAAAGGTGAATCTATAACGGTTTAACATTATAAATAGGTCGGTACTGGGTTGGGTAGGCCTTAGAACGGTGCTAACGCTCTAACTGCTTTCGTGGATTAGAACTCAGTCACGCTGTCTACCTATACTTACACCTAAATGTAGAAGAAGAGGTCAACATCTCCAACAGTGCGGCAGTCCAGATGGGATACCAGTATAAAGAAACCTACTGGATCCTCTAACAGATTGCAGCCAAAGTAAGACAAAGGTTAAAAAATAAAAATATACAATTTGGTGGTAGATCATAATACCTAGTCAGTGCTGATAATTTCGAAGAACCACTTTTCCACACTGTTAAACATCAATAAATACATACCAAGATGCCCTCATCTTTGATTTGCGCCAACTAACACGCCCCTAAACTCGATCCGCAATAATCTGATATTTCACTTTTAGGCCGCCGAGAGTAGATTAAATATTCATAAGACGGGAGATTTTGAGATATTGTCCGGCATTATACAATTTTCTAAGCCGCCGTATCATCGATTTATCAATCTTAAGGCCTATTTAAATAACGAACATTTTTTGGGCGCAGCAGTTTGCGAATTTCAGCCATCATCTTCTTCTAGCAATTTCTAATTTCAGGTTAAATTCGAACGAATTTTTTATTACCTATTTTGTGGAACGGAATTATTACATACCTAAGGATTATTTTATAAGGATTTTTTGTTGAGTTTCTTGAGCACTTTCCAGAACTCTAATCGTAACTCTTCGAAAACTTCTTTCAGGTTAAGTTCGAACGAATTTTTTATTACCTATTTTGTGGAACGGAATTATTATATACCTAAGGATTATTTTTTATAAGGATTTTTTGTTGAGTTTCTTGAGCACTTTCCAGAACTCTAATCGTAACTCTTCGAAAACTCCGAAAAAAAAAATAATTTTTTTTTGGTTAAATTTTACAACTTTTGCTTCTACCTTTTTTGGATTTGGACTTAAACTTAGATTTTGTTCTATGAGAGTATTGTAGAGTTTTTGGAGCACTTTTCGGAATTGTAACCAGAACTCATGAGAACTCACTGGAACTACATTTTGAAATTTTTAATGTTGTCTAACTTTTTTGTGTTTGGGTTTAGAAGATTATTTTATAAGGGTTTTTCGTTGAGTTTCTTGAGCACTTTCCAGGACTCTAATCAGAACTCTTCGGAACTCCGAACAAAATTTTTCACAATTTTTGAAAATATTCACTGTTCTATAACTTTTTTGTTTTTGTTCCGAAAAAAAATTTTTGTTTAGGGAACTCCAGGACCCCAATTCTCAAATTCCGCATAACGCAACTCGTATACGAGCAAATCCGCCTGAAATTTTCGCATACGAAAAAAATTGGTATTCTCAAAGTTTTTTCCACCTCTGCGAAAATTGTATTCACCTCTCGCATGAGGTAGAATTTTACGTCGAAATGTACCTACTTTTTGTGCAAAGAATGACACGAAAAAAAATTCAATTCAAATTGGGTAAGAAATATTGTGGATGTGGGTTTTGATATGCGATTAACAAAAACGAAAAAAAAAAACATTTTCCGATTGTGTGTGATTGGTTCTAATTTCAGTTAATAATTAATTGTGTTTTTACAATGGCTACATTGGGCAAAATGAGATTAGCTTTTGTTCAGTTGGCAATGGAGCAGTTGGAGCAACTTCAAATAGACCGAGATATCCGAGAACCCAAAGACTATTTTAAACTTTTCGACACAAAATTTATGAAATTATTTCGGTTAAACAAGCGCTTGGCACAGGAATCAATCGATTTCTTGCCTACTCATATATTATTGACAAATTTAGATCAAACGCTTTATGTAACTGCTGAAGAACCTTCTTCTTTTGTTTTCCTTCCATTTTAATTATTTTTGCTTCTTCACAATAAATTATTTCACACAGAAATTTAAAAATCAAATTGTCAAACTCACAATTCCGTATGCGAGAAGCAAATCCGCCTAGAAAAAGCAGACGAGTAACATTCGAAGAGAAATTCTCGTATGCGGAATTTGAGAATTGCAAATTTCAGTCTGTCGCATGAAATTGGATATTTTGACAGGTAAACGTATACGAGAATTTTTGAGAATTGACCCCCAGAACTCTTGATGTAGTGCATGAATTTTGTAAAAAAAAATGTAGATACTCTTATCAAAATGGGGTGCTGGCTTATTTTGAAAAAAAAAAACATTTTTTTTTGCTATAATTTGGGTGTTTTTTTTTTAACTATCAGGAACTCCAGAACTATGTTAATTCTATACAAAAAAAAGAAAAATTCAAAATTTTTGTAAATGGGGTGCATCGTGAACTTAGCACCCCACATTAAAAAAATTAAAAAAAAAATACTAAATGAACAGAACTTTTCAAAATTTGTATCAGGAACTCTAGAACTCTTGTCCAGCTATCCAGAACTCTAAAAAAATATATATGTACTTTTCAAACTTTGGGGTGCTAAATTCACGCACCCGGAAAAACGCTGGGATTTTAAGGTGCAAGGAATGATGTTGTCACAGAAAGGTAGAAATTTCTAAAAGAAATTTTGACTCCACTTTCCTCAGATCGTCAGTAGGTTATTCATTTTCAGGTATCAGGGAGGTATCGTATCTTATCTACTAAGCCCGGTTTTTGCTACTGCATCCTTTGTTCATTGGTGGAACCAGAAACCCTGCCTCAAAAATTCTGTATAAACTTGCCTATTTAGGACTTCAAACTGACTATAGCTCACAATATTCAAGTTCCAATGGTTACACTTACACTAAACATTCAAGCTGAAGAGATGCGATTCTTGCACGGTGTTAAAGTTTAGTCACAGCCAGGCCAGTGGCAAAGGCAATGTGAAGTGAAACTTGGAGCGCTGATCTGAAGGGGGTGGTGTGGAGCCATCATGATGGCCCATCATGGGTTTTGTTTATATTTTGGTCTCTTGCAATTGCTCGTTTTCGCTTCTCTCATTACCCCATTACACTGGCACTGGGACTGGGTAGGTATTTTTACTGTCTCTAACTCTATTCTATCTAAATTTTCAGCTCTCTTAAAAGTGTGATTTCCCCGAGATGCTCTTTCTATCTATATATTCCTTGTATAGGTTCGGTAGGCATAGAGGCACAACACAAGCACAATAGTCCAACAACAACATGGTAACTAAAGAAAATCAAGAAATGCTCAACAAAAAAAAAAAAACTCAGTCTATCTAACACAGCCACAATAAATTTATCTACACGCAGGCATACATAAATTTAGTAAATAAAAAAAAAACTTATTTATAAATAACGCGCGCGCGAATGATAACAAAACAGAGAAGAAAAAACCGATCAAAACAAAAAGAACAAAAACAAGAAAATCGTCGCTAGCACTATGGTGTTGTTGTGTTGTGCTTCATGAAGTGGTAAGTGGAGTGTAAAGAGTGAAGCTGTTGGCGTTGCTTGCTGATTGGTATTAGGAGGAGGTATTGAAACTGGTGGAGCTGGAGCTGAAGCTGGACTACGCCAAAAACCAGTTGAGGAGAACACCATCAAAGCGAGCCCCAAAGAAAAGATACAGATACACGGGGACAGATACACTCTTATAGATGAATCGAGCAAGGAGAGAAAAATGACTGCGACTAGCCCACAAAATGATTGACTGTACTTTACCTATTTCAGCTTGTTGCTGGCTACGAGCTTCTACGACATCGACTACACTCTGGTTGCTGTTATACCTACTCTTTTGCTGGGCCGTTTTCGTGGGGGGTTGTTAAGTGCTAGATGTAGCTGGCATGGTGTGGTGGTGGCGTGTGGGTGGAGAGGCTTTTCCCTGATGCGTGAACTGAACACACAATTTTGCAGTTTTGCCTCCGGTTTTCGCAGTTCTTTTCGCTAAGTGGACGAAATTATCTCGTGGATACATATATGGATTGATGAGTATTTCTGGCTCACATTGTTGCGTAATACATTTTATTAAATTGAGGAAAGTTGACACATACTCGTATGCGCTCAATAATTTTGAACTGTGGAATTGGAACGACATTAATTTTATTATTAAGGATGGCTTACATTTTCTTCATCAAAACAATCTTTATATAGAAATGCAACAGATTTGAATTAGTTTGGATAGGAGGGGCTGTCTGTTAGATTAAAACAGATTTATATTTTTTAAGTGGATTGGAATGCATCTGTTGGAACCACTTTTCGTGTTGTCCTTTCTGGAATAGAATAAAATAAAAAAATGATTGGTCTTACGTTGGGCGCCATTTTAGGTTATTTCCCTAATTAGGGCAAATTTATAAGACTATTTTGAAATGAAGGTGATGGATATATGTACACTAAATATAAAATTTTAATTAAAGAGTTGCTCACGAAAGAGACACATTTTACCTTGCGTTGGGCGCCATTTAAATAGAGAGAGAGACCCTTGCAAACACTTGCGGAATAATTTAGATATCTAGGTATACAGATAATGCTGGGATAATACTTATAACTTTGAGGTAGTTTGGGACTTTATCTACCTCGACTCCGCTATTAACTCTGAAAATAGCATCACTTCACATATCAAACGAAGGATTACACTTGCCAAGCGCTGTAACTTCGGCCTAAGAAGGCAATTGATTATTAAGGCCTCGTCGAGAAACACCAAGGAGACTCTATATAAGACCCTTATCATCCCAGTCTTGCTTTATGCAGAATCGTGGACGTTATCAAATGGCGGATGAAGATCTCCTTGGTCGCTTCGAACGCAAAATTCTTCGATTTATTTTCGGTCCCGTTTGCGTTGACGTGCTTTGGAGGAGGAGATTTAACAGCGAACTCTACGAGCTGTACGGCGACATCGACCTGTTCAGAAAAGTACATATCAGTCGACTAAGATGGATAGGACATGTAGAGCGAATGAACACCAACGCTCCGGCCCAAAGATTATTCAATTCCAACCAGGAGGGTCAACGCAGTAGAAAAAGACCTGCCTTTAGGTGGCGCGCACAAGTGGAAGGGAACCATAACCAACTTGGAGTGCGCAACTGGAGGCGGTTAGCCAAAGATCGTTCTAACTGAAGAGGTGTGTTGGTTGAGCAGCACCAGGCTTTTAATGAGCAGCACTATGCACAGAGTCCTTTCCAACTCGACTGCATATATCAAGCTCCACTCTCCATTTTTGTAGGTACATAGATATTTTACAATCTATCTGAAATATAGATTATCATCAGTTCTTGACCTGATGTTAAAGTATCTAAAATATTACCACTCTGATTTTCATAATTTTGTGTTGACATCTTGTGACTTTGGTTTAGCCATCCACAATGTTAACCTAAATATGTCCCAAGGACCTCCAGAACTTCTTCTGAAAACACGTCCTAACTTGAATTTCACAAATTAGCAAATTCACAATTAATCCAACACAACATGTGCAATGCAACCACTCAAAGTCCCCTTTCATAATTTGCAAAAAGGGTTGAACATTGCACAAATTATGATAAACAAAGCCATTTGTTTGGCACAATTAAGAACGCGCGCTTTATTGCTCCCTCTGATGTGCATTTTAACTTTGCAGCATATACGACAATCTACGCGACATGTGCTTGTGCATTCTTGTTCTAACATGTCTCAGTTCCAGGTTCCAGCAATAATAAATAAAATCATAACTTGAAGTCAAAGCATAGCCCACGATTTGTCGGAGTACTGTGACCAAGTGTATAGCTTGATGTGTATAGTATAGGTATACCTAGTACCTATCTATTAATAGAAGATAAGAATTGACCTAAATATTAGTTATGGTGAAATGACTCAAATTGAATACCCAGATAGAAAAATTAGGCAGACACAACCAGATAGAGTTCATTGATACCAAATGCGTCAACACAAACAATCGTACAAAGTGTGATCAGAGTTGATCTTTTGGTTTATTGGGTTGGGTTTGGGGTAGGGAATAATAAACCGCTTCCATTTTGCACGAAAAACTAACTGTAAGTCGATTTAATTTAAAAAGTCGCTATGAGATTCTGAACAAGTCATCATTTTGCCGAATAGAAGAAAAATGTACAAAACGAAAATGGTGTCACAAGGGTAGCAATTAGCAAACCCTGAACCATTTCTTCGAACGAAACAGAGAGAAAACTATCAAAATGTCAAAATCATCACAATGTAAATTTGTTTCGACCTTTTTGATAGTGATTTAAAAATTTCACACAAACTAATTCATACAGATTGCCGTGCTCCTTCTACCTATACATTATAGGTTAGAGTTGGCACCCTTCGACAGCGCCGGGGCACCTTCGACCGACAGTCATCATTATCTCTGCGTGTAGACCATTAAAAATTCGGTAAAAATATTGTGAACGACCCTTTAGTATTGTAAAAAAAAACAAACACAAGTGCTGAAGTTCAGCTGTCATGCAGCAAGCCTCGCCAAAATGGACGCACATTCAATTTCCTACACACCTAATATAATTTTCTGTATAAGTTCTTAATATTTATTCTATCCATATTTTTAAGATGTTCTTTCAAAAAAACAATACTAAGTTTAGATGATTACTTTATTTATAAATTTCGAATATTTTTTATTTATTTTTTGTTAAATTATTAAAAATAATTAAGTAAACGAACATACAGTGGGGCATACAGACGGGACGGGGACACCTCCAACATGCTGACGAAAGCCAATATTAAGCAGAAAGGCAGATTAAAAATTGGATTGGATGGTTTCTAATAAAATATATATTTTGACTCTTATTTGAAAATCTGACCACACAATATTATGTGAATTTTCATTATTTTTACGTACCTACCTACACTTTCAAAAATCGAAAACTAATAAAAATAAAATTTTAAATTATCTCAAAATCGGTCAGTAGACATGGAACTATGCAACTTTTTATCTCTACCTACAGGGTGGTCCATACATTTCAAACGCATTTGAATGTATTACCTTGGAGTAAATTTTAAATTTTCATAAATATCTTATACTGTTGACTGTTTTTGTACTTAGTAGATACTATATTGTATAGTAATAGCTAAAATGTATCAAAATATTGATGTGAGTACCCTCAGCTCATAAAAATGCGTTTCTCCCTGATGTGGCTGGGATCATAAGTAGACGACCACCACATCTGACCTAGACGCAGGGCCGGATTTAGAGGTCGGGAGGCCCTGGAGCAACAAATAAGTGGAGGCCACCTGGCTTATTATTTTCCAAATAAAACGAACAATTTTTTCCATCAAGTGTTTCAATAATATATTGGGAAACCAAGTAAATTATCTTAAAAAACATACATATGTATATAAATATAGAAAAAAACCAGTAAGACAATTATCTTCGACTATGCCGAAGCTCAAATACCCGGTACTATATTAGGCGTATTTTTTGGGAAGTGAGTATAACAAAATCAAAAGTGAGTACAACCGTTTTGCATGTAAAACCAAAAGTGGGTATAACAAAACCAAAAGTGAGTATACCAGTTTTGCATGTAAAAGTAAAAGCGAACTAGCTATAGATTTCCAAAAAATACGCCTATTATTGTAAAATAAAAAAATATTTTAGTATTAAAAAATTATATATTTGTATGGGAGGTATGGGTAGTTTTTATTCGATCAAGCTCCTTTTTTGTCAAAAAATTTTAAATATTATTAAAACAATACGTGCAAAGTTTAAACTTGCTATCTTTACTGTAGCTATTTAAATTTAATTTTTAACATAAAAAGCTATATAATTCTGATACTTTTGTATGGGAGGTAGTAGTAGTTTTCATCCGATCTTGCTCATCTTCGAACTTAGCCTCAGTCTGGTGGATAAAAGCTTACTTACCAAATTTCAAGTCGATAGCTCTTAAATTACGGCCGTAATCGTGCGGACAGACAGACGGACAGACAGACGGACAGACGGACAGACAGACGGACAGACGGACAGACAGACGGACATCGCTAGATCGACTAAGAAAGTGATGCTGATCAATAATATATATAGTTTGTCATACCTACAACGCCTCCTTATGGGCGTTACAAATGGAATGACAAAGTGAATATACCCTCACCACAGTGTGGTACCGGGTATAACAAGAATTATATGAAATTAAATTAAAGCGCTAACAAGTAATGTAACCTTGGGACCTTTTTTGGACGAAAAATCCTTGATGATTTCGCTGAAATCCAGTTCCCGGAGTAAATCGCTTTCAATGCTGAGTAGGGATAGCTTTGTTAGACGGTTTTGTCCCATCGTAGCTCGAAGTCTATTTTTTATAATTTTAAATTTTCATTTTTGAAAATGAGCGCTCTCCATCAAAACCAAATACATTCTGAGTGCAGTTTCAATGTTTGGGAATGTAGCTCTAAAATGTTGATCTTTAAGAATGTGATATCTAGTACCTAATAGAGCTCCTTCGATTTCAGAATAACCATCGACAATGGCTTTCGTAGCTTCAGCTCGACAAGACCAACGAGTATCGCTAAGCCTTTTTAAATCGTAAAATTGTCCGCTTTTCTTCTGCGATAATTTTTCAGTCAGAATTTGGTATCGCTCTGTACTTGCTGTGAAAAACGTATATAAATTTTGAACGAAATCGAAGAATTGAACAGCCGATGGACAAGAGTTAGCAGCTGCCTTTCCAACTAAATTGAGAGAATAACCACAACATGGTACACTACAAACGCCGATAAATGATTTTTCTCCAAAATAAGAGCCTGTATTCCTTTGTATTTACCACTCATGTTTGCAGCATTGTCATATGATTGGCCGCGGTAGTCCATAATGTCTATTTGATGGTCACCTAAAAATTTTAGTAAAGCGTTTGCTATGGCCTCGCCGGTATGGCCGCAGTTTGGTAAAAAGGTGAGAAATCTTTCCTTTGGCATCGATCCTTCAATATATCTAACAACTATAGTTAGTTGATCAATATGAGATTCGTCGGGAGTAGAATCCACACAGAATAATATTTGGATTTTTTTTATTCTGGGTACTATTTCAGTTAGCACTTTATCACCCATAGAACTGATCAGTTCTTCGCAAATCGTGGACGAAAGGTAATTGACATAGCCACTTCCTTTATTTGCATGCTCTTAAAAATGGGTTGCCACTGTTTTTCGTTTTAATTTTACGATATTTTTCAAAACCCTTTGCCAATCTGGGAAAAACCAATTGCGCAAGGAATGAAGGATATATTATGTTGCTTAACGGTCGATACCAAATGCAGGTGGTTGTTAATTTGAAATGTATTTCTCGCGCCTCTGCAATTTGCCGCAATTTAGGACCGAGAATATTGAAGTTCTAGTGCGAAGATATCGAAGATGATGTTCATCGTCGTCGGTCCTGTGTTTGATAATGATGGCGCTTTGGTTTTTTTTTGTCTTGTGTTTACCCGTCGGAATTTGAAATATTGGGCCTCTGTTTTGTAGAGGCCCCTATTTTGTGGAGACCCGGGGCTGTAGCCCCGGCTGCCCTCCTCTAAATCCGGCCCTGTTTAGACGCACTGTTTGCTTGATGTTTAATGAGACTTATGGATATGGTTTGGTGTGTATGAAGAGAGCAGGCGCGCTGATTAGCATCAACTAACTTAGTGGTGCCCTATTGTTGGAACTGTCTCATACACAACAAGTGTATCCGGACGCGTATATTGGAACCCTACTTTAATACGTCCCCTCAGTCGTGATAAACTCGATTAACATGGAAGAGGCGTGGCACCGCCCATAGAGAAAAAAAATAAAAGTCTTATATCTCAAAACAATCTTTTTTTTTGTTTTTATACCCTCCAAATGAAGGTATATTCACTTTGTCATTATATTTGTAACGCCAAGAATATATATGTATATATATATTCACCCCTATTGTCGTCGTCGTCTGTCGCAAACGACTGGCGACGTTTGTCGTGTCGAGTCGTTTGGAATTTGGTATTGCGTAACTGAAACGACTCGACTCTCTGAACTCTCACATCCCACATATATTCCACAAACTATGACACATGGGATTTGACATTTCAGTCGACGAATTTATATTTGGTCTGGTGTTTTGTTGTGACTTGGTTAATTATTTAATAAAACAAATCAAAAATGAATAGTGTGACATGTTTTTTGAAAGCAGTGATGAAGAAGCAAACCAGAAAAAAGTGCTGGTAAAGTTAAGGAAGGAAATTCGAACCAAATCCAATCCATTGGATTTGCCCGACATTAAGAAATAATTTAAATTGCATACATTGTGTTAATAACAATTATTTTCAGATTTTAAATGTATTTTAGACTATCGAAGTCGAAGGTGGTCCAAGTCAATTCAGAGATAAGGCTATGTCGTCCCATTGCCGATAAACATCACTTTTTGTTAGGCCCTTCGTGAATGATTTTGCCAAAGGTATATTTTTCTGCATTTCGTTCACTAAATGTAGAAATTGCCTTTTATTTGTTATCTCCATTCTGCAAAATAACTATAATTGTCTTTTTGTTAACTAAAAATTAAGTACACATACTTTTTTTTAACACATTATCACACAGTCGTCCGCAAAATAGTCGACGACAGAAATGTATCATTTCCACGACAAACGTCGTCACAAAACGCCTCACGCAATACCGACGATCGTCGTCAAAAATACAATCCACACTTTTTGACATTTCAGACGCCATTTGTCGATCGTCGCCGCGACAAAAGTCGTTTATTTTCAGTCGCCAATACCAAACAGTCGTGTCGCTTTTTTTTAGAGTCGTAAACGACGACGACAATAGGGGTGATTATATTCTGAATCGGTTTAGTCATGTCCGTCTGTCTGTTAAAAACACGATAACGTCCAAACGAATCGATTTAGGCGAATGAAATTTTTTATGGAATTTGTTTTACCGTCGTCAGGTTGGTATTGGTAGAACAATGGACCAGAATTAGAGCTAAACTATTTTTTTTTATGGTTAGATACCTTTAACAAATATAATTGGATTTACATTCAACTACAGATTACTTCAAACTTCTTTTTTTTTTTTTTGTTACAGTGGGGAATATTAAATTCCGTAACTTTTTTTATCTCGAAATCCCCACACTGGGCGCCACTTAAAGACAGTCCATTAAAATTTAGCAGAACATCCCCCTTTGGATACTATTCTGTAGTTATTTACCTCACGTTTGTTTAACGCACTATAATCTCGAGTTAAAATGAAATATAACTCAGGCAAGGCAATAATTGTAAAGACATATGCGCCTGTCAATCACACAATGATTACTGCAATTATTTTCCTTCAAGTCTTCACGTTCATAGATCCAATTACAGAAATCACAGTTGGTATAGGAACTCTGTTGAGACTCACGCAATTTTCTATTGCATTTATTTATCCTTTTGCAATGTTTTTGTTTTTTCTTTTCTAACCTCTGTCTATATAGTAAGTAATCAAACACAAAGTTCTACGATAATTTTCCTAATAGACCCTTTGATTACACCGACTCGTGCTAACTCCTTTGTGCGTCTAATTATTAAGCAAATCTCTCTGTCTCGCACTCAATAAGCCAGCACGCACTGCCACTGCCGCAAATATGAAAAGCAAAAGGTGACCAAAGCAGAAAGCACCGCATAACAAGTCCCCGTCCCGGATAAATACAACCTCTAAGTGCGCGCACCCTTCAATTGATTTGACCTGTTGAAAGCGTTCGTTCGGTCGTTTTCCCTTCGTCCTTTTGCGACGACAAGCTATAGAAAATTCTTAGCATATTTACGCAATTTTCTGCACAAACCACTTAGCAATCTACGAGTATGTAAGCAGACATGTCTTTGAATTTATTTTTTTTATTAAAAATTCATGGTTACGAGTAATTACAAAAGCAATTGGACTTGGAATCTATCTCCACCCCTCTCACTGGCGCTGATTCACACAATCGGATAATCATTGGCCCTATCGTCTGGTGTTCAGTCATGGAAGGCGCATTATAGACATGGACAGGACATGGCATCAGTATAAATAGACGAACGCACTTCCTATTATCGCTAGCGGGTCTGAATAGATGTAAGAAATTCTTATCGGTAGGTATAGCATTCGTATTTATGCCATGAGTATCTACGACCACTTGAGAGCTCATTATATCAAATGGTGAAATGAAGTACCACCTATTAGACTGAATGCACTCGCCATGAAATAAAGGATGACCATCATCAGCTACCGGCTGCCGCTGATGCGTATGCATCAAAGGTAAGAGGTGCTCAATAGGATGAGACAAGTTTCAAACAAAAAGCCATCCACAGTCAGTTTGGGGATACTCGTGTAAATCGCTCTAGCCTATGCACTGACTATAGTAAGTTTGAGGAGCACCACCCCCCATCTCATATGAAACAACTCTTCCTTTCTTTGATTATGTGTTTCTAAAGTTGCATCATCGTTGCAGTTAGCAGTAGTATCAGAGGCGACATCATCATCAGCTTTGCAACCACCACCACGGTGGTGTAACGGCTGGGCTCCTTCAACTTGGCTCTGGCTTTGGTTACACGTTTGTCCCCCATCCCTGAAAAACCGCCTGGAGGCTGGTGTGTTTGTTCCCTTTGCCGGTGCACATCTGGATTCTGGAATAGATGCACACACTTCTTCTGGGTTGCACACACACACACCGAGGCAGACGCCTTAATTCTCGAATATCGCTCCACTATATGAGAAGATTGCAGAGACTGGCCTGGCACTGGCACTGGCACTGGGTCTGGGGCCATGGGGACGACAACGACGCAAAGAGAGAGAGAGTGTACGAGGTACAGTAGCGGTTGCTAGAGGGCGCAAACAATTATTGTTCCATTGGGTCGCTGACCTATCAAGTGATTTGAGAAAAACGACTGCGACGATGGCGTATAAGCCTTTCATGCACGCTATACTGGTTGTTGTTGTTGTTGCGTAGTTGGGCCTGCACTCCACGCTGTGTTATGCGTTTCTTATTCTTGTTTTTTTTTTTAAGGTTAATACACACTCTCATGTTCGATGCACAGACAGCGGTCTTGTATTCATTTGGGCTTTTGTATTCCAATCGACAGAGTGCGCCCAGATTCATATTTGAATCCATCACCAGCATCAGTTAGCAGTTTCATAATCATCATCGGGACGGGACTCCAATATTCGTCGCATGGCCTCGTCGCTTTGTCTTGACAGAATTTGCACGCGAATTATAAACAACCGTTACCGTGGAGCGTTAAAAAAAGAAACACAAACTTTATTTATTTTTGGATTACAAGAACATTTATAATTACAACCTTACTACAGGGGAGCCCGATTAATTCTAATTGTCATAATGATTCCGATTTTCCATGTTGGCTTCGTTGTGGATGCTAATTTTGTCTTTCCCACGAGACGTTGAACAGAGGTACATTTGCCTCTGCTCGTGTTGCTGACGTTGCAGATGTTTTCGCCGGTATGTTCCCAGCACGTATTGCTGATGTTTCAGGTTGCTTAGCTGGTATGTTCCCAGCAGTTGTGGCGTCGGTGGCTGGTTTCGACGTAACCTCTCCCCCCTTTAAACTAGAACTCCCCTGAGTTATGAATAACATATTTCGAAACTTATAATATTTGATATATAGGTAAATAAGGATTAAAATTATTATGATAGATATAATTATTGCAATACAAAGGTTATATGTTACATGGTTATTTTTGAAAAACTTTAGTTCTTTAATTTCTTCAATGTTTTCTAATTGATTAATTACAATTTCATCAAAAGTTATCTGGTTTCTAGTGGTATTTAATGTAATCTCATAAGGCATGACAAATTTTTCTACAAATACCTCTTTTTTATTGTTAAATGATTCATTGCCAATATGGATTTTACAATTGTTGAAATTAATTAAGTAGTTTCCGTTTATTTTGATTACTCGTTCATCGCATGTACTTGATAAATTAATGTTTTTATAATTTTTTAACAATATTAATCCCTTTTCGATTTCTAACAGTTTACTTTGATTGTTCTTTATTTTCTTACAATTATTCGTATAGATACATGAGTTTGAAAGTTTGAGATTTTTGAATTCTACATCTTCTTTATAATTATAAATTGTATTGTTTATTTTGATTATGTCTTCGTTTTCTATAAATAACTCTTGTGATTTACTATCTGTCATTGCGGTAACGAAATATTTAGCTGTTTCAATGAATTTTGTTGGTATTTTAATTGCAAAAATAATAGTATCATTACTGTAGCTAGCTGTCCCTATTTTTAATAACCTTAGTTTCTCGAAGTCGATGTTGTATTTGTTTATTTCTTCTTTGTTGAGTATATTACTAGTCATTATTCCTATTCTACTGGAGGCTATATTTGATTGTATATGTTCAATTTTGTCTTTGATAATTCTAATTTTTATTAATGTTTCTAGGTATATCAGTTTGCTGGATAATGTGTAACTTTGTTTTTCTACAGCGTTAAATTTGTTTAAAATATGAACCCTATCTTCTTCGATAATTCGCTTAAGTGTTAAAAATGTTTGATTAAAATGATTGTTAACTATAATTTGATTGTTACTCTGCGTAATAATATTATGATTGTTTTCGTCCGTCGTTCGTAGGTGGTCCTCAATATTTTGTCTGTCGTCATCGTCCATAGTACCATATAGCCATTTCATGCCGGTACCAATGATGTTGATTAGTCCTCTTTTATGTCTGTGTGGTATGATTGTATGTACCTTATATTTTAGTGATTCTAGTTCATTAATTAAAATGTCTTTTCCTTTTTTAAGTCGTATGTTAGATAAGTTGTCCTCTAAACGTTTAACTATTTCTAAAATTTCTGTTGGTTTAATTATGTGTAGGATTATGTCGTATGATTTAACAATCTGAATATTTCCTAATTTAACTTCTGTAAACCCGTTGTATGCGTCAATTTTTTCAATTGTCAGGGTCGTTTCGGTCGTTGTTAGTGTCATAAGCAATATTATCAGTATCCATTTGATCTGCAAATTTATAAGGTCTTTTAATATTGATGGGGTGTATGTTGGAAAGCTGTTGTTTCCTAAATTTTGGTTGAGCTTTATGTCTAAGTGCCCTATAATTTTTTATATATCCTTCATTTCTTTCTTCTTCGTATTCTTCTCTGCTCTGATTTCTTTTTAGAATAACCCTATCCTTTTTTGTTTGAATATTACTTCTAATTACCTCCTTGTTTACTCTATCCTCTTCTATTTGTAGTGGTTTACATTTTGTTGTAGAATGTACTGATTTGTTGTACCATTCAACACTTTGGAATATTTTTTCCTGTACTGTTAGTCTTGAATTTTCTGCCGAAAGAACTCTCATCTTTTCTCCGATTGAGCTATGGAGTCTTTCTATGTCAGAATTGCCCGTGTGGCTGTTTGGTTTTGTGAAGTGTGCCTCGATTTGTTCTTCTCTTAAGAAGTCCTTTATATTAACATTACTGAATTCATTATCTAAGACTATTTTATTTGGTCTCCCTTTTATAGAAAAGTATAGTCTAATTTTTTCTTTGATTGTAAGACTGCTTTTGTCTTCTAAATGGAAAATGGTAGCATGTTTAGAAAACTTATCAATGAATGTAATAAAATTGTTTTGGCTGTTTGTGTATATATCTACGTGTATTATTTGGTTCGTATCTGTGGGTGTATCTGTGGACTTGAACTTGGGTTTAATGGGATTTCTATCGTATTTTGCTCTATTGCAAGTGTCACAGTTATTTATATATTTTTGGATAAGTTCTTTAAGGTTTTTAAAGTATATGAATTTCTTAAGTCCCTCATAATTTTCTGATATGCCTGAGTGTCCGGTTTCCTTTTTATGATATCTTGCTATTTGTTTTAATGCTTCGTCTTCATTTCGCATGTCCCTTGCTTGATACGCACATTTATAAAATTTAATGCCTTTATTTGGGATAAATAGGTCAATTAGCTTTTGTTGAACTAGGTTGTATTCATGTTCGCTTAATTCAGAATATATACCTACTTTTCCTTTTCTTCTTATTAATCTTCTGAAAATATCTGCTAACCTATTTTGTTCTATATCGTCAGAGTTTACATATATTTTCCTTTTGTTGTTAATAACTTCTATTTCTCTAGATTTATTGTTAGAAAGTATTATTTGTGTGTAGAATCGGTTTACAACTGTGTCGAGAATTGGAAAATGATCATCATGTTCCTCTTCTTGAGAATGAATTGTATTGGCTAAACTAGCGTTGTCAATTTCTACATTGTCTTGTGGTAATGGAATATTTTCTTCTTCTGATTCTGAAGCTGTTTCGGCTACATTTATTTCGCCAGTGCTTGTATTTATTCTACTTAGGAAGTCCGCTGTTACATTTTCTTTGCCTTTTATATAATCTATATTAATATTATATTCGCCTAGCTTTAATAACCACCTTTGTAATCTCGGATTTATGTCCTTTCCTTTATGTTTTGCCTGTAGCCATTTGAGTGGCTGATGATCAGTCATAAGATCAAAGGGCCTACCATAAATGTACGGCCTGAAGTAGTTGACTGCCCAAACTATCGCGAGGAGCTCTTTCTCCGTAGCAGAATAATTTTTTTCTGTGTCATTTAGAGTTCTGCTTGAATAGCAAATAGGGTGTCCGTCCTGTGTCAGAACTGCACCTAGGGCTTGGTCGCTAGCGTCGGTTACTAGTTTGAATTTTTTTTGAAAGTCTGGATATTTAAGAACGGGTGGGTCTGTGAGAATTAGTTTAAGTTTTTCGAAGGCATTTATGTATAAAGGGTCTTTTATATTAACTTTTGCATTCTTTTTGAGGTATTTTATAAGTGGTTGCGCAATCTTTGCGTAATCTTTGATAAACTTTCGGTAAAAGCCGGTTATTCCTAAAAAGGATTTGATTTGCCTAGGAGTTTGTGGCAATTTAAGTTGTAATATTGTTTTGATTTTATTCATATTGGGTTTTACGCCTTCTGTTGTTAGGATATGACCTAAGTATTCTGTTTCTCTAGCGAGAAAATTACATTTATCTAACTGAATTTTTAGGCGATGTTCTCTAAGGACATTCATAATTTTTTGAAGATTTTCTAGATGTTCTTCTAGTGTGGTGCTGAAGATTAAAATATCGTCAAGATATACAACGCATATCTTGTTGATATATTCTCTTAGGATTGTATTGATAAGCCTTTGAAAAGTGGCTGGGGCATTCTTGAGCCCAAAAGGCATTCTTATGTACTCAAAATGCCCGAAAGGTGTTGAAAACGCAGTTTTTTTTCTGTCTTCAGGTTTGACAAGTATTTGATGGAATCCTTTTGCAAGGTCCAAAGTTGTGAAGTACTGTGATCTTCCTAATTTCTCCAGTATACTGTCGATATTGGGAATAGGAAATTTATCATCAGTTGTGACTTCATTTAATTTTCTGTAATCCACAACGATGCGGAATTTTTTGATTCCCGAATTGTCCATTTTCTTTGGTACGATCCAAAGAGGACTATTGTAGGGTGAATTACTTTCAGTAATGATCTGTTGCTCTAACATTTCTTTTATCTGTTTATTAATTTCTTCCTCGTGTACTTGAGGGTACCGATAAATCTTGGAATATATTGGCTTATCAGTTGTTGTAACGATTTCATGATTTATTTTATCTGTATGTGTTAGTTGTTGTCCATCCCTATAGAATAAGTCACTATTTCTACCAAGAAGGGTTTCTAACTTTATTTTTTCTTCGTCGTTTAGATTGTCTTTTAAAAGCACATTCAATGGTTGATTTGAATTTTCGAGAATATTTATTTCGTTATATTCGTATGGGCACGAATTGATAAATTTTATTTTGTTACCGTTAATTTCTAAGAATTCTTCGCCTAAATTTATTACTGCATGTAAGGGTTTTAGTATGTTTTGACCTATAATAGCGTCGAAGTTTTTGTTTTTAAAAGCAGTTAATTTCCATGCCATATATGAATTTTCGTTAAATTCGTTAGGAAGTTTTGTTATAATTTCCGTATCGGAAAAGGTTTGTCCAGAGAGAGTGTTAAATGAAATAGATTTTTGTAATGGCATTCTCTTGTAAGATTTTAGTTTTGTTTGATCGAGAAGTGTTGTGGAAGATCCGGTGTCTATGAGGCACAGGAGTTTATCATTGTTGATATTAAGTTCTACTATCGGTAAATCCTGTCTCTTGGTGCTAATTGAAAATTTACTTCTTCGTTTTCATCTATATGGTCAACCTCCATGGGTACATCGTTATTATTATACCTGTTATTATTGTTGTATCTCATTTGAGCAGAATTGTTAAAGTTGTATCTTTGCTGTCTATACTGTCCTGAATTATTGTTGTTTTGTCTCATTTGTCCAGAAGTTGCTCTGTTAAAATCCCTAAATTGTGCTTGATTTTGTCTATTAAATTCCCTGAATTGTCCTTGGTTTTGCCTATTAAATTCCCTGAATTGTCCTTGGTCGGGTCGGTTATTGTTTCTAGGTTGTTCCTGGGCTTGCCTATTAACGTTTCTAAATTGTCCTGGGTTATTGTTAAATTCTGAGTTGCCTTGTCTCGATTTGTTAATTAAATTTGATTCTTCTAGAATATGGTAGGCCTCTCTAAGATTACTGATATCCCTACTAATAACGATACTTGCTAAATTTGCGTCGATTCCGCTTAGAAAAGTTTTAAGAATCATCTTCTCATTACTACTATGACAGAACTCAATTGGTTTTTCTGAATCGAATTCAAATTTACAATTTAATTTATCTAAGATATTCTTAAGAATATGGAAATAATCACTTACATTAAAGTTTTTCGCTGCGATGGCTTTGTGGTAGAGTGAGTAGTAACTTTCCCGAATTCCATAGTTCTTTATCAGCTCGGTTTTTATTTGTGTCCATGAAGGGTTGGGTCCTAGAGTCCTTATCGTCTTTAAAGCTGGTCCTTGTATTTTATTTAAAACGTGTCGTTGGAGAAAATACATTTCCAGAGGTCCATTTTGATAGCACGGTAGGAATATTTCTACTTCCCTTATAAATGATGACAGAGAATAATCGTCCTGGTTTCCCCAAAATTCTTTTATCTTGTTGGATTCCTTTAGGATTTCGTCCATAGATAAATTTATTTGTTGCACTGCAGCTTGAGCTTGGTTTTCGTTTGCCATATTGACTGTGTTTTTATTTTATTTTGAAGATAAATTGTCTTTAGACGTTGCACTGAATTTATTTGGATTTGTATTGTTTGAACAAAAATAAATTTCTCTCGGCTTTTTGCCTTGCAATTTCACTTCACTTTTTCACTTTTAGATTATACACTTAGGTGTTGGTTCGACTAATGTCTTTAGACTTTAGACCGTTCGACTGCGCCAATTATAAACAACCGTTACCGTGGAGCGTTAAAAAAAGAAACACAAACTTTATTTATTTTTGGATTACAAGAACATTTATAATTACAACCTTACTACAGGGGAGCCCGATTAATTCTAATTGTCATAATGATTCCGATTTTCCATGTTGGCTTCGTTGTGGATGCTAATTTTGTCTTTCCCACGAGACGTTGAACAGAGGTACATTTGCCTCTGCTCGTGTTGCTGACGTTGCAGATGTTTTCGCCGGTATGTTCCCAGCACGTATTGCTGATGTTTCAGGTTGCTTAGCTGGTATGTTCCCAGCAGTTGTGGCGTCGGTGGCTGGTTTCGACGTAACCCGCGTATATGTATGTATAAGACCGGCACGGCCGGCGTATGCCGCTGATGTTTGCATGTAGCAAGGGTTACGGCCATCGTATGTAGTGGCCGGATACTATGCGACCCAGTGTGCAGATGGTTGATCCTGTGGCTTTTGATTGCAAAGTCAAAGAGGGGAGCGCTTCTTTTTTTTTGCGCTCGATCAAACGAAAAAAAGTGGAATGAAAAAAAAGGGCATCAACTTCAGCATCAGCATCAGCATCACCAGCGCACATTAAAAGAAGACGACCATCATAATATAGCGAGAGCGATTGTATGTCAAGTGTTCAATTACGTATACGTTGCGCTGCCGTTGAGAGGCTGTATAGAGCTGGAGCATTGGACGCCAGTACTTACTGGGGCAGTTCATTTAGTTTTAATGATTGTAGACTTGTAGTTATTATTTTAAATTGAAGTATCTAGTCCAATCGGGCGAAATATTGGCTAGAAAAATGATTATGCACTTTTAGCACGCACATGGTACATGGCGCGTGTGGTGTGGTGTGAGTGAACTTACACCTAGATACATTTATATAGAATCGAATCGAGTTCTGATTGTGGGTATTTAAGTGGTGAATTTGCTTTTGTTTTTTTTGGAAAAGGGATTTTTTTTTTAAATTTTGTAATAGAAAGGAAACATTTTTTCAAAGTTTAGGAAAAAATCGACTTCAATGCCAATCCCAAAATACATCAAATGTCCAAACACGTTCATGCCAAAAAACTGATTAGGATTTATAACTGACGAAACAAGTTGTGCAGATATGAAACGCTAAATGGTTGCCCAAGCAAAGAATCCTTCAGGCGTTTAGAAGCTCGAAATGTCACATTTTTAGGTCCAGTATACCTAGATTTTGTACTAAGTAGTTCCAGTGTCTTTCTGGTGAGAAAGGGAGTACCTACCTAAGTTTGTTTTTTTGAAGTGGCTTTCGGTGAGAGAAGCACTTAGACCGTTGGTCAGCTCATAGTGCAAACCACTGTCCTTTCTGGCAATCTTTTCGAAATTTTTGGCATTTTTTCTAAAATTTTTCAGACATTTTTTTCCATTTCTGAAAATTGAAAATTGAAAAAACCCCAAAGAGAACATGTTTGGAAAAAATAATAAAAACAATATTTCTGGAATTTTTTCTTTTCCTGCTACCTAATGGAAAAAACTTTTTGTAGGTGTGTTAAGTTCGATAAATTTCAAACGGGTTGGTGATGATATCTCCTTTTCCAAAATCCCCTGTTCTAGAATCCCTTACTCCAAAAGACCCTGAGAGAAAGTCCCCACGGGACAAAATCTCCCATTTTTAAATTTGGTGATATTAATTCTGTCGCGCGATAGAGTGAAACACGTATATGGGGGGCATATATGCTGCCACCCTGCAACCCCCTGCTTGAGTTTACTGTCAGATTTGTTTATATTATGTTGTTTGCTTAAATTTACTGCCAAAACTACGCGTTTAAAAAACGGATAGATTCTAAACTGTGGAACAGGGGATTTTAACGGGGGATTTAATAAGTATGTATGTACCTAAATGGGAGATTTTGGCATAGGGGATTTCTTCCCGGAAGATTTTGGAAAAAGAAATAAAAAAAAATGGAAGATTATGTCCAATAAGGGATTTTTGAAAAGGAAACAACGTAGGGATCCCATTTCAAACAAATAACATTTTCTGATCTTTTTTCCAAAATTAGTTTGGAAATTAGGCCAGAATACGAGTTGCCTATGATTTTTATCTGGCTTAATTTCCATTTTACTTTCTGGTGCTTTTTCCACTTCTATCTGGCATAATTTCCTAATTTCCTGGCATATCTTCCAAACACAAATTCGAAAATAAAAACATTTTCTGGCATTTAAAAAAAAAAAATAAAAAAATCTGGCGTAATTTCCGACAGCCGCGATTTACTGTCTACTCATGCAAACGATTTGCTGCCATCTATAAAGCTAAGAATGATAGCGGCGCTGGTATTAGCTAGATCACTGAAATAATTGAGAAAATAGTTTCCTAAGTAGGCCTTTCTTAAATTGCCTAAGGCAGGGCAACTGCAAAGAAAGTGAGTGATGTATACTCATGCCTCTGTTCATCTCTGCGCCTTCTGCAGAAGTCATTGTATGACAGACCAAGCCTTTGCACGTGTTTGCCTACAATATGCAGTGCCCGCAGATGACATTAACGAATTTCGAGATGCTAGATCTTTTAAGTCGCATAAGCTCCTTGGATCTTTTTGGGTCCAGAGCTGGTTATGGGAGCCTAGCCAGTATAGCAGTATCCTAGATGTTTCTATCTGTGACTTGATATGCCTGCTGCATCCTCCTGTGCAGACTTATTATATAAATACTAGCCACGTTAGTGAAGCCTAGTTCCATCATATAGAAATATTGGCTACATGTAGATGTATAGTGTACATGACGATATCCCTTTGTGTTACCGAATTAATCGACAGCCACGCTGTAGCTCGACGAATAGCTGCGATTTCGTCTTGAAAGACACTGGGAAGTGTTTCGGAAGACCGAAGGAGAGGCCCAAATTCAGTTCCTCTGAAAAGACTCTTCCTTACTTACTTTTTAGATGAAGTATGTAAAGAAAGTAATAGTGTACTTACCGAAAATTGGGAAATCAATCCCAAAATGAGACTAAAGATGTGCACAGAAATATCGAGACCTATCATGACTTGTGTAGCGCACGTTTGGTGGCATAAAATAAATCAAAGGTCTGAAATATCCAATCACAAACACAAGACTAGTTTGTGTCTGCTTAACCGGTGCTATCAGAACTACATCCACAGCGCAATTGGAAACTATAATATACACTCCGTCTTACTTGATTACGAACAGGATTTTTTGTTTGTTTTAATTTTACGATATTTTTCAAATCCTTCGCTAATCTGGGAATAACTTTTCTTTTACTTTTCTTGAAAGCCAACCCAACACGTTTTCCATGATGCTCAGGTCGGGGGAATATGGGGGCCATGCAAGTAGGTTAACATTTTGCTTCTGAATCCAGGCTTTTGTTGTCCGTGCAGTATGTATCGGTGCATTGTCTTATTGGAAAGTCCATCACTGACCACCAAATATCTCCGAAAACTGCGGAAAAGCTATTTCCAGTATCGATTTGTAAGTGATTGCCGTCATTTTGGAGCTTTGAAAATGCAGCTCCACAGTTCCGTAATGGCGTATTGCTCTCCATACCATTACATCACCTCCTTTGAAGATGTATTCCTTCTTTTCTCAAATCATGCGATGAACAGTCGATCTGCTAGCTGTAACTCTAGTTTCTGCCTTAATTTTACTTACAGCTCTCAGTATCGTCCGCCTTTCTTGACATATTGTTGCTTTGCTGACTCTTCCTTTGCGGTTTTTCCATACTTCTCCAGGTCTTTAATAAAGCTGTGTACAGCAGTGGCACCTATTCCAATCTTGCTGCCTATAAAACGGATAATCCATCCTTGTTCCCGGTAAGCTCGAATTTGGCCTATTTCCTCCTTGGCTAATGTCTTTCCTTACCTATAGTTGTGGATTGTATAAAGTTATTTCTTGAACTAAGCTCCCTAATATTCCAAGTATCCTTTTATTTGATTTAAAACATGGTAACAGGTAGATTTAGCTACTATTCGTAATGAAGTGAGACAAAAATAACAGCAACATTTTATGATCTTTTCGGGAAAAGCGTCTTAAAAGTTGCATTTATCAACTTAATCCCATTTTTTTACACTATAAACATAATATATCCTTCATTCCTTGTGCAATTGGGTTTTCCCAGATTTGCGAAGGAATTGAAAAATATCATAAACAATCAAGTTCGTAATCAAGTGAGACGGAGTGTACTAATCACAGAAGGTGAATCCAATTCCAATTTAGCTTATATTGATATCATACAAGGAAGTGCCATCAGGAATTAATCTATTAGATAGATGTCTATTCAAATCCAATGCTCGATGTAGCTACAATTTAAAGGTTTAGCGTTTAGGTTATAATATTCCCAGAAAACCAGAATAAAGCCAGTATTTGCTAAAGACTCTCATTTTTGATGGATCCAAAAACAGATGAAGGAGTTGGAGTTATAGTATATACCGTCCTCTTCTTAAGACATCCCCATGTAACTACCTATGCCCGTCTGGATACAAGCAGTTCCGTTCTTCAGGCCGAAATTTATGCAATTTTCTGCAATTCTGTGTAACGGAGAATTTATATGAAAGCAAAGTAACTTGGCTTGTAATTAAGTCTTTTGGAATTTATTTAAAAAAAAAATGTTCGGATTGCTTTTAACTCCTTATGATACTGGCTACAACAAAGTGTCGAAACGACACTCTCTCTTTGAAAATCTTAAATGTCTTTTAACCTTGTTAAAAATTAGTCAATTTTTTTGCATCTTTAAAGTCTCAATTTTTCCATACTTACGATATCAGCATGAAAAACTGTAAAAAAAAAGTTGGACTTCAAAATTGGTACACAAACGAAGAGATCCCATCAATCAACTCATCAATGGGATTGTCAGCACATTGTATATAAAAGTCTTCACCTTAAATTTTCTAATTTTGCCTATAAAATTTCAATAAACAAATTTTTATTCTGTGTTGAAAAAATTATTAAAGAACCAACAACATAGCTTTAACATTTTCTACAACTTAAAAATGTAGAAAACTTCCTAAAATGTAGGTACCGACCCTAACCGATTTCGTTATGATTTTGTATAGTTAACAAATTTTTTTGTAATAAATCATTTCGCGCTCAATGGTCACACTTAATAACATTTTTTTTTTTTAAATAAATTGATTTTATTACTAACTTGAAGATAATTTATTACATTTCAAAATCGCACTCAAAATCCATTAAATCATTTGCGTCGCAACATGTCCCACATGAATCTAGCCAACACCAATTCAATGTCAAATTGTCAATCACACACATGTGGCTGACATCAATTTGTAACCGAATTGATTTTTCTCCCATTTATCTTTGTTGACAATAGATACAGTATTTATATACCTACCGCGCGAATAATGAAGACAAGAATTAATTACTGACAAAATGTTTAAAGCCTAGGAGATTAATTTCAAAATGAATTCTAAGTTGGTCACCATATACCTATACAAAGAAAAACAGTGAACAAAAATTTTCTTTGATCTATCAACATGATATCCTTGGCACATTGCAAAGTCAAAGATTTAATTGCAAACCCCCAGACAAGACCGAAATATTAAAGTGCCCAGCAATAGATCAAATTTTAAGATTTGTCCGACACCAAGAGAGATTGATATGCGAAATGTCTGTGTGTGTGATTCCTTGATGGCTGGCCAGATCAATCGTATAAAATGTGCGCGCACAATAAAAGTGATCTCTTGCGCAACTATCGTTGAACCCCCCTTTATTATTTTTATATTGGGCACAAGACTGATATAAGATATACCGGCTACGGCTACCCAGTCCCAGAGCTTATATGAACTATGCTGCTGTGTGCGATAATTGAGCTCTATGACTTGTAATTACCATTTTATTGCTGGCCATGGAGACTCTTTGTGTACCTACGAATGAGCCATTATTTTGTGTTATGTGCGGAATCGGACAGCCTGTATGTCTGCTGTACACATGACTTGAAATATGTATTTTTTTTTTATTTAATAACAAGACCTAAGGTATTATATACTTAATTATAATTTTATATGTAGCCGAAGCGTCTACAATGGTTTTATAAATTCGCGCGGAATTGTGTTATCGGAAAAGCTTACAGATAGATATTGTATCTCGTTTTGATGGATTCTAATGAATTCACTTGCAGATTGATTGCTGAGAGAATATATCAGATTCTGATTTAATTGATTTCATTAGAGTGCTATTAAGTGCATTGTAATTGAATGTTTGATAGTAATTAAAAATTGCTTATTATAGATCGGAGTGCAGCTGTATTATATTGTAACTCTACGTTTTGTTTAATTCATGGATATTTCTTTGTTATGGTATTGGAACATCTTAATGTGGTTTTAGCTGTCAAGTTTATCATGGATTGTACTTTACTACTTAATGAAGAATTGACGTCAGTAATCCTAAACGGAATCGCAATCACTTGAAAGTTGAAAGAGTCGAAAAATGATCCAGTAGCGCTATGTAGCTTTAATTAAAATTCGTCTGCTTGTAAAATTTGTTTACAATTTTTTTTTAATAAATTCAACAATTATATCTTACAACGAATATTAATGTACTAAGTCCTGTTTACATCTCGTGAACGTCTGACAAAACATCCAAGAGTAGAAACACTGTCCTCTAAAACTTCTCAATTAAGCCCTTCGGAATCGACATAAAAATTGTGGGTTTACTACGATATCTCGAAAAAAAAATCTCGAAAGCAAAAATCTCGAATGTAAAAATCTCAAAAAAAATACATCGAATTTAAAAAATCTCGAAAAAAAAATCTCGAAAGCAAAAATCTCGAATTTAAAAAATCTCGAATTAATATTAAAAATGGTGTTAAAAAGTGAGATGCGCCTGCTGCCCCCCTGCAACCCCCCTGCTTGGGTTTACTGTCTGGCTATGGGATGGGTGCAAAAAAAAAAAAAATCTCGAATTTACTTTTTACTTTCGAGATTTTTTCGAGATATAGTCTTTCGAGATTTTTGTACATTCGAAATTTTTGCTTTCGAGATTAAAAAAAAAACGTTTCCAGATTTTTAGCCTTCGAGATTTTTGTCATTCGAGATTACGTCATGATCCCAAAAATTGTAGATCCCTTCCATTCGTCCTAAAAAAAACTCACACGAACGAATGGTTGTGAGAAGCTAGACCTAGGGTTCCTATGACCTGTTGGCATAGTTGTGAAGACTGCAGTCATTTGGAGACTGCAGTTAATTGACTAAATTGACTTAATTTATAAGTCTTTTGACTTACTCAATGACTTTAACTTTAAAACTACAGTCACCAGTCATTTCGAATATTCTGACTGGGGAGTTAATTAAAGTAGTCAATTGACTGCAAGTTAAATGACTGTAGTACTTTTTGACTGATTCAAGTCTTTTAGTCAATTGTAAGTCTTCTATAATTCATAGTCAATTATCGCAGTCAGTAAGTCTTTTGACTGCAGTTATTTAACTGTAAGTCAATTGACTGCTTTTTAGTCAATTGACTGCATTTTAGTCAATTGACTGCATTTTAGTCAATTGACTGCATTTTACTAAATTGACTGCTTTTTAGTAAATTGATTGCGTTTTAGTCTATTGCCTGATTTTAAGTCTTTTAAATGATATATTAAAGTTTTCTATAGCACCTGGGTTATTTCAATCACTATTTTGAATTTAAAGTATCAATTTATAGTATCAACCTACACTCAGAGAAAAAAATAGTTACTTTTGTAACTATTGCCATAGTCGCTCTATGAAATCCAATGAAATTTGTCGAATGACTATTTTTGCACAAAAATAAATTGAAAATAGTTACAAAATAGTTAAAAAATAGTTAAAAATCAATCATTTTATTTAGTGACTATACAAGATAGTTAATTGTGACTATTTTGATATTAAAGCATAGTTATTGAACAGTTTCTTCAAAATAAGAATTAACAATCAATTCTGACTATTCTATAATAACTTCCTACTATGAAATAGTAGTATTTATTTAATTTAATTCACAACGACTACCACATAGTTAAAAATGACTATGTGTAGTAACAACATTAGTTGGAAATAACTATGTCGAAGTAGTTTCGCTAGCACGTGGATTTCTTTGTTATATGACGATCATTCTGTGCTGAGTGTCCTTTCTGTGGAAAAGTTGTTTGCAAGAAATAAGTGGTAAATAATTTCCAAAAAAAAATTGAATAACGAAAACGATTCTAATTATATTTGTGAAACTTTAGAAGTGCTCGACGCCAGTGGAGAAAAAGTTCAAGTTCAATTTGTCGACAGTGAAGGACATGAAATACGTTTAAAAAACCAAAGTGAAAATATTTTCCAGACAAATGATGGGTACCTGTGAGACAATCGAAGATGGCAAGCTGTATTCTATTTTACAGAATTGGGATCTGGAAATTCTCTATTAACATTTTGTTGGTAAGTTTTTATCATAGATTTTGATTATATTAACTAGATAGCTAACTCAAACATTTTTGTGTGGGACAGAAGTAAAGCTCTGCCACCATTTTGTATATGGCAAAACCGAAACATTTTTTCAATTGTGGACATTTTTGTCTAATACAAAATGGCCAATGAGCTTAACTTTTCAATGTGAAGCTAGCTTTGTCTTTATTTCACGGCAAAAAACAAAATATAAATATTTTATTTATTTTAAAATTTTTAGACAACGACGATCTAAGATAAATTGTGGGAAGTGACCAGAAATCGTACGGATTGTTCGTCTGATTGCGGGGAAATTTGTTAATCTGGAAAAAATCGGAGGTAACTCTGTTAACTTAATTTATGTTACATTTTTGTTTTACTTTTAATGCAAAATAAAATCCAGGGATTTCTAGTGCATTCGGCAGCTAGCGCTACTACAATGGAGGGAAGCATAAGTGGTTCTTCCGCAAACATCATCATCGCCCTCAAGTTCCTGTAGTTCGAGCTCAACATGTGCCACAGATTATGTAAGTAACTCGTTTGTGTTTTTGTATTAAATAATATAAAATTAACTTGGGGCTGAATACAAAAGACCTTTAATTTTTAAGTTTAACGAAATTAATTCCCCACCACTTCATTTTGTAACGAACAAAAAATTAATAAGACTTAAATATTTCTAATTGTTTGTTTATCAATTGTTTGTTTTTAATTCTTACATAAGATATAATAAAATGTCAATTGAAATTATTTGAGAAAAATTTTGTTGTTGTTGATTTTTTGAAGAATTTTCAGGAAACTAATTATTCTTCTTGTATACGCGGCAAGTAAAAAACTACCAGGTAAGCATTTCCAAAACGTGAAACAGGTATTGAAGATGACCATATTAATAGTCATTGAACGACTATTCGATAAAGTCAAATTTGACTATGCACAATAGGTATATGTTGCAGCTTAAATAGTTATAGTGATTATTAAAAAGTTGATTCTGAAAAAAAAAACAATTGAAAATCAAAATAGTCACAAATTACTATTATTATTAATAACATTGACTATTGAATAGTTGATTTTACTATTGAATAGCTAAATTTGACTATTGAATAGTTAGTTTTGAAAAAAACATCAACTGACAATAAAATAGTTAAAAATAACTATTGTAACTAGTAAAATTAACCATTAAGTAGTTGATTTTACGAAAATTATTAAATGACAATGAAAATAGTCATAAATAACTATTTTTTAACTATTTAAAATAGTGTTCCCGATTTTCACTATGAAAATAGTTAAAAAATAGTCAAAAATAACTATTTTTTTCTCTGAGTGTATGTATTTATGGGGTGCGGAAATGATAGATGGCACTGAAATTATGTGTTAAATCAGAAGAAGTGTTAAAGTAAATTGTTCACATTCACATATTGTATTTACATATTTACTTTATAGACTTTATCTCTAACACTTCTCTATAATATAAACTACGTACCTCTTACACCATACCCTTGCGATAGACAGAGTATACAAACTAGATGAGAGAAATTTACAAGGAAGTAGAGTCTTCAGCGTGTATATTTTATTATAATTATTAATTATGTAGATAATATTTGAAAATTATTTCAGTTAAAAAAATTTAAGGGCCAGTTTCAAGACTAGCTGATAAAGTCTCGGATAGCCTATCCGGAATTTATATGCCAGATAAATTTCAACTTTCGGTTTCAAAGGTTTCGGATAGTGATTTCTGACAGAAAAAGTTTCGGATAGTCTATCAGCCGGTTCAAGTGGCTGTTAAAGGCTCAGGAAGATAAACAAAATATTTATTTGAAGTGCGGCTGGAAAAAATATAGTTTCAGAGCATTCTTTCGTTGACGGGCGCAGTCAGAAGTGTCCTATAGTGGATTTATTTGAATTCTTAGACGATTAATTTGATTACACGGCCCCCTAGGAACAGAGTAGATATTTCAAATTATTTTGAGAAACCCTCGACGATGAAGATTCCTGAATTTTTACTATTTTGTTTAATTTTATCCATGCTCAGTGAATACCTTTCACCGTGGGCGTTGAACTTTTGCAAATCTATCCGTATGTACGCAACATGGCAACACCATAACAGCAACATCATCAAAACAACTTTGGATGCCAATGTAGACTTGGGCAAGCACCGCTTGTTACGACAACCAGATTTGGTGTCCCTTTGATAATCCATCTGTAGGTATAGCAGTTATACCCACAAGAAAGGTAGGTATCATTAAAAGAACTTGAAGGCCACATTTTTACAAGCACTGCTGCTAACCATCTCATTCAGTCGGGTGTTCTGTTAGTGCTGTGTTCTGTTAGTGCTCTGTCTCTGTAAATCTATATTATTGGACTTTGTGGCAGACATGTCCTCCCTCTCTGGAATAGGTTGAATGCGAGCGGTCTTCCAGCAAAAAGGAAACGTCTTCTGGGAGTACGACATGCTAAACAGCTTACAAAGTACAGATGCAAGTTCTGGTGCACAGCTCTTGAGTACTATAGTTGGATCCGTCGGATCCCGTTGCCTTATTGCAATCTAGTTCTTTAAGGATGCGTTGAATTATTCGAGGCCGAAATTTCACTTCTGCCATCGATGTTTGCACCCTCGGGATATTTGGTGGCTCTATAGTAGTGCAGAATCTAGGGTCATATGTCCGCAAAATTCGAAAACTACCAAACCGATTGAGCTCAAATTTTGAGGAAATCTTTTTTATTTGCTCAAAGGAAGTTTGTGAAGTTTTTCAAAATTGCACTAAGGGGCGTGGCTTATAAATCCTATATCTCGTAACCCACCAAACTGATTGAGCTCACATTTTGAGAACGTCTTTGTTATTTGCCCAAAGGCGTTTCTGTATTTCTTGACACTCACGGGAGGAGCTAAAGTTGTAAAATAGTAAATATTGATGTGCTTTGTCTAAACAAACAACCGCGAGAAGTGTGGGTGGTATGAGTCATGGGACCCATACAACAAAGTTATTTAAAACCCCATATCTTCACCATAGCTTTAGTTTTTAAATTTGGTAAAAGGACATGCATACAATTATATTGCCTGATTGAAGCATTTTACGAAATCAACCGACGACGCTTGACTATTGATCGGCTTACATATTTGCTCTTGATGGGCTGAAAAAATGTCTGCTTTGTTTTTGTGGCTTTTAGCCCATACCTCTTCGGTTATCTTAATCGGCCTTTTTGTGACTTTAATTAATAGTCTTCCATAGCGAGTGCTTGGATCCTTTTCCAATTGTAAGAATTTCAATGCAATTGCTGAATGGGCATAAAATAAGGAACAACTTGGAAATTTCTCTATTTTGTGCATCGTAAGGGTATAGTGTAATTGGTGCATAGTTTATAACATAGAGAAGTGTTAGACATGAACTCTATAAAGTAAATATGTAAATACAATACATATGTTCACGTCTACAATTTACTTATTATTGCTTACATCACAAAACACTCCTTCTGATTTAATACATAATTTCAATACTATCTGTTATTTCCATAACCATACCCCATAAATTCATAGGTTGATATTGATACTATATTAAATCGTAAATTGAAAATTCAATTGAAAATGATGGTTAAAATAATGCAGTACTATTGAAAACTGAAATACCTATATCGATTTAAAGACTTAAAATCAGTCAATAGACTTAAAACAGTCAATTGACTAAAATGCAGTCAATTGACTAAAAAGCAGTCAATTGACTTACAGTTAAATAACTGCAGTCAAAAGACTTACTGACTGCGATAATTGTCTATGAATTATAGAAGACTTACAATTGACTAAAAGACTTGAATCAGTCAAAAAGTACTACAGTCATTTAACTTGCAGTCAATTGACTACTTTAATTAACTCCCCAGTCAGAATATTCGAAATGACTGGTGACTGCATTTATGAAGTTAAAGTACTAAGTCAAAATCTTAACTTTTATTCAAATTTTTAGTCAATTGACTGCGACTTATCTGACTGCAGTACAAAAAGACTGCAGTCTTTTACAACTCTGCCTGTTGGGCCAACTATTTATTTATTTTTAAGCCCTATTCGGCTTGTGGGCCACCGCCGGCCGGTCGGCCGTATAATTATCTACATATATGTATCTGTTTCTGTCAGTCTTCTGAGTCTGTTCTGTCTGAGACATGTTCGCAACTAGTGCACTGAATGGATTTCTGGTTAGTTTAAGCATTTTCCTAGGTATGTATTGCGTTGTCAAAATTTTGTTTAAGGGGATAACAAAAAACGAACGAAGATATATAATTCAAACCTTTTTGCAAACCTTTAATAAGTTCTCAGAGTTTATGTGGGAATTAAAGTAAAATATAAAATTGACGACGATCTTTTTCGGCGGCTGGTGGTTGGCTACTGGTACCGGTTTCGCTCTTCTTAATTCTCATGGGATAGGGTAGTGTCATGATAGTCTGGTGACTTCGGTTTGGAGCACAATGGTGATGCCACAAACTCGGCCCTCTTGAACTCTTTTCCGACTCTGGCAAAAGATTATTATAGATCATCTTGGTTGGTAATACGTCTTCGCTGGTTATTCGTCTTCGCTGATTATTCGTCTCGCTGATTATTCGTCTTCGCTGGTTGTTCGTCTTCGCTGATTATTCGTCTTCGCTGATTATTCGTCTTCGCTGGTTATTCGTCTTCGCTGGTTATTCCTCTTCGATGGTTATTCGTCTTCCCTGATGGTTATTCGTCTTCGCTGGTTATTCGTCTTCGCTGATTATTCGTCTTCGATGGTTATTCGTCTTCGCTGGTTATTCGTCTTCGATGGTTATTCGTCTTCGCTGGTTAGTCGTCTTCGATGGTTATTCGTCTTCGCTGATTATTCGTCTCGCTGATTATTCGTCTTCGATGGTTATTCGTCTTCGCTGATTATTCGTCTTCGCTGGTTATTCGTCTTCGCTGATTATTCGTCTTCGATGGTTATTCGTCTTCGATGGTTATTCGTCTTCGATGGTTATTCATCTTCGCTGATTATTCGTCTTCGCTGGTTATTCGTCTTCGCTGGTTATTCGTCTTCGCTGGTTATTCGTCTTCACTGGTTATTCGTCTTCGGTGGTTATTCGCATTCGGTGATTATTCGAACTTCGCGAATTATTCATCTGGTATTGTTATGGTACCTTCGGTTGTTGGCCATGGCTTCATAAAGCCTGCGCTGGTTGTCGTCTTTCTTTGGGTCCTCATGAACGCCGACCTTCTGCACCTCGTATCTTTTGTTCGAGGATACCTTGGTGACCCTATATGGACCTAAGAATTTGGGAATATGTTTAGTGTTAGTGACAAATTATGTTTTTTTTATGGTAACAACTAACAAGGTCATCAATATTATATTTGACAGCTGATTTCTGCTTCGTGTTATAATTTCTCCCTTTTCTTCTTGGACAAAGGTGATATTGTGTCGTGTTACTTCTCTGATTTGATCCCGCTCTTCGACGAAGGATCGTATTACTTCCTCGTCTATGCTGTCGGCTATGCGAATATGGTATCTTCCTTTTTTTCTTATCCGGACACCTGTTAGAACTTCGAATGGACTCGTCCTGATGCTTCAACGGAAAGTAGAATTCAGCAACATTTGGAGTTTGTTAGTGTAGCGGTACCACTTTCTTGGATCAGAGATGATAAGACGGTTTATCCACTCGACCTGCCCACTTGCATGGGGAACACCAGTTGTAACTTGAAGATATACGATACCTTCTTCGCAATATTCCTTGAACCTGTTGGAGGTGAACGCCGGACGACGCACGATCCGAAATTATTCGCGCTAGGTTTCCGAATATGTAGTACTTCTTTCTGTGATACCAGTTTCCTTCCGTAGCAGAAGTCGATCTGCATGGGTATATCCAAACGAATTTGGAAAACGCGTCAATGACACAGAAGAGGTAGGAGTAGTTCTTGTTGGTTGGTGACAGACCTCGTTCCAAAATGTTCTTCCGTCTTCATGTGAGGATCTAATAAGTTCGAGAGCCAAGTCATAATCTGGATACATAGCAAATTGTTCCCATTTTGGTCTTCTTTATAAAGTAAGTTATGTTCTTTGAAATATTCTTGATGACGTCCCCTTTCGAGAACCTTCTTTACAACCTTGAGGTATTTATTTGCTTCCTGGACCGTTTTCAGCAATAACTCACTGCTTATATAGTCATATCTGAAATTCAAGTAAGTTAAGTATTCCATTTGAGTTCACGTATCTACTGAGGAACTGAGGAAACCCTATACAACTTGTAAGTTAATCTTACATAAATAGCAAAGCTTATCCCGTCCCGATTAAGGTGGTAAGGAGTGCAAAAGTACGCGATTCTTAAGGGATAAGTGGCCTCTTCAGAAGACTGTAATATTTTCAGTTTTAACTAAAGAATCGGTCCGACTTGATTGGTCTTAATTTCATGATAAAGACAAATGATCAAAACCATAATTTCTATTACCCAAATAAATATCTGCATACCTTTGAGCCCAACTGTGGAGACATCGTATAAAAAAAGAAGTCATCGTACTTTTTTGCTTCGATGATGACTAATTGCAGGTCTCTGACTTTGCTCCATGAACATGAACATGCTATATGTACCTATACCAACCGCATTTTTGTCTACTGACTCGCAGAATTATTTAACAGGCCTATGAGTCACGGCGTAACTTTCATCCCGTGGAATGTTTCTACTTCTCCAGCTTTTCGTATATAGTCATCTGCAATCTACGTCTGCATCGTTTAACTAAACATTTTTTTCGTTTTGTCTTCCATGAGGCATAGCCCAGAGCAAAACGTTAGAAGGCTTCCATTAGGGAATCCGAATCATCCCCAACGATTTGTAGACTTAACTGTTCAGTGTATTGTTTACCTTTCTCATGATCTCCAACTGAGTCCAACATTAAACATAAGGACAAGGAGAAAAAAAATTAATCCCAGTTATGTACGCGAGTATTATTTAAATTTCATGTCACGACCCACACATATATGGGGGTATATATGATACCAGCATTTTGATGTACCTACACGTACTTACACCGTATGCACCTTATGACTATATCGAATGGCTTTGGTGGCTGAGCAAGCGCCGAAAGTGATTTCATTGTTTACCCCTATCCAACAAAGAAATCCATGAGAAAGTATTTTCTGTGCAAGGATATCTGTAAATCAATTTCGACAGATTACTCTTCCGACAAAAATGAGGTCAAGCGGGGTGGGTGCTGGTGTATGGCTGTTAGCCGTTATAAATGACAGTTTATTAAGTGAAGATTGTAATCGTCTTTTCTTTGGAAAGCCACTGTCTCATGATATATTGAAATATTTCAAAGAGTGGACTCGGTTGACAGGACTGCTGAATACCCCTTATTTGGACACAGAGATTTGTTTTGTTGTCGCCTGGTTGGATTTAATGAAATTGGGACGAATTTGTGTAGTTCCCTGGGTAAAGTGGTTTTTGGTCGGAATGGTGGGGAGGCGTATCTGCATTTGTCGAGAGAATGTTCATTAAGACGAGTCAGACAAATACAAATATAAATGGTATTGTTTTGTTGAGTGTGCGTTGTCTGGTATCTAGTTTTCTTGAAAGCTAATAGAACATTTTGACACTGGTGCAGGTTGCCATTAAATGTACTTTAAGCTTTTTAAGGTAACCCAAACTAGTAGAAGTGGGCGCAATCGTTCAGCAGATAAACATAAATTAGTTTTTTGTTTTTTTTGGTTGCGCCAATGGATGTGGTAATCTTCTAAAGATGCGGTAGCCCGTGCTACCAACATGCACCATGCGCCTGACGTACTAATCCACACCATATTTCCTTCAACCACTCTCCCTGCGGGACTGGTTAGCAACTCATACTAAATCTTCTGGGGCTGCCATTTCGGTTCTTGTACACTCGTTATAAAGGTGCATACCTCCACCCAGTCATCTTCTGACCTTAACATAAATGTCTTATTAAACTTTGGGGGTTTGGTAAGTTCGCTCTTCCTACCGCAAAGCGCCTACAATGGAACATTATCCGTATCTTCTTCATCGTCTCTTGGCATTCGGGACAGAAAGGCGAGCTATCGTGACCAAATCTATGAAGGTATTTCCGATAGCTGCCGTACCCCGATAAGAACTGCGTAAGGTGGTAGTTGAAGTCCCCGTTTGTTCCTTTTGTCCAGACCTCGATGGTGGGGATCAGTTTGTGGGTCCATTTGCCTTTTGACGTGTTATCCCACCTGGCTTGCTATAGTGCCATCGATGTTTCGCTCTCTTCTACTTTGACCCTTCTATTAGGGACCTCTTGCCGGTTGGCTGTTTGCCTAAGATATATCCTTTCTCATCTCGCTGGCAAGAATGTCGACGGGAATCATTCCCGATATAAGGCAGGCTGCTTCATCCGAGATTGTTCGAAATCCACTTATTGTTCGTATTGCGCAGAGCATGTATGCTGACGAGAGCTTTCTCCTTGTTTCGTTTGTTTTTAGAGCCCCCGCCCAAACCGGTGCAACTTATATAAGTACTGAGCAGACCACTCTGGATAGTAGAATCCTCCAGATATATCCAATTTCCACCGATTTTTGTTAGCATTCGGTAAAGAGCTGCTTGAATCTGTGAAGGCTTCCTGCCGGCCGGCGTGTTGTACGTGGCGTTTTAAAGTTTAGCAGGTTGTCGATCATTACTCCTAGGTACATTAGACTCCTTATACCTAATGGTTTGAAGCTGCAACCGCGAATTCTTTGAGCTGTACCTAGATGTGGATGTAGTACAAAAAGATAAAATACGTCGACTACATTGGCTCGGACAATAATGCGAATGGAGAATAATGCTCCAGCTATAAGAGGATCTTCGAATCCCTGCCCCCCAGGAGAAGACAAAAAAGGCAGAACCTCCGTTTCAAAGACCAAGCTTTCACGGATGCCATTAGAGCGCTTGGTCTGTACAACTTGAAGCAGCGAGCTGCTGTTATTAAGACTTCCGGACACATGCAGTGTATTCCAGGCCGGATGTTCTGGCCATGCTTATAGCTGCGGATCTACTCGAAATGGGATCAATATCCAACAAGAATATCGCTATCTAGATTGATAGTCAGGCTGAGCTAAAGTCGCTAGAGTCTCACATCATGAAAACTGAACTAGTCAGGAGCTGCCGTCATGTCATGTCAGATTGTGTTGGGTAGGTACCCGGATACTTCAATATTGAGGGTAACGAATTGGCTGACGTTCTGGCAAAAACCGACCAGAGCTTCCACAAGATAAAACAATTGAGGGCATAACACCACCAATAGCAGTGGTAGCCAAGAGAGAATTGTATTCGAGAAAACTTATGATGGCAGACATACCTAAGATGGTCGTAGAAGGCCACAGGGTCTTAAAGGCCTTGTGGCCTGAGAGAAACCGGAAAAAAACTGTAGAATTGTTAAAACTTAGCAGATCAGAGCTACGAATGGTGATACAGATACTCACTACTGGGGACTGCCTTCTTAGGAAGCACACTAGGATATTAGGTTTAATTAATACGAACACGTTGCAGAGGATATTACTCCTCTTCCCTGTGAATATCAAGCTATTGCTCGGAATAGAAGGCAACACCATGCTATAGGTAGGTCTAGGTACTTCTTCGGAAATTTGGAGAAGGTTGGCCTCTCAAACAAAATTGAAACAATTTTTAGGTTCTGTAGGGAAATTAAGTGTCTGGGCGAATTGGTTTAGGTTTTGAGGGTGATGGTTTCCCCATAGGGATGGCGATGAGTCCGATATGGTGCCTAGTCGGGTATGGGATTCTGTAAAATTCGAAACGAAAACCTGTCTCTATCATATCTGTGGCAATAGACAGAGAGACTTTCATTTTATGTGATCTGGCCACTGATGAAATCACACCCTATACAACCTAACCTAAGTTGAGATGAGACTGATATCCACGAAAATGCATTCCATAAATTGAATTTTTCAAGAGATTGTGTTGTTTTTTTTTTTATCGTCAAATCTTGGCAATTTCGTTGGTCAATCATTGTTAACCCTTCATTAAATGGTTCTTTCAGCTGCCCTTTCAAATTATATCGATAAATCAGTTTCTAACGACAATTTTCTAACCTCACAAACCCATGTAATGTCCTCCACCCTAAACCGCTCCCTTCAATTAATTTAGTGATGCCCAGCTCTATAAACATGTGTAAACATAGAATTTCTCACATCAACCCATCCCCTTGTTCAACTTAGCGGAAAAACGAATTTAAATTTTGATTTCACTTTTCCTAATTGTAAAAATCTAACTATAATACTCCCTCGTCCGCTAGCGCCTCCGGCACGTCATTTGCTCCCCCATCTTGCGAAACCTGCCGACAGGTTGGAGTAAGACTTTTATACGCAACGTTGGTTTCGTCGAAAGAACACCTCCGTCGCTGCTGCTACGGTAAAAATGTTCCTCAGGCACACTAGTTTCGTCTTTTATGGTTATCGTATCGTAGTTTGGCTTATAGGTTCCGAACCGAAGTACCGCTGAATGGGTAGAAGTAGAAACCTCAGCTGAATAATAATATAATTTATTGTGTACGTGCTTGGCCACCACCACTAACCAACAAAAATAAAAATTATCAAAGGGGTGTGTCAGTGTCGTGTTCCCACAATATTAGCGGCAGATTCACTTCATTAAGCACTAAGAAGCACACTTGCTTGCGTTTTGTCATCATTATCGTGCCCAGGATTTAATTGGGGTTTTCTCGATTTATTTGCCAAACCTTTTTCTTTGAATTAGATTCAGATACTCAGATACTCACAGATGGACAAAACGAAGATGTCTCGTCGTAATAACAGAATTGCACGGTGGTTGAGCATGCCGACACACTCAAACTCAGACGCAGACCGCGTATAGAGTAAAATCTTTGTGGGAAAAATCTGAAAAAAAAAAAAAAAAAATCATTTTCCATTGTTTGCGGCAATTCATACTCACCTGGTTTCAGGTGCGCTAACCACAATGTGTTGTATTTGTGCCCAGCTTATGAAATAATCCTTTATTTAGATTTTTTGAGTAGACATGTAATTAGTCGAGATATCAACCCACTTATTAGTTACAGTGGCGGGCGGCGGATTATGACACACTGACTGACTATCGAAAGTGAATGAGTCTTACATTGGAGACTGGTCAATGCGGATAACGGCATTAAACGACTTTCTGGACTCATTTTACGCATTGTCCCGGTCGACGAAGACAAGACTGATGCAATTCCATAATTGGACTCACCGAAGTGGAACTTGATCAGCTTTTGCGCTGCAGGCATATTGGCGTGGCTTAGATAGGGTTCTGTTTATAATGACGCGCGGTAACTTTTCAAAATCGGTAGTGTTCGCAATCGAAATATTAACACAATCCCTGCTGGGTAAATATGCACTTTTTTGTGCCGACATCTAGTCGTTGTCAGTTTTAATTATGACCACAACTTTGTTTTAGATGATTGATTGTAAATTCAAATTTTGATTTCAAATTTTGATTCCAATCAGTGCCGGACACCTATAATAAGCTTGAAGTTTGTTTGCCTTAGTAGCACTTAATTATATTATTTCCTTAAACTGAGTCACCGACAGGCGACACACTTACTTACTTTTACTTATCGGGCTCCCGACCCATCTAGAGTCGTTACAGCCTTCCGTTCCTCTACGATCCCGGGCACGCTGCTTGAAGTTGTGCTCTGGCATCCGCGATAGCTTGGTCTTTGATACGAAGGTTCGGTCGTCCTTGTCTTCTCGAACCTGTGGGCTGATATTCGAAGATCCCCTTAGCTGGAGCATTATTGTCCATTCGCTTCTTGTAGCCGAGCCAATGTAGTCGACTTTTTGAACTACATCCACATCTTGGTACAGCTCGTAGAGTTCGCGGTTGTATCTTTTCCTCCATTCGCCCTCCTCGCACACAGGACCAAAAATCCGCCGAAGTATTTTTATTTCGAAGCAGTCGCAGTATCAGCTCTTCCTCCTCGCTTATCGTCCGCAGCACTCGACGCCATAAAGCAAAACTGACAGGATAAGGGTTCTGTAGCGCATACTTATCGTCCTTCGATTTATGAGTTTTGAACCCAATTGTTTTGCCAAAACGAAGTAGTAACGATTTCCTAGGGTAATTCTTTGCCGGATCTCCACTAGGGTATCATTTGTGGAGTTTATGTTTACTCCGAGATAGGTGAACTCCTTAACTACTTCAAAATTGTTGCTATCAATAGTTACGTTTTGTCCTAGGCGGTGGACAGATTCTTGATTGTTTGTTGATACCATGTACTTAGTCTTGTCCTCATCGTATATCGTCCGCGTACCCCAGCAACTGAATCACCGACAGAAATCAGTGTAAATGCAACGTGGAGCAAAGTAAATAGCAATTTTGAATGAACTGCTGAGCGTTGGTGTTCAGTCCATTCGCTACATACCCCCAGCCATCTTAGACGACTGGGATGCGTACTTTTCTGACCAAGTCGATGTCGCTGTACAGCTCGTAGAGTTCGCTGTTAGATCTCCTCCTCTAAAGCCCGTCAACGCAAACGGGACCGAAAAAAAAGCGACCAAGGAGATCTTCATCCGTCTTTGATAACGTCCATGATTCTGCGCCATAAAGCAGGACTGGGATAATGAGGGTCTTATATAGAGTCTCCTTGGTGTTTCTCGATCAATTGCCTTCTTAGGCCAAAGTAACAGCGGTTGGCAAGTGTAATTCTTCGCTTGATTTCTGATGTGACAAAGTCCCGAACTATACCTCAAAGTTATAGCTGTCTATCGTGACATTCTGTCCGAATCGTCGATGTTGTGTGTCCCTTCTTGTTGACAGCATATATTTTGTTTTGCCCTCATTCACCAATAAACCCATTTTTTCCGCCTCTGTACTGATATTTGAAAAAGTGACAGCTGGCTGTGTTCTGTCAATGATGTCGATGTCGTCAACGTATGCAAGTAGTGACTTTTGGAAAATTGTGCCCCTGGTATTGGCTTGAGAGTTTTGCGCAATTTTCTCAAGAATGATGTTGAAAAAGTCACATGACAGCGCATCACCTTGTCTAAATCCCTTTTTGACATCAAAGGTCTCGGTGAGATTGTTTCCGACCTTTATGGAGCAGCGAGCATTCTCCATCGTCATTTTGCACAATCTGATGAGTTTGGCAGGGATGTCAAAACTCGACATGGCTCTGTATAGCTCGTCTCTATAAATGCTGTCATAGCCGGCCTTAAAATCGATAAACGGTGGTGGGTAAGGATTTGGACTTCTTAAGTTTTCTCTAGGATCTGCCGTAGTGTGAATATTTGTTCGGTTGTGGACTTACCGGGCCTAACATCGCACTGATAGGGTCCAATCAGTTCGTTGACAAATAGTTTCAGGCGTTCACACAGTACGGCAGACATGATCTTGTTAGCGATTTTAAGGAGACTGATGCCTCAATATTTGGCGCAGTTTAGAGGGTCTCCTCTCTTGTGGATCGGGCAAACAATGATGAGGATCCATTCATCAGACATACTTTCCTCTGATCAATTTGTGGGGACGAGTTGTTGTATGCTCTCTACCAAGTCATCTTCCGCTGCGTTGAAAAGCTTGGCAGTTAAGCCGTCCGGTCCTGCAGCTTTGTTGGACTTCAGCTTGGATATTGCTATCCTCACCTCATTTTGGTCAGGTATGGACGGAAGTCTTGGCTTTCATCGCCCAGATTGAATGGTTCATTCTTCCTGACAGCGGAATTTGTGAAGAACAACAATACCGCACACTGGGCGCAGTAGCGCAGTAGTTAGTGTGCTGAACTACTGTGCGAGGGATACCAGGTTCGATCCCCGGAAAAACACAAATTACATCTTAAGGTTTTTTCTAATGCGCCACCTCTCGCGAACGTCTGACAAACATCCGAGAGTATGACTGTCCTGAAAAAGCTTCTCAATTCAGCCGTTCGGACTCGGCATAAAATTGTAGGTCCCTTCCATTCGTTCCAAAAATAGAAACTCACACAAAACGAATGATTGCGAGAAGCTAGGCCTTGGGTGTCTACCGCCTGTTGCGCCGCCTATTTAATTTTTTTTTTAACAGCATACGCTCTGAGTTCTCCACCGCCTCGTTACTGAAGGCTAACGTATCACAAACATGGACGACTGCATGTAGCTGAAGCACGATTGCCATGATCTTTAAAATTACCCTTTATTGTAACTGACACATCCTGGTATGTTCGATAGTACCTATAGTATAGTCAAATCGTTGATCACACCAAAGGCGCATGATGGTCTAACCGTACACCGAGCTAGGTCATCATTGTCCAGACTTATTGACGATTGGTGATCACTGATTAACCTCCAGCCCAAATAGGAAGACCTGGAAAGCTGATATTTTAGAACAAATTTCCTTTTATGGCCAAAGTGATAAGCACTTAGAAGCGGTTTCAAGGGAAATTCGAACTCCAAAAGGGCGAAAGGGGGTCAAAGTTTGTATGGACAAATTCGTATTTTTCATCCGATCGACTTCAAACTCGGTTTGTTCACTCTATATAAGAAATAAAGAAAATCTATTTCCCTAATTTTGGAAATGTTGCTTGGAGCCCGAGTTCTTAGCGACGGGAATGAGGGATTCAGTTCGTATGGGGAATATTTTTTTTCATCCCATCAAGCGCGGCTAAAAGTCTCTTATATGTGCTGAAACTGTCTCATCTTGGGCATGAGTAGCTTATGACTGTTGCCTTGAAATGGACACTTGTGTAAACAATCTGAAGAATGTTCTCATGTCCGTAAATATTGGCCTTGAAATATAATCTCGACTATCGCCCACGTGGTCTATGATCAAATTACATGCGAAATCTCCATGGGCGAATGCACTTACGTAAGTGAACAATAAATCACCGATTAACGGGGTAATTGGATTTAGTCTCGATATCTGCTATAAAACGTGCCATTGAGTCTCACTTTTCCACTGACAACTATAATACTTGTCTTAAATAATATACAAAGATACACAAATCTATTTTGCATCACTTTAACTGAGTCATTACGTAGGTACCTATCTCAGGTTCCAGAAGATGCAGATGTTCTGTAAACATTTGTGAATTTTTATTACCGATTCCGGTCTAATGTGATATCCAAACAAAGCGAGGTGTCACGTTTCACTTCGCTGGCCAAACAAATTAGCAGCACTCTCATCCATGGCATGCCAAAAGTCAATGCCAATAATTACGCATTTTAAATTAAATTAGTTAGTTGTCCGATTTGCAATAACATCTTCGGATTCCTTTGGCTTATATAATCCAATAGTGATCACAAAATGAGTCATCAGAGGCATTTCTATCTTTCGCGCAAGCAAACAAATCGAATGAAAACCTAAGACCTTTCTGCTTCCCCATGCACGGGTGTATGTAAGCATTGGACAAACGAGCTCCAGCTCCAAGCTACCTGCGAATTTTCCTATACCATACCTACAAATCAAACCAGCAGGTAGTTTTGTAGGTTCAAAGAACATTATTCTTTCCCTATGGTGGAACCACGGATGACTCATTCGTCTGGTTGCAATATTTTTTTTTTAAATTAACAATGACTGTGCTCTATAGTACATGCTTACGTTGTAGATCACCGTCTTCCTCCACTTGAACATTAGTCGAATGGGTAGCGATCTTGTGGTAAATAAATTATAAAACAAAAAAAAAATAAAAAATCCATCCGATCCATTGTGGAAGTAGATGTATCTACACATAAACTCACACTGGACGTTTGGCCAGTGTGTCGGCGCGATTCAATCGATGAGTCATCAAATTAAAACACTTTGGCCCCCAAACGAGAGCCCTTTCTTGGTTAAAGCCTCTACCTGCGTTGGTCTGTCTTCTATATCAAGTGGACAATCAGTTAACCAAAGATAAAAAAAATTTAAATCGTTATCGAAAAAGAAGATACAGTAGCACTAAATAGATTATTCAAATTAAAGTTGAGACAAACAATAAAATTAAAACCAACTTTAAGATTAGACATTAACATGCAAACATCAACCGATCGATCAGTCATGATTGTTAAAAAAATGTAAAGGGATAGCGAGTATCTTGAGAATCGGAAATTCTTGAATATTTCGAGATTTATTTTATTAAGGTCGACAATCTTGGATCGTTCTCGAAATTTTTTTTATACCAAAATAAGGAAGATAACACACGCTAAGGACCGGCCACGGACCGGGCGCGGACCGAGAGAACAGAACAAAGATAGTGGTTGCATGGTGACCTAGTTTTTGCGCGTATAGTGTGTTACTTTCTGCTGACGAGTATGAGAGTGCGTGCATATTCAGATACACACTCCGGGGGTGTGATATTGTTTTGTTTTTAAATTTAGAAAGGAAAAAATATACAAAAGCGAGACACAAAGTTGTGTTGTGTTGTGTCGCAATCAATAATGTCGTCATGGATGTCCCACATTTGGGCAAGAATAAATCAAAAAAACGAAGACGAAGAAAATAAAAGTGGTCTGGTCCGCTTAGTGTTGGTGTAAAATGTATTTAGTCATAAATACAATGCCACCGATACGATACCAGAGGAGGTGGCATTTTTATTGTGAAATACATTCAATTAGGGAAGCTCAATTTTAGGTGGTTTATCTACGAGGAGGGTGTGGGAAATTTGGAGCTAATTGCAGATTATGTGGGTTAAGTGTGTCATCAGTTAGGTGGGACGCATGTTTCATCTGAGAGTGTCGTTGCTGATGTGAATCCCAATTGGCCACAAAAGTAAATAAAAATGTTGGACATGTCATTAAGTTTCAGAACATTATAGGTATCAACAACAAGTAGGTATGCCATTTTTGGGGTTGCCTATAGCCTGTATTTAGATTTACTTCGTTAAAGATGCCTTTTACTTACCTTACGGTTGTGATTGATTTAAAAAGTACGTATGCAGCAAAAAGTCGACAGGTCGAACCTAACTTCTTAAAAGTATTTTTATTTTTTGAAACGATTTGAATGGAACTATACAATTTAATAGGGAGTCCGAAAGGGAATTAAGAAGCGTTCTCAGGGCAGTTGTATACCCATCTCTATAGAAAACTAGCTGCAAACGTTGTTCTGCCTAAAATAGTTATTTTAAATATTTCAAGATTTATTTTGATATTTTTGTTCAATTATTTCTTTTAATAGGAATGAAGGCGGATAGCTTCAGTGGTTCAGCGGCCATTATCGGACTTACATATACGCACCAACGTTTTTATATAGGTAATGTAATATAACTGTACCCGCCCTGCTTTGCCCGTGCACATAAGTTGTATTGCTTAGATACCTAATAATGTTCTATCGTAAAATGCGAAAAATGAGAATAAATCGATTTTCTGGAATTTAATTTCTGCGTAAACCTGAAATACAGCAATACGAACAAAACAAAAAAAGAATCATGAGAATCGGCCCAGCGGTTATCGAGTTACAACGTCATCAATTTTCACCCCATAGAAGATCTTATTTGTATGGGAGGTGCCACGCGCCTTTGTCTAATGTTGACCAATCTTCAGAGAAGCACTCCTGGGCCAATACCTAGGATTGTCTGTAAATTTGGGCTCAATCGATTTGGCAGTTTTCGAGATATAAGATTTTGAATGTTTTTTTTTTGTATGGGAGGTGCCACACCCCTTTGTTCAATTTTGACCAATCTTCACGGAAATACTCCTGAGCCGATACCTAAGATCGTATGTAAATTTGAACTCAATCGATTGAGTGGTTTTCGAGATATAAGTTTTTTTTTGTATGGGAGGTGCCACGCCCCTTTGTCCAATTTTTCTTTTTTTTTAAACCCGTACTGAGAAAATACCTTTCCAACAAAGTATAAATCATCAAAATCGGTTCGGCCAATCTCGAGTTATGGGATTACATCGCTTCGGACACTTTCTTTTATATAATAGACTAGCTGAACCCCCGCCGGCTTCGTCAGGCCTTTTATTGCTTTTTACAATTTTCATTTTTTAATTTTTTGGCCTATCAATTGATCACCGTAATTACCGACATTTAAAAACAAATCAACTCAATTGGTTGAAAATTACGGGCGACAGAGGGAAACATAGTTTTGCCACTTTGTTTTATATATATAGAGATAAAATCAATATTAAAAATAATATTTAGTAGGTAGGTATACAATTTTTATTAAATTAATGTATAGTAGAGATTTTATTTTTTATTTTTTTACATACAAAAAAAAGTTAGTTCTCCCAAAAGGGGGAACTTAAAAACTCTTGGTGACTACTATCCTATTTCTGTATTTTAGGGCCGTTTTGCAGTATCGTATCCGTATAGTTTGCGGGAACATTCAACGCATTGATATATTCGATTACTTGGTCTCCTGATAATAATTCCACTCCGAAGAAATGTCTACTTGTTTCCTGCTGAATTGGGCATCTACCCATATAATGAAAGACATCCTCCCTTTCAGCTGCATTGCATATATGTATCACAAAGGACAGGCAGTTCACTCCTACTAAAATTAATTGAATCAATTCTCGAGTGAGGAAGCGAGGAGTAACAACGATTCTCACTAGTTGAGATTGACCCTGTGACAATTTCTGTTGGGAAAATTTTTGTCGAATTTCAGTCTTTTCTTCTCGAAGCTTCATCATTGAGATCGACTCTGTACCTACTGTGTTCGTCCCGAAAATAATTATAGGTATAGGTATGTAGCTTACATTATAACATAATCGAGTATAACTATGACTTGAACTATGACTTGATTCCGACGCCTCACTACACCGCATACCTCTAAATTGCAGATCCAGCTTTTGCAAAAGGTCCTCTAGAATTGGTTTCCAGTTTAGGAGTGTTTTAGGGTGGAGATTCATAACTCGATTCCACAACATTGAGCCAACTCTAGCCAGTCTCCGTACCATCTAGACCTGCTACTAATTGCCCTAAACGCCACTTTTTTGTGTACATCGGCAAGTTCATCCGAGAATCCCAAGCGAATCACCAAAACCATGCGAGAGAGCTAAATGCGAATATCTAGAGGAAGTATTTGCGAATGCACTATATAAATAACTAGCATTTATCCGCGGCTTCGCTTCCATTACAGAAGTACCTACACCTAGTTTGTGTGCTTTTTATCTACGACCCCGATAGGATGAAAGAATTGCTCCCCATGCTGACCCTTTTTCCCGTCGCTAATAACTCGGACCCCAAGTAAATTTTTCAAAATCAGAGAAATTAGTTTTCTATATTTCTTATAATAGAATACACTCACCAAGTTTGAAATAGATCGGTTGAAAAATAAGAATTTTCCATTTGACATTTTGCACTATCTACCTTCTTTAGCATAAAACCAACCTTTTGTCAACACAAGAAATACGAAGATGACTTCCTTTCTATTTTCTAATTAAATGCAACTACCTTCGTAGTCCAGCGTCCAGCGGTTTTCTGACAATTTATATTCCCACGACAATTTTCCCTATCTCCACCCTATACATACCTACAACTGTCTTCTGAAACGACGTCCAAATTGACCATAACTTCTTACTTTCGTTCTCAAAAACCTAACTCAAAATCTCAGCACCCGACTTAAATCCAAACCGCAGTAATAGCCACAAGATGCTACCACGCAATCAGGAAACGTTTCATCATAAATTTTGGCTTATCATTTAATAAGCCTAGATGCAAATGCAATTCCACTTTATTTCTTATTCAGTCCACATGTTTGCAGAGTAGTCCATGTGTGCAAGTCACAATTTTTTATTCGACACATATGTGTACTTAATTGATTATCTTCATTAAGCCAACCAAATTGTATATGAAAAAAAAAACAGTAATCGTCAATTTATTGTTGGTCGTATCTTAAGCGATCAAAATCCCATCTGAATGTTTACACTCCTCTGTCCAATTTTTTGACACATATAATTTTGTAATCTTCTGTGTCAGTATGGTAGAGTATAGAAGCAGTCAACCGAAAAAAGAGCAAACAACTTATTCCAAAGAATAGAAGATAATTAATCTTTTTCTCGTTCGTTTTTAATATTTTTCTTCCTTGCTTCGTCGTTGTTGTCGACCACGACGACTCAACTCAACTCGACAGTATCATATTTTCTCGTTTAGCCCTTTTGGGTGTAGATACGAGAATTACTTGAGATAGCGCAAGAGCTCGTCTCGTACTCGTTTTCAATTCGTACATATCTACATGTGTGTATATTTTCGGGCATCGCAGCTTCCAGCCTCCATAATAACACACATAATGCCCACATATCTACTAAAGTTACAACTCTGAGATACACTGCCACGATATGCCCCAGGCTCAAAGGAGTTTTACGTTAAGTGTAAGACAGGTAGCAATAACAGACGTGCATAACAAAAAAAAAGACAACAAAAAACCTGACAAAAAAAAAAAAACAATCGTCCCCTACACAACACTACACACACTATACACACAATCTGTGCGCGCAAGTGTTTCGGATTAAAGAAGGAAAATAACAAAAAAAAAACCGAAATGACAAATAAAAAATATTGGATACAAAGAGACCAGGCTCAGATAAACAAGATACTGCGTTTCTCTGGCAAAAGGCATAATAAATGGGTTCATGGCGTTCAGCACTTTACCTCCAATCCACTCTATACCTACACCTGAGCTGCGATTTAACCATGTGCTTCGGTTGTAGTTCTGTTTCAATCCTCTGCAGATCAAAAAAGCACCACAACTATAAAGACCATCAAATCGATCCTTCTAAGCAGAAACAGCAGCTAACGTTGACATGAATCCCGATGGGAATCGTCGCAGCTATACATACAAGATACAAACTATTGACTTAACATGCGCAAAGCGTACAAATGATGATATACGTCTGAATGGTTGACAAAAGTATTTACAGAAATCAAATGTATCTATTTCTATTAGACCTAGACGAGCCGAGTTCAGTCTTCTTTTGGTGGGCCGTATGGGCCATTTAAAAGGATTATCATCGCAATTTGAATACACACGCACACAAATTGAATTTATTTAAATTTTCTGGGCTTTTGTTGGTGCGGGCAACACGAATGAAGCCGCGCAGCTGCAGTATAAAACGCGCAGACAATTTGTATGGTAGGTGTGTTGAAATGTTTATTTGATTGACAATGGAGGATTTCCCACCCTGTTAAGGTATTTTCAATACGTAACAGGATCTATATAGACAACTAAGCGATATTTAAAGTGTGAAATGTGAGACTTGGATGTAAAAGGTATAGATAGATGTTTAGTGTAGTAATGTTGATAAATTTATAGGTAGAGGGCTCTCTTTGGTGTTTGGTGTTGCTTAAGAAAATTACATTTTTGGCAAATAACTATGGAAAAGTCTTGTTTTAGACAAAGAAGAAGAAACCTTTCAAAAAAATCACTACACTCCACAAATTTTTGACTTTCATACGTAGATGCTCGCAACATGTACCTTAGATACCATCGATTCCAGGAACTTAAGGGGATTGGAAATTGTAGTTCAGGGGCTATGATTTTGGGGACGATACCAATCAAGTGTACAGACAAAAGACTCCCACTGCATTGAAGATCGTTCACATCAACTATACCGAATGCATTTTTGAACGCGAACGCTTCAAGAAGCTAGTAGTCGTATATCGGCACTTCGGCAGTGACGTACTCCGATGCTCACGCTTTGCCGTAGAGCTCGTTCTGCTTACCCGTACTCCAATGCTCACGGTTTGCCGTTTTGTATTGTGGATCCGACGAGTTATACCTCAGCCTTTGACAAAAAGCACATCACAATATGAAGAAGAAGAGCGAACTCTGTCTATAAGTTATACCAAGATCTGAAGGTAGTCTTGTCGACTACTTTCATTAGCTTGGCGAATGGACTATATAACTCTAGCCATAAGGGAGTCTTCGAGTGAGTCCCTGCCGGAGGCTCAAGGACGGTAAAGAAGACCGAACCTTCGTTTTGAAGAACTGGAAGTATGCCTAAGGTCGCAGCGGTATCACAGAAAGAAATTATGGTACCAACAATCCCGAATTGACGACGGCTATGAGCGCTTGCGATTAGTGTCTCCTTTTACAGGATCTTCTTCAAGCCTGAATGAAATCTTCAATAAGATTTCCTTATTTTCAAGGATCAGACCTAGAATGGCGATTTGCTATTCCACGAAAAGCGATATATTCCTAGTGCCATATGAAATCACAGTTCCAACATGACGGGATATACTTACGTGCTACGTAGCACACACTTAAGGAGACTACTTAGTCAGCCCTAAAAATCATGTGATGGTTCTTACTGGCTCTGCAAAATGCTGATGGCCGAGCAGATGACTTCATTACTATTAGGAGCGACACGGAATCTACTTGTATACGCAGCAGATTTGGCCCACCACAGACAAAAATTCCAACTACTACGCCAGTGGTTTCGCTTGTAAAGGTTGGGCCAGTAGTTTCTTTTCAAATCACAGGTTATTTTGACACTAACAGCTGTTTCCCTCTCGAAATCTTTACAGAAAGTCAGTATCATACCTCCGCGGAATGAAATGAGTGGCTTTACGCTTGAACAACTTTGGGAAATATTGAAAACTTATTTCCAAAGTGAGTGCTGTGTAGCCCAAACAGAGCGTTTTTTGTAAAGAAGTTTTTGGCCGAAATGAAGCACCAACCGCGCCTGCTGTACGCAAATTTGTGTAAAAAGTTCGTGAGACTATGGTATGCTCAGCGTTACCGATGGACAATTTGAAAATGTCTCCAAAAAATGTCGCCCGACCCAAAAAATGCGTCCCATCCAATTTAACGAAAAAAAGCTTTAAATTATATAGTTTAAAAAAAAGAGAATTTATTTTCTAAATGAAATAAATGTTAAGTAAAAAAAAAAAAAAAAACAAATAAAGAAAAAATAACAGTTCATGTCGAGAGTTCTTCTATGTAGCGTGTGCGTTAGTCTCGCAAAAACTCAAAAACGACTAAATCGATTTGGATGATTCTTCTTTTGATTTGTTGGTCTTTACTCAGGGGTAGCTTTTAGGAGAATCTTTGTTAATGGCCCAAAGGAGTTTTTGGGAAGTTTGGTCAATATTGAACAAAGGGGCGTGGCACTTCTCATACAAAAGATTTGTAAAAATCTTATATCTCGAAACCCACAGAATAGATTGATGCCAAATTTTAAGAAAATCTTTCGACGTCATAGATATATCTCAAAACCGAATAGATTGAGCTCAAATATTGAGAAATTCTTTGTTATTGGCCTGAAGGTGTTTCTGTGAGATTTGGTAAAAATTGGATGAGGGACGTGGCACCTCCCATGCAAAAAAACTGGATTTCAAAAGTTATAAGACTGTAAACATTGATGCGCATTGTCAATACAAATTAGATTAGGGTGCGATTGGAAATCGGGAATGGCACGACCCATACAAGTTATTTAAAACACTATAGCTTTAGCTTTGAAATTTGGTAAATTGACCTCAATTTTTATATGTAAATAAAAGGCATTGAATGCATTTGAATACGAACGAGTTTCATTTAATCACCAAATGAAACTTAAACTGTAGACAGTGCGGCCAATATTGCCGATCTCAATGAACTGGAGTTGGAAGGTTGATTGGGATTCATAATCGCAGAGATAAGTTTTAGGTGTTACGAAGTTCACCGGGTCATCTAGTAGATATGCAAACATGCGAAGAGTTATTAAAGAAGAAAACACGCAAATATGTATTTCTTTTTTCAAAATTGTTGGGTGTTATTTGAGAAATAAATTGAAGTTTAGAAAATGCGTCCCAATGTCGCCTGAATTTGTGAAAGGGGTCCAAAATACGCTTATTTCGAATTGTGGTCGCCACGCGTCCCGACAGAAGAAAAGTCGCCATTTGGCGACTTATGTCGCCCATCGGTAACACTGGGTATGCTAGTGGACAACGCACTCATGGTCCCCGTCGTTGTACGGTCCGCACAGACGAGAATGTGGCTGTTGTAGTCGGAGTGTGGGACTCAATTCACGAACATCAACTCGCCATCGATCTCAACAGCTCAACATTTCACACACTAGCATGAGCAGAATTCTGCACAAAGATCTCGGATCATTCGCTTACAAGGTCAAATTGAAGGCGAACGACCATCTGCTTCGTTATCGCTTCGCAGTTTGGGCCTTAGAGTAGCTTGAGTTGGACAACGATTTTGGGCGAAAAATCATCTTTTCTGTCGGGGCGCATTTGGATTTGGACGACCTCTGGTTCATGCAAGATCGCGCGCCATGCCACACAGCCCATGCCACAATCGATCTTCCCAAATTGTGTTATCAGCCGTCTTGGCGATGTCAATTGGCCGCCTCGGAGCTTCGATTTTACCCCTTTGGACTTTTTTTTTTGTGGGGAACCGTGAAGGACTGATGTTATACCAACAATCCGAAAACGATTCAAGACCTTAAGGTCAATCATCCAAGCAGTCCGTGAGCTACAGTCCGAAACCATCAACAATGTCTTGGAAAATTAGAGTGACAGAATGCGCTACTTCGAAGCCAGCCGAGGCAGCCACTTGAGCGACGTTGTGTTCCATAATTAATGGGAATACAAATACATATTTGCTCTTACTAATAAACCCATACAAAATTTAATTTTGTTCATTTTATCGCATTTTTAAAAAGAAACTTGTATTTGGCCCACCCGCCCCTATGTTCGTGAGCTGCGGAAGAGTTTTCTCCTTCTTTCAATGGGTTGTAGGTGTAACTATCAATAGGGCACTATTAATCTTGGAAAGAGCTGGTTGTTAGGTTATTGCCAATGGCTGTTTCCGGAAAATGTTCAAGTACCTACACTAAGAGAAGTTCCTTACAACGCTTTTTCGAATCTTTCGAAATGGGCTAATAATAGTGAACTAGGAGTCGGAATAAGTCTTCTTACCTAGTTTTCTGAGCGTTCCCTTACTTGATTCAATTTGGCAGCATCGTAACGTGACCATTTATTTTTTGGCAAAAAGCGGCGGGTTTTTTGAAGCTAAAAGCGGGCGTGTTTTTGCGGGTTTGACGGGTTTCACTAAAGTAGATTCTGACCTGAAATTTCGTGCAAAATAGTAGAAAACAGTTTGCGTTACATTATTTTTTAATTTTTATATTTTTCGGCATCTCGGAGTTGGTGTGTCTCTCTTTATCTTTATAAATTTTACCGTCGTATTTACAGAGAATGTCTATGAAGAACATTGGTTGTTTCTTTGATTCATGACATTTGCAATTTTCGCGCACTTGTGACAACTGAAGTTGTTGTCTACGCAGCTTAGATCTGCCATCAGGGTTGTTATTATGTTTTTAAATTAAAAAATCTTCAAATGTAGTGAAAAAAAGGAGTAAAGAAAATTTCTAAGAGAATTAAATTCCAATTTTTTATCAAAAAGCGGGAAAATGGTTGTGGTGGCGGGTGGAGGGTTTTTAGGTAAAAAAGAGGGTAAAACCCGCCAAAAGCGGGTGAAATGGTCACAATAATGCATGATTCGAAACATGATCTTTTTAAAACTTTTGCATCCTAGGTCTATCTGGCTTCAATATATTTCGATCTATAATAAATTCGTATAAAAGAAGCAGTATCATAAAGTGTGCCTATTTATGGCTCCACCTGGCATTCGATTTTTTTTTTTTAAACAGCAGAATTGTATCTATATCTTCCTTGGAGTTTATAACCTCCCTATAAACATCTACACTCCGTATTCGCATCACAAAATGTTATTATTATTTGCAAACACACATTGATTGCACAGTAGCTCAAGGCTCGACTCGATACTGTACGTGTACAGGTTTTCATCGGTAGCCCATCATCGCGTATAGAATCCCCCAGTAAAATTTCTATGTAATTACAAATAATGATAAACTATTCGCATCAATATAAACGCCTAGCGTGTTGCATATACCCATAAATATACCTACGTCATGTGAAAAGCCAACCATAGCCAGATGAGCTCTACTTGAGATAATAATCTGACTTCGATCTCATACTGGATGTTCAATTGCGGAGGCCTATACCTACATACACGACGAGTGTAATTTGCTTTGGCTTCTCCCTATAGTTATACTATACAAATTGATAAAGTGTGTCTTCTCTATACTAGACATAGACAACACCACCAGCAACTCAAGGTACCTAACCTACTAGTTAACTCTTTCGTTGGCTCCAATATGCAACTGGTGATTGGATAGATATCCAACACCTGCTCCTCTTAACTATAGATCGGATCGCTTGTGTTCCTATGGAGGCTTTGAAAAAAAAAAAAAAATCAAACTGGTTGGACTCGTGAGATGATGGCCTGGCCTGGCCAACCTAACCTAACCTAACCACTCTTCTCTAGTTTCTGATATACACAATCGACGGGCATGCATAAAAGTTCCAAGCGGTCGGAGGCGCTATAATAAATCGAACAATGATGAGACGACTAAACTTTATCTGGCCAAGTGTGTCCCAACTCGCAGTCGCTCCATATCGGTTTCCCTTTTAGAAGGAGCTTTTCGCTTTTCTTTTGTCTGCTCGAGGAACAGCTCCGCTCCGGCAGCTCCTTTACGATCAAATGTCATTCACTTGCGGTTATTGGATTATGGAACTGTACTTAACCACCATTTAATGTGAGCGCAATGATGCGTGCCTAATGAAAAGGGTTTATTCGCCATGAATAATTCCATTAACCGTCCATTTCAGAGTCCGTTTCGAAAAATCAACATAAAATCAAGAACAAGACTTGCAACCAGAGAGGGAATCGACCGAAATCAAGTTTTTCTGGATTTCGATTTGTGATCTGGCTTTTGAGCCCTTTGGTCGATTAGGGAGACGTAGACGCGACTCCCATCTGAAAGTGATTTAACACCTGCAGCAGTCATAATGAGTTCGTAATGGAAGACCAGTAGCAGTAACGCGAAGCAGTATACGAGTATCAGTGTATAGCGGGCGACAAGGTAAATTAAGTGCATCACATTTGGCTGGTTTGGGGCTATAGAAGCTGTAAAATCGAAAAAGATTTCGAGTTCCGTTGCGCGGTATATACACCCGTTGGTATAGATAAGATACACACAACAAAGATAGATGATGGGTGAGGGTATAAATATTTTCTAACCCTATTTATAATCTTTGCATTATATGAGAGGATATTAGAGGATAGAGCTCGTTTTGTATTTGTGTGTGCAGGTTCTTGAAAGGTAATCCGCCACCTGCCTTACGCAATTAAGTTTCATTAGTATAGAGGAGTGGCCATTAGTAAGGGCCGAAATCTCGTCAAATGGACGCTTCTAACGCACCTCAGGGCATTGTTTTGAGTCTTTTTTTTTATAGCGTTCCTTGAATGAGGTCAAATGGGTACACATCTGGCAAAAGATGATGGGAGGAGTATTAAAGTGAAGATGAGTGAACGTAAACTGAAATTATTGACGTTATGACTTTATTGAAACAATCCCAATAAAAGAGTTGAAGAAAAAGAAGGTAGTCAAATGGAAGGAAACAATTTTTTTTGTATGGTATAGTGGGCCTTATACGCCTTTCTTAAATTAAGAGTTTATACTTACTTACTTACTTAGATGGCGCTACAGTCCGGGGTGGACCTGGGCCTCAACCAACACGCCACTCCAGTTAGCACGATCTTTGGCTATCCGCCTCCAGTTGCGCAATCCAAGTTGGTTGAGGTCCCCTTCCACTTCTGGGCGCCACCTAAGGCGAGGTCTTCCTCTACTGCGTTGTCCCTCCGGGTTGGACTGTTTTGAAATGCTTATAATTTTTTTATTTTTAATGTCTTTTTTATATTTTTTTTTGCAGATAATAAAAAATTTCATAATGTTATCATCATTTTATTATGTTTTCGGACGATCAATTATTGCAAAGCAAAGAAAATACCGTCAGCATTTTAATACTGCGACGGCTCCCAGTTCAAACATGATAAGAAGCTTAAATAAACAGAGCTGCCGAATTTGCCGTACGGAAAATCCGAGAGCGAAATTTACACCCTCTGCATTCACTGTTTGGTGTGGAATTATGGCTGATAGAGTTATCGGGCCATATATTTTCGAAAACGAAACAGGTGATCCAGAAACCGTCTCTGGGGTAGTATACCGGACAATGTTGAGACATATTTTACGTCCGGTAGTTCTCAATAATCCTGGGATATGGTTCCAACAAGATGGAGCTACAGCTCATATCGCGAGAGACACAATGGCGATTATTCGAGAAATTTTCGATGACCGCATAATTTAAAAAAATGCTGATTTCGCGTATCCACCCCCAGATTTGACGACCCCTGATTTTGTTTGTGGGGTTTCTTGAAGGAACGGGTTTACGTCAACAAACAACAAAATATTCAGGAACTAAAGCAGAACATTCGAACAGAAATTGCCAAATTGGAGCCAGAAACTTTGCTCAATGTAATGCAAAATGTCTTAAGAAGAGTCATTCACTGCCAACAGGAGAATGGAGGTTATTTAAAGTATGCCAATGTTCACACTTAGCGTAAAAAAACTTAATAACTTGTACTTTAATTTAAAAAGAAAATAAAACAAAAAAAAACTTGAAAAATAAAAAAAAATATAAGCATTTCAAATCAGTCAGTCCAAGTTGGCCCGCACGTATTTCCACATCACTATAGATTTGGGCTACAAATATTGTTCGGTGGAGAAATAAAAAAAAAAAATAAAACGCAAAGTGAAACGTTAATTAAAGTCAAACGCAAATCAAGGTGATCCACATTTTTTTCCTCTTAAACGGCTAATCCGATTTTGCTGAAATTTCGTGTATCGACTACCAAAGATAAATACCTCCAATCAGCAAAATAAGAAATGTTGAGGAGATACAAAAAACTGAATATTTATTAAAGTTTAACATTTATGTAAAAAAGTTTTTTAACCCAATGCTTCTTTTTAGCACGGATTCCTATTAAAAACATTTTTTTTCATTTTTTTTATGTAATTTAATAATTACAGCAGATAGAAGGTATTTCTTTTTTTAGCGGGTTGCTGATAGGAGGTAGTCGTGGTAGGCATTACTGTTGAAAATTCTTTAGTTAAACGAGTTTCAGGGATTTTTTATAATTTTATTAAGAAAACACACTTGAATCTAAAGAATTTAAAACATAGGAAAAGGATAAAAACTTAACATAATTAATTCAGTCAAAGGGTATTTTTTTAAAAATAAAAGTAAAACGTAACTTTTATAATAATCGACAGTTCGAATCAAAAAGTGAAATAGCAATATTTATTTTTTAACGAAGTTTTGAATAAATATTAGGTGCGTTTTTTTGGCTATTCTATATAGGCTTAGAAAAATAGTTTCATACAAATCCAGGCTAAAGCATTTGGACATAGACACTTATAGACATATTTCTTATCACGATAAAATAAAAGATAAAAGCAATTATCCAGTATTCGACGTTAATTAGTTAATAAAATAAAATAAATTAAATATCTTTATGGTTGGTATGGTAACTGATCGTAAAAGTGTCGACAATCTTCAGGAATAACCTGCTTAAGTTGCTGAAGATGAATCCTTTTCTGCTTTGTGATGGGAATTTGGTTTTTAAACAGTTGAGGAAAATTTACATCGATATTTTTGGGTCGCATAGCAAAGACCTGCCCTTCGTCATCACAGTACAGTTTGAACTTCAAGAGCCCATTTTCATATTGGATTGCTCGCGGGTTTGTTGCAGTGGGGTTTTTTTCATGGTCGTATTGAGGTGTACCTACAGGTGTAGTCTTTTTTGTAAAGATTTGACTTCACAGGCTAATGGATTCATGCTTGATTCTTTTGATATTTTAATATAGTCCGAAGGTAAATAAATATCGCGATTAATTTTCGATCTATGTATATAACTATGAACTGAATCACTTTCATTTTGAGTGTCTTTTTCTAATATTTTTTGTATGATCGTCAATTTATGTTGCACAGAAAAGTGTAACAAATCATTAGACAGTGTTATTTCTATTTTGGTAAGTGCATCTATCTGAGTATATTATTATCGGTAGCTGTTTGGAAAGGCAATGGATTTCGATGTAGTTAATAGGGCAAGAAACAAAAGTAGAACAAGTTCAGTATCGACATAAGAAAATTAGTATCAAAATTAGTATCAAAAACTGTGAAGTTATGACACGAACATTTTGTTTTGTAATAAACGGAGCAAAGATGAACAAATTTTAACTGCTTGCAAATCTATAGTTGAAGCAATAAAAAACCATTCATAGCCAAAAACCTTCGCCGTACAAGATCGATGACAACTTTAAACTGAGCAAGTATCACTCTGATCATTTTTAGTTTGATATAATGATTTAATTTTTTGATTAAAAACCCTTTTTAACGCTTAAGCAGTTTTCATTGTTTACTTGGCATTCAATTTTGTAAAACTGATACAGCTCCACAGTATGAAAATAATTTCACATTTGAAAAATCAAAATATGAATAAAGTGGAGTGTCAACATATTATGATAATAATGTGTGGCACCCATAATGCTACAAAATGCGTTTCAGCCCGATGTGGTGAGTGGGCTCAATTTTCCTAGAGAATACACCTTGTTATCAAAAATCATAACCACTGTTTTTGGTAGTTTTATTATAAATTTCAGTTCTAACGATTATTATCGTTTGAATTTTCAACAGCTTGTAAGGAATAACGTGTTGATAGGTGGTATTCAATAAGGTATAAATAAAAATTCAAACATAATAATACCTTCTATCAGCAAGCATTAACTAAAGGATAAATTCTTCGGAAAACTTTAAATACAATATAAATATCTTCGATTGAAATAACAATAAAAACAATAACGCTACCTTTGTAATAGTTTACAACGATATTAAGTCGTTAGTAAAAGAAAAACCAAGGAAAACCTGTTTCTCGAGCACTTTTGAATGGCATAATACTTTTGAAACTCACGCCAAGATGATAAGTGGTTTGTTTTAATTTGACATTTCGGATAGGTTTACCCACTAAGGTGGAAACACAATACCTTTAAACGACGCAGAATTTAGTTGCGCGAAAAGTTGTATGTATCGAAATGTGAAATTTGAAAAAAATGCTGATAGGAGGTATTTATCTTTGGTATAGTCGGTATGCGTTTATGTGGGTCCCCAAATGGTGTAAATTCACAATTGGACCCGGTAGATGGCGCTACAATTGATTTCTCTTTCCTGGACCGAATTTGATCAGATTTTTTGTGTGTGTTTGAGTAGGTTTCCAGATATGATGTGGATTCACAATTGGATTCGGTGCAAGGTGGCACTGCGATTTAGTTTCAGGAATTTTATTTGTTTCTTCCCAAAGAGCTGGACCAATTTTGATGAAATTTTTTGTTTTTGAGTGAGTCCCTGAATTCACAATTGGACCCGGATCGTTACTATCTATAGGTATATAATAAAAATGGTGTGAAGAATGTATACCTATAGTATTTCATCAATTGAGACCGACTGGGCCGATTTGGCTCAAATTTTTTTCAGTTGTTCGTAATTGCCAAGAGAAGGTTTTTTTTTTATTTTGGGAAAACCCTCCGCAAAAGTCGGGAAATTGAAAAAATTGAAAATTGATTTTTTGTATGCAATTTTGTGTGTAATTCTTCTGGAATGGCTTTTCGAATGTAAAAATAGAAAATTCTTAGTGGAAAACTCAGAATATTCCGGAAAAATGAAGGGTGTGGCACCGCAAGTACAAAAGCAATCGGCATCTTATATCTTAAAAAACTGCCCTCAATAACCACTGGGCCGATTTTCATGATTGTTTTTTTGTTTTGTTCGTATTGCTGTGTGTCAGGTTTAGGCAAAAAGAAAATTCAAAATTCGCATTTTTAGCATTTTACGAAGGAGCATTATTACCTAAAACATAAGCAATACAATTCCTGTGCACGAGCAAAGCCTTCCCGGCTTTACAGCCATTAAAGTATAAATTTTTTGCTCCAAATGTAAAAATTTTATAAGGAAGACCGAAGTAGAGCCTCATTACTAAACAAAATTTGACGATAAAAAAGTGGACCGCCTTTCAACAGTTTAAGCGTGAAATCACTAGGATTGATCGACTTTTGATTTGCTTGATACTTAAAAAAATAAGAACTGGAGAAATGAACCATAAGTACTCCATTCGTCCCAAAAATAAAACTCACACAAGCGAATGGTTGTGAGAAGCTGGGCCTAGGCTGCCTAAACGGTCCTGTTAAGAAAACTATTTATTTTTTTTTTATTAATTTTACCTCTGTGTCCACAAAGTGGGCAATTTTGACATCCGAATCCGATGAAGTAATGGTATAAGTTTAGTAGGGCGGAGTTGTTCCCTGTTACTCTTCACATCTTTGAGGCTTTGTTAATGTAGACAGTTGATCACTTTCAAGTTAGGCCTACTTAAGGTTTTAAGTTTAAAATTTTTGTAAACAATAAGAAGTTCAGTCGGGGTTCAAGGAGCGACAGTTCATTTCTAAATAAATAAAAAAACCAACATTATAAAGGCTGGCTGAGGAACTAATAAGTGGTCCATCCAAACAACAATCCAAAGGCATGGCTATCGAGCATTTTTGGACATAAACTAGAATTATTATAACCACACATGGGCTGGGCACATCTAATCCCACTAGTATCTAATAGAGTGCATTTTATTATATCTTCCATAATCTAAGGACTATTAAAATGGACAAACGGTATCTTTCTTGGTCGAATCAAAAAACTAAACTAATTTTATTATCTCGACGAGTGTTCATTTTCTCACAGAATTTCAAAGAAAAGTAATGATAGCGTGTATGTATCGTATACATAATTACCTTAATCATATAGAGACAACCCCAAATCGAGAGAAAAAAAAATCCAGAAGCAACATCAATGCAATTCCCCAAAAATTATAATGATTACATTTGGTCACTATCGTCATCAACGTGTAGTCGTCGTGCGTCGCCAACGTCCTCAACATCATCATTAAGGTCCACTTGATTGCAATCATCATGAGATGAAGTGTGGTTAAGCTTCTATACATGCATTGCATGGATTCTGCATTTATTTTTATTTTCTTTAAGTCATCATCTCTTACAAGTACCACCACCACTCTTCTCTTGGTCATCCTGAAGACACACTAATTTTCGGTTCACACTTCATACGCCATGTTCCTGTTGTTCTTTTGAGTTAACAATCATTTGTTGATGTCGTTGACGAAGACGATTTTGTGTAACTTTCCAGTAACGGTAAACTTATGAAGGTATAATTTTTTACCTTCATGTCCAAAGGTACATCAGGTAAAGGTACTATGAACAAAGTGGATGAAAGATTACCCACTTGCTTGTAACCTGACTATAGATGGATTGGCATGGAGTGACGCACGCGCATAATAAATTAATCGTTGCTTCTGAAAACTCATGAAGTTGGTTATGTTTTATGTGATTACATAACGTTGCAACGTACGAGTAGAAAAAAGATTGCAAACAGTACGAGTATGACAGTTTGGAATTTCACTTGTTAACTTTAGTAAGTTGATTATAAGTTTTTGATGATGAAAAGTGTACCTTATCCTTGTCTGTTGTAGTTTGTGGTCGAAATTTTTTACAATTGAAGACTTTTTTTATAGACTTAAAGCTTTTTGAACATTCTGCTATTAAATCTGTTTAGTTGATTTTCAGTTATTGTGTCAGATACAAATTTCTACAAACACAGCGAATGTCTAAACGGCCTTTCTTCAGTTTTGAACAGTTGAATGAAAAAAAATTTGATGAAATCGTAAAGCTATTTGTTGAAAAAAAACTACATACATAGCTATTTTAAAAGCCAAAAATTTATTAGAGAGGGAACTTGTGAAAAAATCAAAAATAGCTTCTCAAGCGAAACTACATTTTAGCTGCTCTCCAATTAGCTAAATCCAGCTAGTTTTTGACATGGATTGGGTTGTAGATATATCTAAGTGTCACTGAAAACAACTGTTCGTTGAAAATAACTTCCTTCAAAAATCCATCGACGCGATAAAGTGATATAATTCTCGTTGCGCTTTCTTTTTTCCTTGTCTGTTATTCTTTGATCTAAAATTGTTCACTTCTAAAGGACTCCTCATCGAGGTATTCATTGAAAAAACTCATCTTTATTTAACACACAACAACACAAAAAGTCAACAGAAAAAAAAACCAAAAAATCTGTCAAAATTTAGCTTGAGCAAATGGGCCGAACCATTAATATACAAGACGTAATATACAAGATCAACTGCGTGGGTAACGCCACTGAAAGTTGTGACCTTTGTTACAACCAACCATCGGTCGGACATCAAATCAAAAAACGGTGGAAAAACGGCACTCGCAAACCATACCATCCAAGCGAACCACAACCCGGATTTCGACAACGCAACTGTGCTGCAGACGGAGAGACATACCTCAAAACGGTATACGCTCGAGACGCTACACATAATTAACAACAGGAATAACATGAACAGAAAACAGGTCATCCAAAACTTTATTTTATTTTTTGTAAGTTTAATGTTCTTTTTCCATATTTATATTGTCAATAACCAATGTTTCCCAATAAAGAACCCCTGAAGAAGGCAGCAACCCCTGCCGAAACGTCGGGAAATCAAATGAAATAATCGAGTTTCATTCATCTACTTATGACCAAAAAAGCCGACGGAAAAATCTTCCAAACATTATCACGAACCATTAATGGGCTAAATTTTGACAGATATAATATGAAGTACAGTCTGAAATGAAAATTTGATTTTTTAGCTGAAGCAACGTTCCGCTTGAAGAGAATTTTTAATGGGAGCTAAAATTTAGGTCGACCAGCGAACTAAGCTTTTAGAAGAATGCAGCAGAAAACTGATACGCCTCCTGGAAAAGTTGAGAGAGCTCGATTTCTATATAAGGCCTCTTTTCATTATTAAAAAATATACGATTACCCACGAATTCTTAGCCGCAGTAATTTTAAACATTGGTAAAGAAGTACAAATTATTAAACATTTGTTCCGCCACTTTTCAAAATAACACCTCTACCTCGAGAATGTAAACTTTTCTAACATGCTATAACTTTTTAAACGCTCACAATAGCGATGCTGAATTTTACATAACGTTATAGAAGGTAGAATAATTGGACAACTATTTTAGGACGTTTTCATTTTAGTCCAATGACCTTATGCATATATTTTTTTGCTATAAACGTTTTTATGCGACTTCTTTTCATAAATAAAAAAATGCAAATCGTATTGATTTAAAATTGTGTAGCTATTTTCATTAATTCCTTTAAATTCATTTTCATGGCCCGTTTATCCATTAAATGAACCGCGGGTGTAAATGGACCCTCCATAACTTGCGATTGTCCTCCATCGACTCTAAATCTACCTAGAGGATTTCTGCTGAATGGTATAGATTCAATAGAACATCTTGTGATTCTGGTTAGGGACATTCGTTTAACATGACCAAACCTCCGAAGAATAGACCACTCCGTCCGGAGAAGTATAGCTGCTCGAATTTGAGTACCGCATGTATTCTGGTGTTTCTATTACAATCTCTACGGGCCACACAAGCAATATAACGGTGGAATCTTATTTCTGCGGCTTTTTCTTTTGGTAATTACGCAAATCTCATGAGTCATGACCAGACCATAGCTATAAGAGTTGGAGCAAACGCCAAATTAAAAACTGACAAGTTAGCACCAATGTCAAATAGAACGACCAAGCTCTCTTAAAATTAATCCAGCCTGAACAAAAGAAAAGTTTAGCCTTGCTCCTTCCTCCAGATCTTCCAATTCGAAACGTTCTTCGCCAAGACTATACGCTGTAACATCCAGTCCATATAAGTAATGGATATGAAAGGAGACTAAATGCACACTTTTGCCCGGACCAAAACCGCACTTCTCATCCCCTAATTTTGAATCGACCACAGCTCTTCAACGCGTTTCCAGCCCCTTTTAAAATATTTTTTTGGCGACACTTTAAATTGATTTACCCCTATAATTAGAGCATTCCTTTTATCCCCTTTCTTGAAAAGGGGCACAGTCATTCGAATGGTTCTTTGGAATATTGCCTACCACCTTAAGCCTCTTAAAATTGTTACCATTTAATACAAATTCATATACCAGAGGTCGGGGCAAGGATTCTGGAGGCCCCAACCAACATTCAAAAAACGAACTTCGTCTCTTTAGGCGATGATACAGGTCAAATGTCCGGTGCTGGTGTCTTCGTGGAAATTGACTACATTAATCTTCACTAGGTACTCGTTAGGCAAGCATGCCTCTGTTTTTCAAGCGGAGATCTATGCTATCGTAATGGCTGCCGAATATGAATAGGTGGCGGGGACGGAGTATCTTATCTGCGTCTGTAGCGAAATTCAAGCTTCGCTTAAGCCTTACTCAACCCTGTTACCCGTTCTAAAATAGTACGGGAATACAAGGACTCTTTGAACTCGGTCGCAAGGCTGAACTCTTTTGACTCTCGTATGGGTCCCAGGTACACTGGGATTGCTGGAAATGAGATATCCGTTGAAATTGCTAAGCAAGTCTCAGAGGATACTTTCTCGGGATCAGAACCTGTGCTGGGTCTTCCTGCGTCCTCGGTCAGGGCTTCCATTGACGATTGGGTCTCAAACGAACACTATTGTTTATGGCAAGGCTCTACAGGATTTGGGCAGACTAAACGCATGCTCTCAAAAGTCTGTGAGAAGTCTGCGTCAGTTCTGCTGTCTCTCAGTAGAAATTACTGCAGAAAACTTATTGGCGTTCTTACGGGGCACTTCGCTTTTGCTAAGCATCTTAGTGTGATAGGCTTAAGTGATACCACTGTCTGCGACGCTTGTGGAGAGGGCAACGATACTTCGGTTCATTTCCTTTGTTATTGTCCTGCCTTTGCTCGGATCAGGTGACAGATTTTTGGCACTGATGTGGCGAGTGCTGATACTGTAAGCTCCTCATTGCTGAAGTGCATTCTCTGAAAGTCCAAGAAATTCCAGTAAAATTGGTAATAATGGATTAGCTTCCTGGTAGTACAACAGTTGAGTGCTCCGTGAAGTGTTTCCTAACCCGAAAAAAAAAATACTATATGCGCTTATGTTTCTCGACCTTTTATTTCCAGTCTTGTATGGCCTATTTACCTGTATTTGTAAAAATGCTCTAGGACTCATTTCAGCTCAGAAATTACTCTAATAAAGTTCAGCTTCATTGAATAGCTCCCATAGGTAAATATATTTTCCAATTCTTGCTGGCAGAATTTTAAAATTTGTATCATGCGTTTTGGATATCGATAATAATAACAGCAACCTTCGAGACCTTTTAGCGTACAAAAAAAGTTCTATGCAATAGCGTATTGAAACCTCTTTAGCCGATGATATTGATAACAACTATTATTATGCCTACGATAGGTACGTGAACGTGCCTTCTTAATTACTTCGCTTTGGATCTTGATTCTTTTTTTTTTTATGAGCGCACATTCGGAAGCACAATTTCTTCGCACATTTTAATCCGAACCAGGCACTCTGTCGTTACCATTTTTGTTCCTCGTTGGTGTATTATCGTCTGGGTCATAAAAAAAAGAATAACTTATCAGGTGTGTGCGCCCGACTGCACGTACCAAACGAAAGAAAATACACTCGTTGACAATTCCGCGTGCGCATTTGTCCTAGTGTTGGTTCGGATAAAAGCGCACTTTGCAGACAACAGAGAAGCCGATTTTAAATGGCGGTGTTGGGTGGCAGTGATTACGTTATGATGATGACTTTAATGTGTGGCTTTTAGCTTGATGGACTTAATTAAAAATAAAAAAAAAATAAACAAAAGGTGGGTTATGCCTTATAAAGAAGATTTACATCTAGCAGGGAGATCATTGCACTCTCGTGTCTGGAATAATGACGAACTTTTTTATACCTATGGATATGGCAATGGAAATGGATTAGATATGCAAGTTTGGTCAGTAGTTGTGCGGTGACATCTTCGGATGCATTTTGAAATGTTTTTATTGAATTGATTGTAAAAGCTTTACCTTATTGGAGATGAAGATATCTTGGAAGAGTAGCTGCCAAATGGCCTTAAATTTGATTATAAGACACTTTAAGTAGTCAGAGACTAGAGTTAAATATTTTTGGTTTTCCTTTTTTCACTGTCTTTATTATTTGTTGTCAATCTATTGTCCTGATGGTAGACAGATTTTTAAATCACATTTATCTTACAAAACAGTTTGTCCTGACTAATTGGCGAATGGAGATGAACAGGGTGGGCGTAAATGGTAAGGGTTAGGAAGCTGATACAGTAAAGCCTCTGTAATTGGGATTTGGGACTTCGATGGGCGCTGTCCCGATTCGGAGGTTTCCCAATTATAGAGGCAATACAAAAATCCAAACTACCCAAGAATGAATGATTTTTTTTTTAAAACAGATTATGGAATGCCTTATTTATATCGTTTAGGTACTAGAATTAATTAAATAGAAATTAAATAAGATTTAAGGTCAGTTTCAAATGTTCCTGAGAGAGTTTCGGATAGTTAGGTATCAGACACAACGCTATCCGATAGATAAAGCTTGCTGATATTTTTTTATTTTTTTTCTGTTTTATCGTCAACGTCTCTCATAAACTAAATGTTGCGAAAATGAATCAGCCACTAATTATTGTTTAACCGAATGGCAATGCTGTTTTTATCGTTTCGATTCGCATGTCATTTGTTTGTAATTTAACATGAATAAAGTTTAAAAAAAAAAAATTACTGAAAATTCCGAAATTCATCGTCAAGTGTTTCAAAATAATTTGGTCTTGGGCAAAATACTCTGTTCCTACGGGGACGTGTCGTGTTCTAAAGGTTCCAAATAAATCCATATTAGGACACTTGTGACTACAATTTACGATCGTCAACGAAAAAATGCTCTGAAATTATATTTTTTCCAGCCGCTTCAAATAAATATTTGCTTATCTTTCAGATAAAGGCTTTAACTGCCACTTGAACTGGCTGATAGAATATTCGAAACTTTATCCGTCAGATATCACTATCCGAGACTTTTTAAACCAAAAGTTGAAGTTTATCTGGCAGATAAGTTTTTTATAGGCTTCTAGGTTCTAGGAAAGTTAAGTGTAATTCCAGTGTATCGATTGTAGAGGGTGTTTTGTGCATGCAAATTCTCATGGCTGGCAAAATGGTTCTCCCGACTGGTAGATGTCCTAATTGAAATTATAGTGTATCCCAATTAGGATGTTTTAATGTACATATTTAAAAAATAAAAATTTCCTTTTATGGCCAAAAACGATTTAGGAAAATTCGAACTCCAAATACTTTCGAAAAGGGGGCAACTTTTGTATGGGAACATTTTTATTTTTCATCCAATCTCTTTTAAACTCGGTTTGGGTACTCTATATACGAAATAGAGAAAACCAATTTCTCCAACTTTGGAAATTTTGCTTCGTGCACGAAATATTAGCTACGGGAAAAATGAGGATGCCCTTGTTTTTTTTAGAGGTTTGTTTTTAAACTGGCAACATTGTTTCTACAGATTGTCAATTTGATAGTTGAAAGTTGATTTGTTGTTAGTACGTTTTGCCATTTTACGATGAATAGATTAACGTCAGAACAACGCAAGCAAATGTGCAAACTCATTTTAAAAACCACGTCAGTCAAACTTATCGTGCGATTCAGCTTGATCCTCATTTTCAACGCAAAATTTTGTTCTCAATTTTTGATTAAATGGATATTATGTATATGTAAACAAGCAAAATTGCCGAATTTGGAATGGAGAAAACCCAGACGCCTTTGTCGGGACGCACTTACATCCATTAAAACTCACTGTTTGGGCTGGTAGAATAATCGGACCATATTTCTTTAAGGATGATGCCGGCCAGAATGTTACCGTCAATGGAGAGCGCTATAAAAACATAATTCGCTCCTCAGTAGTATAACATTGACGTGACAGAGCTTTGGTTTCAACAGGATGGCGCAACATGCACATGGCGCATACGACACCATCAATTTATTGAGGAGAACATTTGCTGAACGCATAATTTCGTGTAATGGACCTGTGAACTGTCCTCCACGATCCTATGATATCACACCTTTAGATTACTTTATTTGGGGGTCTAAAGTCACTAGTCTATGCCGATAAACCAGAGACGTTGGACGATTTGGAAGTCAATATTCGTCGTGTTATTTCTGTTATACGGGCTCAGTTGCTCGATAAAGTTGTCGAAAATTGGACTTTACGATTGCGCTTCATTCGAACTAGCCGTGCATCGGGCATATGCCCAAAATCATTTTTAAACAGTAATGACATAAAATTTAAGTGTTTTATTTCATGTTGAATTTGTATAGCTCTACAAAAAAGTGGGCGCAGTAGCGCAGTGGTTAGTGTGCTGGACTACTGTGCGAGGGATCCCAGGTTCGATCCCCGGAAAAACACGAATTACATCTTAAAGTTTTTTCTACTGCGCCACCTCTCGCGAACGTCTGACAAACATCCGAGAGTATGACTGTCCTGAAAAAGCTTCTCAAAAAGCGCCGCCTATTTATTTATTTTTTTTTTTTTTTAAACACCATATACCTCAGGACTTTTTTTCTCATCCTATCGAGCGCATGGGAGCACACTATGTACTTCTATATTAGGAACTAAGCCTCGGATAAATGCTAGTATAGTATATAAAAGTATGTCGAAAGTATATAGAAATCGAAATTGCGACCCAGTCGCTTAGATCTAGCTAGAAACTATACATTTGGGATGAAACTTCGTTGTGTGTTTAAAAAAAGGAGATGCAATCTACTTTTTCTCGAATTAGCTATGTAGTATTGAAAAAATCGAAAGCAATCTAATTAACACAACCCTGCCGAAACCCTCCTAGACCTAGACTTTCAAATTTGGCATTGTTTTCCGCTGATCACTCAAGGCGAGTTTTTGGACCGTTTTTTGCCCGTTTTTCGGTACGGTTTTTAGGAAAAATTTTCTTACGCTTTGCTGGAATTTTTTTTTGTTTTCCTAAGCGTTTTTGTGCTGTCAAGTTAAGTCAAGTGACGTCAAAGGCAGGTTAAATAAAAATAAATTAAATTGTTTTCCATCTACACAGTAGCTTTTGTATCTTTGTATAGATAAGGTAGGTACCTACTGCGCTAATCATATTACCTATATGCAACAATGGTAGCAAATTTGGTATTCAAAAACATACAATTCAATAACAACCTTTATTTGAATACTGAACATTTATATAAGTACTATGTACCTACACATAATGAAATATTAAGCAATACAAATTCTACATTTTTGTAGATCCAATTTTATACATATATAGATACCTTACCTACCTACAGGCACGTAGCCAGGGGGGGGGGGGGCTTGAGGGGCTGAAGCCCCCCCCCCGAAACGCTAAGCAAAAAATTAAAAACTAAAACTTTCTGATATAAATTTAAATCTATAAAAATAAGGAGACTATCCAGGTAGGTATCCAAACGCTAGGTATGTACACTGTGCAAGCCATCGCTTAAACTTGGCTCTGTATAATGCCATGTCAACTCCTGCATTTGGCAATTGCCTTGGTGTAGTTAGTGAAATAGCTAACCATTCAAATGCAAATGTAATTTTCAAAAATTTCATTAAAAAACACGCACCAGAGACCCGAAAAACTCGACTTCTACGCCTCTAGAACTCTATTGTATTGTTCTACAAATCCATCTCAAAAGTCTTGAAGAAAATAACGAGCAGAACGTTGGCGATGACTTCGAAAGCATCAAAACTTTTGGCAGCGGTCCAAAAAGTGATTTCCTAGTAAGCCTCATTGTATGCGAAAAACTATTCAGTTTAACGCTACCCTTATCAGTTTTCCTATAGACTTCGTTTCTGATATCGCCCGCACAAAAGAAGTTCTGAATTCTCTTAAGAATATCAGAGAAAATGCCGAAATTTTTACAGATAGGCTTTTCAATCCGAGTCCCAACTTGCCGAGGACTTATTTGAAGTTGAATTAAGAGCCCCAAGAACTTCATTGAAACAAACAACGCGTTACAATCCAGAAACCTGTTCTACTGAAGCCTATTTTAGAGTGTCTATACTGATTCCTTGCATAGATTCGTTCAAAATCTTTAGGACAGATTCATGGTCAACGAAGACGTTCTACCATCATGTCATATCAAAAAAAAATCCATGGGTGTTAGGTGATCTATGGGTGGCCAAGGATTGGGCCAAATCGACCAGTTCACTGTTCATTAAGAGTATGGCTAAGGAATGGATTTACCCCGCTGCTACAGTCACAAGGTGCTCATCTTGTTGAAAGAACATCTATCTTCTCTGATAAAGAAGAACATCTTCAAGGAGCTTCGGCAATCGTTCTCCAAGAGATTCAAGGGAATTAACTGTTTGTGGAAGAACGTGCGGGCCGAAAGTGTTTTCAAACATTTACGCTAAACCTCCTTTCAAATAAGCACACATTTTGAAGAAGTTGTTCAAAATAATTAAATTCTTACCTTTGAAAGGATGTTGTGTGTATTAAATGGGGATTGGGGTCTGACCAATGGTGCAAATTGTTGAGGTTTGTAGCTTTATAACTTTGTTTGTAAATTGCGCTTCGTCAGTCCACAGAATTTTCTTGAGGAAGTGTCCGTACCGGTGCTAAATGGAAAGGGTGTAAGGTGTAACCTATTACTCTGGAGAGTTCTGTGAATCCTGGTCCTGAGAAGTTTCAACTGCACAGCTAGTCCTTGGACCTGACTAAAGGCTTAACTTCCACACCACGCAAGATCCGACCCTCAATTTCTGCCACCGCTGCGTGTGAACGTCGTTTTTTTTTATTTCGAGGAGCTCACCCGGTATCAACAAGGCGCTGATACGCATCAGTACCCGGCTATATGGTGTACTTAACAAGTTGCTTAAGATAATTTTTAGAAAATTTCTCAAGGATAAAAATTTAATAAAAAAAATTAAAATTTATTAAGTAAACATTTTGAGAAAAAAGCATTTTAAGTAAAAAAATGTATAACAACAAATTTTCAAAATGTTGAGTTTAAGGAGCCATAACTTTTTTGTAGCTGCACATATGTACCCGAAGTGTATAAGACTTGTATGCGCTTCTAAATTGTCTTTTCAAAATGCACAAAACAATGTTTGTATCTCTAATAGTTTAGCAGTTATAGCGTTTTAAGTGGTAACACCAAATTAGAGGTCACATGCTTTGAAGGGCCATAACGGAAAATATAGTGAAAATAGACCCCCTTGCCATACAATGTTTTGTTCGGCGGAACTTCACGAATCTTCCCTTAAAGGTTTATACTGCTTAACTGGGACACCCTGTAGTTAGATTTTTGTTTAAAGAATTCCTCGTAAGATTTGGAAGCAAGCCCCCCCCCGAAACAAAATCCTGGCTACGGCCCTGCCTATAGTGTTTTGTTCATAATATATACAAACCTAAAGACTGCACTCCCAATTCAGTCTATCTACCTCTATCCATTGTGCAATTTTCTTGCAAGGCACCTCCATTATTGACATATCAAATTGATTTTGCACATTTTTCAAAAACCCTATTCCAAATAATTAATCTCAATCGAATGCATCTGTTTGCACTATAGGGATACGTGATTTCACCACACAATGCATCTCTGACGAATAAATCCATTTCATCTTCATTCTCTTTGTGCACTACCAGAACCAGAACCAAAGAACCAATGCCAGCTGACTATAAAAGATAAAAAAAAAACGAAAAGGCCACTTGTCCGTGTGATGCTGGATTTCGGATAATGCCAGGCAAAGGAACAAGTGTTCTATAGAAAATCTCTGCATATGGGCATGTGTATTGTAATCCTTGTTATATGGCATCGTCGGTCGCCGCCACATTGTCTGGCCAGATCGCCTGTTGCATGCATGCAAAAAAAAAAGGAAAAAGACATGTACACAACAAAAAGTCTCCCCTAAACAGAAGGATTCGTATATGATGATTTCCCTTTCATTTCGTTTTTAATCTTTTTCTTCAAGATCTTTCGAAAAAAAAATATCAAATTTCAAAATCTTGTGTAAATGTTAATGACTTCACATAATCCATCATGCATAAGCAAGGACCTATAAGACAGGAATCTACAATCTTGGGCACATAGAAGAAAAGAAGGCGATTGATTAGTGATTAGGTTCAATGTCAGAACAGAACAGTCTTCCAACATCTGTTGCCTTGTCTCTTGGGCCTTGGCGCGTTTCTTTGTTTTGCTCTCGCTTACTTTTTGTTTTTCTCCTTAATACTGAATCGGTGTACTAGGCACGTAATCCTGTAGCGAAGGGCCCAACGCCATCACACTTAACAACCAGCACAATTATCGAGTGCCGACTATACGATAGCCACAACTTGTTGCAAAGTTGTTACTTGTTATAGTCGAAAAAGGAAAAAAAAAAAATTTTTTCTCACGCAATTGAGCACACAAATAATTTACATCGCTGCTGCGAAGACATCACGCCCTATTTGATACGCACAGAGACGCATTGTAAAATGTACCGCGTTCGACTTGATTGATTCCCACGTCTCTGGCAAAAGGAGTGTGTACAACATACGACGAGACGAGACGAGACGAGACGACCGATTGATTGGTATTGGGGCATGAACGTGCGTTCTAATCTGTTTGTTCTGCGAGTCTATCTTGCATCCATCAGATATCAGATGTATGAAAGGAAGAAAATGTTATTTTTAATCGTAATTGTTGGGAATATCACACGGTCGATGAAAAGAGACGGGGACTCCTCAAAATGACAGTGACAACCTCTTTTCACCCTTTTTATTCGCATTGACACATAAAGTGCTATTGTTCGTTTTAATATTATAGGGAATCCCTAATAGCCCGTTGCATTGAATCTATCGAAATCTGAGCGCTTGGTTTGGTGGATATTTCAAGAAGCACCTGTTCTTTGTAAAGGGATTGAATTGAGAAGATCCATTATTATGTTGAGCAAAATTTGTATAACAATTCGTCTGAATAGCTTGCGATATCTAAATGACATTATATAAGGAATTTGTGATCGTGCATTGTACTACAATAGATACCTATACCTACCTGTCGCCTTTGTTAGATAAATTACATAGATAACTATATTGGCGAATATATATTTCTAATAGAAACTCTGAACTCTTCTGATCTTTAGCAATCGTTTTGGGAAGGGAAATTTATTAAAGTTGCTAAAAGTTTGTCAATTTTTCGTTATTTCAAAAATAGGATCGCCTCAAAACTAACCTTCGAGTCACAGCCCATAAGCTCGGGACGAAAATGAATCGCAATTGACAGTTATTATAATTCCGATCTAATTCTTTTTTTTTTACCCCAATCTCTCGATCCTCCTGATAACCTTGATCCAGGCTGACCGATCTTATAGCAAAATTGAGCATTACCTAATCCTTCCATCGCTCGTAAGTAAGACCCCGAGGTAATTAACTTTTTCATTTTGAGTGCATTGAAAAGGCTTTCTGGAGACAGAAGCCTTCGTATCAGCTCCGACAAAATTAGATATAAACCTTTCGAGTGCGCGCTGTAATTTTGTTTGAAGGACCCCAGAGTTACTAAGTCATCAGGTCCTTATACAAGGTGGGCCAAAAGAAGTCATCCGATGTTGTTTGGCTCTAATTTTTTTTCTAAATGAAAAACTTCGATTCTGTTTTTTGATTATGTTTATTTGAATCTTTAGAATTTTATTGGTCAAGTCGAGAAGATGATATCGGCCAAATGGGCTCGTTTTATGACATTTTTCATCACTTCGACGAGAACTTCGGGCGACAGATTCTCGCACTCGTGTCGAATGTTGTCCTTGAGGGCTTCTAGAGTCTCGGGATGACCGGCTGATGGCTAATTGCGAGGCACGGCCGGCGTCTGGTCGATGTTTCCGGTGACAGATCGACATCCTCGGCAACAGCGGCGGTATTCTCGGCACGACGGGCGCTCCGGGGCCGGCCACTCTTGGCAACGTCTCGTGTGGTCCCATACTCTTCAAGGTTGGTGGCCAAACGGCGCAGTGTTTGCACAGTCGGTGTCGAACGGCCGGGGAATCGGCGACGGAATTCGCGCTGCGCCAACACTATAGACGAATTGTTACGCAAAAAATAAACACGATTATTCCGCGTTCTTGGGGAGTGTATCGCTCCATGGCTTGTTCACTTGTATTCTACATCTGTCTAGTCCACAAATGTCAAAAAGATTTGACATTGGCGGCCATTTGCAAAAATAAGAGCATCTTCCAATAGGGTGATCTCTTTTGGCCCAACTTGTAGATCTCCCAATTCGATTCAATTGTTCGCCTGGACTGCGCTGGTTGTAACTAGATTGCACACCCAACAAAGAGGTTTATAAATATTTTGTATGAGTTTGAATCTAAACTCAGGAATTTCAGATCGATACACACCACCTTTTTATCGATTCTGAAGTCGCCCATGATAGCTTATATAAGGACGAGCTATACAAAGTCATGTCATGTTTCGGCATTCCTGCCAAACTCGTTCGTCTGTGCAGGATGACGATGGAGAAATCTGACTGCTCCGTCAAATTTGGCTAGAACACCACCGAGCCATTTGATGTCGCATAAAGCTTGACAAGGCGATGCGCTATCGTGTATCTTTTTTTAAAATCGTCCTTAAAGCAATTGTACAAAACTCACAAACCAACGTCAGAGGTACAATTTTTCAGAAGTCTGTTCAACTGCTTGCTGACGATATTGACATTATCGGAAGATTGCAGCGATCTGTCAGTGGCGCATTTGCAAGTATTGAAATGGAGGCGGCGAAAATGGGTCTGACTGTAAATGAGGGCAAAGCGAAGTACATATATGATGTCAACGAGAAAGGAGTCTGAGCATCAACGACTCGGACAAAACGTCACTATGGACAGATACAACTTCGAAGTAGTTAAAGACTTTGGGCTCCACTATCACCTCGCAAAATGACATCAGCGCAGAGATCAAACGCAGAATACCTTTTGCCAATCGCTTTTTCTTCGGGCTATGAAGGAATATAAGAGGTAAAGCCCTCTCTCATAGAACTAAGAAGATATTATAATAAGACCCTAATGGCTAATCATCCCGGTCCTGCTGTATGGTGCAGAAGCACCATAATATGCCTAATCATGGGATGTTTTGAGAGAAAGATTCTTCGGACTATATTCGGTTCAGATTGTATATTGATGGAGTGTGGAGGAGAAGATTTGACGACGAGCTTTATGAGCTATACAGCGACGTTGACCTGGTAAAAAGCTCAAAATACAATGGCTGAGATGGCTGGGGCACATGGAGCGTATGGACAGCAACGCAACACTCCGACGAGTCTTTGAGTCCATAGCCCTGTGGGAAAATGTAGCATAGCAAGACCCGCAACCCAACAATTTGGGGGCGACCTCTACCGACTTGGTGTGCGTAACTGGAGGCAGCTAGCTAGGGACCGAGCTGGCTGGAGGGGCTTGCTGGTTTAGGCCGTGGTCCACCCCGGATTGTAAGCAACCCAAAAAAATAAGAACTTAAATTTTTGAATGTAGTACATCTTAGAAAATAGCGCTGAGTTTGGGAAAACCACACAAGAAATCATTAACTTTCAGATTGCTCCTTACTTACAAGTCCAATCTTTCTAAGGTTTTTAAAATAAAGGAAATCATCCTTGAAACTCTGGTAGTTTTCAGAGTTTCAAGGTTTTGGTATCGTAAGATTGATCAGGTCTAATTAAAAAAAAAAAAACATGTTAGGTACAAATTTCAAAATTCAGCGAAATTCGGCCTTATTTTGCTCGGCTATTTCACGACACCGACCAGGGTATTATGTCCCCCGTTATGTTTCCTACGATGCGACGCACGGCGAGATTCTCTCGGTCTTGGTTTCATTGAACGACGGCCATAACTTTCTGGAGTTACAAAAGGTTTCTAGGGCGGTCCATTTAGCGTTCGCCTCTCTTGTGGATTTTCTCCCTGCTTCAAGTTTCAGTGTGGAAGGCGGGATATTTACAGAGGGATCGGCTTGATCTGAAACAGCTTTCGAACCTTGCCTTGCTAATTCAATCGCTTTCTCATTGCCTGGATTCCTTTATGTCCCGCAACCCACTGTGGTATAATGTGTACCAACCACAACCTTCGATTTTATTTCTGGTGCAGTTATGGCAATGCCAGATTTTTTTTTTTTTTTTTTTCAAAAAACTCTAAATTGCCAAAAAATATATATATTTGCAACCAAAAAACTGTAACCTTGAAAAACGAACATATTTTTGTGAAATTACGGTGTTTCTTTTTTAAATTTTATTAAACAAAAATAACACAAAACAATTAATTTTAAATAAAATAACAAGCTTAAATACGACAGTACCTACTACGATTTAAAAATCGAAAAATTAAACTTTTATTGTACCTAATTAAAAAAATCGAAAACACTTTAATTTATACTTTCAAATCTGAAATTTAAAAAAAAAACTGTAATTTGTACTAGGAGATTGTTTTAAAAATTTTAGGCTTGTCTATATAACTGTAATTTACAGTTAAAATTGTCAATACGGCAACAATGGGTTATGGCTTTTGTTTTTGTTGCTGCCTGAAGGTATGTATAATAGCTTCAGGTGGTATTGGCCTTACCATAGACTGCTGCTGTTCTCACAGCCAGGACCTCTGCTTGGATGACATTACTGTGGTATTAATATTGAGTTAAAAGAATTATGAAATTTGTTCTGCGAAACTTTTTGAATTACACTTCGACCCTGGAAAGATTTGAAAATATGTATATAGCTAATTGTGGAACAGAAAATTATTTGCAATGTGTCAAATTGCGACTCAAAAGTTCGACACACATCGCTGTTAGTAAAACGTTTATATTTCCCAAGAGCTCTGTACAATGATTTTTTTTATCAGGGAAACGCAAGAAAAACGTTTACCAAAACATTGTTCATAACTTATCCATAGTTGTGGCAAAAAATTGCACATTTTGACACACTGATGACAGGACCAGGACAGCTTCAATCGCTATCGTAAATCAGATATAAAGGGTCCGCCATCTAACGTTTTTTTTTTTTCAACTAGTGCTTATTTCGCGAATGGTAACACTTAGCTCATGTCTGATTTGACAGATAATTAGTTTTATCCTTCCGCTGAACGAATATGGTTGTGTATACGCTTGAACAACGCTGGGAAATATTGCGACATTACTTTGAAAATCATGGTAATGTTGCAGAATGTGTGCGAAAATTGCGTACGGATTTTGGAAGAAGAGAAGCACCGTCAGCTCCGTATGTTCGTTATCTTGTGAAAAAAGTGAAAGAAACTGGCATCCTCATCGATAAACCAAAGCGTGAAAAGCCAAAAACAGTGCGTATACCCAAAACGAGTCACTGTTTGGTGCGGATTTTGCTCCAGAGGCATAATTGGGCCATTTTTCTTCGAAAATGAGCAAGGAGTGGCCGTTACAGTCAATGGCGATCGTTATCGGGCGATGTTGAACGAATTTTTGTTCACAAAAATTGAAGAGGAGGATATTGGCAACATTTGGTTTCAACAGGACGGCGCTACGTGCCACACAGCCGAAGCTACACTCGATGTTTTGCGCCCTGTTTCTGAAGATCGCATTATCAGCCGCAGAGCTGATGTCGTTTGGCCACCGCGGAGCTGCGATTTGACACCGTTGGACTATTATTTGTGGGGTGCCGTAAAAGATAAGTGTTACGCCGACATGCCAGAGACAATTGACGCTTTAAAGGACAATATTCGTGAAGCCATTGGTGAAATACAGCTGCACACAATCGATAATGTGCTTAAAAATTGGACCGATCGTGTAGGCTACTGCATGGCCAGCCGAGGCAGCCATTTGAATGAAATTATTTTCCATTATTAACCGGAAGGATTGTACTTTCAAATAAAAAAAGAAATTTGAGAAAATATTCAGTAGTTTTTTTTATAGCATTTTCAAAAAAAAAAAAAGTTATTTGGCGGACCCTTTAGGTATGTTTGTACAGAAAGATATTGTGAAAGGGATTATGTATTTCAATGAACGGCCCGGAGCTTGTCTGAGACTGACTTCAAAGACCTGTTTATCGACCACGAAGCTTACCTATCTTACCACATATCCGTACGGATTATCTACTATTTAATCACACAATTAATTTAAGCCCATTTGTTTACGTCTATACCAGCCTAAGTAGTAGTCTACTACGTCTTAGCCAATTTAAAAAAAAAATAAAAATCCTTAACCGACTCCTTTTTCATTAATCAACCTTGTTTTGATTACGCTTTTATGTATCTTTTGCAACGCACACCGTTTATCATGTCAATCGATGCATGCAGTATAACCTTCAATGTCTAGTCTCTGATTCATCCACCTAATTAAATACGTTGGCCATCAAACAAAGACCCAACAAAAAGGTAAAAAGAAGGCCCCAGCTTTATAATAACGAATTATGTGTACGCGTCCTGCTTATTCGTTTGTTTTCTGTTTATACCTATCCAGCAGACGCACAACAGGAACCGATGCAAAAAAAAAGAAGGAAAAAAAAACGTAATTATTACACTTTAGATAAAATATGTATAGGTAGGTATGCCTTTGCCTATCTGAAACAAAAATTATATCCTTACGATACCCTCAGTGTCAGGTCCCGAAGCGATTTTTAATACGAACTATATGCGCAGCCTTACCATATATGCATCCATTTATCTAGCAAACTGCAGAGTTCAGGGATAAAAGGTATCCCAAACGCCAAACTAAAGAAATAGCATAGAAGGAGGTACTATAGAGCACACAAGAAGTGTACACCGTTCCAGTTTCACCATAAAATACGTTACCAATACATGACAGAAAATATCGCTCGGCTCTTGTATAAAAAAAAGCGAAAATGTTATAAGATATATACGTACGCTAAGAATTGAAAATACTCTTTGCTGGACTAGAACTAGTTTTCAAAATTGGACACCTGCACGGTTTCAGATCTCAAGCACCTACAAATAAAAAAAAAAAATACTTACACATCGAACTCAAGAAAGGTTTTTTTTTCCCTCGTCCATAACACGATCCAGGGAAGAAAAAAAATAAAATAAAATGCTGAGTATAATATGTAAAAATGGAAGAAGATTATACAGAGAGAGAAAAAAAAACAACGAGGAACAATCCCAATCCCAAACAGAAAATACTATATCGTAAATGTAATGGACAACGTGGAGTAGGAGGGCCTCACCATAGAACCAGAGAACCTTTTTTCATTTGGTTATGGTCTTCCCCGGCTTTGATTGTATTGTCGTTGTGGGCCACTCCACTGCCACTGCCACATAAATGGAAAGTTGTTTTATTTCCAAGAAATTTAAAACTTTTCGACAATTCTATGGTGTTTCCCTTTTTAAGTGTTCTTTTCTGGTCCTTCTCTCGAGGGATCAGCGAATGCGCATGGAAATGTATTATAGAGTGTTAGGTAGACAGATTGGTTGACCTGGTGGCTGCCAGAATGTATGGGGGAGAATGATACGGCAAAACGAAATCATAACAAAGGAGCAGTCATCTGTTTCGTTGTTTACAGTGTATCGTGTATCCTCGAATCGTCTTTGTTGAATGCACATTAAAATCGGGTTATTGAAAGTAATTAAGAGAAGGATCTATCTATTGGAGGATGAATTATGTTACAATTTAGGTAAATCCTTGCAAAATGATAAATGGTTACTTTTAAGTGGATATACCTAGCTATCCTTTTTTTCCGTGTGATTGTTTTATGATATACCTAATTCCAATTTATGTTCAACAGTCTACGCAACAACCGGATTCAATATAGTGAACAACAAAATGTATCTTTTAAGCATGTATCTATATAGATGCAAGGTATAGTGTTGGAGTTTGAATCCACTTTACTTAAATTTGCTAGTCGGGGAAATGATGCAGCTTAATTCTAGCACTGGCTTTGCTAAAATTGGTTATATCTCCGCATGACTAATGCTATTTTTAGGACCCAATGGAAGGGCGTTCACATTAGAACCGCGTAGGTTAATTTAATCAGTTTGAAGATCGGTATCTGACGATGTTTATAAACACTTTAACTAACAGTTTACCTATGGGCTATACGGGCTTAAGATTATCAGGAGACATTCCCAATAAGTTGGATTGTGGGTACCTTTCGATTACCCAGTTTCGGGATGAAAGTTCTTTCAATTCAGTTCAAAAAACATGCTTTATCTTAAGTTAACAACATCACGACCGGGGAGAGCCTCTGACTGGGGAACTGAAGCCTTCCATTTTCTGCGAAGTTAATCTCATTGCTTTCAGCTATCTCTGGCTATATGATGGTTAAGTTTTTGAAACTGAGTTTCGGTCGTTCTTGTCGTCTCGAAGCTATGAAATCGGAGATCCTACTAGCTGCAGCGTGATTTTACAGACGTCGAGGTAGTTTGGCGGGGTCGGGTACATTTGCCTGCAATCCAATAGCCCCCGTTTCCAAAAGGCCTTATTACAAAAGCCCGTAAATTAAATGCAAATACAAAAGACCGTAAAACACAAGACCGTAATTGTATGGGCGGTCACTGTATAGGATTTGGAATGAGTGCAAGGTTTGAATGAAAAAATACTTTTATTTTACGGTCAACTTCGAAATGCTGTGTTTGAATTAAGGGCTTCTGTGTATACGAGGTAAAGTTATACGGTCAAACGTAAAAATACGGTTTGAATGAAAAAATTCGGGGTTTTTTAAAAATGTTCATTTACGGGCTTCTGTATTACAGAGGCTTTTATTTTACGGTCAACTTCGAAATGCTGTGTTTGAATTAAGGGCTTCTGTGTATACGAGCTAAAGTTATACGGTCAAACGTATCATTATGGGTTTGGCCTTCGGCAGTAGTAGATATTATTAAAAGCCTCTGGCTGGGGTATTCTCATATGCAGATTTGATATCTTTGAAAAGGCGATGTGTCTGGATGTGAAAAAATTCGTGTATCTTCTCTAGGATCGAGTGCGAAAATTTGGTCTATGTGCCCGGTAGCCATTCGTGTACCTATAACAAAAGGGTTCCACAATGGGGTCCACAAAAAAATAAACTCTTTTTTGTGGAGCTCCGTGAAAATCAAGAGCCGTCGATCCCGGCTGTTGAATTTCTTTCTAAAAGGTGTCCCATAATTCCCGCAAAATATAATTTTGATAGAAAATACAGATTTTTAATTAGAAAGATTAAATTTTGTATTAATTCATAGAGTATACAGATTGGCAAGTACCTACGTACTATAGAGGAAGTGTACCGATTATGGAATACGCTCCTAATATGGAATAGTGCAATATCTCAGAACCAACGTAACGTATGTGTCCACAAATTTCATGAAAAGGTTTTCTTTCATGCACATATTTACTGTTAATACCCCTGTCCCCGATGATTACTGCAGTCGTGAGCAGTTGTAAAAACAATTTTATTGGTTAAGTGCTTAGTAAATTTACCTAGTTTGTTTTCTCTATATTTCAAGTTCAATTTAATTTTATCCAACAATTTCTTTACGCATTATTAGAAAAAACATCAACCTTTTTACTTACTGTAAAAATTTAAGTTAGCTGAGTTATGTAGTGAAGGTCGTTTTACTTTAGTTCTTGCTCCCTTGTTCCTAATATGGAATAGTATTCCTAAAGAAAATTTTGTATTTAGGTAATCTTAAAATTTTCAGATGACGCTAAACTTGAAAAAGCGTAGGGTCTGGGGCAAATCTAACATGGTGAAAGCTATCGCAGGCTTGAAATTAAAAGAAATAGCTTTAATAAAGCAGCACAACTTTCTAGTACACATCGTACCTACTACACTCCTCAGACTATTTAATTCACGTTCTATTAAAGGCCAGTTGGCAGAAAAACTGTTCTAAATCCAGTCTTAGAGGACCAACTTGTGAAGTACGTCCTTGGAATTTGCAATTTTTGCACTACAAGTTGGATTTTCTACAAAATCTGCGGTATTCCATATTAAGATCATTAGTGGTCCATATTAGGGTCACTTTTTTCAATGTGCCAATTTTGTGTTCTTTTTCGATTTTGCTAATTTAATAAAGTGTAATATGTATTTAAGTTCTGTTTTTGTTTTTTTAATTATTAAATACTATTTCCATTCATATCCATTAAAAATATTGACAAAAAAAATAGTTTTTATTGTTCAAGGACGAGTTTTTCCTTAAGTATTCCATAATCGGTACACTTCCTCTACTTTTTTTTTTGAAATTTTCTATGACCGTTTCGCATAAATATGGCTGAATTTCATTAGTACACCTCCGAATTTCCTATTTTAAGACGCTGGTGGTCGTGAGCTTTTTTGCATAGACCTTTGACTTCAAAAAACCCCAAAGAAAAAAGTCCAATGGCGTTAACTCGCAAGAACTGGATGGCCAATTCTGATCGCAAAAACGGCCGATTATACGATTAGGAAATGATTCATGTAGTATAGTTGAATTGTTTCTCTGGCTGAATGGCATGTGGCACCGTCTTGTTGAAACCACGTGTTGGTCACATCCACATCTTGCAATTTAGGCACTAAAAACTGGGTTACCATGTCACGATAACGAACACCATTAATTGTTACTGCCTGAACAGTCGCATTTTCAAAGAAGAATGGTCGGATAATGCCTCCAGACCCAAAATCCGCACCAAAAGTCACGCTTTCTGGATGCATTTGTTTCTCAACAATTACTCGTGGGTTTTCTGAACCGCAAATGCGACAATTTTGACAACTAAAGAAACCATCAAAATGAAAATGAGCTTCACCACTAAAGATGATTTTGTTCGAAAAATCAGCATCCACTTGTTGTTGTTTCAAAATCCATTCAACGAACTCTCTTCGCGTTGCATTGACAGTAGTCCTTAGTTCTTGAGTCAATTGAACTTTGTAAGCATGAAGTTTCAAGTGAGAGCTCGCTGTAGAGACCTTCTCGAAATGCTCAATTCTTGACTACGGTGCCAAATTGATGTTCCTGGACTGGACTGTCAGCAATACTCTCGCGAACTGCTTCGATTTTATCTGTTGAACGACTTGTGAGTTGTGACAGGACGGACACCTAGCGTATTTAAGATCATTAATTGATCCAGTCTCTCTGAATTTTTCAATTATTCTCTTCACAGTTGATTGTCTTAAATCACTATGACGGCCATAATTTTGTTCGAAAATTGCGGACTGTAGCTGACAAACCTTCATTAATTTTAAAATATCGCTCAACAATGAAAATGCGTTGTTCTTTCGTATAGCGCTCCAATTTTACTAACACCGAACTGTCAGCTGTCACATTGTTATCTTTTTTTGCGTTGGCATCACTGTACTATTAAATGGCGCCAAATTCAAATTTTCAGTGGATTATGGGATACCCTTTGCTATAACATAATACTGTCTATAATTGTCTTAAATTTCTTAATATCTGCTTCACAGAAAGACAGAACTTCGACTGAACGAAGACTATATATTATTTGTCTTTGTTTGCGATCAGTGTTATTATTATAACCAAGGTAATCTTTATATAATTCTTCTGTACGTGTTTGTAACCGATCTCCTACTAAACGGCTGGACCAATTTTTATGAAATTTTGTGTGTATGTTTGAATGGCACTAAGGATGGTTTATATTCACAAATGGACCCGGTAGGTGGCGCTGCGATCCGATTCCACAAAATTTCAAATAATAAACAACAACAACAAAAATTTAAAAAGCAAGAATAAGCTCATGAATTAAATTTCAAATAATATACACTCAACAAAAAAAATTATGAATAAAATTTCAAAAAATTAACACACAAAAAAAAATCATCAATAAAATTTCAAACAATAAAACGGCCGCAGATCAATTGACGGACAGTGAAAATGTACGAGCAGGCAAAACAACGTTTACCGGGACCGCTAGTTTAAAAATATTATTTTACCAATTTTAAAAATACTTTTTTGAAATTAATATTCTATTCGACACATCTATGAGTGGTAAGCTTCAATTTGATAAAAAGAAAAATTTAATTGGTTTCCATTAAGTAAGGTTAATATGTACCACAAGAAGTTGTGTCGGCGATTAATATTCTATATTTAGCATATAGGGTAATTTTTAAACGATGGAGAATCGGTGGCAATTAAGAAAAAAAAAAAAACTCCACAAAAGAGTAGGTACCTATCTACATGCGTCAGGAAAAAACCTTCGCCACCAAATTTTTTTTGCATAGCATTGTAATAGATTTCAGATAATTCTTTTCAGTTCCTATAATTTTCACATTCAATCTTTAATATCTGAGCTTAAGTATCAATACAAAAAAAGGATGCATTTTATCAAAAGATACACACTAATTCCCACCCTGCCTTATAAGGGTTAATTAAATAATTTATTCATGACGCGCCCATTGCTAACAATATGACATGCATTTATAATTTCCAGGCAAAAGAATAAAAAAAAATAATAATACAAAATCCTTATTATCTCAAAAGACTTCTCAAATATGCAGATTCATCGCTAAGATACATATCAAATGAATTAAGAAGGTATAACTATACACTCCCCTTACTCGAACGTGACAAACGTTTAACGAACAATAAAAAACTGCACAAAAAAACGACTAAAACCATTACCTACCTACCGTCCTTCTGTACTTCAATATCGGTGTTTTTTTTTTGTTTTCTGTCATAAGGGCCCTATACCACCACCCCTCTTAATCACTAGTGATTTATGCATTTGCATCCAGAGTTTTTGTTTCGCGAAACCCTTGAAATTGATAGAAGGCTGAATACAAAATCGTTAAATTGAGTATTCTATGCACTCACGTGTTGCACATGCCCCCTTTTCCCAAAGGTGTGCGTACATGCAAATTGCTATCGAATATGAATATCTGCTGTACACACACAACATGACAAAATTTAGAGATTTCAGTTTTTTTTTTGCCTGTCATTCGAAACTGAGAGTCATTAACAGACCATCAATCATTTCGGAAAAAAAAAGATTCATAATCACTAACGACATTACAAACAGTGAAAACCCGTGGGGGATAGGGAAAGGGATAGACTACAGCCAAGAAGGAGGCGCGACACGGGCGCTTATCGTTGCATAAAATATGTTCTACACGATACATGTCCCTGTCCCAGACTAATCATGCTACCTACCTACCTATCTATGTCCACGTACATCATTCTCTATTGGAAACACATTTTCATGCTCATTTTCCATACACATTAGACACATTATCCATCCCGGTGCTGGACAGACGACATGACAAGTCATGCCCACCGCTATCTATCGCTATCTGGCCAAAGATACAAAACAGTGTATACCAGTGAACAACATTGTAACAGAGAACAAAAATGCCAGACAACATGAAATCATTAGATTAATTATCGTATATTTTCGATTTGATATGCGACTATTCTTATGTTGAGGTCGAAATACCTTGTATCTAGTCTTCTATGGAGAGGATGGATTGCGCGCACGCAATATGGCATTACCTACACCGAGATCTACCGATCTAAACATCCGACGGGGACTGCCACTCTGCCACTGCCACTGCCACAGCCACTTGCAATCAATTCTGATATTCAGTTAAAAACTGTGTCCAACAGCTTACCAATTGGTCATGGTCTATTAGAGATGGATTCAGTTACAAATATGATCTATGGGATCGATGATTTGATGGGTATGAGCCACACACATGCAATGCTTTTGTTGGACAGCGATGGACCTGATAAATCCAATGACAACTGATGGTGAGATTTGTTCGTCTTTTTTTTATACAAAGTATGTAGATGCGATATGTGCGAGTGCGGCTATGATGCGGGCATCTGGGAAAATGGAAGGTTTTGTTACAGCGATAATTGGCCTCATTAGTTGTGGCACTAAAGGGCCACTGATCTAAGATGTTGTTTCACAAGAATTATGTACCTATAGGGATGGATAGATATATAGATGTAGCTTTACTAGGAGACAATGTTGCACAGAGGTCTATAGACCATAGAGGTTGGTTGGATATTGAACGATAGGCTTTCTTTATCTGCCAGCTGAAGGATAGATGGACGATTTTTTCAATCGAAACGAACTGCATGGGAGGTGCTGGGCATAGCATTTCAATGATTAGTGAGCTGGACTATACTGAGCTAGGAAGCAAGTATCTATGGTTCTTAATGTTGTTTTCCTGAACACAATGGTAATCAAAATTTATATCCAAATTCCTCACTATGCAGCCAACATTAGGTCAGGTTAGATTTACGGGTTGGCAGAGCAGGGTAAACGCTAATGTACCACACTTAGGTCCTTGTGGACCCATTGTGATGACCTTTTCGATGGAGGTTATAACTGTTGATGTTGGGGATTGTCAGCCTCATGTCCCTTCTTTTAGTGATTACTCGACTCCGCCGTCCAGCTATCCTGACATGTAAAGATCAAAAAGTGAGACACCAGAAAGTTCTTGTATGTAGGTCATATGGAAGTAATGACTTCCAACTTCCAAGTGTTCTGTTCCTTAAGTGACAGAGATTCGGGCAGTGATAGTTGAACTGAGGTGTGTCCTTATGGACCTCTTCGTCTCCGCATGACAAATTAGAGCCCCTAACAACTTAAACAGCGATGACCTGTCAAACTGCTGAAGTTTAATGGTCTGGCCACCGTCATATTTTGGCCAAGGCTTCCATGATACTTCACAGATAGTTAGTCCTTCCCACCTGTTACTGGTTTTCATACGAATCTTATTCTCCATTCGTACTCTGAGATTACAGAGTGGTAGCTTCATCGACTGCAGTGCTCGATTATGATCCATTTCAGACCTATTTCTCGCCAGTTCGTCGGCCCTTTCATTGCCAGCAGAGGACCCAGCAAAGGACCGTGGTGCGAGAAAATAACCTTAAGCTCTTAGAGGCAGCGAGGAACTAATTTTGATTTTATTTCAGTTGCAGAAACTGCTTTAAAATCTGCCTGGCTGTCAATGAAAATGGCAATATCGTTTCTTGGTATTGCCAATAGTGACAACGGCGTTAGGAAATAACGCCCAAGGAAATAGAGCCCAAATCGATTTGGAAATAACGCCCAAAAAAATGCATAGCACCCAAAAATAAACAGCAAGATGGAAATAAAGCCCATAATTAATTTGCAGTTTATTACGTATGGTGGGCCATGTCTCCCCTTGCAACCCCCTGCTTGGGGTTACTGTCAGATTTGGAGTATGTGCGAAATTCGATATATTGGAGGTTTTTTTGCAGTACAAACTCCCACCTACTCCAAAATCCAACAGAAAACCCAAGCAGGGGGGTTGCTGGGGGGCAGCATGCCCACACATACCTACCTATTCCACTGTTTAAGCATTTCCACTCACGATTTTGGGCTTTACTTCTTGTCAAAAAAACGAACCCTGGCAAGAAAATAACACCCAAAATGACGACAAATTCTGCAACAATAAATTGTACGAGTTTTTTTTAGGGCGTTATCTACAAATTAATTTGGGCCTTATTTCCTTGGGAGTTATTGCCTAACGCCAGTGACAACAGCTGCCTCCGCGATTGCCAGAAGTTCTGCTTGGAAGACACTGCTGCTATCAGGAAGCAGTGTATGTTTAATTCCTCCGAGAATATACCGGCACCGGTTCCACAGTCCATCTTCAATCCATATGTGTAGAAGGATTTCGATTTGCTTTTCGTGGGTTAATTTGTGTTCCATTCATCTCTACTCGGAAACGAGGAGGAGAATGGTATATCAAAATTTAGATGGGGAATCATATGTCAGAAGTGAGAACGTTCCCAACGTATTTCTCTAGAATCTGTGCTTGGCCAAAATTTAATGGATTCCAAGTTTTAGTTTGGCTAATCCATAAGCCTCTTTTGGTAGCTTAAGAAAAAGAAATTATTTTTATTCAATCAGTTTATATACAAATTGGCTTAACAACTAGACTTATAACTAAAATAGGAAATATCGGCTCAACAAAAGGGGCCCGACGGATTTATAGTGATAAATTTACGTAGTTTTTACAAAACAATATTAGTGGCTACTTAATCTATTACATGAATAATTTTCTAAATACAATATATTTAGTTTGTCATTGGCTTGGCTAACTAATTTTGCCGCATTATATATAAGTTGTATTACAGGGGCTTAACCCCTATAATGTCTGCTGTTTGTCCTCTCGTAGAATGGTGTATCTTCGTTGTGTATGATTTCTTCAAATCGTGGATCTGCGATAGCCCTTGCGCTCAAATATGGTTGTAGAGGTTCTAAATTTTGCTGAATGAGTTGTTGGATTTCCTGGTTGGGGTGGTCATCTAAGTTCCGGATAATTCTAGCAGAGAGCTCCATCATAAATCGTCCCAATGGAATCATTCCTGCTCTCTCATATAGCATCGTTGTTGGATAATACTTAAGCGTTATCGGGTTACGCCAAAGCCCTGTGCAGATTCTGAGTATCTTCCTTTCGAAAAGCTCGATCTTCTTCATTGTCGTTGGTGAGATAGTGAACCATATGGGACATCCGTAGGTTATCACAGGTCTGATGAGCTGCTTGTATACCAGTAGTTTGGTAGCAGATTCCTCCATGTATTTTTATAGAAGAGTAAGATTGAGAATTGTCTCCAGTGGAGCCGTATGTGTGGTTTTCATCGCACTGGTTTGACCCTATACATGCTAGTCTTTGTATTTTTGTCATTGACTTAAGACTGGTGGCCTTTCCCGCAGCTTGCCACCAGACTACTCTGCCATATGTGAGTATAGGCCGCACGATTGCCTTGTAAATCCACAGGGTTGTTTTGGGGTTTGGTCCCCAAACTGCTACCAAAGATGCGGTTACATGCGTAGAAAGCATTAGCTGCTTTCCTCACTCTTTCATTGACATTCGGCTTCCAATTCAGTTTTCTATCTAGTATGATTCCTAGATCTAGATCATCGCCCTATCCGTCACCTTTAGAGGTATTCCTTCAAGACTTGGTGGCTCGAATAGTGGTATTATTCTTTGATTTGTGAACAAGTCAAGCTTGGTTTTCTGGCTGCATTGGATCAAACAACATTAAGTTCGCAACATTAAGTTTGTGTGTACCTATTCAATAGTTGACAGCTCGTGCAATGTGCCGCTCCATATAGTGCTTTGTATTTAGGCATCTGGATGGCCGGAACGATCTCCAAAACAGCTAAGAAATCGTAGTAATTGAAACGCAAGAAAAGGCAAGAAGAGAACCCATCTCCAATCAATGAAGAATCAGTTTTATCATTCAGTTTAGAAAACCTTTGCCAAGCTATGAAGAAACTAAAGAACATCGATTCGAACATCGAACAGACAGCTAATATTTTAGTAGGCCTGATGATGAAAGAATACATGCCCAATACTTGGACTGTCAGATACATACCGACCCATCTCCTATATACACTAAAACAGTTTTACTACACGAATCGGCATATGTTGATGTAAAATGACCAAATGTTCGCAATGGATCCGGATCCTAGAGAAGATACACGAATTTCACATCGAGACCCAACGCCTTTTCAACGGCTTCAAATTTGCATACCCATTGTCAGAAGCTTTATAAAGGGTGTCCATTTAATAGTACAATGATGCCAAAAGCTGACAGTTCGGGGTTAGTAAAAACGGAGCATGTCCTAGCCAATTGAGTCGACTAATGCGTACTTTTCTGACCAGGTCGATGTCGCTATACAGCTCGTAGAGTTCGCTGTTAGATCACCTCCTCTAAAGACCGTCAATGCAAACGGTACCGAAAATCACTCGAAGAATTTTGCGTTCAAAACGACCAAGAAAATCTACCGCCTTTGATAACCTCCTTCAATGCCATATAGAGGAGGACTGGAATGATGAGGGTCTTATATATAGAGTCTTCTTAGTGTTTCTTGACAAGGCCTCTCAAGTCAGTTGGGCCAAAGAAACAGCGATGGGCAAGTGTAAATCTTCGTTTGACTTCTGCTGTGCTGTCATTGTCAAAGTTTTTGTTGTGAATCAGAGGTAGATAAGGTCCCTAATCACTTCAAAGTTGTATAGGGGAACACCACTTTTCCACGAAACACCACCGACAAATCGAATCGACAAAATGTCGAAAAAAATATCGAGATTTTTAGGGTCTACCCCGATATCTCGAAAAAAAAAATCTTGAAAGCAAAAATCTCGAATGTAAAAATCTCAAAAAAAAAAAAAACTCGAATTTAAAAAATCTGCCCGTGTTTACTACGATATCTCGAAAAAAAATGTCGAAAGCAAAAATCTCGAATTAATATTAAAAATGGTGTTAATAAGGGGAAGCGTACGAATTGACGAAAAAAAAATGTCGGCTATAACAAATGTCGATTTTGCCATTGCTTGTCGCTTATTAAAATGTCGACTCAAGCCGACAATTTGAAATGCTGTTGGCGAAATGTCGAACGGAATAAACATACACACGCAAAGTGTCGGCGAAAATGTCGACCGGTGCTCGACACCCAGAACATTTAGCAAACAACATAATTTAAACTTTGCATATACCCAACCTTGCACCCACTCCAAATCCTACAGTGACCCCAAGCAGGGGGGTTGTCCATACGTATATCACTTTGGTCTTATTTCGACATTTTAAAAATCGACGTTTTAAAAAATCGACAAATATTCAATAAACATTTTGGCAAGTCGATATTTTTCCGAAAAAGTGAGATGCGTATGGGGGGGCATGCTGCGTTTACGTTTACTGTTTGGATATGGGGTGGGTGCAAAAAAAAATCTCGAATTTACTTTTTATTTTCGAGATAGAGTCTTTCGAGATTTTTGTACTTTCTAGATTTTGACCAATTCGAGATTTTTGCATTCGAGATTTATCAAATTCATTTTCGAGATTTTGACCATTCTAGATTTTAGTCGTTCTAGTTGACGTCATGATCCCAGATTTTTATAAGATCACCGATAAAAAGTTAATCGAGAAAAAAAATATCGAAAGCAAAAAATGTCGAAAACCAAAAGCAATTGGTGGAGGACAAAGATGTAGTCAGCTCCTTCCGGTGGCGGTATGTCTTCGGGAAAGACGTAGGGTAACCAAAACGGTCTACCCTCGCCTATTGCTTCTGAGAAGAATAACACAGATTAAAAAGCTTAAGCAATGATTTTGCTTGAAAAGACTGGCTCTCCAGGACGAACTGTTTGTACCGTCGGATTTATTTCTGTTGCGATCATGAGGCATGTTAGCGACTGTCTGAGTGCGAATATGGATTTGTCCCATTATGAATTTGACGCTGTCTAGTACCTACAGGTGAAGACATAGCTCAATCTAAGAGTAGATCAAAGCAGCTGATAGCTTGAGTTTCCTTTGCTAATGAAAGTTGGGATCTATGTTGAGACAGAAATCTTGACTGATGTGATTTTTCTTAGTTTAACATCTTGATCGAGCTCCAAGATGTCATGTTGTCGATATCGCCGACCCATGCAAAAATGTTTCAGTAAGATTATTAGTTGAATCGTGCTTCGCTTTTAATTTCCCTAATATTTGGATTACGTATGTGCACCGTCAGATTCTTTTTTCAATCCATTAACCTACTTCCATCATACAAAAAAATGTCACCTTTCAAAACCAAAATCACTCCCCCTTAAAACGTGCCCATCCACTGACTGCAATAATTATTACCACACGACATTCAAATGTTGCATTTGCTTTTCAGTTTTATGTCAATGTGTCTATGTCATTTTGCTGTATAAATTCAAGTGTCCCCATAATTCATCAAGAACTCGTAAATGCATCTTTTCTCCGCACAATTACGATAAAAGTAATCACAGCGGCCCCCAACTTGGAGCATTTGGCCCACTTAGAAAAATATCAATTCCTTCCTCCGCTATTGTTGGTGGAGGTTCAATCTTTTTATCAAAATTGTTTAAGAAAACTTAAAACGACGACACATTGTGCAACAAGGGGTTATGACCATCCGCAGTGTTGGAATAAATTAATATGTCTCATGTGCCGCCGCCGCACCATCACCGTGTTGCATATACAATAATGTAAACAAAGATATTTCGAGTTCTAGAAATAATCATTCCGCTGGGGCAGCACTGAGCGAGATTAATATAAAAGAAAAAGACGTTTAACCCCAACCCATATGGGCGCATAATGCGCCAACATATCAATTGTAAGTGCAACAATGTCTGATGTATCTTCAATGTGTAAAGTCGCGTCTCCATTTCTGTGTTCGTGATAAGTTTTAAAATTTAGAGATTTGAACAAGTCGGTCGTCGTCATCGTCGTCGTCTGCCATAAGGCGTAGTATGGCAGCAGAAGGTCCAACCAGACCTCATCGCTAGAGATAACGAAACGAAGGCTTTCGAGTTGCATCCAATTAAAAGAAAAATCAAAATCCAATTATCAGATAAATATTATAGCTATGCGTTAAGAGGGGTGAGCTGCTGCTAATGTTGATACGTGCGTTGACTTCTTAATGCTTGGTTTGAACTTGCTTTGCACCGAGTGAAGGGAAGTCTTCTTCATAATCTGGGCTAGTTTATGGGTGATTGAAAGCGGTGTTAGATTACATAAATGTGCATATTGGCACCATCACCAAGAGCTCGTCCATAATGAACTGCTGATGCATAATATATCCATTGTCCCGTGCTGTATATGGGTATATGGGATAGGATGTCTTGCTGCGACATGCGTCCGACATTAAGGCGAAACTCAGCTCAAGTGTGTCGAAATGATATATCGAGGTCAGCTACAAGGACGACCAGGCAGTGACGTTGACGTGGACCAACGGAATGCTATTGTTTTGGTTAAATAAATGAGTACCAATGACAAATAGGGACAATTATGGTCTACTCAAATTTCATATATCCCTTCGAGGTCACTTTTGTACTCGTATATAAGGGGCGCAAGCATTCGAGAAGGTACTTTGTAAAGTGATAATTTTATGTGTTCAACATATGGAATGTTTGCATTTAACACGTGCGTTCCAGGAATTGTATGGCGGGACGTTGAGCTACTATTTTGATTTTACAGCGGTAACATGTGTTTTGAATATTTCTACAGTAAAGATGCCCATACACGTGGCAGAAAGTGTTAATATGTATACCTCACTTGTCACTTTGTCTTCTCTTTTCGAACTAAAAATATGATTTGGCCAATTTTTAGTGTGTGACTGGCACGTAAATGTAATGTCATGCCCATGGGATCAAAAATCTCGAAGGCTAAAAATCTCGGAGAGTTTTTTTTTTAATTTCGAATGCAAAAATTTCGAATGTACAAAAATCTGGTGGGCGCAGTAGCGCAGTGGTTAGTGTGCTGGACTACTGTGCGAGGGATCCCAGGTTCGATCCCCGGAAAAACACAAATTACATCTTAAGGTTTTTTCTACTGCGCCACCTCTCGCGAACGTCGACAAACATCCGAGAGTATGACTGTCCTGAAAAAGCTTCTCAATTCAGCCGTTCGGACTCGGCATAAAATTGTAGGTCCCTTCCATTCGTTCCAAAAATAGAAACTCACACAAAACGAATGGTTGCGAGAAACTAGGCCTTGGGTGTCTACCGCCTGTTACACCGCCTATTTATTTTATTATTACAAAAATCTGGAAAGACTATATCTCGAAAAAAATCTCGAAAATAAAAATTAAATTCGAAATTTTTTTTTTGGATCCCTATGTTATCCCCTTTTCCAAAATCCCTTATTGGTCAACTCCCACAAGCAAACTAAACTTTGCTTATACCCAAACGTGCACCTACTCCAAATCCTACAGTGACCACAAGCAGGGGGGTTGCAGTATACGTATCTCACTTCTGAACACCATCTAGGTATATATATAAAAATGGTGGCAAAAATGTATAGTAATTCATCAACTGGACCGATTTGGCTCAAATTTTTTTTCAGTTGTTTGTCATTGCCAGGAGAAGGTTTTTACGAAAGAAAATTTTGGGAAAACCTCCGGAAAAGTCGGGAAATTGGAAAAATCGAAAATTGATTTTTTGTATGGAATTTTGTGTGCAATTGTTCCGGAATAGAAAAATAGAAAATTCGTTGTGGAAAACTCGGAAAATTCCGGAAAAATTTTATTTTTTTTTTACGAAATTTTGCATTTTCTTTGATTCTGGCAACAATTCGGAGAAGATCTCAAATTGCGTTGGCTGTTGCATCCTCTGGCATTGCTGCCACATTGTTGGAATGCGGTCGAACTGCACATTCCGCCGCTTTGAAGCTGCCGATGAAGCCAATGTGCAGAATGACAAAGATTTCGGCGACAACGAAATTGATGCGAGAATGTAAAATCATCATTTGGGATGAATGCACGATGGCGCATAAACGATGAAGGATTTACGATGGTGATTCGAGACGATTTGGTGGGGCTATGATATTGCTCTCCGAAGATTTTCGTCAAACGCTTCCCGTCATCCCGAAATCAACTGCTGCCGATGAATTTAATGCATGCCTGAAATCGTCGCCTTTGTAGCGGCATGTCAAGAAGTTGAAAATAACCAGAATAACCAGAGAATTGCATTCGTAGAAATCCGTTGACAGCGTGACCGACGAGGATGAAGCGACCAACTATCCGACGGAATTGTTGAACACGCTTCCTGGCACAAACTCCGCCGCATAATTTACAGCTGAAGGTGGGATCGATCATAATCATGTTTCGGAATCTGAATCATCCGAAATTGTGCAACGGTAAGCGGTTGTCCGTCAAGAAACTGATGAACAATGTGATTCAAGCGACGATCATCAAGGGCGAATTCAAAGGAGAGGAAGTCCTTATCCCACGAATTCCGATTATTCCAACTGATCTTCCATTCCAATTCAAGCGGATTCAGTTCCCCGTTCGATTGGCTTTTGCGATGACAATCAAATAATCGTTGGAAGTATGTGGGATTAATCTCGAATTTCCGTGTTTTTCGCACGGTCAGCTGTACGTTGCCTGTTCGCGTGTTGGCAAACCGTCTTCGTTGTTTGTTTTTGGGCCGGAAAACAAATCGAAAAACATTGTTAATCAGATCGCTCTCTATACTAATTTCGATTCCATTCAAATGAATCACATTGAAATTTGAACTATCTGTGTTTTATTACCACTCTGGAGTTTAGCTGAAGGCGTTAAATTGGGGCGAGGCAAAGTTCGCCGGGTCCGCTAGTTTTTAATATTAATTCGAGATTTTTTTTCATCTTTTTAGGGTATTTATGTCATCGCAAAGCGTCACTGTTACTGGTGCGTTTGCAAGTATTAGCACAGAAGCGCAAACATGCCTTTAGGGGTGAATGAGGAAAAAAAAATACATTGTTGACTAGATGGGACACATAGACACAACCACGACGAATCAGACAGAACGTCACGATAGACAGTTACAACTTGTGTTGGGCACTTTTAACCGAATTTCAAAATATCGAATCCAAAATATCGAAAAAAAAATCTTGATATCTACCATAAAATCTCGAAAACACAAAATTTCGAAAATACCTGAAAATGATTGGTTTTCAAGTATTTTCGAGTACGCGTACGAATTGACAAAAAAAAATGTCGGCTGTAACAAATGTCGATTTTACCATTACATGTCGCTTATTAAAATGTCGACTCAAGTTTTACCGATAATCAAAAATGCCGACAATTTGAAATGCTGTTGGCGAAATGTCGAACGGAATAAACATACACAAAGTGTTGGCGAAAATGTCGACTGGTGCTCGACACCCAGAAAATTTAGCAATCAACATAATTTAAACTTTGCATATACCCAACCTTGCACCCACTCCAAAACCTACAGTGACCACAAGCAGGGGGTTGCAGGGGGGCAGCATATGCCCCCCACGTATCTCACTTTGGTCTTATTTCAACATTTTAAAAATCGACAAATATTCAATAAACATTTTGGCAAGTCGATATTTTTCCCGATCGACTTTTTTTTTGTCGGCATTATGTGATCGACTTTTTACAGTCGATATATTAAATATCTACTAATCGTACCCAACCCATTTTCGAGATTTTGTCTTTCGGTACTTTTAAGATTTTCGTGTATATTAAGAGAAAAATATTCCAAAAACAAATATTTCTTTCATTTATTTAAGGTTTGCGAATTCATGAGAATCACGGAGAAGGAATATTTTCTTGATTCTCACAAATTTAAGTACCTAAAGCCAGGACCAGACTTGTAACGTGTGGTGTGTTGCCATACAGTATATAATATAGCGCAATCGGACCATAATGGCTTAGGTAATTAATCATGGACCGATTGCAATGACTACTCCAGCTGAAAAGGCCGAAGCTTTGCACCTTCCATTTCTCGAAGAGGTGGAATCCAAAGTACAGGAGGCAACTAGAGCTACCGAACACATCACAAGGTTTTGCAGGGAAAACCCTGCCAACGGTCCTTTAAACAACGAAATGTTCACCAACACAGAGGAAGTTACCGAGATCATCTTAAGCGGCAACTTTAAGAAATCGTCTGGAACTGATCAAATTTCTAACTTTATGCTCAAAAAGTTACCAAATTTGGCCATGCTCCTAATAACCATAATACTAATCAACTGTATAAACAACAGCTACTTTCCAACATAATGGAAAGTAGCCAAAGTTGTTCCGGTTGCTAAAAAGACGAACCGCTTGGAAGTCGAGGGATACCGGCCAATATCTTTGCTATGTTGTGTTAGCAAGATCCTAGAGTCACTCATACTAAGGAAAATAAACCACCTATGTGCGGAAAGGAACATAATACCGACTTTTCAGTTTGGACTTAGGCCCAAGCACTCCACCATTCACCCGCTGTTAAAGCTACAAAATGACATAACCATAGGACTCAACAAGAAGGAAACAACTGTTGCATGCTTGCTGGACATAGAGAAGGCCTTCGACAGCGTCTGGATCAAAGGACTACTTTTTAAGCTTATCGAATTCGGCTTTCCCAACAATTTGGTAAGATTAATTAATAATTTCCTAACAAATAGAATATTTTACGTACAGGTACTTGACGCAAAATCATCAAGGAAACGGATTAACGCAGGAGTACCCCTGGGGTCAAGACTTGGACCGATTCTCTTCAACATATACACATCAGATCAACCACTCAACGTAGGAAGAAGCAAGACGCTGCTGTATGCTGATGATTCTATAACTTACACTACATCGCTATCACCAGAGATAGCTGCTCGAAAGGTTGAGGTGCATATCAAGGACCTTTGGCACTACTATCTGAAGTGGGGACTAAAGATAAACTGTAGTAAGACGGAACTCATCTGCTTCCGGACGCCCGTCACAGCAGTAAGAGGGCGACGTGCTTTCGCCAACCGCTGTAGCAACATCAAGATTACGCTTCCAGATAGCACCGAGGTTTTGGCGAAGACAACCACCAAGTACCTAGGCATCAACTTTACATAGAGGTTCAAGTTCAACCAACATGCTGATGTTGTCCAAATTTTGCTCTTCATCTGGTACACCCACTACTAAAAAGGCGCAATGAATTAAGCCAGAGGACAAAACTACTGGTATACAAGCAGCTCATCAGACCTATGATAACCTACGGATGTCCCATATGGTTCACTATCTCACCAACGACAATGAAGAAGATCGAGCTTTTCGAAAGGAAGATACTCAGAATCTGCACAGGGCTTTGGCGTAACCCGATAACGCTTAAGTATTATCCAACAACGATGCTATATATTATTATTATTATTATTATTATCTTTATTTCATTCAAAAAAACTTAAAGCTATACAAAAGATAAATCAATATTTCAACAAAAAACATTTTTTAAAAGAATACAGCTTTTAGCTTTAGAGTGAAATAGCTACATACATTCTGTTGTCAGATTCTGACAAGAGGCGAATGTACGAATCGTATTTAACAAACAGGGATTAATTTATCGATGGGGATGCGATAAAATGCAGTGATAAAAACAAAAAATAAAAAATTAAAAAATAAAATAAGAGATTAAGTGCAAAAAAGTTTCAAAAATATAGAAAAGATATAATCAGTAACAAAAAGAAAAGAAAAAAAATTAAACCAAAGGAATCAGCAAGTCACCAACAATATCGTAGTTTAAAGAAAAAAGCCAACGCTTAACATTTTTAAGGAAGACCGATTTAACTCTCAGGCATCTTAGACTACAAGGCATTTTGTTAAATAAACGGGGCGCAGTAACAATATAAAAGCGAGAAAAATGCGATTTTTTTATAGTGGGTACATTGACGAAATTTCTGGTGTTAACACGTAGATTTTGGTTATCATAAACCCTTGAGGAGTTATAGCCGGAATTTTCAAAAAATATTTTTAAAACCTTATAACAGTACAAATGCCTTAAAGGTAGAAAACTAAGACTTTTAAACAGCTCAAAACTAGGAGTTCGACGATTAACCCTACATAAAATACGGACAGCATGTTTTTGTTTGATTAGCAGAGGCTCTATTTTATTGGAATGTGTACCACCCCAACAAGCTATACCATATTGGAGTTTAGATTTAAGTAGACCGTTATAGACTAGCTTTAAGACAGGCAAACTGCAATATAGACTGAGATGGTAAATATGCCTAACAGCACTGTTTAGATATTGCTTCAATGACGTGGTATGTTCTTTCCAACTGAGCCTATAATCCAAAGTAATACCTAAGTACTTAAATTTGTCTACGCGTTCGATTTCAAAGCAGTCGGCAGAGCAATATGCATGGCAATCGAAAGTGGGTATATTATTATCGTGTGTACAGGAATTAATTAAACGGAATCTATTGCAATTAGGTGAGTGGTAGTGTAAAGGCATTTCTTCACAGATTTTACCCATTATGTTAAAAAACATGAACTTCGTTTTATTGCTAATGACCAATTTGTGAAGTTTGAACCATCTCCTCATTAAATCTAGGTCATAATTTACATCCAAAAAAATGTTGAAATAGCACTTACTGTGATAAGACAAGGCGGTGTCATCGGCAAAAGCTGTGAGTTTACCTTTGAAATGTTGAATGAAAAGCGAATTTACAAAAATTAAAAACAGAATAGGACCTAAAACAGATCCTTGTGGAACACCTATGTTGATGAGAACTTTTTCACTCAAACAATTTCGAATTCTAACTCTCTGACTACGATTTTCTAAATAAGTAGTAAACCAGTCATGGATAAAACCTCTAAAACCTGCGTTATAAAGTTTATTAAGCAATATCTTATGATCAACCATGTCAAAAGCTTTAGTGATGTCAATGAAAAGCGAAGCAGGGATATCAGATTCATTTAGACTATTATATATTTCACCGCACAGCTTTAATAGGGCATCTTCAGTCGATTTGCCACTACGAAAGCCAAACTGCGAATCACTGAAGAAATTCGTTTTATTTAGGTAAGACAGCATTCTTGATTTGACCCCCTTCTCGAAGACTTTTGAAAAGACAGATAAAAGGGAAATTGGACGGTAATTGTTCAAAGACATTGTATCACCTTTTTTATGTAGTGGAATTACAACAGCTGTTTTAAGTGAATCTAGAAAAATACCCTTTTGAATACTTAGATTGAAGATATGACATAAAACATCTGAAACAAGAAGAGATATATTTTTCAAAACTGTAACTAAGAGACTGTATGTAGGTGTGTATTTCAAATGAAGAAAAATATTTAAAGAAAAAACTTTGTCTTTCGAAAGGGTCATGAGTAAGAGGGCTGTCACATACACAATCAGAATCATTACTAAGAGTGGAATCCCGAATAGACTTTGTTACATTGGCAAAATAGTCATTAAACACAGTGGCAACTTCAAAAGGCTCAGATATAATCACGTTATTATTATTAGAGACTGCGATATCCACGTTAGATTTAGTTTTGTTCAAAATGTCGTTGACAACCTGCCATTCTTTTTTAGAGTTACCAATATTATTAGCTAGTATATTACAATAAAAAGTATCCCTTTGAAGAGGTATTTCCATTTTTAGCTCCTTACAGATCTTATCATAATACCTTTTTAGCCTAAAGTTACCTGGGTGTTTTTTTGAACGCTTATAAAGAAGTTTTTTCTGTCTGATTTTGTTAATTAGAGCACTAGTCATCCACTTCTTAAGTGGTTTCAATTTGTTGCTCGTTTTTATTTGTGTACTTGCGCGAAGTAAGTGCAACTGTAATTTATTAATAAACAAATCAAAGGCCATAGATGGATTTTGCTCTCTGTAAACTTCATCCCAGAACTCAAAAATTAAAGCTCTCTTGAGAGCTGAAAAATCAATTTTTTTAAACTTTTTAACTTCATATTGCTTCAATCTGGAGATCCGAAGGTCAAGTTGGATGGTGGTTAGGCAGTGGTGAAGGGGAGTTTACAAGAGTGTGATCATGCATGATCGATTTTCTTCGCAAACTAACACAGCTATCACATCTGTAACCTTGCTCACTTTTTCCGTAGAATTCAATTTCTCTTCCTTCAAGTTTGGCGCACTTTGCATGAAAATATTCATTGCAATTTGAGCACTGAATTTTTAGATCGATTCTTTCGATTTTTAAAACACACAATCTACACTTCATTCTTACTACAAATGTTTTTTGTTTTATAGTAAATAATCAATATAAAAGTTTTTACTTTGTTTAATTTTTAAGACTACTTGTTCTCAGCGCATGTGTCCCCATCGACAGTCGCAGAGCTAATGCTGAGAGAGAGAGCAGGAATAATTCCATTGGGACAATTTATGATGGAGCTCTCTGCTAGAATTCTCCGGAACTTAGATGACCACCCCAACCAGGAAATCCAACAACTCATTCAGCAAAATTTAGAACCTCTACAACCATATCTGAGCGCAAGGGCTATCACAGATCCACGATTTGAAGAAATCATACACAACGAAGATACACCATTCTACGAGAGGACAAACAGCAGACATTATAGGGGTTAAGCCCCTGTAATACAACTTATATATAATGCGGCAAAATTAGTTAGCCAAGCCAATGACAATCTAAATATGTATTTAGAAAATTATGCATGTAATAGAATAAGTAGCCGATTCCCTAAGAACTACACTTCCCTACAATTAACCGTCCATAGGTTATATGGAGCCTATCACAAACAGTGCTTAATTCCTACGTTATGTTAATCTAAGTGAATTACCGTCCTTTTAAGGACGACAAAATAATGTTTTAGGGTATTAGAAGTCGATTTCACAAAAATGAAATATTGTTTTTGCAAAATCTCGTAGTTTTTCGAGACTGTAATTCAATATCACTTCTTGTACGTTTGACATAGATATGTATCTACTTTAGACCTCCGATATGGAGGGTAGTCTAAGTCTCCTTAACAAATTTAGGGTGTGAAAATAGACTTTGACCTTTACATATCTATAGACCGCAATTTTCGAAATTACCTATACCTATGTACCTATTACGTTTCCCCATTTTCAAAATACCTAAACTCATTTATCTGGCTCCTCTCACAGCTGATGCGACATCTGCTTTTGTAAAAAGTGAATCATGATGCGTGTGTCTTATAACAACCCTCCCAAACATGGTCCTTCTAATAAATTTTCTAAATAATTCGCAACATATTTGCGCAATTTCTTGAGACCATCGTAATAATAAATTTGAATAAATATCCTCTCACACTATAAATCTATTTTTATGACGAAATACTTGTGATTTGCAAAGCGCCTTTCAAAGGAGGACACTCATGCCTAATGGGTAACTCTCCCCAATCTGCAACTCATCTCCGGCACAAAACTCCACAATGAATCCATCATCTCCTCGCATTCATTTCCATAGTCCCAACTACAATGTGAGTATCTTTTTGCAGTGCGCTGCATTGAAAATTTCAGTTCAATGCTGAGTTGTCTGTATTTTTAGTCCACATTTCTACCCTCCAGCTCCAGCTGCAGCCCCCAACAATACACGAGCGAAAATTTAATGGCATGTGCCCAACTGCAGTAGATATTGCATCGTGCGCGCCCTGATCCGCGGTATTTAAAGACCACGCGCATAATTGAAATAATAAAATAATAATATCATCGGTACCTATGGAGTAGAGGGTACCTCTATAGATACCTATACACAGAGAGTGCCATTAGATTTAGTGTGTTAATGATATTTGTTAACGAAGTGAATTTTGGCATGGGGCCAGAGGCCCCCAGGGTGCTAGAGCGATTTGCTGTTCAATGTTTATGCGATTTGCGCGGGTATTTGTGTTGCTTTGTGCGACATTAATGAAAGTGCACACCTCGTTGGGAGTACGTTTAGTATAGAAATAATGGATCCGCGATGTTAATATGCATCTCCTCGCAGTCCTCGCTGTGCGCCATGCCAATGCCATCAGTGTTGGGCGTTTTGTTGGGTATTTATTGCCGGTGTTTTGCCATTGCAGTGTATATAATGTTTGTCGGGCTTAAGTGGATTTAAATTGGGGATTTATTTAAATTTCACATAATTTGCCAAAAGGATTAGCTCCAAAGGCGCATACACTACTAGTTGAGTGTTGAGGAATCACGGCTTTTATTATTTCAGGTGTGCATTTGTGCATTAGAAGGTGCGCAATGTTTGTATTGCGACTATATAGGAAGTTTAAAACGAGTTTATGATTTTATGCTAATAGGCTATGCAATTTTTGGGACGGTGGCAATTTAAGGAAATGTGGATATTTTCCTTTTTTTTTGTGCTGGCTTGGATATGGCCTAAAGTTTAGCTCGAATTTTTGTCTTAACACTGTCATTTGGTTGGTTACAAGTTGGCGCAAAAGTTGTCACCCAAGTCGTCAAGGTAGACCCAGGGTGAGAGGGTTAGATCAAGTTCATAATCTCTCCTCTACTCGTATGGGGATTGCCCTTGATGATTTAGAGTCGATGGCGAAAAATCGAGAGCTATGGAGGGTCCACTTGAGCAACTTACACCCGCGACCCACTTAATGGACAAGCGGACCATTGAAAATGAATGAATGAACCTTTTGTCCTGCTTTGTGTTTATTTGATGTCTTACACTTTTTCCCATTAAATCAAAAAAAAAGTATTAAAGTAGCCGGCTGCCTAAATTTGATGACCATTCGGTCGGATTTTTGGCATTTTCCATCACTCTTGCCAGAACTTCCGGCGATAGGTCTTCGTAGTCTTATGGTGAGAACTTCAAGAGTTCAAAGCTTGTTGATATAATTTTTGTAATTTTGATGGAGGCAAGAACCCCCATTTACCCCATTTATTGAGCTTAATACAAGCTATAACAATGACTTAAGGCTACTGGAACTTGTAACTAAAACGTAAAGCTAAAGGTGCTTAATTAGATCGGTAGTGCTGCGGTTGAAGTCAAGGGTTAGTGTTAAAGCAGATAGAGTTATAAAGAGACATATGCAATCAACGGAGCCTGAGAGGAGTCTGGGAATGAAAAGAATGTCTGCAGGGTCCCTGCGTTCCTCAAGGGTATTTAGGTAAATAATTCTGGCGATAAGGAGGTAAGATTATGCGATTATTTCAAGAAAGACCACGAAGAGCAAAACGAAGAAAAGGAAAACATTGGATGCTCTCGATTCTGGGAACATGAACTTGTTGAAAGGGACACCACGCTTAGAAAGCGTACTCGAGGAGGGGACAAACAAAATAAAATGTCAAGGTCACGAATGGATTGCACGAGAGATATCTAGGTTGGCCGTGGAGAAGCTAAACTTCGGAGAGGAGACTTCTTGCTCTTACTCTTCTCAGAACTTCAGGCTATAGGTCCGAACATTCTTGACGGATATACACTTTGAAGGCTTCAAGAGTCTTAGGTTTTTTGACATAGACTGGTGACTTTAAAAAAACCCCACAAAAAGAAGTATCGAAGGGTTAAAACAGGCGATCTTGCAGCCAGTGCAAATTGTCCATCTTGTAGTAGGTACTGTGCCATTATTGTGGTTTATAGATTAGGATTGAATGTCTGTCATCGTCATGTCAGAGATGTTAAGGTATATGAAGTTCGGAACATAGACCTAGTGAGTGCGGAATTGCTTTATCATCCCGATAAGCTGTAAACGGCATTCAAAGGCTGTAGATATAGGCGACAATGCAGCCAAACTATGAATTCCACACACAGTCACAATTGTGCCCCGTCGCAACTGAAAAAGAAACCTTAATGAATGAAGCATGTTTTTTTGCTCGGTGGGTAGGTTAGGTTAGATTGAATAGCGTGTGAGTTCATCACATTGGACTAGGCTCCTGTTGGGTCCATCGCCATCTCTGGGGAACCTTCACGGTAAAAAAAAGAACCCTAAACCACTTCTCCCAAAACAATTAATTTCCTTACAAAACCAAAAAATTGTTTTAATTTTGTATCCGAGGCCAACCTCCTCCAAATTATCAAAGAAGTACCTGCCAAGGTATTTCCTCCTGTACCGAGCAATAGCTTGACATTCACAGAGGAGATGAGTTATATCCTCTGCGACATGTATACTTTATACTTTATATGTCCGTATCTGTTAGACATATTCTCTTAGCGTGCTTCCTTAGAAGACAGTGCCCGGAGAGCACACCTACTGCCATCCGTAGCCTCGATCTACTGAGCTTTAGTAGTTCAGCCGATTTTTTCCGATCTAGCTTAGGCCACAGAGCCTTTGCGACCCTGTGCCCTACTATATCCGACCATCTTTGGTCTGCCCTATTTTTAATTTTCTCGAAAATAATTCTCCTGACCAAGGCTATTGGTGGTCTTATGCCCTCAATAGTTTCAATTTGTGGAAGCTCTGCTCCGTTTTTGGCCAGAACATTTTGCACATACAACAATTAATTCATACAAAAACTGTGTATCTTCATTTGGGAAAATAATGTCGTATGTGCACTTTATACTGCACAATGCACATACAACAATTGTTTAGTCAGATTCGGGAAAATGTTTGTCGTATGTACCATAAGATAATACACAGCCGTGTGTAATTTCAGGCGCATTCAGGATGTCGTGCAGATCGGACGAGTTTTATGCGTACCTATGTATTTTGAATTATGAAAGGTATAGCTAGTAGTAATCAAATGTGTTTATTTAACTCTTTTAGTATGCGCCACTAAATATTGGGAGACGAATTACTTCCTGGTCCATCAGGTTCGACAAATGCGAATTCCAAGTACTATTATTACCTAACACAAATTATATTTATGTGTAGCTACAATATCTTATTATTTCTTAGGGAAGAAGCTACTCCGACTTAGTGACGAATATTTTTCCCCGGATGATGAAGCCGATAATCCTACCTAGTAGGTATTATGTATGCCCAGTTTTACAGTGTGCACTTAAGTATAGTTTGAGTTTGAGTGGCGACGACCAAATAAGTGTCACTTATGTATATTTTGCGTTTAACAGTTATTTCAAAATACTCAAATCAAATGGTACAAAAAACTTGGCAGCACTTAAAAAAAGACTTTCTTCTACAGCATTATTTGATAATTTATTTGAATTTCAAAATGGATTGTGATCGCCAAAGGACGCCTAACTTTAGTGAAAACGACGTCAAACTACACCACTAAACAATACGTTATTATTCAAACTCACTTTCAAAATCTAAATCATAATCTGAATCCATATTATCAAATCGTTATCATATATTTTAAGTATTAAATCAACAAACGTAAAATAGATATATTTTATTTTATTTTCTACAAAATTCAATATAAACGTCAACTCGTTGGCAGCTGAGTAGCTTGCCACCCCTGTCAGAGTTACGAAAGGTAAAACTTAAGTGTCCAATGTTGTTTTGTACAACCAAAAAATTTATTTAATAAATGTTTTGTGTTTTCTCATTACCAAACAAAATTATTTTATTTGTTTCATTTCAAATTCGATTTGTTTTTTGTTTGTCGTATGTGCTAAAATTGTGTCGTATGTGTTTGGGTGACAAACAGATTTGGTGAAAACGTCACATACGAAAACGGCATTTTGGGCAACATTGGCTCTAATTTTTTTCTTAATTAGAATATTGGTCTGATTTTAACGTTATTCAGTTGACAAATAATGTTTTCGGCATAAGTCATTTAATTTTTAAGAAAATCTACCGTAGGGTTTTTAAGAAAAAATTTTTGGAACTTTGATTGCGTTTTCCCAAAAGTGGTCAAATGCTATAGATTAAGAAATTCTTTTTATTCAATCAGTTTATATACAAATTGGCTTAACAACTAGACTTATAACTAAAATAGGAAATATCGGCTCAACAAAAGGGGCCCGACGGATTTATAGTGATAAATTTACGTAGTTTTTACAAAACAATATTAGTGGCTACTTAATCTATTACATGAATAATTTTTTAAATACAATATATTTAGTTTGTCATTGGCTTGGCTAACTAATTTTGCCGCATTATATATAAGTTGTATTACAGGGGCTTAACCCCTATAATGTCTGCTGTTTGTCCTCTCGTAGAATGGTGTATCTTCGTTGTGTATGATTTCTTCAAATCGTGGATCTGTGATAGCCCTTGCGCTCAGATATGGTTGTAGAGGTTCTAAATTTTGCTGAATGAGTTGTTGGATTTCCTGGTTGGGGTGGTCATCTAAGTTCCGGAGAATTCTAGCAGAGAGCTCCATCATAAATTATCCCAATGGAATCATTCCTGCTCTCTCATATAGCATCGTTGTTGGATAATTCTTAAGCGTTATCGGGTTACGCCAAAGCCCTGTGCAGATTATGAGTATCTTCCTTTCGAAAAGCTCGATCTTCTTCATTGTCGTTGGTGAGATAGTGAACCATATGGGACATCCGTAGGTTAACACAGGTTTGATGAGCTGCTTGTATACCAGTAGTTTTGTCCTCTGGCTTAATCCATTGCGCCTTTTTAGTAGTGGGTGTACCAGATGAAGAGCAAAATTTGCCTTCCTAAGGACAACATCAGCATGTTGGTTGAACTTGAACCTCTCTGTAAAGTTGATGCCTAGGTACTTGGTGGTTGTCTTCGCCAAAACCTCGGTGCTATCTGGAAGCGTAATCTTGATGTTGCTACAGCGGTTGGAGAAAGCACGTCGCCCTCTTACTGCTGTGACGGGCGTCCGGAAGCAGATGAGTTCCGTCTTACTACAGTTTATCTTTAGTCCCCACTTCAGATAGTAGTGCCAAAGGTCCTTGATATGCGCCTCAACCTTTCGAGCAGCTATCTCTGGTGATAGCGATGTAGTGTAAGTTATAGAATCATCAGCATACAGCAGCGTCTTGCTTCTTCCTACGTTGAGTGGTTGATCTGATGTGTATATGTTGAAGAGAATCGGTCCAAGTCTTGACCCCAGGGGTACTCCTGCGTTAATCCGTCTCCTTGATGATTTTGCGTCAAGTACGTAAAATATTCTATTTGTTAGGAAATTATTAATTAATCTTACCAAAATGTTGGGAAAGCCGAATTGGATAAGCTTAAAAAGTAGTCCTTGGATCCAGACGCTATCGAAGGCCTTCTCTATGTCCAGCAAGCATGCAACAGTTGTTTCCTTCTTATTGAGTCCTATGGTTATGTCATTTTGTAGCTTTAACAGCGGGTGAATGGTGGAGTGCTTGGGCCTAAATCCAAACTGAAAAGTCGGTATTATGTTCCTTTCCGCACATAGGTGGTTTATTTTCCTTAGTATGAGTGACTCTAGGATCTTGCTAACACAACATAGCAAAGATATTGGCCGGTATCCCTCGACTTCCAAGCGGTTCGTCTTTTTAGCAACCGGAACAACTTTGGCTACTTTCCATGATGTTGGAAAGTAGCTGTTGTTTATACAGTTGTTAAGTATTATGGTTATTAGGAGCATGGCCAAATTTGGTAACTTTTTGAGCATAAAGTTAGAAATTTTATCAGTTCCAGACGATTTCTTGGAGTTGCCGCTTAAATAGTCAAATGTAACATACGACATTTATTTATCCGAGCGACGAAAACTAAAGTTAATTCTGCTCATAATTTGAACTTACTTCATGTAAATTTTGGCATCAATGGAAAGGTCATTTAAATTCCGTTTTAATGATACACAACTTTCCTTAACCCATTGAAAATTTAGAACTTTTGTAAAAGTCTACTTTTTTGACTTTTTTCCTCGGTCCAAAAAAAAAAATGGTTGGATGCAAAAAGTTTCTTCAAATAATTCTAATAGCGACTACAAAAAAAAATTCTCAAAAATCTCTTCGCTAATATTTTTTATGATGCCATACAAAAAAGAGTTCTACCAAAAATCACTTGATCATCACCTCCCATCTGATCAGAACTTTTCATAAACCTATATAGACAACATTGCAACTGAAAGTGTTTCTATAGAAGGTACACATCGTCTTCAGTATATGCTTACAAAAAGTATCTATAGCTACTTGTACGTTTTATTCAAACTCGTATTTTATGCGCCACGGAAATTGCAACGGCGACGAACAAAGTTGACGTACATGACCTAAAATTCAGGTTAAGTTTGTTTATAAATTTTCAAGATATTTACCGCCACTTGTGCGCCTTTAATAAACGACAACGACGACGAAGAACCGCACCATCCGTACCGTACAAATAGACGTGGGCCCGCGCAACCAAAACTCTAAAGTGTGGGCATCGAGCAAGCTCTATAGATAAGCTAAATACATGCATGCACTATGGTGTATGCATAATCCTATGCTTAATTAATTTTGCAACAAAAAAGCACAGCAGTATAGGACAGATTAATTAAACCTCTCAAGTTTTGTAAATTAATAGCAGCGATTATGCTTTAATGGCTGCCAGTATAATATGTGACTTCTGAAAATAGTCACCAGCTTAACAGAAATTAGATTTTTATGCATAATTTCGTGTAGTTACAACAACAAGACTGGCTGCCTCCTGGTATTACACCTTCTATAATGAAGTCGCACTCGAAAACACTTTCAAACTTGAGATAAAGTATCTAAGCCTTCGTAAAATGTGTTGAAAAGAAAAAGGTACATAAGTTCTAACGGTTCTTACAAGAGTAATGCTGCCTGAATGATTATGTGCGTTTGTATTCTGTAATAAACCTTTTTTGTGACCTTAGTGCAGTGTTCTTCTTTCTTAAGTGGTAATCTAAGAAGAGACGTTATAACCCAACAATAACTGGGTATATGCAGATGTACTCGCTGACCATGTATAGGATGTTGTTTACATTTTATGTTTGGTCCGGCACGTGCTGATCTTTCAAAAAAAAAAAAAAAGACAACGACGATAACGACAGCGATGACTATGACAACGACGACGACCCACACGAATGATGTACTCGTACTCGCATGTATATATGGGCAAAAAAGAGCTAATTAGTTTATAATTAATTGTGGGGCTCCTACATTACCTCGACTCTATAGGTCAATGGGCAATGACTTTGTTGATTTATGCTGTGCGCTTGCTTATCTTTACTTTTTTTCTAAAGGCATAACGTTACATTGACCCCAATAATAATTGATATGCACTATTACGACTCAAGAGTTATTGCTTTGAATCCTATTGAATACACACTCGTTTATGCAGTTCTAAGGGCATATCTACTGAGTGTGGATCAATTGATGGGGTTTTCAATTTTTTATCAGTACATTAGGCTAATTATTGTTATTGAAAAATTGGTACGACCAATTATTGGAACCTCATTTTTCAATGAGCTCATTATCAAAGATAAAGTCGATTGAGTTTTTAGATTTTAAAGGCAGTCTTTGGAATTGATTTTGAAGGTCATTTATATGATAACTTCAGCCATGCCATCATACCTACTTATGGCTGTAGCATTATTTTTGGGATTTTCATAAAATTGTTCAAGTCCCGACAAATTTTATAGTACTAAATTGTTAACTACACTGCAGGTCACAATTTTAACTTAAGCTCCAAAAATGTCATTATTCAGAAAATTAATTTCAAAACTTCTGCCGTCCTTTGCCTTTTGTGAGGAAGTACCTACTATAATCAACATTATTTTCTGTTTTTGTTGATCAAAACGTCTAAATTTAGGGAAGAAGCTGCGAAAAGCCCAGAGAAGAAAATTTAATGCCGGGTATAGATACCTACTTGTAGAACAAGAAGTGCATTTTTACAAACTGTTACACATTTCTGTAACACAAAGTTACAAGTTCAATGCGGGTCATATGATAACGTCTGGACAAATTCAACAGGCACCAGTAAGACTTGTCGATTTGTTTTAGAAAGAGCGTCTGAGTGAAAAATTCCCGCACCTACCAGAAATGCAAACAACAAATGCATCGCAATATCACCACCAGATTAAGAAAGTAGCAGACACGTTAGGCTAACAGCCTAAAAAGATCCACCTGTGGTATGATGATGTAGATATACTTAGCGAGGGCTACTCTTCCTATAACTATAAGGAGAAGAAGAAGATTCTGCATAAAAACAGGATGCATCTTTCAAGATCAAGCTTAAAGAAGAGTCTGACATATTTTATGATCAGAATTCAAAATATTTTATAAACAAACTATGTATTAGCAATGGCTTTGTGGGGTTTCAAAACGGAACGCAGTCTCGGAACAGGGAAGGAAACCTAATCACCGAAGCCGACGGCATGGCTGATGTGCTTAGGTAGCAGCTGATGCAATATTATGGTCGCCGCATGTGCTGAAAAGTAGCTCACGAATGTTTTTAATAATTCAGTGAACTATAAATAAGAAGTGCTTAAGAACAGCAAGAATAAGGCTTGCAAAAGGAGCTATTCGCATACGGAGGTGCGCACACGATCAGATAGGTACTATGTCTCAAAAACGGCTAACTATTAAGGCATAGGGTTACCAGAAATCATTTGAAGAAAGTAGTTATCGAGCATGAAAATCCCGGACTTTCCCAGACAAAATAGGAATTAAAAAAAGAGTACAAAACGAGGACCAAAATGAGCGTCCAATTTGTTACAAACAATTTTTTCATTGCGGTAGGTTCATGTTTTAAAGCCGTATGTCAATTGTGCTGAATAATTATTCTCGGCTGATTTTCTGACAGATATGAAAATGTTGAAGAAAGAAGTTCACTGAACTAAAATCTTAAAATAAAATCTATATTTTTCCAACTTCAAATTGGTGGTAAATGGGGAAAAGATAAAGAAAATCAATTTCTGAGATTTTGGAAATTTTGTTTGGGGCCCGAGTTTTAGAGATAAAATATATTTCGTATTTTACAAACGGATTTTCAGAATATTGGAAAACAATTTTTTTCATTGAAAGAAACTCTTGTCAATAAGCAACCCAAAAGAAATTGTATGTTATCGGTGGATTTTTGATGTCTTCGAAATATTATTTTAGGGTTTCAAACATAAGCCAAAGTCGGGATAAGTCAATAAATTTCAAGGCTTTACCTACCAACTGTACTACTAAAGTTTTTCACTGAGTTGAGTGAGCCCCCTAGTCAGCTTTCATTGCCAAGTGTTCAAAGCGATGATGACCCATTCCGGGATCCCGTTGAAACTGATACAACTGGTAAGGTCTGCTACTAGCTATACGTAGATTCGCAATAGGGACTCTCGAATATAGCAATCTACACGGAAGGTTCAAAAATGGACTGTGGAGTAGGTGCAGGGGTATTTTCTTAGTCTCTGAACTCAAAATCCTTTGGGCTTTTGGATACGGCCAGTGTGTTTCAGGCGGAAATACTTGGCATCCGCGGGGCCTTCCGCCAAATCAAACTGCACACAAACATAGCTGAGAGGCAGAAGATAGACATATTCATCGGCAGTTAAGCTGATGCCATCAATGCTATCGCCTCAGTCTATATAGGCAAATTTTAAATTATAGTATTCGAATGTCGAGATGAGCCGGCCTCAGTTGATCGGTACAAGGTTACCCTGATTAGGGTTCCAGGTCATAGCAACGTTTATTGAAACGAACCAGCCGACGAGCGGGCCAGGCAAGGTGCTCTCCACCGTGAATCAGTTCACATTTCGCTCGGAGCAGTAAAGGCAAAATTCACCTCCAAATTCTTATCGAAGGCCATAACCATAGCATAGATGAAGGAGACTACCGAACGTAGCATATCCAAAAGGATGTGCATGTGGCCAACCTACCTTCTAAGTAAAACACGAAAAGATATCTCCAGAATAACAGCAATCACCACAATCCACTGGCCTATACAGGGGACCATGAGGTCAGATTAGACTAGACATCCCGAATAATACACACTGTCGCAGTTGCAATGATAGAATTCAATCTAAAAACCACCCACCCTCTATTCTACTTAGAACCACCCACACTTGCGGATGCTAAACAACAAAACAGTTCCATCTGTCGCAGCTTGCTGATTTATCGAAGTATGAATAGGAACCAATATCCTGCCAGTTCTGCTTTATGGCGTCCAGAGCTGGACGATAAGCAGACCAAGAGAAAGAGCTGATATTGTTTTTGAGCCGTTTTTTGGTGCGTCTTTTGAGCGTTTTTGTCTCGTTTTTTGGGGCGTGTTTTAGAGAGTTTTTTGGGATGTTTAGGGCATTTTTTGAGACGCTTTTTTGCCCTTTCTGTTGCGATTCTTAACGTGTTTTTTTTTTTTTAAGATTCTTGAAGATTCGGCGAATACAAGCTGCCGAAATGAGATTTCTCCGTTGTATTGCTGGTGTGACTCGTAGAGATCGCATTAGAAATATCAGAATACGTGAGGAACTCAATGTCGAGCAGTTACTTCTCCGGACGGAGCGGTCCATGCTTCGGTGGTTTGGTCATGTTAAACGCATGTCCCCGACCAGGATTCCACGACGTGCTATGGAATCCGTACCATCAGGCAGGCGTCCTCTAGGTAGACCTAGGATGAGATGGTTAGATCAAGTCCATAATCTCTCCTCTACCCGTATGGGGATTGCCCTTGATGATTTGGAGTCGATGGCGGAGGATCGAGAGCTTTGGAGGGTCCACTTGAGCAACCTACACCCGCGACCCACTTAATGGACAAGCGGACCATTTGAAAATGATGATGATGATGATGAAGATTCTTGAAACATTTTTTGATGCGTTCGAGGCGTTTTTTGATGAATTGTTTTATGCGTTTTGCTGGGTGTTTTTTGATGATATTTTGGGGCTTTTCTTGATACGTTTTGTGGGTCGTTTTCAGTTTCTTGACGCGTTTTTGGTACGGTTTTTGGGGCGTTTTTTGATGCGCTTTTAGGGTAATTTTTTGAGACGAGTTTTTCGGGCGTTTTTAGAACATTTCTTAGAGCGTCTTTTTGCGTTATTTTTTTGTTGCGTTTCTTGGATCGGTCTTTGAGGCGTCAGTCTATCTGAGTTTGGACGAATGTTGCCTAATGATGAACAGATCGTCTGGGCTACTCCCAAGCGCCTTTGAATTGATTGTATCTAGGTAGGTACCTATTCGATTTTTGTATTTGATTTCAACTTTAAATCTTTCTTGACTGTCAAAGAAGATGTTAAAAATGTTATACCCGAACGAGGAAGGTGACTCTGTCTGTCTTCCATAACGTGCAGTTTTTTTCTATTGCCAGGATTTCTGCTTGGAATATAATATGTATGTACATACATAGTTACTACAAGCTTTTGACAACAATGCCTAAATTTTAACTCGCACTCATCTGACTTCTCGCTGTGAGAAGACTGTCCGAAGGTCAGTATCGGCAGTCGGGGCTCCTTGCACCTGATGTTATTAACTCTCACTATTGATTCTAAATTAATGTTTTTTCTACTATACCCCCGCTGATCTTCCAAATGTCTAAAGTAGGTATATTGCATCCTCATCCCTTATGCCTTCCTTATAGTTACGGTTTCCCCTTAATTTATTTATAACAAAATAGGCTCTCATCTAAGCTCAAGATTTCAAGAATAATTTCATTGAAAATTTAGAATCCATTAATCCGTATAACAATAACGTCCACTCAATTAAATTCGATTTGCCAGTTATGTAGGTACCATAAAAACCACCTCCAAGCCTACATTTAAAATGCAAGAACGACAAAAGACACACACACACTATGCTCCATCCATGTCCATTATTGTAGTAGGTAGGTATGTATCTGCAATAGCTGAGAGGGTTTCATTTCAATCAGCAAATAATCAGTAGTCGCAGTCGCAGCATTTGGATTTTCAGTTTCAAAAAAAAAAAAAAAAAAAAAAAAAAGTAACCAACAACAAAAAATCCACTGAACCTTTGTTTGATTTCTTTGAACACCTGTATCACTTTAACCCACCTAGAACCGTATAAATTGCGACTTATTTTTTCCTTCGGTTTGAAAACACACCAAGAGTGGAAAAAAAATATACGTTAGATGGATTCAAAAACCAGTTCCAAACCGAATCAATGCATAAACATACACAAGATATAAACATATGCATGTATGTATCTGCCTGCATGCATCCGAGGGGCTCGCATAAGCGCTATTGGTAGATGTTCACCATACTGCCTGACGATTAGTCACCTGAGAATAAGGAAAAAAAACGAACTGGAAAAAAAAATCGTAAGTAGCCCTTAACCCAAATAAAAGTGCTGAAATAAATAAACTTGAGACCTGGCCGATTGGGAATTGGATGGGAATTATGGTTCGATATCGTGCAGTAAAAATGACACTTTTACTTGTGGTCAAGCGGGCAATGCCCAGCACACATGCATCTGCTCTGCTGCATTAAAAAGACGATCATTCCGGATGATTATTTAATCAGAAATTAAACAAGACAAGTCAATATTTGTTGGAAGTAAAATTACGATGTAAATGTTGACTGAAGGATTGACTACTGTTCTACGTATAGTTGCATTGTGTATGTGTATCTACCGTACGAACGTTGCATCTTGCATCGCTTCTTATGGTTGTCATTTTTTAATGGATGGCGATATTCGTTTGTGATTTTATGACGCTCGTGTGGAATTGTATGTAAGTAAGTGCTGATAGTCCTATGACTACATACCTATATAGATACACCATAGCCATAAAGCAATTCAAATCTCATATTCAAAACATATCGATCTTGAGTATCTACAGAGAATTTGTCAGCCATGGTGAAAAGATTTGCGTTTTTAGAAATAATTTTAAGGCCCTTTGTCAACTATAAATGCCAAAAAGTTATCCAGTTTGCTAGAACTCGGCTAAAAAATGCACACTACAAAGCTGTAGGTACATACAACATACAAGAGTCAACAATTAGATTAAGAAGGGTTAAGAAACATTGGAGCCCAGTGGAGATCGGTCTTAGGGTCCGTGACCAGAGCAACCGACCCCGATGGCGAACGTGGCTCATCAGCCCAACGGCCAACATGGGTTGTGGTTGTGGGCGTGGAGTCACTGAGCACACATCGGGCCTAATGGCGAACGTTGGTTTTAGGGTCAAATTTAAAAAGGTAATCAAATTGACGAGCATGACTCTAATCTGAGCAATCAGGTAGTAATCCCACGATGAGTGCGAAACTGCCAGGGAAAGCTTGGGAAGCAGGACAATGGCACTGACGAGGCGACTAAAGCCTAGCTGAATCTCCAAATAGGGAATTTTCGCCACGAAATAATTCTAGAAGCTGATACCTACTAATCCAACCACGGTATAAAAAAATAAAAAAAAAAATAAATAAATAGGCGGCGCAACAGGCGGTAGACACCCAAGGTCTAGCTTCTCGCAACCATTCGTTTTGTGTGAGTTTCTATTTTTGGAACGAATGGAAGGGACCTACAATTTTATGCCGAGTCCGAACGGCTGAATTGAGAAGCTTTTTCAGGACAGTCATACTCTCGGATGTTTGTCAGACGTTCGCGAGAGGTGGCGCAGTAGAAAAAACCTTAAGATGTTATTTGTGTTTTTCCGGGAATCGAACCTGGGATCCCTCGCACAGTAGTCCAGCACACTAACCACTGCGCTACTGCGCCTACAACCACGGTATAAAAAGTACACTAAAAAAAAAAAAAAAAAAAAAAAAAACAGAATCTTGGAAAAATGAAGTTCATAGTCAAAAAACCGGTATTTTTAGAAACCTTAGATAACCCTGTTTTTTTTTAATATAGGGATGAATTATACAAAGCCATGCCAAGTTTTGGCATCCCCGCAAAACTCGTCTGTCTGTGCAGGATGACGATGGAGAAATCTCGCTGCTCCGTCAAAGTCGGCAAGAACACCACCGAGCCATTTGATGTCAAAAAAGGTTTGAGACAAGGCGACGAGCTATCATGTACTTTCTTTAACCCTTTCGGTAGATACATCTTTTTTGTTCTAAGGTTAAAAAATATTATTTTTCTTTTTGTTGCTACGAAGACTCCTACTAAAAACATTGTAACATTATTTTTGGTAAATCTTGGTCCTAAAGTGGTTTTTGGGAACGTTGACGTCATCAATTGTCTCAAGTGGCAGTGAAATAAAGGACAAAATTAATATTTTTGTGTCAATTTCTTAGTTTTACAAATTAATTTTTAAACAAAATTGAAAAGAAAAAAGTATAATTAATTTTTTTAATTTAAATGTAGGTATTGTAAAAAAATAAAGATTTTTGAAAATAATAAAAAAAATATATTTTCATATATTTAATACATAGGTATTTTAAATATTTATCTAATAAAAACTAAAAATTAAAAAACAAGCATATTTCAAAATAAACACGTGTATTATTTATATAAAAAAAATAATTAAAATATTAAAAAATAAAAAATAAAATATTCATAAAAATCTAGGTAATTTTTTTTAATTAACTAAATTTTTTTGATAAACTAAATTAAAAAATAATGATATTAAAGACTATTATTATGCATTAAAATACATTTATTTTTATACAACAACGCACCAGCACAACGAGTCTTCGAATCCACCCCGGAGGGACAAGGCAGCAGAGAAATACCCCACCTTAGGTGGCGCTCACAATTGGAGAACGACCTCTCCCAACTTGGCGTGCGTAAATGGAGGTAGCTAGCGAGGGACCGGGGAGTAAGCGAGGAAAAAAGTAATGTAAGAAAACGCTGTACTAATAGCCCTTCATGAAGTTACTATTATAGGACTTATGAAAAGTCTTTTCACCATAAAGAACGTTGGATGTCTTTCTAAACAAAGAAGATGCCTTACACCGCTTGAACACGACCAAAGTCCTCACTCAAGTAACTCATTTTAGCTTATTTTCTGACGAACTGGGTTAAAAAAAATGCCAAGAATCTGAAATACCAGATACTGACTTATAGCGCCCTCTCTCGTCAAGGGTTTTAATATTGGTCTAATTTAATTTAATATAAGACCAATTTAATCTTGTTTAGATATAGGTACCTCCTATAAAACTTTAATCTACGGTAGAATATTAAAAAAAACAACAACAAGACCTCGCCTCATAAAATAAAACAAACACAAATAAAGAAAAAAAAAAAAAAAACACGAAACAAACCCTGCGAATAAAGGTAACAGGAATATACAGAAAAAAAGATTCACAATAAAACATAAAATTCAGAAAACAAAAAAAAAAAAAAACGCTTCAGGAAAAAAGTCAACAAGAAGAGTAAATGCATTCGCTCTCGTCGTAGCTACCGGTTTTTACCTGGCATGGCAATCTTTTTGTGTACCAAGTTTGTACCACCACTCCACGAATGCGCCACTATACCCTCAACTCAACAACTACTCCCAGTCAGATCGTGAGCATGCTGAGCCACATGGGTGCATCAACACATCTAGATGGGTATAGGGTTACCTTTGCTTTTTAGCTAACTCTTTGCTGTGGAAAAGCCACGATAATCTACTCAACACAAAACCTGGTGGAGCACACGATCGTTTCTTTTTTTTTTCCACACTTTATTTCTGTTGGGAACTTGGGTTGTATGCAGTTTTTTATTGCTTCAATCCTAGAATAAAAAAAAATAGCAAAGAGCTAACAACAGGCAATGGAAAGTGAGATCATTGAACCCATCCTTGCACAGATCATTTGGCCGATCGGTTGTTCGTTCCTTATTCCTCACGAACGATGGGGCTATCCTAAAAGGAGGACGTGTATTCGCCAGCACAAGCCAATTCGCCAGTGTTATGTTGGTTTTAGTTTTAGCGATATCTCTTTGGTTGGCTTGTGACAATGACAAGAAAGTGTGCGTTTGTTTATCAATTATTATTATCAGTAGCCGGGATTGCTACTACAAGGATAAGGAATTGAGGTATCGAATTGATTACTAAGCTGACAGTAGTATGAATTGTACTGATAGAAGATAGAAGATAGAAGATAGAAGATAGAAGATAGAAGATATAAGATAGAAGATAGAAGATAGAAGATAGAAGATAGAAGATAGAAGATAGAAGATAGAAGATAGAAGATAGAAGATAGAAGATAGAAGATAGAAGATAGAAGATAGAAGATAGAAGATAGAAGATAGAAGATAGAAGATAGAAGATAGAAGATAGAAGATAGAAGATAGAAGATAGAAGATAGAAGATAGAAGATAGAAGATAGAAGATAGAAGATAGAAGATAGAAGATAGAAGATAGAAGATAGAAGATAGAAGATAGAAGATAGAAGATAGAAGATAGAAGATAGAAGATAGAAGATAGAATATAGAAGATAGAAGATAGAAGATAGAAGATAGAAGATAGAAGATAGAAGATAGAAGATAGAAGATAGAAGATAGAAGATAGAAGATAGAAGATAGAAGATAGAAGATAGAAGATAGAAGATAGAAGATAGAAGATAGAAGATAGAAGATAGAAGATAGAAGATAGAAGATAGAAGATAGAAGATAGAAGATAGAAGATAGAAGATAGAAGATAGAAGATAGAAGATAGAAGATAGAAGATAGAAGATAGAAGATAGAAGATAGAAGATAGAAGATAGAAGATAGAAGATAGAAGATAGAAGATAGAAGATAGAAGATAGAAGATAGAAGATAGAAGATAGAAGATAGAAGATAGAAGATAGAAGATAGAAGATAGAAGATAGAAGATAGAAGATAGAAGATAGAAGATAGAAGATAGAAGATAGAAGATAGAAGATAGAAGATAGAAGATAGAAGATAGAAGATAGAAGATAGAAGATAGAAGATAGAAGATAGAAGATAGAAGATAGAAGATAGAAGATAGAAGATAGAAGATAGAAGATAGAAGATAGAAGATAGAAGATAGAAGATAGAAGATAGAAGATAGAAGATAGAAGACAGAAGATAGAAGATAGAAGATAGAAGATAGAAGATAGAAGATAGAAGATAGAAGATAGAAGATAGAAGATAGAAGATAGATAGAAAGAGAAGAATATTGGAAACAGAAAATAGAAGAATTTGTTGAAAATTTGAGCTCAAAACTCAATTGCTCAAAGCTCAGAAATGCGAATTCATACATAAAGTAATTAGGCACACAAATATTTGGTATTTTGAAGGGTTTTCCATTTTTGAAAATCAAGTTATCGCACGAATCCGAGGCTATTAACTTTATTTTAGAAGAGCAACTGAAATGCCTGCCTATTGAATGCCTGATGCTTACGATTTTTCGATTTTTTTTTTTTTGAAAAGGCTGCGATCGTCCAAAAAATCTCTTTTGGCGGATGAACAGTTCCAGTAGCTCTCGAAATACAGTAACACATTAAGCGAGCATAGAAAATGGTTCAAAAAATCGGAAATCGCGCAGTGTGCACAGCAGAAATCAAGTTGTCCAATTCTTAATTTCAGATTTTGCATAAACCGAAATGATTGAGTATCTACACCAGTTTCGGGTCATCTCCATGGTATGGTACCACTTTTTAGCCTAATCTTTCAGGTAAAATTAAGTAATCGTTTTTCAAATACACACCTCTATAAAGATATAAAACGTGATCCAGAAGAAAACCTTTCGTACAACCGTCAACCGAAACCAGTGTGAAGTGTATATTTATATAAATAAATATAGATGTGTCCCTATGAAGATAAAACATCGTTTATACCTTTTGTATTGGCCTGAGGGAAATAATCATCAACATCATCCACCTTCTATCCATCCATCCATCCATCCAGCCACTACGCCATCATCATCATCATCACACATGATCTTCATCCTCATCTTCGCTCCATATATGTAGATATAGACCCAACCTACGGAATACACACTCTTGCGCCGGCCACGAGTTGAATTCGAATGAGATTCGTAAAAAACCATAAAATTGACCTGGCGCAGACGAAGACATGTTCTGACATGCTTCACCTGTCATGCATCTATGTGAGGGCAAGGTACCATACATATACGTGTGTAGTATAGCTTGTAAGGAAAGGCTCATGTTATTGGTTTTTTTTTTATTTTATTTCTCTTTTTTTTAACTTAATGGTTCAGTAGCAAACGGAACTAAAAATCGATCGAATCATAATGATGGAAGTTCAACTTGACTGCTTAAGTTCAACTTAAAATTTTGCCCACACTCTTTAGATACTACCTAGATATGTAGTATTAAACATTTTACATTTTTGCCGAAGAAAATTATTTATTTGGTATACATATTTTTAATATTTAACAGCAAACCAAACTAGCTCCTGAACTTTAAGTTCGGTAATAGTTCAAAGATACATACATATATCTACATAATAGTACCTAATTGTAGGAATTTAAAATAATTCTTACCAAAGGTCTGTCGTGTTATTGTCTTGAGCTGGGAAGACATTATTGTGTAGTAACTAATATTCGCCGAAAAAAAAAGATGGAGACTCTAAAACACTCTAATAATCACTGTTCTGCTTTACGTATGACTCTTCGAAAGCTGTTGAAGGTATCTAATGTCAATATCGAGTGAAAATTTCGGTACCCTTTGGGGTTTGGAAGAGACGACGAGTAATACACGTGTACAGCGACATCGACCGGATTAAAAACCAGTAAGACAATTATCTTCGACTATGCCGAAGCTCAAATACCCGGTACTATATTATTGTAAAAAAAAAAAATAACCAGTAAGACAATTATCTTCGACTATGCCGAAGCTCAAATACCCGGTACTATATTATTGTAAAATAAAAAAAATATTTTAGTATTAAAAAATTATATATTTGTATGGGAGGTATGGGTAGTTTTTATTCGAGCAAGTTCATTTTTTGTCAAAATTTTTTAAATATTATTAAAACAATATGTGCAAAGTTTAAACTAGCTATCTTTACTGTAGCTATTTAAATTTAATTTTTAACATCAAATAGCTATATATTTTGTATGGGAGGTAGTAGTAGTTTTTATCCGATCTTGCTCATCTTCGAACTTTGCCTCAGTTTGGTGGATAAAAGCTTACGTACCAAATTTGAAGTCGATAGCTCTTAAATTACGGCCGTAATCGTGCGGACAGACAGACAGACAGACAGACAGACAGACGGACATCGCTAGATCGACTAAGAAAGTGATGCTGATCAATAATATATATAGTTTGTCATACCTACAACGCCTCCTTATGGGCGTTACAAATGGAATGACAAAGTGAATATACCCTCACCACAGTGTGGTACCGGGTATAAAAATCAGTCTATGTGCCTCACCCACATTAGCACATTACTAAAGTGAAACTTCCCACAAATCACTTCACTTATAATCATTTTATATCTAGTAACGATCCGGGTCCGGGTCCAATTGTGAATTCAGGGACTCACTCAAATACACACACAAAATTTCATCAAAATCGGTCCAGCCAGTTGGGAGAATAAACAAAAATCCCTGTGACCTAATCGCAACACCATCTTCCGGGTCCAATTGTGAATCTATACCATCCGGCGACCTACTCAAACACACACAGAATGTCATCAAAATCAATCCAGTCGTTTAGGAGGAGCAAACAAAATTCATAACTCGATCGTAGCGCCACCTACCGGGTCCAATTCTGAATTTACACCATCCAGGGACCCACTTAAAAACACACACGAAATTTCAGCAAAATCGGTCTAGACGTTTAGGAGGAAAAAAAGTGTTTCACTAGGTAGTACTTTGAATTACGTTTCACTTTTTTCGTTTCACTTTGATTTGCGTTTCATTTTTTCGGACTTACACATCACTAAAGAAGTTTCAAAAAACTGCCCACTTCGTTTGGCATAGCTAACTTAGGAAATGGCACGAACTAAAAAATCTCCTCGAACTTGGATTCTGCAACCAGAAAGTTGGTTAAAAATTGCTCTGATTGGAGATGTTTGTAGCTTGAACTGCCCACTCAGGATTATAGCGCCACCAGCGTTAATAAGTAAGATTAATAAAAGTGGTTTGTTTAGGCGACTCTACAGTTCGGGGCGAATCGAGGCTTCAACTAGCAATCCTCTCCAGTTAGCCCGGTCTTTATCTAACTGCCTCCAGTTGCGCACTACTAATCGCTTGAGGTTGCCTCCGACTTGAGCGCGCCACTTAAGGCGAGGTCTTCCTCTACTGCGTTGTCCCTCCGGGTTAGACTCGAAGACTCTACAGGCCGGAGCATTTGTTTCTATCCGCTCTACATGTCCTAGCCATCTTTAACGACTTATTCGTAGTTTTTTGACCAGATCGATGTCGCTGTACAGCTCGTATAGTTCGTCGTTGAATCTTCTTCCCTAAAGCTCGTCAACGCAATAAAAATAATAAAAGTGGTACCAGAAAGTAAGGTAAAACCGTCCAAATATGTCCACGAAAGTAACATCGGCAAATAGTCAAACGCTGTCCGTTGCTGTCCGTTGCTGTCAATCAATATATGTATAAGCAAAATAATCTTTTTTTCTGATTAGTTACACACAGTTTAATGACATTTAACTAGTTAAACGTTTAAGCTAAGTACGCAGCTCGAGCGAAACTAAATTTTACCTGCTTTCCAATTTATCTCTCAAAATATTATCTAAATCCCTAGCTAAATTTTGACATCGAGTGCATTGTGGATATACATAAATGTCACAAAAATCTGATGTTCGTTGAAAATAACTTCCTTCAAAAAAGTTGCGCGATCTTTTTTCCTTGTCTGCTCTTCTTTGATCTCAAATTGTTGATCTGAAATTGTTTACCTTCAAGATATTCCTCGTCATTGAAAAAACTCATCCTTATTAAATTTTACGCAACACAAGAACACAACAGAAAAAAAAGCGACACGAACTGTCAAAATTTAGATTGAGAAAATGTGACGAACCATTAACGGGCGCTCTAAATCTTGACAGATAGTTGAGTACAGTCGGAAATGACAATTTGATTTTTTTGCTGCAGGAAATAAGGCCCCAATGAAATTAAGCCCCAAAAGTGAAAATGAAATAATGCCCCAAATCTAGGGTAAAAATAAACCCCAATTTTCATTAGGAAATAAGGCCCCAAAAAAGGAAATAACACCCCAAATTTTATTAAAAATCTTTATTGTTGTTTCCTGTATAATTTTTGGGGCCTTATTTAATTTTATTTTTTTTTTGCCTTATTTGATAGGGGTCTTATTACCCAGAGCCGATTTTTTTAGCTGACCTGCATAGTGTACCGCTCGTCTGAAATTCGGTTAGGTACATTTTTAGCTAAGCTAAATTTTGGAGAGAAATTTGTATGGGATCTAAAATTTAGCTCCATCAGCAGCGTACTAAGATTTAACGATAAAAATTTGACCAATTCGTTGGTTGACATTAGATTTGAGCGAATAATGTCAAATATTTGACAGTCAAATACTTTTTTTTATTATTTTTTCTGAATATTTTGACATTTCGAAAATGGTACTTAATTCAAGGTTATCTACAATGGCAACACGTATCACGATCAAATAGGAACAGCAACAGCAGCGAGGGAAAACGGAAAACACTTCTCTTCATTAGAGATCACTTTTTGTTGCTCATTCTTTTCTCTTTAAAAAAAGAGAAAAAATCATGTCATATAGAGCCAGAGAGTGTGTTCTCCAATTGGATGATGAAAATGATCACGCGATCACTCCACTCTGCCTCTGACGTGGCGACTCTTCTGAAGTCTGAGCTGAGTATAGAATCGAAATCGGTTGCCGTAGTATTGTCATGTCATAGTATCCCGCCAAATTTCCTCTCAAGAGGGAGGGTAAATAAAAAGGTTTGTTTTGATTATTTCTCCTCCACACACCTTTCATAACATGTGTGCCTCTTTATAGTAAATCGACGAATGTGCGAGCAAAGACAATATAATATACAGATGACGCAATATAATGTTAGCTGATGTCCGCATTGGTTGCGATCGTGCAACAACGATCGTGCAACAAAAAGCTCTTCTCATTGTCCAACAAAATAAAAGCTTTTCTCTCAGCGCGTAATCCTTTGTGTGTGTGCATAAGTGCATCGTGTATGAAGTATGGTATGAAGCTTTTCTGTTTTCGTTTATGCTATGCTTCTCGTTCTCCATAATGAATGTCCTCTTGAGGAAAACAACAGTCGCCGCACTTGATAGATCGGTTTGTATTCTTATTATTATGTCACTATACTGTCTGCTCTTGTTTTATTTTGTGTGTGTGAATAACAAGGAAGAAGGGGCAAACAAAACAAAAATCCTCGTTCCTCGATGAAAAGAAAATCATCGGTCGGCTATTTCAAATTGTTAGCTGAGCTCATGCAAAAGATGTATAGATACGTTATAAATTTGTTCCTTTTTATGACGGCATACCAAACTGAGCCATCGTATTTTTAAAAAGCAATTTGAATTTGAATGCCTGGTTAGTTTTGTTTCCTTTTATAAATACAATAGAAATTTGAATTAATTTTAGAACGTTAGTTTTGTCTTAAGAGTAATCTATATATGTATAAGAAGACTAAAAATATATATACGCATAGTAGGTATTCAGGAGTAAAATTATTTAAATTTCCTGATAAAGAACTAATTTAGTTGTTATTACAATGCTATTGGTTTTGATTTTATACATTATATTTCTTTACATTTTTTCCCAAAGTGATTACTACAAATAAGTTTATGTTATTCTAAATCGTCGCAAGATTCTCCTACTAGTTCCAGCCAGTCATTAGGGGTATTCATGCAACGTCGTAAACTTCGTAACGTGACCTATCAAAATTTGTATGGCAAATCATTTACGACGAGATGGTAAACTTACTACGCCAATTTGTGTGGAAAACCGAGATGGTAAACTTGCGACGAGGTTATTGTGACATTTAACACTTGAAATAAAGGCGCGAAATCAGAAAAAAATTACTTTGCATGCATTTTTAATACTTTTGATGCATTTATAAATAGAAATTGCATATTTTACTATACCAAGTATAGAATAATTAGTTAGTCCATCAAATTGTAGGTATTAAGAAAACAAGTTTTAAAAAAGATTAAATAACGAAATTTCCAATTCCAAAAAAGGGAGTTTTCGTTCGCGGCAAAAATATTGGAATTGTAAATTGCGTTATTTAAACCCTTTTAAAACTTGTTTTCTTAATACAATTTGATAGACTAATTAATTATCCTACACTTGGAATAGGAAAATGTTCAATTTTCTTTTTATTTATTTTATCAATTCATTCGTTCCCTCTCATGTGAAACATCTGATTGGTTTACCACCATTTACCACAAACAGCAAATTGGGGCGTTCATGAAACGTTTGTCGTAAACTTACCATTTTACGCAATTGGTAAACTTACGACGTTGCATGAATACCCTTATTGTGTTTTTTAGTATCTTTATCAGGAAATTTAAAGTAATTACAGACTTTTCTCAGCAAGTTATATTTTAACCTATTTTAGGGCCAGTTTATTCAGATTTAGTTTAACCCATGATTATATATGTCTGTGGTAACCAAAAAGCGTTTGTTCAATTATTCTTCACTTTGGTCACCAAACCATAGATTTGCGTCAAATCGTTTCAGTTTTCCAGTTTATTTATAAATTCAGTTGTTTTGTTAGAATTAATCCTTGGTTCAAATTGTTTATATTTTGTGTACGTTTCGGTATTTTATTGATTTATGTATTTTTTTTTAAATTTAACTAAACATGAGTGATTTCAGCACAAACGGGTCCAAGCCGCAGTAATGCATTCAATTTTTTCTACAAAGTGTGCATCGTATTCATCTGTCAGCTGAAAATGCGTGGACAAAGCGGATACGAAGCAACACACTATATTTTGCGTTTATTGTTGTGTTGTTGTCGGATATGTCAAAGCTTGAACAAAATTACAGAATGAATTTGGTTAAATACCTTTAACCGACCAAAATCGGCTGGTTATCGATTTCTCGGGTTAACTAAACTGATTCTATTGTTATCAGCTAAAATAACCGTTGATTAGACTTAACCAAAGATGAACAAACCGGCCCTAAGTCCTCTTATATTTATTTAGTCCTAAAATGAACTCTTAAAACAAAACTAACGTTCTAAAATCAAATCAAAATTTGATTGTACATATTTATAATGCTTTGTTTCCACTTGCCGATTGAAAATCTTGAAAATTGGCAAGTGGAAGCAGTGAAAAATAGCTTGTCAATGAATTGACTAGCAGCGCTTGTCAATAACTGACAAAGAAACCACTGGACAAGGGGAAATAGCTGAATTGACAAACAAAATGTCACTTTCGTCTTTAATTGACAGCGAAAATTAATTGGCATCATGTTTGTCAATGACTGTAGAAGGTAGGCCAATCTTTTTCAAATGAATATTTCTTTATTTTTGATGAATGATGGTTGAATCCTTCGCAAAATAAATTCAAAGTCAGTTTTCTTCATTTCATACGCATTTAGCATTTTGTATTTTGAATATTTTGCAAATTTTCGGCTTTGTTCGTCTTCTGTCTACAGCTAACTCAGATTTGACCAACAAAAAACAAAAAGCGACAGCGATTCATATGTATCTTTTTTGAAATAAATAGTTGATTTGATTTTAAAAAAGAAAATGTTATTTGTTTTATGTACCTACATTATGTACCTATAGATTTTAATAATACGATGGCTCAGTTTGGTATGCCGTCATAAAAAGGAACAAATTTATAATACATAACAGAAATGATCGACGATTTTCTTTTCGTCGAGGACTTCTGTTCTGTTTGTTCCTTTTTCCTTCACACACACAAAATAAAACAAGAGCAGACAGTAGTGACGTAATAATAAGAATACAAACCGGTTTTAAATCTATCAAGATCAAGGGCCAAGGGGACATTCATTATAGAGAACGAGAAGTATAGCATAAAACGAAAACAAAAAGAGAGTCATTAACGATGCACTGCACAAGTGCACTTCCAGACGATACACTCGCATCGCAAATTCGCAATTCGCATTTATATGACGTCAAATTGCATATAAAACGCAGCACGTCCGAATTCGTCGAAGGACAAATGCCGAATAATTAAATGAAATGAAGAACTGCAAATGCATGCAATGTTCAATTATATTTATAAGATAAGTGGTGTGTGTGTGGCTGGACTCTGATGGAGTCAGTTCCGTAGCAGTGGTAATGTTGTGGTAGTAGTGTTGTTCAGTTTCGGTTTCATTTTTTCTCAGCGGTAAAAGCTTTTTTGAAAAGCTTCTTAAGGGTATCGAATTTTGATTTCATATGACAACAATTGCCATTTGAATGCGTCATCTAGGTGTTTTATTATCTTTGGTGCGAGTGTGTGTGCGTGTTTTTAATCCATCTATAGTGTAATTTCATTTCAATTTCAATACACAAGTCGGGTCAGCCTAGACGGCACCAGAGATGCGATTTAAAGCGTCGCCATACGTCTCTAACTTGTATCGTAAAAATACAACAAAAACGATTGTGGAGGCAAAAAAAAAAAAAATATAGAAGGAGCCGAACCAAAGGGAACAAAATAAAGAAGAAGAAGAAAAAAAAAACCATCATCCATCATTAACTTGATTTGATGGGTGTTTGGATGCATGTGTGTATGTACATGCATTTTATTTGCTTGATCGTGAACACCTGTGATCGTTTTTTATGCCCTTTTACGATTCGTTTTTTTTCTTATATGTTGGTCGTTGCTTTTCTTTTGTTTGTTCTTTTCTTGGTTCTTTAGCAGCAATCAGCAAGTTGATGATATTTTGATTTTTTTTTTGTTCCTAGTTCCTTCGTCGTATCTCTAAAGTCATTTTGTTGGTTGGAGTTGGACTTGCGCTCGCACACACACTTGCAGTTGTATCGTCGCGTCGCGTCGGTCTTATCTACTCCATGATGTGCTGGCTGTGCTCCTCCAGAAGATCATGGCAGAGCAAGTAGATAATGGGTCAGGTAATCGAATGATCGTACGTGCAACTCGTGGGTATGGGTTTTTTTTAAACAGGAGAATCTGTATCTTCTGGGCAAAGGCGGAGCTTTTGCTCTGGATATTTTGGAACCGAATAATTTTTTGGGAAGATCTTTATGTTGTTGGTGTTGTTTGTGCCGATGCGATCGATTGTGCATGCATGAACATGTCTGATCATAAATGGGGCAATTATGATAAATTTTATGTCGTCGTATGTTGATGTTTGTTAAGAGGTTTATTTTGTGTTTTTTTTTCCAAGTTCTTATCGATTTGCGGACTAATCGATCAATGATGAGTCAGAATAAATAAATACTTCATGGGTAAGTGTATTGCACCATTAGTTTTTGTATTGACATTTCAGCACCTGATTAAATATTATGGTAGGTAGGTATCTGTGAGTGGTAGGCATGTGTTATGATGACCATAGTGAACTGTTATAATAACCTACCTGTATCTATGGAGTATGGTACGGAGGATCGGAGGAATTTTAAAAATACGAAGCCGTTTGTCACTTTGACAGTACCGACAAAATGCCCAAGGAGCTGTAGGTGTAGGAAGCTGTCGTTAATAGCAACCGCAATAAAGTTGAGCGCCTCACCATACAGGACACAGCATATAGAGTCAAAGGCATATACATAAGTATCTAAAGGCAATAACCTTAACCTACCCCCTTATTCAGCTTGATTACAACTTCTTGGACTCCAGTAACTTGAGTCTGGTGCTTAGGAAAAACGTGTCAAGAGTTGCAGTATCTTTAAAGATACACTGGGGACTATATGTACGTTCTATTTAATGTTTTCGGTTGTATTTTGCATGACTAATGATTTTGTAGGTTCATTTACCCATGGCTCAAGAAGCGCACACACCCATAGGTACCCAGGATGACAAGATAAAGCGAGTCTTAAATATTGCCAAGCCTGTCAAATTAAGCAGCCTTTGGATCCTCTGATGAGGGTGGCAATTTGTGAAGCTCTGGTGGTTGGATTATCACTCTCAGCAGCTGGCTGGGTCATTACACGAAACGCAACGAGCTTTCCATCAATGGTTCCACAAGGCATTATGGTAATCAGAGGCTGGATGCGCCTTGCACCAATAAGGCAAAAGCGGACCTACGGCTCCTCACCAACGGACTTAGGATAGGCATATGGAGGATCTTTTCGCTCACAGGAAAAGACATGGAGGTCGTTGTTATAACATCGACATACCTACTCGAAGCAGCGTCCCCGGGATCGCAGAGGATGGAAGGCTGCAGCTGAACTGCCTCAGGTACAGACTCTTCACGGGTCGGGAGCGCGTTATCTAAAAAATATAGATGTAGTAGGTGTTTCCTCAACAAAGAAAAGGTGTCTTAAAACTGTGGTTTTTGGGGATGGGTGGAAGCTCTTCGTCAGGAGTTGCACATTCAATGCCTGCTCCGGTGGAAGAGGGGATATTTATATCTAAGTCTCAAGGCTGACAGACAGAGTATTGGAGGAGATATCTTTAGAAGGCAGAGTTGTAATACAAAAGCTTCTCCCTACCTACTACCTTCGGAGTCTTAAGCAGAAGTTGCTGAAAAGCCGAAAGTCTGTAACGATTGACTTGTTTCTGCTCTTTCCGTCCGTCCGCATATCCATAAGCACTTTGGAAATTATACTGACTAAACTAAAATTATCTCATTTTCATATTAAATATTTCATATTTTATCTAAAAAAAAATAAAAAAACAAACATCCTCCACGCATTAGCCTTAACTATTGACTTATGCGATATCTAAGGAAAGGTAAGGACCTTCATTTTTTTTGGTTTATTGTAATAGTTTTTTTTTTCTGACTCCAAAGGCTTTAACTTTGAACGTGTGCGGTCTGAGGGTCTTAATTTTTGTTTAATGAGTCTAAAAAGACTTAATAAAAAAAAAAAAACAAAATTTGTTAAAAAAAAGAATAAAAGGATCAAAACTAAAACAGGGACCAATAATAAAACTTCAAGCAGGAAGAAAGGAAAAAGAAAAAGAAATTGACGGCACAACACAATAATTTCAGCACTTGCAGATAACAAAAAAATATTGCTAGGGTTTAAGTTCTTAATTATTATTATCTATTATTCTTTTCATTTCATTCAAGTTTGTGTTATTGTTAAGTTTAATTTTTTGTTGTGTATTTAGATATTATTTAATTATCTTAAATTCCTGAAAATAATTTTAAACATTAAGATTTCGTGTGCATGGACATCAACAAAATTCAAGGTACACTTTTGATTAATTTTTTTATCTTTATTGTAAAATTAACTTCAATATTTAAATTTAATTTTAAATTTTTTTATTAACACAATTATAAATTTTTGCAAACTCATATAATATTTTTAATTTTTAGTTTTAGTTTTTATTTTGTTTTATTAATCAATATTTAATTTTAATAATTATTTTATATTATTTTCTAACTAAAATTTGAAATTTAATTGTTTAAAGATGATGGCTTTTATTTTCTCCATAGATGGCGTAGGTCGCGGTAGGTAGGGTAGATACTAATATTATAGGCCAATGTATCTACATCTACATGGATGCGTTGGGTGGCCAAGAACGCTAAAGAAAGCCAAAATGGATCAGGTTTCGATTATGAATACCTACTAAGCAAATTTATTTTTGTTTAAATTGACTTATTCTAAGATGTACTGTAAAATAATTCTTCTGCGGAAACTTAATTTTTTATTTTTTTTTTTTTTTAATTTTATAGTTTTCAATTTTCACAGAAAAGTGCATGTATTTTTATTGGCTACCTACTGCTAAATACCTACCCCAGAGTAAATACAAATAAACTTTAGTTCCAGGCGCCTGCCAGACAGCTGTTGACATACCCTTAGCAGAGCGACGAAGTAGCGTGAACGGCTAAACCCTGCGAAAAAAGGGTTAAAATTCTGTTAGTGAGCGAAGCGAGCCACCTACCCCATACCTTAAATACACCAGACTTTCTTACAGTCTGACAGTTTTTGATATACCTAGACTTTTTCAGCTATGTAACTGAAAAGAGTAATAAACATGATTTAATTAAAATAAAATGTTAAAATTTAGACAAAAAAAAAATGTAATTTCCTCAAGAAAAGAATATTATACATATTTATGTTTTTTAGGTCATTTTAAGCCAGAAAAAAATAAAAGAAAATTGTTTGCTCAGTGTTCATAATGGATCACTGATAAGCGGGGTTGGTCGATGGACGTAAACTACTTTTGTCTGTCAATTTAACAGACGTGAGCATTACTCATTTAGCCTCCATGCTTAACAATCGACATCCTTCGAGCAAATTCTTATTTGGATCCACACGAACCGGAAATAGATACTCGTACTTACTTTCTCCGCGTTAAAATGAAAACATTATTTTTGTTGACTAATTCTTTTAACAACATACCATAAATATGTTTACAAGGCGTTAACTCATTTCAAACAGTATAAAAATCATGTTCATTAAAAAATTATGCGTGCTTTTATTTATCACGATCGAATATTTTGCAGTAGGCGTTGTTGCACTCAGTTTTGTAGTAGATACATTGTTTGGCTATAATAGTGTCTTGGCTATAACCAAAAATGACAATGAGGTTGAGTTGAGTCCTCATGTTCGCATGACTTTAACTATTTTAGACACGAGAGAGAAACGATGATGCATTCGGTTTTTCGCCATATAAAACCTCAAAACAAAGCACTGTATTCCGTGGTTTTTAAAACATGAAAAGGATAATTAATTATAGCCAATTAAAGTGAATAGAAATTACCAGAGTGTCGTGCAAAGTTAACAAAGCTACAAGGCGCTACAAAAAAACTCAGTTTGGTCATCTACAACTTAAAGGTCGTCTACACGAAACAAGGTCTCCTGTTTTTATCAGCAATGTTATAAAATGTATTAGTTCTCAATTTAATATGGACTTGCCCTCCAAAAGCCAAGTGAGACAAAAAGACTAAATTTAACCATCAATTTTTGCGTCTTCACTATCACAGGACCTTATCTCGCATGTGACAATTCCTGTCGCATTGCGGTTGTCTTATGCATTTAACAACCAACAAGTGTCTTCGGTCTAACAAAACTTCTTATGGCCAGCTTAGAATATAGACGCAATGCAGCGACTTGCTGTTGGGGCCATCTGCCCACATTGGCATGGCAGCTACCACATTACACACTTCTCGCATCCATATACGTGGAACTGGATGAGAAGTGGGCAAAAACCCAATGATTTACCATTACCACGTGTTTCTCTAAATTGTTAGAAAGGACAAGATACAACAAAAACTTCTAGTACCTAACTAATAGCATTCGTACTTTGTTAGGTTTTTTTTTTTAGAATAGGTAGGTACTTCGTTGTATAGTAAGTTAGACCTTTTCCCTTGGCATAAGTTAGTTTAGATACTTATAGCTATGTTCTCTTCAAACGTCGACCGCTTCGTGTGTGCCATTTGTGAATAATGCGATGCACGACTAATGAATCACGCTGTGCAATAAAGTGTAAAAGAGATGCAACCAAAACAAAGATCCACGAAGCAGGCATAAAAAAAAAATAGGAATAGACTCTTGTGTATCTTTGAAATGCACAGAAGCTTTGGATGGGATGCTGGCGGTCATATCCAGTATGCGGCCAGAATCTTCAACCACGATCCATGAGTAGTATACGACAGGCAAGAGGCAGCCTACTACTATAGAGGTCTTGTGCTTCTTGTCATGTCAGGGCCTCCTCCTGCGCTATTGCTTGTGTACTTGTGCTATTCGCAAACTGGTTCTATTTGTGGTGATCGCACGAGGCACCAGCATTCAGCAGCATTATTAAGCACCAAACGGATGGTTGGTTAGAAAATTATGCAGTGTTTGTTTGTTGGACAGATGTTGATGAACAGAATTAAAATTGGCCAGCTTTAGTCTTGAGTTAAATGGTTTTTGCACTGAAATAAGGCTTGTAAGTTTAAGGGGAATAGGGTAGGGAATTGGGGTGGTTTCTAATACTTTCTTCTCATAGTTCGGTTGTATACCCGTTATGCTTTATAGATGCGGTCAAAGGGCGCTTCTTTTGGGTTTTTGGGGGTCACGGTTTTTGAGTTATTTCAGAGGTAGGTAGGTAGGTAAATATTACGCATTGCAAATTGCAATGCAGTTTACTTGTTATCCTTAAAAATTAAGGCAGAAGTAGCAAATTTTTGTCTTAAATTCAAAGAAGGCAAAATTACTATAATGTACGGAAATGTCTTGAGTATATACTTAAACGTCAACTCAAGTGTTTGACTTGACTTGGTACCAAGTGGAGGAGACCAACCTATGATGGAAATAAATTGACGGAATTTTCTGACAGCGACAAAGAGAATATCCTTCGGATGAACTACTCAACTTGAACTTGATAGCGCAATTCGTTTTGTCGTCTCTTGAGTTTTGCTTATACCGATCCTTAATCCTTAATGTATCAAATCATCCCAATGTATTTTTGAAACATTCTTTAGCCAAAGCCTTCGAGCTTCGACGATGTATTGACAATGACAACATTGCACGATGGGAAAAGTATATAACGTAACGGGTGGCCATCTGCATATTAAACCATCTGACACGTTGACACCTATTTTCAGATCCAATTATGACGTTCGCAAACTCAGTCCAATCGAATTTGTGTCATGGAACAGTATACGGCTGTACGCCTTCACAACGTTCTGCTATCGTGCAGCCTTATATGTTCATGTTCTCAATTGTGAAAACGCAACTTGCGTATTGTACAAAGTACCGACTGAGGATACGCCAATGATAAGCCTCAATTAATTCACGAAGAACAACTCAACAACCAACGCTTGGATATTTTTTGGGCTTGAATTTTTGCGGACAAAATTTGAACCGTAGGTATTTGTTCTAAGACGAGCCTAGGGATAGCAGCTGTTAACCTTAACATCAATCGAGAGCATTATCGGGGTCTGATAAAAGATTTTCGATACAGCTTATATACACCGCTTGTTTGGAGGTTGAAAATGGCTGCCATCTATAGGAAACCTTAGACCGGTATAGGTCCATTGTGATACCACGAAAAACGGATCATATGAGATCTCCCTATACTATAGTTGAACCATTTGAGCTCTTCATAAAGCGTAAGAGGCCTCTGATGTCTGTGTTTGTCAGATCTTCTAAGTAGTTGTAATGGAAGGCTCTCAAGTGAAGCTTCTTTCGAGAGAGAGAGAGAGCTGGTTAGGAACAAAGAAGGTGAGGAATAGTCCCCTCCTCTATTTCATACATATATTTATACAGCTTCTGCAAAAGTCGTATGCTAAGAATCCTGGCCCTACAACATTATTTCCTTACACGCAGAGCTTAGCAATGAAATTACACTTACTGAAATGCCGACTGCCGATATGCGTTGCTTAGGCCAAATTTTGTTTTGTCGCTAGACGTATAGTGCCACTTGTCCACCTAAGAATTGTATTCTCGATAGCATCTAACTTTAACTTTTGTTTGCAAGTAGCGATTGGTATGCCCAGGGTGCCTTTGTCCGGCAGAATGGGTATAGTCGTTCCTATTCTGGCGAGCTCATCGGTCTTATAGAATTCCCTGGAATGTCTCTATGCATATGCAACGGAACCCAAAAAAGGTAAATGAAGTCACCATCGCTTAATGCGTACTTGGATTTTCTATCCGGATGCCGAATTTTGAAAAATTGTGATTTTAAGTGGCCTTCGCAATCACCCTACTTAACGCCTCGAATATTTTTCCTGTGGGGCTATTTGAAGTCCAACGTTTCTGTAAGCAAGACATGAGCTGTAGACCTTAGAAGCGTGCAAAAGCAAGATACGATGACATGAAATGGCCTTTATTCAGCCAGAAACTCTTTTTGAAAGTGATTTCAAAGCAACTAAAATTTATTGCCATCCCCATGGTTTAAATTGAGAGGAATTTTTCCCCAAGCATCTTTTTATTGTTGGCCGTCTATTTGTCTACATAATTTGAGCACTCTTGTGAATTTTTTTTTTATAAATTCCATCATAAAAAATTTGAATCATTTTATAAATATTAAATACCTAACGCTTCGAAAATCGGTTTCCAGGATACCCGGACCCTGAAAATGCGTTGAAAAAACTCTCCGAAAATCGCTTAAAAGTTAAAACACTGAAAATCTCCGCGAAAGACAAAGGAGAGTCCGAAAACATATACAGCCTTATTTATAAACTTTATACACTCTTTTTAATAACTCTAAATGCAACCAGTAAGACAATTATCTTCGACTATGCCGAAGCTCAAATACCCGGTACTATATTATTGTAAAATAAAAAAATATTTTAGTATTAAAAAATTATATATTTGTATGGGAGGTATGGGTAGTTTTTATTCGATCAAGCTCCTTTTTTGTCAAAAAATTTTAAATATTATTAAAACAATACCTGTAAAGTTTAAACTTGCTATCTTTACTGTAGCTATTTAAATTTAATTTTTAACATAAAAAGCTATATAAATCTGATATTTTTGTATGGGAGGTAGTAGTAGTTTTCATCCGATCTTGCTCATCTTCGAACTTAGCCTCAGTCTGGTGGATAAAAGCTTACGTACCAAATTTCAAGTCGATAGCTCTTAAATTACGGCCGTAATCGTGCGGACAGACAGACGGACAGACGGACAGACAGACGGACAGACGGACAGACAGACGGACAGACGGACAGACAGACGGACATCGCTAGATCGACTAAGAAAGTGATGCTGATCAATAATATATATAGTTTGTCATACCTACAACGCCTCCTTATGGGCGTTACAAATGGAATGACAAAGTGAATATACCCTCACCACAGTGTGGTACCGGGTATAAAAACCTTATTATATAAAAATTGTATGTACTCAGTTGTATAGAGGCAGCATAAGCTGAAAAATAAATATTTATACACTGCCTGTGCCTAACTATACAGTTGTTTAGAAGCATTACAGCGAATTCTTATAAATAAGGCTGACATAGTTTAAATATATAAATTTCCAAACAAAAAAGATATGCGCCCTCAGCTGAAACCAACTTACTAACTAACCTTCGTAACACGTTTCTAACACACCTACTCCATGTCCCACTTGTGCAGAATGACACGAAATGTCACAACAGTCAATACGTCAACTTCAACCTATAAGTCGATATAGCATTATCAAGAATCGCACAACGAACTAAACAATATTCGCACGTCATCTCCACACCCACTATTCAACTATTAAGCTGCTGGCACTGTCAGCCAACGGCAATCATGTCCAACACACAATAATTACTGCAATGAACGAATTATGTCAATTAATACCAATAATATTGTAAATTGAACAAAACGCCAAAGAGAACCCCAAACCCAACCAAACATTGTTCATTATGGTGAAATTATTACTCCAAATTAACCTAAGCCGCCATCATCTATCTATGTATCTATCTATACAATATACAGGCAACAAGTCGCTCGTGCCTCGATCTAGAGATAATCCGCTACCCGCTACCGTAAAAAGAACAAACCCGCGCTCAAAATGCCCAAAGAGAACATCATATACACAGATGGATCTAGATCTGTTAGATAGTAGTTTGTATAGTAAAACCAAAAAACCCACCCAACAACTTTGTAAGCTCTGCTGCTGCTCTGTTTGTGGATACATTTTGTAGCTAAAAATTCTAGTTATCCAGGGGCGGTTATGAAGGTGCAATTCGCCTGAATGATCGGGCTATTGAAAGTTGAACAAATTCTTAATTCTGTTTGTTTTAAAAAACTTGAAAAAGCTTTCTGGAGCACTCCTCGGCGGCATCAATGGGGTGTATTGACTTCCCGTAGCTCTAAAGGGGAATAGGTATCCGGAGTTGTCAAATAACGCAACCTTTGCAGTCAAAATCTAAGTATTGAAGTCAAATTTGGAGTTCCAGAAACTTAAGTACAGATTATCGTGGACATGTACGAGGGAGCAAAGACGAGAGTGAGATGTCCTGCTGAAGTCACAGAAGAGTTTCCAATCAAAGTCGGTGTACATCGGGGAAGCGTCTTAAGTCCTTTGCTCTTTATTGTTGTCCTTGATTATCTGCTTAAAGGAAAAGTGATGGATCTAAAAGTGCATCAGTTATTCTTTGCTGACGATGGAGCCATCATAAGTGATGATCAAACTTCACTGCAACGAGCACTTGATGTGTGGGTGGATGTTTTGAAGGGGAATGGGTACCGCATTAGCCAGAAAACACCCAGTACCTGTGTTACCCATTCTCCGATCTAGTCGGGCCTATTTCAGACATTCATTTGAGTGGAAATGTGCTTCCGAGGTGGGAAATGGTCAAATATCTGGGTTCTATATTCAATAATGAAGGAACCTGAAATGACGATATCAATCATCGCGTAGGCGTAGGGTGGATGAAGTGGCGGGAAAACTCAGCCATCTTTTGTGACAGAAAAAGGCCCGCTAAGCTGAAAGAAGGGCTCTACACCAGCGCTCACATACGGTTCACAATGTTGGACAGCGTACAAAAAGTATGAGGGCAAATTAACCGCAACTGAGATGAAGATGCTACGCATAACAGCAGGAGTAACTGAGAATAAGAAGTTCAAAGATCCGAGGAAGCCTTCACGTCAAAGAACCCATCTCTAAGAAAGTTAAGCACGACCGGCTCAGTTCGTACTGTCATGTTCAATGGAAAGATCCTTCGAACCCCGTTAAAAAAGCAATATCTATCAACGTTCCAACGCAAGCGCGTAAGAGAGACATGCATAAAAACTCCTGGATCCCACAAATGCAAAAACACCACCATTTGATCTGCCTTAGCGATGAGGTGATCCGAGACAGGAGGCTTGCCGATATTTCTTGAGGTCGAATCGGCGAACCAGTAGGGATGCAATAAAGTGGGAGGGTTATGATTCCCATAATTCAGATTATAACCTCGTCGAAAGAGAAGAAGAAGATAAGATCTACCCAAAAACCTTTTACTCGCTAAGACGAATATGATATATAGAGCGAATTGACACTTAGTTTTGGCCAGTACCTAGATCACAAACCAGAGAGAATATACCACCAGCTTCGGGCAAAAAAGAGAATTCCATAGAGCCAGTTTTGATATGAGTACCGCCGCCTCTTTTTCTATCTGTGAATACGTGTTGTACCACAGAAATAACTGTAAATGTTATTAGGTGCCAGTGTATTCGTGACCGATTCGCCCTCCATTTACTTTAGCATGGCACACATACTTAACTACCTAATAACTTTTTGAAACTGGCTCTATGGATCTCTCATTTTTGGCCGAAGTTGGTGGTATAGACCTAGATTCTTCGAGTCGAACACTGTCCCTCTGTGTATCTATACTGGCCGAAATTAAGTGTTAATTCGCTCTATATATTCTAGCCATCTTAGACGACGCAGTAGAGAAGACTGGAAGACCTCGTCTTAGGTGGGGCGTACAGATCGAAGGGGACCTCAAGCAACTTGAGCAACTGGAGGCGGTGAGCCAAAAATCGGGTAAATGGAGGGCTAGCTGGAGAGGCGTGTTGGTTGAAGGGCCAGGTTCTCCCCGGACACCTTTTACTTAGCCTATCATAAGTATGCATGATATAAAAGATTGAATTTCCTCAGGTTGCCCGAAAAAGATACATATTCTAAATTTTGGTAAATACCTAAACCCAATTTATTTGATGATGAATTTTGTCAAAATTATCAATTGAATTGCGTCAGTAGAAGTGTATGGCGCCCCTTTTTTTATGGCAGCGTCCACTCAACTCACTTTATTCTTATCCTATGATCCTGCACCATTATCGCACTTCCGTACTGCGCCGAAGGTAGGTATACGAAACAACTTCGTCCGCTGCACACCGGGCCAGGACCAGGAGGTGGCCACAGCAAACAAGTATTGGTAGATACGCTGCACAGTGCAAATCAGGCACTAAAAAACAAAACAAACCAAAAAAAAAAACCTCATCAAAACAAAACTCACGATAGAAAAACACAACAATTTTCTGGAGGCAAAATAAAAATCAAAGCCAACCTAATAGGAGAGACTAGAGAGGGAAGTCATCAAAAGTCGCATGCAGCGTTGCGGTACGCTACGCAGTTCTGTTGTGATTACAGCCAACAACACGCTGCTGCCAAAGTGCATAGACTCTTTTACTGGCTAGGCTAACATGCAGTGCAACAGATATTTGCAGTTGCAACCATGTGTGCACCTATTTCCTTGAACCGTGTGTTATATTTCTATACAAAGAATGTATCTTTATACAGTCGAAACGCGAAAACGCAAGTGTTCACCTTTTTTTTTTTTTTGTCAGTTTTTAAGGTAGAGTTAGCTATAAGTCGAAACAAGAAAACTCGTTTGACAACCCTCTACTAACCCAGCCAAATGGATCGTGTGTCGATCTTGTGCTCTGCTGTTGCAGTTGATCTTTTCTAATCCAACGTGTTGGAGTGAGATAAAACAACAACAAATCGAAAACAGGTCATTGCCTTAATGGATTTTAAACCAAACGATAAAGATTTGAGCAAACAGAGGAGCCATAGAGGGAGTGGACAAAAAAAAAAAAAGAATTATTACTGGAGTGGCAGATATAACATACGATATGAAAAATAAAAAAAAAAATAAAAAATATCTTTGAGGAGAAAAAAAAAAAAAAAAAAATTAAGAGTAAATAATAACTGGAGAAGAAGACACTTTTATGGCTGAAAATGAGAAATAAAAAAACAGGCGACTTTTTGTTCCTTTTATTTGTGGATAGAAAGAGTAAAAAAAGAATTATGGACAAAAGGTTGCCATGGATAACAAGATTGATGTGAAATTGTGGTTTCCTCACGTGAGATCTGTACTTTGCAGCGAATAGAAGAGCGCAAAGCTGCCTGAAACTTAAATGCTAAGATTGGGAATCATTTTCATGAGGGTTTAACTAAATCGATGAAACTCTCTTCATAGTTGGCCCAACTACAACAGTTCCATTTAGGACTCCATTTCTTGCTTTTTATAGACATTCGCTTTTTTATGGCGTTTTTTATTCATACTGACCTATTCTATAGTTTTATGATGAATACGGCTGAATTTGGAATTGGGCATCAGAACCTAATATTTTTGGGTGATTTTTTAGACTTTCGGAAGAGCTGGAGCAATGAGAAAAGGGTTTAGTTTGAGCATTAATGGACCTTTGCTCAGTAGGCAACCTCACTAAGCGCAGAGCCACTGCATAAAAATTAAAGCATTGGAAATTGTCATCCTTTTTCAGTACCGGCCCATCTTATAGGCGTATTCTTGGCGTATAGTAGATATTTCATTTATCCAGAAATTGGTATTCTAAATATATAGGTAACCGAAGGCGCGAGGGATCCCAGGTTCGATCCCCGGAAAAACACAAATTACATCTTAAGGTTTTTTCTACTGCGCCACCTCTCCCGAACGTCTGACAAACATCCGAGAGTATAACTGTCCTGAAAAAGCTTCTCAATTCAGCCGTTCGGAATCGGCATAAAATTGTAGGTCCCTTCCATTCGTCCCAAAAATAGAAACAAACACAAACGAATGGTTGCAAGAAGCTAGGCCTAGGGTGTCTACCGCCTGTTGCGCCACCTATTTATTATTTATTATATAACCGAAGGCAGGCCCTGAGATACTGCCACACCAAAAACAAAATATGCTCTCAAATGAAATATTCAAATTCAAACGGATTTGCTAGGTCAACTTTCTTAACATTTGACAAAAACAGAAAATCACCAAGTTTGTTGAACTAAAAAAAAAAAAGATATTTTTTAAAGTCGACTACGTGACAAGGTTGTTTCCTATATTATGTACTAGCTCTCTAGCTACCTTCTACAAAACAAAGCTGATTGATATAATGACCGTGACCATACTTTATGGTATGTATATACAATACATTAAAACTGAATGAATATGGCCCAAAACACTGAATTACATTTTTGTCGAAATATGTAGATTGCCTCCGAATTTTTGAAGTCGGTGACGGAAAATCAAGAGTGATCGAGGATCTACTAAAGCATATCTACTAGGTCCAGGTACCTTGCAATGGATAGAAGAGACTTTTTGAAAATTATTGTGATGATGAAGAAAATTTTGTTTGTTTAGTTAAAGGATTAAGTACCTAGCGATGCATATTTCTAAAAAAGCCTCAGCGGTATTTTCAGTACACTGAATAATTATTAGCACTTTTCGGGACTTAAAAAAGCCTTTACAGCTAACCGTCTTGGACCGCTATATTCTTTCTCAGGGTGCTCGATTCTGTTACTTAAAAAAAAGGATGATTTATCAATTATCTACATTTTTGATGCAGTATTAGTCACTCTTGCGTCCACTGCGGCCTGTAAGATTTTTAAATTTATAACTATAGTAAAATCTTTACAATACTATCTAGGAATAGAATATATTCTATGCTATCAGTCACTTCCAAAAATAGTTGTGGGCTCTTGGTCTAGAAGGCTATGCCTTGAATTTTAATGAATAGATTGGCAAATTTGTTTGTATAAATAAATGTTGGTTTTATTTCAAAGAGTAGCAATAGTTTTCAGTAATGGATACTACCTCCTGATCGCTGAATCACTTCAAATAGGCTGCAGTTTGAGAGATTCATAGAGTGCTGTCAAATAATCTAGCGAAACTTCGGACCAGGCTCGTTTTATGGCTTCAATAACTTCTTTCGTTTCATGATATTGATTTCCTCTTTCGTAGACTTTTCTTGAAAGCCAACCCAAGACGTTTTCCATGATGCTCAGGTCGGGTGAATATGGGGGCATGCAAGTAGGTTTACATTTTTGTTCTAAATCCAGGCTTTTGTTGTCCGTGCGGTATGTATCGGTGCATTGTCTGGTTGGAAAGTAGGTACATGGCTGACCACCAAATATCTCCGAAAACTGCGGAAAGGCTGTTCCCAGTATCGATTTGTAAGTGATTGCCGTCATTTTGGAGCTTCGGAAATCCAGCTCCACAGTTCCGTATAATAGCTTATTGCTCCCCATACCATTAAACCACCTCCTGTGCCGCCTTTGAAGATGTATGTATTTCTTCTTTTCTCAAATCATGGAAATAACAGCTGTATCCATCAGGTCCGTCCAAATTAAATTTTTGTACATCAGAAAAGACGAAGGTTTGCGACTCTGGAACCCATCTGATGTGACTTGTTGCAAAATCAAGCCGCTGGATTTTTCGTGCCGCAACGATGGTTTCCTCTTCATTTTTTCATGGCGAATATGGCTGGCCTTCTGTATCACGCGATGAGCAGTCGATCTGCTATCTGTAATTCCAGTTTCTGCCTTAATTTTACTTACGGAGAGCATTGAATTTGAAGCAGCTCTCAGTATCGTCCGCCTTTCCTGACATGTTGTTGCTTTGCTGACTCTTCCTTTGCGGTTATTTCCATACTTCTCCGGTTCTTAATAAAGCTGTGTATACAACAGTGGCGCCTCTTCCAATCTTGCTGGCTAGGAAACGAATGGATTTTCCTTGTTGACGTTAAGCTCGAATTTGGCCTATTTCCACCTTGGTTAATGACTTTCCTCTACCCATAGTTGTGGATAGTATTAAGTTATTTCTTGAACTAAGCACCCTAATACTCGAAGTATCCTTTTATTTGATTTAAAACATGGTAACCAGGTAGATTTAGCTACTGTTCGTAATCAAGTGAGAAAAAAAAACAGGTGGCGCAACTAACAGGCTTAGCTTATGGCAGCCATTCTATTGTGTGAGTTTTAATTTTTTGACAAATTGAAGGAACAATAATTATGCTCTCGAATGTTTATCAGGCTTGCCTGAGACCCCTCGCTCAGTTGCCCAGCTACACAGTAGCTTATTACTTAAAAATAGGATTAGATAAATAAATATACACATCCACCTTTAAGTAGTAGGTAGAGTAGATTACTTTGCATTCATCAATCAAAAGCAAAGTCAACAAGTAAAGTGCCTATCAGAGCCCAACACACGTTTGTGCACACATTGTAACTGCACTGCAGTCTTGTCTTATCCCGCTGTTTCGGAGCTACATAGGGTCATTTCCTACTACTGGTATACTGGACGACGTCGATGACAAGCTTCAACGTCGCTTCGCTCATCGTCATCGTCATCGTTCGCTTTCATCCCGGAACATTTGTATTTTCTATTTTACAACTCTGGAACACATGTGTTCAATTGTTTGCCTGTCGTTATGCAGTTGAAGAGATTATTCTTACTACAAAATAAATAAACATGCTGCCATCAGAGTGCCAACACTGTGAGGTTACTTTCCTATCCAATATACGGACGAAGTCCTAACATAGATACTATTTGCTTAGGTGCAACATTGAGTGTGCGTATTTTTTAGTGTTTGCAATGATTTTATGATTTCTGGTGCCGCCAGTTGTTGGCGAGGCTGAGCCTCTTGTATAGAGAAATTTGAGATTTGACCAAGTTTATTGGTATACGAGTCGAATTATCCCATAAAATGGCTAATTCTGGAACAAGTATGTAATTGAATTGTGGTATAGGTACCTATACCATGCAAATGGAATTAGCTGGAACTACATCAAATGCATTATAGAATAGGAACGTGTACACATTTTACGAGGCAGTGTTGTAAATTTTTAAGTAGATTTCAAAACAGTCTTAAGCGCACTCTAGATCACAATTATTGGTGATTTTGAGGCAAGCAAATTGCTAATGGGCTAATAAAGTAATGTTATATGAGTCGTATATGTGGTGGAAGGAAATTCATCAAGGAACCTATAGAGAATGCGGAAAACATTATGAACCGATTTTATTTTCAAAATCATTGCCACTGTCTTTTAAGTTAAGAAGGGAAATCTCGATAGAGTAGGTACTATAGGTAGCACTTCCGTGAGTGGATGGAGATGGGTATTATATCCACAGCTTTGTAGGTGCATGGATACACAGGAGTTCCCATGGAAGCCGTTTCATGCGAGGTAGATCTGTAGGTTAGTTCACAAAAGAAACGTAGATTACCGAAGTGAAATTCCCTTCCATTTTCTACCCGACTTTCATCAGATACAAAGGACTGTGTATCCATGCAATAGGTTGATAACTTTAATTTGTTTTTCTCAACAGACCTTACTAGGATTGCCACCTTCTCGGAAATCTCGTGGAGGACTTAAAAAAATTAAACTTTTTTTAATACCCAAAATGCGTATACAGTAGACGCTCGGTATAGTGAACCCTCTGTATAGTGGTTCACTATCCAATATAGTGAACCACCAAAATTTTACACAGACTACTCTAAATAGTGAACTATGAAAATCTCGATATAGTGAACTCAGATTTTTTTCGCAAAAGTCAAAGAAAAATGTTCCAGTTTAGCAATGCACCTGCATGTCAACAATTTTTTAGAACAATTTACCGTTCATTTGTTTTTTTTTTTTGATATTTTAGTTATGAAGGTTAGGTTAGCCTAGACTGTCCCAAAAAAAGGACACAGGAAGTGGCCAGAAAAATTATGGGCCGGACATTACAGGTGGGAATTCTATTGCTACCTACGAATTTCTTTTAAAGATAGGTATATCCGTACATCTTACCGTGATGGCTGAAACAGTCAACTCAGTTGGTTAAACATGTTTGAATTTAGCATCTCTTGGTGGTGGTTTGTCTTCCGTATAGACAGAGGGTAACCGTAGCAGTCTACCCCCTGTCTATTGCCTCTGACAGTCTGAGGAGAGAGAGACTGATACATGGCAGAAATGGGTGGTTGAATCAATCTATTCTTCTGCTTGACCAAAAGTCAGTGGATGGATTGTCTACTGGAAGAAAAGGATGGAGGGTAACCGTAGCTCTCTGCCCCCGTTTATTTCCTTTGAAATCCCGTCCACGAGACAAAGACTGGTGTTGACCAGAGGAGCTGATTGAAAGGTTAGAGTTTCTCCTTCAGGGAAAGCAAAGGCGAATGGTGACAGAAACAGTTTAACAGTCTATTGCTTCTAACGAGATGTTTAGAGTGTCGAAATGAAGTTGACTGATGTAGTCAGCTCCTACAGGTGGCGGTTAGTCTTCGACGATGGCGAAGAAGACATTTAATGAAGGTGACAAATTATTTTTTAAAAATTTAATTATGGAAAAAAAATGATATTTATTTCTGTGTTCCTCAAAAAAAAAAAAAAATATCTTCATCTCAGTGTTTTTTAAAGATTAATACATTTTTTTTTTTGTTATTTTAGTGTTTTGTTTTGGTAGCTATGCGTTTATTTATATCAAATTAGCTTATTTGAAAATTTAAAAACTCCCGCCCGAAATAGTGAACAATTTCGATATAGTGAACAGGCCTGGTTTTTATTAGTTCACTATATCGAGCGTCTACTGTATTGCCCAATTATTATAAAATAAGTAATAATAAAATCACAGTACGCTGCTCGCGCTAAATTTTAACTCCAATACAAAATTCTCTCCAACATTTCGCTGAGCTAAATTTAAGTAAATCCGCCGAGCGGTAGGCTAATTCAGCCAAAAAATCAAATTTTCATTTCTGACTGTGCTTCATATATCTGTCAAAATTTAGCGCTACGCCGATTAATGGTTCGGCACATTTTGTCAAACTAAAATTTGACAGATCATGTTGTTTTTTTTCTCTTGGGTTTTTTATGTCGTTTTCGATTGGTCGTCCAGAACCGTCCGGAAGCACTCATCTGACAGTTCTTCTCCTGAAAAGAAGAGAAATTTGCTTCTGGATTTGAATTCAAAATCGCGGAGAGTTCTTCCGGACGGTTCTGGACGACCAACCGAAAATGACATTAGAGTTGATGCATTTTTGAAGGAAGTTAGATTCTAAGAACAGCTGTTTTCTATGACTCTTATATCCACAACGCACTCTATGTCAAAATTTAGCTAGGATTTTAGCTAATGTTTGGAGAGAAAAGTTGGAGAGCAGCTTACAATTTTAAATTCATTCCCATGAATCGTGTAGCCACCGTCAAATGAATTGTAAAATTTCGCAAGCGAAGAGATAGTGGAGAATTGTATCAAGCAATTTACTACAATTACTCACTTTTCGGCAGCAGCAGAAACGTACTGCAAAACGAAAGGTGGTGCGACATTTTTTTTCATGATATCGTGTCGTGTCATTTTTGTATGAGATTTTTCGTTCCGCAGCAGCAGCGTACTAGGCTTTAATGGTCAATGCAGATGCAGAGGTCAAAAGTAACTGAAGAGATGAAAAACATGAAACCCTCTCTTCTGAATTTGATTTTTTGTTTGTTATAGTAATTATGTGTGTGGAGGATATTTTTCTTTTTGTGGAGGACGGACGACATCACCTTATAAAGGAGGACGGGTGGCAAGCCTATACCTTACATTGTGGGTAACCAAAAATAGTAACAAAACGTATGACCAGAGTGAAGATGGAAAATTATATAGGATTGTGTAAGAAAAAGACTAACATCAATGGACGAAATAGGATTTTAAATAGAAGGTCAAGATATAGTAATTTAAAATGAATGTGAGCTAGTGAGCTAGCGAAAGTGAGGCGGATATTCAGCAACTGACGACTGAGAGTCTAGTTCATTAAATCGTGGAGGAAGCTGGTTGGTAGTGGTAAGGTTCTTCTCCATACTTTTCTAGGGAGATCACCGGGTGATTCTACAAATTCGGCCATCTTGCTTGTTTCTCTGGCTTCGGGAAACTTCATAAACATCTTCTTCATCTTCATCGTAAAGAATTTATTGAACCTGGGTGATGTCGACCTCGTCGTCTTCCTCTTCATCATCGCTGAAGTATTGATCTGGGCATGGTCGCTAAGGCTTCATGTTTCTAGGGCCTTCCTGGTTTCCAAGTTTTCCAAGACTTCATAGCGATCATTCGCCGGGACCTCAGAATTTGGGATAAAGTTTTAAATTAGTGCCAAACTGGGTTCTTTTAATTGCTAATATATCATTTAAGTCGTATATTAATTTGTTAGCTAATTTTCGTTTTCTGTTGAAGGTTTTCGCGTTTTCTGCTTGAACCTGTAGAATGTTTAGACGAGCACTTTCGCAAATTTCATCCCGCTCGTCATCAATAAATGTTCGTAGTTCTTCGTTAATTTGTTCGCCTATAGGGTACTTTCAATTGTCTTCATTTGAATCCCGGTAAGTATTTCGACGGGCGTTCGCCCAATACTGCGATGAATTGTGGAGTTGAGGCACATTATTGAAGTCTTGGGGTATGTTGGTACCATTTCGTTGGATCATCAATTGACATCTTTGTCAGGATGGAAACAATCACTCGATTGATTCGTTCAACCTGACCATTTGCGTGAGATACGCCCTTATGCAATTCCTTATGGGAATGCAATTTACTCTACAGTTCAATTTTTCCCCTAAGGTTTGGTATACCGTATACAGTATTCTCGGTTCAGAATTTCCTCCATCTCTTAAACTCCGAAGTGTCCATCGTCTCGTCATGTACGGATTTTATTATTTCACGTTGCATTTTTGGGTACCTACACGTCATAACAGCTTGTTTCCTTCCGAAGTTTCCTTATAAAGAACGCCTTGTTCAAGCGGGTAGTTTTCATAGCCACTGTCCTCTACAACTTTTAATTAAGGTGAAGATTCCGTTCTTGTGAAACTTTTATGCGGATCGGCAATTGATAATGCCCAACAAGAGTGAACACATTGACGCGAAGACCAAAGTTAACCGGGCCTCCAATCCAAAAGAAAGAGTTCAGTTCTAGTTACAGTAAATTTACATATTGAGACCAACCGTGGCTATATTTGAATTACGTGTACCACATCGATTGAGTGAATTGTGAAATTCGTACCAATAGGCTGAAACCTCTTCAGCCAGCAGTTCATTTGGACAATTGGCAGCAAGCTGAAGTCAGCCGAACTTTTATATCGTAAAGTTCGTACAAATGATTTCCTTTGTGCATGGACACACGATCATGGGAATGAAAGCCATGCGATTTAGCTACACACAAAAAAAGACGTCATTACAATGAAATACAAATTGGCAGGTATACAGGAATAGTGAACTTTGCACCACTGTGCACTTTGTGCCTTCACATGAACGCTTTTCAAGATTCGGCAAATCAACGAACAATTTTAAAAAATTGGGTCTTAGGTTTGGATTTTCATTAGGTATAGGTTTTAAACCTGTAAATGTATACCTACAAGTCGGCATTTTCAAAGGTTCCACATGAACTCCTTACAATTTTGCTAGTTTAGATTCGATTTTAAAAAGAACGGGCGGCATCGATGAATTTGCCGACTGAAATCCTTAAAATTTAGGAAGTTTAGATTCGATTTTAAAAAGAACGGGCGGCATTTCTAATTTGAGGTTAAATTCGAAGGAATATGTTATTCGTTAGTTTGTGGAACTCGGCTTATTGATGTGGATTGCGAACTTTGACAATTCGCGGAAAGGGTGTTTTCGTTCGCGGCAAAAAGTTTGGAAAACAAAATTTCGTTATTTAAATTGTTTATAAACTTGTTTTCTTAATACAGTGTTGATGGCTGAAATTCGCGAACTGCCGCGACCTAGAAAAGTGTTCATGATGTGAACGGACTGTCAAAACTTGCGAATATTCGTTCGTTCCTAGATAGTTGGTCGCTCTCATGTGAATGGTCCTACCTTTAGGTATTGGACCAGGGGTGTTCCTGTGTGGCGCCTCCCATACAAAGAATAACAATCAACATCTTATTATCCCGAAGACCTCCGAAACGATTGGGCTCAAATTTACAGGTGATCTTAGGTATTTGCCCGGGATATTTCCTGTGAAAATTGGTCAAAATTGGATAAAGGGGCTTGGGACCTCCCATACAAAAAAACATCTTCTATGGGGTGAAACTCGATGACGTTAGATATAACTCGATAGCCGCTGGGCCGATTTTCAGTCATACAGTCGGCAAGTTTCTGAAATAAGTCGGCATTTCAATGAAAGTCACCCCCCCCCCCAAAGCTCGATCCTCGACGCCTCGGCTACGCCCCTGCATGAACGTCGTGTCCAGCGAGACAGCTAGATTTTGAGTGAGTAGAAATATGAGATAGAAAATGAGGAACAGAAAATGCAAATTAAAACCTATCCCCCCATATTTAAAATTTCGTTTGTTTTCCAAGTCGTTCATGGGAATTAAAGTCATGCACATGACAGTGTGTCCATTGAAATTTTGCAGTGCCATTAACTGCTTTCTAAGCTGGCTACAGGTCCAGCTGCCGGCCATCAACTCCCCTGCTGGGGAACAAATCGAAGAGTTGGAGCCAGCAAGTTGTTGTTTTATTTAACATGTGAAATGTGCTTCTACTGGCGACTACTGGCTGGCGAAGTTTCAGAAAAACGCGCCTATAATCAGGAAATTGGATACCACAATTGTTACTATCCTTTGATAATAATTGGACCTAGCATTCCCCTTACCCTTACGACTCCTCATCGACTCACACTACCCACTATGGTCTGAATTTATTCCATATAAGTTGGGGGACATTTTCTTCTCCTTCTTAATTTTAACTTAACCTCGCAGACACAACTCACAACGCTCATTTATTCAATTCCAATAAAGTGCCTGCTCACTCCATTCTATCGTTCATCGTTCAAGGGTCTTAAATTCGCATTTCGCCTTGGAATTTCCCTCCATGAAGCAATTAAGTCTCTCTGTCTTGCAAACAAGCCCGTGGGGGGTCTGCGAAACCAGAAAAAACGAAACCTCTGCCTGTAAGGCATCATTGTCACACTGACTAGAATTGCAGCACAAAGTAAACTGAACTGACCACACTATTGTGGTGTTCTTTAGTCCAAATACCTACCGCAACAAGAACTTAAATCGTTCTTTGATTTTCAAGCTGCCTACATAGGAATAGATAGATACTTTTTTTTTCAAAAAAAGTGTAATCATTCTATTTGAAAAAAAGCATCATTATGCAATCGTCTCCCGCCACCGATAATTGGATTCCGAAGACTTATTGCCATTGCAACCAGAAATTATCAATCTGCTGCCGCAGCAGTAACACGTGGGTCTTGTTCTGACCACCACAGCAGCTACTTGGCATAACCATTCGCCTCGTCGCCGTACCCTAGTCAATAATTGCAAATAATTATTAGCACCAGTCAAGCGCAACTGTGTGTACATATGCCATCTATTGGAATGGACGGCAGGGACAATGGAGATAACCTGCCACGGACTGTCATATATACGCGAGCCACCGCAAAGCTATATATATACTGACAAGAGCGGGACGGGTTTTAACTACGACGCAACAACTGCGATTCCACTTCCATTCCTCCGTGGAAATGCCAAGCAAAATGTTGAGATTGGCAATCGGGACGGGAGCGTTTATTTGGTGGCACTTGCGCTCAAGCACTTGATCGCGCGCGCCAGCGCCCGAGGGGACTATATTATTAATTGCACTGCACTATGACGCTCGGGCTCCTATAAAGATACCTACTGAACTGAACAAAGTGCAAATCAAAATATCTGCCAGTTTGCCACAAGTGGAAGTGGGTATTCCGTATGAGCAATCACAACGATGCCAGCAATTGCGACGCTGCATAAAATTATGATTTTTCATAAATCGTTAGACGTTAGTTAGTGCAGCTGTTGTGAAATTTGCGAGGAATATAAGTATATCCAGGGGGAGTGGGAAATTTGATTGGGATCTAACATCAATGGGGCTGGCATGTTTGAGGTTAATTTAAAGAGCTACGTTTGAGCTTAAGAACTACCTACAAGCAGATAGGATAGGTAGGTACTTTCTGAAGGATAGGAATACCAACTTATATCTTCTTTATGTAGTTTTGTAATGAAAGCTCATAGCAGATACTATGGTTTGTGTCTCCGGTTCAACCCCCAAAAATTACACTTCAAGGTTTTCATTAAATTTTGTGAACTGTCTTGAGGAGGGTTCTTAATTAAGACGTTCTTAGGTACTCGTCATAAAAATGTAGGTCTTTTCGTCCCAAATATAAAAGCCTTGGATCCTATATACCTACGAGCTTGGGGTGCCAACTATTTTTTATTTTTTTTAAAACTTGTTAGGTTTAAAGTTGAATTCTTCTATTTATCCATGTGTTTTGGAATGGGCTACATTCCACTTTTTTTTTCCTAAGAATACCCAGCGACCGCGAGACATCTTGGCCAGAGCGTTTTGACTTTGTGTCGTACAGGCGCGGTTAAAATATGGCCGGCCTTTCTGATATAGCTGATCTTCTCTACTGTTTCGTACGCTACAGTCATTATTTTAGTGTGGTAGGATCTCCGTTGTCTCAGTTTCTCCGGCGTAGTTGACGCAGCAGGTCCGTATATAGGTACCCTAGGCCTAGCTTCTCAAAATGGGATCGCTACGTCATTTTTTTTTTCTTCTCTTTTTCCAAAATCTTCCGAGACGAAATCTCCCATACAAAAATCTCCCACAAGTAAACTAAACTTTGCATATACCCAACCTTGCACTTACTCCAAATCCTACACTGACCACAAGCAGGGGGGTTGCAGCCTACGTAGCTCACTTTTTAACACCATTTTTAGGTGTCGCTGCGACAGAATTAATAACACCAAACCTAAAAATGGGGGATTTTCTCTTAGGGTCTTTTGGAGTAAGGGGTTTCACCAGAGGGGATTTTGGAAAAGGAGATTTAATCATCAACCCTCTAAAAATCATTCGTTTCTGAGAGGTCTTATTTTTTTGGGTCAAATAGAAGGGATTGAGAAGTTTTGTTTAGGACAATAATATTCTCGGATATTTGTCAGACGTTCGCGAGTGGTAGTGCAGTGTACGAAACCTTAAGGTGTAATTTGTGTTTTTCCCGGGGATCGAACCTGGAAACCCTCGCAGAGTAGGTAGTCCAGCACACCACAGAGCTACTGAACCCACTGCTGCTCCAGCTGCTGGTTGTAAAATCGGTGGTCATCTTTACCTTAAGTGTCTCTCATCATTGGCTCTAATAGTTTCTGGTGGGCTTGTCATAGATTGGATGTGTAAATGTTGAAAGTAATTACCTCCTGGTCGCTGTGCGTACCTAAATTTTTTGCTAACCTGCGCAGGAGTGAATTACTCGTAATAGTTGTGTCCAGCGATGCCAACTAAGGCTTTTTCATGCCTTTTAGGCATTATTTCATTAGCTAAGGCTTTAAGGCTTGTTTTTCTTCAAAAAGGCATCTTTTTTTATTTAAAATATTTTTTAATTTTTTATTTTTTATTTTTTTTTTGATTTAACATACTTACTGCCTTTTTATTTTTTTAAACATTCTTAAAGAAGTTTAAGTGGACTTCTGTACACAAAGTCGCTTTTTAAAGATAAAAACTGCTCTGATCTGCAATTCAAATAAACACACACATATTTTTGTTTCAAAAATCAATGTATAATATCAAGGACCAAGGCGATCTGAGGACTAAAAATATGTTTGTTTTGAGTTCAATACTTTGTACCTACTTATGAAACTAGGATGTAATGAATTTTGTTCCTATTAAAATTTTTTTCTGATAATTTTAAGTTTGTTTATTTTTATTTTTTTTTTTATTTGTGTTTAATTTTTAATTGATTGTTCCACTTTACATAAAAAAATTATTTATGCATTATTTTATTGAAAAAGGCATCTTTTTCTTTCAAGTTAGGCATTTTATCATCAAAAGTGGTTGGCAACGCTGGTTGTGTCAATGATAGACCCCTTCTCTGCGTTAAGGAACGAACAACGAACTTCTTTGCCCCTTTTTTCACCATACTGTTATACATATTGTGATTTTTTTTTAAATACTTCTTCCGGAAAAGACAAACCTTTAACGCTTCATCAGCGCCCCGAGATGCTTGCAGATGTATGTTAGTTCTGCAATTAAATTGCTGCAAATTGTAGTCTTCTGGAAATATATCCCCAGGAAGTGAGTTTCAAAGTTTGCTTGTCCTGTAACAGAAGGAAAATTGATGTCTTCGCGGTTGTCAAGTGTACTGTATGGTCATGAGCATTAGAGGCCTGTCTTGTGAGCTCTCTATCGTGCCCTGATAGTCTTGTTGCCTTGTTCCTTAGGTACCGCCTTGAAATAGTCGGCAATAACCACTGAAAGATGTCCTTGTCAGTTACCATGCCATCCAGTAGCTATACAGGAGTATTTCGCGGTCGTGGATGTCAGACTGTAGGAATGAATGCCATTTATCAAAGCTTTTATATAAAGAAGTCTGGCGGAGCACCAACTTTGTGCAGAGCGTAGTTTTAATAGGACCAAATCGTTGCCTTCATTCAGTTGTCTCTCTAACCAGTTATAAAAATACAATATAAGGAACTAAAATTCTGATCACTTATGGCTATCCAGCTAACCAATTTTTTTCCTACACAACTGCCAGCATGGCCATTGTCAACGTAAACCTTCTTTAAGTTAAGGACGTCACTTTGTGCAGGTCGTTCAATTTTAATGGAGCTGTGATTTCATAGTTCGCAAATATCGCTCTTGGTGGTGACCTTGTCTGAACTCCGAACTAGTGCAGAAGGTTTTAAGGATTATGCTTCTCAATTCATCGCTTTACTCGCCTGTATGCTTAAGAGCTATGCTTAACCACATTTAAAAAGTGTTGCGTATTTTTCACCCATTTTTCTGACAACTAGTAAACTCAAATTTCGGTTGAATGTTTTATTGCTTCGTCTGGAGGGTATTTCCTCTTCTAAACATTCGTCACAGAAATGGGTCAGTCGACAAAGGACCATAATATGTACCAATAGAACCACGTACCACGCATTAGACGTAGACACCTACTTGATTTGACGCCCATTCCAAAATTCACTCAGCTTAAAAAATTAATTATTCAATTCTTCAATGCATAGCACCTGCCGTTTCTCATTCACAAATTTAGACAAACAATTTGAGCCTACTGCCCACTTCGACTGTCTATTTACTGGTAATTGTCGAAAAGCCAACTGCACAATTTAAACTTCTTCCACCTGCTGTTGTGTGGGTAGGCGTCCAATGTAAACTCATTACACTTTGATTCACATTTCCCGTGCCAACAGAGTTTGGCCCCAATTCAGTATAAGTTGGACCACACGATTTACATATAGCCTGTGGGTCTCAAGATCAAAACTGCACCAAGACCACTTCAATTATGTACACAAATTAGCAGCTTTTAGTTAGTTCGTTGGCCCGTTTTAAGACTTAAGACGCACACTCCGTGATCTGATCTATGGCACGCTTCACAAGTGCTGCCAACCTACACACACAATTCAAATGAACCTAGATCTAGAATCTTTGAATCTCATAGATAGTTTTGAAAAGTACTACGAGTGGGATACCTAGTCCCGGTTCAGTCTTAGTATCAAAAGCTATTCGTTGCATATGTCAATTCGCGGCTAATATGCCATAAAGGAGAAGACAAACGACTTAGTGACGCGTGACGTGAGCTGAATCTTGTTGCAGTCGCGCAAGGGCAACAACTTTCTTGACTCTCGCTGTTTTATGCCAGAGTATCTCAGAACCAACCAGCAGCAGCAAAGGCAAGGCAACAGCATCAACAACAAGACACAAGGCGAGCGCAGAGGAGAAAAATCAAATAGCACACGAAAGGCCACTTTATTAACTCTTAACTCAAGCCTCTGGAGCAAGCGACTTGTCCTTTGTTTTTTGTATGGACTGTGGAGTGGAGTGGCAGTGGAGTGGAGTGAATTCGTTCTGAGGCTTGTCGTTCGTCGACTCTGACTCTGAATCTGACTGTAGCAGCACACTTTTCCCGTTCGAAGAATAAAACTTAAGACGTAGTAAAGTTTACATATATACACACTACACAAGTGCACACAGTAATGATAAGGCTTACGGATGGATAGATAGATACGCCATTTGTGGCGTACGGCATACGGCGTACGGGTACTCGAACTCGTCGTATGCAGATACATTATACACTTGTACACTTTGACTTTGCGTTAACCCGCAATGTGTGGTGTTATCGAAGATCAGGCGGTTTTTTCTTTTTTTATTCAGTTGCTACTCTAAAGCTTGCGATACACGCTCCTAACCGGTCCCAAGTATGAAGGGGGCGCGGGCGGGTGCTTGATTGGATGTAAACAAAATGAATTTCGTAATCCGTGCGCGCACATGGCGTATCTCTGTTGAGGAGTTCCATACTATACGAGAAAAACTGGAATTAATGCGTCCGATGGCTTTGAGATTGAGTCTTGATAGCTAAAGCTGATACCAGATTAGCGTTAACAAGCAACATGCTTTTGGTGGCTTGCGGTCAGTAATTGCATCCTCGGATATGTGTTTATCTACAAATTGTACCTATAATTGTCGTATTTCGACAGACAGATACATACGTGTGTATATAATATTTGCCTACGTTTCCTGGTTAAACCCCCAGCAATTAAGGTAGATAGGGTATACGCACAACGGTACTATGAGTATTAAATTTATGATTCCTTTGAAACAGCTCTAATAGGTTGAGTGTGAGAAAATGACTGTTGGCACTCCTTGTGTGCGCCATTTAAAGAACGATACACATCCTCGCAGCTAACATACAAAGTGTCAATTTCAAATGAAGATGTAATTGCGAAGAACATTGGGATACACGGTCGGTCGGTGTATCGTATACCTACGGAACGTGAACACTGTGTTGTGCACTCCTTTGGCATATTCATGCTTCGAATACCAATTAGCAGTACTTGTCGTTGAACCGTAACTGCAGAACAACAAATGTAGGATCTCTCGTATGTAGCTAGCTAGATAGGATCGTGTGGCGATAGCCAACCGAATATAAAAATATCTTCACCCAGCGATCGGTCATGTGATACACGGACGGCTAACAATTCTAATTTACGGCTTTAGCGCTATTATTATTCACTAGCTGTCAGAATTGGAATCAGTGATGGGTTGGTTCGAATGTAGGTATACCTTGTGGTGAGGACAGAAAAAGAAGGTGCGAAAGTTACCCTAATTTGGTGCGGAGTGCCAGTGCATATAATATCGCCTGTAGCTATTATGGGATCTTTTATACCAACGGGTGTATTGATTGGGAGATGGGTTCCTAATAACTTATATCTAATTTATAAAGTTATATTTGCTAGAATCTCTGGGTAGATCGGTGATTGTGTGTAGATAGGTAGGTCTAGGTGTTGCTTACACATTCGTTCATTGCATTTGATAGTACCTATAGTATACATATACATACGTCATAGAGTCAGTTATTATAACGAACAGCTCCGACTTAGAGCCTTCATCGATATCCAATGAATTATTTAGGCATCCAAGCAAAGTTATGTGGCCAAGTCTGAGGAAAAGTGCGCGACCCAGGAAAAATCAGGCAAAGATACTCGGAGGAATTGAGGTAGTTACCTACCTATGTTTCCATCAGGTTAAGAAGACTACGATACCTACTTATATTGGCTATATAAGTAACGTAAGCAAATATAGGAAAAATATTCAGATAACAATATCTAATTCGTTTTGGCTTTAGTCTTGAATAAAATTATGGCGATTCATTTCAAACTGATTTAATTATAAATTTTAAAAAATGTGCATGACTGGATCGCACTAAACTTGCTTATTTTTATGCTAAAATCTCTATATAGCAATTATTTTGAATTTTAAAGCTAAATTTAAAATCACAGTTCCAATTTCGTCTATAGTCGTTAGATAAGAAGTTTAATAAAAACCCTCCCAGGCTTTAAAGCTGCATTTATACTATGTACAAGCTTCAAAGTACGGTGTAGTTATATTTTTTCTTCAAAAACTGAAAAAAAAACCAGTAAGAAAATTATCTTCGACTATGCCGAATCTCAAATACCCGGTACTATATTATTGTAAAAATAAAATAATATTTTAGTATTAAAAAAATTATATATATTTGTAGATATGGGAGGTATGGGTAGTTTTTATTCGAGCAAGTTCATTTTTTGTCAAAAAATTTTAAATATTATTAAAACAATATGTACAAAGTTTAAACTTGCTATTTTCATTGTAGCTATTTAAATTTAATTTTTAACATCAAATAGCTATATATTTTGTATTGGAGGTAGTAGTAGTTTTTATCCGATCTTGCTCATCTTCGAACTTTGCCTCAGTTTTGTGGATAACAGCTTACGTACCAAATTTCAAGTCGATAGCTCTTAAATTACGGCCGTAATCTTGCGGACGAACAGACAGAAAGACAGACGTACATCGCTAGATCGACTAAGAAAGTGATGCTGATCAATAATATATATAGTTTGTCATACATACAACGCCTCCTTATGTGCGTTACAAATGGAATGTCAAAGTGAATATGTATAACCTCACCACAGTGTGGTACTCTGTATAATAAAGGGTGATTTTTTAAGCGTTTGGGTTTTAAAATTGGAAAAAAAAAAAAACAAAGAAATTTTGCAAAATTGAGTGAAATTGAGTGAAATTTTGTCGATAAATCAATTCTTGCCATTTACTTTTTGAATATTATTTCGTGTAAATGTTGACCGCGACTACGCTTCAAGTGGTCCATCTGGAATGTCCAAGTTTGGCATATTTTTTCCAACATATCAACTGGTATCTCACCAATAACAAGACTTATCTATGTTAAGTTTCAAGGTGGCAACAGTTTCTGACTTATCCGTATAGACGAGATAGATAGATAGATAGATATATTTATTTCGTTAATAAATTACAGTTTGCTATCGCACAATTTACATTATTCGCACAGAATGATTTACAAATGTATATCTTTCTACTGAAAAATTATTTATATATTTTTAAGTGATGCTATAAAATTACAAAATATAACCTGAGGAAACAACGAAGAAAAACCTCAATTTAAAAGAGTATAGACGAGAGTCTTTACATATCCCCACAAAAAAAAATAGTCCAGCGGCGTCAAATCGCACGATCTAGGTGTCCAATTCACATGTCCAAAACGTGGGATGAATTGCTCATCAAATTCGCCTCGCCATAATGTTGATGGATACGCCTACTGTGTGGCATGTCGGGACGTCCTGTTGAAACCACATGTCGATCAAACCCAACTCTTTGGGCAAGCGAAGGTCCGAAATCAACGAACGATAGCGAGCACCATTGACCGTAACGTTGTTGCCATCATAATCTTTAAAGAAATACGGCCCAATGATGCCACCGACCGGTCCATACCAAACGGTAAATTTTTGTGGATGCATTGGTAGTTGTTGCAATGCTTCTGGTTGCTCAGCAGACTATATACGGCAATTTTGATTATTAACGTTGCCGGCTCAGACGCAGTGCTGGCTGGACGAAGTGCTCTAACCACACTTTTTACTGAGCACGATTTTTGGTAATAAAATTCAGTAATTTGCAAACGTTGTTCGGGCGTAGTCTCTCCATGGTGAAATGGCAATGCTAATTGCTAACTGAGCATTTTTTACCTTGACACGTGTCACGAATCACGCGTGAGCTGTTAAAAAAATCAGGCTGAAAAACCAAATAGCAAAAAAATACATTTCATGGAACGACTTTCTACCTACCTTTTGTCCCCGTTATAAATCACAGTCACAGATAGCCCTCGCTTCCAAGCCTCGAAAGCTTGCAAAGAGAAGCACGATTATATTGTAGGAATTTATACCAAGACTATCAACAACTCGAAAGCCTCGGAATTCATTACTTAATACTCGAATGAAAAGTTCTGTAGCTTATGCATAAATACAGGAAGCATATTATATAAAAGCTATCCGGTCTTTAATAACAAGGAAGTAACATCGAGGTGTGAAAATATAGAAAACGATATCGGAAGACCCTTCTCCAATATTTAACTACCTACACCTAATAAGACCGATTGGGAGCGGACTTTAAGTAAGGAGATCATTGGCCTCATAGTATTAGAGACTCACTTTCCTAGTAGCTTTAGCGCTTTAGTGAATGAGGTTTCTGTTGCGGCCAAAAAAGGTTTAAGAGTTGCGCAAAACTGTAACTCCGAGCTTTATGTCCCTTGTTGTGGACTGTATAGCTTTTGTAATTATGTCAAAGGAGGAGAACAAACATTTGCTAGACCAATCTCAATAAATGTAGGCACACAAAAAAATTATAACCAGAGGTTAGGTAAGCAAAAAGATATCTAAATTCATGATCGGACTGAACAGCAAAGATATTCGCATACTCACGGGGGTTTTATTGGACACTGTACATGCGGTACAGCTTATTAGCATACTCCATAATGATTTCTTCAAAAGCTCTATGGAGTGTGTAGGGACGTTGAAGAAATAGAATCTGGTCGCCACCTATACTTTGTGAATTTTTAGCCCTTAAAAACAGCAGACAGAAGATTCTTAACAGCTACCTACTTCTGAACTAGAGGATCTGGAGAATGTGGATCTTAAGGAATTCCTGAGATTCATACTCAAATCGGGGAGGTTCCACCAGATATCCTCTGTTACTCTTAGGACAAACTGAATGATCTGGATACAACAGAGTTTTAAAAACCCCTGAGACTCATACCAAATCTAGATGGCTCAAATATAAAATGCGGTTAATTCTTGTCTTCCAACAGGTATGCAATAAATGGCTTCCATAATTGGATGCAATGGAAACAACTTTCATAAGCTTTGCTCTCAGAGCAAACCCTAATAGTTAATTGGATGTGATGCTATATCTCTTACTACTGCTAGCCTCTTCTCAATTGGCTGGCTATTCTATCCTAACACTAAGGCATTACTTTCTGGCCAGAAAACACTTTCGAAACTTTGATTTTAACTTCCAGATATCCACTACCCTCGCGGCCTCAATTGATATCGCAATACGAACTCCACCGATAGCGATACCGATCTCTCAAAACCATTTTCTTCGAAATGCTATATGTCCCTTAAGGGATAATTTAATTTTCGTCCTCTTATTGAAATATTCTTGTGATATATTATAGTCGAACATATGTCAAAGTCGTATTCTGATGAATTATCTTTGAATATACTGATTGACACTGTACAGCATACGCAGGGTACAAGTCCTCACACCACAACTGAAAAGCACTCGTAAAATATTATTCTACTGTTTTTGCCACGAACCGGGTCCTATACTCCTTCCCAAATATTCTCGAGGAAAATCTTCAAAATTCCTCTCCCCATACGGATTTTTCACTTCCAGTCAGTGATCTTGTGATCTTTAAATAAAACATCTCATCCCCCATTTACCCCGCATCCCACTCCTCCCGATGGGGAACAGTCGTCGACCAAAAAACATCTCCTGCTGAGATCAAACCTAAAATATAAAAAAAAAACGTTTTGTGCTTGTGCTGCCTCTGCGCACACTTTCTTCAACTTGATTCCATAGATAGGCATTGGCATGGCACGGTAGTATGACTATATGGGATGACATGACAGGGCACGGGAATGGGGTATGGGCGCTCGCTCAAGATGAGCGCGCTTTTGAAGAGCGAAGCCAACATGTGTCACATAAAGATGCATGTTTATATGTACAGCTCCTGTACAGCATCAGCAAGCCGCATACACTAGCCACAGATGGAACTATTACAACGATGACGATAACGACAACGACAACGATGTCCTCGTCTTCAACATGGCGAGGAGCGATGGTGTAAGTAAACGATCTGACCTGATGCCGTTCTTGTTTATTTTTATTTTTATTTTATTAGTTTTGTAGTTCTATTCCTTATATATACGCTTTAAGTTGTGTCACCCTTGGTCGTGCTTCCTCTGGCCTCTCAATCCGGAGGACCGGAGTTTCATGCATCAGTTCTCTTCATAGTGCAACGACAACCCAACAGATTAGACACTTGTTCTTGTTGGGGTGGGAGGAGTGCGCGGACCCCAAAGCAACTATTTCAGTTTTAATTATGGAGAACTATGAAATTGTTGGTCTCTTCGTATTAATAAATTGTGATGGGGGAAAATTATTATTATTAGGATAGGATGCCGATCCACGATGCTCCGTTGCCCCGTTACCCCGTTGCAGGGTGGGTTTATGATGGATGTTCTCTTTGAAATGCATTAGGAAACACCATACACAACCAGAAGCAGGTGGTGCGCACTTGTAGTTGGATGCATGCGGTCGGTAGCGCACAATTTAGTGCGTGCACACAACACAGGCTGCGTGCGCGCGATGTTTCCACAATTGAGAGAAGCTATAGAGTGGAATATTAATTCCGCGTACCTACTACAACTACAGCTCATTGGGGATAACTCAGGGTTCAGGGAGATGGATGCATTTTGTTTACAGCCACATGTAAATAGAGATGTGGCATGACGTTTCGAGAAGTCAACTGCAGATTGTGTGTGTGCGCAATGTCGAGTTGATCGCCTTTGACAGATAGGTGTGTCACTTTCATGGTGAATGATGTGGTGGGCCACCCAATTTGTATAAACATTTTAAGGAATGTCATGTGCATTTAGAGTGTTTAGAAGTTTGTCTAAAAATGGAAGCCTATAGGGATTGGGAGAGTTTAATTTAAATGCCCTTAAATGAATTGGAATATTGCCATTGTCAATCTAAAATTGAATCTTAGAAAAAATAGCTTAAAAGAGGATGGACTATGTGCAGCTGGATCGATGCTTCAGTATTGAGCTTGGAAGGAATGTCTTTTTAATGCATATACCTAACCTAGGCTTTGGTAGTGACAAACTTGGGTTTTGATATTTGAGGTGCTGTGCGAATTCTTGAGTGCTTAAATTTGTCTGTCTAAGAAGCTTGCAGCTTCTAAAAGTATGGAAGGTGTTTTCGACCAAAAACGGGGCTTACCGCAGATAGGGGTCTTATAATGTGGGTCAACACTACAAAGATAAGGCCGATCCTCCCATAGACAACAGTTTTTTGGATTATTAAACTCATGTTCATATAGGCTAGGGTCACACATCCCATGAACACATCCCAAAATGAATTTTCGGTGTAATCTACAAATCTTTTTTAACTAACCTAAAAATCTGCCCGTCTCGCCCGCAACGACTTTCATGGGAAGGCATGTGTGGCCCAGCACATAGGTTATTGAAGAGTTCCGTCATTGCAAAACTCCAAAGAACATCGTACCTATCTTGGTTTAGTGCGGATTTTCCTAGTTTAGATGCTCAGACGAACCTCTCTTTCCTCGATATTTATATCATTGGCCTCACTTTGAAGGCTGTAAAATACAACTGATCCTTTTCGATCTCAATGGGCACATCCTACGAATAATGCGTATTGTATTTACATATGGATGTGCCATCTAATGCAATGACACTGAACTTTGGCTGCGTGATAGTTTAAACATTTTAATTTCTCAAGTTTAGGACTAGGTTTCGACTAGGGCTTGAGACAAAGATTTGTTTCTCACCTTTGATGGTTCGTTGGAAAACTGGATTCATATAATCTTGCCTGGTTTCTTATAAACATTGAAATAACGAGAGATATATTATGGATCCTTGGAAATGTCTCGGCAGAAGGATAATTATGACCTGAATCTGGGATTGGGTCTGCTGCCGGCATTCCATGTAAGACAGATCATTGATGACGAGTCATCGATTCATTTCCCTTCGGCCTGCAGATGGATAAAACTACGGTTCGTCCAGATGTTTATTAAAAGTCCGCAGCATTTTTGTTAGCAATAGTGAAAAAATACAGAGGACAGTTGGTAAACTACGCTATAAACATAGACCCCTTTTACACGCACCGAGTTTTCACTCACGATACTTCTTAATTCTCTTTTGGGCACTTATGGTGCATTTATACGTTCAGTGTTTTCACTTTAGTGACTCGGTTGTCAAATTGTCTTTGTTTTCCTTTGTTTAACATTCGTCGTTCGCGGTGGAAGCTGCAGACCGCACACAGTTCGAAAATAGACCAAATGCAGACGTCTATCGCGACCGAGTACGGTTTGAGAATAAAGCAACGCTGAAGATAACAAAAGAGAGCGAAAGAGAACACAAGAATCGGATGGAAATTCGCGGCCCATCCGTGTTCGGCTATCCCTTGCACTTTTCATCCCCTTTACCTACACATTCTCGACACTAAAGTGAAAAACCGGTGCGTGTAAAAGGGGTCTAAGCTGGGAGATAGGCTTAAGTAAGACATCTGCAATGCTTGCTCATTTTTCTTATGTGATAGTCCTGGATTTTAGTCTTTTTTAGGCTTTTGACCTCCGGCTCTTATTTCGCTCTCTTAAAAGTCAAAACAATTGCAGTAAAGTAAATGGTATTTGACTGACAGTACAATTGAAATTGACAAGTTTTTGCGTCCGAATACTCCTAAAATTCCTCGAAAATATCTCCTAAGACTTAGAAACTGATTCTGATTCTTCAACTTTAGAAGCCTATTAAATTTATCGCCCAAAAATCTACGCTTTACTTATATGGTTGGTAGAAGAAGAAGATGGCTTATCATTAGAGGGAGGCTTAATTTTAGAATTTTGTTTATTGGACTTAGGGCTAGTTTTACGCTTCTTTTCTTTATTTGACTTATTTTTCCACTTAGACAGCTTCATCTAGATCAATTTTTAAAAAATCCTGGTCGGGGTTCCAAAATAGCAAGGTATATTTCGTGAGAATGTTGAGTTTGAAATAACTATCGCTTCTAGAATTCGATGAAGTGATCTTATTTTCGCATTCGGAAACAGTCCAGGAAGTCCCGAGACGATTTATAGGGGTGCTTGTGGTAGGAGTCGGCATGTGGGTTATCGGTGTAGTTAACGGAAGAGGTAATGTTGGTGGCAAGAAGGCAGTTCTTTGAGTTACAGGAGTTGCTGCAGCGGAAGCGGGTACATCAATATGAAGTTTAGCGCCTGTATCAAGTAGTTCAGACAGAATTGAAATATTATATAGACTGGCTGATTATGGCTTGGCTGATATTAGACAAAGTGTCGATATTGCTAGCTACTGACTTCAGCTCATCGACTATGCCTGCAACCGTTTGCCGGGTTGCAAATAGGTCTTCGCTGACAGCATCAATTTTATTAAGCACTATATTGATTATTGGTGAAAAGTCAGGAACCGAGCCGAGTAACTTGGTGGTATGACCAATGTTGCCATATTCACAGTTTTAACTGTAAATTACAGTTTTTTAGACAAATGAATTGTTTTGTGTCATTTTTGATTAATCAAATTTAAAAAAAAACGTAATTTCAGAAAAATCTTTTCGTTTTTGAAGGTTACAGTTTTTTGAAAAAAAAAAAAAAAAAAAAAAAAAAAAAAAAAAAAATCAAATCTGGCAACATTGGGTATTTTTGTCATATCTACAATCATTTTTAGCATTCCAACAAAATGTTTGTATTATTGATAATCTGTATTTTGTTTGGGTTACAAACATTTTGCATAAGTTTTGTAAATTTTGCAGACATTTACAAAAGTGATTTTTGGTTCTGTTTTTATGGATATAACAAAAACGTTTTTAATTCAACAATAAATATGTTAAATTGATAAACTATCGATTTATTAGACTGAAAATTGTGTTTTGTTAATCTGACAAAGTAGTTTTTTAGTAAATGTTGTATTGATAATTTTCATTTCACGATCAATGTTACTTGAATGACTCATCATTCAAGCAACATTGATCGTTTGTATGCTCTTCAATGTTCTCGTCAAGTAACATTGATTCATTGATGAAAACCAAAATTGTTTTGGTTTTCGTCAATTTTAATTGACAATTTTAATTGATCGTGCGTAGGGTGCATCAATGTTACTTGTCAATGTTGTCATTTTTTAAATGGTAATCTTGGTGAAAATATGTCCAATTTACGAAAATGGTCGACAATAGAACGTCAGGTCTCTGAAATGATAGAAGTGTTAAGTGCTCTAAGTTTCTGCCAGTACCTAGTTACAAAACGTGTGTTAATGAGGCGCTCATATGGCTTAATACACTTCCAGTCCTTCAAAATTAACAATCTCCATAAAACTGTCGTTTCAGTAGATAACCCCCTTTTTTATACCTTTTCGATTTATTTTCATTTAATATTAAACATACGCTGGCTGCAAGCAGTTCAAGCAGATAAAAATTATGTATAATAGTATAATCCATCCTCATTCATATATTTGAAACGACTGAACATAATTCAGCCAAAAACATTGTCAATATTCATTGATACGTGTGTAGGCGATTTATCATCAATGTTACTTGATGAAAAAAATCGTCAATGATACTTGTCAAGTAACATTGATCGTGTGTAGGGCCCTATAGATACGTGTTGTAACGAAGCGTTACGTTCCATCTTGTCCGTTTTTAATGTCTTGCTTAAATTAAGTAAATTTCGCAGTACGTTTAAATATCACTCCAAAAGACAGTTTTCAGCGACTTATTCGGGTACTAGCTGTACCCGCCCAGCTTTGCCCGTGCACAGGAATTGTATTGCTTAGGTCTTAGACTCTTAGATAATAATTGCTTAGGTCTTAGATAATAATGTTCTTGTGTAAAATACGAAAAATGAGAATAAATCTGGAATTTTCTTTCTGCCTCAACCTGAAATATACAGCAATACGAAAAAAAACAAAAAAAGAATCATGAAAATCATATAAGATGTTTTTTGTATGGGAGGCGTCACCCCCGTTTGTCCAATTTTAGCGTGGCGATATCGATAATGGATGTAATGTATTGGATATCTAATGTGCACCCGCTCTTCATCGCCCTCCCTCTCCTTGAGCATGCTACTTGTTTGTAATGCTGTATTTCCTTTCCTTTGTTTCCCTCTTCCTCTGGAATCCAAACAACTACCTACCCCAACCCTACACTGTTACCATACCACTTATCGAATGAAATTCTGAAATGAAACCTGTTTTGTATTATACGTCTCTCGATCATAATATATGTACGTACATACCTACATATATAACTGACCATAGCTCTCACTGCGAAAACAAATCAACCCTTTTCGAATGTATAGTATACGTATTGTTTTTGTTTGACGATCGCAAAAGTATAAACATCCATTTGTAGCAAGGTATATGTGTAGGTATGTATATATTTTCACTTCAGAAGATACATTTTGGCTAAAAACTGTTCCTAAGGACGTAGCTATAAACGACATAGCCTATAGCAGTCTTACAGTCTTAAGGAACATTTTAAATCGAAATCTGTCCAGTAGTTTTTGAGTTTTTAGCTGACAAAGAAAAGTCCTACAGTTTTATTATATGTATTGATGACATTTTATTACTACGAGTATATTTTCCTTTGAAACGAAATCGTCGTTAGTGCGGAAGAACTTTACCATTAAAGTGTGTTTCAGGTTTCGAAACACAAAGTAATACTTTTCAGATGACACTGTCTTTTTTGAAGTCCCTATACAGTTTTCCTCCAACTCTGTTACCCTCCTTCCAGGCATTTTTTGATTGACATCTCTATAAGCCAATTGATTAAGGTAATGTGTGTAAAACCTTCCAGAGGGATGCTCTCCAGAATCGAATAATACTCCATTCCACTTACTGTTTCAACAAAAAAAGTTAGCCTCCACTTATCCATGCGCTACCCTCTCATCTGGCTTAATGCATTAACTACTTGCTTTATGAATAATTCATTAACTCAGGATATGGATACCGTGAATATTCCACACTAGCAACTGTAATGCACCACATATCCAAACATTCTGATCATCAAATCAGATTAAATTAATGAGAAAATTTTATTTCCAGTGATTTGCGGAAATTTTTCCACCCACCATTTGTGGAGTTTGTGTGGACGCAGTTCAAGAGCCTTATTAATTATGATACCCTGGACATTGCCCTCGCAATTGTATTCTATATCTAGGACATGAAATCAACTCATCCATAAGGAAGTTGAAATAATTGTCTAGTCATTAGTCAATCAATCATCCTTGTTGGCAGTCCAAAAATATCCATGTGTGGACATTTATCCTTCTGACTCGACATAGAGTCATGAAAAAGAACATAAAAGGAGATATAAATACCATTAGTTATGTTAATGCATCCTTGTGTTTAAGGATCATCGATTTTGGCACATAGTTTACTATTTGCCAAAATAGCAACAACAAAAGAAAAGGAAATTCGTTTGTCAATGGATTTTTTGGCAGAGGGGTGTGGTCCTGTCATAATGCAATTTGTGTCCATTATTCGGCACAATTTTGCACTTTCATTCCATAGGATTGGTATTGGTGTCCTTGCCTGAAATATTTTGTGAGGTAATTCATTGTATTGGCTATTGGGAGAGTTGTTTTTTTTTTCTATTTTTTTATGGTTGTTAAATTTTTTTTTTTGCTTATCATTGTCATATGTGTGCGGTTGTGGGTGTCAAAAACGGATGCGTGATATTTTTTGAACAGATTCTATTCACGTGATTAATCATTCATCACCGTTCATTGAAATGTAAATTTCTAACAAAGAGTTTTTTATAATCTGAACATTCCATCAACATCATCGACTTCCATTCGGAATTCCAAGGGAGAGCGCGGTGATGATCCGTAAACGTTTTGAAATAGAGGATAAAGGGTTCAAGGGCACTTTAACAAAAGCTTAACTTTTGACAGCGCCCAACAGGCAATCGGAGAGGGAAATTTATTTTAGGTTCATTTCTTATTCATCGCGCCGGTTTGACATTCACATGATAATGAGGTAATTAATCAAGGGATGAAGGTGCTCGTCAATCAACATTTGAGGATTCTTTGCAAATACTCTCATTAGATCCCTTGTATAGAAGTGTAGAAAGGATTTTCTAAATTAGTCAAATCGTTGGTGGGTAGCGGTCTACGCTGGATTGGTTTCATCATGGAAGAGTTTTTGCCATGTGGACGTATTGGAAATGAGTGGATTTAGGGTTTTAGTGTTTTTTAGTTGAATTGTTTGGGAAGTCAGATGATTTTCTGGTGTCTGGCAAGTCTGGGGATGGTGTAAACATTTTTAAATAAATGAGACAACAAATTCTGGAGCCTGTTGTGATTTCCCTAATAGGGTCCTAGAACCATATTTTCACTCCGGTAGTAGTCAGGAAGACGAGGATGTTCTCAGGGAGAATGTCAGCAAGAAGACATTGAGACAAAATGGAGATGGCCACTCCATATAAGTATGTGAAGAGAGGATTTATGGCACTCTTAGGACTAAGTCTGCGTGTAGGGTCCAGTGCCAGTCCCAGTGAGGCCAATGTGCTGAAGACGTTTTTTTCAGGCGGGTATGTCCACTGATTATTCCTGTAAGGATTGTCAGATTATTTTTGTCTAAGCTTATGAGGAAGCTGGATTTCCTGGAGGAGAATTTGAGGAAGAGTTTTTTTTTGTTGGTTGGTGTAGTACTGCAGATGCAGACTGCAGAGGTGAATCGAGCCATGGGATTCGATGCGAGACAGGCTCTTAGAGTAGTCTTTGAAGTGTTTTTGGACACCACAGAAGGTGAGCCGGTGAGTTAGCTGTCAGCTGTTTCGTTGCCATTTTGGCTAAAAACGTTTCCTAAGAACGTGGCTATAAACGACATAGCCTATAGCAGTCTCACAGTCTTAAGGAACATTTTAAAAGAAGTTTCATCGAAATCCGTCCAGTAGTTTTCGAGTTTTTAATAGCCAAAGACAATTCCTACAGTTTTATTATATGTATAGATGAGTCAAGAGCCTTGGCTGTCTGAGAAATATAGTTTTCCCGTGTGTATTACAACTAACATTTATTCTAGCGCAATTCAGACTGAAATATGGATGAGTTTTTGCCAAGACTGACTGAATGGTTCGCTTGAGACGATTCTTCATTATTTCCATCTTAGAATCATCTGTATTCGAGAAGAGGCCAAAAGTCGCGATGGATTGGCTTAGTGTATTGTTGCCAGTCCTCCCTTAGAGGGACAATGATAGAGAAGTTTTTATGTAGGCCATATTCCGGTAGCCTGGTCGTCCAGAAGCATGCTGAATGGGTTTTTAGTCTTCACAGCCTCAAGCAAAGATAGATGACCTCCATGGTAAGAATAGACGTCAGATATTCGAATGGTGCAGTCGATGAATGATCAGTCTTGTCTCTATTTAAATTTGAATTGGTGTTAGATCCAGGATGACATTCAGTGCTGTAGTCGGAGTGGAGTGTAGACAGCTCGTCGTCGTCATGCAGTTCTGTGGAATACCTTAAGCCTGCTCGAACTTTTTGACTGTGTTGGCTTCTTTAGTCTTTGTCCTTCTGACCACGGCAGCATAGGTTATCGCTGGTATAAGGACGAGGCGCTGAAACCACGTTCAACTAAATATGATGATGGAAAGGCAATGAACATTTTGTGAACTACCTTCCACAACCCACGATAGAAATCTGGTTTTTCCTTTTGGAACCAATACTGTTGGTTTTGCTATCCTTGACTAAACTTGCACTTCAGTTCCTCGTCACATGTAAGCTCAATTTGTTTTTCTTCAATTGCAGGGTCAACATCAGCATTATATCTGGCATGCTTGTAAAAGGTTTTAAAACCCAAGCCGGTATATCGAGTGACAAAATGTCGTCAAACAGTGTACATATGTCAAAATGCAGAGTTTCTATGTGGGCACAGTAATTAAGTCTATCTTGATCGATAGTTGGTGTTTTTGAAAAGCAAGAAAACTGGTTCAAATCTACTGGCTCATAAGACCAGCTTATGAAACGATCGTTTCAGTTGCGCGCAATCCAAGTTGGTAGATATTTCTACTGATTTCTAGAAATCAGCCTCTCCTACATTGACCAACTCCGTTAAAATTAAAAAAATTGCACATGCAGCCCCACTTAGGCCAAAGAAGGTCCATTGTGATACCACATTGTCAAATGATCTCTCAACTGTCCGTTGAACCTGCGGGAGCTAAGAATAAAGCGTTAGAGGCAGCTGATGCTTATATTAACGAGTTCATAAATATTGTCGAAGAAACATTCTCAGAGATGTAGTTTTCTGGTAGATGAGAGGGCTAGACACCTATACAAAGGAGGTGAATAATAGGCTTTCCCTCCTTTTCGTCCATGCAGCTTCTATAGAAATCGTTGAATGGGAGGCCCAGCCTGAGAGAATGTCTCCCAATAATACAGTGTTCCGTAATGACACCTACTAATGTACCTACTTATAATGGATGTTTTTTGTGATAGTTGAAGCGCTTGAGATCTACCATGGGCCAGATCTATTTCGTGATGGAGAACGTTGTGCAGTTTGACCACCTGGTATATAGAGATTCTCGATTTCAGTAATAATCGACATATAGCTGTGCAATGCCTAGCGAGTTCGTTGGCCTTGCAATTCCCTGGAATGTCCCTATGGCACGGCATCCATATAAGGTGGGTGAATTTTAAATTGTTCCGCAATATCGTTAAGAGATAAACGGCAATTGAGGGCAGTTTTCGACTTGAAGATGATCAAGTCCAGGGATTCAATCGCGGCTTGAGTGTCGGTAAAAATGTTGATATCCCTTGCGGATATTACATTACATTCAGAAACCACCACCACTGTATTAGCCTCATCCGTATCCGACCCTAGTAATATGTCAGTTTCGGATGGGCTGCCGGGTCTGCTAGATAAATCCAGGTCCGACAGTCCATGTCCAGATCTATTCTTGGGACTATTGCTTGTTTGTCCTGGAGATGAAGGCCCTCAGCTATCCTCCGCTACTGCCTTTGCTGCTATAGTCGGTGTATTACTAACCGTTTCAGTGTCAGCAGAGGCAGAGGATCGCCCTTCCTCTTTGTCAGGATTGCAAGCACTTTTTCATTTCTGTATTGGTCGGTTTATTACTGACCTTTACAGTGTCGGCAGGAGAACGGGGGTTGCAATCGCAGGGTCCTCTTCATCTTTCTTATATACCTTTAGATTAATTTCTCCGAAGCTGTAGCTGACCTGGACCTCCGTTGCAGCCAGGGGAGCCATCAGATACTCTATATTGATCACGATTATCGCGGATCTCTTGTCCCCTTTATATATCTTCAACCGCTTTTAAATGAGTCCGTGCCGCAGATCTGCGCAGAGAACAACAGACATCATAAAGGTAGATATACAGAGTTCTTTTAGTTATTCTACAAAGGATCTAAACTACAAACTTAATTTCTTAGCCTAAAAAACTGTAATTCGCAAAAGCAAGAGCCAATATTGCATTGGCTTCCATGACGATTTGGTCTTTGAAAAGAATGTTCAGTCTTCCTTCTTGAACCTGAGCGCTAGAATTTGATGATCCTCTTAACTGTATAGCATTGTTGTTTATTCTTTCAATGTGGCCGAGCAAATGTAGTCGACGTATTTTTGACTTTTTGGACTACACCGACATCTTTGTGCATTTTATAGAGTTTGAAGTAATCTCGTCTTTTCCTTCATTCAATCTCCTGATGGAATAGACCATAGAAGACCAAAAATCGTTAAAAATAACCCTCTTAACTTAACTTGCAAACCGCGTCTCCTCATTTTATTTCGTCATAAAATACCCTTAAAAGCAAACGGTACCAAATTTTGTATGCACAATTAATTGCTATGCCGAAACGATATCGGATATAGGATTGGAAGGTTGTACAATCCTTTCTTAATAGAAGAATAGAATTTGGTGACTGTTTTCTCACCCATTCAAATTTTGTAAAACGAAAAGTATCTACATGCTTCTCCTTGTTGTTTGAAATATAAAAGGACAATACATTTTAACTGAGCGTAATGTATCTCAATCTACAATAACGTTATTCTACATTAAGCCGGATGATACTATCGCTCTTTGAATATGATGTTATAAAAGACTAACGCAGTCCTATGGCCAATTTTACCCCAGGCACATATTAAACTAATCTCTTACCACCAATACGATGCACACTGCGATCCCTTGGCATTAGCATTGTACCCATAGCTATCAACTAACTTATTTATGGCAATATGTCGATGTCGAAGGATTAGTTACAGTCACCAAAAGCTTCACCTTTGTCTATTATAAGATTAAACGTCCTATGGTCAATTTTATCGACAAGAGGTGAATATTGGGTCGGTTATAGATTGACGAATTGAAATACTTATCTGTCACCGCCCATAAGATGCATCACACTGAACGATAGATCGAAGAGTTAATTACAGTCACCAGAAGCTTCTTTATTCTTGAAACTGCCTCCTTGTAGTAAGATTAAATTTCCTATGTTCAAATTTACACCAGCCACACAATTTCCAATATTATAGGCAAAAGCTGATTACATTCACTTTAGTTGATTATGCGGCTGGTCGTTTATAATTTGTCAATTCAGTGATGTGTCAAAGTAATTCAAATACTTATCTCTCACCACCTATACAATGTATCATCCTATACCCTATAAGTCACCAGAAGCTTCCTCAAATTGTCTCCTTACGCCGATCTTACACAACTACACGTGTGTATGTGTATATGCATATTTATCAAATTATTATTACCGCCCTTGTATATTCGGATATGAGCCAAAATGGCAGGTGATGATTAATGGCGCTCAGCATCAATTTATTGCACTTTAGTCCAGGAATAGGGAGCAACCATGTTTGTAATTTCCACATCCTTTCATATTTAACGACACCCAATATTACATTAGCAGCAGGACGATGTGTATTATAGTTAAGAGTGTGTGAGCTTGCTTATGCACTTTGTCATTCATCTATCTAAACTCAATTATCGTGATAATTCAGGACGATCTAAGCTAACAAGAATATTATTAATTGGCTATACCCAAAGTCACTGCAGCAAGCGCATCAATTTGTGCGGTGTCCAGCCACATTGTGGTCCTGCATCCATTAGGATATGAATAAATAATTGCAATTTAAATTCAAGTTTAATTTGTCTTCAAGAGTGTGTCTATAGATACAAATTGTGGTGCCGCAGAGAATGAGTCATTTGTCAATATATAGGTTTCCAGTTCCACCTGAAAATTTACACAATAAGAAGTGTAAATCAAAATCAATTAGCACCACAAATAACGCGCAACACAGACCTCTGTACAAACATTGTCAATTATTACAAAATCAACAAGAAATTGTTGAAATGCCGACATTAGATAGAATTGTATCTCTCAAACGGACGAAGAATTTTCTCAAGCAAGCTAATTGAGATCAATGGCAGAGGAGAAAAATGAAAGACAAGCGAAATGAAAAACGGTTGGGTTGGTGGTTGGTGGTGCCTCTTTTTACACCATTCGTCGATGTGAGATGGAGATCTTGTGATGACTAATCTGATATTCACTGATAACAAAGCATACACCACATGAGACACACAAAAAAAATATGAGAAAACAAACGTAAACATCGACGTGTTTGGGATATAGATTTCTCATGGTGACTCATTCTGACCTTTGGCCAAATTTTCAGAATAGATATAGTTTCCCATAGGGGGAAACTAACATCAAACACATACCTACTTAGATCGGTTTTGAGTAGATAATAGGTTAGTGTCGACTGGAAATCACTTTTATGATTCCGATCTCGGAATGGGCGCATAGATATAGATACAAAACAATGCGAGTGCGCTATTTTGTCATTACGGTTTAGGGCAAGTGGACCTGGTTTAGGTGGTTGCATACGCATTTATAATTTTTATGAAATCGGTTTAGGGTCTAAGTCGAAGGACAAGTCCAGTGACTAATCGAACTCCTTGTGTTTACCTGACGCTGTCCCAGTGTATTTCCTTAGAAATAAGTAACTATTAGATAGTTAGGCATCCGTAAGTTCTTGTGTACCTATAGTATAGACTAGCTGTACCCGCCCAGCTTTGCCCGTGCACAGGCTTAGGTCTTAGATAATAATTGCTTAGGTCTTAGACAATAATGTTCTTTTGTAAAATGCAAAAATGAGAATAAATCTATTTTCTGGAATTTTCTTTCTGCCTAAACCTGAAATATACAGCAATACGAAAAAAACAAAAAAAAAAGAATCATGAAAATCATATAAGATGTTTTTTGTATGGGAGGCGTCACCCCCGTTTGTCCAATTTTGGCGTGGCGATATCGATAATGGATGTAATGTATTGCATATAATGTGCACCCTCTGCATCGCCCTCCGTCTCCTTGATCTTGCTACTTGTTTATAATACTGCATTTCCTTTCATTTCCTTTGTTTCCCTCTTCCTATGGAATCCAAACAACTACCTACCCCAACCCTACACTGCTACCATACGCATACCACTTATCGAATGAAATTCCGAAATGAAACCTGTTTTGTATTATACGTCTCTCGATCATAATATACATACCTACATATATAACTGACCATAGCACTCACTGCGAAAACAAATCAACCCTTTTCGAATGTATAGTATACGTATTGTTTTTGTTTGACGATCGCAAAAGTATAAACATCCATTTGTAGCAAGGTATATGTTTATGTACATATATATTTTCACTTCAGAAAATACATTTTGGCTAAAAACTGTTCCTAAGGACGTGGCTATAAACGACATAGCCTATAGCAGTCTTACAGTCTTAAGGAACATTTAAAAAAAGTTTCATCGAAATCTGTCCATTAGTTTTTGAGTTTTTAGCTGACAAAGAAAAGTCCTACAGTTTTATTATATGTATAGATAGGTAACTTCCAAGAATTCTGTTTTGTAATACAGATTGAGACAGTAGTAGGGAAAGTAAGATGTATCCTCGTGGACCACTTCATCACCTCAGCCTCTAATCAAATTCTTCAAATTAATTTTATATATTGAAAACTCATCAAATTTTACAACTGTAATCGTTCTTTGTCAGGCTTTTGTCATATTCTGGTCAGAGCTTTAGTGCGATATTTTACAGGTTGTTGAGGTACTCGCCTGTTGTTGGCTCTACAACGCCGCTAAAAAAGTTCCAAAAAACTTCTTAAAAATAAGCTTCGAAAAACGGGTCCTGAAAAACTTACCAAAAAAACGCCTGAAAAAAAAAACACAATGCGACAAAAAACGATGACTGAAAAAACTCCCCGAACATGGAAGAGAAAAAAGCGCCAACGAAAATGGTCCAAAATCCGTGCTGAAAAACGCAACAAAAAACAAAAAAAAAAAAAAAACTGTCACAAAAATGTTGAAAACGCACCAAAAACAAAATAAAACCAGTAAGACAATTATCTTCGACTATGCCGAAGCTCAAATACCCGGTACTATATTATTGTAAAATAAAAAAAATATTTTAGTATTAAAAATTTAAAATATATGTGTATGGGAGGTATGGGTACTTTTTATTCGACCAAGCTCATTTTTTGTCAAAAATTTTTAAATATTATTAAAACAATATGTGCAAAGTTTAAACTTGCTATCTTTACTGTAACTATTTAAATTTAATTTTTAACATAAAAAGCTATATACAGTACTCCCCGGATAAAAGCAACCCTCTTAATAGCAAAACCCTTTTTATAGCAACAAATTATTCAGTGTTAGGACTCACAAGCGTCATTCTATGGAATTGTACCCGCTTTATAGCAACCCGGTTTTAAGCAAACCCCTCTTATTATCAAATAAAAATCTGAACAAACATTTTATTTTACCTGGTATTTTATCTTTTTATAAGCACATTTGATTTTTTTTTAAATAAAATAAAATTTCACGAAGGAAGATAATCTCGGGATGCACTGATTTTGAACCAAGTAATGGCTGGCTTTCGAGTTGGCAAACATTAGTTTCAAGAAAATTCACGGTGAAAGAAATGATGCTGATGTTTCAGCAATGGACCGAAAATATTTTTGCGATACATATTATTAAACATATTTTCTGAAAATGATATTTTTAATGCGGACGAAAGTGGACTGAATAGGCAAATAATTTTGTTTGTTGACAATGCATATTGCCACAAATTGTTTGCTGGCGTGAAGTTACAAAAATGTTTAGTAACCGGTGGTGAAGATACCCGAGAATGTGGTTGAAATTCCTTCAAGAAAAGATGCACACAAAGCTTAGCTACGCTGATGTCATTTGCGCTAAATAATTAAAAATAAATAAATAAATAGGGCAACAGGCAGGTAGACACCCTAGGCCTAGCTTCTTGCAACCACTCGTTTTGTGTGAGTTTCTATATTTGGGACGAAATGGAAGGGACCTACAATTTTATGCCGAGCCCGAACGGTTGAATTGAGAAGCTTTTTCAAGACAGTCATACTCTCGGTTTGTGTTTTTCCGGGGATCGAACCTGGGATCCCTCGCACAGTAGTCCAGCACACTAACCACTGCGCTACTGCGCCCATGCGCTAAATAAATAACTTCGGCAAATTTTCTGACACTTATGAAAGTGTTGAAAAGAAAAGTTCAGCGAACCTTAATCTTAGAACAGATAGGTATTTATCAAATTTCACACTATTAATTATTTTTTGGCAGCTGAAACGTTTCCCACCACGATAGCGCCAGAAAATTACCCCAGGATAGTTATTTAGGCCAATTAAAACAGGGCCTAAGTATAAAATCTCTGGATGAATTAAAGGATAATTTTAAGAAAACTACTGAAAAATTAATGATTCAAAGAAAAATTTAAAATGTTGTTTAATTAAATGTATTCAAAGCATATTTAATTTGCACACATATTGTCCAATACAATATTTTTGTGTTTTGTTACATGAGATTTAATGTAGCTACTTGTAACTAAGTTCAATTATTTATACATTTTAGAAAAGACCCTCATATAAACACATTTATGTGCTATAACAAGGGTCCCCGCTTAATAGGAATTTAATTGAAAACCCGGCTATAAGCACTATTATTTCATACCCATCCGCATGTGCTATTATCCGGGGAGTACTGTAAATCTGATATTTTTGTATGGGAGGTAGTAGTAGTTTTCATCCGATCTTGCTCATCTTCGAACTTAGCCTCAGTTTGGTGGATAAAAGCTTACGTACCAAATTTCAAGTCGATAGCTCTTAAATTACGGCTGTAATCGTGCGGACAGACAGACAGACGGACAGACAGACGGACATCGCTAGATCGACTAAGAAAGTGATGCTGATCAATAATATATATAGTTTGTCAGACCTACAACGCCTCCTTATGGGCGTTACAAATGGAATGACAAAGTGAATATACCCTCACCACAGTGTGGTACCGGGTATAAAAACACAAAACGCATAAGAAATTACAAAATTACATAGAAATGCGCAAAAAAAACGCCCTGAAAGGCTCTCCGAAAATTATCCGAAAAACGTGGAAAAAAACGGATGAAAATCGACATAAAAAACCCGAAACGCAAAAAAAAGAATGGACATAAATAAACCATAAAACGACCAAAATAAACTCAAAACTCTTCAAAACGAATTTGGAAAAAATGTCAGAATTTTGTTTGGTAAAATCACCAGAATGTAAAATGGAAATTAAGCTAGATAATAAACATAGGTAACTCGTATTCTGGGCTAATTTCCAAACTATTTTCGGAAAAAAAGGACAGAAAATGTTATTTATTTGAAATTTATCAATCAAATATACATATACATATTTTGATCAAAAAAAATGTTTACGAAGAGTTAAAAGTGCTAAATTAAACAAAAATTGAGTAAAGGAAGAAATAACGCAGCCCGGTGGTGGGGGGGGGGGGGGGGTGTGTAGCACCGCGCGCTATGCTAAATGGCAACAACTTATCAAAGTACAGTGTTCTGGCGTTTTTTTTTTTCCATTATCAGGAAAAGAAAAAAATGACAGAAATATTGCTTCTGGCATTTTTTCCAAGCATGTTCTCTCTGTTTTTTTTTTCCATTTTCAGAAATTTTAAAAACGCCTGAAAAGTTTTTTTTTGGAAAAAATGCCTAAAATTACGGAAAGATTGCCAGAAATGTCTGGTATTTCTTCCTAGGAAAAAAGGTCAGACTTTTGTATAGAAAATTTTTAGGCATTTTTTCCAAAACATTCTTGCGTACCTAATTTCCGGGAGCCTGATTTTTCTGAGTGGTAGTTTAGCAAAAAACCGAATTTGGAAAACTTCAAAATAAAAGTAGAAAAATCGAAAAAAATTTAGATCCATTTTGTATGGGAATATACACCATCAAAAATCGCAAAATTCGAAAATCAAAAAACCGATTCAGCTCGAATTTTGAAAAAAAATATTTTTTGTTGGCTCAGAAAAGTTTCTGGTGAAGTCTAGTCAATATTGAACAAATGGGTGTGGCAGCTCACATACAAAAAATCTTATTATCTCGATACCCACCAAACTCATTGAGCTCAATAGTGTTTGCTATTTTTAGCCAAAAGCAGTTGCTTTGAAGATTCGTCACATTTAGACAAAAGGGCGTGGCACCTCCCATACAAAAAAAAAAAAACTTAAAAGTCCTATCTCGAAAACAACCAAACTGGGGAGAGTAGATATTATATTATTTTTAAATCAAGTTATTTCTTTAAATAGTTTTTGAAAAATTTCAAACTTGAAATTTAAGGACAAAAATTGGGGTGAGTAAAATAATTTTGGCGATGAAAACTAATGACGGATTTGTGTAGAGGAGTTAAATACAAGCATTTTTTTTACTATGGGAGGGGGGGGGGGTCTATCTGGCTTCATTTTAGGCGGGAGGGGCAATTTAAAAAAAATAATACTTAAAATGAAAAAAAAAAGAATTTGATAAACAATGGTAACACTTACAATAAAGGATTTTTGGATTTTTGGAAGCCAGGAATCTGTTCTTTGAAAAAATACCGATTATAAATTTTTGGCGCCGTAGTTATCGTACTCGTGCCACCAAACTGATTCAGCTAACATTTTCAGGTATTAGGTATTGGCCCAGGAATGTTCCTGTGAAGATTGCTGAAAATTGTTGCAAATTGAACAAAATTACGAACGAGTTTCATTTAATCACCAAATGAATAACTTAAATTGTATAGGTAGGTACATAGGTAGTACGGGCAATATTGTCGATGTTAATGAACTGGAGTTGGAATTGGAATGATGATTGGGATTCATAATCGCGCTTATGAAGAGTTACAAACAAATCAACTTTTAAAAAAATAAAAAAATAAAAAATTAATATGACTTATAGTTCGTGAGTCGTATCCAAAGCTTCATTTAGTGCGCTTCTGTAACCGGCTAGTGGATTATCTTATCACAGATTTGTTATATGTGCAGTTTTTTCTTAATTCTTTCTTATGTCCAGAATGGATACTTTTTTTGGCCTCCGTTGCTTAGGATCATGTTCCTTCCTTCCTCAAGCCAATGATAACACTTTAACTTTTTTACTTTGGCCTGCATAGATTCCACAAAAAGCATACACAATTACGGACATTAAAGACAAATTGATTTGTATTTGAAATGAGTTCCCCAAAGCCATCTGAAAAGGTCAACATGACAGCAATTTGTTATAGGTACCTCATAAACTATTAAATTCCTACCTACGTTCCGTTCATCTACCTTAATATGAATATGAACAAATAAGGAAATCACCGCTTTCTTATATGGCGACGACAGGCTCTCCGTATAATTTCGTCTTATCACGTTTTTGTCGGTGTGCCCCTTATACAGAGAACTGCCTCTTGCTTCATCTCACGCGATATTACAAAGTGCTCATGAAATGACATATTGCCCGTCAAAATTTGGGGTGCAACAGTGCAACACATAATTCTATTTTCGGCCTTGTTGTATGAGATGTCTTTTCAACCAAAAATCTAATTGGATCCCTTCGTTGTGATTTAATCACGCAAAGAATTCCTTCACAAATGTTTACATACCAAACATTTTATGTTCCCTCGGGCAACAACAACAACAACAAGCAACAATTCATCTTGCTCTCAATTAGGTCGCGTTAATGATTTTATTTGATTTTTATGATTTTACTTCTTGTTTGATATTTATGTATGCATTCCTTGTGAATAATGAAATTTGAAAAATGCTCAAAGATGAATTGATGGTGTCACGGATATACTTTTGACATCGGAAGTAGCTAACAGATGTACGTATGTATGTATATAGCCATCAATAGCTCAATAAAGAACGCGTATTCCCATTTGGCCGATCTGGTTATTATGCTTTTATTTAAATTTCTTTACTGTTTTATTGCACTTGCTATCGCTTCGATTGCAGGTCCTTTGTAATAGCCAATTATTTTTCACGCCTGACTCGATTTATTGTTCCTGCCAGTGCAATAAAGAATCAACGCCGAAAACGTCGTAACTCATGCAGAGATAAATAGAAATAGAAATAGCTCTCAATGGAAGGCATATCCTTCGACTATGTACAATGACTTATAAAAAAAAAAACAATTTAAATGACAAAAAATACAACTGTATGTAAAAAAAAACAAACATCATAAAAACATAATAATAAAGATTGGAAATAAATTATCCTTGTGGCAATAAAAACTCTCATAATTTTCCTCGATTCCAAAAGGATAACAGCAACTTGCCGAAACTTTTCGCCAAATTGAATCTTTCCCATGTGTAGAGGTATATGTGTGTGTGTGTGTCTCTCTAGCTGCGCTGTCTGGTTGTGAAAATATGGAATTTTCTATTTTGAAACAGCGAAATCAAATTATGCAAATTGGGCACTGATTTTTCACGCTCGAAGAGATTTTAAAACCTTCGCACTGATACGCTCATTGCAGACGCCCAATTACATATTCATGAAAAGTGTACAATAAAAATATTTTCCTGTCTTCGAATGTCACTTTGACTGCTTGTGGTAAATGTGTATGTGCGGTTTTGTTTGGGTTATCCGTTTCAATTTCAATTGCGCTTCGTAAATGCAGGAAATGGGTTTATACCATATACCATAGGAGGGGTGGGGGTGAAATGCCTTCAAGGAATTTTGTCTTTATATAGATTCAAATATTTTTATTCTTACCTATTCAAAAATGGAAAATCACTCATCTGAAATTAAAGTCGATTATTTTTACGATTGCCCATGGTAATGAGGTAAAAGCTTAAGAACAACAAGGCCGCAGGCTCTGATGGTTTACCAGCGGAGCTCTTTAAATACGGTGGTGATGTTTTATTAGGGAGCATGCACCGAATCATCAACCAAGTATGGGTGGAAGAACACATGCCCGATGACCGGACTATAAGCTCCATATGCCCCATCTACAAAAAGGGCGATCCTATGTCTTGCAAGAACTATCGAGGCATATCCCTGCTTAATGTTGCATACAAGATCCTATCCAACGTACTGTGTGAACGTCTTAAACCGTTCTGCAACACACTAATCGGCACGTACCAGTGTGGCTTCCGGCCCGGCAGATCGACTATAGACCAAATTTTCACACTGAGGCAAATCCTGGAAAAGACCAACGAATTTCAAGTCGAAATGCACCACCTATTCATCGACTTCAAAGCCGCGTATGATAGCATACATCGTCAGGAGCTCTATGTGGCGATGGCCGAATTCGGAATCCCGGCAAAACTAATTTAGCTGTGTCGCGTGACGCTGGAAAACACGCGCTGCAATGTGCAGTTTCGAAGCAGCTCCTCCGATCTATTCCAAACTTGCACCGGATTTCGGCAAGGATACGCGCTATCATGCGATTTCTTCAATCTCGTACTGGAGCAGATAGTGCGCAGGGCAGGTGTCAACACGGAAAGCACTATCTTCAACAGATCTGGCCAGCTGCTGGGCTATGCGGACGATATTGACATCATCGGTCGCTCCCAGCGTGCCGTGATAGAAGCGTTCACGGCGATTGAAGAACAGGCGAAATCCGTTGGCCTTGAAGTAAATGAGGACAAGACTAAATACATGCTATCAACAAACAAACAAGCATCTGTCCACCGCCTAGGACAAAACATCACTATTGATAGCAACAACTTCGAGGTAGTTAAGGAGTTCACCTACCTCGGAGTAAACCTGAACTCCACGAATGACACCCTAGTGGAGATCCGGCCCTAGGAAACCGTTGCTACTTCGGTTTGGCAAAACAACTGGGTTCAAAACTCTCAACTCGAAGGACGAAATGTGTGCTCTACAAAACCCTTATTCTGGCAGTTCTGCTTTATCGCGCCGAGTGCTGGACGATAAGCAAGAAGGGAGAGCTGATACTGGGCTCCTTCGAAAGATAAATACTTCAGCGGATTTTTGGTCCTGTCTGCAAGGAGAGCGAAGGGAGGAGAAGATACAACCGCGAACTCTATGAGATGTACCAAGATGTGGATGTAGTCCAAAAAGCCAAAACACGTCGACTACATTGGCTCGGCCACATCGAGCGAATGGACAATAATGCTCCAGCTAAGAGGATCTTCGAATCCCAGCTCCCAGGTTCGAGAAGACAAAGAAGACCGAACCTCCGTTTCAAAGACCAAACCATCGCGGATGCCAGAGCGCTGGACAACTGGAAGCAGCGTGCTCGGGATCGTAGAGGATGAAAGGCGGCAGTGTCTCAAGCAGAGACTCTTCACGGGTCGGGAGCCCGATAAGTAAGGAAGTAATGAGGTAGGTACTCTGTAGGTGGGTCGAAGAACTAAAAGAAAAAGGTATATTTTTAGTTAAAAATATGGATACAAATGGATATGGATTTTGTATGTTAAGGTTATGGGGATCATTTTCATAGCAGCTATACTGACTAGTTTACATAAATTATTCTGAAAAATCCTTAGGTTATTTGCGCCGTGGGGCTGACACACACAAAACTATAATTTATCAGAGTCTTTAAAGGGCCAAATATTTATTTTATTTTTAAAAATGCAATGAAATTAACAAAATTAAATTTTTTTCCATGTATTATACCTTTATTAGTAAGAGCAAACGTTCCCCTTAATCAGGGAACACAACGTCGGTCAAGTGGCTGCCTGGCTGGCTTCGCAGTAGCGCATTCTGTTACTCCAATCTTCCAAGAACTTGTTGATGGTTTCGGGCTGTAGTTCACAAATTGGTTGGATGATATTGATCTTAAGTGCTTGAATCGTTTCCGGATTATTAGCATAACATCGGTCCTTGACGGTTCCCCACAAAAAAAAAAGTCCAAAGGGGTCAAAGCGGCCAATTGACATCGCCAAGACGGCTGATAACACGATTTGGGAATTTGTTGCTGAAAAGATCGATTGTGGCATGGGCTGTGTGGCTTGGCGCGCTATATCCTACATGAACCAGAGGTCGTCCAAATCCATGTCTTCAATTTCAGTAACAAAGAAATTCGGTTAACATGGCTCTGTAACGCCCACAGTTGACCGAAACGTTGTTCCCAGCCTCATTTACGAAGAAAAATGGTCCAATGATATCCACAATCCGCACCAAACTGTCACTCTCTGTGGATGCATTGGCTTCTTGACAATAACGTGCGTTATTTCCGAGCCCCAGATGCGGCAATTTTGTTTGTTAACGTAGCCGCCGAGATGAAAATGCTCCTTGTCAGAAAAGATGATTTTTTCTCTGTCCAATTTAAGCTGCTCTAAGGCCCAAACTGCGAAGCAAGCGATAACGAAGCGGATGATCGTGCGCCTTCAATTTCTGAGTCGATTGGACCTTGTAAGCGAATAATCCGAGATCTTTGTACAGAATTCTCCTCAGGCTAGTGCGTGAAATGTTGAGCTGTTGAGATCGATGGCGACGGCGAGTTGATGTTCGTGTATTGAGTCTCACACTCTCGGCTACAGAAGCCACATTCTTATCTGTGCGCACCTTACGACGACGATCAAACTTGCGTACAGCAGGCGCGGTAGGTGCTTCATTTCGGCCAAAACTTCTTTTCAAAAAACGCTCTGTTTGGGCTACACAGCACTCACTTTGGTAATAACAAATAAGTTGTCAATATTTCGCAACGTTGTTCAAGCGTAAAGCGTCTCATTTCTTTCCGCGGAGGTATGAAACTGATTTTCTGTTAAGATTTCGTGCGGGAAACAGCTGTCAGTGTCAAAATAACCTATGATTTAAAAGGGAACCACTAGATGGCCCACCCTGTGATTTATTTTCAAGCCATAAGCCGATTTCTTAAAGTTTGTCTACATAACCACAGACAAATTAAATTTTGTCCAAATGTATCTACATATATAACGTATCTACATTTTTATAGGTTCCCATCTAACCCCTTGTAAAAGGTATTTCCAAAGGAATTACAGCTTTGACGAAGGCCAAATTGCAATAGTCTTCCATACTATACCGCATTCATCCCAATGCATTGTTAAAAAAATGCTGACTTTCATTAAAACCCCTTTCGAAGAAATAAAAAAAAAGTTTTCCAAACCCATTCTTATTTTTTGAATCATCTCGCTGCAAACATAAATTCAATTAATGATACCATTTCTGGCACGTCATTCAAAAAGTTACCATATACTCCTTGAAATGGCCAAGGTAACGTTAAAAAAAATTACTCAACTTGGGAAAACGAACGAGAAAAAACTGAAAATATTAAAAGCCATCCCCCCTCGCAGTATAATAAGGATCGTCACAGAAGAGACCAAAGTGATGGGACAAAGTTTAATTATTGTCATTAAACCCAAACACTGTCAGAGAGTCGGACATTAAAAAATTGTTGCACGGAACACAAGAATTGCCCCCCACAACGGTGTAGTAGGTAGACTATGGCTATACGATCCCATAAACAATTTTGCAAACCCCTCGTGCGCGGTACTTACTGCCAAAAGAAAGCAAATAGAATCGAAGAAGCAATTGCACGCCACAACAAAATTTCGCTACTCCCAGCAAGGATATACGCTGCGACTTGGTTAGCGCGGTGAAAATATTTTTTTAATGTCCTTTCATAAAATAGACAAAAAGTAATTCCATCAGCGGTACTCGCTGTTTTGCGAAATAATTTTTCTCTCTCCATAGTTAGGGACTTTGGTTTGTTTTTTTTTTTTTTTCTATGAAAGTTCAGACACCTTTTGGAAAAGGGTGGCACATTCATAACAGCATTAACTTTGATCCTTGCAAAAGCGCGATGAGGACAAACAGCAACAACTACAACAACGACAACGACGACGAAGTGCACAATCATTTGTGAGGAGTCACATTACGACGGCAATAATAAACATTAAGAAGAGTTAAAATAAGAAAAATGAAGTAAAAACATGATAGAGTCCTTTTCTGGGTGGTCTCGACTCATCAAAGTCTATACGACTACAACACAATTCATCCTAATGGCTGGGGACCGGTGTGCTGGCGACTCCGCCTGCATTCGATACGACAGACAACGGAATAAATGTTTGCTTTACTTGGAGTTTATGAGCGGATCCTTGATTAAGGTAACTTATCAGCGACATACATTCAGAGTCCAGTCCTTTTGGGTACCTAACAACGACTTGACCACTTTATGCATTTCACTTAACGACCGCTTCTGGTATACTATATACACAATCAAAATCCTCGAAAGGACATTACAACAAATGCATGTGACGCTGACGGTTATCTGTCGATAATGGACGAACAAAAGGAAGTGAACGCGTCTTAGGGAATGGGGTGGCAACAAAGCAAACGTGTTGGTAACTGCACCCAAAAGCAATTAAATGCTTTTAAGGATCCTCAAGAGGAAATTAAAAACAAAACGCAAATCCGACTACGGTATAATCAGTTCGAGCCATTTGGAGACGTATACTACTGGGAGGATAGGACAATCCTATTTGCAATTTCAGTTTATCTGATGCACCTAATCCCTGTGGTGTCACCTTCTAAATTGGCATTGTTGCTGGGTCTTCAATAAGGACTTATTCTACCGTGTGGAAAGTATTCCAGTATGTGAAATGTGTACATTTCCCTTTTTGGCAGCTGACAGTTAATGAGTCTTTTGCATTTTTAGGAAGCGTTAATTATATTGGCGCAAGATTTCTTGCGTGATGTCTGACGACGCTGATTTTTTGGTGTGACAATCTAATTAATCCTGTGACACATTTCGTCTGGTGGGGGTGTCTATGAATGGCTGGCATTAAGTTTTATTATTTCGCTGCGTGTCGATAGTGAGGTTTAGATAGCACAAATGAACATTAATCTCATTACTAAAAGTGCAATTGACGGTTGGCATTGTTAATGGAATAATGAAAGAGTGGGAAGGAATAAAACGTTTTTTTATATTATAAGGACTTGCTTTGTTTTGAGGTCTTTCAAAAATGATTTCACTGTCAGAACATAGGTCATTATAGAGATCATGTGGCACTATTCGCAATTAGAGTGAAACCTGCAGCTTAAAAGTTTTCACGAAATTGCTAACCTCTATAGAAAGAATAAGATCGCGGATACAAGCTGCCAAAATGAGATTCCTCAGTTGTATTGCCGGAGTGACCCGTAGAGATCATATTAGAAACATCAGAAAACGTGTGGAACTCAATGTCGAGTAGCTACTTCTCCGGCGGTCCATGTTTCGGTGGTTTGGTCAGGTGAAATGCATTTTCCCAACAAGGATACCATAAGACATGATATGGAATCGCGTACCATCAGGCAGGCACTAGGTAGACCGAGGATGAGATGGTTAGAACAAGTCCATAAACTCTCCACTACCCGTATGGGGATTGCTCTTGATGATTTAGAGTCGATGGCGGAGAAACGATGGCTATGGAGGATCCACTTGAGCAACCTACAAACGCGAACCACTGGAAAAGCTACCAATAGGAAATGAATGAATAAATGCTAACCTTGGACGATGAATCGACTCTATGGTGAATGAGCAGTGAAAAGCTTGACTTTAGGGCTGCGGCAATAATTTTGTCGATATCTAATTGTATTAGAATCTCCTAAATTTTCAATACCTAATAGTGAACTTCATATGCCATGACATGACCATGAGAGATAACATTTTCAAAATGCAAATGACGGTCACTCTCGAGATGATTTCTTTTTTTACCCCAAACTGGTGTAAGCCAGGTGGTTGTCTGCTTCATTGTATAATTTGTGAAATTATGTAATTACCATTTATTTACAAATAGATGCAGAGCGGTAATTCAAAAGGAAGAAGACAATGATGACCATCAGCAGGCTAGGCAGCAACCCGACGAGACAACGATAATCGGTGTCGGTCTCGGTGGTACCATCAGACGCAGTATCAAATCAAACACTTGTATCTTTAAGAATCAGTCGCCATATCTATGAGTGAGAGAGTATTCTGACCGCAATTAGGAACCATTATAGGGACTGACGAATTATTATTAGACACCAAAGAGACAATAATTCAAGGAAGCACGTAAAATAAATGTATGTTACTGTGTTTTGACTACTTTACGGCCTGTTACCTGTTATAGGTAGTCAGATATTTTGTGTATAATTATATCAAGTTGACCATTATCTGCTAGAGAATTGAAGTTGAAAAAAATCCCAATATTTGTTTACCACGCCGTACAAAAAAAATGGAATCAACCGACACGTAGGTATATTTTCACCATTTCTTTTTATTTATAAAACAGTCTCAAAGTCGTAGATACTATGACTTCAAGCTACGGTATTGGTAAGCTTAGTACTGCAACTAGTAGACATGGACAACGAAGAGGACATGGTTTGTGATCTGTTAGCCAATTAACCCTAGAATGCATATGGGGTGCGTGCGCAACCCACTTCAAAATTAAAACGGTTATATTTTTTAAAATAAAAGTAGTTATTTTTGAAGAGTGCCGTGACTTTTATTTATTTCGTTATTACTTTATTCCTGAAAGAAGTTTAGTGCATTTCCTCTCTCCGGACTGTAGATATCGTGGTCACTGGGGTGTGCTGACACCCCATATGTGTTAGTGTAATTTTATTTTTGAAAGACAAGTGAATAATTTTTCTTAAATTTTTGAAACTCTTGCAAGGTAAGTTAATGCATCATTTCAGAATTATATTACAAACGTTCCACAATTGCAGTACCATCGAAAAATTGCTTCGAGAATCAATGGAAGGCGATCCACAGCATTGCAAGGATATTTTATTAAGAGAACCTCAAAAGAAGATTCCAAAGCAGGGAAGGTGCTTTTTATATCCTAGGACACGTGAAGAAAGACAAAAATGGTGTGCAGTACTTGCCAAAGGCACATTTGCCCAGACCGCCGCTGCGAAGTATGGCATACTATACATACATAGCTGTCTTTATTATGTTAAAAAAAGGATTAAAAATATGCGGGTAGGACTTACAAAATCAAAACTTTTTACATATTCTTATGTTGCTATATATGTCTCCTTTCAGAAACAAAAAAAAAATTTGGAAGATTCAAGCTTAAAAATCTACATTTTCTTGCATTTTTAAAAACACTATATGGTCACACCACTTAATAACGACTGTCATTATTTTTTTTTTAATTACTAAGACTGTGAATGAAATTTAATTGTTTTTGTTAATTTAGTCAATAAATACATTACTTTAAAATAAAATATATAAATTTTATAAGATTGTATTATAAGTTGCTGGTATTTTCAACCCAAAGTGCTGGGGTGCTCAGGAACCCCATATGTGTTAACGTTATTCAAAAACCCTTATGCATTCTAGGGTTAAAGCGATGTACTTGAAAGAAATTGTACGCGTTAGAAGTCGGAACCGACGCGATGACGAGACGAATGCCTCGGGGTCCAACAACAGCAGTGACATCCGAAAAGATAATTGAAATGCAAATCTAACATCTACATTTCTACCTGTAAGTATATCTCATTATTGGTTATTGAAGAGGAATTTAAACAATCTGGCGAATGTAAGCAAATCCTAAAAATCAAAGGAAGACCTTCTGAAGAGTGTCCAGTGTTGCCACTAAAAAAAATTGAATCCGGTCAAATCTGACCGAATGACCAGATTTGTATTTTCTAAATCAGGCAAAAAATCCGGCAAATGTTGAAATCAGAGTTTTTGACTAGAAACCCGGTCAAAAATAGATTATGGTAACATACATAATATGTATTACTAAAAATATAAAACAAAAGTTAACTAATATTATATAATATAAACATTATTCATGCTTAGAAAACGTTTTTTTAATGTGAATCTTGAGTTTGTGAACTAGGTTTTTATTTCGTTTGTTTAAGATTTACTGAAACTAATTTTTTATTTTATATGACGTATTTTAAGTCCTGAAATACACTTTTAGTGCATGGCCATACCATACACGCCTTTCAATATCCAGCGACACCGGCAGATTTTGAGTGAATAGAAAGGAGAAAGGTAGATAGTATAGTGAAAAAAATTTCATTTTTAAGGCAACCTTTTTTTCCCGTTCTGCCCCGGTATATGGGGTAGAATGGGATATGCTTTACTCTTTGTAAAACTCGCAAACCAACGTCGCTTCATCGTTACTCTCAATGCCGCACAAGATAGTATAGGCCCATTTTTTGCACAGAATGCAGGAAGACCATCCGTCGATATTGAAATATGTAGGTCCATTCAAAAAAGACACTCTGCGTCTGCATCATCGTCCTCGCAACTGGTAGCGTTTTTTTTCCCTTACCTAACATTTTTTTCCTTGGCTTCTTTTTTTTAGAGCATTTGAAGTTTTTGACTGTTTAAATATAATTTTTTTTTTTCTTGAGTGGGTTTGATATCCCAATCCGCCCCACCCCGTTCTGCCCCGAGCTATGTGCTTAAGAATTTTTGTTTTACTAATATCAAAAACAAAGAATACTAGTTTTTTCCAAGTGTAAATAAAAAAATATTAGTAACTAATTAATAACAAAATTAGTCTATACAACAAAAAATAGAAAAAGAACTCCACTTACCTTGAAATAAAAAATTGCAAAATTTGCATAGTGATTGATAAGAAACCCGTTTATTATACAGCTAAAAAACTCACAAAGCGACGCGTTCGACATCTTTTGCTTTCGGTAGATCACACTACTGAGATATAAATTAACTTTTTGTCAAGTTTGAATGACAGCAAGATAAGTTATTGACAAAATCCCATTCTGACCCGTACTTTAATCCGTCCCGGGTTCTCCTACGTGAAAAAGTGCGCTAAAACGCTGCCTTTAAAGAGTTCCAACTTCGTGAGAGCAAGCAAAAGCCTTAATGGCCAAAATTTGTTTGTTCTATAATAAATTGAAGGACAGCAACGTCAGGCCTAGTGAATTTCAAACTCTTGTGAATACGATACATAAGTACTTGTCATGTTGTCATATCTTCAATGTCATACTCGCTTAAGAAATCAAATAACTGGAAAGCGAGCGAGTTTTCGGAGTCTTAGGGAACTTAGTCGACAGTATGCCGACCAATTTTAACCCAATATCTGCAACATTTTAGAACACAGTTCGGTCTCAAGATCTCAGTCCAATACCCAAATGTACCTCATAGAAGGCAACGCATTGCCATACGGATCCAATCTAATTTTTTGTCAATTACTTCACTCGGTTCACATCGGTTCACTCATCAACTTCCGCATAACAACCGAGAAATTGGATTGATCTTCAATCAGGAAAGGATTAGTAGGGCTATAAGTTCCCCAAAGTGGTTTTGGTTTTGAAGAGACATACTTAGTCAAAAGCCGGGACAAAGCTGTCGCCATTGCTTAAGCCATTGTCAACGCTTTAAAGACACATTGCCTTAATTTTTTGCAAATTTAAGATCGGTCTGAATATTAGGACAATTTTACAAACTTTTAAAGAGTTTTCATAAAAGTTTATTTTGCATTTAAAGAAATACATTTTTGTGATTTTTTTACATCTTGAGTTAATCCGCTCTGACCAGTTTATCAAAAAAATTTAAAAAATCTGAGTCGCAGTAATCAAACTCTATAACAACACTATCTGCCCTTCCTACATACAATACAAGATATTCCGTTTGTCTAATAAAACTCCCAACAGGGATCTACTTCTACACATTGAAAGGTGCACCTATTGTAGCAACCTACCTTGAATACAAATGACTTTGATAACCTTCCTCCTTCCACCGCCGTCCACAATGATACCATTCCTCCTTCCACCGTCCACAATCAAATTAAAGGTGTATAGATAGATACCTTGAAAACTGTTAGAATCTCATTAAGGCAATTAACCTCCAAAGCCAACCTCCACCTCACAATTGAACTATACACTTTACAGCGATCCAAATGAACAACCAAAAAAAATAGACAAAAACGTGATTTATTTCCATCAAAACACTTTGGCATAATTAAATTCAGTAATGCACTTAATAATTATCAGTTACGACAGTCGACAATGCAACTTGTAAGAAAACTTCTGATCGAAATAAATTACGAATGGCCCATTCTCGGTGGGGTGTCTATCCCATCTACTAATTGTGAATTTGTCAGTCGTAAAACCGACAGCAGTTTATTAATCAAAAGATATCTCTCTGTCTACTGATGGTTCTGCTTTATTCGTTACGTTGTTGGGTTATTAAATCAAAAAAGCTTGAAGTGGATCAGCTAACTAACACCAATCACACTGTACAAGTCCCACTGTGGCATTAAAAGGAAACTGTCTACATTAAGGCGAGATTTTGGTTATATCGCTCCCCTGAAAAAAAAAAAATGCTCAAGTGTTGTCATAGCGCACAGTATGTGGTAATTATAAAAGTGTTTTTAATGGTCTCTGACTCTCCGAGATAGAGGCAAATTTCGAAAAAAGAACTTTTTTAAATTAAGATGACACATTAACGACGACTCGACGAGTCTTTGGCAAGTTTTAGTAAAGCACTCACTAGAAGGAATATTATGGCCCATAAATTAATTAATGACAACTGAAAACTTATTATTGTTAACTAAACTACTTGCACATAAAGCCGACAAAAAATGTTAGCGGACATTTAAAAGTTTTCAAGGAGGGGGAGAGAGAAGGCAAAACTTTGAAATGTTCGAAAAGCATAACTTGACAGATTGATGACATATTTTTGTCAGCCACAAATATGGAGATAGATTGTTACATATGTATGAATTATTATTGTGAATTATGCTATATATTATGAAATACTATTGTGAATTTAATGAAGTATGTTAGCTAGCTGTCATATTTGACAGGCATGGAATAAAGCTTCACTTTTGATACGACAATCGACGGCGTGGCCGTGGTTTCTTTAGGCAAAAATACATTATAGATGCTATGAACTATCTCGTCGATTTTATTCGGAAACAACAGAGGAAGGGACTACCGCGGCCGCGGTCCTAGATGAAGCCTTAATTTACCCACATACTGGTTCGAAATCTTTTACAAAATCGATCGAGCGTATTTGCCACTCCCGCTTCAAATACTGGGACTTTTGACTACTCCCGTTGACGCGAAAATTTCCTACTCATCAGGAAGGTCCACATCTACGAGTATATCTAGGTATATCTGTAAACTGTAGTAGGACAGTCAGCTCAAAACGTGAAAACAACTAGACAGATTTCAATTAAACTTTTTTGGAAATGTTTTTTAAGACTGCGAGATGGTTTTAGGCTTAGTTGTTCATTGACAATTGCTTTGGGACAGATTTTGACCAAAGTGTGTTTTTTCTTTACTTCACTGCCTTTTCGCAAATAATTCGCTTTTTGTGGCGTTTTTTAAGCGTTTTTAGAGGTATATTTTGTGGCGTTTTTAGGGACATATTTGGGGCGTTTTTCGACGCGATTTTTATGGCGATTTAAGAAGCATTTTCTTTTGCGTTTTGAGTCGTGTTGCGTGTTAGCGTTTCTTGAAGCATTTTTTGTTGCGTTTTTGATGGCGATTTAAAAAGCGTTTTTTGAGGCGTTTTTGAGTCATATTGTGGCATTTTTTGACCCGTGTTCGAAGGCGATTTAAGAAGCGTTTTCTAACGCGTTTTTAGAGGCGATTTTTGAGGCATTTTTAGAGGCGTTTTTGTGGAGTTTTGAGAGGCGGTTTTTGATGAGTTTTTTTAAGGCTTTTTTTGAAACGTTTTAAGAGGCGTTTGTATTGTTTATGGCGTTTTTTGGCGTTTATTTTTATGCTTATTTTGGCAGGTTTTATGACGCGTATTTTGGTTTACTTTAGTGAGCGAGCAGTCTCTCATCTGGAACACCGTCAACAGAAAAATAGAAGTAAGTTTTGCTCAGCTCAGCCCTTCACGATTCTTTTCTTCAAAAGGACTTGTGAAAGATGAGATTTTTCAACACTTCCTCTCGGTTTGGTTTACATGAGATGGAACAGCCTTTTTGCTAAATTCTTCTATGGCGCTAATGCACGTCAATCTAAAGAGATCGATTGAGCGTTTGGAATAGCCTAACTAACATTGTTAGGTACCTACCTATAGGTGGTCCTCCTTTATACCACATAGATGACACATAGCAGCACATCTTCCTTCTGGTCAAATCACAACAATTAAATGAACTTTAATTTACAAAAAAATATTGGTCTCGAGCATGCTTTGTTTGGGACCAGTGGGCAATAGAAAACCGACCTTTTAGGGGGTGTGCTATTCAAGTGGCGCGGAGTGTATGTACACTCAGAGGAAAAACGAGCTAAAATCAAGAATATCAGTGTTAGATCAAGCTCGTTCGTTGACGAAAGTATGGTAATCTCGGAAAATCTTATTTCAAGAACAAAAAAACTAACTCAAGAGCTCATTTGTGTTTCAATGTCCTCTTTTAAGATTGTTTCGGCTTATTTCAAGAACAATTGGTGTCATGTTAAGATTTAGCACGTAAGAATGAAAAAATCTAAAATCAAGCTTGAGCATAGGTACTTGATTTTAGCTTGCGATTTTTCTCTGAGTGTATATCTACCTAAAGCCTAAAGTTACGTTTTATGGAAAATATACATATTTGTAAATAATTAATAGAGCTCCTAATGAATATGAAAAACTGTCCATTGGTGATAAAAACTCTCCCGAGTGCTAAATTGAATAAATAAAAAAATTACGCCTTAAAAACTATCTCTACATAACATTAACAAAACATTATCTATGAGATATCAAAATGAACTGTGCATCCCATCAAGTGGACAAAATTTCGTGGACAAAATTTCGAACACGTGCGCTCTCTTGAAAGTTGAAACTACGAGTATATTATATGCCCACACTTTGGTTGCTCAAGTTGTGTCCATAATGGCCTTTGGATCAGGCAAATATGTATAAAGCGTAGTCATAAAAACCGAAAGAAAAAACAATTGAAAACCTTTTCAAGTTGTATGCGCTTCCAAATGTTCGGAAAGAGACAAACACTTGAACTTGTTGGCCCAGAACCACAGCGAGAGGCGCACAATGCGGGCATGGATGAGTTGTTGTCCAAGTGCATGCGGTACAAGTACATTAACGGATCACAAGTTGAAAAAGTGCACTTCAAAGCGCTAAACATGGGAGCTGAGTTCACTCAAGTGTAAATGTAATAACAATCGAATCACTGATCACTTCGATAATGTCAAAATTAATTTTGTAACATCAAATCCACACACAGAACAATCAAAAAGAACTCCACATCAGTCCAAACCAAACCGAAAGAAACCGAAACCCCATGTTACGGATGCATAATTTCAATGCGGTGTGTAGATGTGGTTTTATCGGCTGTCATTATTTCCATTAGCATGCTAATGGGATAGTGTGGAAGAATGACCATAAGATTGTATTGATTTTTCAGCGTTCAAGTGAACAAAAAGTTAACACTAAAAAATGTTGGTCCGACTCTGGACCAATTTTTCGGCTGCATCCGTTGCATTTTGGCTCAATTATGAGTAGATACTTCTGCATTTTGTGGTAGCTGTTTTCATCCAATCCTCCTCTCAACACAGATGACTTATGGTAATGCAAACTATCATTAAGCAATATAAATGTTCCGCGATTATTTCTCACATAACAATGTCATGTCGGAAACTTGAATTAGTTTCGGTACTTGACAAAAAATGCGTAATTCGTTTTGTACGCTTCTTAAGATTCATATGACCATACAATGAAACCAAAAATCAATTTGTTATCTGCCATTCAAATAATGCGCAGACGAGTCATTCGTGATTAGATCATGGAAACCCTTTCGGGTTTGATTTATACCTAATGCAAGACAATACAAAGTAACAAGTTTTCTTCGGCACATATACAAATATGGGGGAAAAAAAACCTCCAAAACCCAAAGACAAGTATAGCCAAGGGATAATGTCCAAAATTTGGTTACTTTTTTTTCCCACCCCTTTGATGATGTTTATTGATGACCATAAGATGGACCTTATTGTTGCGTAATTTTGATGAAAAACAGTCTCAGTGCTTAACAAAGTGGAAGGATAAAGATGCTGAAGATTAATAAGTGTCATTAATCTTAGTTACAAGGAGAAGAGGAAAGAAAAGTGAATGCAAATGATGATCAGCGATGATGGACCTTTGACAAGGATGAGACTCTATTTTTTCGGTGAATAAAAAAGGTGTTTTGTGACATTTTTTTTTTCCAAAATGTATTATTATTCATGGAAGTTTTTTGAACGCGCATTATAATGTATGCCGATTCTATGGGTGGCGCAAAAGTCATCACCCTATCGGAAGATGCTACCATTTTTGCATATGGCGGCAAATTTCAATTCTATACTTTGACATTTGTGAACATCAGATACATCATGAACACATGAATCGATATAATCCTAAAGAACGCGGAATAATTGTTTAGATTTTTTTTAGGAATAATTTGTTGGTGGTGTTGGCGCAGCGTGAATTTCGGCGTAGATTTCCCGGTCGTCTGTCACCAACTAGGCAAACACCACGACCGGGACCGACATTTAGCCGCTCGCCTAGAAGACTATGAGACAAAACGAACACGAGATGTGCCAAGTCTGGCCGCCCCCGGAGCAGCCGTTCTGCTGATAATATGTGGCTGAAGATATTGCAGAAGACCCTAGAGTATCGACCAGACGACGTGGCACACAGTTGTGCATCAATCGCCTGTCTTTACAGAGAATTTTTGAAGAAAGACTGTAAGCTTTTCCTTTACAAATTACAGACAGTGCATTAGCTGTTAGCTGTTAGTTGACCGTCAAGCGGGTGTAACTCACGCCGAAGCCATCCTGAATCTGGAACACCAAATTTTCATCGAAGTGAAATTTCGGCCTCGAATAATTCAACGCATCCTTAAAGAACTAGATTGCAATAAGGCAACGGGACCCGACGGAATCCCGGCTATAGTACTCAAGAGCTGTGCACCAGAACTTGCACCTGTACTTTGTAAGCTGTTTAGCATGTCGTACTCACAGAAAACGTTTCCTTCTTGCTGGAAGACCGCTCGGATTCAACCTATTCCAAAGAAAGGGAGAAAATGCCTGCCACAAAACTATCGTCCAATAGCGTTACTTTCAATACTCTCAAAAGTAATGGAAAAGGCAATAAATGTCGAAATAATCAAATATTTAGAAGGCCACCGGTTAGCGACAGGCAATACGGATTTCGGAGCCGCCGTTCCACTAGAGACCTGTTAACCTACGTAACGCGTAACGCCGTAGCCTTGGACATAATAAAGGCATTTGACCGAGTCTGGCGTAGAGCCCTATTAAGCAAGTAAGTGTCTTATGGATTACCACAACAACTCTGCGGATGGATGCAAAATTTTCTTCTGGGAAGATCGATCCAAGTTGTTGTAGATGGTGTATCATCTTCATCTAATTCGTTTGCTATAAATGCAGGAGTGCCCCAAGGATCTATTCTTTCTCCAACTCTATTTCTTCTCCACATCACGATTTGCTTGGATCGACAAATAATAATATCTACAGCTTTGCTGATGACAGCACTCTTATACATTACACTTGATGACCGCGAGGACATCAACTTTATTCATTTTAATATATTATGCAAAAATGTATATACAAATTGTTCAATAAGTTAATTTAAATTATTAAATTATTTTAATTAAGAGTTTATCTAATTAAATTAGCCTTATAGGTTAAATTCCTCTAACAGCTCATGCCTATACCAGAACGTGTTTTTTGTAAAGCTGTAAAGCTTCTCCTAATCTGAATCATTTTCGCCATTTAGTATGTCAACCATATCCGCTTCTCCAAAATATGATTTATTATAAAATCTTCAATTCTGCAAGCATTGGACATCTTCCTAAGAAGTGCCCAATATCTTCCTTTTCCCTTAAATTGCAAAGTGAGCAAGCTTGCCTTTCAGGTGCGCGATACTCGCAGCCATTGAGTCGAATGAGTCTCGTTCTTACTTTAAATACCCACATTATCTTCTCTTTGGTATTTGTATCCATAAAAACTGAATGCCCTTTATGGTAGTCTAATAGACGCTACAGACCCCTCGAGCTTTCTGCTGCTCTTCTAGAATTTCTTTCGAAGTCCTTGTGGCTCACTATCTCCAAAATCTTCAGTATCCTTTCCCTCCACACATCCGGGTTGATAAGTAGGTTTGTCCAGTTTTCGGCATCTGAAGCGCTTAGTTCTTCTGTCCAATGCCTAAACCAATTTTTTTTTTTTTTCAATAATCTTTTTGGATAAAAAATTGGGGAGGGAGTCTATTTGTTTCATATTTGAAAAGGGTTTTAAAAATGTATTCCATATGTAATTTGAGTGTATGATGGTGAGTCTCAATTAATTCAGTTTCCAGCAGTATTGCATAATTTGGGGTGAATTGTGGTAGGCTGAATAACCGTTTCACCCAGAATCGCTGTAGTTTGTCAATAAATTTCATCGAAATTTGAGTACCAACATACCTCAGCTGCATAGCAAAAAATTGACCTTATAGCCGCATGAAATAAAGCATATTTCGCCGATAGATTCAGCTGTTTATTTGCCATAAAGGTGTTCCATACCGAGTTTAAACTATTAATTGCGTTGGCGTATCTTTCCTTCAGTTGTTCTGCATTCCACAGCCTCGGTGTAAATATCATCCCTAGATATTTAAATGACTTCACTGTCTCGATTTCACATACCTTGTATGCCCATTTTTCCCGTCTTGCTAATCTACCCGACTTTCTGAAGACTATGATTTTGGATTTATCAAGATTAACTTCAAGATTCCACATGGAGCAATACCGTTCGAGCTCATCTATCATATGTTACAATATTTTGACGTCGTCTGCTAACAATACAATGTCATCTGCATACATTAATAGCCGTATTAGTATACCCCCCACACGTAAGCCTCCACCGTTGCTGTCATGCAGGTCATTCAAAAACAGTGCAAATAGAAGTGGGCTTAACAGGCATCCCTGCTTAACTCCCATTTTTGTTTCGAAGTAACTTGATAAGTTCTGTCCATCCCAAGTTGCCGCTTTGGTATCGGTATAAAGTTTTTTTTAGCAGTTTTAAGAGTTTTGATGACACACCCATACACGACAGCTTGTAAAATAAGGATCTACGCGGAACGGAGTCGAATGCAGCCTTAAAATCTACAAAGAAAGCGTATACCTTTTTTCTTTCATGAAACTTTAACTTTATAATGCTTAAAAGGTTGTAAATGTTATCGATCGTCGAATATCCTTTTCTAAATCCAGCTTGGTACTCATTTAATATTTTGTTTTTCATTTCCCATAGCCTATTTATCAACACTCCCATAAGTATTTTGGCCACTGCATCCATAAACGAAATACGTCTATAATTTACCGCCTCGTTTAAATTGCCTTTCTTAAATATAGGAAATATCAGCGATTTTTTTAAAATTGTCCTCCACTTTTCCAGAATTTAGCATTGCCGTGAAAATCTCAGCGAGTTTATCTACAAAGTTATCCGTCGCATTCTTATAAAATTCATATGGTATTCTGTCTTCGCCTGGTGCTTTGTTGTCGCCGACTGAATTGAGGACAGCTCTGATTTCTCCCAACGTTATTGCAGTGTCTAGCTCTTCAACTTTAATATGTGGTTCGGCGTAGATAATCGGTAAAGATAGAAGTGGTGGGTTTAAAAGGTTTTCAAAATGCATTTTGAATTTTTAAGCATCTAGCTCAGTATACCTTTCTTAAAATTATTGTTTTTAAATTCGTTTCCAAAATGCCACCATTGCTTCGTATCCTTTATTGTATTTATTTTTCGTTCAAGCATCTTGTAGAACTCTTTTCTCTTTCGTTCACACAAACTCCTGTAGTTCATATTTGCTTCATGGTAGGCTTTTTTGCTATCAACATTTGAGTCTCCAGCTTTTCTATATAGTTTTAGATACTTAAAAGATTTAGTCCTAGCTCTGTGACATTCAGAGTCAAACCATTTGCTTTGTGGTTCAAAAATTGCTTTCACTGACTGGTTGCTGTTGCTGTGGAGTTACCTCTCTTATTTTTTTTTACATAGTTCTCCCGTATTCCTTATATATTCTCTCTCATTTAAATCATAAATTTTCTGTTCTATAGTTTTCTTTGATAACTCAGTTTGAAACTATTTTTCCAATTTAGTTTAGGCAGTAATTTCAGTGAACGAGTCACAACCGAAATTCTGAGAGTTGCAACTCGGGGTCCCCGAATCTCTCTTTTTTGGCGATTTTGGCCTGCAAGATTCCCTGATTTAACCGTTTCAGACTTCTTTCTGTTTTTTTTTTTTTAAGTCACGAGTCTATTTCTACAAGCCTCAGAGTCTTGAAATCCTCAAAGATAATATCTGCCAAGAATGCGAGGATTTATCGCAGGAAGTTCTATGGCAAGAGCGGTGGAAAATTCCATAAATCGAATGGTTATCAATGTTTGCGGCGACCACTTAGCCGATACCATTTTCTCAACTTAATGGAACAATTTTAAGACATCAAATAAACATAGTCCTAAAGCAAAAGCAAGAAGTTCGAGAAGACAAGGAAGAACTAAACCTCCGTTTCAAAGACCAAGCCAGAGCGCTTGGTCTGGAGAACTGGAAGCAGCATGCCAGGGATCGTAGGGGATGGAAGGCTGCAGTGTCTCAGGCAGAGACTCTACACGGGTCGGGAGCCCGATATAAGTAAGTAAGTGAAGCTCAAAGGCAGTAGAGAAATGTACTGCCAAAGTGACAACTTTTGTGCCACTAAATATCATGACGTTACAGAATTAGTTCCTAAAAACAAGAGTATCAAAGGGATATAAAAAAAATTCAGGAAAACATATACACGTACACATACATGGAGATCTATATACCCATCTTGATTAACTATTCAACTCGATTCCCATGCTTATCACTGAATTCTCACCGGTATTGCAAATTCAGAAAAGGATAAACTAAATAAAACATCTAAAAAGCCATCAATCAAGTTGTCCATATAAGAAATAAAAAAAAACAAATTACAGATACAAATGAATGATTGTCTAACTCCGACATTATCCTGTCGTGACTACAAATCGGAAAATTATATAAAAAGAAAAAAAAAAAATTCTGAAAATATCCTCGAATCAGCTAAATTATAGGCGAATTTTTCAAACTCCTTCATCCATACCCTTTTAATCCATTTTCATATTATACAAAAAGTAACGCGCCGTCCGTAGCGAAATATTCATTTATTTTGACAACCGGAATGATTTATTATCCGTAAGTAATTTGTAAGTAAAATCTAGGACCAGTCTTGCCGATCTCATTCATATTCCTCGTTGCCTCATCCTTTTTGGCAAAAGCGTTTTTCTCTCTATAGAGTCCAGGCATAGATACAACAAGTCGAATGATGTATCTAAAATGAGATATGGAATGGTCAAGTGGTTTCCTCAACTGAATCGAATGGGACGACTGCCGAGTTTATGGAAGGGTTGGAGGTTTCTACTTTGTGCCAATCGTCCTGCCAATGACGTTCTTTAAGCAGTATTATAAAGTGGTTGTTCCTTGGGGGTAATTTGAAACTAAATTCCCTCGAGCATATTACTACATTGGTGTGTGTAGTGTATAATGTTTCTTTATAATTTGTAAGAAAAGAAAAGGTTCTGTTGTGTCGTTCTGTGTGCGGTTAACCGGAACTTCACTTCAGTTATGTGTTTAGAGTTCGCTTCGATATGTCCCCTAGAGAGATTCCGGAGGATGGTGAGGTTGATGTTGAATTCTATCACACACGAAACGATATGGGAATGTGTAATTTGTTTATTTATGCCGATTAGGTGATCTTAACTGTAAACGGATGTGTTTGGAATGTGACAAGCAGTGAAAATTAAACGGTTGTGCATTTTGGTTTTTGGGCAATTCATTATAATGTTTGTGAATTCGACATGCGGTGAATGAATGGAGTGACAGAAGTGACACTTTTGTTGAGCGTAGCTATCTAATAAAATTTGTGATCATTGACGGCGGTAGATAATTGTGGAGTTTTATTTTTTTAATTTAAATTACAAATTTTACAATTTAGGCTATTTGGAGTTAGAACAATCCTTAAGGCAATTAAAGCTTTATAAACCGTGTAGCTCATTGGAAGAGAATTAAAATTCATAATTTTGGAAGTGACTCGAAATATTCCGAGGTGTTTGAACCAATTTTTCGCCCTCCGACAGTCAAATTTGTTGAATTTGACAGATTTTCAGTTAAATAAAAAATAAATATATAGGTGGCGCAACAGGCGGGTAGACCTTAGACCTATAGCTTCTCGAAAAAATTCGTTTGTGATGTGAGTTTCTGTTTTTGGGACGAATGGAAGGGACCTACAAATTGATGCCAAGTCCGAACGGCTGAAATGAGAAGCTTTTTCAGGACAGTCATATATCTCGGATGTTTGTCAGACGTTCGCGAGAGGTGGCGCAGTAGACCTTAAGATGTAATTTCTGTTTTTCCTGGGATCGAACCTCGCACAGTAGTCCAGCACACCACAGCGCTACTGCGCCCAGATTTTCAGTTCACGCCTATGTAATATCTGCAAGTTTCTTGAAGACATACTTTTCAAGAGTCTGCTTTCTATTCAAGGATACCGTCAGGCATTTAGAGAAGAAGGTTGTTTCTTTCACCTCCTCATCAACTGAGACAAAAATAAATCAATTTCTAACTTCTAGCTTCGCTGGACGTCGTCCCAGGCCATAGTGACCTATGAGTAGCCCAACAAGAGTTTCGATATGTGCTCTGATGACCAGACCATTAAGCAGGCTTTTCGTCTTGCGTCGGTTTATGTATGGCCATTCGCATATGTAGTTGCAATTTCGAACAACCAATATTCGTCAAATTATCGCCGGCATAAGTGACCTACAAATGTTGGACAAGGTTAACAAAAATGTAAGTCCTGGCCAATTTTGCGTTCCCTCAACCATCTGTCCCACCCTAACACAGGTAGGTATATCATGTTTTGTTGTTTCTCGGAACCGCACATTCCTCGGTGGGCCGCTTTCTGTCATCCTTACCCCCCATCATGAATCAGGCTTTGTTGTTGGGACCTTTTTTAACCGCACGTTCGTCGCGTTTTAGGCATATTTATTTCACAATTTTCGTACTTTTGAAAAACTTTCAATAAATCGTTTATTTGGTTTGCCTTCGTGCATGGTAAAAAACGTGGTTTAAATACTTTTAAGTATTCAAAGCGTGGCTACGTGGTCATTGACTAAAATTCACAAAACAGACGTCATTGGATTGGAAGAAATTTTGGACCAGTGAAATTGAAAATAAAATCGAATTCTATGGTAAAGTTAAAGCCGGTGTTAAGGACTTGGGCAAAATCCTCAACTTGTAGTTCCTTCCCGCGGGCGCCCGTCTGAAAATGGCCAATCAGTTTGTCTGGTTGGTGCTTACGCTTTAATCGTATGTCGTGATCCATTAGTTGAGGTGGGAGATAACCCTAACATCGTACCTGATACCATAAGTGGAGAGAGCGTATAGCAAACCGTGCTTCTGGTTACAATCGGCCGTGGGTAAAACCGGCTACTAACGAGCTCCCTCAGACGCCTTGGCGCGGGTCTGTTGTAATTAGCCTTACCCAGGTATAGCGGCCCTGCCTGGGCTGACCTTGTTATTTCCGGCTCTACTCGTGGGGACAAATTTAAAGCACAAATAATGGACAAAACAAAACAAAAAAAAAACATTTTAAAAAACAAAAAGCAATTCATGCTGAGGGGTAGATGGAGCTGAGTGAAGGAGAATTATCCTCTTCCTCAACCGTCTCCCTCCTGGCGTTGGAATTGGAGGAAGGGAGTTTGTTGGTTAGCGATAGTGGGGAGTCTGACAACACTCACTAACGTTAGCGCTTTCACTTGTGAGCAGGCTGGTACTCTCCCAGGTGAATCAAAGGGAAACGCGGTCGAGGAGATAGCTGAGACAGCTATGGCCGAGAAGAAGGCTGAGGCAGCTGGAACTTCCGCTGCCAATGAAGCTGGATCCGACGTCAAGGCAAATCAGGGCGACGCTTCAAAGGGGGGAAAAGTGGAAACAGCTGGCTTGTCCGCTGTGACCGGTGCTCCTCCCAACACAAACAGCAAGGGTGCGAAGCAAAATGAGCACCAGAAGGCAAAGGCTGCACTTCGAGGCGCTATGCGCAAGGTGGCCAAGTATGAGGGTTGCGATCCTATCACTCTCAGCAAATGGGAAAAATCCTCTTTTGAAAGAGCAAAGGCTATTCTGGACGATCCACCGCTCAGTCAAAAGAAGGCAAAAGGGAGCGCTAATGTGCAGACGAGGGAGGAAGCCGGACCGGCGGCGCCCTCTACGTCTTACGCAGCAAAGTTGAGGGAGAAGAATTCTGCTGAGACGGGTTTCAGCAGCAAGAGAGGCAGGTCGGACAACGTCGCGGAGCCTAATGACGCGAAGAAGATGAAGGCTGGGACTTCATCCGCTATCCGCCGAGGGCAAAGCGACCCGAAAGATGAGCTTCTCGTTGCTGTAGTAAACGAGCGGGAACCTTGCGGTCGCCTAACAATCGAAGAAAAGTTCCAAGACGCCCTGTGGAAGGAATTGTCCGACACAGGAAACGCGGAACTTCTATTCAACGGTGCTGGTTGCGAAGGAGGGCGCAAGGTTGTCGCTTGTGGAAACACTTCCTCGGTGGAATTTTTGAGAGGGTTCATCCTGGGGAGTAGCGACTCATGGGAAGGCATAAAACTGAAATGCACGACGGTGACGGAGTTGGCACAGTACACTCCGCCGACGGCATGGGTTTGGGTTCCGTGCACTTACCCTGAGAAGCTACTAGGGCTCCTACATGTGCAAAACCGGGAAATTAAAGCCGACACATGGAGGGTCCTAAAGACGGGACCAAGACGGCAATATGGACAGCACTTCCTGCTGTCCTTAAACAAGGAAAGTCTGCCATACCTGGAGAATGTGAGGCAATATGTCGCAGTAGAAGGAAATTTCTGGGCAGGTACTTCTTCCAACATCTAGAGGAGATAGACAATACCAACTACAAGGGGCTACTTGGTTTTTGCAGGGAAATTGGGGTTTTTGCAAGGGCAAGTGTTTAGGTGTTTTTCCATTGTAGGTCACTGCAATTGGTTCCCTCTAGGGATCGCGATGGGCCCGGTGTCAATTTTTTCGTGTTCACTCTCTCAACATGATGCCAACGTTTATGACCAGAAATTATTTTTGAAAATGGAATTTCGGTCCATTAATCTACTGTTCTCCTCTCTCTACTCACTCAAAATCGACTTTTCTCAATTGACATGACGTTTACGGGTATAGTCGCGCTCTTATCTTTTACAATATTCATAGTTAGTATAAAATGTGTCTTAAAAAACTCCGTCAAGACCCAGTTAATCAAGAAAAAAAAACATTCTTTAGGAAATATTTTCACATCTACTTCATGGTCCCAATTCCTCTCTCCATTCAGCTAAGGAGATTTTATCCAGTATCCTCCACAATATGTTCCCTCTCATCGAAATGTATACAATATTCAACTTTAGTATGCAAATATTCTAAGCACTCATTTGCAGTTAAAACAATAATTGATACAATTTTGAATAAGTAAATTACAACACTTCATTTGCACTCAGATTCGATATATTGTAAACGAATCCCTTTGCCATCCCAGGATACGGGATACAGGATAACATATACAACCAAGCAAAGCTATTTTCAAATTGATTGCCAAATGCAAAACACGCAAACCCAATCAGTTTTCTATACTTCAATTAGCAATGTAAATATTACAACGATCTCTATGTTGTCAATTAATTTGATTAAGTCAACAAGGAAAATGTGTTCCTGGCAACTTGGCAACACAAACCAATATCTGCGTACATATATACATTCGTATTTAGCTGGCAATTAGGTATTTTGTCATAATTTAAATTTGAACGCATTTTCCATTTCGTTTTCGAGTGTCATCAAATAGTAACAGATGTCATTTTCAGTTTTCAATGTCACTCTCACTATATAAAGAAGTGGGTGTGACTGAGTGGTATTGTTGGGCGCACCCCCCCGAAAAAGCACTCCCCTGCGTGAATATTTGCATTTGTTTCGAGTTTCATTGAAATTATGGTTCGACTTTTCGTCACAGTTAAATTATTTAAATAGATTTGGTGCTGTATGTATGCATGTGAGGCAATCTGATGCGTTTTCGAGTGTGCCGTCTGTGATGACAACAACAGAAGAGCAACAATTGAATAGAAGTTGTAACCCCTTTTGCTATATGCTCATATATACAATTGACAATTAACCAACCTGGTTAAATTGAGTTTGTTATAGTCTATTGATGGGCTTTGGGGGCCCGAATACATTAGCAAATCGAAAACAATGCCGCAAGTGTGAGGAATTGTATATTGGAATATTGAATAGATAAAGGAGTAACCCATCCAAGGGACTAACAGGGCTTTTCGCTGTTTATTTAGGTGTGAAAAATTACTTAAATAAGGGTGGTTGGGTTATTGGACTTTTATATGAATTGGAGAGGATGTGAATGGGCAGTTGCCCAATACCAAATGATGTGTGAGTGTGGACGATACCACTACTTCGGATAATTTTCTATGTTATTGTCTTGGCCTTGGCTCGGCTTCAAATTTGGTGGCAGATCTTCGGTGCTGATGTGGTAAGTTCTGAGGGATACTTACATAATACCCAAGTGGAAAATCCACAAACCTCAAAATCCCACCTTTTGAAAAATACCCGAATTGACTATTCCCAAATTCAAAATCCACCAATTAAAAAATCCCCAAAATGTTAATTCAAAATATTTAAAGAAATTTTTTTACACTTAACCCTGCACCTACTCCAAATCCAACAGTGACCCCAAGCAGGACTGTGATAGGGGACAGCATATCCCCCCCCCCCATACTTATTTTAGTGTCAATGCATTGTGAATACACTCGAAATCTATTTGGGTATTTTGATTTTGGGGATTTTGTATTTGGGGATATTGACTTGGGGATTTCAGTTTGATGCGGATTTTAATTTTGGAGTTTTCGTACCCAACCCAAGTTCTGACCCTGTAAAATGGGTAATACTGGATTTACTCAATGGTATAGTACAATAAAATCAGTTGCGTCTGACTAATCCAGTGGAGTTAGGTTAGGTAGGTATAAGTGTGGCGGTTTGGAAAGCCCAATAGCACTAAGTGCCGCTTTGTTACCACAGCTACATAGGTTGTTTAAATTAGTCGAAGAGGAAAGTTTAGATCCAAAATTTATGAACGTATTGATCGGAAGATCTTCAAATCGTCGACAAACATAAGACACTGGGAGCTAAAAAACCAGTCAGGAATATTAGTTAGTTTAAACGACTATTATTTTATTTCAAAAAAATTTTACAATATTTCAATTTTTTTTTTCTCTTAGCCTATATGGTTTGGCCTTTTAAGCCGTCTACCAGATTGACATTAAAAAGAACATAAATTATCCGATGCTACTTATGTTTAATACATTATACGTAAATATATACATAAATTGAAAAAAGATAGCGTTTGCAATATAGGGCACTAAATACTTAAAAATTTCCTTCGATTATGCAGTTCCTGTAGCGCAATGCGTTAACTGTATAGTTGTAGAGTAGGTCCCAACCTCTGCCACCATTCAAGATATGGATTGCTTCCTCTATCCCAAGTGTTTGAGCACCGAACCAGTCACTGCGGAATTCCTCAAGTATGGGGCATTTTGCAATGAAGTGCAACACATACTCTCGTTCCCTGAGATTGCACAGGTCGCATAAAAGTGGAAGCTCAGGGCGGTGTGGAATAAAATTAAGTTTTAAAAGTTCGCCTCTTATTTTGAAAATGGTACTTATTTTTTCCACCGGGTAGCTATTCAAAAAATACGTCCTTTCCTGTAGACAATGATTCATCTTGCTGTAATAAGCTCTATATTGAGATGACTGCGCTTCATTTACAAGTTTGTCATAAATTAATAAATAAATTCGTGTTGCTCACTTGGAGCGAAACTAAAGTTATAACCGCATTCAGTTCCTAGTATTTCCCACTCTTGAACACATTTCACCTTATATGATATCATTTGCGCGAGCACCACCCTCGGAATCCTTTCTTGACTCATCGCTTGAACTTTAGGAACATAATCCAAGTGCATTTTAAGAGTATTCAGGTACAGAGGTGCCATTCCAGTCTCCAAGTGCAGCATATAATTGGGAGAACCACTCGGGAGTTTAAAAATCCGCCTTAGAAAATAGCGGAGAAACTTTTCCACAGTTTCGAAAGCGCAGTTACCCCAGACTTGCGTTGCGTACAATATTATTGAAAAAGCTGTAGCGCGGAATACTTTCACTTTCGAGGTATGAGAATTGCGAGTATTCTTGATGCAATTTCCCCAAACAGCACAGATCGCCCTTTTAGCTTCTGCAAGTTTAACTTTAAAATGCTTGTTCATGTTTAGGTTCGACGTAATTAACACTCCAAGATATTTATACTGCTTAACAATATCAATCAGGTTGCCTTGAAACCTCCATTTCTCACTTCGTGCGTACCTTCCTCCACCATCTCTAAAGACCATCATCTTTGATTTTTATAGATTAACGGTTAAATTCCACGTTGTGCAGTATGTATCTAACCTGTTGACCATTAACTGCATGGTATCAATTGTATCAGCGAGAAAAACAATATCATCAGCAAACATTAACGCCGGAATATTGGTTCCACAGAGATCTATTCCACCCCTAACTTCATCCGTTATATCATTTATGTACAGGATAAACAGCAATGTGCTAAGCACGCAACGTTGTTTGACGCCCATTGAGACTTCAAAATCCTCCGATAGATGGGCACCATCCCAGACACAAGACTTAATATTGCAGTAGGTACATAGCTCTTAAAACATTAACGACTTGTGAGATTCCGTACCTATATAGCTTATAGAAAAGCATTTCTCGCGGAATGGAGTCAAAAGCGGCGCGAAAATCCACGAAGAAAGCGTACAATTTTTTGTGCTTTGTTTTGTATATCTCCGCAATGTTAACCAGTGAGAATATTTGGTCTATAGTAGAGTAGTATCAGTCAGGAATATCATTAATAAACAAAAGGAAAAGCAGATGGCCCAGACGACTATACCTTGAGGTACTCCCGAGGTAACATAAATTGGTGACGAGAGCGTTTCGTTTATGCGAACATACTGGATACGATCCGTTAAGCAAGAATGAATCCACTTTAGGATATTGGAGTGAAATCCTAAGGTAGTTTGGAAATTAATATACTGTGGTTAACTCAATCAAATGGCTTAGCAAAGTTTGTATAAATTACATCACATTGCAAGCGATTCTCAAGGTAATTCAAGGCTGTATCTATTACAAAAAATTGAGAGATTTGTAATAGTGGATCTGCCTGTAACGAAGTCATGCTGAGACGGAGAGATGAATCTTTTTAAGAGAGGTATAACTTTGCCACAAACTAGTTTTTCAAACAACTTAAGGACAGTAGAAATTTTACAGATTTGAAGATAGTTAGTACTATTATGCCTCGATTCAGATTTATCTATATATATGAGCGTTAAAAACGACCTCTTACAATCTTTCAAAAAAATTTCAGACTGCAGAGACAGAGACAAAAACTAAACACAAAGGTACAGAAAACGCGAAGGAGCAGTGAAGAATTGGCGCGATGCCATCCATACCCGGATTTTTTTCAAGTTTTAATAAAGAAAGAGCAATTTTAACTTCAGTGGTTATACAATACAGTCTAAGTTGCCGATATTTACGAAATCACAGGACATTGAGTTATTACATGAGACACTAGGTATGGTAGTACCACAAGAATAAACAGACTGAAAGTGGTTAGCGTTAGAGTACATGTTACAAATGGTTGACAGATCAGATGAGGATAGGTAAACTATTAAGACGCATACAGTTAGGAATACCATTATATTGTTTTTTGATATTAAGTGTTGGAGACTTGGGTAGTAACATAGGAAGTGGGGTATGTCCCGATTTTCTTCATGTGGTACCGCAGAGTGTACCCCGTTATATGATTCCTACGAGGGTGGACAGGGATTTCCTGTCGTTCCGCATTATCTTCTTGGTTTTGGTTTCGTTGAAGGACGACCATAGCATTCTTGTGGTATTACAACTTACAAGCATTTAAGGTGGCCCATCTAGCGTTCTTGTGGCTTTTCTCTCTGCTTCAAGCTTGAGTGTGCAAGGCGGGATGTTAACAGCGGGATCAGCTTGTACATCTTCGTCTCATTTCTCATTGCCTCGGAATGCCTTCATGTCCCGGAACCCAGCAGATCTTGTGATGTGTACCAAGAGCATTAGCTCTTCGCGACAGCACTTCACAGGCTTCGATTTTATTTCTGGTGCAGTTATGGCTTTTATTGCTTCCTGGTAAAGAAGGTATTACCTTCAGATGGTATTGCCGTTACTGTAGACTCACGGGCTGCTGTTGTCACTGCCAGGACCTCTGCTGGGAAGACACTACTGTTGTCGGGGAGGGGTATCGATTTTGATATACCCAGTGATTCGGAAAAGACACCTGTGGCCTATTTCACTAACTTACAATTTTATATTTTTCCACAAAATCTGTAGAAAAATTACAAATTCGCCTTTAAAACAAATTTGATGAAACTGAATTTGTACCTTTTTCTAAAAATATTGTAAGAAAATATTTGTAAATACAAGTTTGTATGTTTTTAAAATAGGCCACTGATGACCCGTCTGTAAATACGGCAATGGTTTGCATAAGCTACGAGTCCGTCTCTCCATTCTTCCCTGCTGTGATAGGCGCTTCAGAAAGGTTTTGTAAACTCTAGCTAAGACCTGATGTAGTCCGTGATAGGTACATTACCAATATATTTCTCTAGAATCATCGAATGACCCATTTCGTTCAATTTCCAGTTTATTGATTGGCTGATTCTCATGGCAGTAATTGCGGCCGATAGGTGTATAAGAATGTAGCAGATTGTCCTCATCGCACTGGTGGTATCGATGCATGCTAGTCTTTGAATCTTCGTTAACGCCTTTAGGTAAGTGCCTTATTGGGCTGCTGGCCACCATACGAGACTACCATAGGTCAATATAGGCCTTACTATAGCCGTGTACATCCAGAGCTTAATTTTGAGAGATAGTCCCCAGGTTTTCCCGGACATTTTTGAACCGCTCATCTTGCCAATCTAATCTTGAATGGAATTCTACTTCGAAATGTTTTCTGAAAAGCTTTAATGTAAGATCCAGAAGGACTGTGAGAGAGTCTGATGGTATTGGCCTATGGCACCTATGCATGCCGTTCTGTGGAATTTGTTAACTTTCTTTTATGTTATAAGCTTTTCTTAGAGCCGGTCACCAAACTAAGGTATATTGAGTGAGGATTGGTCGTACTACAGTTGTATAAATCAAAAGGAACAGCATTTCCAAACCCACCAAATGGTTGATGCGTCATCAGATGTCGCTAGATCCCAGATACTTTATTGAGTGTAAACATCAGACCTTTTTTAAAAAAAAGTTGCATTAACAATCCTAGTTCGTAATTAATTACAAGCATATCATATTCCCATAAATTCTTAATGCCAAGGACAATAGGGTTTCTTATTGCAAATATTCCTATGAGCATGACATTTAGCCACGGTCGAGAGATTAGCGTTAATTTTGCATACATTTACATTTTCCGCTACTTAACTTTTTTTTTCGCAATGTCAAAAACGATGGTTGCGTGATTGAATGCTATTTAAATGAACGGCAAACAACTCCTCCTAAATGAAAATTTATTTTCTAGGCGATCTATGAGAAAATAGTTTTTAAGTAGGCAACGGTATTGCATTTTGAAACTAGCCAGTAATATGTAAATATATAATTTTAAATGCACATGCACATCCATTATCTAGGAGAGTGTTTTTTAATTGACATGAACTAGAATAAGTCGTAAGTCGACATATATACTTTACTTATTTTCCGGTAGCCAATAGTGGACAGATGCTATTTAATAGCTGGTTCTTTATTAACGGCCAGAATTAATGAGGATATTATTCTTATTATCTGCGAAAACTATTCATAGATATAGTATCTACATTATGGACATCAGCCATGTCTGTACCTTATAAAGGATGTAACATTTTTGTAGATACATAACATATATATTTTATGCTAAAGGTAGGCATGAACTGGAACTAGGGTTGCCAGTTCGAGATCAGTACATATCTGGACATTGTGTGGAAATTCCGGGACTCGTCTGGACAATTCAAAGTTCAACTATTTTATTTTTTTTATTAATAAAAAAAGGAAAATAATTTGTTTTATTAATGTGCAAATAAGAGTATTTATTTCAATAAAAAAAAGGATTACAAACAGGCTTGCCAGATTCCAAAGTGGTCGTGTCGCACCATTGGACATCAAAAATCGCAAAAAATCGGGAAAAATTAAATTTTGTGTCGCAAAAAAGCGCACTATGTAAAATCGTTTAAAGTAGGAGAAACAAGGTTAAAAATAACAAAAACTTATTAAGTTTTATTTTATTTTATACATAAGTTAACAAAAAAGGAACAATTTCATTTGGTGATGGTAAAATATAACACAAAAATTAACTATGTACCTATCTAAATAACATTCATAGGTATCGCAAGTTTTAATCAAAAATAAATAAATAAAATTAACATTTCTTCAATATTGAGATACCTAATTAAATAAAATTCACATTTGATTATTCAGTTTTGATAAGCTTCATATTATTGTATTTTATATTATATGAAGTATTTAAGTTTATGTAAGAATAATCGCTTATTAAGCCTAATTCCATACAACTCTTTAAAAATTTAAACTTTCAAATAAAGAGTTTAGTGCAACTTCGTCCTCATCAGGATCAGAACTTCAGTACATGTTTGAATTAAAGTTATCAATCATCCCAATTGTTGGAACGAATGTGTTGCAGCATATTGAGTTTAAATTAGAATGGATGCGTATACGCATTAGCGCATCTAATGAATCTATTACCAACGTGGAGCGGCTTTTAGTTTTTATCATCAAGTTATGTTATCTTATATATTTTATATTGTATGTTAATAAATTATAATAATAATAATAATAAAAATAGTTTTTATATCATGCTCTTTGCACATCCGCATTCGTTGATGATAAAGAAAGTGCAGATAGGGCTAATTCACAGATGTTAACAAATTTAAATTCACCTACAGCATTTTTTGTTTCAGAAACTTTCGCCCAAAACTTAACCACATCGTCTTTGGGAATTCCTTCGGGAAAGAATATCTCTGGCCAATTAGCAGAAATCAGCTTATCCCACTGCATTTCAGAATTTACCCTGTCTTCTTTTCTTTCTAACAATGCTAAGGGGAGTTTCCTAAATGCTGGACGCAGTTCAGGTGAAAAATATGAAATTTGTTCCAAAAAATGTTTGAGGTATATTTGAATTTTATTTTTTTATTATATAATAAGCCAAGCACTAAATGTGTCAGAAATCGCACAAAAAGCGCGAAAAACATCAATATCGCAAAAGCTGAATTCTTGTCGCAAAATCAAAATAAAAATCGCACGTTTCGCGATATAACGCACCATCTGGCAGGCCTGATTACAAAAACAAAAACAAACAAAGTTTTCAATCACATTTCTCTTCAGCTACATATTTACATTTATTAAGTTATAGTCAAACATCGAAGTTCAGTCGCTCCCAAGGGTCTAAAAATACATCATGTCGTCGCCCCAAAACGCCGTTTTGACGTTTTTAAGTTAGGTATGCAGTAATGCGAGAAACAGATTGGCACAGCAACAGCAACAGCAACTTTGACAGCCACAGCGCACTTTTTAGAGCCCATGCTTTTTAATGGCTGAAGTTACATTACCACAGCAACATCGACATCGACATCGACGTTAGAGCTAAGTCCTAAATTCAATGTTGCTGTGCAAATGCTACCAACACCACGGTGACTTTTTCAGGTTCTCTCAACTTTCGAATGCTGACATACTCAAGGTGCAGCAGCATTACCAGATATCTACAATTAGGTTTCAGTAGTTTAGAAAATATTCTTATGTATTATATTATGTAAATTATTTAGAAAATACTATTTTCATTTTCTTTTGATTTAGATTGCTTTTATTTTCGATTGGCAAAATTTTAAATTCTTTTTTTGATCACCGTGTCAGTACACCGACTCACTGATAATTGTGTATAACATACTGCAGGCGTCAAATTATTTACTGTCGGTGGGACGTGATTTGAATTCAATTTTGCTATTGCAATGTAGAAACGAGTTTTCCAATTCAATCGTCGCGAGCTGTGTTAAAATAATGTTCGACAAGCAATTAAAACAAAAGTACATACAAATTTGAATTTGATGTTGGGCAGCAGAAATCTGAAATACCCAGTCGAAAATGACATCTCAGATAGCTAGGTATGTTTTTAGTATTTTATACTTTAGCTACCACAAAGTACCTGTAATGGTACGTACCTACTGGTAGCGGTAGGTAATAAGTACGTTAACACTCATGAATTAAATAAATATTCTAATATGCTCTAACATTTTACAGGTTATCATGTACCTAATACCATTTTTTCGCTTTCGCCATTTATTTTGATAAAAGGTAATCTGGTAATGCTGTGTTGCAATCAACTGACAACAAATTTTTGTTCATCCCTTGACAAAGTTGCTGTCGATGTTTCCAAGGTATTTCATGCGACTTCTGCTGTTGAAGTTGCTGTTGCTGTCAAAGTTGCTGTTGCTGTTGCTGTGGTAATTTGTTTCTTGCATAATAGATTATTGAAGATGTTCTTTCCATTTCTGAAAACAGGTTTGTCCTATCTCATCTGGCTACGAAGATATTGAGTATCGTTTTTGCCGTAAACGACACAATTTGGAGTCTTGTAAGAATTGGTTTGCCTTATACACCAATTTCCAGCGTTTACGTCAAATTTTAGGAGCAAAAGCTGTAAAATGTTCTGTAAGAATTGGTTTGCTGTACGAACATTTCCATTATCTACAGCTTATTCGAGATTAGCTGAAATCTATTTTCCTGACTTAAACTTAAATCTCAACTTCCATTGGTTAGAATTGGTTTGACGTATAAGCTAGGTACCTACTCTTTTTGCCGTACGTGTATGAAGGAGAAAAAATTGTAAATCAGATGGCGTTTACGTCAATTCCATTCTGAACAAAACCCTAAATATTTCTAAAACTTTCTATCGATTCAAGGCAAAACAACTACACAAATCAGTTGTCCATTTCCATATAAACTTCATAAAAAAAAAATTGAAGGAATCCTATCGGGCAGAATTTTAATAAATCGCTTTCAAAATTTAAACTCGAATTGCAAAAAAATCTATTTTGGCGTTTACTAAGGCGACGAATTCAGTCAAAGGCCGAAATAAAACCCTCCAATTTCGACTTTTGACTGAAGTATTTTTAGTCAAACCTAGGAGCGCCTGAGCTTGGGCCTTTGACTACAGCATATACAATAAATTACAAGCGTGTTTATAGATATGATTATCGCCACATATAGTTAGTGTTTGCTTTTACAGAATTTACAAGTTTAGTGCCTTCAGGCGTATTTAAAAATGACTTAAAACTTAGACAGCTTTCGTCAAAATTCAACCGAATTAATAACTCGGCCTTTGTTCAGACAAATGCCATTCGGTTTCTTTCTTTAGTATATTGGTCGTTCAATAAACTGAAAACCCTTTCGTTAAACGCATTACTAACGGATATTACAAGTACCTATACGAATGATATCAGCTTCTTCAAGTTTTTCAATTCAATACATACGTATTTATCTACATACACAATTTTTAATAAAGTATGGAATTTGAAAAATATGTTTTGCCGGGACTTTTAACTGGACAACTCATTCATTACTAACCGGGACTCTGGACACCGCTTAAAATATCTGGACAATCCCGGCGAGTCCCGGCCGTCTGGCAACCTTAACTGGAACGTGTTCAAAATTATTTCTACTATAAATCATTTTTTGGGTAAAAAGGAGGATTACCCTCCAAATCCCTGTTTATCTAACAATATTCGTGTTTTGAAGTAGGTATGAATTAAATTCATTCATCTGATGGGAGTGCCAAAGACATACCTAATTTAAGGCTTAAAAGATTAAAATGTCAACCACACAATGGATCCTAATGGCTCACATCTTCAAATGCATATAAGTTCTTTTGACAATATTCTAATCGAGGTATCTTAGATGTTAAGTATCTTTCATAAAATAAGTTAGAGCTATACAGAAAAATCTGTCAAAAACATGAGTGTAAATATCAAATCACAAAAACTTACCAATTCTTATTAAAATGTCGTTAAAAATATTTTTATACCTTCTAATAGGCTTTTCTATTCAAGTTAAAAAAAAATTCAGTACTTATATGGATTTAATAAAAACGAAACTTCCCCTCAACCTTATCAGTTTTATGATGAAATTCTGAAAACACAAACACACTCACTCTAGTCGACTCATTAAAATAACCTTCTGTGGAAGAAAAAACCATAAAACTTAATTTTCTTCTAAAAACTATCTAATTTTTGGGGAACAAAATTTGGTTGTCCTGTCAAATTTGAGTAATCCGACGAATGATTCCTCAATTCAAATATGTATACGAATGTCCAATAAAGTGATGGAAAGGTCGCCATAATGCTCATTTTATTACAGATACAAATCTGGTAGGCATTTTCTTCGAATTATTATACGTACGCGAGTAATTTTCAATCTTTAATGATCAACCGCTGGATTCGTTATTTTGAAAAATGTGTCCAATGTCGAAGAGTATCTATAATAAAGCATCTCTAATGCATGACCTGTGTAGATCATAAAATGAATAATGGGGCACTTTTACTGCGTCCAATTGTCCTTCTTGCCACCTAATATAGAGGCGAAGATTTACTGAGTACCGTGTGAAGTTACCTCTAATTCTGTATGGTTTGGTCATCTTCGGATGGTTGTATATTGTTGATGATATTATTTATGGTGTTTAGAGCACTTATGGTATTTATATTGCCAGTGATCCATTAACATTGCTCCATCGAAAGTCTAGCTATATGCCTGACATAAGGGAACATATTAGTCTTCATTGTGCGGGTTTACATGGGTAGAGTTCAGATGGTCATTTTGGCTTTTTCGAATGAATACGATATAATCTATTAAAGGTACATTAGGTAATAAAAAATGTATCTTGGTACCTTGTGCATTCAACTTATAAAAAGTACCAGCAAAAATGATCTCTAAAGTAAAAAAAAACTACCTTAGGAATCGAGAGTACTGGGCAGTTGGCAACCGTACCTATTTTGCTTCATTTTTTTATTTTTTTTTTCTTTGACGGAGGTTGCTACTATCGAATGGAGCACTCAGACACAACTATTGGTCCATTGTACTGCCAAACAGACACCTTTCGTTACTTTACTTATTTTTTCCGTCTTTCGAAGAAAGATGAGAAGGAGCTTCAGTGATGAAGAGCTTAGATGTTCGGCACTCACCAAATCAGCCCCAAAGATCCGCCACCTGATGCGATCAAAGGCAGGACAACTACAGAGAAAGTGTTCCACTGTATCGTCGTCCTCTCCACAAGCAGGACAGATAGTGGTGTCGCTCAAGCCAAATACATTTAAATGTTTGGCAAAAGCTTGGTGGCTCGAAAGGACGCCCACAAGCAGTCTGCAGTCGATTCTCCTGAGAGACAGAAGGAAAGACGGGGACCTTTTGCAGATGTCCGGACGCAGTCGTTTGGTCTGTTTACACCTAGCACAGTCACGCCACCGACACTCGTGTTCAAGTATCAATGTATGACCTAACAATAGATGCAGGTAGACCCAACGCAGGTTCAGGTCCTGAGAGAGCTTCTTCTCAACCCAGCCTGGCAAGCTCATCAGCGATCTTATTTCCCTGGATACCAGTGTGACTTGGACGAGTTAAGAGAGTTAAGGAGCGCTTTTAGTGCAGCTTGGCTATCACTGCAAACTTAACCGTACCTAAGTGTACAATAGGTTCAAAAATGGCACCTATTGGCAACGATTTTTCAAGCTGAAATCCATGCTGTTGAACTTTGAGAATGCCACACGGGCAGGGTGTGGCATTTATCTAGCCTTAGGGCCACCAGTCTCCCACACATCAGACCGGGATTGTATACCTTCGATGGTAAGTTGAGTTTCGAGATCATGAAGTCAGTCGCTAAATCAAGGGGTTTGAAAAATCATTTTTGTTAATACTTCTCCCGGTAGAAAGAAACCTACATAAAGTACTTAAATAGCGCCCCGAGATGCTTGTAGATTAGAAGTGTTAGTACTTAAATTGTTGTAAATTGAATAGGTCTTCGGAATGATGTCCGCAGGAAGGGAGTTCCAAAGTTTACTTGTTCTGTAGATGAAAGAATTTTGAAAAAGTTACGTCCTCGCGGTTGTTAAATGTACTGAAAACTTATGTGCATTTATTTTCTCCGTTTTAGGGTGCTCATTATGTCCCTTACTCAGTTATAGGTGGCGCTACCTCAGTCCGGGTGGACCTGTGACTATATGTGCACATTCATTTTCTGTCTTTTGGCGCGCTCATTATAACCATTACTGAGTTAGGTGGCGCTACAGTCCGGGTGGACGTGTACCTCAACCATAGTACGCCTTTCAAGTTATCTCGGTCTATGGCTAACTGCCTCCAGTTGTGCACTCCAAGTTGGTTAAGGTCCCCTTACACTTGTGCGCGAGACCTAAGGCGAGGTCTTTTTCTACTGCGTTGTCTCTCTAGATTGGATTTGAAGCCTCTTCGAGCCGGAGCGCTCTACATTTCCTAGCCTAGCCCTCGTAACAAATCATACGCAATTTTGTTTCGACTAGGTCAATGTCGCTGTAGAGATATTATAGCTCGTCGTTGAATCTCCTCTAACAAAGATCGTCAACGCAAGCGTTACCGAAAATCTTACGAAAAATATTTGACTTGAAGCGACCGAGGATATTATATAGTCCGCTTTAGGTTAGGTTAGGTTTACGGATTGGTGAAGCTGAGTAACCTATTCTTCAACGTTCGCTTAAAATAGAGTCAAGATTTTGCGCTACAAATCCAGGACTGTGGTAATAAAGGTCTTATACAGAATCTCCTTAGTTCTTCGGGACAGGGCTCTACTTCTTAATTGTCCTCTCAGCGGCACAAAGAAACAGCTTTTGGCAAAGAGCTTTCCTTTGTAGAGCTCTTCAAATGCATCTCAATAAGTCTTGAAGAAATAACTAGCAGAACGTGGGCGATGTCTTCGAAAGCTATACTATACTTTTGGCAGCGATCCAAAAAAGTGATTTCCTAGTAGGTAAGCCTATTCAGTTTAACTTAACGCTACCCTTATCAGTTTTCCTACAGACCAAATCCTTAGATATCGTTTCTCCTATCGACCACACAAAAGAAGTTCTGAATTCTCTTAAGAACATCAGAGAAAATGCCGAAGATTTTTTCAGAGAGGCTTTTCAATCCGAATCCCAACTTGCTAAGGACTTATTTGAAGTTGAATTAAGAGCCCCAAGAACTTAATTGAGACAAACAACGCGTTCCAATCCAGAAACCTCTTCTACTGAAGTCTATTTTAGAGTGTCTATACTGATTCCTTGACGTCTTCTGCTTTGAAAAAAATAATTTTAGTATGTTTGTTTAGGTACATACGATTTAAAAACTAATAAAAATCAATGAATTGGAATATACAGGGTGTCCCAGTTAAGCAGTATAATCCTTTAAGGGAAGATTCCTGAAGTTCCGCCGAACAAAAAATTGTATGGCAGGGGGGTCTATATTTTCACCATATTTCCCGTTTTATTTTTTTTATGGAATTTTTATCCTTGAGAATTTTTCTAAAAATTATGTTAAGCAACTTGATTTTGTTGTAAAAGCCGTTTTTTTGTCAGACAAAAATGGTCAAAAAGAGACTCGATATTTCTCTAAAATCAACTTTTTCTTTCACAATACCTCAGAAGAAAAACCCATGGGTGTTAGGTAAGGAGATCTGGGTGGCCAAGGATTGGGCCAAATCAACCAGTTAATCGTTCATTAAAAGTGTGGTTAAGGAATGCTACGCTGCTACTGTCACAAGGTGCTCCATCTTGTTGAAAGAACATCACTCTTCTCTGAAAAAGACGAACATCTTCAAGGAGCTTCGGCAATAATTCTCTAAAAAATTCAAGGGAATTAACTGTTTGTGGAAGAACGTGCGGGCCTACTAAAGTGTTTTCAAACATTTACGCTAAACCTCCTTTGAAATAAGCACACATTTTGAAGAAGTTGTTCAAAATAATTAAATTCTTACCTTTGAAAGGATGTTGTGTGTATTAAATGGGGATTGGGGTCTGACCAATGGTGCAAATTGTTGAGGTTTGTAGCTTTATAACTTTGTTTGTAAATTGCGCTTCGTCAGTCCACAGAATTTTCTTGAGGAAGTGTCCGTACCGGTGCTAAATGGAAAGGGTGTAAGGTGTAACCTATTACTCTGGAGAGTTCTGTGAATCCTAGTTCTGGGAAGTTCCAATTGCACAGCTAGACCTCGGACCTGACTAAAGGCTTAACTTCCACAGCACTCAAAATCCGACCCTCAATTTCTGCCGCCGCTACGTCTAAACGTCGTTTTTTTTATTTCGATGAGCTCACCCGGTATCAACAAGGCGCTGATACGCATCAGTACCCGGCTACATGGTGTACTTAACAAGTTGCTTAACATAATTTTTAAAAAATTTCTCAAGGATAAAAATTGCATAAAAAAATAAAAATTTATTAAGTAAACATTTTGAGAAGCATTTTAAGTAAAAATATGTAATACAACACATTTTCAAAATGTTGAGTTTAAGGAGCTATAACTTTTTTATAGCCGAAGTGCATAAGACTTGTATGCGCTTCTAAATTGTATTTTCAAAATGCACAAAACAATTTTTGTATCTCTAACAGTTTAGAAGTTATAGCGTTTTAAGTGGTAACACCTCCAAATTAGAGGTCACATGCTTTGAAGGGCCATAACGGGATATATGGTGAAAATATAACCCCTTAAAGGATTATACTGCTTAACTGGGACACCCTGTATATAGTTTTTTGTTTAAAGCAAGCCCCCCCCCCCCCGAAACAAAATCCTGGCTACGGCCCTGGTCAGGACTGCAGTCTTTTTTGCGCCAGCGGTTGTAAGTTTCATTGATGTATGATGTTAAGTAGTAGTTAAGTAGTTAGTAGGTGAAGTTAGTGTTTAGAAACCCAGCTCGATATATGGAAGCAATATTCGAACTTTGCTTCTAAACTCTCGTTTATGGAAATCGGTTGAATGCGAGCGTTCTTCCAGTAAGATGTAAAAGTCTTTTGGGTCTTTTGGGAGTACGTTCATTTGAATAGCTAACGTTGTGTTGTGGCCAACTAAGTACTTTGACAGAAATTCAGGAATTCCGTTGGGTAACGTTGTTCTTTGAAGACCATGGGGTTGCGATTGAAGCAATGTTAGAGCTATCGTGTATGGTTTCGTGCAATTGTATAAATTCTCTCGAAATCTTTGCAGTTGTCATAACTCTTCATCATCATTTGGGTGCCAATTATTTTTCCGTCCACGCTTCTTCCATTCTTTTAACGAGTTCCAATCTCGAGTAGCACTTCGCAAATTAGTTAGACAAGCTTCAGTCTTTGATTCGTGTTTGTTCATTGAGCTATTGTTTATTCTAAAATACGTCAAAGAAAATGCTTCATTGTCACTCGCTATGCAGACATCAAACCTACAGTAATATTTCATTGTAGCATAATGAAAGTCCCATAAAATTAGTGACTAAATATTCGCAAATTTCCCATTGCCAATACTGAACATGACTGATGGGGGTAATTATTATTATCAATGCGAGTATGTAATTGGATATTTCTACCCCTTGCCGAGAAACTAATCTCCTTCCTCCAATGAACAGTCAGATTGTTTTGCCATTACCACCTTTGTTCCATTATTTTACGACTATGCCCGAAACTATTTAACTTTCAATCAACCTTTATACAATCAATTTCAATAACAAAGCCATCGAGGTCGCCGAACTGTAACCAATCTAGCGCCTCAAAGGAACAAACACTAAATTTCCTTTTTGATTACAATAACACCCCACGATATCACTCGCACTATTCGAAACCACACAAGGAAGAGGGATCAATTTTGGAATCAAATTTTGAAGAAAAAAAAATGTATCTTTTCCGTCTACCTGTATATGAGACTGACATAGAACTATGATATTAGTTTATCAGATTTTCCTTCGAATATAATACTTCGACTTTGTATACCAAAAGAATACAACCCCCCAAACGATAGTATTGTCTGAATGTGTGTTTTTTTTTTATACATTGGCATGTGTATTATATCCTTTCTATTCCCTTACGTATGTGGAACATATTTACTGTATCTATTGTTGCACTGTTTGTTTCCCTTTTTTTTCTTGGAGTCTATATCGTATGTGTAAATCAATTTAAAAGTCCTATGACTCCTTTGTGTCATGGTTTGAAAATTGTAAAAGGACATCAGTAACAGTTGGATTCTCCATGGGTAATTTCTTTTTTTGTTCAAAATTCTACGTGATAAATTGACAATTGTTTGTCATATGAGTGTGTGTAATGTGTGTGTTGGAAATAATTACGAAATTATTTGCGGTCGCATTGTGGATATTATTTTGGGACACAAAATGTATCCTGCAAAGGGTGAAACTATTTATAATGTAGCCGGGGATTTCTGTAGGAAGAAAACTTTTCAAAATCAATCAATTAAATAATAGGATGTCAGTTTCTCAATGGTACAACAAACGATTAATCATATGTGATTGGTCCTTAAGTCTAATGTAGTTTGGTTTGTATGGGGTGGAATTTGTGGGTATGACTTGTTAGTCTTTGGGGTAATAGGTAATATTGGTAATATAAATTAGAGAAGTTAATTCCATGAAGGCTTAAGGAGAAAAGCATTTAATTATGCTAAGGGATGTTGCTTTCATTAAGACTCTATCTCTATACTGACCCGTCTTTTATATTTTAGGACGAGAAGCTTCAGAAACGTTCAGCAGAGGTAAGAGAGACTGAGATTGATGACCTATTTACAGTAATTTGCCTACAAGCTAAATTTTACGCTCCCAAAAAGTTTAGGTGCGCTAGTATTGTTGCATAGAAATTCGTATTGACAAACGTCAAAAATCCTCTCCACCAACACATTCGTACCTAATCTTTTTACACGGATAGGAACTGATGTACACAGATAGGAAAACAAAATGGCGGATTCCTGGCAAAAATTGAGGGGCCCAGCGGCAAGAGGATTCGGAGATGGGTATCTCAGTCTACCTTACCTCTGACGTTCAGTCTTCATAGTCCTTTGATCAACAACGAACAGCATAACCATAATAATTAGCCTGGGTCGCTGATTGACTCCACTGTCTCCTCAACACTATCTAATAATTTGCTTGCTGTAAATACGTCTAATTTCCATAAACTACATTTTTCTTAGTTAAACAAAGCAAAGTAGAATCAGAAAAACTACACACTACTTTGGCATTTTTCAGATTCGCAATAGGTACGCATATATTCCAAGTAGAAGTGACTTGGGATTGGAGCTCCTAAATTCTTTCTGATAGGAAAAGTTCATGATGGTGCTATAGTAAACTGCTTTCAGGACATAGCATTTTCATCGAACGGATACTAGAAAAACGTTAAATCAGACCAAAAGTCGATAGATACACCTTAAAAACCGGTTTATAGTAATTTATCACAAATGCTTGCATACCTTCAGGCTCGACGTACTCTTTATTGTTTTATTGAGAAATATGGCTTATAGCTATGTTTACTTTGATTTTCTGTGCAGAGATAGACGTAAAATAAGACTTGGGAATATAGATTCCCACAGTTTATGTAATTTACTGGCGCACAATTATCTACTCCCCATTTTCTGAAGTTGCATCTAGCCCTGATTGACTCCCTTGGCCTTTTTCGTATGTTTTTCCATGGCCTTCCATGGCAAGGCCTTTACAATATTTTTAACGAGTAGATATATTCTATTGGATGCGGTGGTGATGTGGATCCCAACTACTAACGTCACATGTCACGTGCGATGCCTTCTTTTGAAAGTTTTTACCTGTACACTCAGAAAAAAACGAGCTAAAATCAAGAATATCAGTGTCATTTCAAGCTCGTTCGTTGACGAAAGTATGGTAATCACAGAAAATCGTATTCCAAGTCCAAAAATCTTATTTTGATCTCGTTTTTTCAAGACCAAAAAAATTTTATTTTTAGATTTTTAGTAAGCATAAAAATCTTACTTCAATCCTGTTTCGGGCTTGATTTCAGAATGTTCGTTCTTATTTTATGAATAAAAAGGCTACGTTTTGAACAATTGTCAACTTAAATTAAGTTCGAAAATTCTTAAAACAAGACCAAAAAATCTTCTTTTCAGATTTTTAGTAAGCTTAAAAATATTACAATTGTGGACATAAGTATTTTGACAAAACTAAAGTTAAGCCTACGCATAATTTGAACTTACTTCATGTAAATTTTGGCATCAATGGAAAGGTCATTTAAATTCCGAAAACTTTCCTTAATCCATTAAGTAGGTACCCATTGAAAATTTAGAACTTTTGTAAAATTCTAGGTACTTTTTTAACTTTTTTCCTCGTTCTCAAAAAAAAATATGTTTTGATGCAAAAAGTTTCTTCAAACAATTCTAAAGTGACTGCGAAAAATTGTTTTCAAAAATCTCTTCGCTAATATTTTTTATGATGTTTTGAATTTGAATTTTTCTCAGAAAAATTTTGTATGAAAAAGAGGAAAAAGTTGCTAAAATAGTCATTTTTAGCAATTTTCAAAAAATTCATAAAAAAATATTAGCGAAGAGATTTTTGAAATGATTTTTTCAAAATTTTCTTCGTGTTTTGACTGAATGTGTGACTCACCTTGACAATGTGAAGTAGGTAGATGAGATATTGGCTGATAGCCTTGGGCTGAATGATCCACTTGGAATGAGCCTCGGGTCAATCCTTTAAATATACTGAGATTATTCTCTTCGAGAGACTGAGGATTGTGACTCAGGCAGTCCTAAAAATCATGACTACAAAGATCTCCGATAAATCATACTATCTGTGGCTGATCGTATATAATAAACTTGAAATCAAGTCGAAGACAACCAAGGCGCTCTCTGTTTTCAGGCTTTGCTTTTGGCAAGACGTGGGACCCATCGCCGAAAAATTATCTCTTGGTCTATATGGCCATGATAATGATAAGACATTTTCTAGCATATCCGCCGGCTGTTTGGTATTATCTGCACTAAATTCGAAAGAAAGGCCCGGGAGCTTTTCTACATACGTCTGGCTCTGTCTATAGTCTAGGCGCTCTACTTGATTTACTTCCTTTTATCGATTTTTACTATCAGAGGAATTTAAGACCTTGTAGGTGGGGTGGTTTCCGGTACAGTTTCGATGACCTGCGATCTTAGGCCTGAAACACACATGCGATTTCAATCGCCCGACAATTTAGTCGCAAAAACACATTTCTATAAGAATGCGCGCACATAAAATCCAAAATTATGTGCGCGCATTCACGTTGAAATGTGTGTGTTTCAATTTTTGCGACTAAGCAGTCGCGCGATTAGAATCGCATGTGTGTTTCGGGCCTTAGTCTGATACAATGACACCGAAATTTCGGCTGCTATATGGAAACTTAGAGTCGACTTTCCTTGCGTTCAGAATTGGCTTCAGGCAGACTCTGAGAATGGATTGGGATTCATTCGATCTCGAATCTTCAGGGCTTCAAGACTAGTCAAGGGTCGACTACTATGGAGTCTTTGTGTAAAACTGACAACACTCGACTTTACCACTCGTTCCCTTAAGTACGCCTTCGTTTTTCAAGCGGAGATCTGCCTAGTCTATCTTATGACAAAACGTTTTTAGACGCTATAAACATACCAATAGGATAACCGATTTGGTATATAGGACATACGGTCCAATCCTCGGGCATGTTTTCTTCCTCCCAGTTTTGGTTGATAATTTAGTCCATAAAATAAATAAATAGTTGACGCAACAGGTCCGTATAGGCCTAGCTTCTCACAACCATTCGTTTGTGTGAGTTTCTATTTTTGGGACGAATGGAAGGGACCTACAATTTTATTCCGAGTCCGAACGGCTTAATTGCTAAGCTTTTTTAGGACAGTCATACTCTCGGATGTTTGTCAGACGTTCGCGGGAGGTGGCTCAGTAGAAAAACCCTTAAGATGTAATTTGTGTTTTTCCGGGGATCGAGTATGGGACCCCTCGCACAGTAGTCCAGCACGCACTAACAACTGAGTCACTGCGCCCATGCAGCATATCAAAATATCACCTCTGTATTTTTGGGGAGCTTTACTGGAAAACAATCAAAGCTGGAAGTCTTGCTTTTTTCTAAGATTTTTCATTGCTAAAGCCACAGTCTTTATATTGATCGATGGGGCTGATTGTTTGGCGGCTTTCTACTTACCTACATATATCACTCTCTGTGTATGATGTCCTCTTAGAAACTCTGCAAATGCTGTTTAAACCTATACTATTCCCTGTGCTTGGACGACAAAGTTTCCTTCGATGTTTCGAAGAGCCTGCACTCCGGTCATAAAGGCAGTATAAAAAGTTGCTTGCCTTTCCTATAAAAACCGCCGGATCTTATTTCGGTCGCGGGAATCTTCAATCTTCTTGAGCTGAAGGGCTGCTTAGTAACTTTTTTCCTATGCGGGATCTTCTTCTATTCATTGTTGTTCATTTTCATACTCTTGCGTCTTGTCACGATGTCTTTACTTTGCGCTGCAGCAGTCCATTTATATAACCGGGGTGGCTGATAGCCACCGTGCTTTCAACTACAGTTTAAACGATGTCCTTAGGCTCACTCTCACTCGAGCCCATCTTTATAGATCCCATCCATTTTATGGATGATTTTGCATAAATGATTTTGCATAAATTTGGTTAGCGAGCTTACAAGACGCAACTTTATGAGCGGCTTTGCGCTTGATTCTCACTTTCAACGCAAGATTTTGGTTAGCAATGAGGCTCATTTTTGGTTGAACGGGTACATAAAATGCAGCATTTGCCGGATTTGGTGTTAAAAAAAATCAAAAGAAGCCTAGATATGTTGAGATGTTGCATACTAAAAGTCACTTGGGTGTGTTTTATTGGGCAAATGCAAAGGGATAGTGCTTCAGAGCCTTGATTACTGATGCCAACCAACATAGAGGTCATCAATGTGGAAGAGATTTGGCTTCAACATGATACAATTTAAATGACTGCCAATAAAGTTTCATCATAAACTTTACCGTGTGTCCAGAGGTCCACATAATTATTCTATTGTCCTTTCTTACATGTAAAATCCCACCCCTAATAGTTCCTTATTATAATGACGACCCTTATCGAACGTAAGTAATTATATTTCATCGCTTATGAGACTCTCTATATGCTTCTGTTTCAATTTGCTTGTTGAACACCTGAATACAGGTCTTCCTTGGTTACTTTTGTATCCTGACATCTATCTTTCAACTATACATAGGTACATCCCCATACCGCATTGTTGTTCGATTTTGGTAATGCCTATTAGTCGTAAGAGTTAGTAGCTATGTCCACGCAACAAACAAAAAAACATAACCAAGGTGATTCCTACAAAAAAAACTAACCTCCTTTTACCCCATAAGCATATATTACCGAAGTAGAAGCGTATTTTTTTTTATTCTTACATTATTACTTCAACCCCTATGCCAAAGTGGATGATGATGATGACTATGATGACTGACCATCTGTCGCATAGAATTCTGAATATGGCTACATATTGCGTTTAAGTTTCTCATATACATACACTTTGCATGGCCAGGACAATAAATAGTAGAGGGGTAAGTTCAGATAAAAAATAAAGCGGATGGCATATTTGGAACACGTGCAATATCTGCATATCATGCTTGCAGCTATATAATCATTCTCTGGACAGGGTGAAAATTCGTCATCGTCCTATTTTGAATCTATGAATCTATATTTATGTGTAGAAAGAAAATTCCTGTAGAAACGCACCCCATCCCATAATATTGACTGGCCATTGAACTTGGCTGCACCAACTGACATCTTTTTAATTGTTATAAATTCATCCCCTGGTAGATTGTCATCATTCAATCTACTACACGGTATAGACCGCACCAATTGCTTATAGAATGTCCATTGAAGTGATACCAGGCTCGATAAGATGTGGGTTGCGTATAAGTGCAAATCATTTCCATTTCATGTCACAGCCATTGTTGCACGCACTATTATTTTTTTGTATAATTCTTTGTTTAGCTATTATGTTGGCTTTGAGGAGCTCTACAAGTTGTCATTGATTACCAACCATGTGGAAATGAATAAAAAAGTGAATTTTGTTGACATTGGTAATGAAAACCAGAAAATTAATGATTTTATTCGAAAAATCATTCACCCTGGATCGGTTGAGTAGGCATACTGGACATAGATAACAAATATGAGGTCAAACTGGCTTAAGGGTCGTTCAAGGGGGGATGTTTTTTGTATGTACTCTCATAAGGGTGTGGGGGCAGTAGCGCAGTGGTTAGTGTGCTGGACTATTGTGCGTGAGATCCCAGGTTCGATCCCCGGAAAACACACAAATTACATCTTAAGGTTTTTTTCTACTACCTCTCGCGAACGTCTGACAAACATCCGAGAGTATGACTGTCCTGAAAAAGCTTCGAAATTAAGCCGTTCGGACTCGGCATAAAATTGTAGGTCCTTTCCATTCGTCCCAAAAATAGAAACTCACATAAACAAATGGTTGCGCGAAGCTAGGGCTAGGGTGTAGCGCCTGTTACGCCACCTATTTATTTATTTTTTTTTTTCATAAGCAGGCAAAGATTGTTGTTTGGTCCGTTGGTGATTTATATACGCATCAATTTCGAGCTAGTAGGTTAGAACTTATGGTGAAAGCTTTTATTGTATATAGATGGCGCAAAAGTCTTCGGAAAATGCTATAATTTTTGCAAATGGTGGCAAATGTTGATTCTATTTTGACATTTGTAAAGTAGATAAACAGAATAAAAAATAAAATAAATAAATAGGCGGCGCGACAGGCGGTAGACACCCAAGGCCTAGCTTCTCGCAACCATTCGTTTTGTGTGAGTTTCTATTTTTGGAACGAATGGAAGGGACCTACAATTTTATGCCGAGTCCGAACGGCTGAATTGAGAGCTTTTTCAGGACAGTCATACTCTCGGATGTTTGTCAGACGTTCGCGAGAGGTGGCGCAGTAGAAAAAACCTTAAGATGTAATTTGTGTTTTTCCGGGGATCGAACCTGGGATCCCTCGCACAGTAGTCCAGCACACTAACCACTGCGCTACTGCGCCCACAGATAAACAGAATACAAATACAAAATACACGTCAACAAGACATATATACAACTTTTCATCGAAAATCATCATGAGCGACGAGTCCAATTTCTATCTCTGTGGTTATTAGGCGCGTTTTTTTGCAGTAATCCTATATGGGCTTAGTAAATTTTCCATACAAATACGCAACCCCATATAGGATTCGTTAGCCCGGATAATCATCGGGGCTTATGCCTGAAGCCCAGATAAAAACTGTTCTAAAACCATTCTACGATTGCTTTAAATGTTATTGAAAGTGCTATACTCTGTCCAACAAAAATTGTCAGTACAGGCCTTATGGGGGAGCTTTTTTTCTACCAATGGTGCCTGTAGGTACTCTCACGGCACTCAAACACAAGAATTGCCACTGAAATAAAAACCAAACCACTGACTTACAAAGGAATTATAGTCATAATTTTCCCAAAATTCGCATACAGACCACCACAACCAGTCTGCCACACAACCGCGGGCAGGGCAGAATGAGCATGATCGTTTTGTGTTCGCTAGTTCGCTTGCTATTATCATCCACGAAAATAAGCAGTGTGTGTGAGGAAAGCACATCAGAAGAGTGTTACCATGCATAAATGAAAACATATCATTAAGGGTGTTTCTATGGATTTTGTCAAAGAACTTTCGGTTTTGGTGCTTTTGAGAACGAATTATTATGTGGGGTGTTGCCATTCGGTTTTAGTTTGTTTGTACGCATCTTACTGTTTACGCGCGAATTTGAATGCCCTTAGGCTCTTTACATCCAAAAAAAAAAACGAAACAAATGATGGCGAAATAATTGAAATCGAAATAAACAAAAACCGAAATAATCGAAAAACTAAACAATAAAAGGCGAAATGAGCTTAAAACGAACTAAGTAAAAAACTGAATTATTTTTTTTCGAAACAAATATAAACCAAATAATTGAAAAACATATTAATAAAAATGCTGAAGCAACAAAATGCGAAACGACTAAAACGAAACAATTAAAAAACGAGATAAAAATGACGAAACAAACCATACCCATTCGTGAGGTGTTTAAATGCATTCATTTCATTAACGCAAAAAGTGATCATAAGTGGGTTGTAGTGATATTGCGATAAATTAATAGGGCAATCGGATTCATGCAAAAGCATGTTTTTTTTGGGATATCGTATTAAATATTTTAATATACAAAACTAAGTAGGTACATATTTTCAGCCCTATTCGTTAGGGCATATTTCTGCGTATTTGGGTATAAATACATATTTCACTTTGTAGAGCATATTTTTCTATTTGCATATTTGTCTATTTTTTCATCAAATAGTTTTTTGGGTTTTGGGTCGTTGGGTTTTACCACATTCAGTCACTCGTCCCCAGTAAAGATAATGCCTTGAAAGGATTTTATGATCCTTTTTTACTACTGTTTCCGCGAAGATCTGCTCTACAGGGTAATTCTTTTTTTTAACAAATATGTAATCTAGGTATCATGTCTATATTCAAAAATGTATGTACAGCTTCACAAGTGCAGTCCTTTTACCATCTGTTTAGGTATATGACATTGCGTCGTGGTTATATAATTTTGTATTCTAATTGCCTGTTTGTATAAGGCGGAAACAATGGTTGTTATCTCAATCGCGCATAGTGCATCTAAGCAAATGGTTTACTTTATTGTGCATATGAATAAAGAGAAACATGGCTACAAAGTCTTCAAAGGATCTAAGTGTAGAAAAGAAACAACAAATTGTTGATGCAACTGAAAAATTCTATGGCCTTTTTAAAAGTAAATCGGAAGCCGTTGGAAATGCAGCTAATGTTTTTTTGTGTTTATTTTTTGCTGGAAAACAAACTAAAGCGGAAAATTAAAAAGATAAACGGAATTTATTTTGTTCAGCAATATTTTTATTTAATATTGGAAGCTGGTAACCCTAATAGTTTTGCTCTCTGAGTTATGGCGAATTATCATACAAACTATGGCAACCCTGTAAGAGCTTTAAAGAGGGACCGATTTATGTAAGTTATTGCAACCAGACTGAGAGACAAACACCCTATCTTCCATGTACTGACAATTTTTGTTGGACAGAGTATAGATATCGATTGTGTCATAAATGACACTAATTTGACAACCAAAATTAATAGGGGCACCTTTGAACGTTAGGCACATTTGAACATTGTTAAGCCTGAACTACATCGAAACAAAAGTGAAAAAAAGTACAAAAAAGTAAACAAAATCATTTTGTCCTACTTCATCATATAGTAAACTCTGTATATTTTCTCTCAATTTAAAACAATTTAAAATTTTGTGTGTGGCTGAAAGCTTGAACATGTTCCAGCTTTCAATTTTCACAAAGTTCTTATAACCAATACAATCAACAAAATCGTTACGGACTTCCCGCCAGATCACGTTCAAATCACATAATTCCTATGAGTTTCACAACCAAAAGCTCTTAGATTTATTAGTTCAGATTTTACTCATAGATGTTTTATCAATAGTCATGTGTTTTCGATGAAATAAACAATAAAAAGCTCAGAGCTTTAGTAGTTCAGATTTTACTCATAGATGTCACGTAAATATGCGTGTGTTTTCTATGAGTTTCGATATTTTCACTTTTTTGTACTATTTCCACTTTTGTTTGGATGTAGTTCATACTTTATAATAAGACAACATTTAAAAAAATGTTTAAAAGTAGGTAGCTACATATTAACCAAAATTTAAACTTGATAATACCGTCTTCTTTAGTCGTCAACGACTTTCGGATATCCTTTCAGTCGTGTCGCGTCGAAGCAGCCGGTGAAGCGGTTTTAATTTGTTTTCTATTTGTAAAGGATCATTTTACATGCAAGGGAACGAACGAATTGATGAAATTTGAACAAACCACTTTTGAAAATTTATAAACAGAAAATTGCACATTTTATTATTCCAAGAGGAGGATAATTATTAATTATCCCATCAAAATGTATGAAGAATTTCAAACTTTTTGTCGCCAACGAAAAGACCTTTGGCGCGAATTGTCAGTGTTTATTCGTAATCCACATATATTAATTCGCGTTCCACAAACTAGCGAATAAAAGATTCGTTCGAGCTTAACCTCAAACTAGACATTCCGGTCCGGGTAGAAACTGGTGGCTCTAATTCGCGAACTGTTTGAACCTAGAAAGGTGTTCATGTGAAGGGGCTGTCAAAACTTGCGAATATTCATTCGTTCGTAGGTAGTTTGTCGCTCACATGTGAATGGTCCTTAAGAGTGTAAACATTTTATGATGGTGAGATTTTCTTTTTGTTTAAAATATACCTATCTTTAAGGCACAACTTCATTTTAAACCGTATAAACGTACGTTTTTTGACAAATATGAAAAATGAAATTTTTTAAGCACATTTTTGTGTCGCTTGTCCTATTGGGACAGGTTTGAAGAAAACAGCATGGCCCGTTTGAACAAGTGGTCTGTAAACTGTAAGTATCATTGAAATAAAAGCTAAGCTACCATCAGTAATTAACGCTCCGGATCCCAGGTTCGATCCCCGGAAAAACACAAGTTACATCTTAAGGTTTTTTGTACTGCGCCACCTCTCGCGAATGTCTGACAAACATCCGAGAGTATGTCTGTCCTGAAAAAGCTTCTCAATTCAGCCGTTCGGACTCGGCATAAAATTGTAGGTCCCTTCCATTCGTCCCAAAAACAGAAACTCACACAAAACGAATGGTTGCGAGAAGAGCTAGGCCTTGGGTGTCTATCGCCTGTCGCGCCGCCTATTTATTTATTTTTTAACGTAAGGAGACAACTCCTAATTGCACTGCCACTAATTCGACCCGCTATAACTTGAATCATCCTGAATCATCCGATAAAAGTGCAAGCACATCCATTACGTCCTGCAAATCGCTCTTACGGCTGGAACTTGCTGTTGCTGCAGAGCTTGCCAACAATAAATAAAGCATCTGAAACTAAATGTATTACTTGTTCTCGTCATTTATAATTTTATAAACTAATTGACTGTTTGCAAATTTTTTTGGTGAAAACAAAAATAAAACAGATAAAAAGTCAAATGTCAACTAGCATAAAAGGATTGCAAAAAAAAAAACACGCCTGTTATGTGAATAAGCAAAATTATCACGGAGGCGGCATCGGCCCTTTTTTTCGAAAACGCCGTGGGTCAAACGACTACTGTGGATGGAGATAGCGCTACAGAGCTATGCTCAACAACTTTCTCCTATCTCAATTGAATAAAATGCGGACTGGAGAACATGTGGTTCCAAGAAGATGGAGCAACAGCGCATACTGCACGAGCCACATCCGAAATTCTGAGGGTTGCATTTCCGGTTTGCTTAATTTCTCGTTTTGGCGATTTGCACTGGCCGCCGGCCGTTATTTAAAACAGTATATCTTGCCATTTATGGTAGCTTAAGCCTTTACCTACATAATGCCATGTCATGTTAGTTGGCCCGTTCCACAAAATAACTCAATCATTAGATACCATTATCCAACTTACTCGTATCTTAAGTAATTTATCTGGTATCTCATGTGTCGGCCTTTGTTTCTGTATCTTTGCTCGGATTTAACCACTTGAGTGAACTTTTACCCTCATCCGTTCATGCAATAACAATTTATGGAAAAAGAAGGTCCGTTGGTAATTAAATTACGTCCGAGGAGTACCTACAGTGATTTTCCAATTACGTGCTTTGTCATTTTCCACCGTCAATTCGTTAAAATCATCTAGACCCGCCTTAATTGAGTCAAATTCGTAAAGTAATTAATTTTGTTATAATTTTGGATTTTTTTTTCTTTCTTTTCTTTTCCTCATTTATTTTATACTTGCCATCTTATCTTCAGAAGGCGTATACCACTCGGGAATAAGAGAAGCAGTAGCTCTTCGGTTAGACAGTCCCATCGGCGCGAGGGTTTCTTGTTTGACTTTATAAATGATTTTACTGATGGAAGATAATTAAGTGTCAACTTTGAAATGGGGTTTTGATTCATCACGAACGCGAAAAAATGTGGTTCCACAAATTCATTATAGCGACGCGACGCACTTGTGGCACAAGCCACTGTAACGAAATTATTTGTGACGAGTTGTTGTAACTACGCCAAGTGCGCTCTGTTTAAAATAGCTCAGACCGAAGGGGAGTTTTGAGTCATGGATACATTGATCGATTTGTAACAAGATCACATCACAAATCCTCACGTTGATTAGGATTAATCGGGTGTTCTAAAAATATATGTAATCGGAATGTGATATACACAAATGTTAGACACCCCATATATGAAAGCGTTATAGATACACAAACTACCCGTCGACCCTTGGTGGAATAAAACGACATCTTCGCAATAAGGACATCCGTTCTCAAGGTGTTCACTTTCACGCAGCATCCTATAAAAAGTAACTAATGACGCGCAAAACCCGTCCGTAATTAGCAAAAAAGCGCATCAATCAACATGGTGTGCACACATCTAATTTTAATTAAATGCCAAGATGTAGTTACATTTTAATGGACCGTACGGTCATTCCGCCGGATACCGAGTCTGCGATTTTGTCCCAAAGACCGCTATATCATTTGCATATGAAATAGATTTACATTTTTCTATTCATTTTCACTCTAATTATGAGCGGAATAAATCTTTGTGCAATGTCCCATTAGGGGTGTTTCGGACATACGTGGTACATGAGATAATGGAATTCGTTTTCTTAACCCTTTTTCCTTTCGTAAAGACATTCGTCGCCTCAAATGGGGTGTTAACAGAATCCTGGACAATCATGTACCACAATTCGATTTAAAGGGTTGTGATGTATAGTTAGTGATGCAGGCTATTTTCGAAAATGAATTTTAAATGTCCTTTCTGTTGAGGTAATATGAGATAACAGAAAAAAAAAAATAAAAAAAACAAAGCGAATATAAGGAACGTTTTGTAAATGGACCTGAATAAATCTACACACGGCATAATCGTTAGTGTCAGTTGATGCATGTCCGAGGTGTTGTTACTTATTTTTAACGCGGGTAAATCTACGCGCATTCTAAATAAAGGATGTGCCATAATTCAGATAAAATGTAATTTTGATAGAAAATACAGATTTTTAATTAGAAAGATAAAATTTTTTGTTGATTCATAGAGGGTTATGTTGATTCATTAGGGTTATGTATGAAATTGATAGCACATCGGATAAATGGCCGCCACGGCTTTGCTGGCAAGTACGTAGCCTTTTATTGAAATTTTTTTTATTGCCACAGCATAAATGTGGCTGAATTTCATAAATACACCTCCCAAATTCCTCTTTCAAGGCGTTGGTGGTCGTGGCTTCTATGCATAGACCTTTTACTTCAAAAAAACCCAAAAGAAAATAGTCCAATGTCGTTAAATCGAAAAATCTGGATCGCAATCTGATCCCAAAAATGGCCAACTACAAGATTTAGATATGACTGATGCTCCTTTTTTACAAACCCCGAACTGTCAGCTGTCACATTGTTATCTTTTTTTCGATTGGCAACACTGTATACTATAATTAAAGGGCGCAAAATTAAAATTTTGCGTGAATTATAGCACACCCTTTATAGATTTATAGCTCGTCGTTAAATCCTCTTCTAAAAAACACGTCATTGAGAACGGGCCTGAATATTACTAAAAACTGTTCTCTCGAAATACCCAAGGATATCTTTATCTGCATTTCAAAAATGTTCTTGCTTTAGAGCCGTAAAGTAGGACTGGGATTTGTAGGGACTTACACTAAATCTTCATAGTTGTTCGTATTGGACTTACTATACAAATTGCCAGCAATTTGCAAGACATTCAAAAACCAACATCTGGCAAGTATCAATCTAAGTCTATGAAAGATCTTAGTTATATGTTTACGGCACAACACAAATTGCACTGAAAAAAATATTGGTTGTCATATTGACAATCGGTGGTTGTTAACTGGAAATTGTCAAATTGACGAACAAAATTGTCGATATGATGAACATTTATTGAAAATATCAAATGCATTTAACAACCGGATAGTCAATATGAAGAACGGGCGGTTGTCAATTCTTAGTACCAAAAATTATGAAAAAAGTTGTAAGATTAACAATCGCAGTTGTCAATATGACGTACGCACTTTCATAGTAATCACATTGAAGAATGCGTTTGTTGAATTGAAAATCGGGGTTGTCAATATGACTACCACATAAGTGCAGTATTTAAAAATTTTTATATTGATGAACTTTGTTGTAATATGGACAATCGCAGTTGTCAATATGAATACTCAAGAAAACACGTTTAGGTTTATAGTTCACAGTCACTTTTGACTGTGAAACACATGATAGTCTCGGTAAACGTGTGGTGGTGGTTTGTCTACTGATGAGCCCGATGTGTTGGGTCATCGGGGCGAAACGCATTCTGGAGTGTGTATAGTATATGTGTATTATCAATATAATATGTTGACACTCCACTGTAAGTATAAATTCCTTAATCTAGCTAGCGGGTGTTTTAAATCATGACGTTTTTATTTTGAAAATCGAATTCTTTAATTCAATTAGGTACTTCGTTCATTAGATTTGAAATTGCGATTTTCATTATGAAAATCGAGTTCTTCAGTTTAACAACTATGATTTTCATTATGAAAATCAATTCTTAAAATTTAACGACTGCGTTCATCAAATCAACAACGGCGATTGTCAATATGAAAATCGAGTTCTTCAATTTAACTTCTGCGATGTTCAGATTGACTACTGCGATTTTCATTATGAATATCGAGTTCTTCACTTTAACAATTGCCATTTTCATTATGAAAATCAATTCCTCCAATTTGACTACTGCGTTCATCAAATCAACAACGGCGATTGTCAATATGAACATTTAATTGATTCAATTTTAATTGACAACCCAAGTTCATCATATTGACAACTACGGTTGTTGGCTCAAAAATAACAACTTTTTCTTCAATATGACGAACTTAGTTGTTAATATGACGTACCTTTTTGGTTCAGTGTGGAAGATCTACTTTCCGATGTCCTACCTGATTTTACTTATTAGACGTTTGTCAGACCTTTGGATGTACAAAATCTGGGGCCAGAAACCACATGGCCTATCAGCAATCAGCCCCCATCGAATTAATTGGACCCTGCTAAGGAATTTTGTCAGGGTCGTCATCCTTTTGGTAACTTACCTTCGACCACAAATTGGGATGGAAATGAAAAAAAAAAACTGAAAAAGATTTTTGGTTGGATACCTACATATTTAAAATATTGCGATATGAGACCCACGGCTGCCCAAAGTACTGCAATACAATAGCAGTATTATACTGCAATTTTTTCCCAAAAGCTCAACTCAAAGCAAAAAATTGAACTAATGAATTAAAAAATGTAATAATTTTAATTTATAAAAATTCTGTCTCTGCTCTAATTTCAGTGAAATGCATTTGTGAACTGAACGCGCCCACTTTTCAGTTATCATTCGATTCTTAGCTATGGCACTGTGCTGTCAGTGACCGACACGTTGTTAGTTGTTTATTTATTTGTGTCTGTTGGTTTCTATATTTATGTTTAAAACATTAAGGATAATTGCTGAGAATATTACAAAGGACTCTGCAAACAAATTTTGTCTCGCATCAACTTCAATGGTAAAGTTTTACTTGCGTTACAAGGCTTTGATCCAAAGCAATTAGCTTCAAGTCTTATCCCAATAAATAAAATAAAAACTCTTTCATTCTTAAAGAGTACCTACTGCCCGGTACTGCGCAAAGGAATGGAATTAGACTCTCAAAATAAAATCTGAAACGGCAGCTCTGAGACCTAGAAGGATCTTTTGTAGGGTCTCTTTCCGCTGGTTAAATTCGTCAGATGGAACTGGATGAACATTTTCCATATGATGATAGCTTCTGTCAACGACATTTAAAAGAAATCCGCGATGCTGCGAAAAACCAATTTTGTTTCATATTTCAAAAGCTGGTTTAATGTTAGCCATAGGTTTCTTTAGCTCCCTCTCCATACACATTTTGTCAGTCACTCTGAGCTATTGTACATGTACTTTCAAACAATAAATAGACTACAACTACATACCACAGTCAAATAAACCTAATCTGCTAAAGCTCTTAATCCCGCACATCTCAAACACCATACACATCTTAAGTGTTAGCCATTAAGAAATCACAGAACACCATTCGACATCACTCGCTCAACATCTGCTGTACGCGCGTCGTTCCTCTAATAAGAACAAAAAAAAAAATTAAAATATGTTTCTTAATCATATTGACATTGAAAAGTTATCGTGCACGTCTCAAGTGCCACTGACAAATACCCTCACTTACTTGACATTGGACAATATTGATCGTGAAGCTTAGCGCGCGCATCCATTACAAATATCATACGGTCGCCTTGACATTATCGCATCCCCAGAGCATTTCCAATTCAAATAAACCATACTGTCGACATACTCGTACCTTACACAAAGACAAAGAGCGGTGTACCGCGCCTGTCACTCTTGTCACCGCTGCTTCAAAGGACAGTACGTTTTCAGCGAATCTCTTACAGCACATCTGCCACCTGATTGAAACTACACCATATCGTCAAGATATGGGGGATGCCATATAGAAATCCCCTCCATTTATGGATTTAATTAGCATCAAAATAGATTCCTTACTCAAAGGAAACCTATCCGATTCGTAGAAATCCTATTAGATACGAGTATAAACAAAAACATGCAACCCAAACAAATTGTTATATCCAAGAGCATTTTACACACATACCACACGAGTACGTGCGACTTCATAGTCCATACTCCACCGCAATTGACATGACAGTTTGGTAACATCTAATGCAACTTCGTTGGAATTTTCGTGTCACGGGTCCCCTCCCCACTCTCATATTTTCAGTTCGCCAAATGCATTTCAAATTTTTCCGAAAAAGAAAAGAAGAGGGGCTCCCCCAACTTTTAGTGTATTTCCAGTGAAATTGATGCGTTCGCCTTTCACGTGCACAGTATTCCCGTACACACATCTCAGTGGGGGACCTTTTGGCATTCGCCTATATAGCTTTGGTTCCCGACTCTTCTTGTACATTTATGGAACCCCAATGACTTTTCGGTTGCGGTGTTGTTATTTTTATCACAAGTGATAAATTACACTGTGAGTTATGACAACAGAAAAAATGTGTGCACTCCTGATGATTGTAATAGGCAAGAACAACAACTTGTCGCTTGTCCTTTTTTTTTTTCCTAATTTCCACCGGAAAAGTCCTAGCGGTAATAAAACATCGCGCAATGACATTCAAATTGAGTTTTTAATTTTGCTGACTGACACCCCCTTCGCCTTGTTTCTGATTAAGAAACAATAAAACTCTTAACTCACCCCCGCAGGCGATTTCCAAAAAGGATCAAAGGGAGAGGAAACACCTTTTTGTTGGGCCAATTAATTTATAGCGTTTCTTGTGTTCCTGTGAAAATTATTTTCAAATTTTCTCTTCCGAAATTATCGTTATAATCAATCTTCAACTTAATGGTTGTGCTGGCGTATAGGATATATTTTATGAGTTTGACGCGCACCCTATAGGGGGTTTTTTTTTCGTTTGTAGGAGCACCAAGAATTGGTAATAAATTAGTTAACCTTGTTGCACCTATAGATTCCTATAATATAGTATGTGGTTCTCCCCTCACGAGTTGTGCGGTGTTTTTAGGGAAACAAATGATAAAAAAAGACAATAAATGTCTAATAAAACTAATTAGGTGAACTGTATCAACTAATTTGTATGTATGCACACATTAATCTACTGGTAAACCATTATAAGGAAGTGGAAAACCATTTTAAGAGATTTCACTGACACAAACGTGTAAATTTAGTTGTCATTTGTGTGCACTTTGCACCTTATCGCTTAATCATGTGCGCTAAGTCGCTAGGAGAAGGTGAATGCGGGTATGAATTTTCTTGCGGACAGCTGCGAAGATTACGAATTAGATTAGTGAAAGAGTATCTTTTTTGTCGGATTTAAATACCATAAATAATTATGGTAAATTGTTATTCATTTATATTTTTATGGGACTCAAAATTGGACTTCCTGAAAGCCATATGCACGCATTTAGTTTCCAAATGTAAAATGACATTTATCAACTCTGATTCTGACGTGTTTACCAGTCGAAGATACATTGAGAGATGGTTCGATTAGATTTCGATTTTTAAGATTAGATAAGATTAACTCCATAAATTTCTATATAAATTAAATCCAATCTAGAAATAAATGTATATAAAATAAAAATGTTCATCGCATCACTTCAGAACGATTGGACCGATTTGGATAATTTTTTTTGAGTCCGAATAAGCCTTTTAGGGAAAGAAAAGTCGAAAAAGTTGTCCGAAAAATTGGAAAATTCGGCAAAACTGAAAGTGCTTTTACCATGAGGATTTTTGTATGACCTCGCGATCATAAGGATGAATGCCAATAGATGGCGCTACGTGCGCAAAAGTTCAGGTTCGATCCTCCGGAAAAACACAAATTACAACCTTAGATTTGTTTCCACTGTGCCGCCTCTCGCAAACGACTAACAAAAAATTCATAAAAAAAATCTATAAGTCTTCCATAAGGTTTCGATTAATCATTAATGACCCTTGGAAGTTTTATACAAGTTTACTTACAATAGAAGCTTGTATAACAATATTTAATCCAAGCTTTATAGAAACTGTAACTCTCCTCTTTTTTCTAATGAAGCTATGAATTTAATTGCTCTTTAAAGCTTCATCTTATTTTTCTAAAATGCCTTAGATAATGAAGAGTTTGCTTCTGCTAGAAGCTTTACAGAAGCTCTAAAGGAGCCTTGACCTGTCGAATCTGAAACATTTGTGCATTGACGAAGTTGAAATGTTATAGTTGGGCCTCCTTACAAGGGGACTGATGTCAGAGGCTAATAATGGGGGGTTAGAGTGCTTTGGTCAACCTTTCTCCTTCCTCGAAGACTAACTGGCAGCTGGAGGAACTCCAAAGAAGAATGAAAACTGCATTGGTGTTCAGTTAGTCAATTAGGCTACAGTCCGCAATTTTCAAAAATTTTACAAAATATGGCCGTCATAGTGATTTAAAACCATCAACTGTGAAGAGAATAATTGAAAAATTCAGGGAGCATTTTAAATTTTATAAATTATGGATCTTAAACACTCTGGGTGTCCTGTCAGCCTGTCACAAGTCGTTCAACAGCAAACATTGAAGCATTTCGCGAGAGTATTGCTGACAGTCCAGGAACATCAATTCGGCACCGTAGTCATAGTCAATTATTGGGTATTTCGAGAAGCTCTAGCGAATTTTCACGAAAGACTTGAAACTTCATGTTTACAAAGTTCAATTGACTCAAGAACTGAAGACTACTACTGACCACACAGCGCGAAGAGAGTTCGTTGAATGGATTTTTGGAACAACAACAAGTGGATGCTAATTTTTCGAACAAAATCGCATCTTCAGTTTTGAAGCTCATTTTCATCTCGATGGCTTCGTTAATCGTCAAAATTGTCGCATTTTGGGGTTCAGAAAACCCACGAGAAATTGTTGAGAAACAAATGCATCCACAACACGTGACAATTTGGTGTGGATTTTGGGCTGCAGGCATTATCGGACCATTCTTCTTCGAAAATGCGGCTGGTCAGGCAATAACAATTAATGGCGTTCCTTATCGTGACATGATAACCCAGTTTTTAGTGCCTAAATTACAAGTTATGGATATGACCAACATGTTGTTTCAACAAGACGGTGCCACATGCTATACAGCCAGAGAAATAATCCAAGTACTGCATGGGTCATTTCCTAATCGTGTAATCGGCCGTTTTTGCGATCAGAATTGGCCATCCAGATTTTGCGATTTAACGCCATTGGATTTTTTCTTTGGGGTTTTTTTGAAGTAGGTCTATGCACCACGACCACCAACGCCTTGAAAGAGGAAATTGGGAGGTGTATTAATGAAATTCAGCCACATTTATGCGAAACTGTCATAGAAAACTTCAATAAATGAGTACGTATATTTGGCAACAATCCATACATAACCCCAATCTGTATACAGTATACTCTATGAATCAACAAAAAAATGTAAGCGTTCTAATTTAAAATCTGTATTTTCTATTAAAATTACATTTTGTGTGAATTATGGGACACCCTCTAGTTGCTTCACAATTTTTTTAGTTTTTTTTTTTTGTTTTAGGAAAGTTACAACCAGCCTGAAAAAGACCAGCTCGATATTCTACCAATACGACGAGGTGCTCTACTGACCCACTTCGGTATATGAGCGCCACCAATTTTTTTCAAATATCCTGTCATAGCACTTATCTATAGGAGTAGGAGATCAATGTAGGCCTATTAACCGAATATGTATAGAATCAGCTTATCTTATAGGCACCCCTCCCAACTCTCTTGTTCGCTGCCACTAACGACCTTAAAAAGGGGTTGGCTACCCAATCTCCACTGGGAACCTTCCTTTTACCAACGTTAGGGCTAGAGTAGGAGTTAATAGTGAGAGGCTAGGGAGCGAAAGCAACTCTATCTTCTCTCGGACCATGATCGGTGGTTATACAGTCTGTCACGAAATTGTTTTTACAAATTTCTTGACAAGCTCATTTTTGCGTATTTTTTATTACTTTCATAATGTAGTATTTTTTGTTACTGTTCGTTAGTAGATATATTAATAAAAAGAAAATTTATTAAAAAAATGAAGTAAAGCATCAAAGAATAAATGCTGGTGTTCCCCAAGGCTCCGTTTTGTCTCCGACTCTCTTTCTCATTTTTATAAATGATCTCCTGTCTGCAACTTCTAATCCAATCCATTCCTTCGCTGATGACAGCACACTTAGCTTCTCATATTCTTTCCAGGACTCACGTCCCTGCTCTTCGGCCGTAGAACTGGAACGGCAACGTATGTTAAGCTCATTAAATTCCGACCTTGACAGCATTTTAAAATGGGGTTCAGCCAATAGAGTGGAATTTAATGCTTTCGAAAACACAATGCTGTCTGCTGTCTCTAAAGCGAAACCCGGACCTACAGCCATTATCCATGAATGGCACTTGCATCACCGAAACCGAAAGACTTTCCATTCTCGTTATGTGCGTTCATGACAACCTACGTTAGAATGACCATGTACACGAAGTCGACAAGAATGCTGCGAAATGTCTAGGTTTTCTCAAAAGGTGCAAGAAATATTTTACCCCTTCTGATCTGGCTACAATATACAAGGCGTTCATTCGCCCAAAACTTGAGTACAACTCTCATATCTGGTCTGGTGCGCCCAAAACCATATTGCGCCTACTGGATAGGATCCAGAATCGTGCGTTAAAACTTATCGGAGACATAAATATCGCGAACTCTATTAATTCGCTTGAACATCGCAGAAATGTTGCGTGTCTCTCGCTGTTTTATCGCTTTTTTAACAAACAGTGCTCAAACGAAATCGCCAGCTGCATTCCACCCCTTCAGAAATTCAACCGCAATACTCGCCATGCTAGGAATGCTCATCAGTTTACCATTCAGCCTATCTTCGGTCGTACTATGAAATATAGAGATTCATTCATAAGCCGTACAACACGAATGTGGAATGCTTTACCAAACTCTGTTTTTCCTCCTTGTTACAATTTACAAACATTTAAAACCAATGTGCATCGGTATCTCCTATCATACCTATCCTCATTTCCTTAACGCCCGCGCTGTGTAGTTCACCCTATATTAAAAGCGCGTGTTCACCTTCTTTAGCGCGTGTTTATTATAAAAAAAAAAAAAAAAGCTCTTTTGTTTTATAACGAAACTGTCTAAATTACCAGTTGTTTTCCTTTGTAAAAACAATTCCTTGACAAACTGTATATTCGAAAATTTTATGGTCGACGATGTGTCGTTCCATCAAGATGGTGTGGTGTATTTTTTTTAAAGTAAAAGAAAAAGTGAATTTTTTTGCTAAAATTGTTTGTGTCTTGAGTGTGCTAGCCGCCAAGGTATCTTTTATTTAAATTTATTGCCGATGATATGATTCGATATGCGGGAGCTCCAGATTTGAATGCAGATTTGTTTCACTACAGGTTCGCAATGGGGGGGAACTTACCCATACTGTATTTTTCTCTTCTATTACCAATTGAAATCTGAACGTCAAAATCTCATTACCAATAATGACACTACCAAAACTCTTTCAATTCAAAGTTTTTAATAGCTATTCGGATCCAGTAAGCAATGTCTGTCATATCCACCACGTATGCATTCAACCGAAAAATTCAATTACAAATATGACATCTCGAAATAATTAATTCATTCCTCAGATATCAATTAATAAAATTTGTCACACTTAACAGTGTTGCATCCACTCATAGGTCATAGTCAAGAAATTAATATACAAATAAATTTTTTGCTTTATCTTCAGCGATGAGTACAAGCGTTCGTTTATCAATCTGCTGTCATTTAATGCCAGAGGGGTCAATCGTCAATCCGTTTCGAAAGATGAAAGGAGCTAGGAAACGAAAAACAAAAATCGGAAACCTTCTCAAACGCGCGGTTATACTTATTACCAAAACGTGACGTATTTGTTACGCCTCGTTCTTATATGATTTTTATTAATGATGACTGCCGTAATAATAATATTTTTCCCCCAAAAATTTAATGTTGATCTGCCCTGTTTACACTCACTACACATCGGTGGATCATAGATTTGTGGCTTCAGATAAATTAATTAGAATAGAACAATTTAGATACTTTTGTGTTTTTATTTTTTGTGTAGAATATCATGCGGGCGCGAAGTGTTTAATGATATGAAATGAATTTTCATGAATCCGTTAATGGTGTGTGAGGTAAGATTATTAACAGGGTTAAAAGTAACCCGTATACCGCATGTCCTCTGTGCAGCAATGTTTAAATTCTTTAAGTCGATTTTCAACGCGCATTTTAAAGGAAAATCCTTATTGACAGTTGCTACAACTTGCCAATACCCCTAGGGAGAGAAAGGCAAACGGAAATTGAGCAACAAGCCCAGAGTGTATATAGAAAATCAACGAAAATGGAAACAGATCATCAATCTCTGTCGAAGCAGGAGTATGCATTTAAATTAGACATTTACCAGCCGAAGACACGCCATTTCCCAATGGAACATTTCACGGTATAATATGATTTTTTTTTTTACATTTTTTAAAGGAAACACAATGAATGGAACACAGATACAGTCGTCTACAGTCTAGAGGGGCATCCATGCAAATTCTCACTTAATTCATATTCCATTAAAAATTCGTCCAATTTGATTGATAGTGTGGTAGGTAATGGGCGGGGGGAATATTGTTGGCCAGAAGTGCAACAGCAGCAGGATGATGTTGTTGATGTTCGTCCCTATAGGAGTGATTTATTCATATCGTTTGGTTTTGCGCTTTTTTCAAATTGATGGAATAATTGAGGATTCTAATACTGTTTTGAAATTGGAGGTTAATTGCCTGGATGACTGTTATAAGAGGGATCGAAATGAACTTGTTATAGCTATGTTATGTATCGATATGTAAATTGCATTTTGATCAAACCAATTCAAATAATGGAACAAATGGGTAGATGAGCTTCGAAGTGTCAAGTGGTTTTTTGAAAATGTCTCGCTTACAAAAGGTAAGTTCAACATTATGTTATGTTATGGAAGTTGAAGCAACATGCTGTACAGCTTTGATATTTTTCGAGAGCTGAAATCACACATCAAAATTGAGAATTCTGTATTTTAAACGACAATACTGGGGTTCGTAAAAAAAAGGCATGTTGGACATAGATTAGATTATAAGTCAAGAGAGCCCTCATGGGGTTCTGGCTCTGCAGCATTTTTTAAAGGAGCCTATTGTGCCTTTCTTGGTAAGGTTCTAGTTTCTAGAGCCACCTTTTTACTCCGGAGACAATCATGAAGACAAGGAGCTTCTCTGGGGATATGTCAACTTCATTAACTTCAAATCTGCTGGATTTGCTGAAGTAGATAACGATTTCCTCGCCAAGGAAATAATATTCTTTCTGAGACGAAAGAGTGCCGGACATTCCATGAACCATGAGTTAAGTATGTAAAGGATGTAAAGAGAGGATTCGACACTCTCAATACAGAGTCTCTGATGAGATGCCAATTAGGTGAAGATGTTTTTTTATACCCGGTACCACACTGTGGTACCGGGTAAAAAGTACCCATACCTCCCATACAAATATATAATTTTTTAATACTAAAATATTTTTTTATTTTACAATAATATAGTACCGGGTATTTGAGCTTCGGCATAGTCGAAGATAATTGTCTTACTGGTTTTTTTATGAGATCATGACCACTAATTATACCTGTAACGATTCTAAGATTATTTTTGTCCAGATTAATGAGAGATTTTCTGGGGGAGCATTTCGGGAAGATTTATTTGATCCAGTTCTGAAGAGGTGTTTTACGCCAGACTTCATTGGATTCAGTTTGAGACAAGCTCTTGATGAAGTTCCTGAAATGTTTTTTACTTACACGCACAGAAGGGTTCAGGTCCGATAAGTGATATAGTGATATTGTCAGTGCGTCAGCTGTTTCGTTGCCAGCAAAGCCCTTGTGGGGTTAATATTTGTTAGGATTTGCTATGTGTCTATTTTATGGCAAACTAGTCATACCCGCGGCTCCGCCAAATTCAACTACTTACATGAGCTGAGCATGTACAATGAGCAATCTGAATGCCCATCGCGCGAGTGATAATTCCATTTTTAGATCGCAAATTAAAACCACCCCAAAGCATAACTGCAATCGAGAAAACAATTTTGTTCGCACTTGGTCAAATAAGATCTATTTTCAATTTATTATATCTCACCTTCTGGATGGACCAGAAAGATGAATGTTAGCTCAAAATTCTCGGTGAAGTATTTCATAACAATTAAAAGCATTTCTTGAATTGACATAAATAGATTAATGAGTATAATGGCAAGTTAAGCGTATAGTAAGGTCGAAATAGAAAAGTTTGCAACCCGTTTATCCAGCCCTTATAGGACGAATTTTGAAAAACGATGAATAAGGCATGTAATATTTTTGACCTATCTATCAACGTACACACTTTCAAGTTCATATGGCTAACGGTTCGTGAGACCCCCCTTACTTACAGCCACCCCTTCACTCCTCAATAATTCTCACCCACATTACGGCCTAATGTGGCCACATATCTGTAAATCAGAAAAAAGATCATGAAATTCGGACGAATGGTTCTCGAGTTATGGAGAGACGAACAGAGGGACGTTGCATTTTATAAAGTAGTATGGAGACCCAAGAGCTTTGAGAGCTGCTTGGGTATACCTGAGAAGATAAAATATAGTTTTGCCATGTATATAAGAACGTAGATTTATTCTAGCACAATAGTTAATGACTTCAGCCGGGAAAATAGACGAATTTTTGCCAAGGTCGCTGTCGTGGAATAGTTTGCTTAAGGCGATTCTCCATAAATGCCAGATCCAGTCATTAAGTCCATCTTACCACCGTCTGTGTACCGGACTAGGTCAAGTCGATGGAGGGATGATGATATAGAGAATTTATTAAGTATTCCGGTAGCAATGTGTCTAGAAGCAATCTGATTGGGCTTTCAGGCTCCATAACATCTGTTAAAGGCAAACAGACCTCCATGGTAGGAATAGGGGGTCAATATTGTTCGAGTGGAACAGACGACGAATACTTAGTCTTTCCTTCATTTAAATGTATATTTGAATAGGTAATAGACCACCTATCATACAGTTGGAAGCCGTTGTAGCTTTTTGACTGAAGTGACTTCGTTTTGTCTTTGTCTACAAAGCTTACATAAAAATCTGCGACGAAGGCTCAAACTCAAGAGCTGGTACGGACGGACAGAAAGATACATTTTTATTTTCTATTTTCAAAAAAGCCACTAAAGCTGCTAGTACACGGTATGTAGCACGCCACATATATATGTGGCTCTGACGTAATTTTGACTTCAGCGTTGGAGCCAATGGCTACTTGCCGTGTACAAGGTCTCTTTGTGCACTCTCTCGTGACGTCAGAGCCACATATATATGTGGCGTGCTACATACCGTGTACTAGTACCTTAAAGGCACTTTGCTTAATCGGTTTTGTTGCTAAGGCTTAACTATCGACTTATTTTTCTACTCAGTCGAAGCAGAGTCCGATAGTCTTCCCCACATCCATAGTTGACGAAATTTCAAAGCCCTCAACATTTCTGAACACAATTTTACACAGCCGCACAATCACACTTCTGGATGAGCTATAAAAATTAATCTACCAAACTTTATCGCCATACTCATTTACAGACAGACAGACAGATTTGAAAATGCATATCGAATCGCCATTCAATGGATTTGAAGTGAAATTCTTGTCAAGTGACTGGCTTCTGGCAACCGACAGATAACATTTTAAAAACTCAATAAGGTGGAAATAATTTGCAATACGTTACGCACACCCCAAACAGTCAATTGACAAAAGGTGAACGGCTAAATGAGTCCTGGAACAACAATACTCCTCCTTGAGTTAACAAATTGATTCTGACATGTTTATTAGGTAATTTTAAAATGCATATCAAAAGTGAAGCATCATCGCATTCAATCGGCATCCTGAAATGACCAACAAACATGACCCCGAGTTGCACAATAAAAACGAATCGTAACGAATCCGAAATTTAAGGGACGCGATGCCCTTGCACTCTTATACTTAGCGGGGGTATCCTGTTTTTCGTTGTTCTTTCCTCTATACTCCCATTTATCGCAGAGACAGTATCAAATGATAAATTGCCATTACGGCTATAGAAATAACGCTCATTACTTCCGGGACAATATTAGTTTTTGTTTATTGTACACGTATAGCTATAGTTTCCTTTTTTTTTTAGGATTGGCCGCCGCCAGCATTTCATCCAAATCTATAGATATATGGAGTTTTGTGGGTATTTTTGTATAGACGAAAAATGCTTCTTAATTTGGATAAATATCCTTTTTTGTGTTGCCGTTAAGGGAAGATTTTATGAGTATGCGTGCTGAGGAGAAATTACTATCAGTGCCAGTGGAGGAGATTCGTATCCGCAGACCTTCTAATGAGCATACGATTGACCACTTGAGGTCGTTTCGAAACCAATTTAAATGGAGTAATTTAAAGTGAAACTAGATTAGTGAGATCATAAATTTTCTTTAATGGCTATGCGGTGCGGGGTGATATGGTGTGGGAAGCAAATGAGTATACCACATAGTGTATATTGTACACCTGGCAATGAGGACATTGTGTGATGGCTTTTGGTAGGTACATATACCGTTTGTGGTATGAGGTGGGAGAATATTTGAATTTCTAGTTCTGTTCTTTGAATTCATTTTGATTCCTTCCTCAAGGTTTACTACATATTTTTTGAGGCTGAATTGCTTTACTGAATTTGTATGACCATAGAAATAGAACGTTTTTTTTTATACCACACTGCTCCTGCTACTACGGTTAACGGTTCCGCTTGTTTTGAAATCTTATAAAGCAAACAGGGTAGAATCGTGAGGAAGGCAATTAATACGTCGCAAATGTTTTGCTCCGATTTCTGTCTGTCTGTCCGAGCCCACTAAGTCAATGTTATTCCTAAGCTCTATTTCAAGAACTAATTGACGTAGAAGGCTGAAATTTGCACACAAAATTGGGTATAACCTCTAGTTAAACTAATACGATATATAGCGATACATTGACTGGTTTTGGAGTAATTAGAAATTTGGTGAAAAAAATGTTTTCCTTCATGCAAAAAACTGTTTAATTTTGTACCTAGGTTTATCAAATCAAAGAACAACCGACACGCCGTTTTCAAAATACCAACACTGGCTTGTTTTTTTTTTAATTTTTTTCAAAAACTTGTCACATCAAACTGTGAAGCGTTATGCATTTTTATTTTTATTCTAGACAAAGTACGCAACACTGTAAATGCTTTGCTATATGAACTCATCGCTACACGCAGAAAAATTTCCGTTAACCGAGTGCAATTTTTGCTCGGTTAAAAAAAAATGGGTTAAAAATAACCAAGTCTCTGTTGAAAACAAATAAGTAGTTATTGTTAAAAACTACCGTGTTAAAAAGGTTAAATACATACTGTTAAAAATAACACACTAAATTGTTGTTATCAAATAAGTTGCTATGTTAATATTTACCAAACAGTCTCGTTTTCCTGTTCGGTTAAATTCAAACAAGCATATTGGTTAAAAACAACCTACTAAATTTGGGGTTTTAACAAACTGATTGGTTATTAATTACCATGCTACTCATGTAAAATTAACCAAGCGAATGCAATGTTAAAGTCTAACAAGCTCTCTGTTAAAAACAACCAATAAACGTTGTTTAATTATAACCAACGACTGTGTTGTTTTTAACCCTTTTACTCGGTAAAATTTAACCAAACGAATGTGTGTTAAAATCTAACAATCTCTCTGTTAAAAACAACCAATAAATGTTGATTGAATATAACCAACTACTGGCCTGTTTTTAACCCTTTTACTCGGTAAAATTTAACCAAACCAATGTGTGTTAAAATCTAACAATCTCATTGTTAAAAACAACCAATAAATGTTGCTTAATTATAACCAACGACTGTGTTGTTTTTAACCCTTTTACTCGGTAAAATTTAACCAAACGAATGTGTGTTAAAATCTAACAATCTCTTTGTTAAAAACAACCAATAAATGTTGATTGAATATAACCAACTACTGGCCTGTTTTTAACCCTTTTACTCGGTAAAATTTAACCAAACCAATGTGTGTTAAAATCTAACAATCTCATTGTTAAAAACAACCAATAAATGTTGCTTAATTATAACCAACGACTGTGTTGTTTTTAACCCTTTTACTCGGTAAAATTTAACCAAACGAATGTGTGTTAAAATCTAACAATCTCTCTGTTAAAAACAACCAATAAATGTTGATTGAATATAACCAACCACTGGCCTGTTTTTAACATTTTTACTCGATAGAATTTAACCAAACCAATGTGTGTTAAAATCTAACAATCTCTCTGTTAAAAACAACCAATAAATGTTGATTGAATATAACCAACTACTGGCCTGTTTTTAACCCTTTTACTCAGTAGAATTTAACCAAACCAATGTATGTTAAAATCTAACAATCTCTCTGTTAAAAACAACCTATAAATGTTGATTGAATATAACCAACCACTGGCCTTCTTTTAACCCTTTTACTCGGTAGAATTTAACCAAACCAATGTGTGTTAAAATCTAACAATCTCTCTGTTAAAAACAACCTATAAATGTTGATTGAATATAACCAACCACTGGCCTGTTTTTAACCCTTTTACTCGGTAGAATTTAACCAAACGAATGTGTGTTAAAATCTAACAATCTCTCTGTTAAAATCAACCTATAAATGTTGATTGAATATAACCAACCACTGGCCTTCTTTTAACCCTTTTACTCGGTAGAATTTAACCAAACCAATGTGTGTTAAAATCTAACAATCTCTCTGTTAAAAACAACCTATAAATGTTGATTGAATATAACCAACCACTGGCCTGTTTTTAACCCTTTTACTCGGTAGAATTTAACCAAACGAATGTGTGTTAAAATCTAACAATCTCTCTGTTAAAATCAACCTATAAATGTTGATTGAATATAACCAACCACTGGCCTTCTTTTAACCCTTTTACTCGGTAGAATTTAACCAAACCAATATGTGTTAAAATCTAACAATCTCTCTGTTAAAAACAACCTATAAATGTTGATTGAATATAACCAACCACTGGCCTTCTTTTAACCCTTTTACTCGGTAGAATTTAACCAAACCAATGTGTGTTAAAATCTAACAATCTCTCTGTTAAAAACAACCTATAAATGTTGATTGAATATAACCAACCACTGGCCTGTTTTTAACCCTTTTACTCGGTAGAATTTAACCAAACGAATGTGTGTTAAAATCTAACAATCTCTCTGTTAAAATCAACCTATAAATGTTGATTGAATATAACCAACCACTGGCCTTCTTTTAACCCTTTTACTCGGTAGAATTTAACCAAACCAATGTGTGTTAAAATCTAACAATCTCTCTGTTAAAAACAACCTATAAATGTTGATTGAATATAACCAACCACTGGCCTGTTTTTAACCCTTTTACTCGGTAGAATTTAACCAAACGAATGTGTGTTAAAATCTAACAATCCCTCTGTTAAAAACAACCTATAAATGTTGATTGAATATAACCAACCACTGGCCTTCTTTTAACCCTTTTACTCGGTAGAATTTAACCAAACCAATGTGTGTTAAAATCTAACAATCTCTCTGTTAAAAACAACCTATAAATGTTGATTGAATATAACCAACCACTGGCCTGTTTTTAACCCTTTTACTCGGTAGAATTTAACCAAACGAATGTGTGTTAAAATCTAACAATCTCTGTGTTAAAAACAACCTATAAATGTTGATTGAATATAACCAACCACTGGCCTGTTTTTAACCCTTTTACTCGGTAGAATTTAACCAAACGAATGTGTGTTAAAATCTAACAATCCCTCTGTTAAAAACAACCTATAAATGTTGATTGAATATAACCAACCACTGGCCTTCTTTTAACCCTTTTACTCGGTAGAATTTAACCAAACCAATGTGTGTTAAAATCTAACAATCTCTCTGTTAAAAACAACCTATAAATGTTGATTGAATATAACCAACCACTGGCCTGTTTTTAACCCTTTTACTCGGTAGAATTTAACCAAACCAATGTGTGTTAAAATCTAACAATCTCTCTGTTAAAAACAACCAATAAATGTTGATTGAATATAACCAACCACCCTTTTACTCGGTAAAATTTAACACATCCAAAATGTTCTCAAGTCTGAAAAGTTCTTGAAGATTTCCCAAAAATAAAGGAACATTTTGTTCAAAAATAGAGAATTGTCTTCGATTTATTTTACATTGAAAATCAATTTTTCCAAAACAAATTTCTATAAAACATTTTCATCGAAATAGCTATGTACCTATCTACTATTTTTTATACGTAGAAATTTTGTATCTGTTAATTTCATCAGTCAACTTGGTAAATTTCTACAAACCCATACGGTTGTTTTTTATCGAGTTATACGCACACCACGAAATAGGTACGACGCTGCTTTTCCAAAACGTAGAAACCAGGGATGTAAAAAGAATCGCAATTGCACTTTTATCGATACAGTAGATATAAAAATATACGCAAGTACGATTTGCCCAAATTCAGTACTCTGGTGAATATATTTTACATTTGAAAATACGTTCCGACGTTTCTTCTGAATTTAGTACATTCACTACTCAACTCTATTTTTAATGTGACAACATTCACGAACAAACTTAATTCAATTCAACGTCAGAATATGTTATAAAAGGGTGCATGTCGTGTAATCGGCATATTATTGACGCTGACATAAATGTTGGCATGCGTCTGTTACCCATATGTCCGACTCAGAATGGCATGTAAATTTCGGAGAATAAAACAAGTAAAAGTGTTATCATCGGCCTGGCCGATGCTTTGATACCCTCCACTGCATAAAAGTCATGCAAAATGTTTTCCAATGCGAGTTAGTATCTATGTACTGTACAGGTACACGCATGGGTCGAAAACTGGCTTTGCATGGGAGGTACCAGAACTACCTGACCGACATAGACAATTTTTAATACCAACCTTACGACGGTAAAAACAAGTTCTCTCAAAAAATTTCATTCGCCTAAGTCCATTCGTTTGGACGCTATCGTGTTTTCAACAGACAGAGAGATACATGGATTTAATAGTGGTTTTGTATGGGAGGTACCAGAACTACTTGACCGACATAGCCCATTTTCAATACCAACCTGACGACGGTAAAAATAACTCCTTTCACAAAATTTCATTCGCCTAGGTCTATTTGTTTGGACGCTATCGTGTTTTCAACAGACAGACAGACAGACAGACAGACAGACGGACATGGCTAAATCGATTCAGAATGTGATCCTGATTCAGAATATATAAATACTTTATAGGGCTCCGGTGAATCCTTCTTGGCATTACAAATGTAATGACAAAGTGAATATACCTTCCTGTGGAGGGTATTAAAAAATCGTTTGAATTGAAAATTTCTTGGAGGTTTTTTAATCCATTGACATCGTAGCCATCCTTTGATGGAATTTGTTACTTTATGGCTTGATAGAAAGAAGACAAACCATATTTTGGGATATATACTTTATTTATTTGGAAATGTCACCAGAAAGCACTAAAAATTTGAAAAATTGATATTTTAGTGCTTTCTGGTGACATTTCCAAAGAAATAAAGTATATATCCCAAAATATGGTTCGTCTTCTTTCTATCAAGGCATAAAGTAACAAATTCCCTCAAAGGATGGTTACGATGTCAATGGATTAAAAATCGTTTAAGAAATCTTCAATTAAGCCGAAACGGGTTTGGTACTTACAAATTTTGAAATAAAGACATAAATGCAAGACTATACCATTTTGTAGACCACAATGTGCAAAAGTGTAGCATTTTTCATTAACTTAGCATAATATTATTGGAAAAAAAACTACACTTTTGCGCTTACCTTTAGAGAACCGTATGAGCTATCACCAAGTATTTGGTATGCCTGAGTTCGTCTCATTGCTGTACAAAATGGTATTGTCTTCCATTTATCTCTTTATTTCAAAATTTGTAAGTGACAAACTCGTTTCGACCTATGCGTATTTCATGTGAGAATCCATCCAAAGAAGCACTCGAAATGATCTTCATTGTCATTGCTGCGCTGCCTTTGCTAGGTCTTTGTCATCACAAATTATTCACGAACAATTGAACCCATTTCGGTACAATACCAAAAACTAGATGTACATCCCTGGTAAAATATGTGTGTGGCTGTCGATACAGTCAACAAGATTAATTTCTACACACGCAGCTACGATGCTACAGTGTTACTCTGTTGATTTTAACCGAGTTATACACACACTATCACGAATTATGAACGACGCTGCTTGTTATTGCTCGGGCTGAATAGTAATTGCGTCATTGACTGTTGAACCTTTGTAGTGGCTAGTGGCAGTGTGAAAATAAGTGACAACGCAATTTAAGTGTGGCAAAAAAACCAAGAAAAAAACATTTACCTATTCAAATAGTGTGGCAAAAAACAACGTTTTTAAACAAATTACCTTAAATTGGTGAGTACAATTTTTATAACAAATATATTAAACAATATATGCACGGCGCACGCGCTAATAGATTATACACATATATAATGAAAGTAAAGTTTCTTTGTTCCGACATATTTTTCCTTATTGCTGCATTCAGGATTTTTATTAGCAAATGCATTAGTTGTGTTGTTTTTCTCGCGTTTTTTAAACAATTTATAGTAAATTTTTATGATTTTGAAGTGGAAAAATATATATATATATATGAATTAAAGCAACCAATTTTAACCGAGTCGTCTCGGTTAATAATTACCGAGTTGAGACACACTCGGTTATTATCAACCTTTATATTCTGATTTTAACCGAGTCGTCTTGGTTAATAATTGCCGAGTTGAAACACACTCGGTTATTATCAACCTTTATATCCTTCTTAGTTTCAAGATTTTAACCCAGTCGTTTCGGTTAGACTGAAGTTATAGCTCCACACAAAAGTAGAACGAACAAAATATTGTTTTGCTTTCTTAGACCACTTATACCGAATAGTTTCTGTCGATCTTAATCTCTAGATTGAACATAAAATTGGTTAACAAAAGGATTTCTTTATTTGTCCCGACGAAAAACTTTTTGGGTGAAACTTCTCATCCATTTCCATAAATGCTAACCAAATCGGTAGCACGATTTCCTGTGGGAATGGTCGGATCATTTCGTTACGTTTCGTATTTTTCGTTGTACTTTTTCGTGGAGCTATAACTGCAGCCTTAATAATTATTCAGTTGTATTATCAACCCATGTTTTGTACACCTGCACAATTCTGAGGAAAGGAAATGCTTGAGAAGTGTTAAATGCCGGCTGGTTTGTTTGTTTACTTTGTGATATCCTATTTATTCGATTGATTTGGTAAATATTCAAATATTCCCGTTGGCATTTGTCGTAAACGCCTAATATTCAATTTCGTTTTATGGCGGTATTCTCAACTTTTTTGGAACGAACTATTTAAAATGATTTCTTTTTCTTTCTTTTCTTTGTTCCCAAAAAATGGCAAACATCGTCTTAAAACCAGGCATAGCCTTAGTTCCCAGGGTTTCTGTCAGTAGCATTTAGTACTTATATGATCGTATTTTGATATGTAATAATATTAACACCTGCTTCACAGTTCTTTTAAATGGATGAGGAAGTGTGCACCTTACTAAAGGAGTGGGGCCTGGAAGAGTACGTAGACATTTTTAAAGGTTCGTTTATATACCAACATGTAAATTAATACAATATTATTCGGATATAAGAAAGTTGAAACTTGCTTAAAGTTTTTTTGCTATACATGTATTTTGCATTTTTGATTGATTTCGATGGCTTACCACACGAAAATGCATTTAGCGCTTGAAAAGCTAGTGTTTCTTAAAAACGATTCTTTCTTATACACGACTTTCTTATGCAAGGTGGTGCAAAATTAATCATCCAATTTTGTTTTTGAATTAATTTTTTACTAAATAAAAATGATTTTGGGTGATGGAAATCTTCATTTGACCCTTTACAATTTTTTCTGTTAAGTGAAAAATGTGATACCCGTCAAGTGGCTACTGCCAGTGTTGATACACAAATGTAAAATATGATTGACGTACGAAGCAATTTAAAAAAATTATAATATCTTCCGATAGCGTGACTAAATTTGAGCCACCTTGTATATCTGATACAAACCTATACTTTACAAGTGACTAAGTGACACTGGTTAATTTTAATGCTATAACTTCAATGTCTTTGGCGCTACTTGGTGCCACAGAGATAAAGGAAATGTTCCCAGTTATAGGGCACCGGGTTTTATTTATACGAAATTTCGAAGAGTGGCGGAAAGCTATGCACCCTAATGCGTCTACCCCTTTGGTTTGTTCTTATTATTTTACCATTTGATATGGTAGAAATAAAGTCTTTATTTTACAGACTTTTCAAACTTCAGAAATATGTGTTGCTACGAACACACAGACCGACTGCCCTAATTTTTCTTTTAGTGATATTCTGACAAATTTCACCGTAAGCGACGGATTGGAAGTACTAGATTCCCCTTCAAGTGTTGTTGTTGATGATACATCCAGCGAAAGTTTAGATGTAAGTACAGGGTTGAGTAAAAATCTAAGCATTCACCCTTATTCCCGTTGGCGTTTGTCGTATACGACTCATTATGTCGTGTCGGTGTCGTTGTATAAATGGTATTCAGATTTTTTTCCAAATTTTGTTAACGATTTTATTTCTTTTTCTATTGGCTCACTGCTATTTCAAATCGTTTGTCTCAAAAAAGTGACAAACATTGGCTTAAAAACGGAATGAAATATTAGTCGTTTACGACAAACGCCAACGGGAATAGGGGTGATTGCATTTATAATCAACTAAGAGAAGGTGATTATAATAAGTGATTGTCACTAATCGCCTTAGCCGACAGTATATAGGTTTTTTTTTACTTATTTCATTAATTTATACCTATATTTCTGAAATTTTTTGTACTTATATGAACTATATGCACATTAAATATTATGTTACTAGGAACTTAACAAGCTGCTTGAAAGCTCACTGGAAGGAACCGGTCTTCTGTCGCTGGATAAAAGTCGACCGCTGGATAACGTCGCTCGGCTGCGATTGGTGCGTATTGTTTGCACCAACATTTTAAAGAAAAACCCGGACAAAAATATAACAGCCCAAATTTATGGGCACTGGACAAATCAAATTGTTCATTTGTTCCCTACCGAGAATAGATCGGTTTATTTTCATAATAAGCTGGTTAATTCGAGTCGTGGAATAATAAACAGATTGGCTGGAAAATTGCCAGACCACATCCACAATCTAAAACGAAAGTACAGGGAAAGTGGTGTTATCACCAAAAGGAAGCGTTCCTTTTCCACTTCTGCGACGTCGTCACCTTCTTCCAGTCGGGTCTCCTCTCCGGCACCACATCCCATAAAACGCCTGGCAATAGCTACTGTCAATTTCGAAGACTTCGAAGGACAATTCCAAGAAGATCTCCAATGGCTACAAAATTCTAGCCATCCATGGGATACAACGGAGGAGAAATGGAACAAAACAACCCATGCTCGACTTCAACTTTTAAAGGATATGAGCATATCGGAGTATTTTGAGAAATACCCGGCTTTACAAAAATCATTGGGATATAAACTGGTAATATTTCATTGAAATATAAATATATTAAAAATACATTATACATATATTTAGTCTTTCTTTACATATAATATTATGTAATTCTTCTTGTTTTTACAGCTAGTAAGGGATTTTGATAATATCTACAGCGACAAATGCCAGGGACCGGTGGAAAATTTTCCCAGATTAAAGAAGGACATCTTCCAAATTGGAAAAAGCAAGGGAAAAGGAGTAGCAGGAAAGGATAAACACTTCGCTCACCTGCTGACTCTGGAAAATCGTAAGAAAAATTTATTTATTAACCCTGTAATATTTTGCAATACTCAGATAATCATGCGTCAAAATGACGCATAAACTTTATTTTCTAAGCTATTATAATTTAAAAAAGGGAAATGAATGTTAAATGGGTCTTCTTATTAAAGGAAATAACGTATATACATTTTATGGCATTGGTGCTATTTATTTAATTAAAAAAACTGTAAAAGTAACAAAAATTAACAAATTCAGAAAAAAAAAGAAATTAAATTAACACAGCTTCAGTTTTCATCACATTATGTAATACTTTCAGTACATATCAGTCCATTTAAATGTACATACATAGTTATAAGATAAAAAAATAAATAGCTATTATTAAAAACTAAACTTAAGAAATACCTAAGCACAAACATTTTTTGCACCTATCAATGTAATGCTCCCTACATATAACTTTATTGCACTTTGTGCACGAAGCAGTTGCCTTCCTGATATGCATAGTAAGAAGGTTTTTTTGGTAGAGGTTCTTCTGGAACTTCTTGTTGCGAGCTAGAGCCGCTTCTAGAAACGATATTGCTTATATTATCTCTTTAATGTCTTTTCAAAGTGGGAACTTGCAGTCTTTCTTTCATAAATGGCGATGTCAGATTCACATTCAAAATTTTCATGAAGTTTTTACGATTCAAAACCTCACATCATACGAATTTTTAGGCCATATTTGCTTGACTTATTAGGTATATACCTACATCCTAAAAGGGCAGCGTCCTCTAAAGCCAAGTAGCTGCCCGGGTGTATAACTATTATTTATGCATTGCCGAATAAACAAGTCCCATATTTTTCGGGTAGGAATAAACACATCTTCTTTCCTAAGTGATGGACGCAATGTTTTCTCATACATTCATAATGACGAAACATTGGCTGATAACTGAAACGTACATCATTGAGGAAGATTGGTCAAATAGTTCTTCTGTGGATAGGTCGTTATCTTATCTCATCGCTGTCAAAACTAATATTCCAATCAATGTTCCAATTTCAGTTTTACAGGTATCTTTGAACGTTGCACTGGTCATATACAGCTAGGTTCCAGAAATCGAGTAAAATGATTTCGAAATCGAAATTGCAAATCGAGTGAATTCGTTTTCAGTGTTCTGCATTTCGAGCGATTCGGTAAGTCCGAAATTTTTTCGAAATCACTTTTCGTGAAATTGCAAACAGCTGACATCTGTTATTTGGGACATCGAATACAGTAAACTGCAGAACACAAAAATTCATTACCGATCGATTTCGATTTCATTTCGAGTGAAAGTGAAATATGGAACCTAGCTGATAGCCCCGTTTTTTCAGAGATTTCGACGTTGGTCAATGTTCATTGCTGAGACTCTGGAACGCCTTGTTGCTTTTGATGTCGACCACACATATTTGTTCTTACCTTTTATCGTTCTTGATGGTTAAGTTTTTGGATGAGTCAATTTGAAGCAGATTATTGCCCCTATTGTGTAAGACAACTACAACTGAATTGAAGACAACTCAACTCAACTAAGTTGAGTTGTGTTCTACAATGGGGGCATATCTTTCCAGGGTTAATAAATATACCTGCTAATCGTAAAAATTCAAAGAATTTCCGATTCGATCGAATTTCAGAATAAGCGTGGTGCTTTTTGCATTACTAGATTGTTCCGATAAATTTGTGTTTCTTTTGACCATCATGTTTTCTTTAGAAGAAAAAAAACAAATCTGCATTATATTTTCTCTATATAACTATGCTTAGATTATATAGGTATAATAAGTACAATAGTTAGGACAAGATTTGCACAAATTTTGTGTAGAAAAATTAAGTCGACGCATATGGCTTATCATTGTTTTATATTTTTTCAGTTTCTGAAGAGATCAGCAATCTTGCGGCATTCCTGCTAATCCCATCACTACTAAGTACATCAAATGTGAAGATAAGCGGATCGAAAAAGAAAATTTGGCGACCCTCTAAGGCTGAAGCAAGGGATGGCTTCATAACTAGAGTTTCGACGGATGCAGAAATCGACGCAGCCATTACCATCAGGAAAGAAAAGCTTCAAGGCATTGGCCTCACATTTCAACCTTTTATCCTGGTAGTAGGTAATTCAATTGATACTATAACGTCATATTTTGTTATTATAAATGCTACTAAATACCTACTGCCTACCATTCTAGAGGCAGTAGATGTTTGCTTTAAGTTAATTTTTACAATAAATGCTGAGTACAGCGTTGCCGAAGTGGCACAATTGTGCCATTTTGGCACCCTACAGTCCGATTGGCACCTTGGCACCTTCAGTTGTCATTTGGCACCTTATGAGCTTGATACATTTTAATACATAATATTTAAAAAAAACATTTCTTAAAATGTTTAAAATTGATGGAGAGTGCAAGTCATTTTCTCTTTCATCTGCGAACAATTATTTCATGTTCAATGAACTGAATCACTTTTAACAACATAGAACGCAGCCCTTGTGTATGAAATCTATAGCATTCTCGAAAACGAGGTAAGATGTCAGCGCTTCAGTCGGCGGCTGGTCACCTAACTCTTATAGCCAATTCACAATGCTGCTTTGCTGCGTGCGTGCGTTGACAGATAGAGTAGATGTAGAACCAATGCTTTCATATGGTGCAAGCCAAAATGCGGCTTCATGCTTCGGGTCGCGTTTAGATCGTAAATATCGTAAAGTTCAACGCAGCGCACAAGTAGAGCAAATTTCTACTTTCAGTGGCGTTGGACTGCTTTGACATTTCATTTTCGGTTTGGCTTGTTTGATTTGATAATATTTAAAGTATTAGAGCATATGCCGTTCATTGTTTGAGTTGCATGGATTCACTTAGGTATATACGTACTCGTTTTTAGTAGCCTGGGGTCAGATCACGTAAAATAAAAACGATCGAACGACATCGTTTTCACTAAAGCTGTCTCTATCATATCTGTGACAATAGACAGAGACTGCTAGTATCGAAACGACGTCGTTCGATCGTTTTCATTTTACGCGATCTGGGCCCTGAGGTTTTTTCAATACAAATTAATTATTTTAGTGTTTATTTATGTTATTTAAATATTTATTTTTGTTTTTCAAAAACCGTGTTAAAAAAGTTTTTTTTTTTGTTTTTAAAGTAATATTATAATACCTATTTACAATGAATTTCCTTTGTGTTTTTATAGTTTTTAAGTGTTTATTTACGTTGTTCTATTGGTTAATGAAAAAAACTTAATAAAGTCATTTAAAAAAGACTGAACAGGATGTTTTTTTTCCAAGTAGTGAAAAATACATATCGTGTGTGTGTGTGTACGAATTCATACACAAATAATCGTAATGATACTAATGCGAAATCATATGTTTCTAATATCTCTCTGTCGTTGAAGGGCTGGTGGCACCCATATGGCACCTTTGGTTACCGTCAATGGCACCTAAGAAAATTTTTTTGCGGCAACGCTGGCTGAGTATCCGCCGGAAAGTAGGTGTACTTGGCTTTTCATTCAAAAAGCTTTTTATAAAATTTCGACAGAGTTCGACAAAGAATCCACCGCGGCCAATACTTTGTTGGGAGAGTTAGGATTCAAAGAAAATTAGAGTTTTCCCTACCAATTCCATTTTGTTACATTGGTTGTTTGTTTTATATGCAGATCCTACATTAAGGGTCTCAAAGGTCTAAGGCAACACTTTGATTTCAATCAAATTTCAGCTATTCATTCTCGTAGTAGGTAATTCACTTGATACTTCAAGGCATTGGCCTCACCTTTCAACTATTCATTCTCGTAGTAGGTAATTCACTTGATACTTCTAGTCATTGGACTCACCTTTCAGGCATTCATTCTCGTAGTAGGTAATTCACTTGATACTTCAAGGCATTGGCCTCACATTTCAACCTTTTATCCTCGTAGTAGGTAATTCACTTGATACTTCTAGTCATTGGCCTCACCTTTCAGGCATTCATTCTCGTAGTAGGTAATTCACTTGATACTTCAAGGCTTTGGCCTCACCTTTCAGCTATTCATTCTCGTAGTAGGTAATTCACTTGATACTTCTAGTCATTGGCCTCACCTTTCAGGCATTCATTCTCGTAGTAGGTAATTCACTTGATACTTCAAGGCATTGGCCTCACATTTCAACCTTTTATCCTCGTAGTAGGTAATTCACTTGATACTTCTAGTCATTGGCCTCACCTTTCAGGCATTCATTCTCGTAGTAGGTAATTCACTTGATACTTCAAGGCATTGGCCTCACATTTCAACCTTTTATCCTCGTAGTAGGTAATTCAATTGATACTATAACGTCATATTTTGTTATTATAAATTCTACTAAATACCTACTGCCTACCATTTTAGAGGCAGTAGATGTTTGCTTTAAGTTAATTTTTACAATAAATGCTGAGTATCAGCCGGAGAGTAAGTGTATCTACTTGGCTTTTTATACAAAAAGCTTCTTTTTAAATTTCGACAGAGTTCGACAAAGAATCCACCGCGGCCAGTACTTTGTTGGAAGAGTTAGGAGTCAAAGAAAATTAGAGTTTTCCCTACCAATTTCATTTTTTACAATGGTTGTTTGTTTTTTATGCAGATCCTACATCAAGGATCTCAAAGGTCTAAGGCAACATTTTGATTTTAATCACAGTGACCATAACTTTACAAACTATAAATGCCGCGAAGGAGATTGCAATCGATCGTTTTCAATTTTTAATTCCTTTAGAAGACACTTTAAGAGAGAACATGATTTTCAAAGTTCAAATAATCCAACAAATTCTGAGAAGAATGCATATATACTTAATGAAAGTGTTGTTTCAGAAAAACAATTAGAACAATCCAATGAAACTCAACATACAGAAACCTTGACACTTGATAAATCACTATCACTTTTTATAGCATCCCTTTATGCAAATGTAATCTTGCCTAGAAACGTAGTGCAAAAAGTGATTGATGGCTTAGCAGAATATTTCGGTTCATTAAGTTCAAATTTTAAGAACTGTTTAGATAAAGTATGTATTGAGCACTCTCTATCTAATGATGTTTCAAATCAATTAATGCAAGCACTTGTTCCTCCAATCACTTCCCCCTTAGAATGTTTCACAACAGAACAAAAAAGGTTTTCTTATTTCACGAAACAAAAGTCATACATTGAGCCTAAAGGAATTTTAATTGGCCAAAGGTTCGATAATGTTAAAAAAGGTGGAATAACACGTATGGAACCTATTCCATGCCAAGAACATTTTATCTCTTTAAGAGATATATTGCAAAGATTTTTCTCTCTCGAAAATATACTTTCGGAAACTTTGGAATATATGGACAGTCTTCGAAATAAAGAGGGCCTGGAAAATTTTATTCAAGGTTCATACTGGAAAGAAAGACTTAACCACCATTCAAATCGCATTGTGTTACCTCTATTTATGTACTTCGATGATTATGAAATTGGAAACGTTCTAGGAAGTCATGCTGGTGTTCACAAATTAGGAGCAGTGTACGTCTCAGTTCCATGTCTTCCACCTTGGCGATCCTCAGTTCTGTCCAACATATTCCTTATTTTATTATTTCATTCATCCGACAGAATATCTTTTGGTAATAATGTTATATTTCAACCAGTTATTGATGAGTTTAATTTTTTAAGCGAAGTAGGCATACAAATAGATATTCCAACTTTCAAGGGATCTTTATTTTTTGAACTAGCTTTGATTCTTGGTGACAATTTAGGAATACACTCTCTGATTGGGTTTGTAGAGAGCTTTTCAGCAAACTTTTCTTGCAGAGTATGCAAAGTTACAAAAGATGTATTGAAAAAGCAATTTTATGAAGATACGACACTTCTTCGAACAATGGAAAGCTATGAAGCAGATCTGGCTTTAAATGATTTATCTTTAACCGGCATTAAGGAAAAGTGTGTTTTTCTGGGCATAAAAAACTTCGACTTGTTTCAACAGGTGGGCGCTGATATTATGCATGATATGCTAGAGGGTGTAGCCAAATACATTTTGAGTTTTATACTTTCAGAGTATACCGAAAAACACAAATTTTTTTCTTTAACAATTTTCAATGATAAATTATTAGCTTTCTCATATGGCCCTGATACTAAAAACAAACCTTGCTCTATCGAAAGGGAACATCTTAGGCGGGGAAATGTGCGTTTATCTTCAGGAGAAACGCTTACTCTTTTGCGGTTTTTGGGTTTACTTATAGGTGACTTTGTGCCGAGGGGTAATATTATTTGGGCAATGTATATAAAATTAAGACAAATTGTTGACATACTTCTTAGTTTAAATGTTTCTGTTGGGACAGAAGATTTCTTGCAAGTATTAATAGCTGAACTTAATGAGCAATATATTACACTTACCAAGGACTCTCTTAAGCCAAAGTTCCACAATCTCATTCACTACCATACCGCTTTTAAAAAATACGGCCCATTAACATCTTTGTGGTCAATGAGGTTCGAAGCTAAGCACAGGCAATCCAAAATGTCTGCTAGATCATCATGTAACCGAATGAATATCACTTTAACCTTAGCAATGAAACATCAACTTCAACTTAATGAAATGTTTTTAAGGGGAAAACTTGCTAATATACTTGACGTTGGACCCAAAAAAGATGGCTTGTTATCTGAACTTAATAATATACGATCACAGCTATCACTGGACCCTAATAAAACCTTGACTATGGTTAATTGGGCGACCATGTCTTCTGTACTTTATAAAAAGGGATCCGTCTTAGTAAAAAGTCTTAGTTCAGATTGTTATCTGTACGATTTTTTTGTATTGGAAAAAATATATTTATATGATTCAAATCAATTGATTTTTGTTGGTATAGTACTTAAGACTAAATGTTTCGATGAGCACTACTATGCATATGAGGTAGAAGTTCCATTAATATCGCAACAAATTGTTATGCCTCTTGAATTTTTCCTATCGCCAATTCCTAACGCTTTAAATATTTTACCTAACTCTAAGCAGTACGTTATTTTAAGAAGCCCACTATAAAAAATATAGATATATATTAAATAATGGATGTAAATAACTATTTCGAGTTCGAATTTCAGTTTTCATAAATAATTTGCCAATTAAAATGAATTTATATATAATATTATGTGTATTAATTTATTAATAAGTATAAAATATACAATTTTACACATTTGTTTTTAAATGACGAAATTCATGACGCATAAATATGCTGATTAACATGCATGTATATAATATTATGTATATAGTAATAAGTATAAAAATATACAATTTTAAACATTTGTTTTTAAATGACGAAATTCATGACCCATATATTTTAAGTAAAATTAAGTTTTGCATTAAAAAATATAAATACATGTAATAAATAGAATATTATGTTATTATTTTACCACAATATTATAATAAAAAAATCTATGTACTTAATATGAAAAAGCAATTTTTTTTATTTTAGGGTAAAATTATTTTTCCCTTTTAGATGGTTTATTTTCAGATGCACTGAAGTGAAGAGAATGTCGGATACATTTCAACCAAGTAAGTTGGTTAATTTTAACCCTCTTAATTGGTTAAATGCCACCAAGAAGGTTGGCTAATTTTAACCAATTAAGATTGTTAAATTCAACCAAGAAGGTAAGCTAATATCAACCAAGTGAAAGTAAAGTAAAAGGGTTAATATTAACCAACATAGTATGTTAAATTCAACATAGTATGTTGGTTAATTTTAACCCTTTTAATTGGTTAAATTCAACCAAGTGAGTCGGTTAATAACAACAAATTGAATAGGTTAAATTCAACCAAGTGAGTTGGTTAATAATAACAGAGTGAATAGATTAAATTCAACCAAGTGAGTTGGTTAATAATAACAGATTTAATAGGTTAAATTCAACCAAGTGAGTTGGTTAATAATAACAGAGTGAATAGGTTAAATTCAACCAAGTGAGTTGGTTAATAATAACAGATTTAATAGGTTAAATTCAACCAAGTGAGTTGGTTAATAATAACAGATTAGATAGGTTAAATTCAACCAAGTGAGTTGGTTAATAATAACAGATTGAATAGGTTAAATTCAACCAAGTGAGTTGGTTAATAATAACAGATTGGATAGGTTAAATTCAACCAAGTGAGTTGGTTAATAATAACAGATTTAATAGGTTAAATTCAACCAAGTGAGTTGGTTAATAATAACAGATTAGATAGGTTAAATTCAACCAAGTGAGTTGGTTAATAATAACAGATTGAATAGGTTAAATTCAACCAAGTGAGTTGGTTAATAATAACAGATTGGATAGGTTAATTTCGGTGGGGAAATTTTGGGATATTTCTAAATCGGTTATTATCAACCGATTTTCCTTAATCAAGTTGACTCAGTTATTTATAAACAAGTAACTCTGTAGGAGCTATATTAACAGTATTGCTCGGTTGTTATTAACCGAAATTCGGTTGTTTTTAACCGACTCATTTTTCTGCGTGTATATGAACTCATCGCTCTTTATTGCTGGTAGTAGTAGTAGTAGTAATATTAGTAGTTTAAATATTTTCATTAACGATAGCTTAACTAAATATTCTAAAGCTTTATTTATGGCAGCTAAAAGATGTAAAAAGGAGAATAAATTCAAATATGTGTGGTTCAGAAATTCTCATATTTTAATGAGGAAATCTGATAATAGTGAGGTTGTTGTCATAAGATCTTTTGAAGATTTAACTGCTCTTCATGGGCAATGATATGAATGATTTCTTTGATCTTGTGCGCGACAGCCTCACTATAAAAACCATTAGATATAATCCGATAGAATTTTTAGCTGTGGCAATTCTTTTCTCGTTTTACATCAAAATATTCGCAGTTTGCGTCAAAACTTTGATTTACTGATTGGTCATCTTGAAACTTTTGTAAACCTGCCAGAAATAGTATTTGTCTCTGAAATTTGGATTTATTCATGCGAAGTTGACGATTATCTTATTCCTAATTACACTTTTTAAACAAATCCTAATGATACGTACGCTGCCGGTGGAGTGGGAGTTTTTGTTTCAAACTTGTATGAGCCTGTTATTAATGTTTTTAAGCTAAAAAGCGCGGATGTCATCAAAGTCTGTTGCAATATCCATAATGAAGTATTTTGTTTTGTCTGTGTATATAGACTTCATTCATCATCATCTACATGTTTTTTAGATGAATTTTCTATCTTTTTGGCAAATCAACGATCTGGAAATCTTATCATCTTAGGTGACTTTAAGATAGATATTTTAGTTTCTAACTCAGTTACTGATTCGTATCAAACACTTATGGCTGAACACGGACTCTTTTCATTCATTGAGGAACCTACTAGGCCAACTGCAGGCACCTGCCTCGACCATGTTTTTGCTCGTCTTGAGAATTTTGCTGTTGATCATCTTGCTGGAATCAACATGGATCTTAATATAACTGACCATTGTATGACAGGAATATCTTTTGAAAACATAAAATGTAGTAGGGCATATGATTCTTCACCAACCTCATACAATAAAATTATTTTTCTTGTATAAGCTTTTATATGAAAGTTGGGATAGTGTTTATGCGGCACAAAATGCTTCTATAGCATATGAAATTTTTCTTAAAATTTTAAAAAGATACATTGGTTCTTCTACCTTAACCTTATCACGTAAAAAATCAGAATATCGTCTTAAACCCTGGATAACTCGCTCCCTTATCAAAAAAATAAATATTAAACACAAATTGAGGAAAAAATGTTGGAAACATCCAATGAATAACAGTTTAAAAAGTCACTTCAGAAATTTTTGTAAAAAAGTGAATAAGGAAGCGATTAATGCGCGGGATATGTATTATCGTTCCAAAATACTAAATGCAAATGGAAATCTTAAGAAGGAGTGGCAAGTCGTTAACAGTAGATATTATTAGTCGAAAAGTTAATACTAGCACTGATCCTATCGTACTGAATATCGGAGGTACAGACATTTTGAATCCTTTGGAAATAGCCAACGAGTTTAGCAATTACTTCGCCTCCATTGGAGAATCCTCTTTTTCAGATAGCTCGCAAACTTCATGTAATTGTTGCACTAAGCCTGTTACTATATGTAATGGCCTCGGAAACAGCGTCGTTTTTGAGCCTATTACAGGATTTGAATTGTTAAAAACTATTAATTCTCTGCCTAACTCTAATTCGTGTGGTAGTGATGAGATCTCGAATTTGGTTCTAAAGAATATTCGTCTCAATTTAGTAGATATTTTGTGTTACCTATTTAATTTCAGCATTATGTCTGGTACTTTTCCCACCGATTTGAAATGCGCCATAGTAGGTAATTCCATTACTTAAAAAAGGTAATAAATCAGACACATCCAATTATAGACTAATTTCGTTGTTGTCTACTATTTCCAAAGTTTTTGAAAAAGTAGTTAGTTGAAATATGTTCCAAATGAAAGGTGAATTTCCGTAGATGATCTTTCGCAAGCATTTTTTTTTTAAACAAATTAGAAAATTTAACAAAACACCGAATTGTTGTTTTACATATAGGTTACTTCATTTAATATCACTTCCCTATAAGACTGTGCCCGTTGATGACACCTGTTTTAGCTCTGCTATGCAGTTTGTCGGAAGCTATCGAACTCTTATAGCCTTCAAGATTCAGATTAAGCAAAATCTGCTCTGTTGCTAGTGTCTACTACTCGTTCACAAGGTTTTGTTCTTCACTCAACCAAATTTGGTAGTGATATTGACAAAAAAGTAGGTAGACTTGAAGAAATGGTGATCAATATACGGTCAACACCTCCTGTCCGTTGTTTTAACAAATATTTTGTTATATTTAAGAAATATTGTAATTTTTAAAAAAATTCATTAAATTTTTCGTTGTGGTGTTAAATCCACAAAAATTTGTTATAGTGATAAAAATTCATCATTCTATCATGTTCTTCATTTAAAAAAAAATATTCTTCAAATTGAAAATACTTTCTTCAATTCGACGCATCGTGGCACTTTAAATTAACGAAACTTTCTTCATTTTTACGTATTATTTCTTTAAATTGAAATTTAATTCTTCATTTCAACTCTTCACTTTATTGATATTGAATAAAATATTCTTCAATTTTACGCATCGTTTTTCTTCAAATTAACTTACTTATTTATTTAAATTAATGATTTTTTCGTCAGTTATTGCTTATTTTTTCCAAACTGACAACAAAACAAAAAAGAAACACTTTTTAAAGTCAAAAACTTTTATTTTCTTAACATTAAGTAAATTATAAAGTTGGAATTTTTTTTTGTAACTTACATATTTTATAAGAGAATATACTTGAAGATGTTTTTGTCATACTTGGATTTAATGAAAGCCGGCTTTGATAAAGGTAGGTATGTTCGTTTGAATAAAATACTAAATCGGACAGAAGTTGAAGAAATTTATTGATTTTGAATATTAAATTTTCAATAAAACGAAAAATTTTATGAAAAATTGTCGATTCGATTAATATATTATTCAAAGATTGACAAAATATTTTCGTCAATATCACCTACGCGATTTGGTTAGGTGTTCCGATAGCTTTATCACAACTTTGCATATAGCGATTCGAATTATTTAAGGTACCTTTATCTCGCGGCCGAATCGTGTTATCCGTGAAAGAGCAAAAATTGACAGAATTTAGTGTTGTTCACGGTTCTATAGAATAGTCCACTGATAGAATTGGTACTTAAGTTCAAGGTTTAGCAAGTTCGTCAATATAGAATGTTCCTGATTTTGCTTGGGAGGACGGAATGAGAAAATAATGTTTGGTATTAATAACATTTTCTATATTCATTTTAAGCTTGGCCTTCAATTTGATTGCTAAATGTATACCTAATATTGATGTGGCTTAAAGCCTCTACCGAAGACTGGATTTCATAAATTGGTTTCTATATTGAAAAAACGCATGGTTACAAATGCTATTACCTCTGCGAACTTATACTGCCCAAAAATACAAAACTATAAAATGTATATTCTACTCTCATTCTTTACTCTCAGTCTCAAAACCCGTCTTGAAAGTCTAAAAACCCCCCTATCTTCTGTCTTTTGGAATCTTTCGATAAATTAAGCTTATGTACCCTCCAGTGGTTTTTGTGGGGTCGATTTCGTCAAATAATTTCCAAGCCCTATAAACGCGGTCACGCATAATAGTCCTGCATATTTATCTATTTCTTTCATATAACCCTACATTCTCTATAGTCGTAAAAATTGCGGTCAACTATTTTTAATGGCCGATATCATCTTGTTTCTATAAAACATAAAAAGAAATGCAAATTACTTATACTTACTTTAATGTGCCCTAAACAAACCCCTCTCTGTCGCTGTCACCTCAAAACTCTACTAAACAATTTAAATTAACTGGCTATAGCACCTTTCGTATAGCCCCATTAGTGGCACCTTTCCTCAATTTAAATTACTCCCAATATATCCGTTCCGTATAGCTTTCATTGCCAGCTTTACAGTGTTTATTACCTTTCCTATTATATAATGCAATCACCAACAACGTTCTAAACTGGCAATAAAGGTAATAAGCTCATGGATTAGAAAACTATAAAATATCCACCAAGACCGAGAGTAGAACAATAAAACGTTGAAATTCAAAGCTTCCCTCATTCCTGTGTGCATTGTGTCGAATACACTATAAACCCCCTTAGAAGCTATACCCAGTTTTATTGCTGTCAACATTCTTCTGGTCGTCAGGTTGCTTATACAACAATTGCCAATAAAAATGGGTAGCAATCATTATTTGCCATTTAATGACAGGCGACTTACTGACTAACTTCGCTATCCGCACCGCGGAACGAATCACCTGTGTGCATAGTTTCGAGTTTACGACTTACGAGCTCGATGATATATAATGGAGGAAAGAAGTTTCTGCTCCTGCCACCAGTAATCAGATGTATGAGCTTAATTTTCTTTTGATTATTATTTGAGTCTAGTTCTTTTCAGCGCTCTTTGAGAATAGTACAGTTTCACGAGCGAATAAATTGACACATCGCCATGACATTTATAATGACACCTTTGGAATTGGTGCGGTCATGCTGATTTATTTATTAAGCAGTAAAATGTAGAAACTTTCACAAAAACTTGCAGAGGGGGCTGAACTTGTTTGGAGGGAGTATTTTCGAGATTAGTAATAGATTGCCGTGCTGAATGTGAAGGATAAATTATAATCTTTGTGTTTGAGAAAGGGCTTTTTAATCGCTTTGTCATTGCCTAGAGGTGATTTCAAAGGATTTGCATAAACGAACAAGGATTGTTGTCGATTCAAATGAGATGGATTTAACTACACTGGCAGCTGGTTAAGTGTGTAATCTGATTAGCTTTCAAGAACCTGTCTATACTGACTGCAGGTCATACCAAGTAATGGTATAAAGTAAAGTATGTTCCATGGGTTCTACGAAAAGTGCGGTAGGAAGCCTTCTGATCGGAGTCATTAGGCAGGTACGTAAATTCAAATTTTCTGAACTGCGTGACAGTACCCATTCTTTGATAAAAAGGGTGGGCTGCTCAAGGCATAGCTGGTTAAATGAGCTTTAACTGTTTTGAAAGTTGGACATCCTGGATATAGCATGGTAGCTTTATTATTTTCACAATTCCTCGGTAAATATCGGATATTATAACTTCCCTAAGAATATAAACCGAATCCAAACCGAAAAATGTAAGGCCACGAATCCGAAATGACTGCAACTCCGTGATACGAACTGATAAAGTTTCCCATAGGTAACCAAAAATCAAATTTGTAGTATGTATAAAGGGTGTCCTATAATTCACGCAAAATTTGAATTTTGCGCCATTTAATATAGTACAGTGATGCCAATGGATAAAATGACAACAATGTGACAGCTGACAGTTCGGGGTTAGTAAAAATGGAGCGCTATAGGAAAGAGCAACGCATTTTATTTGTTGAGCAATATTTTAAAAATAATGAAGGTTTGTCAGCTACACCTACAGTCCGCAATTTTCGATCAAATTGTGGCCGTCATAGTGATTTAAAACCATCAACTGTGTAGAGAATAATTGAAAAATTCAGGGCGACAGTATCAATTAGTGACACTCTGGGTGTCCTGTCACAGAAAACATCGAAGCCAGTTCGCGAGAGTATTGCTGTCAGTCCAGGAACATCAATTCGGCACCGTAGTCAAGAATTGGATATTTCGAGAAGTTATCTACAGCGAATTCTCACAAAAGACTTGAAACTACATACTTACAAAGTTCAATTGGCTCAAGAACTGAAGACTACTGACCATGCAGCGCGAAGAGAGTTCGTTGAATGGATTTTAGAACAAGTGGATGCTGATTTTTCGAACAAAATCTCGTCTTCAGTGATGAAGCTCATTTTCATCTCGATGGCTTCGTTAATCGTCAAAATTGTCGCATTTTGGGGTTCAGAAAACCCACGAGAAATTGTTGAGACACAAATGCATCCACATGCATTTTGGGCTGGAGCTGGACATTATAGGCCGTTCTTCTTCGAAAATGCGGATGGACAGGCAGTAACAATTAATGGCGTTCGTTATCGTGACATGATAACCCAGTTTTTAGTGCCTAAATTACAAGATATGGATATGAACAAAATGTGGTTTCAACAAGACGGTGCCACATGCTATACAACCAGAGAAATAATCCAAGTACTGCATGGGTCATTTCCTAATCGTGTAATCGGCCGTTTTTGCGATCAGAATTGGCCATCCAGATCGTGCGATTTAACGCCATTGAACTTTTTTCTTTGGGGTTTTTTGAAGTCAAAGCGTGATTTTTTGAACACCCTTATATATTGCCAGCTTGTGTCCGGTAGTATGCTTCGCATGTTTGCATATCTACTAGATGACCCGGTGAAACTTATCTCTGCGATTATGAATCCCAATCAACCTTCCAACTCCAGTTCATTGAGATGGGCAATATTGGCCGCACTGTCTACAGTTTAAGTTTCATTTGGTGATTAAATGAAACTCGTTCGTATTCAAATGCATTCAATGTCTTTTATTTACATATAAAAATTGAGGTCAATTTACCAAATTTCAAAGCTAAAGCTATAGTGTTTTAAATAACTTGTATGGGTCGTGTCATTCCCGATTGCACCCTAATCTAATTTGTATTGACGATGCGCATCAATGTTAACAGTCTTATAACTTTTGAAATCCAGTTTTTTTTGCATGGGAGGTGCCACGTCCCTCATCCAATTTTTACCAAATCTCGCAGAAACACCTTCAGGCCAATAACAAAGAATTTCTCAATATTTGAGCTCAATCTATTCGGTTTTGAGATATATGACGTCGAAAGATTTTCTTAAAATTTGGCATCAATCTATTCTGTGGTTTTCGAGATATAAGATTTTTACAAATTTCTTGTATGAGAAGTGCCACGCCCCTTTGTTCAATATTGACCAAACTTCCCAAAAACTCCTTTGGGCCAGTAACAAAGATTCTCCTAAAATTGAGATCAATCGGTTTGGTGGTTTTCGAGTTTTGCGAACAGTGGTGGTGTATATTCCCATACAAAATGCAAATTAACATTTTTTCGATTTGCCGGCTTTCATTTGGGGTTTTCCGAATTTTCTAAGCCACCCTTGATTAAAGACCAACAAAACAAAAGAAGAATCATCCAAATCGATTTAGCCGTTTTTGAGTTTTTGCGAGACTAACGCACACGCTACATAGAAGAACTCTCGACATGAACTGTTATTTTTTCTTTATTTGTTTTTTTTTTACTTAACATTTATTATTTCATTTAGAAAATAAATTCTCTTTTTTTTAAACTATATAATTTAAAGCTTTTTTTTGTTAAATTGGGTGGGACGCATTTTTTGGGTCGGGCGACATTTTTTGGAGACATTTTCAAATTGTCCATCGGTAACGCTACTCTGCAGAATCATTTATCGACGATTGAGATCGCGTAAGAAGCCGAGGACTCAGGCGTTTTGGAACTCTTCAAAGGTCACTTAAGTCCATACTCACAGCAGGTATCTATAGGTACAAATAATAGCCATAATCGATTGTTTAAACATATGTAGAGGCATATTCAGGGCAAACATCTCCATGTAGATCCTGGCACAATTGTTAGTGTGTTCAGAAGTGAGTTCAATGACAAAAATAAAATGGTGACACCGCTTTCGGCCATTTACATGAGAACGTATTTTTTGAAGAATCAAACGTGAGATAGATTACGATTATTTGGGAATTCTACAGGAAATTCACTGCCATACTGAGCCTTTTAGAAAGCTATTCACAAAACAGCCATCCTCTCAATTCGTCGATACTAATTAAGCAAACATATAGTTCCTACATTCAATAGCTGTTCCAACTTGAGTTCCCTTTGATATGCGTGATCGATTAACCCCTATACCTATATGCACATTGAATCAATGTTTAACCTAAATTCATCGAAGAGTCCACTTGACACCAGTTAGAGTTACCTTTGGAAAATCCACTTCTTAACTATTTCCACAAAGAGTCTTTAATTTCCTTTGCCATGAAAAACCAACAAGATTTCTTTGATCATTGCGATTACAATATGTTGAAAGGGTATACCTTACCTACCACCATATCCGAGACCTAATAGAGAAAAGCCAATCTAGCTCCTCAAAACTTGCTCTCATGCAGTACTTCATCTTGAACAAAATTAATATCAATATCAATTGTGACCAAGAATCAATTGGCCGTAAAAATAAATTCCGACAAGAACATTAATGTTCATCCGATTAAATTTACAACCTTTATGAACTTTACACTGTAATATTTTACAAAGATTTGTTTTTTTTTTTTTTTTTTTCAATTGTTGCAAAAGGGTTACAATTGCAACAAATGAAAGGCAATTTTAAACGCCACTACAAAGGAGAGCATGGATGTTTGTACGCATCGTGTAATTTTTTTTTTTTTTTATTTTTTTTTTAAGTTGGGTTATTTAGAGGTTTTTGGTAGGGGATACCAAATGTCATCAAGGGAATTAATCGAAGAGAAATGATTTATTTACTTCACACAATGGGAAAGGGTTGTTGGTTGTTGGTTTTTTGGCTCTACAGTTACAGTAACTGTGGCAATTTTTAAAAGAGTGTTGATGTGTGTGTATTTTTAAAGTTAAACAAAATACATCAATTGCTCTGAACCCCTTGAAAGAGTTGCGTTTTCATGATAAAGGGTTGTTGTGAAGGGTTAGTCTTAAAATTAAAAAGAAAAATTAAGATTATGTTATAAAATCTTGTTGAGCTGTTTGGAACGTCTATAACTATTGAAAGGGCGGTATCTACTATTGACTAAGTTTCCTTTTGACAAATTACCAATTATTGGAAGTAAACCCTATTTGATTTGACAATTTGCTTCATGTAGGTATTTAAAGTGAACATTTTGATTTAGCGCAAAGTTGTCATTCTCTAATCTTTGATTTTTCATCGACGACACTACGCTAAGAATTTGGACTGATAAATGCCTTACAGAAGCCACAAGTAAATCAAACAAGAGAGACAATGAAGTTCATAGCCACAGCTGGAAAGGTCCCATCTCCAAAAAGGATGCTATCATTTTGAAGCCCATACTTATTTTACCTAGGCGGCTCTACAGTTCGAGGTGAACCGAGGCCTCAACTAACAAGCCTCTCCAGTTAGCCCAGTCCTTAGCTAACTGTCTCCAGTTGCGCACTCCTTGTTGATTGAGGTCGCTTTCCACTTGCGCGCGCCACTTAAGACGAGGTCTTCATCTACTACGTTGTCCCTCCGGGTTACACTCGAAGGCTATACGGGCAAGAACATTTGTTCCCATCCGCTCTACATTTCTTACCCATCTTACTACGAGTGACGCGCAGTTTTTTGACCAGGTCGATGTCGCTGTACAGCTCGTTGAATAACCTTCTCCAAAGCCCGTCAACGGAAACTGGAACGACAATTTTACAAAGAATCTTTCTTTCGAAGTGGCCAAGGATATGTTCATCCGCTTTAGATAGAGTCCATGCTTCAGCGCAATATACCAGGACTGATCAAGGTCTTATACAGACTCTCCTTATAGTTGTTCGGGAGAAGGCTCTACTATACTCAATTGCCTTCTTAGCCCAAAGAAACAGCGATTGACAAGAGTTATTCTTCGTTTAATTTCTTCTGAGATGTTGTTGTCAGAAATTATGAAGACCATAGAATGCCTTATTTATAGCCTAATGGAGCTAATCACATTTCGCCTCCGCATACCTGCCCTATTTTTGGGCATAGCTTTGATCCAGTGAATAAGTGTTTCATTAACACAATATTCTCTACAGAAGAGCTGGACATTGATGTCAAAAGGAGCGTTGTCGAAAGCACCTTCAATGGCGACGAAGATAGCTATAGGGAATTATTCCATGTCAAATCTTCCAGCGAAGGTGGCTTCGAAACTGAAAATTCATGGCGAGGGATCGGTATACCTATATGTAAGTACTGAGTTAGTACAGTGAAGATTTGTCTTAAAATAAGAAGCATTTGCTCTATTCGGCGGGGGTTCCTAATCTTTTTCATACTACGACTCCCTCTATACAGGTTGTAATATTTTTGGGACGCCCTTCTAAAAGCAGAGATATGTGAATAGAAGCTGGTTTTTTCAATAAGGATGGATAAATGATGAATGAAATGGGGTTGTCCTATATATTTGAATATTTCTTGTTAATATATATAGCCGTTCCTCCAAAAATGCGCCTGGTCGCTATAAAGATGATTTTTCGACCAAAATTGGAGTCATCTTCCAAACTTCGAAGCTAAGCCCAGTCAGCTCACAAACGACGTTGTCTATGATCATTAACGTTGAGCTCCTAGATGTAGGCCCAAGTCCTACAAGTCCTGAAATCTGCGAGAGGCCTACTACTTGCGAGGAATTAACCGCCTCGGGTTCTCCTGTACATTTTCACGGACCGCGGCCGATCTGGCGTTCCTTCGACGTATACGTGTGTTGGAGAATCGACTTCGAATGGTCTGCCGTAACATTTGCACTGACGATGACGAACACAAATTTTGAAAATAAAATTCTATCATTTGGACTTGCTGCTCAATCGTATAACGTCTTATGGTGGTTTCGGATAAGTGACTAAATAATAAAGATAAAATTAAAATGTCAATTCCACACTCCTATAATACACTCCATAGTTTACCTCGAGGGACTCGGTCGTATGCTTTCTCCAAATCTACGAAGCATGCGTAAACAGGTGTAGATTACTCCCAAGCCTTCTCAAGTACCATTCTGATAGTGAATAACTGGTCGGTTTTGCTTCTGCCGGGACGAAAACCGCACTGTTCATCTCCTAATCGTGACTCAACCACAGATCTGCAACGCGTTTCCAGTACCTTGGCAAAGACTTTTCCGGGGAGACTTAAAAGTGATATACCCCTGTAATTGGAGCAATTCCTTGAATTCTTGAAAAGGGGCACAATCACCCCAATCAGCCAATCGCTGGGAGTTTCGCCGCACTCCCAATCCACTTTAATGACACGAGAGAGCCATTTAATTCCCTCTTCACCTAAGGCCTTGAGCATTTCTAGCCGGATTTCATCCACTCCGGCAGATTTGCCAGCTTATAGCGATTTGATCGCAAAAGTGACTTCCTATACCGTGTGACTATTTTCCGCCCTGCTTAAGGCGATGGATCTGTCATCTTCAATATCCTGGATTGGATTCAGCAATTCAGAAGAGTGCTCGCTCCATCTGTGCAAGATGTCCTTCTCATTAGAAAGAAGTGTACCGTCTTTAACTCGTAACGTAACTCGCTCTTGGCATTCGTAAAGAGAAACGTAATGCTACGTGCGTTTAACGTTTCCTTTGTTCAGAAAATGGGAGATACTTCATTTCAAAGCGAGCTCAAAGTTAATGGAATGTCGCGTACAGGCGACCTGTACCTCTGTACGTAGGTATCATCTTCTTACGCCCATTTGATAGCGACGCACATAGTTAGGGAACATCTGCTACTATACCAGGAAATTTGTATACAATAGCTATCTCAAAGCTTCACCAGTTGTAACTCACGATGTCCAGCCCTTATACCAGTCATGTCGCTTTACTTGTCAGTGTCACTGATGGTTCTCTGATTTCCGGCGGGAAAATTAAATTTCGAACCAAAGTCTGTTAAAAATTACCATAATTTAAGGACTCTCCAGCTCCACGCTTTGTTTCCTCCTAAAGTCAATATTATGTAAGTCATTACTCAGCATCTTCTGGACTTCTATGTTACATTCAACTCAAGAGGCGAACTCATTACACACTGCACCACGCTCTTTGCCCGTCCTTGAACTACGGGCTATTGAAATGCATAAAATGAGACTTAATTCAAAAACTTCAAACTATGTTTACAGTTCCCACAGTACAAGTACACCTAATTATCCACTGCAACCATTTTAATAAATCCAATGACCAGCTAATTGAAATTTTTTTTTAAAAATAATTTTGACATCAAGTCGCCCTTTTCAGCGCGTCCATCTAAATACCCACATATAACATGTTGCTGGACGTTTCGATGTCCCTTGTTCGCACAGCTCATTACATGTATGTTAACCCGTCAATTTGCCAAATTACTGGTTCCAAGTGACTAGCTATAGTATAATGTCTGAGCTCTGAGAAAGCAAACCCCATAAACCTCAATCATAATTTAATGGTTGATCGATCGAAGGAAGGTTCCCAAACAAAGAGCAATATACGAAAAGTGCATTTTTCACTAAAAGGGGTAAGAACATGCACAACCCCTATATATCCCTTACAACAACAGCGCGGCATGCATCAAAGGAAAAGAAATAGAATCACTTTTCTGCAAAATATTTGCAAGGATGTACAAAAGGCGGAACCCAATGCATTTGGCATTCACACGTGCTACCCATTATTGGGAAGTGCACGTGCAATGCATTGATTTCCAGAACAAAAATATCCTTCAAAGGTATACATTTGTGTATTTGGAACGACTTCAAGAGCCCTGTCAACATAATGTAATTACGTCTAAATTAAATGGTTTGAGCAGGAGTTCAAAAAAAGGATTTCCCATTTTTAAACTAAAAAATAAAAGGACGATTTTTTTCCAAACGCATATTTGCATTTTATAGCTACTGTGATGTGGTGGTTTCACGGTAACTGTTCCACCATAAAAGCGCACACAAGCCAAACGAAAGGGTTAAACAAAGCGACGAACGAAGCGTTAAAGGGCATTTCACGCTCTTTTACAACGCGCGCGATACCGTTTTTCGGTTGAAAGGCGCTTATGCAAAAGGTGGACATCTGCTGTGACTGATCTGTGATGGAGATAAACAGCGTTATCTTAATTCAAATCGCGAAATTTTAAATTTAATTGTTCAGTTGGCATGGCACGCACCCTTTTGATCCCGCGCTTTGCTTGTGTCAAGTCATCTTTGGTGGGCTTAGTGGCTTGACTTGCCAATGACTTTTACAACCTTTTGGATAATTAGGAACTTGATGGTTGTAGGCGATAAAATAATTCTCGTCGCCTTTTGTATAATTATTATAACAATTCGAGGACGAAAATCGGTGAGTTGCGTGTGTAGGTGTAGGTGGTCGTTGTCTGATTATGAATTGCGCAACGCTACTGTTTGGCGACGACCACGGCGCGCGGACATATGTTTTTGAAAAAAATATGCTCGTATTTTATGATTGACAAATTGAGGTAATTTTAGAATGTCGCACTTGGACACTAATTGCATTGCAGTTAGTATAAGAAGGGAAAGGTCAGCAATGTTAAGTTATAAAGTAAATGTTTAGAGGTGATTGGTATCGCTGAGTGATATTAGTCCCACACATATGTCGTATTTGAGGGAAGGCTTATGTTAGCAATTTAGTTGGAAAATGATAGGTACCAAAATCAGACTGACGCATTTTAGTGGCAATTTGACGACATCTATTGACGAATGAAGCTTGCAGCTTGCGAGTGAATGTATGGTAGCTTTACGCAATTGATTCTAGTGGTTAAGCTTTATCAATTCTTCTGCCACTAGCTTTCATAGCTTGGAACAAGAAATTGATCAAAAAACTCAGAACATTTGCCACAAAATGAATACAGTAACCCGAAAATTATCCGCGACCCGAAGTACTAAAAATCAAATCCGGGGACTTATTACCAAAAACACGGAGGATCGCTTTTCATTGCGGATTTGTATTTCCAAAAGCGATACGACAGCTATTTAGGTGACGGATTGCTGGTGGATTTCTTGCGGATAAATAATTAACAAAATTCCTGTGACCGGAAAATGCTGTCAAACTTTTGGGAAATTGTAAGTCACAATGGAAAAAACTGGAAATATCAGTTCACTTTTGAGAATAAGCAAAAGCGAAGACAAACGGTCGAAATTGAGGTATCGCTCTATCAATTCGATTCGCCGCGCATTTGGGAATAACCCAACCATTACGCATTAAAACTATTATAAGGCCAGGGCTCAGCAAGAGAGGCAATTTAGGGATAAGGCGCGGCATGCTTGGCTAAAGCTCGCCGAACGAGCTTGCTCACTTACTATATGTGTATATATTTTGCCTCTATGGCTCGAAAAATGGGTCACAAGAATGGCGCCCAACGTGGGGCTCTATGCTAGGTTTAATAGTCCCATGATCACCAGCTGAATTAGCTACACTTCTCCCCTTGACTCGAACTCAAAGCAATTTTGGGCTTACCGCTCGCAGTAACGGCCAAAGTATGGTAGCGTTCAATTGTGTCAATGGTGTACAAAAAGGCAGACGAAGGTCAACCTTTGCCTCTGTGGTCACTAGGCATGTCTATGAATCTTGATGAACCTTTGCCTTTAAAAAACCATAATGACAGATAATAAGCAGTACCTTCAGTCATGTTGCCTGTAGTACTTTTCAGCTATTTCACTTAAAGATACGCTTTATATGCTGTCTGTTAGACACGGTAAAAGTGATTTTTAAGTAAGGGCTTGTGTCACTAAAATTGGCTCTATAAGTTTGAGATAGCGACTTGTTTGAATCTAGATTCTATAGACACGACTCATCATTTCCTTATTCAGTAAAACCAGTCAAGTTGTAACAATTTTAAGATTTTGATAAGAAGGATTCACAGCATACTGCATACTCGCCCTGCTGACGGGTCCACTGATCAAAGGGCACGGTAGTGGCCCAGCCATGTTCTCTAGTAAAGGCACTTACCCTTTTTACAGGAACAAACTCAGGCTGTGACCCCCCTCTAACTTCGGAATCAATTAAGCCAAAAAATTAAATCTCGAAACATTTACCATGCTCATTAAAAAGGTCCACCTCAACAATTTTCATCTCTATAGCATTAGTGGTTCTCAAAATACAGGACTTCAAAAATCGCAAAAACCCTAACTGACTCACTCACTCACTTAGATGATGATCATCAAAATTATGAAGCACTTCCGGCCATCCTAGAATTGTGAAATTTGGCAGAATGCTAGATCCTGTGGTGCATATACTGGAAAAAGTACAAAACTAGGGATTTTCACTTCAGGGGGCGTGGTATACGCCCTCTTTTGAAAATTGATTATTATTTATTTGGGTCACTTCCCATTGCCGTAAAATGTTGAAATTCGCTAGAGCGGTAGGACCTGCAATACACGAAAGGAGAAACATCAAAAATGTAAAATTCCAGCGTGGAATCTTTGCTGGAAAATTTAAAATATATGCAAATAGAAGTTTATAAGAAAGAAAGCCAAAATGATGGTAGTCAGTGTCTGTTTACATATTATAAAGTGAAGACGTTTCAACGTTGTTTGTCAAATCTAATAAAAAAAAAACTTTGCAAAAAGTAGTGAAATCACACCAAAAACATAAATGTAAAAAACAGCCAAGTTCTTTTATATAGAAAACAAGAATAAGTGTGTAACTAGTCAGCCACGAAATGTAATGAGATCTAAATGTACGCCAAATTCTTAGTCCAAGAAGATTCAATGTAAATGTAAAAACAAAATTGGTAGGTTTACTTGGCAAGTTTTTCGTCTATAACATCATTATACAATAAAGAATTTGAAAACTTGACCAGTGAACCTACCAGCTATTTTTAACATTGAACCTTCTTGGACTAAGAACTTGGCGTACATTTAGGTACATCTCATTACATTTCGTGGCTGACTAGTTACAAACTTATTTTTGTTTTCTATATAAAAGAACTTGGCTGTTTTTTACATTTATGTTTTTGGTGTGATCCATTATTACTAAATGCTAATATGCAGGAAACATGGACGATAGCGTGCCTATATCACAACACAACGATAAAGCACGGTTGGTTAGAATTAGAAAATCGCTTGTTTTTCTGCCCACTCTGTATTATAATGACAAGTGACATTATGACTTATGGAGTACAATTGAACAGGTTTATAATATGTACATAAATACATAGCAGTATGTACATCCTGATGTATCCCAGATTATTGGTCTGAAACTAAGTATCCTGTAACAGAGGCCATTACCATTATGTGTCGATGAAATTTCAAAATATAATATTATGTGGCAAATTATATGTGTGATTTTAATTCACTATAAGAATTATGTATATGGCAGTCCCCCCTCTACTATAAACGATCAGACTATAGTACATATCACCAATAAATTTTAATCTGATTGCAAGAGACGAACAACTTGAAATGACGATGGCGAGTAATAAAATAAAAAAAAAATATGAAAAATTACTCAGCAATCATGAAAGGAATTTTATTTTTAAAATCGAATTTATCATCACCACAGGAGTTGACACCCTAATAAAAAGTACAGGAACGTATAATATTACTGCGTTCTTTTTAGCATTTTTTATTTTCCACTGTTCATATTGCTACTTTTCTCGTTTAACAAGGAACCATCCCCAAAACGTATATCCGTATATTCTATTTATAAATTTGTGGGTTACAAATGGCAAAAAGTATCCTTGATCGAAAATAAAAGAAATTGCCTTGCCACTAAAGATTTTTAACAGTTTCGTATGCCATGGAATCCCAGGGGACCGTTCTTCGTTTTTTTTTTTTTTCAAGTATCATCTTTGGAATTGTAATGAACTGCTATTTTTTTTTTTTTTTTTGTATACACAAACCATTTTTTATAAGGAAGCAGACAAAAATGTCATATTAGCAAAATTATTGGTTGTTGCGATAAGGATGAAAATAACTGCCTTTTTACGAAATGGATGCGTTATGTTGTATATAGATTCTTTTGAAATTCTTTTCACAAAATCACCTTGTTTCGTCGTCCTGACTCCTGTGTCATGATGTTATGGGATAAGGATGGGAGGGTTTCATTTATTGTGCATCAGATAAGTTGTGATAAATGATGAAACTTTTAATGTGTTCTTCTTTTTTTATTGGTCGATGATTTTTTTTTTTTTTTGAAATTTAAAAGTTTATCTATATGGATTATTTAGTTGAAGGTTATTGGATGTATTGATGGTGTTTGATGTAGGAGTGGGATTATTGGAAAACGTGAATGACAAAAAAAATTTATGAAATTAGAAAATACCTATATTATTTGCTGAAGCAAGTCCTTCTGTGGAGAAGACAATTGGACTTCATAACCTCATTTATGACCTCATAATATGGTCCGGACTCAGGAGGTCTATATAGCGATGGATGAATTCGGATATTCCGTCTAAACTGATCCAACTGTATCTTACGATATGGTAGAAAATATGTAGGTACACGATATGCAGTGTGCAATTTGAAAGTATAGCTCTTCCGAACTATTCCGACCTACCATGCAATGGACTTCGACAATATAGAGCAATTTTGGGCGTTAGGCAATAACGCCCAAGGAAATAGCGCCCAAATCGATTTGGAAATAACGCCCAAAAAAAACTAGTACAATTTGTTGTTGCAAAATATTTCGTCATTTTGGGTGTTATTTCCTTTCCATGGTTCGTTTTTTTGACAAGCAGTAAAGCCCAAAATAGTAAGTGGAAATGCATAAACAGTGGAATAAGTATGGGGGGCATGCTGCCCCCCTGCAACCCCCCTGCCAGGGTTTTCTGCTGGACTTTGGAGTAGGTGGGAGTTCGTACTGTAAAAAAACCTTCAATGTATCCAATTTTGCACATATCTGACAGTAACCCCAAGCAGGGGGGTTTTGGGCGCTATGCATTTTTTTGGGCGTTATTTCCAAATCGATTTGGGCGCTATTTCCTTGGGCGTTATTGCCTAACGCCGCAATTTTGTTCAATATCGTGCTCTGGCAAATAGGGCCCGAAACGTTTATAAATCTAATGTTGAAGAGCTCCAGGCGTAACTACAGAACGCCTTTGATTTTGTCAAAGACATTCTCAGGCATATTCTCGTAGGTTCCATAACACTGGGTTGCACTGAGAACATCTCCAACCGCCGCTCTGCAAACCATGCTTAACTTACTTCCACTAGACATCGTCAGTAAAAAATATGCCACCAACGTGGCGATCAGATTAAGGGAAGGGAAACACCGGAGAGGGTAACCGCCTGGGCACGCCAGCATCCTTCTACAGACGATCCCCCTGCCCACTACTACCGACTATATGCCTACGAAAATCAACTTCGAAAGAGGCTTCATCCATGAAATACCGGACAGAAACCAATGGGATTCACAAAATGTCCTACACAAATCACTGTCAATATTCACAGGCGGTTCTAAGACACCAGAGGGAGTGGGCGCCGGAGTCTTTTCAGAAGAATTCAACCTGGGCCTGTCCCTTTGTCTTCCGAAACACTGCAGTGTCTTCAATTAATACTGTCAATTAATACGGTATCAGAAAAGGATATCGTCATATACATTGATAGCCAGGCTGCAATCAAATCCCTAATATAAGAAATAAGATCCAAGGCGGTGGAAGATTGCCGCGTATCTCTCAACGAAATAGCTGGACAGTACAACCTCAGCCTCTGCTAGATTCCTGGTCTCTGTGACATCCCAGGGAACTGTGCAGAGGACGAACTAGCAAGGCGAGGCTCCTCTGGCGTGGACAGTATAAGTCTGCACAAATTGTATGCATCACTTTCCCACGCTAAATAAAAAATTTACGCGGGTTCAAATGGAAATATTTAGGATACTGCGATACTGCCAAGTTCACCTGGCCACCTCTGGACACAAAGCGATCCAAGAAGCTTTTTCGACTTAAAAGATCCAGCATCTCGAAAGTCGTTAATGCGATCTCCAGGCACTGTATATTAGGCAGACACGCGCAATGGTTCGGTCTGCCTTACAATGACTTCTGCAGAAGCTGTAGAGACGAAGAGGAGGACGAGTCCGTCACTCACTTTCATTGCAGTTGCCCGCGCTCTGGACAATCTAAGAAAGGCCCACTTAGGAAACTATTTTGATCTCAGTGATCTAGGTAACACCAGCGCCGCTAACATTCTAAGCTTTTTAACCGGCAGCAAATGGTTTACATAAGTAGCCATAGTCAGTAAAGAAACAGCTCCTCAAATCCGAGTGGTATGCTCTCATCGAGAGCCAATTTAACTAAACTAAACTATGTTGAAGAGCTGAACCCAGAGGTCGAAATAAGGGTAGCTGAATCCGAGATCGCTTTTTTAGAGCCCTTTAGAGATGGTATGACGTCTCAGTCAAGGTACTTGATAAAAGATACCTATAGATTGAAGTGCGTCTAGACTGCGATCGGTTTTAATTCACCTCATAGTCAATCAATGTAACGCAACATTCTCTCAGACGTCCGACACACAAAAGGCATAGGTACTCGTACCATTCACATCCGATTGGCATAAATAGAGTCCAACTTCGAGGCTCACAAAACTCTGCAAGAACTTCACTTTAATTAAGATAATATGTAAGGTAGCCATTCCCGAATGGGGTTATGGTAAAATCGCAATAATTACAATCACATACTCTCAAACATTGTCCAAATTGCAAATACATGAGAATCGTACATGGAACCGACGCAACGCAACGGCTTGGGGGTATATCCTACGCAATAATCCTTTTACCCCAATAAGAGGAAAATCTAATTTCAAATCAAGCGACGTCGAGTGCTTTGGTAATATTTCTACGATAATGGCGCCAAGCCATGAATGTCATCGTTGTCGTTGTCGTTGTCGTCGACGCCAATCGCTAACGTAAAAGGTGCATCATCGCATACACATTAGACGAACACACTCTGACGGCATCTGAGATTAACTTTATTACACAACGAAGAACCTAATTCGGTTTTGTGTAGCCCGGAATGTGTATCCACTGACGTGAACATCGTCCCCCCACTCGTCCTATACTTCCTTTTGCGGTTTTGCATTGACTCGTAGGTTTTGTCAAAGCAATTTGCTGCCTTTTAGTTGAATGCAAGTCGCAATTATCCTTAAAATTGAGTGGAATGCTTTGAATGACGTTGGGCGGAGGGCTATATTTATTAGGCGCACTGAGGATGTCAACGCTAATTAAAATTTGCCAGATCGAATGAGTAAGAGAGGGACAGAGGACTTGAACAAAAACACAAAACCTTCAGCAAAGGTATCTGTATCTATACAATGTAAAGAAAGGATCAAAGGATTAATAATAAGCTTGTGGTCAGCAAAGGGAAAAATTAAAGTCACTGTCACATCGTATCTTCACTTTAATTTGATATAGGCGACCCCACCTCTCCGCTACTAACACTTATCGGTATTCTGCACACCCATCCGCTGTAACCGAGTGTAAAATGAGTGGCACGGCATTTTAAATTAAAAGGAGCGTGCCACACATCAGTCCACATCCCTATCCGGACGATATCTCTGGAATTCATCTCTTCACACTTCAAACGAGATAGGTCGTTGAAAAATGCTTACAAAAAGATTCATCAAACAGGATGAGAAATCATTAATTATCGTTTCACATCGCCGCCGTGCTAAGAAAAGGACTCACCCCCACTCATATAAATAGGGAGACACCAACACCATACACACCGCAAGCATATCAGGGGCGATGTAGTGCGACTGCATTTTTGTTACAATCGCAACCACCTAATGTACACCAACGTCCGTCACCATTCATCCATTAACTTCATTCTGCAGGATTCTAAATGGAACTTCCGCTATATACCCGTCCCGGGGGTAGGGCAAATCGAATGCAAACTCTGAAATTAATTACATGCCACGTCGTCGAGAGGTGTGAGCCTGTACCACTTGGACAGGAAATGCAAATATTGCAACAACTATAGCTACTACCTACTCGTAGCTATATATGATTACAAAATATAAAATGAAGCCCCCCCCTGCTTCTGGGCAACGAGTGAGTGATTTGCGGTCAATGGATTTTTGAAAAATGATAAATTCTTCTTCCCTCACATCAAGTGGGTTGGACGGGGTGACAAGGCGGGTAGTCTCAAAGTCGGAGTAGATGTAAAACCCTGTACAACAACCTCGGCGGGGGTTAATACACTGGAATGACACTGATTTGAACAACGTGCCTTTGTTGATGTAATGGGTATTATTGCCCTACCATCATCATCAGGCAACAGCACCAGAGCACCAGGTAATCTTCTTTGCCCTCACGAAAGGCGTTGTTTGTTTCTTTCATTTCGGCATTTTCCTATGCAGTATACAGCGGTGGCCTGGCCAGTGGCCATCGTCCAGTGGCATCAATTAATCATATAAACTGACCTATGAGGACCTTTTGGTTTTTCTTGTTCCTTTGTTGGGAAATGATTTTCATTAATATTAGTGGAACACGCTATACCTACGGTGGGAACACGGGATACATATTGTTCTCGGGTGTTGACATTCTTGTTGCATGAATGTCTACAATGCGATATCTAGCCAATATCATTAAATGGAATATTCAGGAGGTCTGTAGGTATAGGTATAGGTAACAAAAATTAAAAAAAATTGTATCCCTTTAAATAAGTGTCTCTGGGGTAATTGGAATTGGAAAGGAATTTGTGCATCATCGGATACACGTCAACGTTTACTTGTAGGTTAATGCAAACGATTTTTTTTGGGAGAGACTTTGCGATTTAAATTTACCTCTTTAAACATTTACCTACCTTAGATAGTAGGGAGTAGCATTATTCAAGTACAAAGAGGTGTATTGGATAGTTACTATAGGTGGTTGGCTATTGTATGATTAGGGTAGGAGTCTACACAGCAATTATTGTACTAAATGAACGAGTCTTAGAAGTCTAGCTTGAACCCCTTAGAAAGGGGCGTACGGCAGATGCATTCACTAGATTGAATCGACGGTATGGTCAACAGTTCATATGACAGATAACAGATAGAGCTACTTCGACATATTTGAAGCTGAGGTCGGTGAGGATTTTAAGGACTAGTCAGTGTGCTGAAACTCTCCAAAGTACTACGTTCTGTAATATACTAATCGGCACGTACGATTACTTACGTACGGCCCGGTAGATCGACTACAGAACAAATTTTCACACTGAGGCAAATCCTGTTATAGACCAACGAATTTCAAGTCGAAACTCATCAGTCATCACCTATTCATCGACTTCAAAGCCGCGTATGACAGCATACATCGTCAGGAGCTCTATATGGCGATGACCGAATTCGGCATCCCGGCAAAATCCGTTGCCCTTGAAGTAAATCAGGACAAGAGTAAGTACATCCTATCAACAAACAAAAAGGCATCTGTCCACCGCCTTGGACAAAACGCCACTATTGATAGCAACAACTTCGAGGTAGTTAAGGAGTTCACCTAGCTCGGAGTAAACATGAACTTCACGAATGACATCCAAGTGGAGATCCGGCGAAGAATTACCTTAGGAAACTGCTGCTACTTCGGTTTGGCAAAACAAGTGGGTTCAAAACTCCTAACTCGAAGGACGAAATGTGTGCTATACAAAACTCTTATCCTGCCAATTCTGCTTTATGACGCCGAGTGCTGCGGACGATAAGCAAGAAGGCAGAGCTGATACTGGGCTCCTTCGAAAGAATAATACTTCGGATTTTTGGTCCTGTGTGCGAAGAGGGCGAATGGAGGAGAAGATACAACAGACCAAGATATGGATGTAGTCCAAAAATAAAAAAAAAAAAAACGTCGACTATACATATTGGCTCGCTCTACATCGAGCCAATGGACGATAATGCTCCAGCTAAGAGGATCACCGAATCCCAGCCCCCAAGTTCGATAAGACAAGAAAGACTGAACCTCCGTTTCGAACACCAAGCCATCGCCGATGCTAAAGCGCTTGGTCCCGACAACTGGAAGCAGCGTGCCCGGGATCGTAGAGGATGAAAGGCTGCAGCGTGTCTCAGGCAGAGACTCTTCATGGGTCGGGAGCCCGATAAGTAAGTATATAAGTGTGCTGAAACGGAGATGGTGGCGGATGAAATCTTTATGGGCCAGCGGCAGCGGTTAAAATCGGAATATTGAACCACTTGCGTCTAAATGTTCAGCAAAGGGGTTGTTTATCGGCGTGACTTACATACCTAAGGAAAAAAATCCATATCTAAGATCCAAACATTAAAACTATAGTAAATAAGGAAAATATGAGCCTCGAATCTAAACATGGAATGTCCGGAATTTAAACAGAGTATAGCCGAGTATAGCCGATATACATAAGTCCCCAGCTAGTCGCAAGAATTGTCAACGGAAAGCTATACTATCGCAAGAGACCGCCAAAACTAGTGCCGAGTGCGTCTCCCTTAACCTCTCTGTGTAAGCTCATCACCAGCATTAAGTGCAGATGATCAGTGGCAAAACTTTCAACATGCTATATCAGAAGATGACCGCAAAGAAATCACTGGCAGAAAAAAGTCAGCCTTTCAATCAACGCTGAAAACCAAGACCAGAGCTACTGCGGGAGCTTCGGAGAGTATGGTTTGGGAGTCGGACAGAATCCCGAAAGCCCAAAATCCCGAAAATCTAAAATCCCGAAAGCCCAAAATCACGAAAATCCATTCTTTTACTGAATAAATAAATAGGCCCACATAAAACCCACATAGAAGCCTACACCTATAGCTTCTCTCAGGCAGTACAGTAGTTACACTAATCACTGAGTCGCTGTGCCCAGCACTGCAAAGACTTGCAATCTGCGAATCTTGGGAGGTACTAACGTCTAGTAACAAAACTTTGTTAATTCTCATCTGAAAAGCACAAAGGCCTCCACTCCAGCTCCAAGATTGAAAGTCATTCACAAAACAAGGAAAAATTCTCAGCAGCCAAACGATTTATTTAATCGTGGGAGCAAAACACTCATAAAGGCATGCCGCCAGAGCGTATTCCCATGGCTGATAACAAATTATCTATTCTATATGATGATGATGCATTCTAATGTGAGACTATACTCCTCTCGATTACCATACCGAATCGCAATGATGCTGTCCACTCGCATATACTTGATCTGTATGACCTCGCAGCAAATCGGATTCATGGGAAATGTCTTACTTCCATTATCATTCATCATTTGGTCGCTGCAACTTGTGCAAATTACCAGCAATTCAATAAGGTACCCAGGAGTACCGAATGCCGTACGCATTACATATACAAAATCCACCCAGAACCCACCCCATTAGAGTCTTGCCAGTCTGAACGTAATTAGTTCGAACAAAATTGATTCATCGCGATGTTGAAGTGTGAAGTAATCCAGGGTAATCGGCTTTCAATCGAAAACTCCAACCACATGAAGCGCAGCGCAGCCCTTGGCCCGTGCCCAAGAATGAAAAGAAAACATAAATTTGTTTCATGTCACGTGCTATATAGAAATACCGACAAACATTAATCCGCACCACTTCCAAATTCGATATGCTCTGATTTTTCAGAATGGGAACACACAAGCGCCCAAAGTCATCGTGTCGGGGTTAAAATAAATGAACTCATCCCTGGCTGACATTTCACCCCGATGCACCCGACTTTTTTTTCTATTTTTTTTTCTGTCCTCATGTGAAGTGGTTCCTGCCAAGGCGGGTGCCATCGTTTGTCCGTAATTATACAGCAAGGATATAGTTCTCGTTTGGCTATAGAAGCTTGACCCCTTTTAATCGGAGATAAGTGATTCTTTTATTTTTTTTTGGCACAAAAACCGGGAATATTTTTCATTTTTAATGTAGCAAAATGAAGACGGTGATAAACGTGTAAAATAATCTTTCAGTATACCATCGCTCCGCAGGATATCCTTCTTCCAGCAGTTGAACTGTATATTTCTGTTTGTATACAAATGAAAAGAAAAATAGAAAAATATCAAGGAAGCCCTTTGTGCAGTGGCGCAAAAGCAAGCAGATCTGAAAACAAAACAAAAAATTGCCCTCCCTCTAGAAGCTCTAAGCAGCTTTTCGTGCGCATTTATCACTGAGCGTTGCGATTAATTTTTGCCCGCTAGAAATAAAACGAGAAAAGCCAACAGATAAGCGAAAAAGAATGTTAACTCCTGTTCGCTATTCTATTAGGTTGCCGTGCGTCGTCGTCGTCGTCGCTGCTGTCAAGAGTGTTGGGATGAAATTCGGGCGGCAAAAATCCTCTATGAGTCTATGAATTACCAGAATAAATTTTTCCTTTCTGAGCTTTATTCTTTTGATGTAATGCACGACAGCACAAAGGAATGCCCTAAAGGTACACGGAGTACGAGTATGCTGCTGAAGTCTGTTTCACTTATTATTTAAAGGATAAGAGTTTTATTTTTAGTGTTAATGATATATCCTACGGAAAACAAGAAAATCCGTTTACCTAGACACGGCACATGGATATACACAGACAAGGAGTATAGCGTATAGGTATTCATGATTTTTGTCATTATGCTTTGGGATAAATTGACAGTTCAAAGGAGGTGTCTTTATGTAGATGGACAGAACAGTATTATGTGGGTATAGGTACATATAAAATTTGTATTTCTTTTGATTGCTTTCAAACAATCAATAAAAAGGATTAGAGCAGAGCAAAAATCTTATCTGACTGTCGTTAGTAGAAAGTAGATTACAAGATAGGTGCATATATTTTTTTATTTTAGTCCCATAAAATATTACTTAGTGAATTAGATGGCGCTACAGTCCGGGGTAGACCTGGGCTTCAACAAACACTCCTCTCCAGTTAGCCCGCCCTTTGGGTAACCGCCTCCAGTTGAGCACTCTAAGTTGTTTGAGGTGCCCTTTCACTTGTAGATATGCGCGCCACCTATGGCTAGGTCTTTCTCGTCCCTCCGGGTTGGAATCGAAGACTCTTCGGGCCAGATCATTGGTGTCCATTTGCTCTACATGTCCTAGTCATCTTATTCGACTGATATGAACTTTTCTGACAAGGTCGATGTCGCTGTAGAGTTCGCTGTTAAATCTCCTCCTCCAAAGCCCCTCAACGCAAACGGGACCGAAAATAACTCGAAGAATTTAGCGTTCGAAACGACCAAGAAGATCTTCAATTCTTCATTCACACCTTTGTTAACATCCATGCTTCTGCGCCATAGAGCAGGAATGGGATGTTGAGGGTCTTATAGAGTCTCCTTAGTGTTTCTGACCAAGGCCTTACTAGTCAGTTGCATTCTTAGGCCAAAGAAACAGCGATTGACAAGTGTAACTTTTCATTTGAATTTTGCTGTGGTGTCATTATCAGAGTTAATAGCGGAGCCCAGGTAGACAAAGTTCCTAACCACCTCAAAGTTGTAGTTGTAGCTGTCTATTATGAAGTACCCACAATATTAACAGGGAAATTTATCTATATCTACATCGAGGGAGTTTTAGACGACTCACTGGCTTAGTCTTCCCAAGTGGATATATACGGAGAATTGACTGACAGAATTCAAAACTATTCAAACAATCACTTAAAGGAGTCTGATGATGAATTAGTGGTGTAGTTCGAAATAGCTATCATTCCTACCAAAGTGACTGTGTCTACGAGTTGTTGTTAATGTAATTCTCTCAAACAATAATTCAGAGACTGAAATTCGACATAATTTCCCAACAGAAATTGTCAGGGTCAATCCCAAACAAGCGAGAATCGTTGTTACTCCTCGCTTCCCCACTCAGTGATCAGCTTTTAGTTAATTTTTGTGTTTCTTTTTTTTTTATTCAGAGCCCGCAAAAAAAATGTTATCTAACAACAGATACAACTAATTAATAAACTGAAGCATCTACTGCGGTTCCAGACCAAGTTCTCTGTCATCGACGATAGCTTAGTCTTCCTTTATCTTGATGTAAAGATCTTCTCTGCCTATCTTGTATATTTCCTAAATATAGCCGGAGTAATGTCCAATGTAGTCGAGTTTTGAACATCTTTGTGTCGTGCCATGTACTAGCACCTTTATAGTCCAGCTAGGCACTATAAAACAGTATGTACTGGAGAAATATAGGGTCAGCGGAATAGTTAGAAAGAGCTACTTCCAAATCGTTTCATTGCAGAGCTTACATTTTTAGCATCATCGTCAGACTTATTTGAATTAATTTTATGGAATTGTCCACCATCGCTCTCCACGATGAATAATATCGTAATACGTCTTTGAAGTCGGTAAAAAGGATCAACTCGAAAATTTAATAATCTATTACAGATCCAAATATACCGGCCAAACCTCTCAAACCCCTTCGAGATCAAAGAATGAAAAAAAAAATATATATATATATATATTATAATAAAAAAAAAATTACATGAGAAAATACAGGGGGTCCCAAAAGTAATTTTCAAAAAAAAAAAAAAAAATAATGTAAAACTGAATCATTTTTAAAGTGAAATTTTCTTTAGTTCGACGTACACTAATTTCGAACTCCAATGAAATGAATAAACGACAAAAGAGCGAATATCGCTATATAGATTTCTTTCGTCTTTAACTTTCTCGTATAGTATAGTATAGTAAGAGAAAGATATTAACATGACTGCATATCCAGTTTTTCGCTAAAACAGTCCAGCAACGGCAGTTTTGAAAATTGGCTGTTTCTCGAAAACGGTAAAAACGATAAAAAAAAAACGTATTTTTGAGGTACTATTTGCCTTCTTAATTTGATAGCAAACTCAGTTTTTCTCTTATTGAATGCGGAGGAATAGTGGACTGGACATTAAGAAATAATATGTATAGATATTTGCTTCTGCAAGTTCAGAAAATTCCCATTTCACAAATTGCTCCATTGGCAACTGCACTAATTGTCGCATTAACAGCTGCTCTCATCTTTCCATTATGATAGCTGAATTATTTGCCATTTCGAGTGCCCATGGAAGGTGTTCAAATCGGGATAGACCAATGTTCCAAAAAAAAAAATTAATACAACCACACTGATGATGAACAAATTTGTTTTCGAAATACCTTCCTATACTCTTACGTTTTAGCAGTGCCGGATTTATATTTTTTATGAGTGTAGGCCATTTTATTTCCACCGCCCCATGTAGGTACCTTTCTAAAATAATAATTTTCCATTTGTAGTAAGGAAGGCACTAAAGTTAAATAAACGAATAAATTAGTCATTAATAAAGAGCGTAAAAAATAAACAAGAATTACAATTTTTTACAGGACTTCTTAATAGAAAAAAACATCTTTAATATCATCATAGTTTATGGTGTTCATTATCTCTGCTTCTATGTAGAGAAGAACTAAAGAAATCATTTGTTCTTAAGGAATTGAAGACCTTTGATCATTTTTCACGCGTTTTAAACAAGAAAAACTCCTTTCCCCAGAACAATTTGTAGCCGGAGTGGAAAGTGCGATGCGGAGAGCTATATCCAAGTTAGGGTAAACATTAGACAGAGATTGATTCCTCAGAAACGTTGAGAGACTGAGTAGTGAGTTTGATCCAGGCTTCACTGCAAACTCTGCAGTTTTATTAGAGGAAATGTGACTTTGAAAATGCACACATTCTTGAACCAAATTGTCCTCTAAATCATTGGTATAATCTTTCACGAGAGACTGGGCTTTTTCTGTAACTCTTTGTGTTGAAAGTTCAGTCATTTTTGCTAAAAAGGTATTTTTTTCTTTAAAGTTTAAGGAAGCATTATGCCTTCTCTGTATTTCAGCACTCAGTCCATCAAGGATGGCTCCCTCTCTGGAGCCGGATGGTATTTCATGTTCTTCATGCGATGTTTCGTTCGTCATTTTTTTCTTTTAAGTTGCCTCTTTATTTCACCTTGATATTGCTTAAGTGCGCTCATCTCAGTTGCTTTTTCTTCGAAATAGTCAAAGTTTTCCCTCTCTGCTATTGTAAACTCTACTAGCCATAGAGATCAGATACTGTCAATACATACAGATGAGCTCTGAATCTGAACACTAACTTTATTTAACCTTTCCAAAATAGCATTCCAAAATACGACGATGAACGCAGTTCTAAGTTTTTCTAATATGAAGCGAATTCCTATTATATTGCCTCATTTCGCGGGACGGGTTTCTCTGTAGTGTCATTTTCAATCATTTTTAAAACTGTATTTATTCATTCCAGGAATCTCTTAGAATTTTACAGGCATCTGCTCTAGCCGACCAACGAGTGAGGTTCACTCTGAGTGTCTTTCCTCTTCATGTGGCAGGCTTCTGTAGAAGTGTAGAAGACTCAGCGGCCGAGGTTCCCACCAAATTCAATGTATTAGCTACACAAGGAACAAACATAGCAAATGGTGTTGTTCTTGAATTTTAGCTTGTAAACAATTGTAAATCCCTGATATGTTAGAGGCATTATCATAAGTCTGACCACGGCAATCTTTGAGATTAATGTTTAACTTTTCCAGCTCTATAGTAATGGCATCCAACATTTCTTGAGCCTTGTGTCCTACAGAAGGTACGAATTTGAGAAATCCCTCACATGGTTCTCTGTTATCTAAAACATATCGAATCACAAGCGTAAACTGATCTATAATATGTGCTGTATCCGGTGTAGAATCCACAATCAAAAGTACTTTGCTTTTTTTATCTCATCAATGACACTGATGTATATTAGTAATTTTTCAGCTATTAAATAAATGAATTCGTCGCAGGACAGTTTTCGATAGGTAGCTAGTTGTTCCTGATCCCTGGTTTGCATATCTTTCAATGTGTTTGGCTAGTAATGGGACAAACTCCGCTATTAATTCCAGAGAAATTATCGGTTTGGCACATCCCTTCTCTCATCCATCACTCACGCAATAATATAGATAAAATAGGGACAATAACAGTAGGTATACCTAGGATTGATAATTTTCGATAGGAATGAGTTTCTAAGGATTTACCGTATTAATATAAAAAAATATGAGAAAAACAGTGAACTTGTTTGACTTTTATCCTCTGAAATCGAGTGAGCGTCCTCTGAAATCTGCCGCCCCTAGAACTCTGCCGCCCCTAGGCCGCGGTCTATACGGCCTATTGACAAATCCAGGACTGCGTTTTAAACAGTTTGAATTCTGATAGAATCGGCTGCAGTCTATTGTAGGCTAACAACTTTACAGATGAGACTAGTGATCCAACTCTTTTTTTTCCAATGTTTTTAGCTACCTAAATTCTTAAAATAATTAATAAACATCACAAAAAAAAAATACTCAGTTGTCAGAAAAATGTCCAAAATGTTTTACTATAGCAAAAGATTTACTTCGTGAACAATTTATTGAAGTTTGCATTAATTTTATTAGCCAACATTTTTATGGGTTATTTTTTTAGTTTTATTTTTAAAACCACTTTAAAAAAATTTAAAAATAATTGCCTTTGTAGTTTTTTTTTTTAAATAATAAGTAAATTCAAAATATCTAAGTAGTTAGAATTTTTTTGCGTTAGTGTTAACTATTTGTTGCAAATGTCAATATTTTGTTCAAAATTTAAGCTCAATTCTATTATATTCTTCGATTTACAAAATTATCTTGAAACGAGAGTTGAAAATGCAGTTCAAAATAGTCTTCTTAAAACCTGTGGTTTTACTGAAGAAAGTTGAAATAAAGAAAAAGGACAGCAGTATTTTTGGAAATGGAATTGTTGATTTTATTTGTTGACAGTATTTTTTTTTTTAGAAATATTCTTTCAGAATCGGCCTTTAGGAATGTGAGATCTTTATAAGGTTATCTGTTCTATTTTTCAATATAACCAGACATACCAAACAAGTCACTATCCAACCGAACCAAGTGATACTTCTCATCAGACATCGAAATGAAGAACCTCTAGTGCTTAACCTCTAGGCTTAAAATAATTAAGAAACTCACCTTTCTGAAAAGTTGCAAAATTCAGAAAAAATAAAAATAAAAAAACTACACAAATTAAAATTTGAATGAATTTATTTAAAAAAGCAAAAAATGTGCGAACTGTATTAATTAAAACAAAGAAAACCAAGCATAAGAGAGAAAATACTAAAATATAATACACAAGTAATAAAAACATAAATAGATATTTAAAAAAAAAATACATTAAAATCAAATAAATTCCTTTCTTAAAAACCAACTTCCCTTTTTTTCCAGAACATTTTCACCATACTAAATAAAATACATTTTATTTATTTTTTTTCTGCAAAATATTATTTATTCCAAAATTATTAGCTATGTGATTTAATAAAAATAAAAAAAATCGATTTTACACTTAAAATTAATTCGTTTTGTACAATTTCCAGTTGTTGATTATAGTTTTATTTTTAGTGTTAAAATTACATAGTTTGAACTTAATGAATGATGAGAAAAATTAAACAAACACTTTGTTTTGAATGCAGAAATATTATTTTATTTTTAGGATGAATGTATTGATGCTGAATAGGAGTCGCTAATTTATTAGTAAACATGATTTCGTATAGTTGACGATTATTTTTTGTTTTTTTTCGAAGAGGAGGAGGAAGAGTATTTGTTTTTTGTAAATTCCATTCCAACAACTTCTGAAAACCACTTAGTTATATTTTTGGAATCACAATACGCTTTGATAGAGCTCCACATCCGTGATGGGGAATCCTACTTATTGCCATTGCTGGTGTTGTCCGTCTTTGGCGATTCCGACGGCTGATGGATAAATTCAATGGATAGCTGGAGTACTCCATTGCCGGCGGCGGAAAGTTGATGGTATCGCAGAGCGTAGCAGAATATCTGTGCGATGAGTTCCCAACAGGTATTATTGTTGAGCGTGTAATGATTCAACGGTATTTTTATGTTCTTGATGACTTTTGGCTTTTTTTGCTCAGCCAGCTTTGTTTGGTCGGGTATGTAGTAAGCAATTGCCATTTTATGTCGCACTTAATTTCACTTCTAAGTTAACCCAATTTAACTGATTCACGACTTTGGCGCCAAATAATTTTCGTATTACAAGATACGGTATATCGAGGAAATATTACGTGTTGCCACTTCGGTGGTTCTAAACAAACTGATTGAGAAGTCCTTTAGTCAAGAGGATATAAATAAACTTGCGGCAAGCAACAGTGGTGTAGGGAATACGGTATGCGGAAAAACGAAAAACACACCCTTGTCAAATCAAATAATCCCCTCAATGAAAATATCAACTGTAATCGAGGACACTGAGTCTGAGTCACCCTTATTTTGATCCGGTAGGGGAAGTGTATAGTATCCGTACCGTACATAATATTATGTATTCAAAATGCGATCCCTGAAGCATTAGAAGCCATCGTTCTACAAGAGGGTTGACTTGACACATATAAAATGTGTTAAACAATAAGTACGCGACTTCCCCGTTTATCAACGACGTAATGTACATAATAGCAAAGGTAAATGCAAGAGGGGGGTTGCTTTGAAGTGTACCTACTCTTTAGAGCAGCACTCTGGAATTTTTGGATTCTCTGTCCGATGCAAGTTGGGGTAAAAGAATGAATAAATAGCAACAGCTACAGTATTCTGCTTTCTGCACTCTGTAAGCTGTTTACTCGGAAGAAAATGAAAATAGAGAGCAGGATTTTACTTTTTTTTGGGGTTCTGCAGGGGAAATGGAAAGCGTCATTCCTTCCTTATTGCGATATAGCATTACATTTACATGGTCACGAATGAGAGAGGAGTTCTCTTTTGGAAATATATTTTTCGGGTTGGATTTTTGGGACTTTTACAACTCTTAGACAACCTTTGTACTGTGATTTTAAGAGAGTAATTGATGGCAAAGAGGCAAAAGGTTATAACATAAGGGTTAATTATTTGTATACCCCACCCTTATTAACAGTTTCTTGTTACATGAGCTTATGAATAGATGGATAGTCACAAAGTGTGATGATGATTGACTGGAATTAAGTAGATAGTATAAAGGTACAGAAAAATGCAGACCGACCTAATGCATTTTATTAGATAAAAAAAAAGTTACTCCATGTGCATAATTCCACTAGAAATCGTCAGTTAAGAATACGCTACAAACGTGGCAACCTACGAAACCGACCGGACCTCCAGCATCCTTTTACAGACGATTCCCTCTTGCCAATTATTACAGATTACCTGCCTACGAAAATCATCTTCGAAAAAGGCTTCACCCATGAATTACCTTTACCGGACAGGAACCAATGAGATTCACAAAATCTCCTACATTACAAATTACTGTCAATATTCACTGACGGTTTCAATACACTGGAGTGAGTTGGCGCCAGGGTCTTTTCAGAAGGACTGAATCTGATCCTCTCCTTCTGTCTTCCTAAACACAGCAGTGTCTTCCAAGCCGAAATTGCAGCTATTCGTCAAGCTACATCATGGCTGTCGATTAGTTCGATATCAAAAAGGGGTATCGTCATATACATTGATAGCCAATCAAATCCCTAATACCCAGCGAAATAAGATCTAAGGCGTAAAAGATTGTCGCGTATCTCCTAACGAGATAGTAGACGAACTAGCAATGCTAGGCTCCTCTGGCGTGGATAGTATAAGTCTGCACAACGTGTATTCACCACTTTCCTATATGCTAAACAAATAATTCACGTGGAGCAGTAGAGCAAGTTTCAGATGGAAACATCTAGCATACTGTGCTACTGCTAGGCTCACCTGGCCAGCTCTGGGCACAAAAAATATCCATCAAGGACCTTCTTCGACCTAAAAGATCCAGCATCTCGAAAGTCGTTAATGTCATCGGGCACTGCATATTAGGTAGACACGCGCAACGGCTCGGTCTGTCAAACAATGACTTTTGCAGAAGCTGCAGAGATGAAGATTAGGATAAGACCATCACTCACTCTCTTTGCAGTTGCCCTACCCTGCCCAATTTAAGGAAGGCCCACTTAGGAGACTATTCTCTCTATGATCTAAGTAATAATAATCGGTAGCAAATGGTTTGCATGAGTAGCCAGTAAGGGAACAGCTCCCCAAATCCCAGTGGTACTCGCAACATTGCGAACCACGGCCTAAGTGTTTCTCTCACCGAATGTTACTTCAAGTAACTAATCTAGCTTATCGCTGACCATATCACTCTTGCTACGTGCCTTCGAATCACCTAAACCTATTCATTCTTGCCCCATAATGTAAAGGCTTTATAGGGATGGTACAACATATTTAGTCTCAAACTCCTATGTCCCGTTTTCTATACAAACTGAAATTGGATTTAAGGCACTATTTCTCCGTTTTTAGGAAAGTCTCTTAATCGACGCACGGTGCGGAAGGCTTTCTAAAAGGCAAGCACCAGTTCATTTGTTTTTCATTTATTTCATAGAGTGTCGTAGACCAGTTTCTAAGCTAAACCCAATACCCAAGCTGATTATCTTATTTGTTCAACTGGCTTTAAAAGACCTCTTGTGAAGCAAACTTCTTGACGGAAAATTAGCAGGGTATGTCCTATATACTTATTATTTTTCGGGATACGATGTATCACTGCTATTTTCCATTTTGGCGGAAAATGTTCAGGCGAAGATCTCAATCGCTTTTAGAGACTAGGTCTGTCATTACTACGTCAACTCCCGCTCAATTTTTGTTTTTTAGTAGATCAAAGATGCACAGCACGGTTCATCTTTTCTTACGGCTATTAAACTGTTCGCATGGTTGTTGTCATTGATCACAGTATACGCATCAGATACAAGTGATTTAGGAAGTCTCTTTCCTCAAGATTGTGATTACGTCGAACAGGGCTGTTCACAATGTATACGTCCTCAAAGAAAGCGTCCATCAAATCCACTCAAAACAACGACTCTACCAAACCCAAGGTCATGAGATTTGAGTATTCCTATACTGATCGATAGAATAAATGCAAGTCACAAGCTGCTGAAATGAAATTCCATCGCTGTATATTGTTGGGGTGACTCCCAGAGATGATATTGGGAAGGAAAGAGTATGTGAGTTACTCTGCTTCGATTTTTGGTAAAGCTCATGCCACAAAATAGGATATCATCAAGCCGTATACTATGACTATATGACGTCCACGCCGCAAGTCAGGCATTCTCAGGTGTTGATGGTTCAATAAATTCTTCCAATCATTCCTCTAGGCGGAAGTTGGAGAGTTAAGAACTGTCATCCTACTTGCATATGCATATGCTATCGATCATTCCAATAAATCTATTACTGTCCAACGAGAAACTAAACAATCCTATATGCGAATATATATACCCCCAACCCACATTATTATCAGAAGCCTTGTCGTTGGCAACACTATTCACCCTTTTCGTTGAAACCAAATCTCGACGGGACACTATACGAATAGAACCCGAAATTAGATAAACTCCTAATTGCCTAATTTTGCCATATAGACAATTGAATGACAAGAGTCCTTAGCGAGTCCCTGAAGTAGGTAGATATGTTCGCAGAACCGAAGGGCAAATTAGCAATTTGCTACCATTGTAAAATTTGAGGCAATTTCTGCTTCTTTTTAGCAGCAAATTCAATTGGACACCGCGCACTGATTTTGCGGCTTGCTCTGCATCTGTAGTCAATTTCCTTACAGCAATGCTTCCCAGCGGGCGAGAGAGAACAGAGTAATCAAATAACCAACCGCCATCCCCAATAATTTTCAATTGAGCAATGCGTCGTCGAGTCCTTTAATCGCAGCAATAATCACAGTAGCTACATCAATATTGTATACCACGTTTCGCCAAGTGAGTGGGTATATGTAGCAAACCCCAAATTGACGGCTTTTTAATGAATTCATGGATACAAAATCGCCCCTGGGGAGTGCACCTGCCATAGAGATCCAATGAAGCGTATAGTAACACCCGACAGAAAGTCTCTAAAGTAATTATTATCCTGTTCCTGTCCGGTGAATAGTTTCTGTCGTCGTCGTCATCGTCAACATCGTCGTCATTGTCAGATAATTGCAGTATTGGGCTAACTAAAGTCCTGCACACCGAGAGATACCAATTACTCATACATGGACAATTGTACAAGTGAATTTAATTTTAATTACTTAGAACTGAGAGACATCGCAAATTATGTCCTTTACAGAGGTATATTTACCGCATAACTGTAAAACTTGAAACCGACATCGCATTTTATTCCATTCATGTGTTTACTTTGGAGTTGTCATAGGTCATTCAACTTGTTGTGCTTATCAAAGCGATTGCAGGGATGCGAGATACAAGGAAAAAAAAATTCAAATTACTTTTTGTCGTTTCCATATTCAATTCAATGCCTATATCCTGGAGGGTTGGCATTTGTGCACCCGCACAGTTGTTGGGAATAATTGTAATAAAAATGAGTATCTGCAGAAGTCTTTTGCTGCATTTTAAATGCAGATTTATATACCTACCATATGACATAAAGTCGCAGTAAGGTATGCTACCTTAACCCAGCTTTTGAGATTCCATTTTCTTGAAGGGTTCTTCTTAATGCTCTTGTGACTCGTAGAATGTCAGTGGGTAAGTAGAGCACTGCAGTTGGCAGTAGTCATTCAACGCAATCACATTTCAATTTTAAGCATTTTTTGTAATAGGCTGGATCAAATTAGGGGAATTCGGACTTTTGGTGTCGCGTAATTTTATTGAACGAGCCCATTTATTTTATACACCTGACTGCGTCAATTAACAAGCGCTGGTATTGACACAAAAAGAAAGGAGACCTGTTTTTTGCAACAACTATAATGAAGACGGACTGACCTAGGCGATAAAAGCGGCACGTCGAGTCGATCTGATTAAAATCTACTGAATACCATATTTTAAAAAGAGTGTGAAGGCTAGGAGGTTCTTCATTTCCTTTTATAAAGTTTGTGGTGCCTACTGCTGCAGTTTTTCATCTCTTCGGGGTCCAGTTGGTCACTGGAGAAAGTCTTCCTTGTAATTCCTCGTTCGCATATAATGTTGTTTTGTCTTCTTCAATACATAGCCTGCACTCCGCTGAGTTGGCTAGATTTGGTAGTATCGTAACCCATGATGTCCTGTGAGGAATCCTATACTGGGTTTCTGATATCATGGCTGCTCTGAGCATTAAACCTGGGATATTCTCCCGATATCAGATACATTTTGCATGTTCCCAGCAATATGACTGAGTTTATAGCCGATTTGGGAGTATAGCAGAAAGGTTCCGGTCCCGTGAAAGGGGTTTCTAAGCCTATTCTGGTCAATTCGTCGTTTTTTTCGGTTCCTTCAAAGCTAGGAACCCACCATAGATTTGGTTCTGTTCCAAAGGCTAAGACTTTGAAAGGTTTTGAAATAGTGTAATATTGATTTGGAGTCAATGATAGGTGAGCTAACGGTCTTTATGGCGGCTTGACTGTCCGGGAATATGTAAAAGCCTTTGTTCCTAATTTTTTGGAAGTGGTTAGCGCATTCTTTACCGCATAGTTATGGAGACTATTTTATTTATTTTTTTTTTAAATATGTGTGGGAAAATCTAAGGTATACTTTTTCAAGCCAGGAGAGGGAAAAATGGGATTTTTTTTGGCACTGGCGTGGGAATTATTATGACAAAACAGTGGTAGCACAATTGTCTCTATATAATGTACTAAAAAATATAGAATGTATGTACTTGTACCTGGTTTACATATTCCAATGCAGTGGAAATGGTCGAAATCATGGAAAGTCCCATTTTGGCTTCTGATCCTCTCTTTTACAGGTGGCTGATTAGTGTTCGAGGGAAGAACTATTAAGCTCATATAGACAGAGACTGATCTATAGCCAGCTGGTTTTGGTTATGTGCGACTCAGATTCTATAATCCTTTCAGTAAGTTGAATTTACTTGAAATACATACAATAATACCGAGTCACAAGTTCAAGAAGTGCGAACATACCACTGCAGTCACGGACGTATTCTTGAAGTTGACTCCTAATGCATGGTTACAGATATAGCGAAGCAATACTCAAGTAGATCATTTGGAAAACGTCCACTTCTGGCTATGCTTAGCGATGAAAACGGATCGACAAATTCTACTTGGAAAATAGTTTTGAAACAAAACTGAATAAGATAAGTTGAGCAACCTCACTTTAAAGTTGTACGCAGATTGATCGAGAACTGATGAAGGAACTTCAAATCCATGGGCGCTGGACCAGCATTTTCCAAGCTGAAATATGCAAAATAGGTTAGTTATAGGTACGTTCGGATCTTTCTCGAAAAAATGTACAGACATTTTATTTCAGCAGTAGGTACCTAATATTAGATATTCTAATCAGCCTTAAAGACACTTGATGCCTATAATATATCACTAAGTCTGCAAGGTTGCATGGAAATGCCTACACAGTACACATCGTTCAAAAATTATGCGCAAGAACAATAGAATAACCCTAGCCACCTACATCATTGGCATCGAGGGAACTGTTTCTCTGGAAAGCATGGGCGCTTCATAGAGGCTACATAAACTATTCTGTCGGATAGGACACACATTAAAAAGGGTACAGAAAACTGGAAAAGGAAAATCGGACTACAATTTCTTAAAACCTTCAAGTTTTAAGTTAAAACAACGCTCTTTTTTTACAGGCTTCCTATCGGATTATTGTAGATTCAGTCAGTCCTAAATTTTTGTAGATTCTCCGATGAGACCCCGACACTCCACTTCACATATTCTGGGTTCCTGTGAGACAATATCTCATAAGAGGATTAATTATTTGGTTGAATGCGCATTGCTAGAAAAGGATGTACTAAACATGGACCCACTACCAACTCTCTCTGGTCTTGCGGATGGTGCCATAAAACTGACATAAGACCACAACCTTCTCTTTCACCATGTTATCCATAAGTCCAAGTCAAATAAAGACGAATATCACCTTCTAATTAATTTAAAAAGTCCATTTTGAAGAAACCATCATCCTGGCAGTACTTATATGATGTCTTCTTCCAATCCTTTTCTCGCAATTTAAATGTGCTTCAACTGTTGAGAAGCTTGTAGGTATTATCTCACAAACCAAAGGATGAAATTTACCCCATACAAAAAACCTATCCCTCGTTCTGTTTTCTTTCAATAGAAATATGCAAAAAAAAAAATATATCTAAGGTTATGCATAATACCAAGCTCACTGCATCCACCTAACCGCTCAACCTCAAGCGTTGGATGTAAATGAAGATAGAAAAAAAAAACTGCAAACACTTCACCGCCACTCAGTTATGCGGGTGATTTCTTTCGCTTTCCTATTTATGACCATCATCGTCGTTGTCGGTGCGGTTTTATTTTCCATTTCCAGGATATTCCTTATCCGCTTTAGTTTCCCGACGACTGACTGGAGGATATTGCCAAGCAAAAGGAGTATGAATCACACATCTTTGGGGTATATTTCTAATTAAGAGATGGGAACTTTTTCGTCGAATCACTCCTCGAGTGGTGCTTGGCTTTCTTTGCTGATTCCCCATCAATACGGTTTACCGAGCGCAAATATACCCGTTCCGTTGCTCGGGATGCACTGCAACTGCTCCATCAGTTATATCATTATTTTATATGCCAACCCCGCGGGAGTTAATGTAGATTTAAACATTTGCATTTGTATACGGGATTGCTTAAAGTATATAAACAAGTTGTAGGTACCTATACTGAAGGTATAGGTGCAGCGAGGAAAGAACAACAAACCCCGTTCGATTGGCTTTTGCGATAACAATCAATAAATCGCAAGGACAATCGTTGGAAGCCTGTGGGATTAATCTCGAATTTCCCTGTTTTTCGCACGTCGTAGACGAAGAAAGGACCACCGAATTCCTCATGCAGTTAACTGCAATCTAATATTCCTCGGGCACCTTCATTTTTGCGACCGCCATTTAACATTTCTAATATTTTGAATACAGAATTTGTAATCTAAATCTTCAACATCCAAGGACCAATTAATACGAACATGACAACTGGATATCCCGACCGCATCACAGTGATCTGCACAACAATAAGGCGTATTACTTACTTATGTGCCGCCACAGTCCGGGGGGACCTTGACCTCAACCAGTACGCCTCTCCAGTTAGCGCGATCTTGGGCTAACTGCCTCCAGTTGCTCACTTTAAGTTGGTTGAAGTCTCCTTCCACTTTCGCGCTCAACCTAAGGCGAGGTCTTCCTCTACTGAGTTGTCCCTCCGGGTTGGAATCGAAGACTCTTCGGGCCGGAGCGTTGGTGTCCACTCGCTCTAAATGTCACAGCCATCTTAGACGTTTGCTGCGTACTTTTCTGACCAGGTCGATGTCGCTGTACAGCTCTTAGAGTTCGCTGTTAAGTCTTCTCCTTCAAAGCCCATCACACAAACGGGACCGAAAATAACTCGAAGAATTTAGCGTTCGAAACTACCAAGAAGATATTCATCCGTCTTTTTTAACGTCCATGATTCTGCGCCATAAAGCAGGACTGGGATTGATGAGGGTCTTATATATAGTCTCCTTGGTGTTTCTCGACAAGGCTTTACGAATCAATTGCCTTCTTAGGCCCAAGTGACATCGGTTGGCAAGTGTAATTCTTCGCTTGATTTCTGATGTGATGTTATTTTCAGAGTTAATAGCGGAGCTGAGGTAGACTTGGTCCCGAACTACCTCAAAGTTATATATGTCTATCGTGACGTTCTGTCCGATTCGTCATAGGGATAAATCAGAAGCCATTCTCTGTCGAGTATCCTAACAGCAATCCAAATAGGTGTAGTCTGCACACCAAGAGTGCAGCTTAATTCGAAGTTCTCCTCGAAGATGGGGCATCTGTCTCCGAGCAACAATCAATCAAAGTACACATCAAAGGTAAGTTCGAGCCATACATCTGTAGATACATATCTTATCTAATCCATTAGTTCCACCCATGATTAAGAAAAATTTTATTAGAATTATGCAAATTCTATTTCAAATGTCTGTTCCGCTATAGACCCTTGACAGATTCCTCAAATGACGGTATCATCATCGGTGATAAATTCCAGAGAACACTTCCTTCACAATCACACCGGCTGACTATGAGATGGGAATGTCTACTTCTCTGCCAAATGCATAATTTGAATAAAATTATAATAGCAAGAGCAGAACAATTTCATTTTGAAATTGAAAATAATTTATAACAGACACTCGAAAGGAGAAAATTAACAAAGAAAAAAAAAAAAAACTCAACAAGGAGATTGTGATTTGAGGTGAGCAAGCATTCCTTCAATTACTTCGTTTTTGAAGAACGCATTTTTGGTGTTCGTTTCGTTCCGTTTGCATAATGACATCTAGAGCCCGCATAACAAATAACACATTATATAACGACGACATCATCGTATGCCACCCGAAAGAGGACCTAAAAGGAACCATCAAGAAGAAAGGACGCACGATTGAATGCCATCCACAATCATTTGAATATTTTTCAAGTGATTAAACCCCAAGTACAATTTAGTCACAGTAATCTAGAAGCCATGAGAGCACTGGTATAGGAGTACCTTGTACCTACATACAATAGAAAAGCCTCAGACATGTACACACACTACACAGTAGAAACATTGCTGCAATTTGGGCACTAAAATTTGCATAAGGAATCAATTTCAGGTCCCTTCCGATTGCTCAAGTACCGCGAATGCGACCGACCCCTGAAATGAATGACATCGCATCGTGATCACAAATGTACAATTTGTTTCCTTCTTCTGGTATATCGTATATAGGATGTACCTTGCCTGTTTGTGTCGTGGTACTGAAGACTTTTTCAAGTACCATTGCGTGTACCTATGGCTTGGCGTTTTTTTTTTCTTCCTCAAATTGAAAGAAATTGTGTTGTGTGTTTGGTCTTGGACCACAAAAGAGTGTCGTCTCCTTGAATACATTTTTTGTCTGTACTTGTAGATACTGTAAATATACTGTTGTGCATTGAATCGTAAAGAACAAAAGAAGGAACAGCAACAACAACAACAAGAAGAAGGAAAACAGCGAAATGTAAAATACTCTTGAAAATAATATGATGACACGAAAGGCACAAACGGAAGACTAAGCACACTTGACAATGTCTACGGCTAGGACACTCTTTCCTCAATCACTCTGGGCGTCTGTTAATTTCAAGTATCTCCGCCCGTATTATGAACGAAGACTGTTTCAATTTTTTTATTTTTGTGAAGATGTATAAACTTCACGCATTTGGCTAGCAATTGTATGCGAGTAGATATATGCGTTCCTAAGCAATAATGTAATGACCCTTCCACCGAGACACTCGAGTAAGAGCGATCGGGGATTTGTTTGCAAATGTCAATAGGAAGTGTTGTTGTGAATGAGACTTCAAGGATTGGGATAAAGTAGGTTATCTGAAATGTTTGAAGGATTTGATATGTATTGTATGTCCGCTGGTTTTTGTATGTATAAAGACAATGGAAGAGGTAGTTCTTGCTTCCTTGTCGGAGTCTATATAATTTTGAAGTTGAATATCTACCAAAGAAATGCGACAACTATTGCAAGGCGAGTGCTACAAGGAGCAAAGAAGGCATCAATTTCGATGTAATTTGTGATAAGAGAAAGACTTGAGCAACAAGACCGCATGAGGACAACATTTAAATATAGGTTAGGTACCATACTACTACATGCCATTTCCAGACCAACAGAAAGGGGGATTGGCGGTCTCCTGATTATTAAACCGTCCCACAGACCACCTAAACTCTCGCCACAACACCTAACAGATGATGGTAGAGACCCGCAAAAATTTAGCTGAATTGTTCATACTTTAAGCACACAGGTATAAAAAGTACAGGAACAGTCGCTACTCTTCAAAGGTGGCATTTGGGTTTCATTATGCGCCCGTAAAGTGTAATTTCTGGTCTGGTCATAAGACCGACTCCTATCAATCATAATGAAGCAAACTATTACTAGAGCTTCTGAGAGAGCTGCGCTTGAGGTCTATGAGCAAAAATGACGGGGAACATTGAGGAATATCGAGTGAAACGAGCACCGGCCGCTCGAATATATACGGCATGGAAAATGTTCGAAATCTCTATTAGGAGGTTAATAGATCTCTTCAAGGATACAGGGACCGAGCAGAAACTTGCAGAAATAAGCTTGGTAATATGACAGTAGATTCAGAGATGAGTATGGTAATAGAACACACGGTTTAAACTATGGTGCTGAGAATTTGGACTGACGGCAGAGAGAACCAACCGTTCGATGTCAAGCAGAATGATCAGTTTAACTTCGACGATTGTACTAAGTCAAAATATCCGTGCGCACACGATCAATGCGTAATAAGAATAGTTAAATTAAAACCTTAGTCCAACAAGGCTAATGGGAGATACCTAGGACTTGTCCTCCTCAGTTACCATCAAAACCTCTTAACGAGGTAAGACATAGTTATTTTATCGCCCCTTTCCCCCCTCCCTCTCCTGTGGTATCACAATGGACCAAATAATATGGTCTAAGTGTGTCCCCTTTAGGGCGGCCACCTTAGTTAGCATAAACTAACCTAAGGCTAATGGAATGATCGAACTTTCCAAAAGAGCGGGACCGGACATGGTAAGGGGCATACATCAATTAACTGCAAAATGTGGTCTAGTGAAAGTATAGCTGATGTATTCATCAATGTATTCATCAAGGAGACAACCAGAACTGCGTCATCTTAAGAAACAAATTCCCTGAATGTCCCGTATCAAGATCTTTTCGGCTATACCTACCTACAATGTGAAAGATTTAACAAATATATTAGTGCGATTTTAGGCCATGAAATTCGATAGTCGATCAAAGGTTTTTTTTTTTGGTACAAACTGTAGAAATATTAGAAAAACTCGGCATTTTAAGATTGATACGCACCATACCTCTTAATCGAAGCTTAAGTCGCCTACGATAGCTTCTGCCAAACTCGTGCACGTGCATTTGTGGAGGATGATGATGGAGAAATCTTGCAGGTATCGGAATTGAAAGAATATTATTTTGACCCGCTTTTTCATGTAGCTTCTTTAACATAATTCTTAAAGCAATTGTTAAAAACTTACAAGCCAAAGTCAGAGGTATAATTGTTGAAAATTCTACCGCTGGAAAATTCTACCAGGATTTGCCCAAAGAAACACCTAACTTTGATTAAGAGGTAGGTACTCTTTATTTCAGTAAACAACTTATAAACTAATGTCTTATATACGATTAACTTAACAATGATTAGATTTCTAAGTTGAGGCTAACGTTGAGTATACAGTATGCGGCCCAACGACAAGCGTGGCTCCGTAATACAGAAAGCGGCCCAACGGTCAGCGTGCCTCCGACTCTCCGAGATGCGGCCCAACGCCCAACGGCAAAGCGTGGCTCCGATGTGTGACCCACCGACAAGCGTGGCTCCGGAATGCGACCCAGCGACAAGCGTGGCTCCGTACTACAGAAAGCAGCCCAACGGCAAAACGTGGTTCTGATGTGCGGCCCAACGACAAAGCGTGGCTCCTAAATAAAGCAGGACAGCCAAAAGTGCTGACACTGCTGATTTAAGGCCAGCTTCCCAAAGGAAACTTAACAACCAAACATTTAGAACACTGACCGAGGTCAACTTCTATACGGGAGCCTTATCTGGTACACTAGAGCTAGATTGGGACCATCAACACGTAGGCAAATCTCTCCGAATGGCAATTTCATTCGGGTACTCATGCAATTTCGTCCTCTTAGTCAGTGTGACTTATAAGTGTCGAATAAAAATTTCGTATGTCACAAAATAGCGTGACGAACGGGGACGATTCGTTACACCGTCAAGAGGAGCTATATAAATTTATAAAACGTCAACAAAACTGCTGCTCTTTCCCTACTTTTCCATACTTTTACCTAATGAGTCTTTGAGATATTGCAACGGCCACACTTCCGGAATTTTTCCTAAGCCACATCTGCGTAATCCTTTGTTTAAAGGCCTATAGGGAAAAGAACCTGTTGCCTATTTAAAAACATTTCATAAAGTCGCTAAAGCAAAATAAAAGCTAAAAAAAAGTCTTCTTCCTGTATACAAAAAATAGTCACTTTTCGAAAAAGACTATAGGTATAAAATTGGTCACAACTTCACTGAACTCTATGATATTTTGACAACCTTCAGGAACTTATTTTTTTTTTGTCTTCACTTAACAAATTCTATGATGTAGGTAGGTAGCTACCCATGCCATAGGTCGTTGTCCTTTAATACCTAGACCTCCACTAGAAATATCTGTGAGTTCACCTGTGGATAATCAAATTGAACCGAAATTCCCGCAGTCCACATGTAAAAGGGGTGCTTAGCCTATACCATCAACAAGTTTCACAATGAATTTCGAAGGAGACCTCACTTGAGCATAATATCCATTTCACACGAAACTCTATAAGAAATAACAATCACACGACACACACACCCCCTCCTTTCCCCTACGAAAACAATGCGGCGGCACAAGAGCTATATAAACCTATATTACTTTCAGAAATTAAATACTGTATCATCAGAGAAAAAAACAAAAATTGGATACCTTAACCTCTGAGCTAACTCAGAACTCCTATATTGAAAAGAAAAATACGTAAAAATCACTGTGACAGTTCATTTACAAGAATCTAAAGCGACAACTATACAAGAGGGCGCAACGCTATGCATTACATTCCAATTCCCTAACTAAACATGTGCGCTTACTGCCTTTAGAAATCCCATTTAAAAGAAATCGAACACACAATACTCCCCAAGTGTGCAAGAATTAATTTTCTTCATTCTTCATCTCGCATTTGTACCCTTCCAGCACAGTACCCTCCTGCGTCCTGCCTCATCATCATGCTTCTTATAGTTAAGCAAATCCACATACGCCCTAAGTACATTAGCGCACACACACTGCACAGGACATGCATAGAGCGTTATTCTATACAAATTCCGTCCGTTTATGGCTCAAGTGTAATGCAGGTGTTCAATTTTTCCCGCCCCAACTTAAGGGCGAAGATACGAGAACGACAACAGAGAACCGACATTTCTATACGACCGAAGAAGGGTCTAATTCCTGACTTAAACGTATGCACAATTACGTGTATGTAAGTCGCGCTCATGGTTGAAAAAAAAAAAAAAAAAATGAAGAAGAAGATGAGGTGCTGCGTTGAGTCACCAGAGGCAGCTACTACCTCCTTAACCACTTGTGGTGCAACAGCATGCAGCTCATTCCGAATCTATATATGAAGTCCTTTGCACCACACAGATTGGAATTTATGGTGGAAGTCGTTTCCCTGTTTTTTTCGATCGGCAACTACAGCACAACAACACAACAGTGTTGACGACCATCGTTATGTTTTGTGGACTCGCATAGAGGATAGAGTTTTATGCTGGGAATCCTATACAGCCCGCACCCCTAGAAGGGATACCGACGAGCATTTGTCTTCTTTGGGTTCCTTTCTGTGGATGTTCTGTATACGGTGGTGCGGTGCTGCTGGTGCGCTATGTTGTTACCAAATCGAATGAGTCATACTTTGGGGTTAACGTGCTCACTTGCGGGATGATGATGATGATGGAAGATGCGAGTTTATTTTTTTTTTTTTGCTTTCTCCTCTGCAAAAGTGAATCGATTCGTTAGATAATAACCCTTTTCTACGTAAAGCTTGTGGGAGGAATGGTGAAGTTGTATTGGAAAATGACAAAAACTGCATGCAGAGAAGGATTTCGAGGATATTGAGTTATTGGTTGTGGGGTATGATGAGGTTTAGGTGCTCTATGGAGATTGGTAGGGAGTATGTTTATTTGCTCCCCAACGTTTTTTAAGGCATTCAATATATAGGATTCCATCCCACGATTGATTTCAAATTATCTTCATCATTTCTGGCTTTATTTTCTTCTGGAGCCATTTTTTGTCGATTATCTATATTCGCGCCGATAAAAGCGAAAGGAAATTAATAACCCGATCTCAGGAGCCCATATTTGAGATGAATCTGATACAGCCAACGATATCATTGAAAACCTAAAAACTACAACGAAAAATGCGAAGAAAGGGGAGCCACAAATTATCCTAAATAACGCCACCGCAACATCATCCCCAAAAACATGTTTAAAAAGTAAAAACTCAAAAAAAAAAAAAAAAAAAACGTACAAATAAACGTCTCAAAAACGGGCAAACACTCGTTTAAAAAAATCCACCGAAACATGTGCCTAACATCGCAAAAGAAACCTGAAAAAAAGAACAAAAAAAACGCACCAAAAAAAACTTTAAAAATAATCCGAAAAACATCCCAAAAAAGCCTCGAAAACCGACACGAAAAACGGCACCAAAAACCTGCAAAAAACGAAAAAATTCCTCCCAAAAAACGATCGCCTTAAGAACGAAACAAGTAGGTACCTAAGAACGCCTAAAAATGCGAAAATCACCCCAAAAGTGCCTTCAAAACGACACGCAAATCACCGAAAAACACCCCGAAATCGCGTCAAAAAAAGGCGTATAAAGCGCTCCAAAAGCGGAACGCTGCAGAAAGAGTCCCAAAAAACGCCTCCATAAACGCTCAAAAAACCCCACCAAAAATGCTCAAAAAGCACCCCAAAAAACATACGGCTCAAAAAACTGCGACAGAAAAAGCCCCCAAAACACCCAAAAACCAAAAAAATTCCTTCAGTAAACGTCTCAAAAAACGATCCAAAATTCGCCTTAAAAACGACCCGAAATAATCTCCTAAGATCGCCTAAAAATTGCTTAAAAAACGCCACCGCAAAAATCGCTCAGAAAAAAACAAAAAAAAACTCCAAAAAACGCCTCCATAAACGCTCAAAAAACCCCACCAAAAATGCTCAAAAAGCACCCCAAAAAACATACGGCTCAAAAAACTGCGACAGAAAAAGCCCCCAAAACAGCCAAAAACCAAAAAAATTCCTTTAGTAAACGTCTCAAAAAAACAATCCAAAATTCGCATTAAAAACGCCCCGAAATAATCTCCTAATATCGCCTAAAAATTGCTTAAAAAACGCCACCGCAAAAATCGCTCAGAAAAAAAAAAAAAAAAAAAATAATCAAAACACCTCAAAAAGCGCTCCAAAAAACGCCTCCATAAACGCTCAAAAAACCCCATCAAAAAATGCACAAAGTGCCCCCCAAAAAGCATACCAGAAACGGCGAAAGAAAATGCCCCGAAAAATTCCTCACTCAACAATCCAATAAACCCGCAATAAATGGTCGAAAAGCGCACCAAAAAAAACCGAAAGAAAAACCTGCCGAAAAATGCTCCAATAAAACGCCTCAAACAGCGCGTCAAATTCGGCTTAAAAAAGTCTTTAGAAAGCACAGAAAAAAGCGCAAAAACGCCCTTGAAGACGGAAAGAAAAACACCTTAAAATAGCATCAAAAGCGCACAACGACGCCTTAAGTATGCCCAAAAAATCGATTCAAAAGCAAACCGAAAAATACCTGAAAAACGTGCCAAAAATCGGCTAACTCAACGCTCTAAAAATCCATAAAAATAATATTGAAAAACACCCCAAAAAAACAAATAAAAAACGCGCCATAAATACTCTAAAAACATAGCCAAAAAAATCCCGAAGAAACTCAACGAAAATGCGCCTAAAAAACAATCCGAAAAAAACCAAAAAAGCCTCGAAAAATATCACAAAACACCCAAAAATGTACTAAAAAAAAGGCCCCAAGAAATGCTCAAAAAAAAATACGCCGAAAAGCGCTCCAAAAACGAGCCCAAAATTACAAAGCAAGCGCCAAAAAACGCTTAAAGGATGCTCATAAAACCACACCGAAAAACGTTCCAAAAAACACACCGAAAAAAAGGATACAAAGAAAGGCCAAAAAACACCTAGCTCAACGCTCTAAAAAGCCCGCCAAAAGATTCTCAAAAACGCCTTAACGTTTTTAACGTCTCACTTAAAGCTCCAAAAGACGCGAACCAAAAAAATGACCTGTACGTTACGGGTTCATAGGTAGTAAGTGCGGTAACCGTTGTGTAAAGGTTATAGTAATTACTGGTGTCCTGGCGGAGTTTCTCATTGGTATAGTAGGTACAAGTACAATGGACCGAAATTGCTCTGAGTGCTTCAGGACTTGGATTTCAAAATGTTGAGGTACCAAAGTCAAATATTTAAAATGAGACCAACCAACCATGTTTTAGTAAACCTCTCCTTACTGCCTTACACACTTGTTCATTGTAATGAATTGCTTCAAGACACACAAATCATTTGCGGTCGCGTCGCCGTGGTCTCTCTATAATACTAACTCATTCGCATCCTATTTAGATAATTCTTTTCTATTGGCAATGGCGCTGTAAGACCACAGATTGTACACAATGTAAGCTTTGTGGCTTTTTGTTAAAATTGTTACTGCCACTTTATTTTGATATACTACCAGGGTGGTAATAATTCAGCGAATACAGTAGTTATCACCGTAATAAATATATTTGCGCCAAGTGTCGACTAGCGAATTGTAAAGGAGTGCAAAAACTTAACTTTGGATAATTGCCAATAGCGACCGGCAACAGTCGGTTGCATAAATTTCCAACAATGTCCTTTACATTCCTTTAAAATTTAGATACATTTGTTTGTTCAATTTGGATTATTTCAACTTCAATTTTAATTAATTTCTAGGTACATACGATTATATGCTGACAATTTCGTCAATTGAAATTAACTTTGTCATTTAATTGTTGAATGTAAATTCAATCCCCGCTAATAGGAAAACGCATGCATAGGTAAAAGGAAAGCAACAACAAAAAACCAACAAACCCTTGCGTGTAATTATTTTCATTTTGAATTTTATGGCCGATTACATTAGACTTGGAATGAAAACAGTTTTTTTTTCTTCGTTTGTTTGTTAAATGTCATCAGTGTAGCACACATCCTTGTGACACGCAATTCAACAATCTATCTAATGAAGGGTCCTTCTATCTGTCTACTACATTCGTCTACGAGTATGGGTTGGAAAATGCATGACTGTACTTCTTGGCTATGAAAAGACAATAAACGACTTCAGGTGTTCACATATCGTGCGTCGTCGTCAACCACCCCATAGTAAGGGGGTAGGTATGGTGTAATCTTTATGAGTTGGTGTAAAAAAGAAGAATTATGTGCAACTGTGAAATTTATCGTTTAATTGATAAAAAGAAAAATACATATTATCTACAACAACAATCCTTGAATATGATTTTGATTGTTAGAGGGCTGCTTAATTAGAATTAATGATTGTTATTCCATATACCTACAGCAGGATATGTACAGTGCATATGTATTTTATTATGGAAACGTTTTTGAAGTTTTTTTTTTTTTGAAATTGTCTTCATTATATTTCTATAGTGTTTTACGATAAAGGGTTCATTATAAGAGTTCATTAGACGATTGACTGAAGCGATTAATATATAGTTATGTAGCTGTAAAAACGTATCAGCTCAATTGTCGAATTATCAACTCCAAAACTGGGTGAGGTCTCCGCTAAAAGAGCTCCTAAAAAAATGCTTCAAACAAGCTAGCTAGCTCGGTGAGTCGGTGTAGTTTGGGTGTGAACACTGATCTGGAGCTCTTCACCAGGAAATATAAAATTCCGATAATCGACCCTCCCGCTCTAAATGGTGTAAACCTAACTTTCTCCGACAAACCAAAATATTTGTATCTTATCCTGGATCAGTGTTGGGACTTGAGGTTAGGCAAAAGGTGGTATATTGGGAAACCAAAAAGTGGTAGAAAGTGGTAGATTTTTAAGACGTACCATAAATGCTCCTATCATGCTATTATTACCCAAAATAGGATGGATAATTTTTTGCAAATATTCATAACAAATTTTCTTGAGCTCTGTAAACGTCACCTCACAAAGAATCTCCGAATTTTTTTCCAAAGTTCAGTACCAGTACCAATTTTCTAGTGCACAAAAATCTAAAATTATTCAACCACTCCGTTTCTATAGCGTGGATGATGGAAAATAAGTCTAATAGTGCGTAGGTATTTGTTATTATTATGCGTTATTGTTCCATTTTTTTCCCATCTGAAAAAGTGGTAGATTTGGATTTGCGGGTGGTAGAATTTTGGGTTGAGCAAAAAGTGGTAGAAATACCACTTAAGTGGTAGAAGTCCCATCACTGTCCTGGATAGGAATCTTAGTTGGAAACGTAACATCCAGCAAGAAAGAGTCAAGAAGGGTACATAGCACATTTCTCTTGCGATAAAGCTATTGGAAATAAATAGGGCCTACAACCTCGAATAACTCCCTGACTCTATATCTCACATATGGGGTAATTGTCTGGTGGATAGCCTTTAAAAAGGCTATAAATCGCGATTATCTAAGCAAGGTCCAGCGCACAACTTGTACGTTCATAAGCGGTGCACTACGCACAACTCCCTCTGCGGCACTGGACGTAATGTTTCATCTATTACCCCTTGACATATTTAGCAAGCAAATGGCAGCGAGTAGTGTATTCATTTGCCATAAAGCATTAATGGTACTCTTCGAGACCTCATCGAGGGAATCGAAAAACGGTTTTCCCAGAGTTTCCCAGTTCAATGTAGAATTTTTTGGTCTTTGATAGTTTGCTGCACGCAGGGAATTTTTTAACAAAACCATACATCAGTTTCGAGCAGTTTTTCAAAAAAGAAAAAAATCCGCCAAAGTAGAAATTTAAAGAAATAGGTCTAAGATAGATCGACTGCCATTCGCCAAAATCCATGCAGAAGAACAAAATGCAAACATTCAGATGAAATTTATGTGAATGCACAGGAGAAGGTAATTTTTTTGTTTGTCGGAAAAAATTGTTTGTATTCACCTTTTCTAAACACAACTTTGGTTCTTCTTTCGAGCAATAAAGTCGAATTTTACTTAAGCCTTAGTAGCATTAAGTGTAGCACAATGGATAAACTTGTATTATGCTAGGTTTTAAATTGTTGTTTTGAAATTGACAATCGAAGCATTTTTATGTCAACTAGAAAATTGACAAGTGGAAATAATGCTTGCTTGACATTGAATTGTCTAACAGCGTTTGTCAATAACAATAACTGACAAAAAATTTACTAGAACTAGTGGAAATAGCTGAATTGTCACACAAAATGTCACATTATCTTTAATTGACAGTGAAAATTAATTGGCATCATGTTTGTCAATGAATAGACACATTTTGATATACAGCACTCAGAGAAAAATCCTGTGTAATATTGCCTTAACCGCATTAGGTAAAGTTTTTTGTAGGGATTTTATTAAACAAGCATATTTGTCCTTAAAACTAAGCCCATTTGTATACGACCTAACTAATGGCAAATGGGCTAAATTGTCTAATAATGCTTAGCAGTTTTAGCAAAGAAATAACATATTTTTATTTAACTTTGCCTTTGATTGCCAGGTACCGAAACTAACTAATTTTGCCTTAGGTCTGAAGTTGTTTTGCCTTAAATTGAGGAGGAACTCATTTAATTCTCTTAAACTGTGTAACGTGGCCTTAGGCCTAATGTAATTTTGCCTTACGCCTGGGGTAACTTTCAATCTATTTGCAATTTCCTTTAAAAGAAGTACCTTTCCCGTAAATCAAATTTTAATTCTGTGCCTAAATTTTTAAACAAAAAAGTATAAAAACTTGAAACTGCGTGCTTGCAGATTATACAATATGGAGGTGAAATAGTTTTAGGAATACATAGTTTCAAAAGTTTCTATTATGAACTAGATATAACTCCTGATAAAAGAAGAACATCTCCGTTCATTATCAGGAAATTTAGCATAGTTATTGGCTAAAAATATTGGCAAAAATCGAATTATTCTTAAGAAATATTGCCTTATTCAAAATGGATAATTCAAGCAATATTTAAGGCAATTCTACACTGATAATGTGGCCTAAGCAATTTAACGCAACTTGCCTTAAAATTAAGTAAGCTCAAAACGGCTTTAGGGTTTATGCAGCTTAGCTCTCGATTTAAATGAATTTTACAAATGTTTTTCGTTGAGTGAAGGTATCTTTTTAAAGGTCTCACTACTTGTCTTTTTTTATGAATGATGGTTTCACTCTTTAGAAAAAATATTCGAAGTCACTTTCAACTTTCAACTTTGATCAACTATAACATTCTCGTTTATAGAGTTATTTGAATCTGTTGTATACAGAAGTGTAAATTATTAAATTCCTCATTGATAAAATTTTATAAATAACGGTTTAGTTATTGAAAATATATTTAAAATGCCAATTTAGTAAAAGCTTACAAAAAAACCACAATTATTGGCACCCTGACATAATTATTATTGGCATCCCCAAAAACTACAATTATTGGCACTCTTTAAACAGAAAAACATGATGTTTTATATATTATTTTATTTACATATGCTTTCAAAATGTTTTATTTAAAATTATTAAATAAAATATAAATATAAATTAAAATGTTCATAAATGCTTTTCAAAGATAAATAAACAAAAAATATTATTTTCTTCGTTGGAAATTTAATTACATTAAATAAGTATTATAAAATTATTATTTTGTAAAGGAAACAAACAAAAATTTGTTTTTAATATTATTTAAATCATTGTAGAATTTAATAAATTCAAGAAAGTAAAATAGTCTGTATTTTTTTAAAAAGGCAACCTAAATTTATCGTTAAGCAATATGTATGAATATCATATAAGATGTTAGATCTTTTTGCTCTGAACAAACCTGAAAGTGGTGCAGAAAAACGCATTTACCCCAAAAATCAATGAATAACGGTTGCATGATACAACTATTGGCACTCAAAAAAGTACAACTATTGGCAGTGCCAATAATTGTAGCTACATACATAGGATGTAATTATTGGCACCCCCCCCTCCAATAATTGAACCCCAGTTTTTTTTAACCCAATTATTGGCACCCCTTTTATTAATAAAACAATAACTTTTTTAACAAAATATATTTACAAACGACTTATTTAATACATTCTTATAGTAAATAAAGCAATTTTTCATTAAAAAATGTAAAAGGAAGTAGTGAAAAAAAAACTTACAAAATTATACGTCCTTAACCAAAACATTGAACATTTTTAAGTTTGGATTTTTTTTGTCGCACGTGATTTTACTTTCACTTATAAAACAGAACTGGAAAGGAAAGTCTCCAAACTAAAGACACAGGAATATGAGAAAAATGCGCAAATTCAAAATAAAAAATAAATTGACTTATTCGAACAAAGGGTTATTGAGAAAATAACTGTTGAATGATGGGGTGCCAATAGTTGGGTCAAAAATTGGGGGTGCCAATAATTGTAGTCGTTACGCTAGTAGATATTCATTTCAAATCGTAACTATTTTGCTAATTTTCGGCTTTCTGCGTCTTCTCTTCTGCCCTGCAATCCCAGATTCGACCAACAAAATGCAAGAAGTGAGAGCCATTTCCTTTTTTAAATATAATATAATTATTTGTATAGTATAGATTTTATTTGTTCACGTGACGACACAATTCACAATTATTGACAATGAAAAAAGAACAATTCCAAATTGGTAGTGACAGTGAAAATAACTTTTAACTGACAATCCATTTGTCAAACGATTTTTTGCCAATATAATTGACATAAGTGTAAATCAATTGGCAGTGGTGTAGTTCAATGACATAAACGAGAGCTGTCAAAATTTGCATTTTTAGTATTTTTAGCATGCCTTGTCACAAATTTTAGCCACTTCTTAAGCTGAGTTTGATTTTGCTAAGGCAGACGAAGGATTTTTTTTTATCGGAAAATCCTGGGATCTTTAAATAATGGCTGACAGCGTAATACAAATTTCTAACAATAGGAGGCAGCTAAAATTTGAAAGCTGTAAGGTGCCTACAGATACCAAAGACCGGTACACAACAGATTACTTGGGCTCTAGGACTCTAGGTTATAGTGTTGGATATAGACAGAAATCCAAAAAAAAAGTATTACATGCATGAAATGGTCACTGTTCACTATTATGGTCACTATTGTCTTAGGCTGGGAGCACATATGCGATTTTCTGTCGCGGCGATTGAAAAATCGTAGTCGCTGTATAGGAAACGGACAAACACACATTTTTTAATCGCACAAATATAAAGCACATGGCTTCTAATATAAGTGCGCGCATTTGCAACTAAACAATTGAATTGAGCTCGAACCGGATTACTCTCAGGTAGAAATCGAAAGCAAGAGCGCCTAAAAAACCATCAAAAATGTGGCTTTAAAATGTCTTGCAATCTGTACATATATGCAATAATTTTCTCCATTAGGACGAAGTTGATTAGGAGCCATTGTCAATAATGTAAGCTTTTGTTCTAATGTTTTCCTGTTTACCCTTATAAGCGCTGTAAAACTGAAAAGTAACGTTCCAACAAATTCGGCTGAATAGCTACTCCACTCGATTCGGGACTATTTAATCGACAGCATAATGAGAACAATAAAGAATAGAAGCAAACCAGCAGATTACCATCTCTAATTATTGATAAGCTTTTTTTTCCTGTGCAGGTGAGACACCGTCTTGTTGACCCTCATATTCATAATGTACAGGATATTACGCACATATTGCTCGTTTATTAAATTAAGTCCATTAGAACTGACAAGAATTTTTTATTTGTTTGCGTGACAAACCATAGCAAGCTGTATAGGTATACGTGTGTTGAGTGCATAATAGGATATTCGAATTATTGAATTCAGATTTCAAAAATATCGACAACCAGCAATCATTATTGCAAAAGAAGAGTGACAAGAGGATGGGATATGCAGGAGCTACCTGCCAATTGCAATTATATCCTAAACAGACCGCAACATCAATTATATTGTCAATTTCACATGTAAATTGATACATTTTCTTGCAGGTGACTTACTGATTGCATTATCGATATAGAATTTACAGGACACTTGTGCGTAATTATAAAGCCATCTCAATTGATATGTGGGTGTACACCTTATACACCACTGTCGGGGTATATTCATGCAAATTGAGCTTCGTTTCGGATCATTAACTCGAGGCGTTCTTTTCCTAAACCATAACATATGGCAGTGAGGAAATTTTAAAGTGTGACATATGATAATGTCACGTTTGTCTAATGACTTACATGGTCATTGGGTAAGTTAGACACTATGCTCTACTAATAAAGTAATGAGTTTTTTTTATTAGTTCAATAATGTTTTCAGGTGTCGACAACGAAAATTCAACAAATGGGTTGGTATAATTTACGACAAAGGACTAACTGTGTGTATGGTCACACAAGAGTAGGTCGGATATCCCCTGATGGTTGACTTAGGGCCAGGGGTCATTTCGAAATCTCTATTGAGTAGCTATATTTTATTTTTTTTAGAAATAGAGAAAGGACAATTTAGACCGTCACACACAATATGACAATGATGAGACTATGCCACACCGCACAAAGAGTCCTATAAATTGAAAAATGATCAGTTCCTATATAACTATTATTGACAACATTTTCGCCATCAATTTAAAGTATAATTGTGTGTCATTTACGAAATATGTGAAGGGTGTGCGTGGATTTCAATTGTGGTTGTCATACGAGTAAGGGACGGGGATAAAAAAGGGTAATGCAAAGAACATCATTATCACGAGGGTCTTGATGTTTTTTTTGTGTCCTCAATTGCATTTGCTACATGCTATCGAATCTGAATGGATTGAATTGCGCACACAATGATGATGATGATGTATGATGTTTTTACCAATTTCGTCTTTCGGAAAACCATTTTTCATCAGAATCACAAAAACCGATATTTCGTATCCACATGACGTTTTAATATGCAACGGAAAGCAATGTCATTATGGGTGATAGCTCATGTTACGACGAGACATCCTTTTGAGTGGTGACTTGCGGATTTTTTTTATCCAACAAAATATTGCCAACATTGACCAAAAAGTCGGTTATTTGGGGGAAAAAAGATGTGTTTTGGTTCACATAATGTTCGTGACGAATGCTGTACCCTTTTTTGGCATTTAATTGAAAATGTTTGTTTGATGTAGGAAAGTCTGAAAAAGGTTTGCCACAACATGACTAGACTTAGATTGCTTACTGTGGATTGTCCTTAATAGCTTTTGTGGAATAAAGGCTACCAAAAAATTGGGAAATCGTTCTTAAGCCTATGGAGCAGTAGGTATACTGGTCCGTGGGTAACGGGTGACCGACCAAGTGGCGCAATGGCTTAGTGCTTAGATATTAAGCTGGACTAGTGTGCGAAGTTTCTCTCCACTCTGCCACCTGTTGGGAATGTCTGACAAAAATCCGAGAGTACTTATACCCGTCCCGTCTCAAGTCATCCATTCGAATTCGGCATAAAATTGAATCTCCTTCCATTCGACTTGAATGCCCTCATAAACGGTTTAAGCAAAATATACTACAATGTCTCAGGGTAGTAAAAACTTCTGGTCATTTGTAAAAAAAATATTAAGAATCCGGCCCCATCAGCGATCCCAACGCTCATTTACAATGACACTCCAGCTATCAGCTCTTTAGACAAAGCTTATCTGCTCGCTGCACATTTCGCAGCCAGCTCGATGCTCCTAGATTGCGCTTTGTCCTCACCTGTACTCGAGAGCTTCGAGGGACAAACATGTAAAAAATCCATTTACAAGTTGAAAGAGTTCTAAATGATCTCAATATAAATAAATCCGCTGGTCCAGAATGTATCTCCCACATCGTTCTGAAAAGCACTACGTAATCTTTTTCATCCATCCTATTCTTCTGGACTCTTTCCGAGTAGGTATGGAAATGCTGTTTGTCCAGTCCCTAAAAAAGGGTTAATCTTCTTCTCCCACCAATTACCGACCCATACCATTTACGTCCATTCATCCTAAGGTCATGGAAACGTTGATAAATCGGCAGTTCATGAAATATCTACAATCACGGGAAGTCCTCAATGACCGGTAGTACGGCTTTTGTGGCAACAGATCCACTGGTGATTTAATGACTTATCTCACCGAGAAGTGGAACCAATCTGACCATCACTTCGGTGCGTCGTGGGTCAAGTCTCGGTAGCACTCATTCGGGATCATGACGTTAACTAGTACGACTAAAATCTAGAATGGTCAAAATCTCGAAAATGAATTTGATAAATCTCGAATGGGTCAAAATCTAGAAAGTACAAAAATCTCGAAAACAAAAAGTTAATTCGAGATTTTTTCTTTGCACCCATCCCATAGCCCAGACAGTAAACCCAAGCAGGGGGGTTGCATACGCATCGAGATTTTTTTTCGAGATTTTTACATTCGACATTTTTGCTTTCGAGATTATTTTTTTTTTTTGAGATATCGGGGTAGACCCCACTCATTCATGTTGGCAAGCTCGGCCCCTCCCAAAGATCCCTTAAAATACGCCTAACTAACTTACAAACTAGCTTAAAACTATGGAGGATGTTACCTAGGTAACGAACCGATCCGGGAGAGCGTGTCTGCCCTCGCCTGTCGCCTCTTCCCCGAGCCACCAAAATTCGGTGAACTGCTTTAAAGTATCGACCGTGTCCCTATCCCCAATTGCGGTATTAAAACGTAGGAGCTGCTGAGCATGGATGAGCCGCTTATCCCTCGCGCCGCTGTGGCTGTGGTACAATACCGGCTCACCATCTTTACTTTGGACTAACCCTTTCATGTCTGCATGAAGAAATGCCTCAGGCGGGACAAAGCCAGACCGGAGCGTACTCTCGTGGTACATTAAATTCGTGTAATAAGCACCCAACATCAAATAACCGTTGCCCATCGCCCTTGCAACGCGCCTTCGATCACTTTAATTAGGAAATTGCTGCTGCGAAATAGTCTCCTTGTCAGAGCATAGTCCAGCACACTAACCACTGCGCTACTGCGGCTACAACTATAATTCACAACTTAGCTTCTTTTAAATCGTGTGGTGATGCATTGGGCCTTGGCTCGTCGAATTTCTGGCTCAGGCCGCCTGACTCTGTTGTCTCTCGATAGAGTTTTTTGAAAGATTAAGATTCTCCGCCAATTTATTTTTTTAATCACCTTCCTGCTCATCTGGTTTAAACATGTTTGCTCCTTGGTTAATGATTTGGACTCCTAAATGGGCCATTTGTTGTTTTACATGAACTAACTCTTGCGAACATATATTTTCCCATAACCCTCATTATGTGATCAAAATCTACCTTCCGGTTATAATACAGTAAGTGTCCTTTGTATTAACCAAAAATACCCCTCTAGCTACAACATTTCCATTTAACCATCAACCACTTTAGCCAAAGAAAAGTCAAAATCGCAACAAAACTATCCAACTTTAATGTTCTTCATAACATCTAAATTGATTTCAGTGAAGAAGCTTTACCATTAAAACAGTCGTAAAAGACACGTTGATCCTAATCAGTTTGCTATGAAAATATGCATCTCCCATATAACAACGAATAAGAACGTTTACCTCTTTAACGACTCCATTGTTAAATGGTAACAATAAACTGAACAAACAATCACGCATGAGTCATTCAGTAATATAGCAAATAATGACATACGTGACGAGCACCTAAAATTTATTGCCATCCATCAACCATCAAAACGGTCAAGCCTCTCTAACACTTGATACATCTTCTATTCCATTGAAATTCCGTACACTTTTCTCTCATTTACCACAGATACTTCTCAGAAAGATACACCACTGTCCAGTGTCCACTGTGTGTATCTGCATCTGGATCATAAAGAGAAAATTTGTTAAATTAATTTCCCTCCAACAATAAGAGTGATTTAATGAAAGGAAGACCTCCGTCAGCGTATATAATAAAATTATCATGCAGCCGAAATGTTCTTCGGAAACCCATAAAGGCATAAAGGGTGTATCAACTTAATTGGATACCTATTTTTGATTCGTTACCCCCAAACGGAATTCTCACGTACATAATGTGCGAGATTTATGGGAACTGTCCGATTTTAAGAGGTGAACTACTTTTTTCTGAGGAATCAAAACTATATAACTTGACACCAAAGGCAATTATCTGTATCGCTGTATCGCTCTGTATCGATACAATCAATCTTCTACTGAATTGCATAGAAATAGAAATTAATTGACTTCTCTGGGTCTGGACTGTGGGCCAAAAAAACCAAAGACCAAAGACCATGACCAACGCATCATTATTCATCGCAGATGTATACGTACGAAATAAATTGGTGGGCTGCACCCGAGAGGAGGGATAGCATCAGCAGCACGCCGATTTCTTATCGCACGTACTTAGCAAAGTAATCAATATCCTTTTGATTTTGATAATTAAATAAAATTAACGATCTTCTTGAGCCCTCGAAAAACAATGGCAGTCCACAAATTAACCAAACACCAATCACTCCAAACACCAAACACAGATGTCCAAATAGAGAGGAACCGAACTATGAGATTACACCCCTTGCCCATCAGAGTTGTGTCGGTGAAGGACAATTTTTCAAAAATTTTAAAATCACAATGAAACTGAAACGGGGCGCACACATTTCCATTTTCATTTTCATTTCCATTCTGGGATCAATCAAAAATGTCTTCGGATTGCAGAGTAAAAGAAACGGCCCAAAACGATTTATTATTTCACAGAACCGTGACAAATCGTTCAGTCTTGTGCGGTGCAACCGAAAACTGACACATTTCACTTATAACTACAGGCATGGGGTTTAATAAGGGCGATAGCTCAAAGTCTATACAGAACGGGTGAAGAAATGTCAGAACAGATCTCCCTGGGGCTATCCGGCTGTGTCGTAGTTTAGCGAGAGATAGATCATCGGTTCGAGAGAAAACGCATTTGTTTCCTATATAAGGACGTGAAATGGTGGTGAGGGGATTGGCCCACACGCCCATCGTGTTAAACAATCCATTAATATTAATAATGTGATTGGTTTTCGCTTTGAGTTGTTCTCCTAGTACAAGCATCCTTCTCCTATATCGAAAAATGGAATTTTCATTTCATCTTGTTATCGCAAATGACGCGAGGTACGTGACTATGTTGGGGTTTCGCTTTTTTTTTTTGGTTGACACATGCACCCCTTTTTTTAATAGGTATAGCATTTTTGGTGACATTGAAATAGGCTTAATCTGAAAACTTGTTGAAAGTGGAGCAGGAAGGTATAAGTGATGTATGCCATGAAATTCGATCAACCTTACCATGGTCGAATTTCGATATTTCTTCTTTAAAAAAAAAAAAAATAGTTGGTGCAATGAGTCTACCCAAGGACTAGGTTTTCACTACGCTTCGTTTGTGTGAGTTTTATTTTTGGGACGAAGGGAAGGGACCAACAATTTTATCGAGTCTTAACTTAACTCAGCACAGTTATACTCTTGGATGTTTGTCAGACGTTCACGAGAGGTGGTGCAATGGAAAAACTCTTAAGATATAATTCGCGTTTTCATAGTACTCCAGCACACTAACTACTGAGTTAAAAACATTTGACTTTTAAAAACAAATTTAGGATAGTTCTATATATATTTTCAAAAGCTGTGGTTTTTAATGCAGAATAGGGATGCACATGGACAGAACGAACTGACGAATGGTCATTCATTGCATCGAATATCGTATTATAGGCTGTATCAGTATGAAATGGACAGAACGTTTATAATTTGGCTGTGGAAGAAGTGAGGATATAATTGAAGCATAATTTGAACAATGGTGTCTTTGAGGTGGGTTACTACTTACTAATAAGGTGATCAGCCGTCTCTTTCTAGGGACAGTCGAGCTTCAGGGGCAGCTTCGACACAGGTGAGGACATGAGGAAGGCTCGCGGTCTCTCGGCTAAAGCTTGTCGGACGGGGTAGTTCTTGCCCACTCACCGTATGCCACATGCTCAACAAACATTTTTATTCCATGCCATATTAAAACAAACCAAAAAAGAAAGGAAATCGTTTGCCCAGTAAACGTCTCCTGTTTCTGGTACTCACTATTTATGGCAGCCTTAGCACAGGGATACAGACTTTCTCAGATATTATATGAACCTAAAAGTTCAATGCAAGTTAACCTGCGCCACAGTACACGAACAATGATGAAACGGGACATTTTTATGAAACCACAATTTTCTCAACTTTTCCCTGCTTATAGTCGCAACGATGAGCTCATGAAGCAGGTATACCGTAAAACTTAGACAATCTAACAGAAGTCTTCAAAAAAATCCCTCCACAAATATACAGTAGATATCTGGTCATCAAGCTTGAAAGATAGAAAAAAATGTGTTGCCTACTTAGTACTTCTACGAATATACAACACAGGTATAGGTTTCCCTTCGTAATTAGAACAAATCTGGTAAGAGGCTGAACCAAAAATGTATGGTCCTTGAGTCAACCCGAGTAAAACCGAATTTATGATTTTTAACACCAAAACCAAATATCTCCTTCTCCTTTCCTTGTATAAAGGGCCAACCAATGTACCTTCTTATCATCCAGTTGTATGTATCTGGGAGTGATTCAAGATCCCAAGCTCAGCCGAAAACTTAACATTGAATAACAGTGGTACGACCCATACTGCTCTATTATATCAATAGTATGGTGGTCGGCTTTAAGAAAATCCTATAATATAACCAAAATCAACAAGGCTTAAAAAACGGAATGCATGCAAGGGACTACAGGAACTCTAGGTTCAACACCATATCAGATGCCTTCATAGTATGCATCTTTTATCTCTGGACCTTCACATAACAAATATCAGAGCTCTCAGACTCAAACAAACTCAGAGAGTCAGTTCACATTTCGCTCTGGGCAGCCAACGCATAACTAAATCTAAGAATTTCTAGTAAAGGCCAACATCAGATGGAGAGGGCTGGCAAAAGTGTCATATCTAAACAGATATGGCCAAGTAAGGAAAAAATGGGTATGCCTTTCCGGCACTAGCTAGGATCAGAAAAGAAAAACACTTCTTCGAAATACTAACCTTCTTTACAGGTTGGATCTACACTCTTCCAAAAAAACGAATACAAGTGTGTTATGGTAACAAAACAGCATAGAGTACTACTTAGGTTTTCCAAAATTGCCATACCTAACTATAACTACTTACCCTACAACTGACATTTTTAAACTGTTTATGGTTGAAGCAATTAAGGAAAAGCACATAAAGATGACCAGATCCCGGATTGAAGAACGGTTAAACAGAATTCATAACAAAGCGTGTACGAAGCGTGTAATAACAAGTAAAAGTGTTATCATCGGCCTGGCCGATGCTTTAAAACCCTCCACTGCATAAAAATCAAGTAAAATGTTCGCCATGCGAGCTAGTATGTACTGTACAGGTACACGCATGGGTCTAATAGTGGTTTTGTATGGGAGGTACCAGAACTAATTTACCGACATAGACAATTTTCAATACCAACCTGACGACGATAAAAAGAAGTCCTCTCACAAAATTTCATTCGCCTAGGTCAGCGTGTTTTCAACAGACAGACGGACAGACAGACGGACAGACAGACCGACAGACAGAAGGACAGACAGAAGGACATGGCTCAATCGATGCATAATGCGATCCTGATTCTGAATATATATACTTTATAGGGTCTCCGGTGACTCCTTCTTGGCGTTACAAATGTAATGACAAAGTGAATATACCTTCCTGTGGAGGGTATAAAAATCAGGAAATAGATTATATTTATTTTTACTACGACTACAATGATGTCAAGTACTGCATGGATATACAGTATATATATATGCATAAAAATCGTATGGCTCGCTTGAAGCTGTCGATAATGTCGACAACGTTTAGATACCCCAGTAGATGTACCTACAGATTTATTAAAGATAGTGTAATTCCATGTTGGCACCTGTCCTGCACATTATCTGATCCAGGACTAGATCGCATAATAGCAGAAATCTGGTTCATATCTGAAATAGTTCGGAAGAGCTATTTTCAAATTGCCCATTGCAGCGCTTGTTTTCTAGCTTCATCTGACGCAATTTTGTCAGTTTTACAGTGATGGTATTTTTCAGGATGTAAATTTGTTGTAAAAGTTTGAAAATTTTATAAAAGGTTGATCGATCGTCAGTATCCGTCATCTATTGTGATTTCATGGATTCTGGGTTTTCCTTCTTGTTAGGATTTTCAGCGTCTTCGTTGGCGAATTTGCACATATAATGGCTATGTTATGAAATGTAGCTTGGATCACAGATAGGTGATCATTTATCGGCTTAAATTTAATAACTTTGTTTCTAAGACGATTTCCAACGTCAAATCCACATCCAATCTGTGCAAACTCTCTTGCGAATTGATGTAATCAATGCCACAATTTTCTCTATTTACAATGCAATACCTGATCCTTTTCATCGTATCCGAGTTATCAACTTGCCTCAAATATACTTATATGTCTCACACTGCACACAAACGAATCATTGTACTAAAAAGCAAGGCGTAGGGCTAAATTTTTGACAAAAATTTAGTATGAGAGCTATACTTGACTCAGAGTTATGTGTTAACCAGATTAATGGAAATATTTTGATCGTCATCTAAACCGTAGCTGATGCATTCCAATAGCGATACCTACTCGTCATGCCTATCATATACACGTCAACCTAACAATCTTAAGCTGTATTTCCAAACATTAGCTGAATTTCTAGCTAAATTTTGACATAGAGTGCGTTGTAGATAAGCATCACAGAAAACAGCTGTTCGTTGAAAATAAATTCCTTCAAAAATTCATCGTCCCGAAAAATTGTTTTACATATTATTTTCATTGCGCTTTCTCATTTTCCTTGTCTGCTATTATTTGATCTAAATTTTTTCACCTTCAAGGTATTTCTTGTCGAGGCATTTACCTACTTTTCCTCAACATAAAACCACGGAAATAAAGCAATACTATCATTCAAAAATTACCGTGAGAAAATGTGACGAACCACTAAATTTTGACAAATACATGAAGTACAGTTTGAAATGAAAATTTAAAAACTGATTTTTTTCAGCTACAGATGCTTAGTACTGCTCTGTTAAAGAGACTCGCTTAAATTAAGCTCAAAATAGCTAAAATTTAGCTCGATCTTAGATTTAGCCTATGAAATATAGAAAATCTATCATTTGTCATATAAATAGGCAATTGGAATATTCAAACTGCTTTACCAAACTATAATTTCCCTCCCCTTCGAATATCTACTTTTTAATCAGACAAGACAACCCCCCTTATACAAATCAAATGCACTCGCGCTCAACTTAAAATTCCCAATGAATCTGACTGTTTAAATTAATCAATAAAAAAAAATTCGACCAAAATTAAACCGTTTTTATAGCGCAACTCTTATTCAACAGTATTAAATTGCCAATTCAGAAAAATAGAAATTTTATTGCACATTCCATCAACAAAGTTGTGTGTCACCCTTCATCCTAGGGGCTGGAATGCTTGCTACAATGTTGCATTCCAAACAATAACATAACGAAGTTTCCTATTAAATTATTAACTACCCAGCAGATCAACCGCTATTTTTATTTAATTTTTTTTTACCCACTTTAATATATGTAGCTTGGTATTTTTGTTTCCATATTTCTTTTTATATATGACGTGTTTTTGCCTATAAAAGGAATTAACGATTTGAAGCATTTATTTGCAATAAAAAATACATTTTTTCAGTTTGTCTTATTATAAGCCATCTGAAAAGCTGGAATTTCTTTTAGTTTAATCGCACAACGTGATAAGCAAAGAAACGGAGAGATTTACTCTTTATGACAGCTAAAAGTGTGATTGTGTGCAGCATCAAGAGTTCTTCATTGATATACGGCGATCACCCTTCTTCACCCTAAACCACTCTCGAATGAATATCTTTTTATGAATTCGAATTCGAATTGAAGAAAGTTGCGTTTTTATTTGTGTATTTTACATCCTTTTTCCTTTGGCTTACAAAAGGGAGCAGCATCGGCATTATTAAAACCAATCAATCGATGCAACCAGCAGCATCAGTCAACCGCAGTTTTTGACAAACACAAAGTTATACACAGTTTATGATTATGACCGCAGGATTTATGGCCGAACACAATGTTCCATTTAATTTTAATGTTAGTTGGCTTAAGTATGAAATTTGTACAACAATGGGTGCGTTTAATTTGACATTGTTAACGAAGAGAGCTATACGGTAAGATGATACTGTTTGGTCATAAATAACGCTCTGATTTATTTCAATCTCTTTTTATTGGTCCGAGTAATTATTGTGATTATTCGAATAAGCATTAGTGTCGGGTATTTGTAGTTGTGAGTGTTAAAGTGTCACTAATAAATTGGATACAATAATATTTCCCGCAGAAAGACATAGAAGAACTGCGCCCATTTAAATCAGAGGTTGAAACTATATTTGCATATCTTCTATATCAACTTATAATATACACAAAAAAAGTTGGTCAGAGGCCGAAAGTACTGGAACTTTAAAACTCGGCTGTCTCTGGCTTTTAAGCTTAAAATTTGCCCTAACACCCCTTAAAACATTGAGATATCTCGGCAGCAACTCAGATTGATAAATGGAAAACAAAGAACAACATTTCAAAGGAAGCAAGGATGCAATCAGTTTATACCAATACCATACCTACTGGCTCCCTTCAAATAGGGTGCGTCACTTTAGGTGGTATGGAATCTCTCTTTAAATGCGAACATTCAACCATCGCAAACCGTAGACATTGCGAAGCCGCTCCAAAAAAAAAAAAAGTGGAACAAATGTTCTTCATTGCCCAAGTTAGGAAACCAAAAGATTTGTGACCAATTTGAGGAGTGGTCCAATCCCAGTAAATAAATGTCATAAAAGTGACTTCTAACTTCTGACATGTTACATGTAGTACAGTCGCTGTTGAGGATATGGGAAGCCCAGTTCAGCAGACTGTTAAACGGCAAAGACGAAGGTAATTTCGCTGTCAGGCAAAAACGAGTCCTTCAATCTGGACGACGAAAGCCAAGTTTTCCGTCAATCTGACCAAAACGAAGTAAAGATAGCAATATGTATATCTAAACTCAAGTCCAACAAGACTGCTGCTGGACCAGACAGACGGCCTACCATCACCCGAACGATTTATAGCAGTGTATGACGACTTGGTGGAGTGCAATCTTAAAAGATTTTGTCGGAAGGAAGTACATATGCCTGATGAATGGAACCTCAGCATCGTATGTCGAGTCTACAAGAATTATAGGCCCTCTAAACTGCGCCAACTACTAAGACGTCAGTCTCCTAAACATTGCATACAAGATCCCGTCTGCCGTACACCCACTGTGTGAACGCCTGAAGCCATTATTTGTCAACGAACTGATTGGTGCTACCAGTGCGGTTTTAGGCACGGTAAGTTCACAACCGACCAAATATTTATTCTACAGGATACCATGTAGAAAACCCAGATCGATACCCACCATTTGTTTATCGATTTTAAGGTCGTATATAGGACAGCATTTATAAAGACGAGCTATATAAATACATGCTTATTTTTGGCATCCCTGCCAAACTTGTCAGATTGTGCAAAATGATGAGAGAACACTCGCGCTCTATCAAGGTCGGAAACAATCTCACCGAGACCTTCATGTCAAAAATTTATTTAGACAATGCCAACACGCAAGGCACGATCATTCAAATCCGTCTGTCCAATTATGTACTGCCGATGATGTTATTGACATCATTGGTAGAACAAGTGGAAGGAGACCTCAACCAACTTGAAGTGCGCAACTGAAGGCACTTAACCTAAGTCCAGCTAACTGGAGAGGCGTTCTGATTGAAGCCCAGGTCCAACCCGGAATGTATCGCCACCTAAGTAAGTAAGTAAGTGACATGCTTCAGAATAACGAAAACTGAACCGTATGTAACGTGGCTCTGATCATGTACGATTAGATAGAGGAATAGATGATCGTAGTCTATGTTTCGAATTCCGACAAATAATACCAAACGTTGAATAAGCAATTGACAAAAATCGTCCTATTCGGGAATGGAGATTAATTTAGCTCGTAGCAAACAGGGCTTACCAGGAAGGACGCCTACAAAAAAATTTATTGTTTCCAAGGTTTTTAACAAGGTATATTATATATTAAACAGCCAAAGATCTTAAGCTAGGTTAAAATTAAACGCGCCAAGATATTGCTCCCCATATACCCCATCACAACACAAAATAATGATAGTATGGTAAAAGTAAGGCCGTCATTCTAAGCGACTTTTTTAACAGTTGAAGAAAGTAAATCTAAGTTCGCTAAACCCGGTTAATGACTTCCACTTCCAACCTTTTTATTTTAGGCCCAATGCACACGGAGCAACTGGAAAAAAACTGAACCGGTTGGCAACTCGGGTTACAGACCAGTTACGGACTCATCGGTGACTTGACGCTACACACGAGGAAACTCATCAGTCATCACCAATCAAAATCTCTAGTTCGTTCAGTGTCGTCATGTTTTTCAACCTCCCCCACCAGCAACTGTTTGGTCTGTTGCTCGCTCATCTTCGACAAACTAGAAACTGAAATCAATAGGCAACCCGAGACCCGACATGCAAATCAACAGACGACTGGTTACAAACTGGTTTTTGTGAATCGTAAACGAGTTTTCAACCGAGTATAGCGTCGTATACACTGGCTATGACTCAAAGCAAACTAGTTGCCAATTCGCATCGCTGATCAGTTTTTTTCCAGTTGCTCCGTGTGCATTGGGCCTTAACGTGACTTTTTATATGGATTTGTGGATTTACCATAGACGGCGCCACAAGAATCTGTCAAAATCAAAATATTCTCATACCGATCCATCAGATTGTCGGTTTTTTTTACCACTCCAACCCAACATCCTGCTACTACCTTAAAGCTCTTAACTTTAAAAAAAAAATACTCCCTCTTAACCAAAACATAGAAACAGAATATTATTATGTAGCAAAAATGTGTATTGAAGTGAAAAATTGTGTTAACCTTTGTTCAACACGTGACGTTACAAGAGCTGGGACACGTGTAACATTGTCATCATTGTCATTTCGACGCCATCGATAACACAAATACACGCACTTCATGATTCTTGTGTTCTCCCAGAGAGCCAGCCATTGAAGTTTTGTCATTCCGAATGAAGTACCCAACATGCGCCCACACACAAAAACAGTAGATATATATCCCACCCCTATTCTGATTTGATTGTTGCAACGACAGGGTGGTGTGGTGTGGTGTGCACTCTTTCACCGACAAACATCACGTCCATTTGATGCTCATTTTCAAGTTCTTTTCATTGTGTACCCGCATTTTACAAAAATGTTCTTCAGATTCACACGTTATAATCAACAGCTCAGACGATTGTCATCAAATCGTGATATAAACAAATTAATGCATCCCTTGACAAATTGGCCGCCTCCCGATCAATGCCAAGATAAGGGTGATTTCGAATTTAAAATTATTCCAAAATACCAAACGGTGTGTGGGAATAAAGTTTGCGATGTGATTGTCTATAGTCTCTTTCTATACACAAAGTCAATTCTGCATTTAAGGACTCAATTGTATGCAATCATCCCTTTGACGTGGGGTGTGTACAATATACTGTAAGTGGTCACAAATAACAGTTACTATTTCGAAATTTCCTTACAGTTTTCAATTTCCAATTTAAGAGATGTTTGCGATTTAATCAAAGGAGTTTCTTACTCCTATATCGACAAGGAGCACGCATACAACGTCTTAACGACGGGTAATTCTATTTTAGTGTTATTTCCTCGCCAATTGTTTTACATCCGGCCATTTGAGTGACAATTTCAGGAGTTGCAATCATTATGTGTATAGATTCGAGAAAGAAAAATACACACACGCACAGTTGTGCTATTTCTTATTATCCTTCGGACGGAAATTGTCAAGAACAGTGGAATATTTTCCTCACTTCCGGCATTGGTATTTATTGAGCGAGAGAGCTTAGATACTTATAGGTCGGCATAGTCATAGTAGCCGACTGGAATTTCCTCATAAGCTCACTCGACAAAAGTATACGCAGTTTATAATCCTGGAGGGCAACCGTCCTGCCAAGACGTCAGAAAATGACGGAAAATCATAAAATTTTATTTCATCTCAAGAACGACGAATACTTGCTGCCTTTATACGTTCCTTTGCTATTATTATTGTTAATCCGTCAGGAAGATCGAATAACGCGAGAAGTGCTGTATAGACGTTAAATTTTAGCACTTCCTTAGGCTTTGAGATTAGTTTTTGGGCGATATTGTAAGTAGATGAAAATTACGAGCAACTACGGGAATGATGTCACGGTGCACAGACTTTTGAACTAGCTCCTTGTAACCGTTTGTATTTTATACTTGTCACAAATGCGAGTGGCTTGGAGTGTTAAGTGCCCTATTCGAAGGATCTAGAATTGTGGTTCTCGATGGATGTTCTTGCACAGCAAAGGTGCGTTACGTCGAAGTAATATGTTTTTAGGTGGACTCTGGACACATAGAAGAACTTTGATTTCCTGGCTATCGCATCTTATTGCGATAATCCTTTCCCCGAGTTTATAACTTTTACTTTTTCTATCCCTCCCACTCTATATCCGACGCAAATCATCTCCCTTAACCTCACTTTGAAGATCATTTGTTCAGCTTGAACGCCCTTTAGATCCCTTCTAGCTTTTGGTACGATTTTGCTTTGCTCTCTTTGCCATAGCTTGATTCACCCTCAGCTTTAACTTGTTTTATCCAATTTGCTCCGCATTGTAGGCTTCCTGCCGGTTGAGGTGGCTGTGGACCAGGTTGCATATCAACATAGCCATTGTTAAACATATTCCGCGGTACTAATAATCATTTTTAGTGTCCAGACTAACTTTTACAAAGTCACAATGGCGAAAATTTCCATATAAAATGATCCACTGTGACCGTCAAAATAATTAATCTGGAGATTAAAAATGATTATTGGTAAGGCCCATTGTCCATCTCAATTTTCTCAGTTTCAAGTGGATTTAATTTAATGTCCCGGAATATTTATACCGATTCCTAAATCCTCTCTTCTATAGTAGTTTCGGCCGACATCATTAGGTATATGGCAAATTATAACTGACCGGGTAGTCAAAAATCCCCAATATATATTCCACATTACGAGAGAGAATTGATCTAAGCCTTTGTTGCTGGTATATGGTAGATGAGTTATCTACGGTAATACAACTTTAACTATATTACATATGTACCGTATCGGACTCCATAAGGCTTCGTAGGGGCTTACCAAATAATCGCTTTCCACTCATCAGATGAATTTTCTAACTGACGTATTTTGTTAACAAGTGTATTAGTTCTACTAATGGTGATTGCTTCATTCTGAAATAAGAACGATTTATTTGACATATTTTAAAAAAATTGTCCCCGTAACCAAAACCAATATACTTAGTTAAACGTAGGTTCTGTTTCGTATGCCATACTGAGCCGTCAGATTTACTTAAAAGTTTCAAGTTGTTAAATTTCGTCAAATTGTAAATCCTGTTGAAAAAAAAAATTGTGTGTTACTTGTCAAACTCAAAACAAATGGCATTTCCAAGAGACTGTTTGTTTTCGGTCTGTCAAATCTGTCAAACAAACTCGAGAACAGCCATACCAATTTAAATGATTTTTCTTGTATCTTGTTCTTCGCTGATGAATTGGGCATCCTTGGGTCCTCCTCTCAGACTGAACTTCAGCGCGCACTCGATCGGTTTGTAGCCGTTTGTGTTCAAGCTGAGATGAAGATAAACGTGAATTAATCTGAACAGATGGTCATCCACAGAACGCCTGTTCAATGCACTCTGCATGTTAGTGGAGTCCCATTGAAACAGGTGGAGAAGTTTAAGTATCTCGGGGTCTTATTCACGAGTGATGGAAGGAGCAATGCTGAGTTTTCCTGTAGCATTGGTCAGGCTGGATCAGTTTTAAGACAACCTGGTCATTCTGTTATTAGGAGGACTGAACTTGGTGTCAACGCTAAGCTGTCAGTCCTTTAATTCGGTGTTTGTTCCAACTCTTACCTATGGTCATGAGGTTTGGGTAATGACCTAAAGAATGACATCGCGGATACAAGCTGCCAAAATGAGATTCCTCCGTTCTATTGCTGTTGTGCGACCCGTAGAGATCGCATTAGAAATACCAGAGTACGTGAGGAACTGAATGTCGAGCAGCTAATTCTCCGGACGGAGCAGTCCATACTTCGGGGGTTTGGTCATGTTAAACGCATGTTCCCAACCAGGATCCCACGACGTGGGAACCAAGTGAACCTACCAATTTTTTTTTTTAACATTTAACCTTCTTAAACTAATAACTTGGCGAACATTTAGATCTCATTACTTTTCGTGGCTGACTAGTTACGCAGCTAATTTTTGCTGTTCTACAGGGTGTCCCAGTTAAGAAGGACAATCCTTTAAGGGAAGATTACTGAAGTTGTGCCGAACAAAAAATTGTATGGCAGGGGGGGAGGGTCTATTTTCATCGTATTTCCCGTTATTGCCCATCAAAGTAGGTGTCCTCTAATTTGGAGGTGTTAACACTTAAAACGCTATAACTTCTAAACTATTATAGGTACAAAAATTGTTATGGGAATTTTGAGAAGACAATTAAGTAGCGCTTAACCGGTTACATCAGGGTAGCTATAAAAAAGTTATGGCTCTTTAAACTCAAAATTTTGAAAATTAGTTGTTACATTTACATTTACAAATCTCCACAATTTGCACCATTATTGGTCAGACCCCAATCCCCATTTAATACGCACAACATCCTTTCAAAGGTAAGAATTTAATTATTGTGAACAACTTCTTCAAAGTGTGTGCTTATTTCAAAGGAGGTTTAGCATAAATGTTTGAAAACACTTTAGTATGCCCGCACGATCTTCCACAAAAAGCTAATTCCCATTATTACTTGGAATTTCTTAGAGAACTATTGCCGGAGCTCCTTGAAGATGTTCCTCTTATTCAGAGAAGAGCGATGTTCCATCAACAAGATGGAGCACCTTGTCGCAGTAACAGCGGGGTAACTCCATACCTCAACCATACTTTTAACGAACTGTGGACTGGTCGAGTTGGCCCCAATCCTTCGCCACCCAGATCTCCTCACCTTATCACCCATGCATCTTTTTTTCTGGGTTGCTATGAAAGAAAATCCTTTTTGAGAAAAATCGAGTCTTTTTTGACCATTTTTGTCTGACAAAAAATGGCTTTTACTACAACTTCTGTTGATCGTACGGAAAAAAGTTGCATAACATAATTTTTAGTAAATTTCTCATAGATAAAAATTTCATAAAAACCATGAAAATTTATTAAGTCAAAATTTTGAGAAAAAGGCATTTTAAGTAAAAAAATGTAACAACTAATTTTCAAAATTTTAGAGTTTAAAGAGCCATAACTTTTTTATAGCTACCCTGATGTAACCGGTTAAGCGCTACTTAATTGTCTTCTCAAAATGCCCATAACAATTTTTGTACCTATAATAGTTTAGAAGTTATTGCGTTTTAAGTGGTAACACCTCCAAATTAGAGGTCACCTACTTTGATGGGCTATAACGGGAAATACGATGAAAATAGACCCCCCACTGACATACAATTTTTTGTTCGGCATAACTTCAGAAATCTTCTCTTAAAGGATTGTCCTTCTTAACTGGGACACCCTGTATATAGGAGAACCAAGAAAAGACAACCTTTATTTCATTGACAACAACCTCCACTCTAAAAATATTCAGTTTAGAAAGTCACCTCTGTCCTTCTTCACCTCTCTCTTTCTCAGACTATCTCTTTGCCAAAATTCATAACGATTCGGACGTTTGTCGTGAATTGGTAACAAATAGACAAAAAAAAGGATGTCAAAAATAATGGATCCACCAATCTGTCCTACTTTAATTTATTTCAAGACCTAGGACAATATTATTCTACTACAAAATGCACATTACACATAAAATGTCCCCTTTCTTGGTTTTTTTTTTCACATCAATCTCAGCAAGAAGAAATCTTCTTATGTGGATCTAGCTATTGTTCTCATACTGAAGGATTTTACTGCATCCGCTTTGCAATTATTATTTTGCATATAATGTGCAAGGATGTAAGCGCGAATAAATGCCTGAGGGTATTTTCGCGCACACCATTTCCATGACATACATCTTCAATCTTCATAGATATTACATACGAACATACAATGTAAATGCAAAATAGGGTGTAGCAAAAATAATTGGTTTTATCGATATCGATATTGTGGTTGAACTTAAAGGATTTCTTTTAAACATTGCTTACGTGAGACTTGAAAAAGAGGAAAGAACAATTCATTTCAAAGAACAGAAGTGGATTTTCAAATAAATTATGAGGCCACTGATTCATTTTTAAGTAAGCTGTCATTTTGACAGTTAAAACTTTTGACAGAAATTCAGTATTAAAGCTTGTAACAACTTCTTGGTTAGGTGGCGGTTTCGTTGGGAAAATGGCATGAAGAGAAACGGGTTTTTATTTTATAGGAATTTTATAGACACATCTACCTTGCCTAGTGAAAAAAAGCTGAATGTAATCTATATTCCGTAAAAGAAAGTTCCGTGAGTTACAAACCTCCACTATAAAGGGCCGTTGATTTTGACTGACGTTTACCGATGTTCGGGAAACGACTACGTAATCAACGTAACGTCATCATATTTTCATTAAAGACTCTTTATAAAAATAAAGTTGGGTCTTAAAAAGGTGCAGCATAATGTCCGAAAATTATATCTATACTAGAGTTTAAACAAAGCCCTTGCCTCGAACGAAGCGAGCCACATACCCCAACTTTACGCAGTCGAACAATGGACGAATAGCAACAGCCGTACAGATCGCATTAGAAATACCAGAATACGTGAGGAACTCAATGTCGTGCAGCTAATTCTCCGGACGGAGCGGTCCATGCCACGGTGGTTTGGTCATGTTAAACGCATGTCTCCGACCAGGATTCCACGACGTGCTATGGAATCCGTACCATCGGGCAGGCGTCCTCTAGGTAGACCTAGGATGAGATGGTTAGATCAAGTCCATAATCTCTCATCTACCCGTATGGAGAAGGGGATTGCCCTGGATGATTTGGAGTCGATGGCAGAGGATCGAGAGCTATGGAGGGTCCACTTGAGCAACCTACACCCGCGACCCACTTAATGGATAAGCGGGACATTGAAAATTAATGAATGGATGAATGAAAGATGTAGTATAAATGTGAGTTACAAAGTTTGTCACTTTCCGTGAGTGAATCTTCGCATCCCTCAACTAGCTATAGGACCATAGAATTTTGACAATTTTACATATGAATCAAAAAGCAAACTTCATCACGAATTTCTTGGTCACAAATAACGCGACAAATTTTCGATCCACCCTGTATACATTTCGCAACACGTAACGCCATTGCAGTGGCTTTGAAAACATTGCATTGGGGTAGGTATGCACTTTAACAGTGTATGAGGTAAAGGAGAATTATTGTAAATACAAAACCGTTATCCGGTTCAATGACCGATCTATGTAAATGCGGAGGCATTAGAATACAAAAGTGCATAGGCTTACGTAGTATAGAAAATGATATAGGCAACAGGAAAAACTACGTCGTAGTGACTGGACGACTGGAAAAAGACGTTGGGGGCCATTGTTTTTCAAATAATGAGAAGGATATTAGGATGTCCCCATACCTTGGTTATACTTTGTTAATGCATTTCCTTGGCAGATTATACAAGACTGTCTCCCGTTGTTTTATATATGCAGATTTGCCATTAAGTTTGTTTGCAGAAAGGGTTTGATTATAAAATCTTATATTTGCGGAAATAATTATAAGTTAGGTATGTGTGGGTACTGGGTAGGTATAAAAAGTGTTGCCTATTTGATGACTTATGATGGTACTCAAAAGAGGACTTGTTCTTCATTGAAGATGAATTTATTTGCTGAGGATAAACATAACTTTCTACTCCCTCGCGTAGATATACCTACCTCCTTATTGACCATTTAATTAAATAGGTTATTTTTATATTTACCTCCTTTCCAGGAAATCCATATCAAGCTCCAAATTCCTATGGCAACGACTTTATTCCCATATTTATTTCCATTCCCACCCACATATCACTAAATTATTTAGTTTGTTTATATACACAACCGAAAATAGTTTCATTCGTACAAGAATATTTTCGCAAATGGCAACTTTAGTGCCGCAAAGCAACTGCCACAAATCAAATTGAATTGTCCGCTCCGCACCCAAAGGGGTTATCCTGGTTATTACTGCTCTATCCCAATTCACTTTGTCACCGGGAATATATCTACGAATCGTAAACCCTATGTGACGCAAAGCAAGACAAAGAGCTCGCGTTCTGGTTTCGGGGCTTGGCAAACATTGATCAAATAGACAGGCATATCCTTAGCTTAGCAAATAATCCCTGTCATCCAGTTTTGCGCGTCATATTACAAATCAGGTATAGGTTGCGTTTTGCTATAGTTGTCTTTTGGTTGGGCAAATATGAACAACACGATGGATATAAATGGGTACACATGGTTTTTCGGGAAAATAAACAAGACAACTGAAAGTCGATGAGTTGGATGATGATTGTCAATTAAATAAAGTGCACCCTTAGGCAGCTCAATGGAAAACTATAGCTAAATCGTGTTTCGTGTAACTTGATGGAATTAATTTGTATTTCTTGAATAAAGATGACTGCAAAGTGGGACCAATTTTGTAAGTAAATCCTTCTATTGAGCTATGAAATTTGGTAAAAGGAACATCAAAAGAACTAGACATGATGATTTTATGAATAGTAGTGCTATATAGTTTTCAGAGGAAGATCAGACTTATTATGATATTCGAACATCGCTTTTTGATTGTGCATACCTACCTCGAAAATAATGAAACCATTTTAAATTAAATTTTAAGTAAAAAACACAGGAGGAACAAATTTCGCAGCAGAAGTCCTTTTTAACACATTTAAAATGTCCACAGGTACTTTATCAAGGGTGGAAACAAAAGCAATGGTCGATATTTCTGGATTTATTTATTTTTTATATACAAAACTATAGGACGTATCCGCGGCTTCGCTAAAAGAAAAACCTAAAAATGTTCCAATACAAGCTTTGACGAAACCTTTTCACTCTTTTGGGGTTCGAATTTCCCCAAATCGCTTTTAAGTGCTCACTTCGGCCATAAATGTAAATTTGTTTCAAAATTGCAGCTTCCTAGCTCTTACCGTTTTGGCTTATGGTCGTTGATCACCAATCATTCAGGGCAAACTGTTTTGTAAAAGGACTAGCTGTACCCGTAACAGCTTTGCTCGTGCCCAGGAATTATGTATATTGTCTAGATAAATTTGTTCCCATATGACTGTCGAAGAATAGCGTTTGAAATGTTTTTTTTTTGTTATGCAAGCCTTCACATCCTTTTGTCCGATCCTGCCAGGTTTTGTAAAATGCTTCAATCAGGCAATGTTCAGATTAAGTGTTTTAAATAACTTTATTGCTAAGGGTGGTGCTACGTCCCTTTTTTTTTCCTTGGCCTTTGGGCCAATAACAAATATTTTCTTAACATTTTGAGCACAATCAGTTCGGTACTAGTTTTCTGGATATACATTTTTTTAGGTTTTTTTAAATAGAAAGTGCCACGCCCTTTTGCTTAATTTTCACCAAATGGGAATGTAAACCATCCTTGAACCCACTCAAACACACACAAAAAATTTCATCAAAACCGGTCTCGCCGTTTATGAGGAGTTCAATTACAACACACGTGCAGAAGAAATATATAAATAAAGTCTAGCGGGCCCGGCAAACGTTGTTTTGCCTGCTCGTACATTTTCATTGTCCGTCAATTGCTCTGCAGCCGTTTTATTATTTGAAATTTTATTCATCATTTTTTTTATGAGTGTATATTATTTGAAATTTTATTCATGAGCTTATTCTTGCTTTTTAAATTTTTTTATTGTTGAGTGTTTATTATTTAAAATGTTATGTAATCGGATCGCAGCGCCACCTACCGCGTCCAATTGTGAATCTAAACCATCCTTAGTTCCATTCAAACATACACACAAAATTTCATTGAAATCGGTCCAGCCGTTTAGGAGGAGTTCGGTTACAAACACGTAGGTACAGAAGAATTATATATATGTATAAAGATGTATGTTTTCTTTTTAGATTCTAACTCCACAAGGCTACGCAAAGTTAATCTAGAAGAACAAAAATGGGCTTAACGTAAAAGAATGACAATATTAAATACATTCTATTAAGAAAGAGTAGGACAAGTCGTTATTATAATTTCGAGGTAGTTGAAGTTCCCTTGAGGTAGACATCAATTCCACAACAAAAAAGTTAGTGGAAAAATAACCCTATAGGCAACCGCTGCTATCTCGGTTTGCCGTGACAGATAGGTCAGAAACGTCTATTTCGAAGGACTTTAGAGCAACCAGTCGGAGCCTATGAGATAATATTAGCTGATGCTAGGCTCCTCTTTGACGAATCACGAACTCTATGAGCTTTACAACCACAAGCGATAGGTACTAGTATAAGCCTGTTCCGCGCATAGGATGAAGGTTTCAACACCATATTGGTATATATTCCAATCCACTGAGCTCATCCATAGATGTTGTGAATCTATGCATCTTATATATCTAGCTGAGTTGTCTTCCATAATTCACCAATTCCAATTCTATTGACTATTCCTTTGCAAAATGATTGATTCGCCTATCTTAAGGACCACACTGCTCCATAAGAAGACAGATTGCCATTCAACACAAATGGACGCAACGCTACCATCATCCGCTTCAATATAACCCTTTTCCACATCAAAGTACATATGCGTATAAATTATATTCGATTTAAATGCAAAGCCATTTATGCATGGATATCGAAAGTAATTTAACTTTTTGTTACCAGAGTGTGAAGATAAAGTGTCAAAAGGACGACACAATCCTTTGCCATATATGCTACATAACATATACTAAACAAAAGTTTCCTTATCTGTATATATGGGAGAGGCGATTTTGTCTTCTCGCTTTGTCAATGTCCAGCAATTGTATGGACCATTCAAGTGTCTTGCGACAAGGATGCTGTTCAACAGCAAAAGATGACGATGACTGTGGATGACGTGAACCCAGAACGACAATTCGACTAAATTAAATGAAACTCAAAATTTACTTCAAATGCAAATTAGCTATAGCCAGCCCGGTCTGGTCTGTGTGTCTGCATCCTTTATGATGATGATGGTAGTGACGGTATACCGAACTCAAGGACATGGTTCAAGTTTTGGTACTTCTAACAAAAAAGGTTTTGGCTTCTTTCACTTCGATTTGCGTATACCCATCATTTATTTTATCAACTCAACGGAGTCGATGGAGAGTGCAAAGAGGTTTTTGGTGGCAAAAAGGATGAAAGGCTTATTGTTATTCATTAATCTCAATGTTTACCTTATAAAATACGAACTGGCTGTATAACAATAGATTAACCCCTTTGCCTAACAAGGTGTTTCACAATTCGATTAACGAAATACAATTTTGGTGCGGTGTTTGACTAAGTGATTACCTGAAACGACAATTTCAGTTTGGACCGACATGATGGGCGAGGGACTTTTTGACCGCATGTTGGTTTAATCAAATTCATGGGACAGACTAGCTATTTGGTTATTTTTGGTGCTATATAAGGGCAGTAAGGTTTGAGGTAGATACTTATAGGGTTGTACTTTTATTTTTGAATTTATAGTGTTGGCGATTTTTGTGCTTATTTGGCGGAGTATCTTCAAAAATATTAGGTTGGTATAATGTTTACAAGCCATGGAGTGAAAGAACTGAGTGAGACATCTAAGGAGTGTCCCAAAATTACAGATTTTTAATTAGAAAGCTTAATTTTTTTATTGATTCATAGAGTATACAGATTGGGGTTCTGTACGGAATAGCACATCGGATAAATGGCCGCCACGACTATGCTGGCAATACGTAGTCTTGCAATTTTCTATGACCGTTTCGCATAAATGTGGCTGAATATCATTAATATACCTCCTAATTCTCTCTTTCAAGGCGTTGTTGGTGGTCGTGGGCTTGCTTGCATATACCTTTGACTTCAAAACACCGCAAAGAAAAAAGTCCAATGGCGTTAAATCGATATTTTGCCTGCTCTGAGCGTGGCAGCACTGTACCATTATATATAGCTTTGGCAGCCTGTGGCATTTTCCACTTCCTAGTAAAGAGAACAAGTTCTGTTTGCTAAGTGTAGTCAGAGGGACTTCAATAATTTCCCTGCATAAACCGTGACATTGATGGTGATGCCCATTGATTCTAGTCTTTTGAGCATTTTATCGACTCCTCCTTGTTCCTCTTGTTACCGATGATTTTTTTAGTGCTGAGAATTTGGCATAAGCAGTTAGTTATTCCCTGCTCAGTTTTAACTCTTCCTAGAGCTTATTTAATAGCCCTTGCATTTACATTATTGACGAATGACGGCTCCATCAACGGTGAAGGGAAATAAGTCCCCGGGTATTAATTCCACTGAGGGACTCAGTTCCCACCTAGTGGGAAATAAAAACACTTTCGTGAAGTCAGGGGCGTAGCGAGGGTTCGAGCCGTGGGGGGGGTGACTTTCATTGAAATGCCGACTTATTTCAGGAACTTGCCGACTGTATAGAAATCATGAAAATCGGCCCAGCGGTTATCGAGTTATATCTAAAGTCAACGAGTTTCACTCCATAGAAGATGTTTTTTGTATGGGAGACGCCACGCCCCTTTGTCCAATTTTGACCAATCTTAACAGGAACACCTCTGGGCTAGTTTTGACAGCCCGTTCACATGAACACTTTTATAGGTCGCGGCAGTTCGCGAATTCCAGCCATCAGTTTTGATCCTCAATGTCTAGTTTGAGGTTAAGTTCGAACGAATGTTTTATTCGCTAGTTTTTGAAACACTAATTAAATGATGTGGATTGCGAATAAACTTTGACAATTCGCGCGAAGGGTGTTTTCGTTCGCGGCAAAAAGTTTGTAGGTAATTCGAAATTTCGCTATTTAAACTGTTTATGAACTTATTTCCTTAATACATTTTGATGGGATAATTAATTATCCTCCTCTTGGCCCAAACACACGTTTGCCACGAATTGTTAAAGTTCGCAATCCACATCAATAAGCCGCGAACTAGCAAATAACACATTCCTTCGAATTTAACCTCAAATTAGAAATGCCAACTGGCCTTTTTAAAATCGAATGGAAACTCGCTAAATTTTAAGGATTTCAGTCGGCAAATTCACCTATTCACCGATTTTAAGGAGTTCATGTGGAACCTTTGAAAATGCCGACTTTTGTATAAATTAAATTAATTTATATTAATTTTTCTTAAAAAAAATAACTTTATTTCCATACGAACACTTAAAGACTAACTTGACAAACTTTTGATACTTAAAATCTAACCTACTCTAAACCCAAATAAACGCAGTCGTCAGCATCGTTCCCACGTCGCATTTCTGGGTAACTATCCCACAGTTATCTGCTGACGATATGTCTCCGGCAGCTGCAGGTGAATAGCATGTTGCGCGTGTCGTTGGATTATGTTACTTTGTTGGCGTTAACTCCTCCGCCTTTAATTTCGAACGTCCTCGTTCGATTTTGCTGGTTTTAAGTGATTGGGGATATCTTCAATACCTATGGTTGTTGGGTTTGAGTGAATGGGTTGTTGGCTACTTTGAGTTTCAGGTTTTAGGCATTTGCCAATCATCTTTATGCTGGATGCTATTACAACTATTAGTATGATGGTTATCAATCCGATATTGGTTGCTGTACTTATTCTATTTTTCTTCTCTAACAATTCTATCTTCGTGGTTCCATTGTTGTGGAGCTGCTTTAGCATCTGTAACGACAGAATTTCCTCAAATTTGGTTGACAGAGAAGTCGGTTGGAGTATTGCTGACATTGGCTGGTGAATAACTACTTCCGTGTTTCTTATCTGCTGTTCATTGATTTGTATTGTAGCGTTTGTGTGGCGAATGATGTATGTGCCCTTGAGTTCTATGGTTTCATTGTTGATTGTTACTGGTCCGTTGTATTGGTTCAATAATAATATTCCTGCTGCTACTTCATCTATGCTTGGTACGTGCTGATTATTGATAAGGGTGCAGTTAGCTTGTTGACTACTGAGCAGTTTGGGTATACAGGTTGAATTACTAATATCTTTTACACTATTTCTATTACATATTGCTAGATTATTAAATGTTTTACACTCTTTTATTAAACCATAAAGTTGTTTATTACATTCAAGTATTGATTCGTAAGGTATTTTGTTAATTTTATCATTTCTTTTAACGGCTTTAAGCATCATAAGATTACAATTTTTATTTTCGGTAGTAGGTAAATCTAATATATAAACTATATCTTTATTATTGGAGGCTATTTTTACGTTTGCAAATTCTAATGCCTCATCTAGGTTAACATACGGAAAATGTTCTTTCTTAATTATAATTTCTGTTATATTTATTTCATTGTTTGAAAGTATGAATGAATTTACAATGTTGGCTTTGGCCCAATGTATTGCATATGCAATATTTACGATTTCTTCCTTAACTAATTCTAACTTATATTTAATTCCAAAAATTAAACTGTTGGTTACACTTTCTTTTTCTTTTATAATTTTTAAAATATGATTGGTCATGTTTGTAATTTCATTTATTTTATCTAAGGTTACTCTATTAATTACAACTTGATTATTATTATTTTGTAATACATTGTTCATTTTGTCAGATAAAATTTCATAATCGTGGTGGTCCGGGTTTCCCGCGATCCATTTCCACGCGCTACCGATAAAGTCTAAAGATCTTTTATTCTTGTTATTTATTCTTAATCTACCTAAATAATTCTTAATACGTAATGTTTTAAAGGAGAGGATATCATATAGGGGATGATCGGGTTTTACTACTGACATAATATTTTTTTCTATTGAGTTAACAAGGTCTTGATAGGCCTCTACGTCAACTGTGTGAATTATTTTAAAAGATCCGCTTTGAATCTTCGCACTTCCTGTACTGATCTTGATAAGTTGGGAATTTGTATAGTCCAGTATTTGGACGGTCGCAGTGCTCAAGGGCACTAGTAATAGGCTGTCAAAAGAAAAATTAGTTTTTAATTAAACTCTTGTGAATTACTTTACCGGAGTTTGTTATTATTGTGGAATTCTTGTTTTCGGCTACTATTTCTTTTCTGTATCTGGGGTTTAGCTTGTTTCCTATCCTTTTGTTATTTTTAACATACACTGTTTCTCCTACAGAATAATTTTTTATAGGGTCTTTCTTCTTATTGTGATATTCTAAGTCTGTTTGTTGTTTGTTTTCTATTCTTTGCATGTTTTCTCGTCTTAATCGTATGAGTTCTTCTGGGTTGTTAAGTAATTGTTTTCCAAAAAATGTGTCAATTGGTTTTTTACCTGTAGTAGAGTGTACGGATCGGTTGTACTCATAAATGGATCTATCTAGTAACTCTGAAAACGTTTTATGTGCGTTTTCTACTTTGAGGCAACGAATAACTTCGGAAAGGGTCGAGTGAAATCGTTCGACTTGCCCATTTGCCGAACTTGTATAAGGAGGAGCTCTGAAGACATTTATGCCAAACATGTTTTGTAACATGAAGGTTATGGAGGTAGAAGCTAAGGATTTTTCATTATCCATAACTATAGTCTGTGGGACTCCGAATGCTAATATCAATTCTCTGAGAGGTTGCTTAATATCCTCTGAAGCTCTTGACTTTAATATTTTGGCTAGGGCGTATTTAGAAAATTTGTCTATTGCTGTTAAAATGATTTTTTTGTCGGTAAAATAAATGTCAACATGGATAATTTGACCGGGGTATTCTGGAATAGGAGTCGATTGAATTTGGGGTTTATTAGGATGTCGGTCGTACTTGTGTTCCTTGCATACTTTACACAATTTCGTTATTTTGTCTATTTTGGATTTCATCTGGGGAAAGTAAAAGTTTTGTAAGATTTGGATTTTGTTTTCACGGGCGTTTCGATGAGCACGGTTATGTTCTTTAATTATTTCTGCTTCCTGTTGGTTCTCATCAGTTAGATCGGTGACTATTTTCCTTGCGAAGCGTGTTCGATACTGTTTAAAGTGTACTGGATATATTTCTTGGATTATACCTAGAGTTCGTTCTTCTGTTTTAAGTCCGTTAGTGACTGAGGGATTTAGGTATTTCTTAAATATTTGTATTAACTTTTCTTGGGTATACTCAGGCTCAGTTATAGTGTGACGGTGGTAAGTGGGGAAAACTATCTGAAATTGGTATGACGGGGTATTTCCTACATTTAGAATGATTTGATTTTTAAATACATTTAAGGGTGCATCTATAATTTGAATTAGATCCTGACCGGAACTTTCGTCACTGTGTTGTGTTACTGTGAGAGAATTAATTTGACTATTTCGTGGAGGTCTTGACAGTGCATCAGCGACGACATTTGATTTACCAGGCGTATATTTCAACTCGTAATTATATTCTTCGAGTATCGCCTTCCAACGTTTCATCTTATGATTAGTGTTTTTGTTGCTCAATGCATATGTCAAGGGTTGATGGTCTGTGAAAATCTTGACTTTAGTTGGGCCATATAGGTAACTCCTTAGTGAATTAAGGGCCCATACTATGGCCAACATTTCCTTTTCATTGGCGGCATAATGTTCTTCCGCCGTATTAAGAGTTCTAGATATGAAAGTAATTGGTTTATTATCTTGCGACAAGACGGCGCCAATGGCGTAATCTGACGCATCAGTTGTCAACTGAAATTCTTTGCTGAAGTCAGGAAAAGTGAGGATAACGTCCTCTGAAATTAGGGAATTTTTTATCTTATTAAACGCTTCTATCGCGGCGTCCGTCAAATTAATAAGTTTTTTACTTGAAGCGGTTTTGGACGTACGTCCATCCTCCCCTCTTAAAAGGGTTGTCAGGGGTTTTGCTAATTTTGCATAGTCCTTTATAAATCTGCGGTAAAATCCCGACAGACCAAGAAACGACCGCAAATCTTTAAGAGTTTTTGGATACGGAAATTTGGTGATGGCTTCTACTTTAGCTGGATTTGCTTTTATGCCTTCGGAGGAGACAATGAATCCTAGGAATTCAACTTGCGATTTCAAAAATTCGCATTTGTCCAACTGAACTCTGAGGTTAGCTTCTTGTAGAGTTTTAAAAATCATTGCCAGATTTTGAAAATGAGTTTCGACATCTTTACTGAACACGATAATGTCGTCGATATATACATAACATGTTTTACCAATATGCTCACGTAATATGTCGTCTAGCGCTCTTTGAAAAATGGACGGCGCATTTTTGAGTCCAAAGGGAAGTCTCGTGAACTCATACTTCCCATTATTGACGGAGAATGAGGTTTTTTCTATGTCGTCTTCGTGAAGAGGAATTTGGTGAAATCCACTTTTAAGGTCGATCACCGAAAAGTATTTATTTTGTCCTAATTGGGCTAAGACCTCATTTGTCTCGGGTATTGGATAGCGATCGGGTATCGTTATCGAATTCAGCTTCCGGTAATCAATTACCATACGATATTTTTTCTCGCCTGAAGCGTCTGCTTTTTTTGGTACAATCCATACCGGAGAGTTAAACGGTGACCTTGACGGTCGAATGATTCCGTCATTTAGTAATTGATTAATCTGTTTATCTATTTCCTCTTTTAGTGCTACGGGATATGGGTAATGCTTAGAATATATTGGATCCTCGGTAGTTGTGCGAATTCTACCCTTGACGTTAGTATTGAACGTTAATTTTTCATTTGGATCGCCAAATAGGCTGGAATAACTTATAGTCAAAGAATTTAATTTGTTCTTTTGATCTTGGGACATATGATCGTCTCTTATATTGTGGATTGATTCGGACATTTGCTGTCTTAATTTTATTCTGACGTTATTGTTTACGATCATGTAATTTTCTTTGGCAAAAATTACGGCAGATAGCTCTTTAAGGCTATCATTACCGAGAATTGCGTGAAATGACTTGAGGGTTGGCAGAAGGAAGAATTTTATATTAGTGTTTGTGTCAAACAAATTAATTATTGTATGATGGGTGATTTTAATATTGCCGCAAATTGAATTTGCATAAAAATTTGTTAGATTAGGAATAGGGTTTCGAACAAGGTTAGGCTGTATGTAATTTTTATTTGAGCCTGTATCCACTAGAAATTTGAGAATTTTATTGTCATTCGTCCTACACTCGAAATAAGGTAGAGACGAATTCATCAACCTAAAAAATGTACGTCGACGAAATCTTTACATGGTTCAGAAGCGTCATTTATATTTTGTTGGTCTAAGTACTCGTTGAATGTTTGTTCATTAGATAGTTGGTTTTCCATGGCAGAGATCATGGCGCAATAATTATTCATTTCATTTTGGGGATCAATTGAGGTATGTTCTTCTGACATTGGAATTGGGTACTCAAATTGAGGCTCTATTGCAGAGGCTTCAACGTGAAAATTCCTTTGTATTTTATTCGGCGGTGTGAACTGTTGAGGAGGAAGCATCGGTCGCTTAGGCGCGGGTGGCCAGTTTTTAGCTAACGGCGCTGGTCTATTCATGTAATTTATATTATTGGACCTTATGGTGTTTGTGTCCATTGGTTCTCCTTGCTGTGCAGGTCTGATTTGAAAATTGTTATTGGGTTGGTGATTCCGTTGGGTGTAATAAGGGTTGTTAGTCTGAAAATTTTGTCTTTGGTTCGGTTGATAGTTCATTGGAAATTGTTGTTGTTGAGAATGTGTGAATTGATAGTTCTGGGGACGCGGTGGAGGACGTGGTGGAAAGTTCATGGGGCGTTGCGGAAGATACGCCAATTGGGGAAAAAATGTTTGGTTATTCCGTACAGGAATTGGTGGAACTGGTGGTAAAGGTTTCCTTATTCCTCCAATATTATGGTTTGCGCAGTTAGATCTGTATTGTTGATTTTCTAGTTTTTGGCATAGATTAAGTGCGGTAGGTAAATCTACCGGTTCGCGCATGGCTAACAATCTAGGCAGGTCTCCTTTAAGACCTCTTATAAAGGTGTCTAAAGCCTTTGCCCTGTATGACTCGGATAAGTGATGCAGTGCATCAGGTGGAAGTTCCATGCTTGCGATTTTATTTTGAATTAGGGTCAGATGATTATAGACCCTTTGATAGTAGGCCTCAATGGTGTCACTTCCCTGGACAAGCATTGTCATTTGGTACTCTAAAGTACCCACATCTCGCCTATCCGCATAGTGTAATGTGAGACACTTCGAGATGCATTCCCAATTTAGGGGTGTATTGTAAGATTCCAATACAGCATCTGCATTCCCTATAATTTTATTGCGTATAACATTTAATATGCCAAAGTATTTTGGCGTTCCCCTGGAATTGTTGTAGATGCTCAGGATTCTTTCGACGCTTTTGCGCCAAGAACTGAACTCGCCTGGGGTTCCGGAGAACTCCCTAAGGCCTTTAACGACATCAGGAACTTTGTCCAAGTCGCTTAGGTTGTCTCTATGTTGGGTTTCGATAGTTTCATCGACAGCCCTATGCAGTTGTGCATCGGGATTAGTAATTGATTCAACCATAGTCCTGCATTCTGAGATGCAGACTCGACTAGCGATTCCTGCGATTAAAGCTTCCAATTCGGGGGTAGCATTTATTACTGTAGTTGATGCTGTTTGTCTTTGACCAGAGGGTGCGAAAATTGGGTTTTCGGGGTTTAGTATTGAAGGCCGAACAATGGGATCAGTCATTGTGAAAGAAAAAGTTTAAAGTGGTTGACGCGGTAAAAAGAGAATATAAAGCGTGATAAAAGTTAAAAATGTACAGTAGTTGACTCGGTAAAAGAAGATGGAAATTGAATTATGGGCTCAGTTAGTTCCTATATTTAATATATTTATTCTATGCTATTTCTGTTTGTTTACTACGCAATTTATCTAAAATTCACTTAGATTCACTTCTACCAAATTAAAAATTAAATTTCACTTCAATTCTAAGAAATATTATTTACCTATATTTCACTCTTAATGTTATATTTTCTCTAATTAAATTTCACGATTCTTATTTTAAAATTTCAATTTTCTTAAATTTCCACTAGTTATTTCTTAATTTTAATTTTAATATGTTATATTCACTAAGATTAATTATATGAACTTAAAATCTATCTTACATTAATAACATATCCAGCGCTGATAAAAGGGGCTCGTTCCGTTTGTGATGACTACTAGGATTCCTTTCTTTTATACTCCCTCGCTGGCGACTTAGTCTATCGACGTAGTCCTTTAGTGTGGGTGGCCCAGTAGATGATTTACTGGAGCTGCTTGAGGTCCTTTTTGTCTTATTGATATGCGTGCTTCTAATGGAGCTACTTTAGGTCCTTATATTTTTCACACGCGACGCGGATTTACGTTTCGGAGCTTCTTGAGGTCCTTTGTACTTTTCACTCGCGAATTACCAGTGGTAAGTTTAAACGAAAACTTCACAGACTTTTACTACTGGGCCCCACGTTGGGCGCCAATTAAATTAATTTATATTAATTTTTCTTAAAAAAAATAACTTTATTTCCATACGAACACTTAAAGACTAACTTGACAAACTTTTGATACTTAAAATCTAACCTACTCTAAACCCAAATAAACGCAGTCGTCAGCATCGTTCCCACGTCGCATTTCTGGGTAACTATCCCACAGTTATCTGCTGACGATATGTCTCCGGCAGCTGCAGGTGAATAGCATGTTGCGCGTGTCGTTGGATTATGTTACTTTGTTGGCGTTAACTTATACATTTACAAGTTTAAAAACCTATACCTAATGGAAATACAACTTAAGACCTAATTTTTGAAAATTGATCGTTGATTTGCCGACTCTTGAAAAACGGGGGGGGGGGGGGGTTGCGATACCCGGTAGATCAAGGCTGGCTTGGATGGCAAAAGGGGTGTGCTCTCCGGGCACTTTCTTCTAAGGAAGCACGCTAAGAGAATAGGTCTAACAGATACAGACATATGCAGATATTGCGAAGACTTACATGTCGCAGAGGATATAACTCATCTCCTCTGTGAATGTCAAGCTATTGCTCGGAACAGGAGGAAATACCTTGGCAGGTACTTCTTCGATAATTTGGAGGAGGTTGGCCTCGCAAACAAAATTGAAACAATTTTCAGATTCTGTAGGGTACCTAATTAATTGTTTGGGCGAAGTGGTTTAGGTTTTTTTGACCGTTAAGGTTCCCCAGGGATGGCGATGGGTCCAACATGGTGCCTAGTCCAATGTGATGAACTCACACCCTACTCAACCTAACCTAACCTAACCTACTTTCTTTCAGTTTATCACCCTTTCTATTGTTTTATCGTCTAGTGATGGGTCTACTTTCTGGAGTCTAAATGGAGGAGTCGTCTGGGATAGTGTTGCTGGGTAGTGTTGTTGGAAAGGTGTGTCCACTAGCCCTATTTTCGGCCCAAACTCCGTCGATTTGCCTTATGCAACTGAATTTGATCCTATATCAAATTTTTATAATTTTCTTCCCCGAATGGACATGCACATTGGACAAGCCTTATTAAAGTTTATTATTCGAAAGCATATACATTGAAAACTTCCCTCGACTAGCCTTAACCAGAATACATTTTACGAGTTCATAAATCTACATTGACAATTCATGTATGAAGAATCATCATCCGCAAATAAAAGTAAAAAGCTTCAGCATACATAAATATTGCAAAACTCCACCGAGACGATGAAACCCACAAAAAAAGAAGAAAAAAATTGTCAGTAAAACGGAAGATTTATGAGCTGAATTCCAAATAACCCTTCATGCCCATATGGACAGGCCACTGGTATATACACAGTTCTTCGCCAGGAAACCCCTAGCTATCCACTCCCAGTGCGCTCATAATTGAAATGAGCTATGGAAAAATTGCTAAAGTGTAGAATTTTTTTGCATAATCATTTTGTTGCTTACAATTTTCCATCAGCAAGCTCACAAACACCCCGCAGACAAAGAGTATAGTAGGTACGGCTACTCCAGTTCCAGTTTGGGTGGATGTTATGTATCTGGCTGATGATGTTGCTTCTTGATGCTCTATACGAATCGTTCCGCATAATATTCTCATTAATCATAAACAAAGTTATCATGCGAAAGTCAAACAATGAATGGGCGAGACGTTGAATTGAAACCACCAACACCGACACGACTCTCCACTTCGCCACCACTCTATATACGGTTAGGTACTGGGGTATCTCAACTATGCAGCGTACGGATGCTTTTGCTAACTGCTACTACTTTTGTATAAATAAGTTGTGTTTAGCATTTACAGGGATGATGAGGAGAACCCTTTCTTCGGGCATAGATTTTTAATTTGTATCCTTTTCCACTCTGAAGGATGACGTGACTGGATATCTGCTCTTGGCACTGCAAAGCTAGGAATTAGATAATTTTAAGTGACCGTGAAATATCTGCAATGGTCAGGCAATTTTTCTGACTTGTTTGTTTTTATCAGTTGTTGTAAGGTTGTGAGTAAATATTTGAAAAGGAAAACACTCCTTTAAATAGAGGAGTAGACTTATTGCACAAGACAGTTCCACAAGGGACCATGATAAATGGTAATTATAAATTATAAAGTCTTTAGGTGCAAGTGGTAATTCCCCAGTTTATGGTAAGCACTGCATACCTTTCAGAATTCATGATTCTGCTAATCGCATAGAAATCAGCGGTTCTTATATCAGTAGACGTGGATGAAGGTATACGTAAGGAGAGCAGAACAACTCGAAAAAATTCCGTAAACTCAGGTGCGAACGAACGTTTCTATGAATTGGATGGATGGCTCTATCACCGGTGTGGTGAGCTCTCCTTTTCTAGCGGCTCCCTGAAATTACGCCAAAAGAAATTACGCCTAAAAGTGTTTTGGAAAAAAGACCAAAATAATTGCGGCGTAATATTTTTGGCAAAAACGTAAAAAAATAAAAAAGAAAATTCACCATCATGGAAAAAAAGCCAAAAAGTTAAATGGAAATTACGCCAAAATAAAAAAATGAAATAAACCTCCAAATCTGACAGTAAACCCAAGCAGGGGGGTTGCAGGGGGGCAGTATGCCCCCCATTCGGTTTCGTTTTTCGTTTGGGGTCTTATTTCACGTTTTCTTGTGTTTTTTCCAAAACACATTTTTGGGCGTTTTCTCAATTTTCTTAAATGGAAAAAATGTCCGAAAGAGTTTTGGAAAAAATGGCAAAATTAGCGGCATTTGTGTCAAAATATTTGGGCGATTGTTCCAAGGAAAAAATGCCCCAAATTTGGATGGAGGTTTTTGGGCTCTTTTTCCACTTTAATTTTTGGCGTAATTTCAGGGATCCGCTAGCTACTCGTGGATCGTGGGACCACCATTTTAAAAAGACAAACAAATCCAAATATACAACTCCGAAACCTCTTCTTATCTATGACCAGTAGCTTATGAAGTACACTTTAATGTGTGGAGATCAAATTAGAAAAACTTCATATCAAGGAAGTCGCTAGAGATTTTACAATTGAGACAGACATAAGAAAGTTCTTCCTTTTCACGTCTCAAACCATCTGACTTTAAGAAGAAGTCGCTGGGTCGCGAGTCGAGTTCGGATTCTAGCCCGACTTGGGAAATGGGAGCACTGGGAGTCCCCATCGCTGGGCAACGCTAATTCCGTAAAAGTTCAGCGAACTTTCCTTAAATCGGAAACCAAAAGACAACGACGACCAGATAATTACCTCCAACATCCCGTCTCCAATGAGAGAGCTACGCTTTTTCCAATGAGTCGCATCTATCTACGCCACCGTTTAAAATAATCGTGCTGGTACATCGAACCAGGCTGTCAGTCCTTATATAGTTGCGTCAGTATTCACCCTGAAAAGGCGTATATCTCTTGATGAGGAGTTCAGCACCTGAAAAATGGCTATAGAAGCCTACAGATCCTTCTTTGAGGTAGCGAGGGGTGGCCTCATCGTCGCAATTGTGGACTTGTCCGAAGAGAAAGAGAGGATCTCCTATGACAAATGGAGGCTCATTGCTGGTGTGTATAGATGAACTATGAGTGGCTAGAGACCAAAGGTACTTTGCCCCATATGAAATTGCGGGCTTGCATCATAGTTATGTCAAGAAGGTTGCTTGTGCCGAACGCGGGCTATTTTATCACTGCATCCATCGGAGATACGGGTAAAATCTGGCCATGAGCGTTGCTAAAGACTGCGAACAGAACTCAAATCCCCCACAGATCAAAGCGAGGATCCCAATGATTATCTCTCTCACTGGAGTCACTGCAGGAACGTATCTTTGCCATTGTTAAGGCAAACCGCTAAAGCAATACTTAATTTTCCACCCTCGCCAGTCCCAAGCCACGCGCCCATTTGCACCAACTCACAATAGCAGGCCTATACAAATTAAAGTATTGAAACTAAAATTAAAAGAAATCATCCGCCGACGTTCACAAACTGTGTCAAGACAAATAACTCCCAACTTGTTAGAAATCACTTCGTTTGTTTCCACTGTGGTCTGTCCATCATCCGTCTTTCAGGTCACACGCCACTCCTTTGCTATCGCTATTTATTTACACAGTATCCTTCCAAAGACGCCACGTGTTTTTCACTTCAAACCAAATTACAGAGAATTAATAAGCTCCTTCTGTTTACCCAAGAAAAAAATAAAAACCGACTTCATCAAGGACTACTACTCACTCCCACCCACAGCCACTCCTCTGATTAGAACGCCTGAATGGTAAGCCATTTATACATTCAACCACCAGAATCCTTTCAGCCTCAATGAGGACTGATTAATGAAAATCGAAATGCGGTCAAATTAATAACATCGAAAGCCATTCTATGTTGGTCCTTTTTCCTCGGCGAAAATTCCGTTTTCATTAGTATACATTAGTTAGTTGCGATTAAACACTATGAACTGTGACTGTGACGATTTGCCGCACACAGGCAGGGTTGATAAGGGTTGTCAAACTGTATTACAAACGGACACTTTCTATTTATCGCAATTATGTGTCGTGCGTTAGACAGCCAGCCTTGCACGTGTGCCAATCTAATGACCACAGAGCCACACAATGAAATACATACAGAAATCAACAAACATGGTCTGTCCATCCGCAATGGCCGAGGCATCATTGTTCCTCGCTATCGCCTGGTCATCGATAATGTGTTGTTTTGGGGGCGATCGGCGATGGTGTTTTTGTCACTCGGGGATAAGTGCTCTGGCAACCATCACCGATACGACCACCCTTTTGTTTCCGAGGGATATTACATTTATTTATTCCTATCACAGAAAAAAAAGCCTCAAATGTAAAACAGATAGACTGCACGACGATTATCTGGATGGCATTGATGGATGAGTGTAGAATGTCCTTTTTGCATGTTTTCATGGCGAACAAACATCGAGATAGATGTCCATTCGAATGACCAGCAAATGCATCGATGAAATGTGGTCCGTGCAAAGTGCATTGCGACTCTTTTTTGCAACGCTGAGGCTGTCGGTCACTGCATCAAGTAATTGATATCCTGGAAATGTTTGACATGTGTGATGAGATGAGCAGAGACATACACTTTTTGGGGAGATTTTCAATTTACTTAATTGATTTAATTTGTTCAAAGTAATTTAGCAGATTAATGGGGTAAATTAAACTCCAGCGTTAGATGTAGGTATATTGAAAATGTTTAATTAATTGGATGCGCTTAATAATTAATTGTCAATAAGGTTGGGTATATGAAATACCCGTATAGGTCCTAAGAGGTCTCTAGTCGTCGTCCAACATATGTATAAAAATTGAAACTCCGTCAAAACCCAGCAAACCAGTTGATTCGCATTTCGTTCGCTTCGAGTTCCCCGGAAGAAGATTTCGTTCGCCAGGAAATTCATCTAAGAATCCCAGGCGAAACATTGTATCGTATGAAATTCTTAGAGCCATGGCGAATACCAATGGAAGAATAGCGGGCGATTTGCCATTAAACACGCGAAGGAACAAAATGCTAACATCAAGAAAAAGTTAGACGATACCCAAATACCTTTTAAAAGATCTTACTGTCCTCGGGTGGACCACCGCCTAAAGCAGTGAGTCTCAATGAACTCGGTCCCTATATACTTGACTTCATTTGGTTGATGTCGTACTTCAATTGTGCTCGCCACCTCAGAACTTTTGACTATGAATGGCTAACGGATATTCAAAGTCATGGGGCTGATTTTGGGTCTACCTGAAATTACGCCAAAAGAAATTACGCCAAAAAATTAAAGGGGAAAAAGAGCCTAAAAACCTCCATACAAATTTGTGGCATTTTTTCCTAGGAACAATCGCCCAAATATTTTGACACAAATGTCGCTAATTTTGCCATTTTTTCCAAAACTCTTTCGGACATTTTTTCCATTTACTAAGAAAATTGAGAAAACGCCCAAAAAAGTGTTTTGGAAAAAACACCAAAAAAACGTGAAATAAGATCCCAAACGAAAAATGAATCCACATGGGGAGGGGGGGGGGGGGGCATGCTGCCCCCCTGCAACCCCCCTGCTTGGGTTTACTGTCAGATTTGGGGCCTCATTTAATTTTTTTTTTTTGAGCGTAATTTCCTTTTAACTTTTTGGCTTTTTTTTCCAAAAATATGGCGTAATTTCCTGGCATTCTGGTGAATTTTCTCTTTTATTTTTTGGCGTTTTTGCCAAAAATATGACGCCACAATTATTTTGGTCTTTTTTCCAAAACACTTTTTGGCGTAATTTCAGGGAGCCGATTTTGGTGGTAAAGTAGAAAATGCGTCACAGCTTTTAGGTAAGATTAGGTTAGGCCGTTAGTGTGTCAGGCCAAAACGAGGGCAGTCCCACTTAGGCACAGCATCTATAATGATCTGAAAACTACCCCTTGAACCAACAGAAACTGGAGCTATAAGTAAAGTGTTGGAGGCGGCTGATGCTTATTTTTGCGAGTTCGCCGAAATTATCGCAGAAGCATTCTCCAAGATATAGTTTTCTTCGGAATGAGAGCGCTGGGCATGTGCACAAGATGCTCCCCCTCCTCATCCACGTAGCTCCTGCAGAAATCGTATACACGCGTATACACAACCATATTCGTTCAGCGGAAGGATAAAACTAATTATCTGTCAAATCAGACATGAGCTAAGTGTTACCATTCGCGAAATAAGCACTAGTTGAAAAAAAAAACGTTAGATGGCGGGCCCTTTATTAGGTTTAAATCCCAATTTGCTTCCGATAGCTTTTTTTACAGTAGGTACATTATGTATAGTACAGATCGGTGTTGGCTTTCTTGACTCGCTGTAGTATATTGTGTTTCCAGCTCAATTTGCTGTCTAAAATGAGGTCTAAATAAATGGCCGTATTAGTAATCACCCAAAGGGATGCCATTTAGTTTTAGCGGAACAAAGTTGGGGATTTTGTACTTCCTTGCGAAAAGGACAAGTTTAAATTTCTGGGGATTGTCCGCATTTTAATCCATTTATAGGGAGCTTATATTAATGAGGGCATTCTGCAGAAGATCCCTAAGCGTGTTGATGTGTTTCCCTGACTAGTATTACTACACAAAATGTACTTAGCAATAAAGGCGCCTCACTTCAGGCAACTGTTGATCAGATACGAACTAGCCAAAAAATTTGTAGGAGCTCTCGACTGTGGACGGTAAGCATATTCGTATTGGAACTCTTGTCAGGGGAGTAGGTGGAGATGCAGTTGCATGGATGTGGAGAAGCAATCGCATTCACCTCCTATATGTATAATTGCATGGCAATATCCTCGATAGTTATACTAAACCCTATGAGAGTACCTACTCCATTTATAAACTTGTAGATATTGCCGATAGGGACGATAGAAAAATACGGAAATTCTTAAAAAAAATAGATATCTCTAACCTAACTACATATCCCTATCAAGACACGTCATACTGAAGCTAAATTAGCCCTAGTGTGCATATGCTATATAGTGTTTACCTGCATTCTCAAGATGATAAAATATTCTCTGATTGGATTTTATAGTACAAGCTCTGTATTTTGTCATTAGCCCTGGCAACGAAAAATAGTTAAGTACATATACCACAGTAGACTAGACATTCCATAGACCACTCATTTTTGCGATTACACATTTCTATCGTGGAATTAGGTATAGATACTATCACTACTCATATAATGGTGCTTTTTGGATGATCCTCAATTTTCAAAGACCTTTTCCCAGCCGACCATATATTATTTCCTTAAAAAAAGTGGTAAAAGCCAAAAGAGATCATCCTTTTGGAATCATTCATATTCAAGACATAAAAGAAGATAGCCCACACAAGATTTAAAGACTCGCAAAGCCTATATACATTTTAAGTGCCATCTTGCCTTTGATCTTCCCTAAATATTTTGATAGTTTATTGAGAAAGTTCACATAAACATTCCATCAGAATAAGAAAACAATTGCTGTTTCTCATTTCAGAACAATATAACCCATTAAGGATAACTCTTATCTATTTTTGACATTCAACTATGATGAGGTAGGGAAAATATGATTGCTAAGATAACATTATTCCTCCCATACCATCCTTCCTCGCAGAAGCCACACTCCGATAATTGTGCACAAAACTTCCTCTAACGTCTGTGACCAATTCAAATTCGCCATATACACTAGTACCACTCGTTGATGTAGATTCAAAGATAACACTGTCCTTCATCTTAGAATCCTTAGACTAACCCCCATTGCCAGAGAAAACACTCCATTATTATAAGAAGTTCCATCCTCGTCCATCTCCATTCGCGGCAGACTTCATCGCTCTCATGCGCGCAATCATAATAATAAAAATAATAACATGATATAAATATGTCAAACAACGGCAACGCTATCATTGTCATCATCATCACGGTGATAGTTATTGTAATAATAGTAAAAAATTATTGATGCCACCAGGATATGGGTGGGCCATCACAACGATTGCCCATACTGTGTTGTTATTGTCGGCAGTGGTGGTAGTGGTCGGTCGGGTAGTTCTTTTGGCGGCAACTAAAGTGTGAATCGATGTTTGTCGCATGTAATGTCCGCTACCCTGGGATAAATCGATGATGTTTGTTTGGGTACAGTTATTATGGATTCATATAAGTGCCTGGTTCCGTCTGATGTGAAATGCAAACGCAAACATCCCATTCCGGGTGGACGTGTATATTTGTTTTCGAATTGATTGCTGCTATTATTTACAATTGAATAGTTTTCGAATCAACAGAATCGCATATTCTCTCTCGACCATATCCAGGGAGTTGGTCATATCGCTTTTGCTGATGGACTCTTCACAGTGTCCTCACAGCAGCAACCGGTCGTATTATTGTATATACGATACTCTTAAAGGGAGAGGCTAAAGTATAGGGGTCGGAGGATATTTATGACAGTGGTCATCAAAATCCATTTTATCGGTTCTCCAATCGAAGACGTAGGGTGGATGAAGATATATAGAGTGAAGATTATACACGATGAACTCATGAAGACTCTGTTTGGTTGATTGATGAGTTTGAGCACATATCTGGAATAGGAGAAGTGAAATCGATTTAAGGGTAGTGCTGGTGGAATCATAAGCTTGCTTAAGTAAAAATTCCTAATTTCTGGACATAGATTTTAATGTAAAATTCTAATCAAACAAGTGCTGAAATTATTGTTGGGGCACACATTTTCGGCTATTTCCCGTTCTGTGAACAGTCCAGTTTTAAGAACATTCTTCATACAAACTTGCGTACATCAGCTGCACAATGCATTATTGCGACCGAAATTTCTGTTTCAAAATTCGCTCTGTTTCGGCAACACATCATCCATTTTATCACCCGGTGACCAGCTCTAGACAAAATGAATTAACTTCCTTTCTACTTTAATAGAATCCAAGGAGCGGCAAGTGTTTGCGTGAATAGTGCCCTGCGGACAACTCCAACAGCAGCACAGGTTACTTGATGGGCACTAGGAAGACACGCTTCAAGAGGAGTAATTGCCCGACGTTATCCTAGATTAAGAACTCTAGGAGAGAATACTTTTTCGGAGAGCGCGGATATTGTCGAAACGGATATGTATCAACAAAATAGGTGTATAATTGCCACCTAACCTAACCTAACCTAACCTTTGGTCAACAATTGCTTCAAGAGCGATGTCGCCTTGTCTCAAACCTTTTTCGACATCAAATGGGTCGGTGGTGTTCTTGCCGACTTTGACGGAGCAGCGAGATTACTCCATCTTCATCTTGCACAGACGGACGTGTTTGGCGGGGATGTCAAAACTTGACATGGCTTTGTATAATTCGTCCCTACATACGCTATCATAGTCGACTTTAAAGTCCATAAATAAGTAGATGGTGATAGTGGGCGCAGTAGCGCAGTGGTTAGTGTGCTGAACTACTGTGCGAGGGATCCCAGGTTCGATCCCCGGAAAACACACAAATTACATCTTAAGGTTCGCGAACGTCTGACAAACATCCGAGAGTATGAATGTCCTGAAAAAGCTTCTCAATTCAGACGTTCGGACTCGGCATAAAATTGTAGATCCCTTCCATTCGTCCCAAAAATAGAAACTCACAAACGAATGGTTGCGAGAAGGTAGGCCTAGGGTGTCTACCGCCTGTTGCGCCACCAATTGAATGTCGGTATGTGAAAATTTGGTCGATGGTTGACTTTCCTGGTCTAAAACCACACTGATATGGGCCGATCAGGTTGTTGGCGGTCACACAATACAGCCGACAAGATCTTATACGCGACATTCAGGAGACCTCTGTAGTTGGCGCAGATCAGAGTATCTCCTTTCCTGTGGATGGGGCTGAGGATGCATTCGTCGGCATGCTTATTCATCCGACCAAACTTTACAGATGAGTTGGTGCATGCTCCTTACCAAGTCATCTCCCGCTGTTTTGAAAAGCCATCAGCTCCAGCAGCTTTGTTGGAGTTAAGTTTGAATATCGCTATCCTCACTTCGTGTAGGTCGGGTGGAAGGAAATTTTGGCTATCATCGTCCAAGCTGAACAGGTCATTCTGCCTGACAGCGGGTTGTTGGCTGTCTCCGCCGTTTACCAGTCTGCATGTGTTCTTTCCAAATCCTCAGCGCCGACTGTGAATCTACTATGTACTATATACCCATGCTCATTTCTGCAGGCTTCTGTTCGGGCCTTGTATCCTTGGGTGGATCGTTTTACCCTTTGGTAGAACTTTCGAACATTGTCTCTGCAGTAGTGTCCCTGAATTGATTCGACCGCTCGCTTCTCGTGCTCTCTCTTTTTCCTTCCCTTCTTTTTTGCCCGTAGAGGGTAGAGATCGCGGCCAAGTCTCTCAGCCGCTCTGGTTCTTGTCTGCAGCATTAATTGATAGGCCTCGTTCTTGGCTACATGTGCATGGCGGCATTCCTCATCGAACCAAGGCCCAAGGGTTACGTTGTGGTCGTCTAGTGAAACCCAGCACTTCGGTGACGGCACGCTGGCAGTGTTGCCACTATGGTCCTCTGTACTTGATTCTGGTGAAACTGAGGATGGACTTGTTGACAGATGTTCGCTGGCTACATGAAATTTGGCCCCAATGAAAAATGGCACCCCCCAAACTAAGAGCCCCAAAATTGGGGCTGTTTTTCATAATGAAATAATACCCCAATTTCAAATATGAAATAACGCCCCACTGCGATGAAATAAAGCCCCAAATCTGACACCCAAGCAGAGGGGTTGCATGGGGGTAGCACGCCCCCCCCCCCCCCCATACGTTTTCGTTTTTCGTTTGGGGTCTTAGATATTTCATTTTTACTTTTGGGGTCTTATTTCATAATGAAATTTTACCCTGAAAAATGAAAAAGTCTCCAAAATATTAATTGTCACCCCAATTCGCAGAATTTTACGCAATTTTCTGTTGTTGTTGTCTTTCATGTACATTTTTGGGGTGATTTCTCATTTTCAGTTTGGGGCCATTTTTCATTGGGGCCAAATTTCATGTAGCCGTGTTCGCATTCCTGTCGAATATTCTCCTTATAAGGTCTGCGATTGTCTGAGGCTTGTTGGCATAAACCAGCGACTTCAATTAGTCCCAATAAAAGAAGTCTGGGATGGCTAAATCGGGCGATAGTGCTGGTCATGCCAAATCGCCAAAACGGGAGATTACGCGACCAGAAAACGCTTCTTTCACAATATTCATCGTAGCCCGTGCTGTGTGTGCGGTTGCACCGTCTTGTTGAAACCACAATATTCACCAAGACCCCCTCATTCAATTCCGGCAGTAAAAAGTCGTATATCATAGCTCTGTATAGCATTCGCCATTAACAAGGACCGTATTGCCGATGGCGTTCTCCAAAATATTACGGCCCAATCACTCCTCCCGCGTGAACACCGCATCACACGCGGATTTTCAGTGCCCCAGAAATGAAGATTTTGCAAATACATCGACGTAACCGCTTAAGTGGAAATGCGCCTCGCCGCTCATGATGATTTTCAACACAAAATCGTCCTTTTATCGTTATTGAGATTGAGGATATCTTGACAGTGATTCACACGCGACTGACGATCAGCAGCAGCAGGCATTAACTGATGACTGTTTGCACTTTGTACGGGACCATGAGTAGATAAGTCTTACTAAAATTCGCTGTAGGGTCCGTCTGTTGATGCTTTTGTGAATTTAAACCATCCTTAGACCCATTCAAACACACATACAAAATTTAATTAAAATTGGTCCAGCCGTTTAGGAGGAGTACGGTAACAAACTCGTACCAAAGAATTATATATATAAAGATATCTCGAAATTTCAATAATTATATTTGGTATAGAAATTTCTACTCAAAAACCAGTCTCGACTAATCTATATATAATTTCTTTTTTACCGTGGTGGTTGTGTTACCAATGAACAAATAAATTGAACATCGATATCACAAGGACACCCTAAAACTGTCAAGTAGTCCACTATGATCACAGTTGAATAGTTAGTGACTTATGCAGGTGAATAAGTCACCAACATTGGCTTGTCATTCTCGGGTACGAGTGACCTCTTATAAGGTATATCAATAAAATGTTATATGCTTCCACTAATGAAGGTGTTAACATTACAAAAGGACATTTAGCAAACCACAATGTGTCCACCCTAACAACAGTTTACACCTGTCACATTAAAAAAAAACTGAAATAATTATATCCTAACATAATAAATGACCTGAAACTAATTGAGTTCATAACAGTTGTCGACAGGATATGACTTATGTCCAGAAATGTATTTGCCTCGCCAGCAAATGTTACAATTCGCCCTAATCGCCCCAAATTACCATATTACTCACAATATATCCGATTATATTGACTGAAGTCGAAAATTTTTATACAAATTTAGCTGCATCATACAATTATACCAAAAGAAAATCCTTAATCCTTACATGCAAGTAGCAAACACTCACTCGTTACATATGGTGGCAAGATGAAATAATTTTTATTCCAGAAAATATCCCCCGAAAATGATCTCCTCAATTAGTGCCCGGGATGTTAATACGATTAACAGAAATGCAAATATTGCACGTGCGTTTTTTTACTCCCTATAAGGAAACAAATATCTACACACTCATGTAACAGATGGCATACGAGTACAGCCATAAGGGATGCTAAGGGTATAGCGTGGATGATAATAAATTGCGAGCTTAGTCCATTATATAACGTGGAATGCTAATATCCCTGCATTAGGACTCTTGTATAACAAATACACAAATGTTACAATAATTGAGATTGAAAGTTGGTAAATTCACCTGCACATGCCACCATAAAACTATACTCACCTGTATGGTCAATTACGGACTTGATGTGTGAAGAAAACAGGAAGGGAACCGCACTACCTCCCTATAGAACACAAATGACAAGCAATAAACCAACAGGAAGAAAGGATTTCCACTGTTACTCAGTTTTACACCTCCAAATGCATTATCCTATTTATCATGAAACACAAAAAAAAATCATTCCTTCCAACTAATTTATTCAAATGGAATGGGCGTACTAATAAAAGTCCTTCGCTCGATCAGACTGTTATATACGTACTCCTATTCATGTCAGCCATCAGGCGTACAATCACAATGGAAAATCTTAAAACAAATAAAAATTTGACATGACATTCCATTAGCACACCATTTATCAAGGAAAATTTATCGCACCACAGTCGAACATAGGTACCTATAATAATGCGGCAAAGAACAACGGGCCCGAGTTAACCGCGATTGTCCGACAGACATTTCCTGTCCATTTACCAAATACAATGGGGGCGCTGAATCGCCAAGAAAATGCCAACCAATGTCAGATCGCTATCAGCGAGAAGCCAACATCTGAGTAAACTCCTTGCTACAGGTGTATGACTCTGGTGTGGGTATCGTAGTCGTAGCATTGGGTAAGGCGTCCTATACCAACTACAAAATGTCAGTTAATTAGACAATTAGTCAAAATTTACCTTTGGATGGGGAGAGAGAGTTGTATTATGTACGCCTACCAACACCGGGCTACGTTGAAAGATGGATCTGTGTGTAAAGTGACCAAACCTACCTAGCTAATATTTGTTGTCAAGCGTTGCGGAACATTGGGGGTAGCGTTTAGAGGGAAATGCTAATGCTAATGTGGTAGGTGGTAAATTAGCACTTATTTAACGTAATCGCTGTTCTTTTTACATTTTCTTTTGAGCGAGGGAGGAGGAGTTTTATTAACGCGAAGATTTGTGGCTAAGGTATGGGTCGTAGGCGCCGACGAAAAGCGTTTGAATAATATCGTTTTCGAAATGTATGATAAGTTGCCAAATTGTCAATTTAGGCTCTGATATGCTTGTTTTTTCAGGGGTTTCCTTTCGATAATAATCATCTAAAAAGATAGGTACGTAGGTACCTAATAGCCGTGGTTTATCAACATAGATTGAAGATTTTAGCGGTCCTCAATATAGCTAAAGTCCGATGGGAGGCTAAATGAGTCTCCATGAAACAAACCTCCAAAACGTCTGTGGGGGCGCTAATAACCCTCCCTTAATACACACACATCCCACGAACACACATTACCTACCTAACATTACCTACATCAACATCTACATCCATTTCCCACAATTATATTATAACATAATCACCTATCACATAACACATCATTTTATACCCTATACAAATTTCATCATTTCAAAATTTAACGAAACAAAATACCCGAACACATCCGGCTAAAGATGGCTGCAAAATTCGGCAACTTTTTTTTCAAAATTCTAAAAATGTTCCATTCCTGGCCTGTATCTTGGCAACAAATTTTTAAGCCTACTTCATTTCGACCGAAAAATAAAATGTTCTTTGGAAAATTTTCAAAAATTTTTAGAGTCAGTCGTTGAATTTCAAACGTGTCGGAAGTAAAGAAAAAAAAATAAAGAAATCCAGAAGCCTACTCGATTTGAGAACTATTCCATTTTTTTTTCTTTCGCGGAAGGTTTCCCAATTTTAGTCAAAAATCGTAATATACGATTGCTGTTTTTGTTTGTTCTTGTACTGATTCAGAGCGTACTTAAGTTCTTACGTAAATGTCGTGAAATTTATAAATGTACATACCAATAAAGTTTCCTAAAAAAAAAAAAAAAAAAACTAAATTCATTTATAAGTGATTCCATATATACACACGTATATCTAAATTCATGCAACTAAACCAAACAAAATATAAAAATTGCTTTTCGTGTGCTTAAAAAAAAAAAAAAAAAAAAATAATCGCTCATTTACCTACCAATCCTACAAAAATAAAATTATATGAAAATGTTTTCCTAATACTTACCTATTTACATTATTCAAATAATAATATTCAGTGAATGAATCTGTTCAATGTCAGTCTTAATTTAACTTTGTGTGTGCTCAATTTCTTTTAGTGAAACGAAAAACTTAAATTACATTCATATATTTACCATATTAAAAGAAGATATTTAAATTACACAAATAACAAAAACTGTGCTACATACTTCAATATCCAGCCCTTTCCCCCTACCGAAGCCTCAACCTCAAACCGTCAACCGTTCCTGTCACATACATTTTTATTAATATTTTTTTTTATCCTTTCTCATTATCATAATTTTTTTTTCCTATTAATGTAATATAATTAATAATAATACTTACCTACGTTCTACACATTTTAAATTAGAAATCCATTTTTACTATTTTTTTTCTCTACTTAATATCTATTAAATAAGTGTTTGTAATTGTAATTTGAATTCGTTTTAGTGTTTTTGTGTTTTAGTGTGGTTAGTGTAATTCTCTTTCAGGTACATCGTCTTAGCTGCAAGTGCACCTGCATCCAGGATGAATGGTATGTTTTTTTTTTCTTTTAATTCATGTAAATTTATTTTTTTCCCTATCTTTATAAAACGAATTCGTATTTACAAATTTGTTAAAATTTTGTAAATTTGAAATCAAAATTTTTTTTATCTAGTATCCACAACAAAAATGTATATTGTTTCTTTTGCATAGATTTTTTTTTTCTTTCTTAATTTTTTTTTTTTTTACTACTCTGTCATTTGATTTTTTTTTTAAGTTAAATTGTTGTTGTCAACAATTTTGAATATTTCCTTTTAATAAATAATGTTCCTATGTTACATTATGTAATTTTTTTTTTGAATTGAGTGACTACGTCTTTTTTCTTTCTGTTGATGGTGTTTCAATTCGTTGAATACTTAGTATGAGTGATTAAATTCATAGCGGACGGGGTGACTGACATGACGTGGGCAGTAATGACGGACAACAAGAGTTGTTGAACGTTTTGAATTTTTTTCTAGGGGTTGTCACATATTATGAGCGAGTGGCAACCAAGGTACTCTGCTCATTCATGAGTAGGGTAATGGGGTGGGCAGCTCACAAGGTACCATAACACCTTCGGTACCGGTGTGGCGAGAGAAGGAGGAAGGCAAACCAACCGAGTCAATAGGTGTGGTTTGTTTTCTTCTTGGCTGTCTAAATTTTAAAAATCTTTTCAATCCTAGTTAGAGTCCTTCCTTTTTCCAAATTTTCTTCATATCCCTTCATCAATCCCTAATTTTCAAATATCCCTACAGAACTTACAGGCATGTAAAATTACGGTAGTCCGCAAGACATGCAAAAGATCCCACCCATTCCGACGAGCTAAGCACTGGCTTACACAAGCATGCCTGCCTTGCTTTGTCAACCGGACAGCCCTTCCACCGATGTCAACATGAGATTCCTGTATCTCTAAGGTGGAAGGGTAACATATGTTTATATGTATACCGTTACAGGTGGCGCCCAACGTGGGGCCAAAGCTTACAAAACTTTGGTTCCGCAATCTCTTTGTGCAAAATTTCAATTTCCCCCTTTCTTTCAAATTCACTTCATTTTCCATTTTTTTCAACTTTTTTTTCAAATTTCAATTTCATGTTTGGAACTCAGCCAATAACTAATCGGTTCTTGTATTTTACAGTCGCTTGTTAAGGTTTTCAAGTCTTCTGTCCATTGATGGTTCCTCAGACCATCAGTTGTTTGCAGGGGATTTGAAAACTTTGAACAACAGACGAGATATAATGGTGAATGTCTTTAAATGGATATTATATCTGCTCCATTTTTACAGCTTTCACTATTATATTTCGTCACAAGGTCGGAAGTTCATAAGCGTTAAGTGCATTGCTGTCCGGGAAAGGAAATTTCCGTAGTACCTTTTCGTCAGTTGCTGCAAGCACTTGTTTATGACTTCCTAGATCCTTTTAAAATCTTCTGTTCATGTGTCTACAGAGATTTCCACAAATGGGGATTAAAGTATGACAATCAAAACATGACCGTTGACGATTTCTTGTTCAGACTAGAGCATCTCCGTGAGTCGTATAATGTTGAATGGGACGAGATCGTTAAGAATTTCCACCATTTCATAGACGGAGAAGTCAGCTCATGGTTTTGGATCCATCTCAAAACTCATCCACACCTAAGCTGGCCCTCTCTCAGAATTGCGTTGACTGAGCATTTTAGGAGCTTAGAGACCGATGAGGAGATAGCGAGAAAGATGGACGACCGACGACAAAAACCAAATGAGCCATTTGATAGTTTTTATTCTGACCTTCTCAGAATGAATTCTAGACTCCGTATTCCCAGAGGACCAGAAAGACTTATTTTTCTTATTCGGCAAAATGTCTGCTCAGATATTGGTGGAAGGTTATTGACCTTTAAGACCGAGAGCCTTCCAGAAATGGTCTACACCTGCCGCAATATGGAAAAGTATAGTCTTGAACACTTTGCACGATCCAGACAGCAACCAAATTACCCACCTCAATTCCACAGAAGGGTAAATGAACTGTGCTATGAGACTACAGACGATGCCTACGTTCAACCCATAGAAGCCGTCCAGTTCTCAAGGCCTCCTAGGGATATGAGTGCAGTGGTATGTTGGAACTGCAAAGTGTCAGGACATACGTTCCAAGAATGTCCAAGTCCGCAACGTTCATTGTTTTGTTTTAAGTGTGGACTCGCCAACACCACCACACCCAACTGTCCACAATGTTCGGAAAACCGACGAAGGAGCAATGTAAGGACCGGGGAAGGTTGCTCTCAGATGCATCGTCCGGGTACACAACAACAACAACAACAGTAAACACTACAGACTGCATATACAACAACAGTTCAACAGACCACACAGCACCTACACAAATTTTAAAAAGGGACACCACTCCTGTTCTTACCCCAAAACAAACTTCGTACCAGCCAAGACCAAGTCTACACGAACGTCTCGTGAACTATGAGACAGTACGTTCTCGGATATTTAACCCGTCACCACATGTGTCCGAGAAAATCTCTAAGCTTCGCCAACGTTTTGAGGATAAGAAAAATCTGTACAAAGCGATTTCCTCAACTACCCTTTTGAACGCTGAAGATCCTAGACCGTATGCTAACGTGCTGCTATACAATACCCCAGTGTTTGGACTCCTTGACTCTGGAGCTTCAATCAGCTGTTTGGGAGCTGGTGCTATAGAGTTCCTAAAACAAAATAGCATTGAGTATAGACCATTCTCATCAGGTGTTAGCACGGCTAGTGGTCATAAGCAGGAAATTGTGGGCATTGTAAACGCTAAAATTAAGTACAATGGCTTAGAGAGAGAAATAACTTTGTTCATAGTTCCGACATTAGACCAAAAACTGTACTTGGGGGTAGATTTTTGGAAGCTCTTTAACTTGGCTCCGCATATCATATCAGAGTTGTCTCAAATATCCAAAACCGAAACAATAGATCCAAATATTCATCAGCTAACTCAAGATCAATTAGTAGCTCTCGAACAAGTAAAGTCTTTATTTCCATCCTTTTCCAAACATGGTCTAGGGCAGACAAAAATGGAGGAGCATTACATTGATACTGGTAATTCGGTCCCAATAAAACAAAGACACTATCCTGTTTCTCCAGCGGTTCAAAACCTTCTTTATGCGGAGGTGGATCGCATGCTTCAAATGGATGTGATTGAGGAAAGTTCCAGTTCCTGGAGCTCTCCTGTAGTTCTAGTGCGGAAGCAAACTGGTAAAAACCGACTCTGCCTAGACTTTAGGAAAATCAATTCCGTCACTAAGAAGGATGCGTATCCGTTGCCGCATATTGAGGGTTTGCTAGGACGTCTTTCAGATTCTCATTTTATTTCAAGTGTGGATTTGAAAGATGCCTTTTGGCAGATTCCGTTGGAGAAAAGCTCAAGGGAAAAGACTGCATTTACCGTTCCGGGAAGACCATTATACCAGTTCAAGGTAATGCCCTTCGGACTCTGCAATGCGCCACAACGCATGTGCAGACTAATGGATAAAGTGATTCCACACGAAATGAAAGAGAACATATTTGTTTACTTGGACGACCTACTAATTGCTTCGAAAGACTTCGACGAACATTTGGCTATGCTTAAGCTCGTAGCTGGTAGATTAGCAGAGGCTGGACTAACCATTAACGTGGATAAATCCAAATTCTGTTTCAAAGAGCTTGCATATCTGGGTTTTGTTGTAGGTGAGGGATGTTTGAAGGTCAACCCTGATAAGGTAGCGTCCATTGTTGAGTTTCCGGTACCGAAATCACCTCGCCAGGTACGTAGATTCCTTGGACTCTCAGGTTGGTACAGAAGATTTGTAAAGAACTACTCAACACTAGCCGCACCAATCACCAACACATTGCAAAAAGGTAAAAGGTTTGAGTTTGGACCAGACGCATTAAAAGCATTTAATGAATTGAAGGACGCTTTGACATCTGCTCCCATTCTTGTCAATCCCGATTTCAACAAGCCTTTCATTATTTTATGCGACGCTTCAAACTCTGGTGTTGGATGTGTACTTTGCCAAATGGATGAAGAAGGTATAGAAAGGCCCATATACTATTACTCCCACAAACTCAATTCTGCACAACGTAACTATTCTGTTACAGAGTTGGAGTGTTTAGCTGCGGTCCTTGGCATACAAAAGTTTCGACCATACGTTGAAGGCCAGAGCTTTAAGGTAGTGACAGACCATGCGAGCTTAAAGTGGTTAATGAACCAAAAGGACTTGAACGGTCGGTTAGCTCGATGGAGTTTAAAGTTGCAAGGCTTTACATTTGAGATTGAACACCGCAAAGGTTCTCAGCACGTTGTTCCTGACGCGTTATCGCGAGTATATGCTGTTGATGCCCTTGGCGATGTTCCTTCTCTTAGTAGCCCACATGATGTTCTTCACATTGACCTTGCAGATCCCAGTTTTAAATCTGGTGAGTATGCCAAGCTCATAGAAACCATTCTTAATCACAAAGATCAACTTCCGGACCTACAAGTCTCGAAGGGCTTTGTGTATAAGAAGGTTCGGCATTGCACAGGTCATCCTGTTGAAGACGACATGGTGTGGAAGCTTTGGGTTCCATCGAATCTTACCGAACGTTTGATCCTTTTGGCTCACGAACCACCGAAAGCTGCACATGGGGGAGTTGCAAAGACCCTGTACCGTCTACGTGATCGTTTTTACTGGCCTAATATGGCGGCTGAAGTAAAAGTGATCATTTCCAACTGCGACGTGTGCAAAAGCACAAAGGCTCCAAACTTCACACTGAAACCGAAAATGGGAAGAGCTTTTGTTGTCGAACGACCATACCAGCATCTATATGTGGACTTTCTAGGACCGTATCCCAGGTCTAAAAATGGTAACAGCTACATCTTCGTTTGCTTGGATCAGTTGACTAAGTTCGTCCTTATCCATCCCTTACGTAGAGCGACGAGTGACAGCGTGGTGAAATTTCTCGAGAAACAAGTTTTCTCTGTATTTGGAGTACCAGAATCAATCCTTTCGGATAATGGGAAACAATTTGTGAGTAAGGAATTTGCCAAATTTCTGAATACCTATGGCGTCACTCACATAAGAACCGCTGTTTACTCGCCTCAAGCCAACGCAAGCGAAAGGGTAAATCGATCGATTTTAGCTGCCATACGTTCCTACATCGACAAAGACCAACGTAACTGGGATGAACAGTTGACATCCATTGGTAGTGCATTAAGATCGACAGTTCATTCAGCTATCGGCATGTCACCTTATGAAGCTTTATTCGGTCAGAGTAAAGTTGAACATGGCACCGACTATAAGCTCCTAAAGTCGTTAAGAGCTTTGAATAATGCTGAATTCGATCTTCTTCCAAAAGCTTCAAAAATGAATGTGATACACGCCCACTTGAAAGAATCCCTTGCTAAAGCACATGATGTATACGCCCACACATATAATACACGTAGCAAGGATATTCAATTCAAAGTGGGTGACGTTGTATTCAAACGGAATTTTGTTCTAAGTGATGCAAGCAAACACTTAAGTGCGAAGCTTTGTCCAAAATTTACGAAGGCAAAAGTCAAGTCCGTTCATGGCCACAACCTTTTTGAATTGGAAGATTTTCGAGGTGTCAATTTGGGAGTTTTTCACGCCAAGGATATCAGACATTGATACTCTACTTGCGCCTTTTTTCTTTTACTTTTTCGCACGCTGGCTTAGCTCAAAATTAAATGTGGTGTGGGGGCGCTAATAACCCTCCCTTAATACACACACATCCCACGAACACACATTACCTACCTAACATTACCTACATCAACATCTACATCCATTTCCCACAATTATATTATAACATAATCACCTATCACATAACACATCATTTTATACCCTATACAAATTTCATCATTTCAAAATTTAACGAAACAAAATACCCGAACACATCCGGCTAAAGATGGCTGCAAAATTCGGCAACTTTTTTTTCAAAATTCTAAAAATGTTCCATTCCTGGCCTGTATCTTGGCAACAAATTTTTAAGCCTACTTCATTTCGACCGAAAAATAAAATGTTCTTTGGAAAATTTTCAAAAATTTTTAGAGTCAGTCGTTGAATTTCAAACGTGTCGGAAGTAAAGAAAAAAAAATAAAGAAATCCAGAAGCCTACTCGATTTGAGAACTATTCCATTTTTTTTTCTTTCGCGGAAGGTTTCCCAATTTTAGTCAAAAATCGTAATATACGATTGCTGTTTTTGTTTGTTCTTGTACTGATTCAGAGCGTACTTAAGTTCTTACGTAAATGTCGTGAAATTTATAAATGTACATACCAATAAAGTTTCCTAAAAAAAAAAAAAAAAAAACTAAATTCATTTATAAGTGATTCCATATATACACACGTATATCTAAATTCATGCAACTAAACCAAACAAAATATAAAAATTGCTTTTCGTGTGCTTAAAAAAAAAAAAAAAAAAAATAATCGCTCATTTACCTACCAATCCTACAAAAATAAAATTATATGAAAATGTTTTCCTAATACTTACCTATTTACATTATTCAAATAATAATATTCAGTGAATGAATCTGTTCAATGTCAGTCTTAATTTAACTTTGTGTGTGCTCAATTTCTTTTAGTGAAACGAAAAACTTAAATTACATTCATATATTTACCATATTAAAAGAAGATATTTAAATTACACAAATAACAAAAACTGTGCTACATACTTCAATATCCAGCCCTTTCCCCCTACCGAAGCCTCAACCTCAAACCGTCAACCGTTCCTGTCACATACATTTTTATTAATATTTTTTTTTATCCTTTCTCATTATCATAATTTTTTTTTCCTATTAATGTAATATAATTAATAATAATACTTACCTACGTTCTACACATTTTAAATTAGAAATCCATTTTTACTATTTTTTTTCTCTACTTAATATCTATTAAATAAGTGTTTGTAATTGTAATTTGAATTCGTTTTAGTGTTTTTGTGTTTTAGTGTGGTTAGTGTAATTCTCTTTCAGGTACATCGTCTTAGCTGCAAGTGCACCTGCATCCAGGATGAATGGTATGTTTTTTTTTTCTTTTAATTCATGTAAATTTATTTTTTTCCCTATCTTTATAAAACGAATTCGTATTTACAAATTTGTTAAAATTTTGTAAATTTGAAATCAAAATTTTTTTTATCTAGTATCCACAACAAAAATGTATATTGTTTCTTTTGCATAGATTTTTTTTTTCTTTCTTAATTTTTTTTTTTTTTACTACTCTGTCATTTGATTTTTTTTTTAAGTTAAATTGTTGTTGTCAACAATTTTGAATATTTCCTTTTAATAAATAATGTTCCTATGTTACATTATGTAATTTTTTTTTTGAATTGAGTGACTACGTCTTTTTTCTTTCTGTTGATGGTGTTTCAATTCGTTGAATACTTAGTATGAGTGATTAAATTCATAGCGGACGGGGTGACTGACATGACGTGGGCAGTAATGACGGACAACAAGAGTTGTTGAACGTTTTGAATTTTTTTCTAGGGGTTGTCACATATTATGAGCGAGTGGCAACCAAGGTACTCTGCTCATTCATGAGTAGGGTAATGGGGTGGGCAGCTCACAAGGTACCATAACACCTTCGGTACCGGTGTGGCGAGAGAAGGAGGAAGGCAAACCAACCGAGTCAATAGGTGTGGTTTGTTTTCTTCTTGGCTGTCTAAATTTTAAAAATCTTTTCAATCCTAGTTAGAGTCCTTCCTTTTTCCAAATTTTCTTCATATCCCTTCATCAATCCCTAATTTTCAAATATCCCTACAGAACTTACAGGCATGTAAAATTACGGTAGTCCGCAAGACATGCAAAAGATCCCACCCATTCCGACGAGCTAAGCACTGGCTTACACAAGCATGCCTGCCTTGCTTTGTCAACCGGACAGCCCTTCCACCGATGTCAACATGAGATTCCTGTATCTCTAAGGTGGAAGGGTAACATATGTTTATATGTATACCGTTACACGTCCCATCCCTTTAAATCATTATATTCCAAGGATAATTACAACTTTGAAGGATGTGATTCTTGGCGACGAGGTGCAAAGAAAGAGGTCGCTCTGTAATACCATTGGTCGTGAAAAATGCGTTTATTAACTAAGCAAAAAGTGGAGACGAATAGTAAACAGCTAATGAATGTGTCCCGTGTCCGAAAATTCATCTTTAGATCCTCATAATGAATAAACTAATAATTATAGTTTTCTCTCGACAATTACTGATAATGTTAAATGTTTTTGTATAGACCATCTTAAAAAATGAGCAATCTTCCAGTTTTTCTGTCGTTCATAGAAATATACGCAGTATGAGAACAAATTTTAATACTTTTCTCTCTCATCTCGCACCTTTGGATCATTTACCTGATCTAATTTTTCTCTTTGAAATTTGGATCTTTGAAGAAGAGAAGTCTGTATATAATATAATTCCAAATTTTGCATTCAACGCAACTTGTAATGAAAGTTATGCTGCTGGCGGTGTTGCGGTATATTATAGAAGTAACATAAAGGGATATAAAATTAATAAGCACAAATTGGTTAGTGCTGATATACTCAGCGTTAATTGCAATTTGCGAAGTCTCTGGTGTTCACTACTGTTTTATCTGTATTTACAGATTGCACAAGTGTACAGTGGGAACCTTTTTGAATGAGTTTGTAGGATTTTTGGATAATCAAAGATGCAAAAATACGATTTTGTTGGGTGATTTAAATATAAACATCCTGTGTGATACACCATACACCTGATGTCGATAATTTTTTAACTGCGCTTTCTTCGTTTGGCTTTGAATCTGTAATGAATCAGCCTACTCGATTAAACTCTTGTTTAGACCATATTTTTGTAAGACTTCATAGAAATGTTTGTGTTGAATATAAAACAATTGCCTATGACTTAAAAATAACTGACCATAGCCTAACAGGTATTCAATTCAATTGCATGGTTTCTCGAGCTAAACAATTCGAAGACCTTGAAATAAAAAAAATTGATTTTGTCACTATAAGATCAAGGTTAAATTTTGAGTTTTGGGATGAAGTTTACTCTACCGTTGACCCTTCTATTGCATTTAATTTGTTAATAAGTTGCAATTTCATATATTGAATTGTAGTGAGAGCAAATGTAAACGAAGTAACAAACTAAAATGTCTGAAGCAATGGATGACTGATGACTCCCTCATTATTAAGAAAAATAAAATAAAGAAAAAAAAGCTTTGCTTAATTATCAAAAAACATCCGAATAATCACAGACTTAAGAAGTATTACGAAAAGTTATGAGAGGTAAAAACCGAAATACCGCTATGCAGAAATACATACTTTAGCAATAGACTAACAAGAAACCTTGGCAACTCTAAAGAAGAATGGCGAGTTGTTAGTGATTTACTCAACAAAAATAAATCTTATACAGATATTAGTAGATATTATCAATAATAATCTAACTGTGTCTGAACCTATAGAAGTTGCTAATTTGTTTAATACTTATTTTGCTAATGTAGGTTCTTGTAACGATGTTTCAAATGTGAGTGAGAATTGTGATAACAATTTAATACAAAGCAATATTCAACCAGAAAGTTTTTTCTTTGAACAGTTAATTCGCTTGAAATTTATAAAATTATAATGTCACTTAGGCCCGTTTGCTGATACTAGTCATATAATTGGGACTTAGCTAAGTAATACTTAGTGCTATGTTGAACTTAAAACTAAAGTTCATCATAGCTTATTTCCATTTGCTGAAAAATAATTTAAGTGTATCCTAGCAACGACGCACTTTTTGAAATGCTGTCAACCTAACGACATTGAGAATACTGTCAAATTTGTAATGTAATTTCGGGATGAAATTAATATTTATTTTAGTTGTGATTTGTGAATTTGTTGTGCTCAAAAATGGATAAAATGGACCGACACGAAGTCCTAATTTTTCATCAGCGGAAAAAAATACACTTCTGCTATGTGTATATAATGAAAAAAACGTTGTGGAAAATAAAAAAAACTGATGGTGCCACGTGGAAGGAAAAGGAAGAAGCTTGGAGTAGAATAACCAGCAATTTCAATTCACAGTCAGGAGGAACATGCAGCCGTAATACGGAAGCACTTAAGAAGTGCTATTTCAACTACAAAAAAGACGTGAGAAAAGAAGCGGCCGCTGAAAAATGTTCTTCTTTGCAAACTGGCAGCGGCAAACCATACAAAGTGCAGGATCCAAATTTCGAACTCGCCGTTTCGATAATGAATCCGAAGACTGTCCAATGATATAGCAAATGTAAGTATCGATGTAATATATGTAAATACTGACTGTTAGACAAAAGAAATAACGAAAAATTTTCTGTATTTATTTCAGAATACAGCGGATGAGCCTACAATAGATTGGGGAAGCTACAAACCTGCTCAGCTTAAGATGCCAGTTCATTCAAAGCTAAAAAGGAATCTGGTCAATGACTCTGTGCCAAAACCTTGCTCGCCTGACAAAAAAACAACAGATGATACAGCCACCATTATGTCGAAAGGCTTCAGGAAACAGTACAAGGATACGAATTTGAATAGTCCTCGTGCTTCTAACTCCAATACAATGAAATGGTCTGGCAGGCGTAGACCAGTGGCTTCGACCTTAAACAGCAGCAAGATTACTGAGCAATACTCAGAGCTCTCAAAAATTAAAATTGAGTTGGCGAAGCTTCAGTATGAAGCTATATAAAAGAAGAAGGCATTACAAAACAATACACCGATTCAGTCGAGCATGACTTGCGCAAGAAGTCGTTAGAACTGGATACCTATTGAGATAAAGGCTCAGATTTTAAAGAAAATCAAAACTAACTTTCTTAACATGGGCGAAACCAGTTGTTTTTTAAAAAACATCGGAAATTTGCTTGATATTTAATTATGATCTTACTTTAATATATTTTACTTAGTTTTTAATCTTATTTAATAAAAAGTGATGAATTTGAGTTATAGCGTTTTTTTTAAAGTCTTACAATTTTCCAAAATAGTCAGACAGAATCGCTTGTAGTACTCCTTTCTGTCGTATATTTGGCGGGGAACACCTACTTCGATAATTTCAATTATTTCGACATCGTCTTCCAATAAATCCGGGAGCTCAAATTCCATAGCTGTTTATATTATATTTTCTCCTCACACAATGAATAGAATTGTCACTTTGATAGCATAACCTTTAAAACTCCCTATGTATTACTTAAACTCCTTATGACCTACTATTTCTGCGGCTTAATTTATGTTCCACTTACTGACATTTAAGACTAACTTTGTTTTTCGTGCAACCCGTTAAGTATTACTTAGGCGTTTAAGTGATACATAAATATTTATGACTAGTATCAGCAAACGGGCCTTAAAACATCTAACTCGTCATCTCTTGATAATATTTCAAGTTTTATATTAAAAAATATTAAATAAAAAATATTAAAATATCTGCCACTGGCAACGGAATCCGCCGATATGAACATTTTTGAAAAATGTTAAATGTTTTTATACCCGGTACCACACTGTGGTGAGGGTATATTCACTTTGTCATTCCATTTGTAACGCCCATAAGGAGGCGTTGTAGGTATGACAAACTATATATATTATTGATCAGCATCACTTTCTTAGTCGATCTAGCGATGTCCGTCTGTCTGTCCGTCTGTCCGTCTGTCTGTCTGTCCGCACGATTACGGCCGTAATTTAAGAGCTATCGACTTGAAATTTGGTACGTAAGCTTTTATCCACCAGACTGAGGCTAAGTTCGAAGATGAGCAAGATCGGATGAAAACTACTACTACCTCCCATACAAAAATATCAGATTTATATAGCTTTTTATGTTAAAAATTAAATTTAAATAGCTACAGTAAAGATAGCAAGTTTAAACTTTGCACATATTGTTTTAATAATATTTAAAAAATTTTGATAAAAAATTAGCTTGGTCGAATAAAAAGTACCCATACCTCCCATACAAATATATAATTTTTTAATACTAAAATATTTTTTTTATTTTACAATAATATAGTACCGGTTATTTGAGCTTCGCCATAGTCGAAGATAATTGTCTTACTGGTTTTTTATAACATTATTGAAAAACTTAGGGGAAAACGATAGGCAAAGATTTTGACAGTCTATTTCAATTGCATCGATTTTTTTCTCAAGGCGATATTATCTTTTCTTCTATAGAGATGCGGTAGCCCTCTTTCCTTGAGTTGTATTAGAAGCTCAACTTTTGGGGTACGTCTAATTCTGGATACGTACTGGTATTTCGATTTTTCCAGTTTGAAGTCAGGGTTTCCAGTTTGAAATCTGTCTTCACATTGCGATGAATGTATTTCCGTGTAGAAAAGTTCCTCATACGCTTCGACAATGATAGCGTCAAGCTTACATGTTTGCCCTCTAGCCTCTTATGTACGATCTTGCTGTTACATACTTTAAAGCCGCCTTCGGTTTCTCGTTGTATTTGTTTTGTCTTTCGCTGTTATCATTTCATATTAATCGCGTTCCAACTAAAGGCCCTTATTGAAGACTGGTTATCCGTGCAAGCAGTGACGCTATGCGAAGGTTGACACAAGCCCTTATATGAGGCGTTGTCCCACAGCCAGTTCGGTTTTAACAAGGAATGTAACATCTTGACTAAATATAGGAACAGACACACCGTAGATACCAACTTAATGGCAACGAGATATCGAGCGTTCTTAGAGACCTGCGAATGTTTTGAACGGACAGGCCCGTTTACAGCATTCGCTTGAAAGCCATATTTCTGACGGATTTCACTCCTGGCTTCTAAAGCAATAGAATAGGTACTAGAAACGTTAGCCCACATATCTAACAATTCAAATCGTTTTTGTTGTTTTTTTTAGGCGACCCTAATTACAACTTTACTGGGCTAAATCGTATTGCATAGAACGGAGGTGGTATAATAATATGATTTCCAACTATCGAATATAACAATTTAGAAGAGGGTAGCACTTAGACAAAGACTGTACTGATATTGTCTCGTCTTCTCGTAGAAAGTTCAGAGAGGTTCCTGTTCCTGTTGCTGTGACCGTTTTAGTGGTACACTCCTCCTCTGCCGCTTTCGGTCTGGCATTTGGTATACCTACGATTGCTGACGAAATTATTTCGCACTTACACTTTTAATAATGTCAAAATCTAAAAAAAAATACCCTCCCCTCCCAACATCTATATCCCTTTGTTAATAATGTCGAATGGTATTTCGAATTTATTTCAAAAACAATCTTTAATGCGCCAAATTCCATCGCTCATTACCATGGCCTGACGAAGCTTCATCATTTCCCTTAAAATTCACTTGTACGCTTCCTTTATTTCCCTTTATCGCCATCGCGCACATTGCCGCCGTCGTTGGTCCTTATTGGCAATTATTTTGTCATTTCGGTAATGATACGTGCTAACTAAATATAAATTAGCACAGCCAAAGAGAGAAAAAAAAAAACAAAATGTCAGCATGAAGTCACAGTCACCATGACATTCGGCAAACGGCAAAGGATCTTGCCTTCTTGTCAATTTATAAAAGCAACAACTGTGCGCGCGCTGTGCAGCAGACGTGGTATGTCAGTTGGTGGTGGATAAAATTACGTACATGTAATTCTTTTTTTCTGTTTCCCTGAATATTTTATTGTCCTTGGATTAAGCTTTGTGTGCATCGCACAAGAACTTTATGTGTCCTTGGTATATAAATTTCATTCGTTCCAAGGTAACGGGGAAGCGCGAACTACCTTGGCATTGGCACTTAAGCAATAGCACAAACTCCTTGCATCTGACACTTTTGTCAACAACGTGAATGCTCACAGTCACAGTTTCGGTTGGGTTACTCGGTAGATGGGGGTGGGGGTGGATGGATAAATGAAAGCAAACACTGAACAAAGGATATGTGCGGTTATTTTTCCATGAACCAAAAACAAAGAATCCCAGTATCGGGTATCGCGTAACCATGGATAAATGCCAAGGGCATAATCAAAAAAAGCTTTTATTCAATCCTTGGAAGAGGGTTGCATGGTAGATGGTATAGAGCATGCTATAATATGAACCTGCTTGGGATGACTTTCTTGCAAAGTTCTCCCTTTTTTTTTGTCTTGTTTGCATTTTTTATATGCAACTGTGGGAACTGTTTCTTTTGCAACTAAAGGAAACTTTTAAAATTTATGACAGAATTGGCAGGAGTGATATATTTTGTGTTTTCGGTTGCATTGTAGCGTTCTGTTGTGAGGAATCGCGTGAGTTGTTCCAAAACACTCTTCGACAATGTTTATGTTGAAGCAGAGTTTTGTTGCGCTCAACGACTTCTTCGAATAATATTAGCGTTTGTTGGTATATTGCTTCTAATTTGTCAGTCCTTTGTTATAGAGGGAATTTTTGTTTGTAGGGAAACCGATGATTGGTGTCATATATAACTGAGAAATAATTGGCAATTGGTTTTTGTAGAAAAGTGCTCAATTTGTCAATTGTCAAAAGTTTCAACACCGAATTCTTATTCTTCCTCAGTTCCATAGAAATTGTTGAACAAATTTTTGAGAATTACCTACATACAGCTAAGGGGTTTCCTGATGCCAAAGAAGACTGCTCCTAACGCGAGTTTCAGCGCCTATAATTTTCTATATGGGTTCCCGAAATGAGCCGTTGCAATGAAGACCGAATCGGACCGGAGGAAAACTGAGGCGACCTACCGTATTACCAGTTTTTTATTATAACAGGCACCTTTAGAATGACGTCTTATGATGCTTACTTTCTTTACTTTTGGGGCGCTTACAGTCCGGGGTGGACCACGGCCTCAATATTAGCGGAAGATCGCAGGGAGCTGTCAGTGGCGCATTTGCAAGTACTGAAACAGAGGCGGCGAAGATGAATCTGTCTGTAAATGAGGACAAAACAAAGAATCTGGAATCTCAGCATGGACGACTCGGACAAAACCCCACGATGGACATATACAACTTCGAAGTAGTTAAAGACTTTGTCATTCTGGGCTACACTCTCACCTTACAAAATGACATCAGTGCAGATATCCAAACGAAGAATCACTCTTGCCAATCGCTATTTCTTTGTGCTAAGAAGTTATCTAAGAAGAAGTTCTCTCATAGAACCAAGGAGATATTATATAAGTCCCTAATCATCCCGGTCCTGATGTATGGTACAGAAGCATGGTCTCTGTCGAAATCGGACGAAAACCTCCTGGGATGTTTTGAGAGTAAGATTCTTCGGACGATATTCGGTCCAGCTTGTATCGACGGAGTGTGGAGGAGAAGATTTAACGACGAGCTTTATAGGCTATACAGCGACATTGACCTGCTCAAAAAGGTGACGATACAACGGCTGAGATGGCTGAGGCACGTGAAGCGTATGGACAGCAACTCACCAGCCCGACGAGTCTTTGACCCTGAGGGACAACTTGAAGAGGAAGACCCAACCTCTTAGATGGCGCGCATAATTAGAGGGAGACCTCAACCAACTGGATGCAGCTAGCTAGTGACCGAGCTGGCTGGAGGGGCTTGTTAGTTGACGTCTTATAATATCTACACTGTGTAATATAGCTGGCTGCTGGTTCCTATGCAAGATTTCCACTCCGACTTAAACAAAAAAAAAAAAAAAAAACACTTCCCCAATCGACAAGAGTGCTCCTGATGCAGTTGGGGAATATTGTAAAGAATCATAAAGTTCCCAGTCCGATTTTTTGGGGAACTACACTGCGAAGTCTATTAAAGAAATTGGGCGCTGTTATACTTTTAAAAAAATGTCGACAAAGTACAACGCATCAATAAAGGTCCAAGCTTCTTTTAGAACCGTGAACCATCCAAGTCTCATCTCTGCGAGTAATATGCATTGACGAAGGTATTATAGATTCAATGCTATGCTACAGCTCATTGTTGAAGTTCTAAGCTCGTGCTAGGAGCATGCACCGAATAGTTATAGGTATACTTCGGGAGAACGAGGTGTGAACGAAGGTCTCAACTCTGCTATAACCACTCAACGGTGTTATATCCGTACATCCGGTGTTACATCCGTACATCCTGTGTTACATCCGTACATCTAAGCTTACAACGCATCGGAGAAAGTTTCAGTTCAGTAAATACCTCCGTACCGATTACTCATTGACAAAGTCGAAGCTCCTGATTGGAACATGCACCGATTAGGTCTAAACTCCCCGAATACCAACCATTCATCGATCGGTGGATGTTCTTAGCTGTGCTATTTCCACGCATCGACGAAGGTCTAAAGGGGTCAGTTATAGCCATCAGAAAAGTTCATCGGTAAAAACATGAAACAGAACAAAACTGAAACCTTTAACCCCAGCCGAATTTCATAGGAACTCGGTGAAAGTGAAACATGATGTGGAATAGATTGAAAAGTTGAACAGAAAAAGTTCTACGTACGAAAAAATAATTAAATTATTTTTTTCTAAAAAATGTTGAGATCATTGATTAATTTTTTTATGAACTAATTTTATATAAGCAACATTTTCAGACCAAGATAAAGTTCAACGTTAAAGTTGAAGTGCTTCAAAAAATCAAAACAATTTTTTTTCGGCTGCATTTTTTCTTGTAGCTATCTATAACCGACGTTTAAGGAAGCCTAGAGCCGGTGCTTCCACTTTGACTAAGCTTCGCGCTCCGGCGGCAAAGTCTCAGGTCCGCTATAGTACCGCATCACGATTTGGTCCAGCCTATTTAATAAAAGGTAGGTATCTTAATAAAAGCTGTTCAGGCTCCAAAGTGAATGTTTCTTTGGATGTAGCTCTGAATGTAACGAGTCATACCTCAGTCACAAAAAAAAGTATATCTACATCAAACTTTTGTACTTCAGTAAGCTATTTAGGTTCTGCAAGCACTGTCACACTTTTCCTGTCAAAAACGAAAATTTCAAGAAGACCCTCTTCCAACAAGACTTTTGTTCAAAGTCACTTTTGCTGAATAACCTATCAACAAAATGTCTATAATAACTTTCAGACTAAAGATCGATAATAATTTTTCATGCGGTCGCTACTGATCCGATCGAACTTACCCTTTCGATCGACCTCCAATGGCGTCATTCACATTTAAGAACTGCATAAACTGCGTTCTTCCTGGACCTAAGACAGAAAAGACCCTTGAACTTGAAGAAGATACGCTCTTAAACTTAAATAAATACTATCCGTCGTCAGTATCGGAAATGATGCCTTAATCTCCGATTTTTTACTGCAGTCAACGCTAAGGGAACGCTACTGAACTAATTGAACTCATTTAGTTCACTCATCAAAATGGATTTTTGTGCATGAACTATGTGCAATATTAGCCCTAGTGAACATATTTAGACTTGATTGGACTATGAAAATAATTTTTGAGGTCCCAATAGCATGACACACACAGAAATCATTCAACCTCACACAAAGCACACACACACTCATATATACACTTGTCATTAGCCCGTAGTTCTATTATTGTGAATCACTGAACCGCTAAAAATCTAGATACCAGATTACAAATCTAATCGAACAAGTTCACTTTTGTTAATAAAGAAAAACCTCCCCTACAACCCCCTCCCCAAAAATCGTTTATGTCATTTTGAAATTGCATTCCACCCGAAAGCAATCACCCGAATGCATTCCAAATATTCGACTTGCATCAAATAAATAGACGCGTCGCCGCCGATGCATTCCAAACGCTTTCAACCCTCTGGCATAACCGCACAGACACATCAGACATTTTAATGTCAAACACATCTCCAATATAACAGCAGCATCATGGTACTGTCAATGTCCATTCAAAACAAATGAACCCCATAAGCCAAAGTTCTGACGAAGCATACAATATACTCGTTGTACCTTGGCCCAGTCGATTGGGTGGACAACAATTGGCGTATATCTCATTTGAAGAGCGGAAATAATGACTTCGATGGACCAAATGACCACTCATGTGTCCAATTATTTTTCATTGTTCTGAAGTACTCCCCCAGGAGTTGCTCCTGCACAGCCTATGTGTGCCACTACATTTGGATAAATCTTTTATGATTCGTCATTATTAGAAAACGGTCGAGAAGGGGAACTATAGCAACCCGTCCTAATGGCCGTAATGAGCGGCAATCAATTGTTATCCACAAAAGACCCAAACACAGTCCTCAATAGTGTCGGTCCTTGCAAGACAATGCACAACAATGTGTGTGTACCTGCCCTGATTTGGCAGTGCCCACAGTCACCCGCACCGCATATCGTTCAAGTTTTCTCGCTTATGAATCGACTTAAGTGAAGTGTGCAAAGTCCTCCTTCATCGTTCCTGTTAATCCTTTGTCGTGTTGTGTTCGAAAATCTTGCATAATAAATGCATTATTCAGGACGAGGATTAACTGAGAAGTGGAACTGTTTGTATTGACCATTTGCATTCTATGTGCGCGCCATTGTGTAGTACCCGTCAGTAAACAACACTCTTGGTGAAAAGTTTCGACTATGGGAGTGAGAGGTAGGTAATTTCAATTTTGCATATTTGAAGGACCTTCACACATTGCAAGACATTTTGGCGAAAGTAATTTAAAATTCAATTAAGTTCCTTTGTGTGAACATTTCCCAGCTGAACTTAGGTGACGGGTTACCCAAATGGACCTTTTATACGAAATATCCAACACTGGCTGCTGTGGATATCCTGTTAAGAGCAGCTAATACCGCATGTGCTTTGCACTTCAAACTGGCCATGCTGATGGAATGGAGGAGACTCGAAAGTGCTATGTTGCGTTTGCATGGAAATTGTGCCATTTAGGAGTTTCTATTGTGTGCAAGCTTGCCACCTAATTCTGGGCTAAACGTGTAAATTGTTTTGTTATACCCAAACTCATTATGGAATTTTTGTTTTTTGTTTCAATATGGCTGCCCGAAAACTATTTAGAGGTGTTTGCAAATAATGTAACTGCAAGTTGAGCTGTCAACATGCTGTCAACTGAGTTGAAGGATTTAATTAAAATACAAGTTATAATGCGGAAACAAAATGGACTTGGCTTAAATTCATATATAAAGGCTCCTTAGTCGTAGATATATGTTTTTGCAAAATCCTTTCGTTACGCAAAAACCCCATTCAATTCGCTAACATTTTCCATTCGATCATCAATTATGTTCCTCAAATCAAATTAACGATATAACCTCAAACGGCATACATGTGTAGTGTAGCCCTTCCTTGACACACGCATTAGTGAGATACGCACATTGCCCATTCCATGTAATGTCGCCTCGACAAAAGGGTAGTGCGGGTAATTTATATTGTCGCCCATAATTAATTGCATCGAAGATTTCACTTGTCCTTTATCGTCTGACTGTCTGAGTAGACCAATTTTTTTTTTTAATGTTCCTTAAAAATTTTTGAAGGGGAGGCGTCCAAGTGGAAACACCAATGACGGCTATATACCCATCACAAAGGCCTCGAAAATATCCTTAGTCATGTGAGAAGGAGTCTCGCACAATTTCATCATTTTTCCACATATCCTGTGTCGTCGGAAACTATCTGGCATTCACTCTATCAAAGCAGTCCTTTAATTTGGGGGTTACGATATAATCAGTTGAGGGAAGAAGATATAAATTATCCCCGGACTGGCACACTTGTTCTTCCACACACATAGACAGACAGTGTGTGCTGCGCCTATTTGGGGAATATGATCCTTTCACAGTAATAAAACCATTAACACTTTGTTTTAATATGCATGCATATGTAAATCAAATTAAATTGTACAAAGTGGATATCGCTTGTGTGTGTGTGCATAACACCCTCGCATATATGTAAATATATTCACTGACTTCTACTAGTTAACATTATATCCTTTTTTCAGTGTCACTCGTTATGGTTCTTTAAGGAACGACAACTTTCCAAGGAGCAGCGGGCTCAGTTTTCAGCGACACAAAACCTGTCGCGTTCAGATGCTAAGCGAGTGACAATTCGCCGGCAGCGTATTAGTATTCTGGGAGAAACACATGTGTGCTTGGCATGCATTAAGACAAAAAGGATAATTTATTGATTTACACGCGATAAGCGCTACTTGCTGACGGGCCCTCCATTAAAATCGCGTTAAGTGCGCCGCTTTTAATTACAACTACATATTTACGGTTCGTTAGGTGGCGGAAGGCGGATTTCATTTTAACTCCTTATCACTTGAATTGCGGAATGTATGTTGTATAAGTTTATGACGCAAGGATGTCGGTAAATTTTAGATAAATGTGTTTGGGGTTTGGTGAAAAAACAAGCGGCCCGATAAACAAACAAATTTATTTTTATTATCGTGTGTGTGCTTTTAATTTGTTCATGTTTACTGTATAAGGATGTGCGAAAATGGCGCCGCTTTAGTTTTGTTGTGCACGCAATGGGTACTTGGGATAGGGATACCATGTGTGCAATATTAAAAAAAGGGTGCAACCATCGAATGAAATTTTAAAAATTTTACTTGCGGGCATTTGTCGGTTGACTGTCGGTCAGCTTTTTGTACTTCGTGTTGACCATCAGCACTCACGAAGTGGGACGAGGATTTTAAGTAGAACAACAACGGTTTGACATATCAATTTAGTAACCTTACTAAAGCTATCTCAGATGACTGATCCGCAAATTTTTGACTATAGGTCGATGTTGCTTTACAGCTCGTAGTTCGTCGTTGAATTTCTTCCGTCATTGCAAAAGGAACTTGTAACAGAGCGAATACTCTCTGGATAATGTCAACAAATAACAGATCTTGTGAGAACGCCCTCTTGTAGTTTGTAGTACTATTAACATCCATAAACCACAAGGTGGCTATATCTATGGTGGGTTTTTTCCAGGATCTGTCGTATAGTGTGAATATTTGGTCGGTTGTGGACTTATCGGGTATAAAATCGCATTGTTAGGGGCTAATCATGGGATCGGAGGTGGGCATGTGGAGGCCTTACCGGACACGCAGTATCCAAGGCACTTTGGCCGCAATATGATCGTAAAAGATCTAGGGAAATCCTCAAACTAGATAGGAAACAGCTCAGGACCGTCTTCTTAGAAAACATGCCAAAAGGCTCAGAGGCTCAGGCTGGCAGACTCGAACACTTGCAGATTCTACAGTGACCTGCAAGCCAAGGAGGTCATAACATATACTGATGTGTGAATGCGAGGCAATATGTCGCAGCAGAAGGGATCTTCTGGGCAGGAACTTCTTCCAACATTTAGAGGAGATAGACAATAGATGCGTTTTTATGAAACCTCCCCAGCCAGTGGTTGCCAGTAGTTGCTAGTTGAGGCACATTTCACATGCTTATTAAAACAACAACCTGCTGGCAACTGCTGGCAACAACTCTTGATTTCCTCCCCAGTTGGAGAGCGGCTGGCTGGCAGCTGGCTAAATTCAATTCATAATGAACAAACAGGTGGCGCTGAAAGCAACAAGTGGTTTAGAATTTCCGTACAATTTGCTTAAATCATATGGCGTTCTTATCTCATGCACACACCATTCAAGAGAAAAATGTCAGAATTTATCATATATTTCTACCAAGTCATTCGGCTGGCTTCATCTTGCTGGCAACTGTCCAAATGAACGGCTGGCTGGCGAGGTTTCAAAAAAACATGCCTAATACCAACTACAAAGGGTTACTTGGTTTTTGCAGAAAAAATAACCTTACTTATAGAGGCCAATCACAAATGGTTACAGGCGATCACAGAGTAGGTACGCCAGATAGGATCTTATAAACGATGCTAAGGAGACTGATGCCTCTTTAATTGGCGCAACATCTTAGAGGGTCTACTTTCTTGTGGATCAATAGTGAGGTTCCATTCATCAGTCATATTTTCTTTCGGCCAAATCTTGGAGATGATAGATCTTCTTTAATTACCTTGACTGGCAGGTCCAGCAGCCTTGTTCAACGGAAATCATCGTCTTCGCGTATTCAAAAGTGTACAGAGTTGTTTTCCTAAATCCTCAACATCTACTGTGACTCTACTATCGAAGGTTTCCCATCTCTAGAGGTCTCTGTTCGGGTCTTGTTGCTTACACACGTTCTTTTCAACTTTTGTTGAAACTTCTGAACATTGCTCCTCTTTTTTTCCTTGATCTCATGCTTTTTCTTTTTCCTCCAGAGAATCCGGGGTTCTTATTCCTTGCTTTTTGCACGTAGAGCTCACGAGCTGCTCTCGTCCTTCTCTGCAGCGCCGCTTTCTAGGCGAGTTGCTTGTGCTTCCGGGGAATCTTCAGCAAACCATGGGTTTCGTTTAGATGCTCGGTGTAGAAACCTATCACATCAGTAGCGGCGTTTTTGATAGCATCTTAGATAGATACTATTAATCTTCTTGATAACGGCGGCATCGGGCTTCGCGATAGGTTAAAGGATACGCGATCTACAAAAAATCTGTCATCCCTATTAAGCACATTTTATCGATTAACCAACAAAAACTGATCGTATAGGCTTCTCAATTCAGCCGATAGGTCCATTGAATTTGTCCCAAAAATATAAACTCAAACCAATCAAATGGTTGTGAGAAGGACGGCCTAGGGTGCCTTTATGGACCTGTTTCGCCAACTATTTATTTTTTATTTTTTTTTATTTGTTATACGTAGTAACTGGCATTCTTCTAGTTGGTCGATATCCATGGTAGCCCATCTGTGTCTTTTTGAAATTCCTAGCTCTTGTCTTATCGTTTCGTTACAAAACTATTTCAGAAACCCCACCCATCAGGATTCCTTAAATAATTGTCCCAACTTTGATGAAAACCTAACAAAGCTCAACAATTCCATTTTAACAAGAAGCCAACTCAAATAAGCTGATGCGTAATTTGCCACTTGTACATTATTTATGTAAACACATCCGTCACCATACACCCGCCCTGATGCACCTACTCTTCAAGTATCATGCCTTAAAATTCCTGTTTAACTTCTCACATATCCTGAAATTCATGACACAAACTTATTGCATTTAGTCATTTTGCGGTCTCCTCCTAGCCGATGCGAGATCAAATTTAGGGATCTCTCTGCCGAAATTGCATTTTGTCAAAAGAGCTATGAAAATTTCTCGACAACCACTACCCAGTTTCCATCGGTACCATAACGTCCTCGTCATCATAGCATCGTTCCCAAAACAAACGTTTTAACGTTCCCAACTCAAATGTCATTTAATATGCAAAGTTTGTGTTTCACTTGTGCATTCAGCCAAATTCCAGGATACGCCAAAAAGTTATTTCTTAACTTGGTTCCGCTCCCGTATATCCTTGACGTGGCTGTAAGTCTCCTTTGCACAACCGGAAACTCAAGCACATCCCTGTATATTATAATAGAACGTAACAAGCACAACTCGAATATCTCTTTACCATGACTACGGGATTGACTTACAAAAAAGGACTACACCTACACCTACATCGTCGTAACATTTCAGATCCTGGGGTATAGATGCAGGCTGTGTCATATTTTTGCTGCAGCTTAAGTTAAACGGCATATCGTAAACATTAATGGTTGTTGCAAAATGTTCCATCTTACGTGGGGGATGGAGTGGAGTGGAGATGCCTTGTTCTAGTCCTGTTGGCCGCATTGTGATGTTTTCGTCAGAGATTAGTGTGCAAAATTTTCAATAAAATTGTTTATACCTTTTGCGCAACGGGGCGGGGTATACATGGTCTGCTGCGGTTCAATTTAGTTAATACCAAAACGTGTACCACTAATGGACGACGAGTAGAATAATATTTAAGGAAACCCAAATAAAGGATGTGACTGCAAGGGCGGAAAGTAGCCTAAGCCAAGCACGCACAGCGGTGCTCATAAAATTTAATATTTCTACTTAGAAGTTTAAAATTCCAATTTATTAGCGATATAATATGCAGTCATCAGTTATGTGTCGAAGGAGCGTTCGTTTTTGTTTGGCTATAACTACAAAAAACAGTCAATAAATTTATAAACGGGAAAATTTGCCTTGAAATGATTTTACTTGTTATGAGGCGGGTTTTAAGTTAAATGGCGGCGCGGAGGCGGAAGGGGCGACATTTTTGGGTCGAATTAAGGACGACACTTAGGAGTTTATTTAATGGAGAGGAAGGTACTTTAGGATTGTTTCTAGATTGCATCGTAAATCTAAAGTGATTGTGTTATGAACTGGGAATAATAATGAACGGCGAGAATTTTGTCCAAGGAGTTATACAGTGTGTAGGTGTGTGAGTGGAATAATGAAATCATTTAGGTTGCATGCTGTTAACTGGGCTGGGCCTCAAACTGGAGTTAGTAAAATGTATGGCATCATAGTTTGAAAGATAGTTGCATCCACAATTGGGGGCGGGTTTCCATTATGAACACTGAGCAAACATTTTTTTTTCTGGCTTAAAATGGTCTAAAAAACATAAATGTATTGCGTAGGTCTTAGATAATATTTTTTTTTTTTTTTTTTATAACTGTCTCGCCAGAGCGATGTGATGCACGTTGACCTAAAAGATCTATTGTGCTTAAAAATTGTCAGGTTTATGTTTAGGTTAGTAGAGCAGCGCCTCTACCTTCCTAATGTAGGAACGCATTCAGGAGAGGATTTTCTTAATTCTTCGGTACTTATTACTTTCCTGAAAAATGATTTCCTTCTAATACCATAGAGAGCCGGGCATTCACATATGATATGCTCAGCTGTTTCGTCTTCCTCGAGACATAGTCGGCACTCCGGTGAGTCGACCAAGTGCAATTTGTTTAGGTGATATCGCAGACCGTGGTGACCTGTTAGGTAACCTACTAAATTTTTGATATCGTGCCTGCTTAGATTTAGCAACTTTTTGGCATCGTTTTTGAAAGGCTGTATAGCTTTTTTGGCCTGTCTAAGACCTGGGATGTTCTCCCAATAGGAAATGTTTTTGTTGCGTTCCCAGCTGTTTATAGCAGAATTTGTAGCTGATTTGGGGATTGTACAGAAGGGTTCAGGTCCTACAAAAGGGGTTTCCGAGCCTTTTCTGGCTAGTTTATCAGCTTTTTCGTTTCCTTCAATCCCCTTATGGCCGGGGACCCACCATAAACTGGTTTTGTTCCTGGTACTAAGTGTTTGGAGGGAATTGAAGCAGTGTAGTACTGATTTGGAGTCAATAGTTGGTGAGCTAAGGGCTTTTATAGCTGATTGACTGTCCGTGAATATATGGATGTTTGCGCCTTTTATACCTGAGTTTTGTATGAGGTTTGCGCATTCTTTGATGGCATGGAGCTCTGCCTGAAATACACTGGGACTTTTTCCCATTGGTATTGAGACATTTGGATTTGGTCCGTAAATACCAGCTCCTACCCCCGAGTCCTTTTTGGAACCATCCGTATACCACTTTAGGCCGTTTTGGCAATTTGGTGGGTTATTGCTAACCCATGCTTCCCTATTTGTGATTTCTGTGGAGAAAAGTTTGTTGAAGCATAGTGTCTTAGGTATAGGCGGTCTGTAACCGCACAGATCATGTCAAGTTCTGGGATTTCGGAAAGTAGTTCCATAAGTTCTGGATGTTCGTTAATATTTGACTCTTTCCCTTGCATCAGACTTGCAGAGCTGTTTATTGCCACTTTTTTGATGTGAATGTGGAGGGGTGTTAGTCCTATTAAGGCTTCTATAGCCGCAGTGGGACAGGTACGCATGGCTCCGGAAGCGCCCAGACACGCGAGCCGTTGTAGGTCTTAGATAATAATGTTCTTTCGTAAAATGCGAGAAGTGAGAATAAATCGATTGGTGGATTTGAATTTTCTTTCTGCCTATACCTGAAATACAGTAATACAAACAAAACATAAAATAAAATGTTGAAAATCGGCCCAGTGGTTTTCGAGATATAAGATTTTGAATGTTTTTTTTTTTTGTATGGGAGGTGCCACGCCCCTTTCTCCAATTTTGAGCAATCTTCACAGGAATACTCCTGGGCCGATACCTAAGATTGTATATAAATTTGAACTCAATCGATTCTGTGGTTTTCGAGATATGTATAAGATTTTGAATGTTTTTTTTGTATGGGAGGTGCCACGCCCCTTTGTCCAATTTTTCACCTTTAAAACCTTCTCTGGACTTCACAAATAATTCAAGAGCAAAATTAGCCAAATCGGTCCAGCCGTTCTCGAGTTTTAGCGAGACTAACGAACAGCAATTCATTTTTATATATATGTATATAGATATAGATAATGAAAAATTGTTAAAATGTTACTGTTTCTGTCTGCACTGAAAGCGACGGTGTACTCTTTGGGGATTGGTCTTTAGCTATCTCCTCAAGGGCGATATGGAATGCTTTCAAGACTGGTAGAACTGGCTTACAACAAAATCTTGGGAGTAGGGACTTTTGTACGAGTACAGTATATATTCCTCTCTTTTTTCTTTTAAGACTCCATATTGTGGTCTGTGAACACTTGACAAAGTATTAGATTGCCTTTCAAACTTTTTAAAAGTTTCTGTCGTCAGAGCATCCGAGTTAGGAAGTCCTGTGTTATACCAATCTTTACGTCTTTCAATGGCGACTGCGTTTACTTTTCTGTTTTTAGTGAGCTTTCGGCAGGAGGTCTTTTTTTGGGCGCCACTTTACTAATTTGATAATAATCAATTAAATAACTCTTGGTAGATGACTGCTTTGCACTACTTTAACTTAACCTCATTTTAGGGACTTTGTGTCTTCTCAGTATCTCAAATATAAAGCTGTTCATTTCGGATGACTTTATGGAGTCTATTTTCAAAGTACCTGCTTTATCTGCGAAACTGCGGCTTTATTCGTTTTTGGCACTTTTATTATTATCGCCATGGATGAGGCTTTCCATGTCGTTATACTACCTACTCCCATACATATAGACCTCATCGACGATAACAGATAAGGGCATCTTGCGCTGCCCTGTGCCACATGTAATAAGTGACGGATTAAGTCGCCGTAAAGCGTTTATATAGCAATTCCGTCAATTAAACGTGAGTTAATGTCCGCCCTGCTGCCGAGTGAGTCTATATTATAGCGACCAAAGTCAATTGTATCTGGCAAAAGATTTAATGATCACCCATTCATTCACTGAATGCCGACTATAGGCATGGATACAGCGAATGTTTGGTAATAAAATCTAAATAAATCCTTATATGTGGGGGGGCACAGCACACGTATAACAAAATTTCAGCAACCTTCCACAAACGAATTTAATGCGTCAGTCAGAGTCAGAGTTAGAGTCCACCTTTGGTATAATTCGGCCAATCTCCCCTAGGTAACTTCAGTTAAAATGCCCAAAGGACATCTTAACCGACAAAAACAATAAACTCGCTCACTCTATTTCGAATGCCGGGATAACTGAAGTGAGCGTCCATTTTTAGTGTCTAAAGGAGCTGTCAACCACCTTTATGGACGATTACAGAAGTTTAATGTTGTCTTTTGTTTTGTGTTTGCTTTTATTTTCATTTTCATTACACAATTGCGCACCAGGCACCGTTATAGTGCGGGATTTTCTTTCTCTGCAAGGATAAAGATAACCATTTTTGCTTGTTTTTGGCGAATAATACTATAGGTACATTCTCCATTGTTGACTGGACATTGAGATTCGCTTCGGGTGCTTATTCTTCTTCTTCTTTGAATGCTCCTTATCGAAGGATACGAGTATATACAGTTGTTTGGAATAAATTGCATATAATTGCTTTTCTGGTGCACATTAAATGTCCCAGAAGAGATTTATGGATTTTCATTCACTAAACTGGCGATTTTGCTTGGCAAAGGAATTCCAACTTTCCAAGATGGAAGTGCGCTCCTGCGGTGTGGAGTTCCTTCTGGGGTTTTGGTTTTGGGTTGCAATTACAATAAATAAATAATAAGTAATTAGATTGCGGTACAGTGTTGTTGTGGTTTTCAGCAACTATGTTGAGTTGTTATCCCGCTGTCATGGCCAGGACTTAAGTGAGTTATTTTCGCCAAGCTTCTTTGTGTTTTGCTGGTTATCTTATAGAGATGGCTAAGTGAATTCATTGGGAATTTTTGCGGGATCAATTTCCAATTCAAATTGATTATTGGATTCGCATCCTGTAGGAATTTATGGTTGTGCAGTATTAGGTGTGACATCTTTGGCCAAATGTAATTTATTTATTTTGTTTTCGGCTTTGGAATAAGTGAGTTCGAAGTAGGTACTCAGATGATAGTAGAGCGATCTTAACCGAAATTATGTGCATCTGCAGACTGTAGATAGAGATGAAGATTTTGATTTATTGGGAGTTGACTGTTCCATAATTTAATCTTTATATGACTGAGATTATTAAGGTCTTATATGAAGTCTCCTTGGGAGAGTGTCTTACCACAAAATAGCTTATTCGGCAAAAAACAAACAGCGATTGGCAAGGGATATTCTGCGTTTGATATCAGATGAGATGTCGCACATGCGAGCTAGAAAAAGTCCCTCAATATATCAAAGTTATAGCTGTGTTTTGTGCAGTTTTATCGGATTCGTCGATGGCGGGTTTCACTTCTGTCAATAACCTGGGCGTATACAAACTTTTGGAAGATATCATACCTTGTGTGTTGGGCTGGCGCATTTCCCTGGCAATTCTATTAAATATAGGACTATATATCATCCCCCGGTTCGTTCATCTACCTTTACCGAATATTGGACACCTTGTCGGGGTGGGGTGGCTTAAGTATAGGGAAACACGAAGCTAGATGAGAGAAGTGGCCAAAACTCCTCTGGCAGAGCTAAATGTAACCCGCAAACTAAGATCTAATCATGGGCTGGATTACGATATCATCCGTACTGTGCTTATGATCAACCTGACTGGTGGCCCAGAAATAGCTCAGTCGCTAACGGTGGGTCCAGATACCGGGCGCCTTCTGGTATTAAATAGCCTTACACCCGTATATAGGAGCTGTGCGGGTGCGGACCAACCTTTCTCGCTTTACTCGTGGGATTTTTATGGACCAAGTAAATCAAAAAAACAAACAAACACAATTACTAAGTCAGATGAAGAAGCTCGACCCCGATCGCCTGTATCACATACAGATATGGAGACTGATGACATCTCCAGCACCGGCTTCAACTAGAGCACCCACATTGATGGAGACGCATGATGCTCAGGTTAGCAGCACACTTAGCGATGCGGTATTGGAAAGGCAAAACAAATTAGAAGAAACCAAAAAAACTGAGAAATTCTTCTACGTTACCGGAGCCCAAAGAAGACGAATTTGAGCCCGGATTAGGGATGGAATGACACCGGAGAAAGCTAGAGGCTCAGGCTGCAATAAAGGACCAAGGGAGGAAAAAAGTAGGAGCAGGAATCCGGACGAACCGTCGGCCAGCCATACAACAGCATGAACTACAACATCAGGTCCTATAAGGGCGCATTAACCCAATGTAAGGTCGCCATTATGCACGAGATGCATCCGGAAGAATCCCTCTCTGCGCAACAAATTCAGCAAGTGAAAAGATGCCTTCTGACTGAGGTGGACAAAGACGACAACAACTGTCCCCTCAAATTTAATGCATTCACATGAAGGGATGGTTGGCTATCTATTACCTGCAACGACACAGAAACCAAAGAATGGCTCATGTCGACGGTAAAGAAAATAAAGCCATGGCCAGAAGCCAAACTCCGTATAATTCAGGGAAATGAAATACCCAAATTATACATTTGTGTTACCTATCTCCCAGAAGATGAGAAAATGCCCAAGGAAGTCTTCCTGTCCCGTATTGCCAAACAAAACCCTGGCATTTCCACAGCAGGCTGGCGCATCCTAAGGGTCTCTAATGAAAGGAGCGGAGGATAACCAATTACTTTTTCTGTCGACGAAAAATCCAAGAAATACTTGCTAGGACACAAGTGAAAGCTATTTCTTAACTTCTTGCAGATACAGATCCGCATCAAAGGACTATCGCAAGCAGAGGAACAGACCGCCGGCCGCCCCGAAGAACACAGTTCCTCAACCTCGGACCAGCGCGCAACAAAGACTGCTTGATGCGAGCACAAAAAATCAATCTGGAGCACAAAAAGCCCAATTAGATTTCCAGCCGACGATAAATAGTGGCATAGACAGCACAATGGATGAGGACACAAGCTCTATTGCTGGAACATCAGAAGACATTATCTCTATGTCCAGACCTCTAGATGTCATCCCCAAACCGGCGCTGTCTCTAGATACTGGCAACCCTCCCAGTATACTACCCAACAAAATGCCAAAATGGGATTAAGGTATATCCAAGTTAATCTACAGCATGCTAAGGCAGTCCTCATTCATTAATTTAACAAGGATCACCTAGATGTCGCCTTTATCCAGAAGCCGTATGTCCTAAGGGACCAGGTAAAGGGACTCTCAGGTGAGCTTTTATACGATTCCACTAACCTTGGAAGACCCAGAGTAAGTAAATTGTGGCTTGCCAATCGATTGACGACTGCGTCGGGAATGAGCTGATACAGAGTCTATTCATTGTAAGACATTATAACAGACTGCAGGACGGCACTTTGCTAATTACCCAACAGATGATAACACTTCCAAGCCTCAACGGCAAGACAAAATAGACTGTCCAAAGGTGCCAAATGAGCCCTAGAGAATCCGGTGGGAGTTATACAGTTCAATCGAAGCAACCATCAACCTTAAACTCACCTTTCACCAATCCGCTCGATCGCAACCAACCAAGAACTATACGTTAAGTCGCGTAAGCAGCAGCGTGAATTCAATGGCGATTGCCGAGTGTTCGAGATTGCAACCTCGGCCAGAGTTCAACAGCCTTATATAGTCGGCGTCGAATTTCTGCCCTTATCTACCTACTCCGGGTGTGAAAACATCATCTAGTATGGGACCTAAAAACCAACTTGTTCCCACATCAGCAGTCGAATGGTATCTAGATTCTAGAATCCTGCAAACGTTGAGTAGTTTCCCACGTGTGTTTCAACATCGCCATTTGCATCGAAGTCAAAAGCCAAACGTACGTGACCAAATCCTCTTAAAGTCACTCAAAATCTCATATCGCCTATCGTATATCTCGAAAACCACAGAACTGAAAGCTATTGATTAGGTATTGGCCCGCAAGTGTTCCCTGTGAAGACTGGTCAAAATTGGACAAAGGATCGTGCTGCCTTACATAAAAAAAAACACTGCAAACGCTATTCTTCGCGGTCATTTTGTAAAATTGAGAACATTGATGCATTGTCCTGATAGACAAGAATATTATCTAGGACATACAATTACCAGGCACGAGCATAGCCAGGCCGGTATACAGCTAGTAGTTCAATCAAGTGCAAGTTAAACTCAGGAAGATCTGAATGCTATTCCCCTTTTAAGTCAAGAAGCCTCAATCTCAATCTCCAATTAAACGAAAACTATAGAGAACTCTGTGGCTTTTGTTCTTTCTATCAGCTTCCCAAAGTCATCAACTCAAACCTATCACCCCTAAACTTATCAAATCAATTTGTGGAACTCATATTTACCGCCAAAAAGCAATCACTGCAGATAAACTACAGCTTAATGCAGACAAAGAAGGAAGTTCCCATCATTAATTGCCTGTCGAGTAGAACTCGCAAAACCTGGTTATACATTTCAAAGAACAAGCCCTCTACCCCCAATCCAAAAAAAATAGTCCTTCCACTTAATACCCGTCGAGTGTTTATCATCATATCCCTCAGCGAAATGGCATTTCATTTCGTTTCATTAAAACGCATTTGATAAAATGATTGATTAAGGACGATTCTAGTTTGCAACCCTTGCTGATGCCTGCGCTCTACTCTCCTATACCCAGCGCCAGCATCCTCTAGCATCATCATTATCGCCATCAACAACAGCGCACGAACCGTTTATTTCGCGACAAGACTAAATTTTTCTTTTTGCACAACGTTTAAAATATTAAAATTGCTACCATCATTGCATAATGGCGGGGCTGTACAAAACAGAGCCAGCGACATTGTAGGAAAAGGCTCCATTACCTCCGTGATGTAGCATCGAAATGATATGCAGATTTTTTGCCATTTTTCATTTCAATCTACCACTGGGAGTAAATCTAACGTTTGGCTTTTTTGACAGCAGATTTGGCGGGGATTTTACTGAACGCACCGCACCAATGAAGGGTTATTTCATCCGCCGTATTTATCTCATTAATCTTTCGCGGTATTGTGAAGCTGCCAACGCGCGAGCACAGCAGCATGACGATACCACAAGCACAACTCGCAAGTATAGTATCTCTCTATTCATTCAATTAAAAGTGTTTGTGTATAGTATATCCTTGCCGTATGGTGTATGGTTAGAGTTGAAACAATATGGTTACGCGAAATTTCATATTAATTATCTTCTCTAACAAGGATATTCAGGAAACTGCTTGGCAAGAGGAAGGGAGTTTCCAAAAGTACAAATATTGCCAATGAACCTCCTTGATTTGTTGTTAGAAGAAGGTCGATTGCATCCCATATCCCTGTATGTCATCTCAGTCGGGATAAATTAAAAATTAATAAATCAAACAGAGCTAAGCAGACCATCTAATGAAACTTTCCTCGCGAGTGCACTCAAAGTAATACCCTAATTGTTTTGGACAGTATTAGACTGCACAGACCTTCCTGGTGCACGAACCAGACGTCATTATACTCTGGGCAATTTTAATTTTCTGCTTTGAAAACTAATTTCTAGGTTACAAGTAAATTACATGGATCGGTTGTTTGTGTTGCTAACCATATGCTCGCATTGAATATCGCATATCGCAACACACTCGCTCGGATACAGGTAGGACATATGTCGCCTAACCGCACAGTACCATAACCGACATGAGATAAAATTTCTAATCTTAAGTTGCATCAGTAAAGTATAGTTGTCAAATACATAGGTATGTAGTGTCGACTAAAGGGAGAATTTATCGCGCACCCCACACCACGTACGAATGACCCACGCGCCTGTATAGCATCAAATCGGTGTCATTATTTTGATGACTTCACAACCTCTAATTTAGAGCCGACATGTTTTGTGTGCTGCGCCTGCTGATGTGCATCTTTTTGGGCCAAGTGGTGGTCGCTTGTAAAGTAGATTGTTGTAGTAAATGAGTGTCGCCTGGCCGAGGGGGGCGCAAACTATATAATTTAACCTCGGCCAGTCGAGGGTGAAGCTATAGGTGTTTGCATGCATGTAATCAAATAAATTATGGCATTACGAGAATTGTTGCGTATACAATTCAAACCATTTGAACGCACTTAAGTAAACCAATATTGAAGGCCAGCATCAGGTGAAGGAACAGGGAAAGTATTATGCCTATACCTGGGTTGTCATCTGCGATGTTCAATATCATAAAGTGCGCTCAATAATTCAAGCGGAACTAATTCGAAGAGTGGAGAGGTGGATGAAGGACATAATTTCTATGCAGTACACCGGTGAACAGTTGCAATGTTTAATTATGAAAGCGGTTATTGCCTATTTGCAACCTGGCATTACAATTTATGAAGTTGCAAATAGGCAAATGGTGTTTCGAAGGGGGGAATGATGAATTTGATGGAAAGTTTGAATACGACTCATATCCGAAATGGTCATTCTTACTTCAAGATAATGAGATGCTGAGGGCAGTCCGGTTTGGTCCCCAATTTCGCACATTTAACTTGTTGAAGATACTTTCCATTTCGCATAATAACTTTATAATTATCTGCTGAGGGCAGTCCGGTTTGGCCCCCAATTTCGTACATCTAACTTGTTGAAGATACTTTCCTAAACCACCTTCCGTTGAAGTAGGCTTTCCTTAAATAATATTCTAATACTTATTTCAAGATAATCAGCTGAGGTGCTGAGGGCAGTCCGGTTTGGCCCCCAATTTCGCACATTTAACTCGTTGAAGACACTTTCCAAAACCACCTTCTGTTGAAGTAGGCTTTCCTTAAATAATATTCTTATACTTATTTCAAGCTAATTAGCTGCTGAGGTGCTGAGGGCAGCCCGGTTTGGCCCCCAATTTCGCACATTTAACTCGTTGAAGACACTTTCCAAAACCACCTTCTGTTGAAGTAGGCTTTCCTTAAATAATATTCTAATACTTATTTCAAGATAATCAGCTGAGGTGCTGAGGGCAGTCCGGTATGGCCCCCAATTTCGTACATCTAACTTGTTGAAGATACTTTCCAAAACCACCTTCTGTTGAAGTAGGCTTTCCTTAAATAATATTCTCATACTTACTTCAAGCTAATTAGCTGTTGAGGGCAGTCCGGTTTGGACCCAAATTTCGTACATCTAACTCCTTGAAGATACTTGCCTTCAGTTGCAGTGGGCTTCCCTAACATATCGATTTCAAATCTGTTTTGGCATATTGCTTGATTTGCAACCGAATAATTCGGGATAGGATGTTTTTCATTGTTTAAGGACACGTTTATCTGAGAAAGACGTGTCCTTACTTACTTACTTAGATGGCGTACCAGTTGCGTACTCCAAGTTGGTTGAGGTCGCCTTCCACTTGTGCGCGCCCCCTTAAGGCGAGGTCTTCCTCTACTGAGTTGTCCCTCCGGGTTGGAATCGAAGGCCAGAGTGTTGGTGTCCATCTTAGTTGAGTGATACGCACTTTTCTGACCAGGTCGATGTCGCTGTACAGCTCCCTGTTAAATCTCCTTTTCCAAATCACGTCTACACAAGCGGGACCGAAAATCACTCGAAGAATTTTGAGTCCGAAATGACCAAGAAGATCTGCATCCGCCTTTGTCAACGAAAATGCTTCTGCACCATAGAGCAAGACTGGGAAGATGAGGGTTTTATATAAAGTCAGCCTAATTTTTCTAACTAACTAATAAAGGGACATTGGAACAGAAACAGAAACAGAAACAGAAACAGAAACAGAAACAGAAACAGAAACAGAAACAGAAACAGAAACAGAAACAGAAACAGAAACAGAAACAGAAACAGAAACAGAAACAGAAACAGAAACAGAAACAGAAACAGAAACAGAAACAGAAACAGAAACAGAAACAGAAACAGAAACAGAAACAGAAACAGAAACAGAAACAGAAACAGAAACAGAAACAGAAACAGAAACAGAAACAGAAACAGAAACAGAAACAGAAACAGAAACAGAAACAGAAACAGAAACAGAAACAGAAACAGAAACAGAAACAGAAACAGAAACAGAAACAGAAACAGAAACAGAAACAGAAACAGAAACAGAAACAGAAACAGAAACAGAAACAGAAACAGAAACAGAAACAGAAACAGAAACAGAAACAGAAACAGAAACAGAAACAGAAACGTCTTATCTACGATCCTAAAACCGATTTTTCAGCAACAGAATTTAGCGACAGAAAAATGGCTGTTTGATTTGACGACAGACCGTAAACAAGTCTATATTGATTGTGTCTGTTGCTGCCAGCGACTGAAATGCCAATTTATGGTGGGAGGGAGGTTTTTTTGTTTGCATTGTTCTGCATCTGTCTTCTGGTTGCCTGCAGCCAGGATTTTTTGGGTATGTTTCAGTTTTGTGTAGCTGAGCGAGGAACATAAAAGAACCAGAATTTAGTACAGAAAGAAAAAGTGTTCTGTTTCGTTTCGGTTTCTGTTCAAGTTTCCGTGCTTTGTCACTTGGCTCCTCTAACTTTGACAACAAGTTCGGTACTGCCGATAAAATAATGGTCCAGCTATCGCAAAATTGCGCCAGTCTAACCAAAGCTATAGCTTGTGGTTATGAGTGCTATGACCCTCAGACACCAAAACTTCTCTACCTTTTTCATTGGGACTGAATGCATTGATCAAGCATTCTGGAAACGACCAAAACTTGTGAGGTATAGCTATGATTCCAACCGAAGGGTTGCCAAAAAAAAAAACTACTTGATTAATCAACAAAGATTGCTTAACTGCCATCATCATACTTGTGCTCTAACAAACGACTTGAACGTTAAGTTCTTAATTTGAAATCTTCCAGTTAACACTTTGTTACATACTTTATGCGATGCCCCATCTTCTGTCAAAGTTACCCTCCCACCGCTCGTCACATTGGAACAAAACAATCCTGTTTGGGAAACTTTCTCTCCGTTAAACATGATTATTACCTCGAAATGAAAAGAATTCTGTTTTCTGTCTAATCACCCGCCATTAACATTAAAATCTATATTCCTTCGTTTCACTATACCATCAACGAAAAAGGACTTAAACCGAGTTGTTCGTGCTCCCCTGAAGCGCGTTAAAAGACTCGCGCAAACTTTAAACTTATCTTTAGTCTTTATACATTTAATTAGCTCCATTCGAGCATTTTCGCGAACAACGCGATAGTAAAAGTCAAAAAGTTTACACTCCATTGAAACTTGTAAAGTTGCTTGCACAATGGGAAAACTTTAATTGAATAGGTGCGAGGTGAGAGAAAGTATCTATGAAAGTATCTTATGTATGAATGTGAATTGACGCAGTATTTGTTTCGTCCTTTTTCTCTTAAATTCACTTGTTATTGCTTCTTTGACAGAAACGATTTCAGAATATCTGTTCGACCGTCGTCGCCAACTTCCTTTCGACTTGATTTCGGTCACCCCCTATAAATTAAGTTACAACCCACATTAACATGACTATGGAAGTTGTATAGCTAGTTCGTGCTTCACATTCAGTAAATCCCATATTATCTTTGAAGAAAACCGATATAAAACTCCATCAACTCCATCAAGATGCAATGGTCAATATAATGCCGAAGGAAGCATCCCCTTGATGGCCGATGCTTCTCAAACTCGCACATCTCGTGCGAAATGATGACGTTGATATAGGTTTGACATACGGTCACATTGATGGATCATAAATAACTTATGTATGAACAACCGACCCCTCGAAGAAGGTTGTTCCCATCTAAGGTTTGTCACCCGAACTCAAGTGCAATGTTCGGGATTTTATCGAGAGTTGGTGTGTCGTAAAACTATGGACTTGGAAGTAATGTCTCGGCTCAAATGAAGTGTCTATTGCAATCGTGGCAGCAAGTTTGAGTGTCGGCCGAGACTAATTTATATGCATTCATCAATTAGCGGGACTAGGTATATGAATATTATAGATAGTGCTGAGTTGGATGAGTGAGCATAATCTCGGGGAAGTAATTAAAAGACCCTCCTGCACCCACCCGCCCCCATCAGCCATCATTAAAGTGGAAATTCTAATTTAAATTAATATTCGTCGTCCGTTGTAACAACGCTCGTTGGGTATGGGACACTGGATGCATTGGAGTATAGGGATATCGTAAATTCAAGGTAAAACGTCATCAACTAACAAAAGTAATGACATTTTTTACTGCCCCATCATAAAAGCTGTTACAAGAGATATAATGCTTAAGAAGGACTGTCGGTCGTTCCGTTTCGTGATGCTGGCTGAGAAGGACGAATGGACTCATATAATATTCCATTTCATTGTTGGTTGAAGTTTAAATCCCTTGGGAGGTTTTTCTTCCACAGGACTTAGGGTGTTAAGAAATCATGGAAAACGAATTCGAAATATTATTGCCAAAGGGGGAGTTATTTAATATTGCAACAGCAATTAAAAGTTGTTTTCGCATGAAGCTAAATCGCGTACAGTACTCATAGTTCCTTGGGATCAATATAGCAGTTGCGGTTCTGGTATTGAAGGAGTTAGTGAATTATATCTGATGCTCAGATCCATTCTTCGGATCATCTTGTGAAAGGAAATTAAGTTCCCTATCACAATAATGAATGCCAGGATCGCCAGGAGGGAGATATAGAACGGAAGAAAATGTAATAGATTGGCATTTTGTAAAATTGAGTACTAAGCAGTTTTTAAGGCACCAGGTGGATTTTCTATAGAAGAAGGATAGAGTCGTGTTGTGAGCACATGAGCCCGAGAGAGAAATGGCGTAGTTCGTAACTGGGGGCTCAAACCGAAAAATTTCCCCAGGAAGCTTGGTATTCATTACCAACTTAAGGTTATCCTGTGGTCGGTTTTCAAGTAGACCCATTTTTTCCTTATCACACCTCTGTTACACTTCAAATAGTTTGTAACTGGCGGTTCAACCGATAAATGTCCACAGGAGCTTGCTATGTGCATATTATAAATTTGTGCTTTTTTTGGCTAATGTCGGTTTCCACAATAACCCTTTTTTTCCTTATCGCACTACACTTAAATTTGTCTGGTACTGGGGGCTCATCCGATAAATGTCTCCGAAGCTTGCTTTATATTATAATCAACAATTTTGGGCTGCGGTCGGTCGGTTTCCAAATTAACTAATTTCTTCCTTTTCGTACCTCTGTTATCCTTTAAGTAGTTTGTAACTGGGGGCTCAACCATAAAATTTACCCAGAAGTTTGGAATCTATTAGGAAGTTGTCCTTTTTAGGATGTTGTTGGTCCCCAAATTGGCCCGTGGTTTTTCTATCAACGCTTTCTTCTGTATCCCCTATTTTATGATCATCAGAAATAGTGATGTTCGAGAGACAAATGACGTAACGTTTCCTGACTCTTTCATGAAAGTTAATAGTTAAGATAAAGCGAAGGGGACCTAGACCTAGATGACTGCCTCGAGGATCACCAGATGTGGCAAAGAAACAAACGGATAGAACGATCCTGAAGCGAACATTTTTCAAACGGTTTTCCAGTTAAAAATCCATTTTAGCAAAGATGGTCACTGAAAGATTAAGGGCCGTTTTCTGATATGACTCATAACTATTTAAGTTCTATACAAAAATGACTATGGGGTACTTTTTGTAAATTATAAACTGTCATATAAGAGTTTATGTGGAACTTAAACCTCTATAAGTAGTAGTATCAGCCAATCAAGTATATGGGTAGAAGAAACCATGCCCGATGACTGGACTATCAGTTCCATATGCCCCATCTACAAAAAAGGGGACCCTAATGTCTTGCAATAACTATCGAGGCATATCCCTGCTTAATGTCGCATACAAAATCCTAACCAACGTACTGTGTGAACGTCTTAAACCGTTCTGCAACACACTAATCGGCACGTACCAGTGTGGCAGATCGACTATAGACCAAATTTTCACACTGAGGCAAATCCTGTTTTAGACCAACGAATTTCAAGTCGAAACTCACCACCTATTCATCGACTTCAAAGTCGCGTATGATAGCATACATCGTCAGGAGGTCTATATGGCGATGGCCGAATTTGGAATCCCGGCAAAACTGATTGAGCTGTGTCGCGTGACGCTGGAAAACACGCGCTGCAACGTGCAGTTTGGAAGTAGCTATATTAAACACGCACCCGATTTCGGCAAGGAGACGCGGTTTCATGCGACTTCTTCAATCTCGTACTGGAGCAGATAGTGTGCTGGGCAGGTGTCAACACGGAAGGCACTATCTTCAATAGGTCCATCCAGCTGCTGGGCTATGTGGATGATATCGACATCATCGGTCGCTCCCAACGTGCCGTGATAGAAGCGTTCACAACGATTGAAGAACAGTCGAAATCCGTTGGTCTTGAAGTAAATGACGACAAGACTAAGTACATGCTATCAACAAACAAAGAATCATCTATCCACCGCCTAGGTCAAAATGTCACTTTTGCAACAATTTCGAGGTATAGTTAAGGAGTTCACCTACCTCGCAGTAAACATGAACTCCACGAATGACACCCTAGTGGAGAATTACCCTAGGAAACCGTTGGTTGCTACTTCGGTTTGGCAAAACAACTGGGTTCAAAACTCCTAACTCGAAGGACGAAATATGTGCTCTACAAACCCTTATTCTGGCAGTTCTGCTTTATGCCGCCGAGTGCTGGACGATAAGCAAGAAGGGAGAGCTGATACTGGGCTCCTTCGAAAGATAAATACTTCGGCGGATTTTTGGTCCTGTCTGCAAGGAGAGCGAAGGGAGGAGAAGATACAACCGCGAACTCTATGAGATGTACCAAGATGTGGATGTAGTCCAAAAAGCCAAAACACGTCGACTACATTGGCTCGGCCACATCGGCCACCAGCTAAGAGGATCTTCGAATCCCAGCCCCCAGGTACGAGAAGACAAGGAAGACCGAACCTCCGTTTCAAAGACCAAGCCATCGCGGATGCCAGAGCGCTTGGTCCCGACAACTGGAAGCAGCGTGCCCGGGATCGTAGGTTTTTATTTTTTTTTGGGAACGAATGGAAGGGTGTTGGGTAATGATTGTATAAAAGATATCCGGTCCCATACAAATCATTGATGAAAAAAGTTTTTAAAGACAAATGCTTTAATAGAACTGTCCAAAGGAGTCTTCCACCAAAATCCCTGAACCACCAACTTCTGGTGATCCTAGGTAGGTAGGTAGGTAGTTGGGTGCTCTAGTGGCGGTTGCCACAGCTTCACGTAGACCATCAGTTGGGTCCATTGTGTCCAATCACAGGAACCTTCCCTTTCATACCTGTTGGAGACAAAGAATATACCGCTTTTATTGAGTCACCTAGATTTGGTATCAATCACAGGTATTCACAAGCTCTTGTATCCAGATTTCCAGCTTGTCCTAGGAGCAACCGAAGTTATGTGGAGTTTGTCGAACTACTGGAACCACCCCGATTTGAGTATGAATCTCAGGAGTTCCTTTAGATCGACATCCACTAGGTCCTCTAGTTCATCGAAGAACAAGCTGTTGAGAATCCTCTGTCTACTGTTTTAAAGGGCTGGGCATTCGCAAAGCAGATGACGAACAGATTCTATTTCTTCAACGTCTCTGCAGCTTCTACAAAAGTCATTATGCAGTATGCCCAGCCTTTCCGCGTGTACCCCTATCGCCTGTGTCCAGTAATGACCCCCGGGAGTATGCGGATATCTTTGCGGCTAAGTCCGATCATGAATTTGGATCTCTTTTTGCTCACTTCTTGCCATAATTCTTTTGCATGCCTGCAGGTATTGAGATTGGTCCAGCGTAGATTTGTTCTACTCAAGGATTCAATGTCAATCTTCCTAGCAAGCGTGCTTAGCGGAGTTTTTACAGATTTTAGGGCCATTGATACATGCATCTTCGACCCGTTCTGGTGATCCTAAGAACGCTCATTCTACTTAACATATAAAGTCACTCTCGGATTAAATATTCAAAAAAAACACTTACGACAGGGTCAAGCACTCGTATACAAAAATAACCCATCACTGTCAACCCCGCATTTTGAATTGAAAAACATCTCAACCATTCAACAAATAACACTTCCGATTAACTTAATTAGATTCAATGAAGTATACATTCATTTGACATTTTAGGGTGACAGGTACACATCCCTTCGAACGACTAAAACAGTGCCTACAAGTGGATGACAGCCGCACATTAGTTTCCATTAAAATGTAGGCCACATCTGAGTAAATTCATTATCGAAGATAACGTCTCTGTCTCTGGCAAAAAGCCACTGCCACTGGCATGGCACATTAACTTATTCACTTCGCTGGTAGAATGGAATAACTTTGGCAATTTTTCGCTAGTTTGATAGATGTCCCACATGTGACAGGGCTAAAGAGGGTTTGCTGCCTTATTCTTCACCCACATTCATCCCTTGGAATTGTTTTATTTCCACTCGAATGATTCGAATCGGCCTATACATACATATAAAATGTTATACGCGCCAAAAACTCAATTGAATCTTAGTATAGGACCGAGTTGGGTGTATAGAGTATAGAGCATCCCTGGAGCGATGACGTTTTGTTTGTTGATTTCCGTCGATTTACTTGATAAATGGCGGCACAATTCGTCAAATTGTAACTGTGGGTTGAGCGGTGTTAACGGGGGCAAATGGCATGGCAGTGCAGAACAAAAAAAAAAACTTGATAAATATTCGATATTTGTTAAAAAATTGATGGCCATAAAAATATGGACCGTCGACGACGTTCGGTGTTGTCATTGTATTGTGGAAGCAAATCAATATAAAGTGCGTACGCTTGTGCATATGAAGACTCATTTGATAAACACATAATCACATTAAGAGGGAATGATGTGTTCACATCGTGCGTGGGGTGGAGTGCCATGGAGTGGGTGAATGTTTTCTTTTTTTTATGGAGTAAGTAGGTATTTCGCTTGGCGGAAATGAACGTTATTGCTGAGTTCCGTCTGTAGCAAGGCATTAACATACGAGTTTGTTTTGCCTATGGCATGAATATTTCACTGTCAAAATGGTTATTTTTTGTTGTCTGAATGGAATAATGAATATGTTACAGAAATGAGCAAAGATACATTAGATGATACTAAAATTATAAAAAAAATGGAATTGGAAAATTTATACCAAGAAAATCGGTACCTAAACCTATACCTTTTATATATATATTTTTTGTTTTGTTTTTTAGGATGTGTTCGATTTCTAAATAAACCCATTTCTAATCGCACCCCTGTTACACTTAAATTAGTTTGAAATGGGGCTCAACCGAATAATTTCCCTTGGAAGTTTGGTATGTATTATCAACTTGTGGTTAGCCTGTGATCGGTTTCCAAATAGACCTATTTTTTTTGCCTTGCACCTTTGTAACACTGAAAATAGTTTGGAACTGGGGGCTCAACCGAATAATATCCCCTCAGAGGCTTGGTATGCATTACCAATTTGTGCTATTTTAGGCTGTGGTCGTTTTTCAAATTAATCCATGTTTTCTTATCACACCGCTATTAAACTTAAATTAGTTTATCTAATACTGGGGGTTCAACCGAAAAATTTCTCCAGTAAGCTTGGTTTTCATTATCTACTAACTTGTCGTTAGCCTGTGGTCGGTTTCGAAATAAAGTAGACCCATTTTTTCCTTATCACACCTCTGTTACACTTAAAATAATTTGCAACTGGGTGCTCAACCGAATAATTGCCCAAGAAGCTTGGTATGCATTACCAACTTGTGTATTTTTAGGCTGATCTCGGTTTCCACAATACCCCATTTTTATACCCGGTACCACACTGTGGTGAGGGTATATTCACTTTGTCATTCCATTTGTAACGCCCATAAGGAGGCGTTGTAGGTATGACAAACTATATATATTATTGATCAGCATCACTTTCTTAGTCGATCTAGCGATGTCCGTCTGTCTGTCCGTCTGTCTGTCCGTCTGTCTGTCCGTCTGTCCGTCTGTCCGCACGATTACGGCCGTAATTTAAGAGCTATCGACTTGAAATTTGGTACGTAAGCTTTTATCCACCAAACTGAGGCTAAGTTCGAAGATGAGCAAGATCGGATTAAAACTACTACTACCTCCCATACAAAAATATCAGATTTATATAGCTTTTTATGTTAAAAATTAAATTTAAATAGCTACAGTAAAGCTAGCAAGTTTAAACTTTATTCTTTTAATAATATTTAAAATTTTTTGACAAAAAATGAGCTTGGTCGAATAAAAAGTACCCATACCTCCCATACAAATATATAATTTTTTAATACTAAAATATTTTTTTTATTTTACAATAATATTGTACCGGGTATTTGAGCTTCGGCATAGTCGAAGATAATTGTCTTACTGGTTTTTCCTTATCGCACATGTACTACACTTAAATTGGTCTGGAACTGGGGGCTCAACCAATAATATTCATTATCAACTTGTCATTTTTATGATGTGGTCGGTTTCCAAATTGGTCCATCTTATTTTGTATCAACGCTTTCTTCCGTATCCCCTATTTTATCATCATCAGAAATAGTTCTTCAGCAAGGATCTTTAAGAAGGTATATGCCCAGTTCAAGTCATGTTGGCGATCAGCTCGGACCTTCCTGGTTATTTGGTCAGATCGTCGTTATGTAGAGAATATTCTCATTAATTTCACACGAATACGCATCGAGCCGGACCGGAGACCACTCGAACAATTTTCCAATATTTAGAAGTCCCATTATATGGCCTTCCAAATCGTCAGCCTCTTTTTCAGGGCCGTTGTAATTTGTTTGCAGCTGTCAAGTTCTATATGCGGTTCAGGTAGGTAAATCAAGAGATAGCTGATTATTACTGATCAAAAATATTGTTATTTTTGCTGAATGTGTTGCCGGTCTATAGTCCCCTAAACACCCAGTCTTAAGTGGTATCACAACGAAAGAGAAAATAAATCTTCGGACCCTACTAGTGATACGGATATGAATGTAGTCCAAAAAAGCCAAAATACATCGACTATTTTGGGAATGCCACATCAAGTGAATGGTCTAGGTAATGCTCTAAGTCTTCACCCATGAGGATCTTTGAATCTTTCTCTCGAATCTCCGTTTTAAAGGCTAAACCAGATTAAACGCGTTTGTGTTTCCCGCATTTCCAATCAGACTTGCTTCATGGCTGGCGCTCGTATATTTGCCTGACACTCAAAATTAAATAAGGGTTTTTTAATTGGTACGGGTAATTGCCAGCCAGATTCGTCGGGAGCATTACCCCGGTCCATTAGAGTGAAAAAGAGAACCCGATGCACTCAATTCCTCGCCATGCACAAGAAATCGGCCTTTCACAGATTCCAACTTGGCGAATTTTGCATTAGGACTTGGGCTTCTAACTTAAGTTCTATTAACTAATCCAGGAGCACAAAGTTAAGGAACACAGACAAAGCCGTTTTGTTCGCTGACTTCGGAGCGTTTGGAAGAGGACCCCAATTTTTAGATGAATGCGTTATGTTAACAAGCAAAATTACCATAAGTATGGGACGACGATATTTCAACGATCCTATTGAAAAACAATTTAGTGAATCTTCAATAAGATCAGATCCTATTCACATATCTGTGCTTTTAGAAGGGCGGCGTCCCAGAAATATTTCAACCTCTCTAGGGAGTCGCAGTATGAAAAAGATTGGGAACCCCTGGGCTTAGACATATAGCGCATGTCTGAACTTCGTCTAGAAAACTGGAAGCAATGTGCTTGGGATCGTAGGTAGGATAGAACTGTCTTAAGCCGAGTCTCTTAGGTTAGGAAAGTTAATATTCGAGTTAGTTAGACAAGTGTCGAAAGCTATATGCTTTTATTTATTCCTAACATTTAGAGCGAAAACCCTTTGAAGGGATAAAACGAAGGACATCTCTCTTACTGCGTGATATAACAAAATTCATTCTCACGGCTTCTTCATTCATAGGAACCGTTTCACTCAAATTCCCAGCAGCCACCTCTTCAATATACAACGTCGAACATTAAGTTGGCCATAAATTGCAACAAAATTTTAATTTTATTACAGGAATCATAAAAATTTTCACCGCAATCTTGCCGCCGCCATACACTATAACACCATTGCTTGTTCTCTCCTCCTGGCGGCATCATCGACCTAAAAGTTTTCCCATAAATTGCGACGACGACTCTATATATCCGCAGTCATACAACAAAGTCAGCTAGACATCCTCACAGTCCTCATATGGACATTGGACAGTGGTCAATCACATTTGTGACGAAAATCCCTCGAATTTCATGATGACAATTTTACTTTGTCTCCTAATCTGGCAATAAAAACCGCCAAAAAGTGAACATTTCCATTCGCCAAAAAGGAGGTCCTTTGTCCTCTCGATTTTATTGATCAACTTCTCTGCATATAAATCTCCAGATTAGCTGGCTATTGCCATTTTCGCCGCGCCAACGTGTACAAGGAACATTTTTATAGACCAACACTGTAAATCATCATTTAAGTTGTTAATTTATTTGCAGTTGTGTGTGAGGGTTTTTTTCCCGCTTCCTTGATGGTGATCTACTGCGCCAGTTTTTCAACCACTATTAGCCGCAACATAAAATCTTTAAGTGATTTTATTGCCTTCTTTTGGTGCTGTGCTGACATGTCACAAAGCGTCATAATAGAAACAATGCAACAAACAAAAGGGGGACGACCTGGTTGTTCCAGATTAGCAAAAGAAATGCGTGCGTATCCTTTTGAGGTGTGAATCCTTTTGTGTGAGTGTTTGTGGAAAAATTCAAAAAGACAATGACAGGTAGTAAACTGTCAATAATTTTGACTAAGTTATTGTCTGAACAGCCTTCGTAGGGTCGACTTTGACGGAATCGTTGCGCCAAGGACAATTACATTACATTGTTGCGACGAATAATATTTTGTCATGCGGATTTGGGCAGGACGCAATTGAAACGTGTATACACTACACATAGCTATTTGCCGTTTTGTATTGTATGATTTGATACTTTGTTGCGTTTGATGAGTAAATGTCAGAGGTATAGTTCCCCTCGATGTTTGCATTGGAACATTAAATGGAATCAAAATGGATAACACTTTTGCCTACCTGTGGGATTATTAGGCGAAGCAAATCGACAACATAAAAAAGGGTAGCATTTTTATTAGGATTTTTTGAGGATTAAGTTGAGATGTTTGTTGTTTGCATATGTAAGGAAAGCAGATGCGTAGATAGTTTTGTTTTGTCACACTTAGGAGGGAGAATTTTATTTTGATTGCTAATAAACGCAACAAAGTTGCTTGCATTTTTGGGAGTTGGCGGTTTACTTTTTTATTTAATTTACGGCTGCAACTATGCAACAGTTAAAGGGTCGATTTTTGTTACAAGGTTATCACATTTGCAATGCGAAAAGGGGGAACAAATACCAGCAACTTTTGGGGTTTCTTCAAGTGGACCAACTTTAGCAAAGCCGAGGCAATATGCGCGATCCGGCCGAAAACAACGAGCACAACGCAGCAATTTTAAATTCAGTGCATTCAACACAAGTGAACGAGGCTCTTATTGGAGATGGTTAGAGATCGATGCAACAAGACGGAAAACACAATTGACCAACTCAAGCAATTTTTCAATATTACTGATATTGATCAACTATGAAGCTACTATATTACACATGGCAAAAATATTATGTCCTATTGACATCAGCACGTCAAAAATTGACACGATTTTTGATATGTGATCAACTAGTTGCACGAGGCTCGTAACGCATTCAACACCAACTTGTTAAATTTTTAGTGTAGGCGTCCATAGATTTTTGAGCTCAGTGGCTCTGTAGCGTGTCGGACAACTGATAGAGCGGTCTCAGGTTCAATCCCCAGAAAAGCACAAACCGTGAATATGTTTTAGCGGCTGAGCGGCAGTTTTCCTCTTGTCCTGAAATCGGCCATCGTATAAAGCCCCGTAACGATGAATGATATCTCTTCTTGACAGTACCTACGATGAGGTGATGAAGCTTGGAGTTAACACTTCTGTTCTAGGATTTGGCGTAGTTTGAAAATTTGGTCCATGGCCGATCTACCCGCGCTGGAAGAAGGTTTGAGAAGGGTTTGAGAATTTGATAAAATTTGATATACGACGATAGGGCTTCACCCCGACCGCCATAGTTCTTGCAAGACACATGATCTCCTTTTTTTTGTCAATTTGACAGTTGAAAGTTGATTTTTGTTTAGTACGTTTTGCCATATTAACGCCAGAACAACGCGTGCAAATTGGGCAAACGTATTTTGAAAACCATAGTTCGGTTCACTAAACTTACGGTCGACATAATTGTCCAGCTGAGAAAGTTATTCGGAATATACGATGAATCATTTTCGCACCGCGTACGCTCTAGTGGATAAAACGCATTCCCATAGACGACAAACAGTGCGAACAGTAGAAGTTATTGCCATTGTGGGGCGCACTGTTGAGAAGAATCCAAATGAGTGGATTTGCCACCGTGCACAGCAATTGGAGCTCTGCCCATCCACCTTGTAGAAAATTTTATGGAAAGATCTTGGATTAAAAGCTTATAAGTTTTAGCTTGTGCAAGACTTGAAACCGCGTGACCATTTTACACGTCGTAGGTTCGGTGTAGGTTTTCAAAGCAAAATTTTTGGTTTGGTCCCATTTTTGGTTATATGGATTAAACAAGTAAAATTGCCGAATTTGAAGTGGAGAACACCCAGAAGCCTTTGTCCAGATGTCCTTACATCCATTAAAACTCACTGTTTGGTGTACCTACTTTATGGACTGGCTTAATATTTCTTTAAGGAGCCCATATTTCTTTAAGAACGATGCCGGCCAGAATGTTACCGTCAATATGCAGAGGTATAGAAACGAGATTTCTTCCTTCTTCGTTCCTCAGTTGAATGACAGTCACATTGACAGAGCGTTGGTTTCAACAAATTGGCGCAACATGCCACAAGGCGCATGATAACATCAATTTATTGCGGGAAACATTTGCTGAGCGCATATTTTCGCGTAATGGACCCTCCACGATAATGTGATCTCACACCTTGAGATTGCTTTCTTTGGCGGTATGTGAAGTCACTATTCTATGCCGATAAACCAGAGACGTTGGTCGATTTCAGTCAACATTCGCCGTGTTATTGCTGATATACGGCCGCAGTTGCTCGATAAAGTTGTCGAAAATTCAACTTCATGATTGCGCTTCATTCAAACTAGCCGTGGCGCACATATGCCAGAAATTATTTTTAAACAGTAATGAATGGCATAAAATTATCTATTAAGTAAAGCTAATATTATAGACCTTAAGATTTGCTTCAAGTGTTTTATTTCATATTGATTTGTAAACCTCTAAAAAAATCACCCTTTATTTGGAGCGTTTTTGGCTAATTTTTGAAATGCCACATTTGGAGTTACATATTTGAGGTCCCTTTCCACTTGTGCGAGCCATCGAATGTGGGGACTACCCTTTGGTGCGTTATCCTTCCACATTAAAATCGAAAGCCGTGAAAGTGTTGATGTCCACTTTCACTTTACATGATTGCCTTAGCCACCCTCTATGAGGATAAATGCTCAATTTTCTAGCCCGGACTATTTTATAGAGATTTCGAGAGATATTCGAATCAAACCAACATTGTCGGGTCTCTTTTTGTCTCTCTACCACTATAAATCTTACCCAAAGACCCTCTCTGGATTTCTCCAGAGTTCTTCCCTATGAATTCGATTCCTAGTGTTAACGCTAGCATCTGTTTATGTGAGATCTGTTTCATCCACTGGGTCTTGACCCAATGTTTTCCCAAGATCCTTATTCTTCTGCCAGCGAGAGCTGGACATTGACACAATACGTGTGTCGCTGTCTCAGATTCCTCCAGGCATAGTTTACAATATTATCATCCTCTCTAAGCCACATCTTCCTTAAATGATACCCGAAATTACCATGCCCTGTAGTTTATGCCACCACCAATTTCAATGTTCCTCGACTCGTGCTTAGAACTCTTCTTTGAGTGGAGCAGGTCGGACATTTTATTGCCATTTTAGCTTGTCTACATTGTTCCTCGGTTGACCACTTTCTCAATTCTGGTCCCAGCAACTTTTCAGTTGACCCCTGTTTTACAAGGTTGTCCGCATTTCCGTTGCCGCCGATCAATATGTGTCCTCGTACCCAAGTCAGTGTTACTTTCATTTTTAGATGAACACTTATTGAGCTTGAATACATTATTCCATTGCCAGTGATGTTGTGATGGTTGTCTGCTCCATGCATCTAATCACCGCCTAGTTGTCCAGTGCTATTATGCTATTTCATTCCTTCCACCTGACTCTCAAGCAAGTAGTCCAGCGCATACAGCAAATCAATCATCTCAGCCTGGTATATAATGAAGTGTATTTCCCGAGGCTAATGTGACAGGCTAGTTCCAGCTCTTCTGAATATAGATACCGACCTCCGCTCAGCTATCCATCATGGATCCATACGTGATACCCTTGGCCTTAGGGCGATGTTTTCTTCCACTTTACATGTCCTTAGCCACCCTCGGAGAGGACTGATGCGCAATTTTCTAGCTTGGTCTTTGTCACTGTAAAATCTCCTTCTAAATCGCAAACGGAACAGAAAAACTCGAAAGGAGTTTGTGTTTAGAAGACGACATCTATGAATGCCTATTTAAGGCTCCTGGAAATGCTCTGCTCTGCGCTTCAGTAACTAGGTAGCTATCCTTCGATTTATCGGAGGAGCCTGCCTTCACGTAATGGGGCCAGCGGCCAGTTGGTTTTGCTTTGTTTTAAACCCTGCAGATATTGTTTTGATCGCGAGAAACTCCTCGAGTTAGGCGACTTTGTAGGCCCGCTTTTTGTACGCAGAATTTTATGGACTCCCTTTTTCTAGCTCGAAATTATTTCCCACTGGCCGTGTGTGTCCGTACTCATACCTCAGGATCCTTCAAACCCAAAAATGGCAGTATGTATCCTCATAGACCGTAACTATCATTATTAAGTTTCGCTTTTCGCCTGATAAACTAATTAAACTCAGCCATCTCTATAGACGATATTTAAAGGAGTGAGTCCCCTGAATGGATCCTCTAACGACTTTCTTTCTCTTAGGCTCTAGCTCAGATATTTCAGTAAACACTTAAATTGCATGAGGTAGTACCTAAATCAAAATCAAATACTCCTCGTCCTCGCTCAATCGTGATTGGATCCTATAAAGAGCATCGCTTTCCACATGAATTGGTAAAGCAATTCGCTTCGAAATTGATTCCCATGTCGAATTTCTGTCTCCGTCTCTCAGTGAATATTATCCACAAATCACTCAAATATCCTCCAAGCATGCACTTCTCCAATTTTCATATAATTTATTTAACAATTTGCAAATTGTTCTTTCACAACTACAACAAGTATCCGTATATAACTAGATTAGAACAAGCAAAGCTGATCACATATGGGAATTCTCTGTGGTTCGTCTTCAACTTTCCAAATGACATGAAATCATGTTCTTTGTGCACATATCCTTGCCGGATGGCTAGATAAACAGGCATCAGCTTTTGATAGATATTTTGTTGTCCTTGGGGTGTGTCTTTCTTCGTTTTGGCAATAACATGGGTAAACTTTAGTCGCTCTGCACGACATGCATCTATATGCGAAGGTGTTTCATAGCGCCATTAAATATTTACAGTTAATTTTATAGCCCAAAAGGGCAATCGCTTCTGCGGTGATGCATATATACATAGTCCGGGTCAACGGAAGCTATAAAATGCTCGTTTGTCACGAAATGCATACACAAGTGAAATGCATCCTTTTCTACACGCTTGCCACAGCTGCAACGTATTAAAGTAGACGCTGCATGCACATTGAACATCATAGCTACTATATTGGTGCAAAGTTATTCCTATGTCACCTAAGTGCTGTGTGGTTTGTCCCCGCCTGCCCTAAAGAATGTAGCCGGGCAAAAAATCGAGTAAAGTTTACTTTTACGAGCTTAGTGTATCCTGTATCGTAATCATAATTTTTTTTTTGTATCTGCAATTCATATATGTACAGCAATCGCAATGCTCATTATGGAATACGTATATGTATCCTTATAGATACATCGTGTGTCTTTTTAATATCATTTCTGTTGTCCTACCTACCTACTGCTGTGAATGGGTGGGTGTGTGGGTGAAATGTAATATTCTCAGCGCTTTCACAAATTTCTTTGCCAACACAAAAGCACATTTTTCTGTTTTGTGTTTGTTGCTTGATAGAAGAAAAGGGAAGCATAAATCACAACATCAAAGGATTTGGCGTTGCTCAGCAAAACTGTATGACAAAGTAATTCCACGGATTTGGATCTATAAGGTTGATTCAAGTGCGGCAGGGATTTTTGTATCTACGGTTCATAATGTGAGCTTATTGTGGGAATGATTTTTATCAGTGTATTTCCGTGAGAAATTAGTTCGAGGATTTGCGCGAGTGGTACCTATGGCAACGCTAATGGTAGGAACTGAAACTGAGAGTAGGTAGATTAATATGTGATGGAGTAGGTCCGCACTAAAAAATTCACAAGGCTGTTGATTTTTCTAGTGTTTATTGGGAGGAATGAAGCAGATTTTAAGAAACTGTCAAAGACCCAACTGGTATCCTAAAGTGGTGTTCAAAAATTGTGTCTTTATATGAATCTGCAGTTGGCTAAGTCGCAAACTATTCAAAAGTTTAAATGTAAGCGGCAATACAAGACGAGTCTGAACCGGCATCTAGCTTCGTGAAATTTGCAATAGGTGTAGTTTTCTGAAACCTCGCAAGCCAGTAGTTCATTTGGACAATTGCCAGCAACCTGAAACCAGCCGAACATAATTTCCTTTGTGCATGGATACACGATCATAGACATGACTTGCAAAAACTTTTAACAAACACTAAATTTCAACTCTTCAATGTTTTCAATTTGTATTTTGCACTTTTCATTAATCTTTTCACCAATAAAATAGATAAAAGTTATCCCCCGCCATATAAAATTTCATTTGTTTTACAAGCCGTTCGTGGTAATGATAGTCATGCCCAAAACCGTGTGTTCATCAACTTTATGCGTTGTTCTCCATTGTGCAAGGGTCAGTGAAATTTCAACTCCATTTGAAGTTATATACATGTTGCTTTCTGCGCCGTCTGTTTGTGAATTGCTAGCCAGCAGTTGCCAGCCAGCCGCTCTTCGACTGGAGAGAAAACCAAGAGTTGATGCTAGTAGTGGCAAGCAGGTTGTTGTTTTAATTACCATATGTGAAATGTGCCTCAACTGGCAACTACTGGCCGGCGAGATTTCAGAAAAACACACCTAATTTATTTAACATTTTAGCTGCGATATAAAAAGTTGATGTTTAGAACTTTCTTTCTGTCAAACTATTTAGCCACCTTGTTCGTGTTTATTGAAGTCGGTATTTTTAGATGTATACGCTACTCTTACCCAAAACTTTGCAGAAGACTTGACCTTAAATCTAATCTTATTGCTCAGGAAAGGAATTTGGCGAAAAATGTTTACCAATTTAGTTGCAATTTTAATGATCTGCCTGAGCCGTCAGAGTCTAATGATTATCTGATATAATATTATAATTTTGGTGGAGGCAGACAAAAACCCCCATTTATTAGGCTTGATAGAAGGCTTTTTTTTTTAGAGTGCTACGGTTGAAGTCGAAAATAGCTAGGTTTAACTTAACCTTTCGCAGCATACCTACGAGAGATTGTTTCGTTAGAGTCATAGGAGGTGCGGTGGGTTGGAAAACGTAGACTACGAGGGTTATAGTATTAGATAAAGCAGATGGAGTTGTAAAGACACGTGAAATCAACGCAGCCTGTAAGAAGTCAGTGAATGAAAAGAATGTCTGCAGCGTTCCTGATGCATTCCTCAAGGTTAGGTTAATAAGTTTAAGACAGTAGGTGGCGCAACAGGCGGTAGACACCCTAGGCCTAGCTTCTCGCAACCATTCGTTTTGTGTGAGTTTTTATTTTTGGGACGAATGGAAGGGACGTACAATTTTATGCCGAGTCCGAACGGCTGCATTAAGAAGCTTTTTCAGGACAGTCATACTCTCGGATGTTTGTTAGACTTTCACGAGAGGTGGCGCAGTAGAAAAAACTTTAAGATGTAATTTGTGTTTTTCCGGGGATCGAACCTGGGATCCCTCGCACAGTAGTCCAGCACACTAACCACTGCGCTACTGCGCCCACGAGACAGTCGCGATATGGAGGTAAAATTAGGCGATCATTCCAAGAAAGGCCAAGAAGAAAAAGACGTTAGATGCTCTTGAAACATGAACTTGTTCAAAGGGACGCCACGCCTGGGCTAGCGTACTCGACGAAGGGGCGACGAAAGAGGGCTCTAATATAAAATGCTTTTATTCCTTCAGTTCTTTTCTTGTCACAGCCTGAATTTCCACGTGTCTTAGTTAAACTTGACGACTGATTGTATGTAGACTTGACAGAATCCATCTGCACTTCATCTCTGACAGCCGTAAGTGCTGCCAACATTACAACTTTCTTACATCAGCGACTAAGCTACAGCTTTACTGCGTAACCTATTGGCGGTGAAATAATTCATACATTGAGGCCCTAAAAGACTCACCCGATGTCCTTAAAATCGAATGCCAAGTTTAAGTGTTTATTTTTTCCTTTAAGATTTCCCCCTTAACTGGGGACGCCTTCATTTTTGATGATCACTTTAGAGTCTTTTTATCGCATTTTCTATCGTTTTGGTAAGAACTTTGGGCGATAGTCTAGCCGGATACTCTTTTTCAAAACTCTAACAGCTCTATGGCTTGTTCTAATAAGCAATCAATAGATGGTATAACAGGTCCGTATAGGCTTAGGCACCCTAGGCCTAGCTTCTCACACCATTCGTTTGGGTAAAATAAAATTGTTGGAAAAGGTTGGAAAAGGTTAAGGCTTAATGCACACGGAGCAACTGGAAAAAACTGATAAGCGATACGAATTGGGAACTAGTTCGCTTTGCGTCATACCCTGTTACCTTGTGTAATCAAATGGGACGACGCACACGACGCTACTAGTTGAAAACTCGTTTGCGATTCACAAAAAACACTTTGTAACCAGTCGTCTGTTGATTTGCATGTCGAGTTACCTATTGATTTCAGTTTCTAGTTTGGCGAAGATGAGCGAACAACAGACCAACCTGTTGGTGGTTGGGGAGGTTTAAAAACATGACGACACTGACCGAACTAGAGATTTTGATTGCTGATGAGTTTCCTCGTGTGTCGAGTCTAGTCACCGCTGTGTCCGTAACTCGTCTGTAACCCGAGTTGCCAGCCGGCTTAGTTTTTTTTTCTCAGTTGCTCCGTGTGCATTGGGCCTAAGTTCCCTCAGAAGGCTTGGTTAAGGCATTTCGAATGGAAATACCATACGCGCAGCTGACAAATTATTTTTAGCATATCTCCGATGGCAGGTAAATTAATTTAATTTTTAGAAGGCGACTGGTCCCCTTATGTCGATCCTTCTTAAGATTTCGCAGAGTCGTAGCTTCAATGTTAAACTTCATTCAATAATAAATCTGAAGCTTAAAAATGTTTATCAGGAGCGCCCCTACACCGACTTCCGAAGTCATACAATTTCGAAGCATGATTCGATATTCTTGGGTGCAATTTTGCGATTGAAACGAAAGAGCTTGGGTTCATGTATTAACTAATCAGACTGCATACTTTGGTAAAGGAAAAATCACTTGGTTGATGAATAGGGTTTGATGCTTCTAAAAGGTGTCGAAGAAGCTTCCTTCGTGTCATATTCTTTAGATATGGAGAGTTTTGTCTGCTAAAAAAAAGGGATAGAGGGCATAACTTGAGCTCCTGTTACTTTGCAATCCTTGCCGACCGTGAGCTATTCGATATGCAATTTAGTTTACAATTCCAGATTTTTGACGTACATCTTTTAAACTTCTAAAAATTATGAAACTTCTCTAATAAGAAGTAAAAAATATCTTCCCTAACTCGTAAAAAAAAATGTAAACAAAAGTTCGCCTGAAGGTATTATCTTCATAAATATAAATCTATTACGCAAAATAGCACACACATTTTAATTTGCATTTCACACAAATGAATTATTTATGGCCAAAATATCGACGATACTGGAAATTTTATTTATGAATTAAATTTTTCTTCCGGCATGTACACATGTCTCTCAAACTCAACATACAAACGCACCGGAGCGCAAACAAGCGTAAGAATGTCGGAGACGACATCTGAATTTGATTTAGTGCTTCTTTTAGGGAAAAAAAATGTCGTGCGCCATGCATCTCTATCTAGTTCTCTCTACCTACCAAAGGATGTCTGTCACCCTTTCCTCTGGCAATTACTTTAAATTTACGTAAAAATAATGGATATGCAATAAGGACATAAAAACACTCGCCTAACACACTGTCTACACCATGTTCATATGTGATTTGAGGAAATCCACATTGAACGCATTTAGGTTAGTCCTGTTAATTTGTGTATTTTGGGGGTATATCCGACAATGAAATTTATGCACACCCTTTGCTTTTAGGCGAACACAAAAAAAAAAATAACCAAAAAAAGGTCCTTCTTCACGCTCGCACAACATAGTCAACATCAACAGTTTACGGTTGACTAGAAAGGGTTGTTTCTCATGTGTGTATGCTCCTTTTTAGGGATCTCCTTTGGTTTTTTTTTTTTCGACCCAAAATCAGATTTTTATCGCCGAAATTGAATTATTAACTTATTGAATTGTTCCGTAACAAATAAATTTTCATGCATCGTAAGTACGTTTGTGTACTACACAGCGACCGACGCGACAAGAGTGAGGCTTTTCGCTTTTGTGTTAGGAATTGGAATCCTCTGTTGTTGTGTAAATGGAAGTGGCAAACCCAACAATTTACATCTAAATTCGAGTGACCAAATGACTTTGGTTGTTTATGACACATAGAGGACTATATGCAACCCTTTCCGTCCAGCTAAAGTTGTATGTAGCGTCAAGCCCATTTGGAGTTACTGTTTTCTGTGTTTTTTTTGGTCACAATTGTTGTTGTTTCGGGATAAATCATATAAAGAAATATTTATAGCAAATGGACGTTAATGATGCCAAAATGACGTTGTTACTCTCAGTTTTGGACGAATGGTGAGACGAATGTTATGGGCAATTTATGTGGTTTTTGGGTGAGATTTGTGTTTTTTATGTGATTTTTTGTCGGAAAATTATGTCACAGAGGAAAGGATTAATGGGATGCATATACTATACATGTAGTGGAAATTGTTCTATACGCTAACCGTAATGGGGACATAAATAACGTTATTACTGCTGGACATGTGTGTCTAATGTGCTATTGGATTTTTGATGAATTTAATGACGCGTAGACTGTGCAACTTTTTTTCCCTTGCATGCGAAAGTAGGAAAGTAGATTGATGTAGCTAGTTAATTGAAAAATATTTCTTAGTCAAAATAGAGAGATAGAACGTCGATTCGCAGATGGACCTGGCTTTAGTTGTGTTATATAAATAAGACTCGATTTCTAGGTGGATTTTTGACTGACTTTCTTCAAAACTTCAATAAAATGAGAAAGGGATTTTAATGGATACACTTAAAAGGAGAACGATAACACCTCGTACTCGAAAATAGATTGCAACATCTCGAACCCTATGGCCAGAACTGAATGAGAAAAATGCAAAAAAAATGGAACACTCTACACAAGAACTCAATTCGCATAGGTTAGGTTAGGTTAGGTTAACGGCTTGACAAAGCAGGGTATATCCTGATGTGCCACACTTATGTCCTTGTGGACCCATTGTAAAGCCCTTTTAGATGGGGTTAACCGGTGATGTTGGGATGGTTAGTCTTATGTCCCTTCTTCTAGCGATTACTCGACGCCGCATACTCAGAGGAGTCCAGAAATCCGTGATCTACATATGTAGGAGCTACGAAGACGAAGAAGAAACAGACACGATCCAACATTTTCATAAGCCCGATATCTGGGATCCATGTTCTTGGAAAACCTTTCCGATCTGTCCGGAGCAGAAATGTCGAATCTACTCAAATTCGTCAACAACCAGTACCTAAGAGGTTTACGTCAGAAAGATAAGAAGTTTACTCGATGGTTTTTGTTTAAGGCGCTAGTACACGGTATGTAGCACGCCACATATATATGTGGCTCTGACGTCAACAGAGAGTGCACAAAGAGAGCTTGTACACGGCATGTACCCATTGGGACCATTCGCTGACGTCAAAATTACGTCAGAGCCACATATATATGTGGCGTGCTACATACCGTGTACTAGCGCCTTTAAAAATAGGAAGGGAATCACAATGGACCTTAAGGCCTCCGAGTGGAAACTGTGCTTCCATACGCTTCCCTGACCTAAGCTGACATAGATGAAAAAGATTATTTTTTTACAATAGGAGTAGGATCCACACAATATATCTTGCGCTTATTCTACGCACCTCTTTAAATTTAGAGTTCTGCTCATTAAACGAGAAGAAGCTACAAGCCGTTCAGAAGACGAAATTATACATTGAACACGAAATCAAATCTGAACTTTTTTTTAAGCATTCTGACTCGCAATGGCGGTATAGAAAAAGCACCTCGACAGATCTTTTGTGCTTGAAGCGTCAGAATTTAGTTTAAGTAAGTAGCATCTCTACCTTCCTAATATATAGCTGATGATGCACTCAGCAGAGGTCGTCTTTAGAACTTCTGTATTTATAGTTTCCCTGAAAAATTACATCCTTCTGATAAAACATAGGCCCGCTCATTCACACATGATATGCTCAGGTGTTTCGTCTTCCTCAAGACATAGTCGGTACTCCGGTGAGTCGAATAATTGCATTTTCTTTAGGTGATATCAGAAACCGTGGTGTCCAAGCTTAGGTAGCCTACTAAATTTTTGATATCATACCTCCGTAGATTAAGAATCTCTACGGTCTCCAAATGTGAAATTCATTTATTGCCTTCCCAGCTTTTTATGGCCGAGTTTATAGCTGATTTGGGGATTAAACAGAACGGTTCTGGTCCTATAAAAGGAGATTCCGAGACTTTTCTGGCTAGTTCATCTGTATTTCAATTTCTGAAGTAGGTATAGCCTGCGTCTGCAGAGAGTGCTTGATTTGGTTATACCGAAAAAAAATATACGAGACGCCCTTTGACACTATTTAGTAAGCAGATTTATTTAGCGAATTACATGTTCCTAAAAATGGCAACATTTATCTCAATCGGACAACGGGTTAACCTTCAAAACAGCATTTGATGATTTTTCAAAAACGCAGTTCGAACCTTAACTCTTTTGTTTTCGAAAGTTATATCTTACAACTGATTGAATTTTTCTGCGTGAAATTTAGCAAAATAATCGTCTGCTTATACTTATACAGGGCGGGCCATTTATTGATTTCTAAGAATCATAAATTCGACACACCTTCTCAATCAGAAGGAATAGTTATACAAATCATGTCCTACAGAGCAGGAAATAGGAAGTGTTCCATCTAGAGATGCCGCCATGCGTTTTGTATACTCTTTTTAGCAAAAGGAACAGTATTCAATCATAAATGGAGAGACATACGTTCGGTCGTTTTCGAGACAACAGAAATCGCGTTAAAGGATCATAAATGATCTCTCTCCGATGTAGACCATGAAGCACTCATTCCATGTAAACGAACGACAATCCGAAGAATTTTAAGAAAGAACTTGTATTCCATAAACATTTCAACTAACTGCTGGCTAGTGGCTATAGACTCCATAAGCCATAGTTATTGGCCGCTTTCAATGTGCTTAGGCACCTAAATATTCAGGTGACAGTTTATCATAGAACTTTGGTAGAAAATCTTGCCTAACACACGAAACTTGCCTAGATTTGCTAGCAAATCGACCAATCAGAGACTGTTGACTAGCTAGGTTAAAGCGTATTGAACGGGGCCGTTATTGGCATGCAGCCAGGCCACACACTACTTAAAAAACAAAACTAAAATCGCTATTTTTTTTTTAGAAATTAATTATAATTAAAATTTCTAACATTTTTATATGGAAGGTTCATTTTAGGCTTCCGAAGACATACGATTTTGAAGCATTATTCGATTTTCGATATACATACTTCGAAGTTTCTTTTGTGATTGAAATCGAAAAGTTTGGGTTGGTGTATTTACTAATCAGGCTGCATACTTTGGTATTGAAAAAATCACTTGGTTGATGATGATGAATAGGGTGTATTGCTTCTAAAAGGTGTTGAAGAAGCTTCTTTCGTTTAATATTCTTTGTAGGTGGAGAGTTTTATCTGCTGAAAAAGGGATAGAGCATAGAGGCCAAAACCTTGACCTCCGGTTACTTTTTAATCCTTACCGATAGCGTGGCTATTCGATATTTATTAGTTGCAATTGCAAATTTAGAGGTACTTTAATCTTTTAAGCTTCTACCAAATATTTAACTGCTCTATATTTAGTTAAAGTATGCGGAAAAGAAAACTCATTTGTCAGATCAAGTCGAATATGCGTTTATGGCCTTTTTGGGCTGGAAAACTAGTGAATAGAGTGAATAGTTTAAGGGGAACAGATGCATCCAATTTAATTATTAAAGCTCAGCAGATCAAAGCTACGAATGGCAATAGGGATACTCTTTGAGCACTGCCTTCTAAGGAAGCACTCTATGAGATTAGGTTGAACAGATACGGAGATACGGAGGTATTGCAAAGACATACAAATGTCGCAGAGGATATAACTCATATCCTCTGTGAATGTGAAGCTATTGCTTGGTACAGGAGGAAATACCTTGGAAGGTAGGTACTTCTTCGACAATTTGGAGGAGGTTGGCCTCGCAAACAAAATTAAAACAATTTTTAGGTCTTGTAGTGAAATTAATTGCTTGGGCGAAGTGGTTTAGGTTTTGACCGCTAAGGTTCCCTAGGGATGGCGATGGGCACAATATGGTGCCTAGTCCTATGTGATAAACTCACGCCGCCGTATTAAACCTAACCTAACCTAACCTAATTCAATTATCAGTTTGGTGTAAATCATCTGATAAGATCAAAACTATGTATACCTATATCTGTGATGACCCAAATAGGATCCGACGTGGAATACACGAATATCTTTAACGTCTGCAGCTAAGTCACCTACTCCGTGTTTGCATGTGGTTTCACGCGTTTCAACAAGCTCGAGCTAGGTACTATGTACAGCCCAAAGCCAAGGGTACTGCTCTAAATATTCTGCGAGAATATTCTCAAAAGAATTTAGACATTGATTAGTAGGCTCGTTCTAGAAACCTAACAGCTTCAGAATTTGTCTTTGCGGTTCTCTGAAAGGAACTTTTTATACCCTCCAGAGGAAGGTACATTATATTCACTTTGTCATTACATTTGTAACGCCAAGAAGGATTCACCGTAGACCCTATAAAGTATATATATTCAGAATCGGGATCACATTCTGAATCGATTTAGCCATGTCCGTCTGTCTGTCTGTCCGTCTGTGTGTCCGTCTGTCTGTTGAAAACACGATAGCGTCCAAACGAATTGACCTACGTGAATGAAATTTTGTGGGAGGACTTCTTTTTACCGTCCTCAGATTGGTATTGAAAATGGGCTATGTCGGTCAAGTAGTTCTGGTACCTCCCATACAAAACCACTCTTAGACCCATGTGTCTCTCTATCTATTTAAATCACGATAGAGTCCAAACGAATCGACTAAGGCGACTGAAATTTTGTGAGAGATCTTATTTTTACGGTTGTCAGGTTTGTAATAAAAATGGTCCATGTCGGTAAAGTAGTTCTGTTACTTTCCATACAAAGCCAATATTCGACCCATTTATCTCTCTGTCTGTTGGAAACACCATAACGTCCAAACGAACCGACTTAGATGAATACAATTTTGTGAGAGGACTTCTTTTTATCGTTGTCAGGTTGGTATTAAAATTTGTCTATGTCGGTCAAGTAGTTCTGGTACCTCCCATACGAAAACAATATTAGACACAGGCGAGTACCTGTACAGTGTACAGTACATACAGTGGAGGGTATCAAAGCATCGGCCAGACCGATGATAACACTTTTACTTGTTTTTAAAATGATTAGGACTTGTGAAAAAAAGCGTTTTATTCAGATCAAAAACAGATCTGTTCTAAGAGCAAAGACTAAGCTTCAATATTCTTTCAATTTTGTCCAAATCCATTAAACAAATAAAGTGTTGTTCATATTTGAAATCTTGGCCCACCCTTTAAACTAATATATCTTATAGTCGAGAATGCATTTCTCCACAGATCAAAACCTGGCTACAAAAACAGAGTTTCTTCTTCACTTATACAAAACCCAATCGCCTTGCTATCTTCCGCTCTGTTGATCTGCTATTATAGCACACATGACAACACTTACCCCGTAATCAAATTAGGACCCACACGATACGCTAAAGGATTGGTTAATCGACAAAACACTTGCCACCGAAAAGCTACAACAGCACTGACAAGTCAAGTGCAGCACGAGGGGCAGAAAAAAAACTCATTACCCTCACTAATTTAAATCAATTTAAACCAAATCCGATTAAAAATGCAATCATCTGAAATCGAATACAAAATAACCATGCGTTCGGGTGTTTCCTTTGACATGCCCTTTGGGCATTTAAAATCTCCTATATCGAGAACCTTTTAACGAATTTTCCACATGAGATGAACTGTCACCATCTCATATTATGCATCACTCACACTGATTTAAATTTTTAAGGGTTGCACGCGAAAATTTATTTTCAAGAGTAACATGGTTTTACATAGGCTCGGCTGTCTCAAATCCTCGCATATGGCCTTTAAAATGCGATGAACAATAAAAATATTTTACTAAAAAAAAGAAAAATATCATTTGACTTGTGCCGAGAGACATATGTGACATTTAAGTGCGGTAACTTGATAGATATTTATATAGAAATATAGATCAATAGGGAAGTTAAAAATCTTCCCTTCAGCAGGGTTGGTGGTGGTGGTTATTGAGGTTTCCAAATTCGAACTAAGTGGTGTCAAATGACATCATTCAGTGAAAACATTGGCTATTTGATAATTGTATTTAGTTTTTTGTCATCCATAAGCTAGAATGTCACAACTATGCCTGACAGGAGTTCACCTTTAATTATATGTATTGTGGTGGTTCGTTGGGGGAGGTAAACTGTGAAATGTTCTCTCCTCATATATCACTATATGAAATTGGAGATGTTTTTCTATTTTCGTCAGTTAATATCGAATAACCAACTTTAATTTGAAAATAATTTCAACTGAGGATACCACAATCGATCTGCGGCAACAAGGACTCTTTTAACTATTTATTAACATATGAATGCAAGTCGTAATAAATCATATTGTCAGCTATATAAGGAATACTTTGATTAATAGCCACAAACGGATAAATGAAAATTTCCGACTTTCGGGACGAAATCAATTCTCTTCCATTAGTCTTGTTCTTGCTGCTACTACGGTTTTGATTATTTCGGATGACAAAAAGCTTATACAACATGACTCTGATATGGCGGTGTGGTGAACAAAAAAAAAATGCGGAACCAAGAACGAAATGTTGTCATCGCACATGTCCTGTACTTGTTGATTTATTGTTCTTCCTGTCTAGTGTCTGGAGGAAATTCATTTTTATCCGTGGCGTCTCATGTTGTCATGTCGAAAGAGCAGCAAATTTCTTCATATGTTTAGTCATGTAAACAAGCACATCTACGAATTGGAGACAGAAAAAATGAGGTCCTTTATTTTAAATTTCCGAATTTAATTGATTTATTTTTGTTTTAAAAAAAAATACTTATTAAATTATTCTTAAACTTTTCGCAAAGATATGACCGCGTTCCATTGACCGCTAGATCTCTAGCGCTAGCAGCAAAGTGATAATTGTCTTTAATTACAGCACAGCCAATGCTTTTTTGAGTTTTCCTTAGGGTCTGGAAACAGGTCTACAAAACCAATAATCTGTAAAAATTTTGATTACGAAATAACAATATTTAAACATATTTCATGTCGATAGCAAACAATATATATCTATACCTACTAGCGGACCCGGCAAACGTTGTTTTGCCTGCTATTAGTGCGTTCATCAATTTTGTCATATTTAACCGATGTATCCGGGCTGATACTGCTCTCCGTGTACACCTTTCTTTTCAGTTGTTCGTAATTGCCAGGAGAAGGTTCGGGGCGGGTTTCCATTATGAACACTGAGCAACATTTTTTTTTCTGACTTAAAATGGCCTAAAAAACATAAATATAATATTTTTTTCCTGAGGAAATGATTTTTTTTTTGTCTAAATTTTAATATTTTTTTTTTTTTTATTTTGTTTTTTTTAATCAAATCATGTTTATGTGACTCATTCCAGTTACATAGCTCAATATCTAAGTCTATACCAAAAACTGTCAGATAGGCGCCTGTAAGAAAGTCTAGTGTATTTAAAGTATGGGGTGGGTGGTTCGCTTCGCTCGCTAACAGGATTTTAACCCTTTTTTTCGGGGGTTTAGCCGCTCACGCTAAGGGTATGTCAACAACTGTCTGGCAGGCGCCTGGTGCTAAAGTTTAATTATTTATTTACTCTGGAGTAGGTATAATATTTTCAGTCAATAAAACTACATGCACTTTTCTGAGAAAATTAAAAAAAAAAAAGAAAATAAAGTTTCAGCAGAAAAATTATATTACAGTACATCTTAGAATAAGGCTATTTAAACAAAAAAAAAATAGAAAAAAAAAATTAAAATTTGCTTAGAAAATTCAAGGAAAATTGAAAACTTTAAAATTAAAAATAAAAAATAGAAAAAATAGTTTCCGCAGAAAATGTCTTTTACAGTACATCTTAGAATAAGTCAATTTAACCAAAAAAAAAAAAATTTTCTTAGTGTTCATAATCGAAACCTGAGCCGAAGGTTCTTCTAAAATAAAATTTTGGGAAAACCCTCCGGAAAAGTCGGGAAATTGGAAAAATCGTAAATTGATTTTTTGTATGGAATTTTGTGTGCAAGTGCAATTGTTCCGGAATGGCTTTTCCAATGGAAAAATAGAAAATTCCGAAAAAACGAGACCAATTTGAATATTTTTTGACGAAATTTAGCATTTTATCGCATGATTTGATGATTGTGGACGATGTAAAGGTGTAAAATTCGTTGTGAAGCTTGGAAAATTTCGGATAATTGTGAAATTCATTGTGATTAAAGACGTTTTGCGTGCATTTTGGGTGGAGAAGTTAACTAGCTGGCGCTTGAAAATGGCCAAATTCCCGTTGATGTTTCGACTGGATTGATATCATTCCCGGGAAATTTTTGCGAGTTCACATCGTCGAAGGAGGAACTCATCACCAAAGTGTTCCCCGGCATTGCACAAAATTATAAAAATCTCGATTGGATTAGTGAACGGGCAATACTAGCACCGAAGAATAAGGAAGTCGATAGCTTGAATTTCACTATTCAAAGTGATATCGCTGGAGGACTACATTCGTACAAATCCGTTGACAGCGTGACCGACGAGGATGAAGCGACCAACTATCCGACGGAATTTTTGAACTCGCTTGATGTACCAGCGCCAGGAACCCCACGTCATAATTTACAGCTGAAGGTGGGATCGATCAAAATCATGTTGCGGAATCTGAATCATCCGAAATTGTGCAACGGTACGCGGTCCGTCTATTCCGAATTCCCATTATTCCAACTGACCTTCCATTCCAATTCAAGCGGGATCAGTTCCCCGTTCGATTGGCTTTTGCGATGACAATCAATAAATCGCAAGGCCAATCGTTGGAAGTTTGTGGAATTAATCTCGGATTTCACTGTTTTTCGCACGGTCAGCTGCTCGTTGCCTGTTCGCGTGTTGGCGAAAAACAAATCGAAAAACATTGTTTATCACACCGCTCTCTAATGATTTCGATTCCATTCAAAAAAATCACATTGAAATTTTAACTATATCTGTGTTTTATTATCACTCTGGACTGGAGTTTATCTGAAGGCGTTAAATTTGGGCGAGACGAAGTTCGGCGGTTCCGCCAGTACTTTATAAATAATGTATCCAAACTCCAGGCAAATGAAAACCGCATTGGTGTTCACTCACTTTTGACGCTCACTGTATTTTGTGTTCCTTTAACAATTTTAAAATTGCACGTAGGGGGAATGCGGGAGACTTGAACATATGGGAGACTTGAGACACTCTCAATAACTCACTTAAATTAGATTCAAATCCAATGAGTTCAAATGTATGTGATGCAGAAAGTGATGCTACTTGCATACAAAAGGAATTCTAAATCGTCCGTTCACTTTGTTTGCTGGAGGAAAAAAGGTGTTTTTCAGTACGAAAACTTAAAAAAAAATTATATTTGTATTTTCTCAATAAAATTTATGTGGAACATGGTTAGTAAATAATATTGATGTTACCTAATAATATTGATATTTGACTTTGTAAATATTAGCATAAAACCATGCTGGCATGTATATTTTACAAAAGTTATAAATGTTATTTTGTTAAAAAATGTGAACGGGTGACTTGAGACAGTTTCTGAAGGGAGAGTTGATCAGTGGTTTAATGTCTAAGTGATATGGTAATTTATAAAAAATTAAGTTATTTATTAATTTTTGTTCTGTTTCGGAAGTCCATTTAGTTTTTTTACCTTTATTTTATATTTGAAAACTGAATTACTTAGTTTTTTTTATATACTATAAACGTTTCTAACATTTTGTTATAATTCTTTTATTTTTTTATTTTAAAACATTAAACATAAATTTTTGTTAGTTGATAATACCACAAAAACAATAAAAAATAGTTCTTTTCAGAATGAAAGTGGTTAAATGAGTTGTTTTATTGTTTTGCTTGTAGAATTTGAGTATGTTCAAGTCTCCCCAAAGGGGTGTTCAAGTCTCCCGGCTGTGGGGGAGACTTGAGCCGAAAATCTGTTTTAAAACATTTGGCATTTGTCAAAAATCTCTTGTGTTTATTTTAGGTTTATGAGACTTTTCTTAAAATAGATAAATGTAGCTAGAAAAAAATGCATTTAATAGGTGGCTGCGGTTAATAAAAAAAATTTGATGAACGATTTAACAAAAAGTGGCTCAAGTCTCCCGCATTCCCCCTATAGGTATCTAAAATTATTTTAAAAAGTTAACAAAAAAAAATTTGTTTTTTGAATTCTTATTATGTAGGTATATTCATTTTAGACTTTTGATAGATTTGTTGTGGCAGTTCATTATTTTTTTTTTTTAATCTAGCTGTTAATTTTGCGCTAGATTGAAAAATTCCCCGGAAAAGGATATTTCACAATAATGTGCAAGAGCTCTAGCGCAAATACTGAAATATCAAATTTTTTTTATATGGAGTTTGACATACCGCTAGTCATCTAGCGGTCAATGGAACACGGCCAATAATTACACTTAAACAAATGTCAATAAACAATGTGCCTAACTTCACATTTGAACTCAGTACGCTGATCAAGCCAAATTTTAGCTCCCATACAAAATTTTCTGCAAAATTTAGCTAAGCTAAGTTTAAGCGAATACCTTTAGCCGAGCGGTACGTAGCTCCAGCTAAAAAAAAATAAAATTTACATTTGAAACTGTAGGACATAGCGTGTAGGTATCTGTCAAAATTAGCACTCCCATTAATGGTTCGGCACATTTTCTTAATTTTGACAGATCGTGACAACTCTAACAAACTGTGTCGTGCTCAGAAACGATATCAAATATAAATATAATGGAAAATTTGTTAGCTAGATACATTTTTAATTATTATCAAGTATCACAATTATATTAAGAAAAAATGTTGGTACATAAACAAAGAAGGCGTCATGTAAAGGATGCCCCATAATTCACACAATGCAGATTTTTAATTATAGAAAGTTTAAATTTTTTATTGATTCATATTGATTCATAGAGTATACATATTGGGGTTATGTATGGAATATCACATCGGATAAATGACCGTCACGGCTTTGCTGGCAAGTACGTACCTACTCTTTTATTGAAGTTTTCTATGGGGGTTTCGGATAAATGTGGCTGAGTTTCAAGAATAGGGGAGAGTGGGGCACTTATGAACTATTTTTGCTAGCTTCCTATTTTTTTAACCCGCCAATGGTGACGTACTGGTCTGTGAGACCGGGTGTGTTAAAAAATGCGAATAACTTTATTCTCCGCCATTGTTTTTTGTTGCAATTTCGAGTAGCTGCCGTATTGCACGTCCCCCACCATCAGTTAACGTCGAAACTGCGTAGTGAGAACACGTTGGGTATTTTTTTTTACTAACCCGGTGCGTGAGACCGTGCGTCACCGTTTATGTAAGTAAAATAATTTTTTATTATTCGTATTATTTTACCTTGATTATTTTTTTTATTGTTTTATTGTGTATTTTGTTCATTTCGTAAAAGTTCCATAATGTCGAAAGACTAAAAAACTTTATTTTCCTTTATGAATAATTATGTGATTTTTTATTGTTTTCTTAATTTTAAAAAATGTATTACTAAAAACATTGTTATTTTTAATGCTCTAATTAAAAATGTTTTTTGAATTGTAATATTGAAATAAAAGAGCTTAAATTGATTAAATATCTTTGTTTTATTGTCAAAGAGTATAAATAAAAAAAAAACATGAACTATTAGTAACACGTTTCGAAAAATCTTCAGTTGAAAAACCCGGTCTGTGAGACCGGCGTCACCATTGATCAAAGTCAAATTTGCGTCACCATTGGCGGGTTAATCAAATAAATTAACTTTATTTAAACAAAAAAAAACCCCCTTAACCAACGCAAACTGAAATTCACAAATTACTGAAAGAAACTTTATAAAAACAAAAATGAGTTATCCAACAGAAATTTTGAAAAATTAAAGACAAAACTCATCATCGCGTTAATTGGTGGTGGTAGCTTAGCTTTTAGTTCAATGCCACTTACAGACCACTTGTTCAAATGTGCCCCGACTGTTTTGTTCAAACCTGCCCCAATAGGTCAAGCGACAGAAAAATGTGCGTAAATAATTACATATATTATTCATATTTGTCAAAAAACGTACCTTTATACGGTTTCAAATGAAGTTGTGCCTTAAAGATATATTTTAAGCGAACAGAAAAGATTACCATGAAATTTTTACACTCTTACAAATAGAAAAATTAAAATATGTATACAATTTAGGCAAAAAAACCTCCTGATGCGGCTACTTCCACGCGAGACTGAAAGGATATATCCGAAAGTCGTTGACGACTAAAGAAGAAGACGTAACGAAGTTTACATTTTGGTATTAGTAATGTTCAAATGTGCCCCAGTCTCCCTTACACCTCCCAATTTCCTCTTTCAAGGCGTTGTTGGTGGTTGTGGGCTTATTTGCATAGACCTTTGACTTAGAAAAAAACCCAAAGTAAAAAGTCCTATGGCGTTAAATTGCAAGATCTGGATGGCGAATTCTGATCGAATGACCAAATTAAAATTTTGCGTGAATTATGGGACACCCTTTAGAAGCATTCATTTGCTACCACGAATTACTCACTTAAAAATCTTGGTTAAACTCCAACTATAAAGCTGGGGAATAAAAAAAGGATTTTCAACTAAGCAAAGATTATAATTGTATACGAGCGTATACAAATGGGATATACTACTCCCTAGTAAATAAAACTTACAGCCTGTGTACAAACAAAACACTCCTTTCAAACGAGCAGCGCGATATCCCATTTCCGCATGTCAAATAGAAAAATCTGACATTTATGAGCACCGCTCGGCTCTATTTATACCTACAAATCCAAAAAAGCGTCCTAAATCACACGCATAATCGTAAACATTTATGGTGTACCCAGATTAGAATTTCCGTCAAATATTCCATTCGACAGGATTAAAGTGTAAAACACAGATGCGCACATATTTAGATTGTATGAGCTGTAGAGCAACAACAAAAAAAAAATTGATTATGACTCGACAAATATTCCATCCGCTTTGGTAATTGCACTTCGGGTGACACCTCCTCAACCGCGCTCATCAGTTCAGCTCTCAGCCTATTGTCTGTTGCCAATGGAGTCCATAAGGATTCAATGTGGCAAATTGAACCCTTTTAACCAAACGAACGAACCGAGGTTGAACGCGACAGATACCCCAAATTAATAGTAGAATCTGAATTATCAGGCGATTAGAATACCTCGCGGTGGCAAGTTGATTCATCTTCTACAGCGCACCCTTTTGCATGGCAACAACAACTGGTATTGTCAATTTTCCATCGTCACACTCACACCACCCAAAAAAGCAACATCTCCATCCACTCTGGAAAACCATTATCTCTTCTCTATGGAACTAGCAACCCTCTCTCTCCTTCGGTTTGGTGGAAATTCACTTTTCGTCTTGTCATTGCGAGATCCCTATGTCAATCATTAGACTCTTGGCTTCCGGCCAACAGCTCCGCTAAAAGGGGTGTTTGCGGCAAAAGGGTTGCGAGCTGCCGGTGGATTTGGTAATTTGACGCCCTTCTTTTGCAAATATAACCGATAGCGTTCACACTAAGCTTCTGGATATCAATTTTAAGAGCCAAAGGAATTGTTCACTTTTTCGGTTACGACGAGTATTGTTATCGTCTTGAGAAGGAATATGTTTACAAGGAATTACCGGCCGACCGACGATCGATTCGTTGTAATGATACCAGCGTTGTGAAGGATTTTCTTTAAATCCACAACTGTATATGGGACGTGCAGGGGAATTCCAACAAATGATGACAGGATTATTTGATATGATGATGGGTTTGGTTTCTTTTTATTATTTGTAGACGCAGCGGGGCTGAATAAAAGGACATTGTAGAAAATTTTTGAAAAGGCATATTTCATTTCATCTGCTAGTCATAACAGAACAGTCCGATGACAAAGCAAATTGTAGTATCAAAGAATATCGAGAATAATAATGGTAAAAGGACGATGTTTGACTTTGATCAGAAAAGGTATAGCGAGGAATTTGTAAGATATTTTTTTTGCATAATGAGATGGATGGATTACTGCGCCATGCAGAGTGCTGTAATATTTCAATGAAAGGACACCTGACAGTCCTTTAGATTCATCGAATTACTTAGGCATTTGATTAAAGGAACAGTGATTTTTGGGGGCACCGACAGACTTAAATCTTTTAAAGTAAAGATGTGGTATCCGGTACAACCAACATGCACAATTCGCAAACCCGAAAAATCAATGCCAAGAGTGAGCCCAAACATATACTTATCCACACCCTACGGACTTTAACCACACTCCCGGCGGGACTGCAGTTACGTATTACTTCGCGGGCTATGGTTAGCATCTCTTGCTAAATCCTCTGGATCTGTCATTTCAGCTTTTCTCAGTCTTTCAAGTCTTCTTAATTATTCGTATACGCTCGTTATAAAGAAGCATACCTCCAACCATTCATCTTCTGACCTCAACATAATTATGGCTTATTATAGAAATTGGGGGTTTGGTATATTCACTCATCCCCCTGCAAAGCGACATTGTATATATATCTTCTTCATCAGGGCATTCGAGACAAAAAAGGGACCTATCCTGACTAAATCTGTGAAAGTATTTTCGATAACCGTAGTGCCCCGATAAGAAAATCCCCATTAGTTATTTTTCTCCATCAGACCTCGATGGTGGGGATCAGTTTTTGGGTCCATCTGCCTTTTGCCATGATACACCACCTGGTGCAATGAATCTTTCCTTCTCTTCTACTTTTACCCTTCTATTATACAGACCTCTTTCCGGTTTCCCTAAGGTAGATCCTTTGTATCTCGCTGACAAGAATGTCGATGGGGATCATTCCAGATACAACGCAGGCTGCTTCGTCCGAGATTGTTCGAAATCCTCTTATTGTTCTTATTGGGTAGAGGCTGTATGCGGACGAGAGCTTTTTCCTTATTTCCTTTGTTTTTAGAGCCCCAGTTCCCAGCCCCCAACCCAGACCCGCACAGGTTTCTGTGGATAGCAGAATCCTCCTGGTTATCCAGGTCCACTGATGTTTTGTAGTATCCGGGAAAGAGCCGCTTGCATCTGTGAGGCCTTCCTGCTGGCGCGCGTACATAGGGCGTGCATTTTAAAGTTTAGCCTGTTGTCGAGCATTACTCCTAGGTACATTTGAGACTCCTTAGACCTAATGGTTTAGTTTCCAACCCGGAAATTTGCAAATTCCACAGACTTTCGGCTGGTTATCAAGACAGCCTCGGTCTTTTGGTCAGATAGTTCCAAGACGGCAGATTCCAGCATTTTTTTGATTTTGGCAACTGCTTCATCCGTGTAGCGGACTCTATCTCGTGGATGTGTTTCACCACCGTTACCACGCGATATCGTCAGTAAAACCGATCACCTTAAACGATTTGTCGGGCATGATATTTTTTGGAACTTACTGCTCTTCAGCTTTTTTATTCAAATCTTTTAAGTCATCCCCCAAGAGGGGATCTGAATTTATTCGAATGTGTATAATTTAAATTTAAGGTCCTCAAAATGCCAGATGCATCAAACTGACCATGTCTCCCAGACCATACAGTGTTACCTAATGGAACTATTGACTGATGCCGTAATGGACGACATCTACGACCAATTAAGAGCCGCACATAGTTCTCTGCTGAACGGAGATATCATTATTCTTATGGGGATATGATGGGGACATCTCAGTATGTGGGAAACACGTCTTCGGTGATCGCAATGACATAGTGGTGATTTTTTTTATAGATTTCTGTAACACAAATTGTCTATAGTCTATATATGAGGCTCTTTGTTTGAGCACAGGGCTAGCCAAAAAGTCTGCTGGGTGTCGACTGAAACTTCTTAAAGTTCCAATTGTGGCCATTTCAGAAGTAGGGAGAAACAGACAAGAACATCAAAAATGTGAAAATATATGTGAGAATTGTTAGCATGACCATTGTCCAAATCACTGAAAAGCTTACAGGTATACAGGTCAATACCGGGTGAAGGGTTACATGGTTCTCTAATCTCTACTTGTGTCTAAAACAACTTCCTAAATCGGCCATTGGATATTTAACATTTATTTTAAATGTATGTATTAAAATCCAATACTTTCCAAGGGCTTGGAAAATAGCTAAGGTGATACCTATTCCAAAACCAGGAAAGCCACCTGATACACCAAACAGCTACAGACCAGTTAGTCTGCTGAGTAGTGTTAGCAAAGTGTTTGAGAAGGTACTAAAAGAAAAACTTACGATAGTTATCGAAGATAATAATATACTTCCAAATGAGCAATTTGGTTTCAGAAGAAATCATAGTACATCCCATCAAGTACTTAGAGTCTGCCAGCATATTAAGCAAAATCCGTCCTTAGGAAAATCAACTGGCCTGGTGTTGCTGGACATTGAGAAAGCTTTTGATTATGTATGGCATTTGGGTCTCGTCTATAAGTTGTTGATATTTCGTTTTCCTCCATACCTAACGCTCGTATCTATCCTCTTTTTTAGGGGATTATCCCTTTTTTCGAAGTCAAAGAAACTATCCCCTGAAAATTTCCAAAATCCCTTTTTTATCCTATAAACTCCTCTTTTCACCATAGCAGATTTCTGGTGGAAATATTCAAACGTCTGCAAGCCGAAAATAGTGAGCACAACGAAATCGCTATGTTGGTGGAATGAATTGTATTGATACTATTGATACTATTCATGAATTTCATCAATTTCAGTGCGAAAACAAGTTAAAAACTTATCCCATATATATCCTCTTTTTTAAATCGCAAAAAGATACGAGCGTTATCCATACCTCATAAAACTTGTCCTGAGCTTCCTTTCCGATCGTTTTTTTAAAGTTTTCGTGAACTATTTTTATTCTGTTTGTCATAGTGTTGTTGCTGGTGTGCCTCAAGGATCAGTTTTGGGTCCAATTTTGTATAATATTTTTATGTCTGATATTCCAAGACTCCCTTATTGTGAATTAGCTATTTTTGCGGATGACAAGGCAATATATTCTTCGCATGAGTTTAGTCTCAACGTGGAGACAAACCTGACAAATGCGATTCAAATATTGCTAGGTTATTACAATTGCTGGAAAATTAAATTAAATGCCGAGAAACTGCAAGCTATCTTTTTCAGCAGAAAACGAAAGACTTGTTTTCTTCCAAGCAATCCGCTAATTGTAAATAACACAAGAATTGACTGGGTCCCATCCGTGAGATATTTAGGCATACATCTGGATACAAAACTCACATTTAAGGAACATACTGCTAAAACAATACAAAAAGTGAATATAGCAATAAACATGTTATACCCATTTATAAACAGAAAGTCCTTACTGAACAAAGCCAACAAGATCATAATTTGTAAGGTAATTTTTCAGTCAATCCTCTTATATGGTTGCCAAGTATTTGGTAATTCAGCAAAATGTCATATTAAAAAACTATAAGTTTCGCAAAACAAAATCCTTAAAATGATGCTTAATCTTCCCCCGCATCACTCAACCGCTGATATTCATACCAGTTCAAATGTTGACTTGATTCAAGATCGAATTACAAAGTTAACCACCAAATTTATCCGCAGCTGTGAGATCTCCGAAAACCCACTTATCAACCAACTAAATGTTTAATCATGTTTAGGAAGTTTTATTTGTTATTTATTATACTTATTATTTGTTATATATTATTTATTATTATTTTTTTTATTATTATTTATTATTGTTATATTACTTGTTACTTGTTGTCTACTATTTATTATTTAATATTTATTATTTATTTAGTTATTTATTTATATATTTATTTATTTATTTATTTATTTATTTATTTATTCATTTATTTATTTATTTATTTGTTTGTTTATTTATTTATTTATTTATTTATATTTATTTATCTATTATTTATTATTCATTGATTATTATTTACCCATTACAATGTACCTGTTTAGCTTAAATTTGTTATTTATAATTTATTCACTACAATTTACATGGTTATTTTTTAAGGTTTCCTTTTTCCTTTTTAATTCTATTTACATTGAAGGTTTTTCACGTATTTTTCCTTCAAAGTATATCATTCCATAATATAATTTTTGTTTTTAGCCATGATTTAAAATTAATTGTTCAGTTGAAATATATAACATATCTAAATATCAAATCTCTGTATGTAAACTGCGCGTTGGCCCACCAAATGTAAATTTCAATACGAAAATAAATTATCTATCTAATCTCTACTTATTTCAAATGAAAACGAGCCCATTCACAAGGTGGAAGGAGTATTTCGCTGCGGTTTTGAATCGTATATTCGCTGCCCGGGATAACAGATGCACGAATACGTACCGATACACCCAGTAAAGATGAAATCTCTTCTGCAACCAATCGCTCTTAGGATTAATAAGGCGGTTGGCCTTGATGGTACTCCTGCCAATAAAATCAGCAGGGGATCCCTACGTTATCTGCTTTTCCAAAATCCCTTATTGGACATAATCTTTCTTTTTGTTTTCTTCCATTTTTCCAAAATCTCCCGGGACGAAATCTCCTATGCCAAAATCTCCCACAAGCAAACTAAATTTTGCATATACCCAAACTTGCACCTACTCCAAATCCTACAGTGACCACAAGCAGGGGGGTTGCAGGGGCAGCATGCCCCCCCATACATATCTCACTTTTTAACACCATTTTAAGTGTCGAATAAATAAAACCAAATTTAAAAATGGGTGATTTTGTCCCGTGGGGATTTTCTCATAGGGTCTTTTGGAGTAGGTAAGGGATTTCAGCACAGGGGATTTTGAAAACGGGATTTTGGAAAAGGAGATTTCACCACCAACAAATCAGCAGAGATTCGCCTGCACAATTTCTTTGCAGACCGAGCTTGAGACACAAAAAATTTTCCTGGCGAGTGGAAGAAGGGAACGATTGCCAAGCTCTTAACCGCACTTTAAATATTTCTGGTTTAGTGGATATTTTTTTTTTTTTGTATCTAAATGTTTGCTAACCCGAAAGATACAATATAGAAACTTTGTTCATAGTAGAAAAAAAATTATGGAAGTTCAATTTTGACATTTGCGGCAAAGTTTATACCCAGTAATTGCAAAAATGAAAAACAAATTTCAAGAATATTTGCGCCGATTTAATACTCCACTGCATTAATATAGCTTCCGATTTTCTCCCTTCTTTGTCCAATGCATGCCGGTGTTGTGAAGTAAGCTATAAGAATTTCTCAAATAATTAAAATTAATTACAGATACTTCGTATATAACAAATGCTATAACAAAGAAGTCTATACAAACAATATTTTCTTTTTACCGCCTATTTTCCGTGCTTACGAATCAATATTTAATTTGAAAAATCTACGTCCTGTACGGGGGATGCTTTAATCATACATCACATCAACCCACCGCGGGCCGCGTTGTTAACCCGTTCATTCGATCATCACAACAGAGCATCAATAGCAGCGGAACAAAACAGAAAATCCTTCAAAAGGTAGACTAATGAGTCGTATCGAAGCTTTGTTCATTAATCCAAATAAAATTGAAAGCAAGTGGTAACTGGTAACTATACCTATACTGCTATTGCCGTACCGCTATACTACTTTTACATTACTATATACCTCTGGGTAAGCCTTGTGCCAGTTGCCAGAGCCTGAGCTGAGCATCGCATCAATGTGCTTAGAAATCACCGCATCGCTGCTTTGCCACAATACTAGTAAATTAAAAACTCTAGCAGAAGAAATTACTCGAGCGCGCATAATTAATAACAAAGGATTTTCCTCCTCCTCTTCGTCCTCCGCCCCCGACTCAGCACTGTTCCCGCGCCATTGCCGGCATTTATAATCCTGAGTCGCGGAAATTTTAATCTCCTTGATTAAACATTATTTTCAAGATGAATATGGCCGTGTTACGCGAACGCAAAACCGAGGGGTTAACGTTTAGATACATTTACAGCTCACTGATGTACACACAATCCGAATAACCTCACACCCGGAGCCACTCTCCTCTAAAAAGGTCTATCATGCTCGTGATGTATACTATGCCAATGCGGTGGAGACGACATTCGTTTGATCGACAAAAGCTAAAGCCAGTTCTCTGTAGCCACAAAGCCAGAGCCGAACGGTATATAATATAACATCCAATACCACTTTGGATTTTCTTGTGTCCTCTATGGTGATGTAATTATTTAGGGTTTAAGGTTTTAATGCTACGGATAAACAGTTCGACGGTGAGCCGAATTTTTGGCGGTTTATTGTGGCGGGGCTGTTAATTATAATTTTGCACCACCAATCTATTCGTCAAACTCAGAATTGAATTCGACCCAAATGGCAGGATGTTAAATAGCATTAGTATAGCTATTGCCACCCTTAGTGGCCTAAAAGAACAGGAGTGTAATGATGTGGCGGCGGCGGGCGCGCATTCTACTGGAAATGGTTGAGGGCAGAATGGCAACCCGATATAATAGGTAGTATCGCTTCTACGCGTATTTTTGCTTTTGACACTTGCTTTATTGTTTATTTAGGATAAGAATATATTTTTGAAAGGATTTTTTTCACCCAAAAAGACACCCGAAAACCCTTTGATGCTGAAGTTCTCTGGTGTAGATACCGTGGAATTAAAAAGGGCGGTTGATTTTTGTTTTGGGTAAAGTGGCGTTGGAGTTGTGACTTGTGGTTCAATAAGGATAAAGCTAAATTATGTGATGTGTACCAGAAATTAAACTCACACAAACGGAATTTTGACAGAATCTAGGGTTCTACTTGGACCGGTTGCGTAAACTATTTTTATTATAGATGTATTTGTATTTGCACATTTTTAGTATAAAAATGAGTGAGGATAAATTGGTTAAATGGTTTGGAAAGATTTTGGACAGAATTATGGTCGAATTATATCGGATCCGAATTTTTATAATCGTTTCATCCATAGACAGTTCATTGATGACGGCCTTAAAATGTATTATTTTATTTTTGAATGCAGCCAAACATGACCTAGAATCTCGAAAATCTTAAACCATATGAATTTTAAATTCCAAAGACCCGAAAATCATTAGAATAAATTAATAAAGGGTGTCCCATAATTCACTCAAAATTTTAATTTTGCGCCATTTAATAGTAGTTACAGTGATGCCAACGGAAAAAAAAGATAAGAATGTGACAGGTGACACGTGACAGTTCGGGGTTAGTAAAAATGGAGCGCTATACGAAAAAACAGCGCATTTTTATTTTTGAGCAATATTTTAAAAATAATGAAGGTCTGTGAGCTACAGTCCGCAATTTTCGAACAAAATATGGCCGCAATAGAGACTTAAAACCATCAACTGTGAAGAGAATAATTGAAAAATTCAGGGAGACTGGATAAATCTTAAACACTTTGGGTGTCCTATCACAAGTCGTTCAACAGAAAACATCGAAGGAGTTCGCGAGGTTATTGCTGACATCAATTCGGCACCGTAGCTAAAAATGGGGCATTACGAGAAGCTCTCTACAGCGAATTCTCACGAACGACTTCAAACTTCATGCTTACAATTGACTCAAGAACTGAAGACTGCTGGTGATGCAGCGTGAAGAGAGTTCATTGAATGGATTTTGGAACAACAACAAGTGGATGCTGATTTTTTGAAAAAAAAAAATCATCTTCAGTGAAGAAGCTCATTTTCATCTTGATGGCTTCGTTAATCGTCAAAATTGTCAGATTTGGGGTTCAGAAACCTCACGAGTAGTTGTTGGGAATCAATAAACAAATTAATACTAATACTCTGAATCAATAAACAAATTAAGCTTTATAATTAAAAATCTGTATTTTATTTGAAAATTACATTTTGAGTGAATTATGGGGCACACCTTTTTATTACAAAAGCGACTCGAAGTGATTTTCGGTCCCGTTTGCGTTAAAGGGCTCTGGAGGATGAAGTTTAACAGCAAAATCGAACTGTACAAGTGTACAGCGACATTGACAAGAAAAGTACGTATCAGTCTACTAAGACAGCTAGGACATGAAAAGCGAATGGACACCAATGCTCCAGCTCGAAGAGTCTTCGATTCCACAAATGAGAGACAGCGCAGTTGATGAATACTTTTCCTTAGGCCCGGTGCACACATGCGTTTTTTTCTCGCGCGGGCCCGCAGCGGGTCCGCGTTTGCGTGTTACAGTACTCACACTTAAATTGGGTTGTGCACACAAGTAGGCGGACACGCTGCGAGCCCACGCGGCATTTTTACGGGTAATAACACCCGCAGCAAAAGTTGCAGCAACAATTAGGTCAAAGTAGGCTCACAGGAACAAATGATCTCAAAAGCTAGATAGGTCTTTCAACTAAAAAATAAAAAAAAATGTTGATACCTCATACACAGCTTGTCTTATTCAATTTGGACCCATTTGGAACCATTAACTTCTTGAAGTAAATTTCATCAAAATGTGTAGGTATATACGAGTATTTATTTACATACTCGTACATGAGATGGTTGTAGTTCCTTTTTGACTTCGTTTTCGTAGAAAATTTTATGGTTTCACTGTATTAGATTGTTCACCCTTCACTGTACTGATGTCCACTCTTTCGAGCGGCTCAAGTCTATATAGTGCTAAAAATGGCTTTATACACTGCTGGTCAAAAAAATAGGTGTGAGAACAAATTTTTATAAAAACTAAATTTTTTCATATTTTTTCAATTTGTTTTTTGTTTTTACAATTATATTAATAAAATTTACATTATTTAAGAACTATGGAAAATAGTTATCTGTTTATTTTTCGAATAATTAAAAAAAAAATAAAAACTTTTGGAGTTCTGTTTTCCGCTTGGACAAAAAAATAGGTGTGTTCGTAAATAATCATTAATAATTGTACCTAGATTTAAAAAAAAAAATTTTTTTTTTGTTTTTTAGCTTACCTACTCTTGTAACCTGAGTATCCTCCATTATTTTCCAAAACTTGTTGGAGTCGACGTGGCATTGATCCTACCAATTTCTGGCACGTTTCGGGAGGAATGGAATACCATTCTCTTAGCACTGCTTCCCACAGTTGATTCCCATTTGTGAAGAACTGACCCCTTAATTTCCTTTTCAGTCCATCCCACAAGTTCTCAATGGGATTGAGTTCTGGAGATTGACTTGGCCATGAAACCACAGAGATGTTTTGATCCCGAAACCAATCTTTCACAATACCGGCTGTATGTTTTGGATCGTTGACCTGTTAGAAATGCCATCGGAGGGGCATGTTTTCCTCGGAAAATATTTTGTCATGATGTTATTGACACGAAATTTAGGACCGACACCATACCAGGAAAAACAACCCCATACCATTATAATTTCCACCACCATGTTTAAAGGTCTTCAGTGTATAGCGAGGATGGTATTATTTTCCTTTTGGTCGCCTTACGTTACCCCCACAATCCGAGGAGAACAAATTTATTTTGGTTTCGTCACTCCACAGAATATTCCGCCATTTTTTCACTCCTTCAGGTCCGTTCCAACTTCTATGGCTTAAGGCAAATTCTTTTCGGGACCTTACGTTCCTAGCTCTTAGGAGTGCAACTTTTCTGGCGACTCTTCCTAGGAGATTGAAGTTCTGTAGTCTCCTGCGGATTGTGCGTGCACTGATTCCATCCCCAATTTGACGGATTTGACTTCGCTAAAAGTAAAATGCGGCGGTCAATAGTAGCTGTGTTTTTTTTCGGCCTTCCTCTATTTTCTATCTCTAATGGTGGCCTAAGAGCATTGGTTACGAAGTTCTGTGATCTTCGTAGGGCATCTGCTATAAAATTATAGGTTTACCCTCATCCCTTAACCGCTGAACTAGTTGCCTTTCTTCCGCAGAGCAGTGGACACTTAGTAAATGCAATAAGTTTAACGTTATACTAACGGAACTAAGCATTTCATAATAAACATATATTTTGTTGCAAGTCTTGTTGGCAAAACAATTGTTATTTAGCAGCAAGAACAAATCAACTAGCAACCAAGCTCCTCACACCTATTTTTTTGACCAGCAGTGTATGTTATTTGAAGTACTAGCGGTCCCGGCAAACGTTGTTGTACATTTTCATTGTCCGTAAATTTTTCTGCGGCCGTTTTATGTAACCGATGTGTCCGGACTGATTCTCCGTGTGCTTCGACCGTTATTTCCCCAGATGTGTGCCCAGAAATCCCACCCACACTTCGCGTGGTTGTTTGTTTGGACAATGCACATCAATGTCTACAATTTTACAACTTTAGCTCCCATGGGTTTCGAGAAATGTATATGAGCTTCTTGATTTGTTGAATGGTTATTATTTGAAATTTTATGGAATCGGATCGCAGCGCCACCTACCGGGTCCAATTGTAAATGTAAACCATCCTTAGACCCACTCAAACACACACACAAAATTTCATTAAAATCGGTCCAGCCGTTTATTAGGAGTTCGGTTACAAACACGTACAGGAGAATTATATATCTACATAAAGATATAAATTTTGTAATGCCGAATTTTGACACTTTTTGGGCAAACATTGGGTAAAAACACTTATGTAGATGGTTTTCATTACTGGGTGCCACTAGTATAAAATTTGACCAAAAATGGCCTTACTAATCATTTACCTTCTTAGGAAACAGAAGTTGGTAAATTAAACTCTTCGTTTTGATTTCTGCTGTGGTGTCATTATCAGAGTTTAGAGCGGAGCCAAGGTAGACAAAGTCCCTAACCACCTCAAAGTTGTTACTAGTTACTATAGGACTATCCTGTTGAATAATTATTGAAACTTATGGTAACGCTTATCTACCAAATTGAAATTCATTCTGCGACAACCAATCGTTTGTGTGTATTTTGTGTATGAATGACATACAACCGTTTAACGAAAAAGAAAAAACATAAGGCAATAATTGCAATTTTTGACTGAGTAGCCCAGCATATAGCTACCCCTAGTCACTGCTAGTTGACTTCTTTGATAGAATTTAAAAATCTTAGAAGCAACTCCAATCATCTACAGACAACGCACCGTCTAAAATTTTTCTATCACCTCACTCTTGATCCTTGAAATAGCCTTATCTCGATAATCCAAGCAAGGCGAAAACCCTCATTTTCTGACAAATAGTCATTTTCATTTATCCTCAGGTTTCCACCCATTTTAACCCCGCAAATTATTCGTCTACTTGAAACGGTTAATCTTTGATTATAAGACCCTTTCTTTAGATCAGCCAAAGAGGCGAAAAAAAAACACACACACACCACACACAAACCAAACCAAACCGACCCAAACGCATAAAAAAGGGTTGATTATGGTTTTTGCGGATATCCACCCACTCTCACACTTTGTCAGTGCCAAGCCAAGGAGGCAATGGGATGAAAAATATTTTTTAGTTAAACAGAACAAAAAAAAGAGAAAAAGAAAATAATCAACGAATTAAAGGCAAATGAGCCGTCGTCGTCTTCCATTATTTGTTTTGTGTTTTTTGTTTTTTTTTTTTTTTCTATTGAAAAGGATATTAAGCATTCTCTTCAGCAGTGCAGCACATTTCTTTCTGTTTATTGTTATTCGCATTTTTTTTTTTGTGTATGTTTGTTGATGCTGTTTCCGTTTGCCCTTCTTTGATGTTGAAGATGTAATTTGTAAGAGTGCATAAGCTCTCTGTTTATAATTATTGTCCTTTTTCTCATTATGGTTGTGTTCAGTGTTTTTTTTTGTTTTTAATTTTGCTATGCTGCTCTAATTAAAAGTACGCGTCTAAATAATGCAGGACTTCTTCTTCCGACAAACATATCTCGTATACTGCATCAAGGAAACAGCAACGCAGCTAGTAATTAAGAAATTGTTGTTTATTTGGCTTGTTTAAGTCTCATTTGGTTTTTCTCCGTTTTTAATTAAGTTTTAATCCTGCGGAATTTTAAATATCGGATTTGTATTCATTTGAGTTTTGTTTTTGAGGGATTTTAAAAAGAAAACTTGAAGTGATATGTTCTTAAGATATCTGCCAACGTCTATTGGTTACTTAACGTAAAGGACTCCGGAACGCTTAAGAGCCTCTGCCGAGGACCATGCAGTTGTAGTCTTCCTTTTTCCTCAATTCCGAGCAGCTTGTTACCAATTATGAAGATCAACGGCATTGCATTGGATTGGCTTTTAACTTTTAAGATGGAGGTTCGGTGTTCCTGCCTTCTTCTCTCTAACTGGGGATTCCGCGTGAGTAATGTCGACAGTCTTTGGGATTTTATACTATACATCCTCAAAGTAGTACAGTTCACAGAGCTTGCGGTTATTATCATCTTCTCCATAATTTGAAATCTGAAGATGAATTTTTCTTTTGAAAAAACCTATTATGAGCCCTCCATTTCAGTTTGCCGGCCAGCACTCGTCGACATAAAGCATAGCTAGCAGGAAAATGGTTCCGTAAAACATACATTTCGACAGGAGTTTTTTTTTTAATAACTTGTTGGCGCAACAAGTCCTTATATAGCCATCCTAGGCCCAGCTTCTCGCAACCATTCGTTTGCGTGAATTTTTATTTTTGTGACGAATTTTTATGCCGAGTCCGAACAGCTGTATTGTGACTTTTCAGACAAGTATACTCTCGGATGTTTGTTAGACGTTCGGGAGAGGTGGCGCAATGGAAAAAATACCTTAAGATGTTGATTTGTGTTTATCCGGCGATCGAACCTGGGACTCCTCGCATAGTTGTCCAGCACACTAACCACTGAGCCATATCTACGGTGCCCATATTTTTCGGGACAAAAATAAATATGAATATTTGTCGGCCCGCTCCGTTTCCCACTGGACGTTTAGCACTACATAATGGATCAAAAATTTGTTTATTTCGCAGTTGTATTAATTGGGACTGGAGAACATGTGCTGCCAGAAGAACGGAGCAACGGCGCATGCTGCCCGAGCTATAACACATCTAAAGTTTGGTTTTACACAGCTCTGAAAATCATTGCCCGTAATTGATATGCGGCGCACTGGGAAGTTTTTCCTTAAAACAGCCATCGATGCCCTTGAAGTGTGAGCAGTTTCTTTAACCTTGTTTTGAACTAAGAGTCTATTTCATCAAGTCGTGGAAGAAAATATTCCAAGAAAGTCCAAGGGCATTCCAAGATTAAAGCTCTCATCTCACTGCATCACTGCTATACTGATGTGATGGAGCGACTCCTGTTCTTTTGTCTTGTCACACTCGCGGGTTGTCTGAATACAGTGATCCATGTAACTATTGTTTTCCTGACAGGGACAAGACCCCATAAGGCTGCAATGAAGGGATGAAGGCGCGCTGAGTTACGATCACAGAATATCTTTTCGAAAAGTAGACCCCGACGGAAAACGCACAGTCCTCAATGTTCCAACGCATGATGGTGACTTCCTTACTTAATTACATAGATAGCGCTACATTCCGGGGTGGACCTGGGCCTCAACCAACACGCCTCTCCACTTAGCCCGATCGTTGGCCTCCAATTGGGCACTGCATGTTGGTTGAGGTTCTCTTCCGCACTTGTGAGCGCCATTTAATTCGAAGTCTTCCTCTAGTGGAAGCGAAGACATTTCTGGCGGGAGCGTTGGTGTCCATTCGCTCTACATGTCCTAGCCATCCTAGTCGAGTGATACGTACTTTTCTGAAGAGGTGGATGTCGCTGCACAGCTCGTAGAGTTCGCTGTTAAATCTCCGCCTCCAGAGCCCATCAACGGAAACGGGACCGAAAATCACTCGAAGAAATTTGCGTATTGACCAAGAAGAGTAGGACTGGGATATATAGAGTATCCTTAGTGTTTCTTGACAAGGCCGTAGATACTAGTCAGTTGCCTTCTTAGGCCAAAGAAACAGCGGTTGGCAAGTGTAACTCTTCGTTTGATTTCTTCTGTGGTGTCATTGCCAGAGTTTATAGTGGAGCCGAGGTAAATAAAGTCCCTAACCACCTAAAAGTTAAAGCTGTCTATCGTGAAGTTCTGTCTGATTCGTCGATATGCTTCTTGTTGACAGCATGTAACAAAACAAAGTAAGTACATGTATGATGGTGACTAACCTGAAAGAAAGGGCTTGGGTAAAAAAACTCATCAGTTCTTTCCGTGGGCGCCCGCCTTAAAATGGTGGGGGTTAACCTTAAATTCGTAGAGGTGGAGTGAGCAGATAGGCAATCCTGCCGATGAATGTAAAGTCGGGGGTAAAACCGGCTTCTAACGAGCTCCCTCAGACGTCTTGTCGAGGGTCTGTTGTATTTACCCTTCCCCAGGGAGGGTACGGTACGGTAGCGCTGCCTGGGTCGGCCTTTTGTTTTCGGCTCTACTCGTGGGAAACTAAATTGAAAAGTCTAAAATTAAAAATATTCAAAAAATAGCAAAAAGAGTATTTGAAATCCCAAACAAAACCAAGGAAGACGACTCTATCCATCAGCCGGCGATGAAACTAGTCGACAACTCTAATGAATCGGGACCTTAATCTTCCATCTTCGGCTTGGAAAAAGATTTAGAAGAGGCGCTGCCAGCTAGTGAGGTGAGGATGCAGAATGTACACTCACTGACACTAGCATAGCCTTAAGTGACCTAACCTAACAACCCCTACAGCCCGAATGGCTCGCATTTGAAGAAAGGACGTTCTGTTGCCGCACCTAACTCATTACAGCATTGCCAACATTGTATATGTAGGTCAGAAACTTCGGCTTTCTTATGTTAGTCTGAAATTAACATCTAACTTGAAATAATATTTTAATTTGACACGGAAATGAGTATATTTCGGACTATACCTGGATTTGACCATCGACATAAAACGATTTTTAGATTTGACCCAGACACGAAAGGAATATCAAATTTAACGAGGACAGAATCGATTTTTCAGGTCGAACGCGAAGGGACTATCGGCCTTCAAATAAAACCTGGTGTGTGAAAAATATCGGTGTAACGATAAGGCTATCGAAGATCTAGTTTCGTCCTTCGAATTCGGTGAACAAGTTTTCAAAGTTAAAGTACCTACATCTTCTCATTAATCACATCTCCCATCATTATATATGTACCTACACCAACATCATGCGCAAATTTAATGACAGATTTAAAAAAAATCCTCTTAACTCAAAAACCTATAGGATTAAGCCTCCGAAAAGGCATTCGACCTAAACTAATTAACTCTATTAAAGCCTTTACTATAATATATGCAAACACTCGCCCAATGTACCATATTAATACATGGACCACTGGTCACAACCCGATCTATCATCCTGTCGACTATTTGCCTGTCAGTCGCGAACAATAGCTCTTACATGAGAAAAGCCATTCAAATCGCATACACGCGTTCGGCTCTATTCGCTGCTCTTTTTAAGCGATTTTCAATTTCAATCAAAATTGTTAAAAAAAAAAAATTGGGAAAATTGAAAAATCCCATTTGAGTGGTAGTGACTCTGACATGGCATGAAATTCGAGACGAATCGAAAAGGATGCTGATTTTCGAAACGCCAAAGAGTTTCGTCAAATCGCGGGGGAAAAATCAAAGAAAAGCGAACAGAATTTTCCGGTGTGTTCCTTTCGAGTGTGCCCCGTTTAAAATCGCAGTTGACTGGTTTTTGCTGGTAATACACAGACACACATGTGTGTGTTATATCAAACGACAAGAAAAGTATTTCATCATCCGGATGAAAAGTCGCAATCTCATTGTTTGACATGTCACAATGGTTGATGAGTTTTGACAACCCGAACCGAAAGGTATGTACTTCACAGCGATTTAAATCGAATTTTGTATGGGAAATTACATTTTTCAGTTGATGTTCGGTCTCATTATTGGTGTTTGTTTCCAATGGAAAAAAGGATGTTAGTTTTGTGTGCTGAGAATTTATTTCAAATGGAATTAGAAATGGAAAACTTTTCTAATCAACACAATGGGTAAAGGTTATGTCTCATGGGAAATTCAAAATTGTACCAAGAACTTGTCAAGCTAATTAAGTTTTACATTTGTTTGGAAATAGGGGTTGTTTAACACTTTTCTCCTCTTAAATATTTATTTGTGAGAGGTGTGAACTTCGAGAAAGGATGCTGATTTCTGTCAAGCATTCAATAAAGTGATTGGCATGCCAGCAAAACCACCTGACACCCTCAAACTCGGTCATCAGGTGGGATGTACAAGAACCTACAAACCACAAACCTATAAACGGTCAGACAGGATGACAACGTTGTCGGGTTGTTATTAAAATACTTAATTTAAACCCCACATCCGAGTCGATGTAATGCAAGCTGACACGTTGATGATAAATAAACATATCTAAGAATTCATGCATACATAATGGCTGAATGGACGCTTTGTTTACGTAAATTACATTGCAAGGATTTATTTGACCGAAAACTTTCCGAAGAGTGAGTTAATTGAACCGTACTATAAATTGCGGTTGTAAATTTAAATGCAACCATCGGAAGAATGTACTTAATTTAAGCAATTTTTCTTCTTTGAGAGAAGGCTCATTCTAGTAAGTGTTGGGAAGACCATAGGTAGTTTCAGTTGCATAAATGGACACATAGGCCTAGGTATATAAATGTTTAGACCTTCCCGCAACTACAACTTTATGTTCTTTTATGATAGTTTAGCTATAGCCTCAAATTTTATATTTAGAAGTTTGCAGTTTCTAATGGGAAAAATATCTATCGCTACTTAAATCATGGTTAGTTCGACAACTATGCAAACTTTTAACCATTCCCTACTTCGACAAAGCTATTTATGGCCACTTTCTTAGAAAATTTATTTTTCAACTACTTTCTGTTCATTCATTCATTCATTTTCGTTGGCCCGCTTATCCATTAAGTGGATCGGGGGTGTAGGTTACTCAAGTGAACCCTCCATAGCTCTCGATTCTCCGCCATCGACTCTAAATCATCAAGGACAATCCCCATGCGGGTATAGAGGAGAGATTATAGACTTGATCTAACCATCTCATCCATCTCATCCGCTGTCTGTCACTTCTACAGAGTTCCTCTAAAATCCCATGGTTGCAAATCTATATATATAACAAGTAAAAATGTTATCATCGGCTTGGCCGATGCTTTAATACCCTCCACTGCATAAAAATCAAGCAAAATTTTCGCCATGCGAGCTAGTATGTACTGTACACGCATGGGTCTAATAGTGGTTTTGTATGGGAGGTACCAGAACTACTTGACCGACATACACAATTTTCAATACCAACCTGACGACGGTAAAAAAATAAGTCCTCTCACAAAATCTCATTCACCTAAGTCGATTCGTTTGGACGCTATCGTGTTTTCAACAGACAGAGAGACACATGGGTCTAATAGTGGTTTTGTATGGGAGGTACCAGAACTACTAGACCGACATAGCCCATTTTCAATACCAACCTGACGACGGTAAAAATAAGTCCTCTCACAAAATCTCATTCACCTAAGTCGATTCGTTTGGACGCTATCGTGATTTCAACAGACAGAGAGACACATGGGTCTAATAGTGGTTTTGTATGGGAGGTACCAGAACTACTTGACCGACATAGCCCATTTTCAATACCAACCTGACGACGGTAAAAAAATAAGTCTTCTCACAAAATCTCATTCACCTAAGTCGATTTGTTTGGACGCTTTCGTGTTTTCAACAGACAGACGGACAGACAGACGGACAGACAGACGGACAGACAGACTGACAGACGGACATGGCTAAATCGATTCAGAATGCGATCCTGATTCAGAATATATATACTTTATAGGGTCTCCGGTGACTCCTTCTTGGCGTTACAAATGTAATGACAAAGTGAATATACCTTCCTGTGGAGGGTATAAAAATGAATTGCTGTTCGTTTTGTCTCGCTAAAACTCGAGAACGGCTGGACCGATTTAGCTAATTTTGGTCTTCAATTATTTGTGGAAGTCCAGAGAAGGTTTAAAAGGTGAAAAATTGGACAAAGGGGCGTGGCACCTCCCATACAAACAAATTCAAAATCTTATAATCTCGAAAACCACTGAATCGATTGAGTTCAAATTTACATACAATCTTAGATATCGGCCCAGGAGTATTCCTGTGAAGATTGGTCGAAATTGGAAAGAGGGGCGTGACACCGCCCATACAAAAAAAATCATTCAAAGTCGTATATCTCGAACACCACCAAATCGATTGAGCTCAAAGTTACAGATAGTCTTAAGTATTGGGCGTCGAGGGCTCCTCTGAAGATTGGTCAAAATCGGACAAAGGGGCGTGACATTCCAAATCTTATACCTCCTATATAGGTACAAAAAACATCTTCTATGGGATGAAATTCCATGACGTTATAATCTGGATAACCGTTGGGCCGATTTTCAAAATTTTTTTTATATTTTGTTTGTATTGCTGTATTTCAGGTATAGGCAGAGCAAGGTAAGACCTATAAGCAATACAATTCCTGGGCACGGGCAAAGCCGGGCGTGTATAGCGAGTGTCATATAAATATGAATCTTTTGGATTGCGTACCTAAGTTAAAACCTGTTGGGTATCAAAATATGACAATAAAAGTTGCCAAAAGTCCAAATATTATAAGCAGTCCATGCGAATATGGAACCTGCATATTAAATACTAAAAATTGGTCGAGCATAGAAATAGCTTGAAGGTCAGCAGTTTTTGATAGAAGAATGTTTTGAAATAAATTGCTGCTTCAGTGAGGAGCTTGGTATTGCGCTATAATCTTGAAGACTACGTAACATATTTACATAGCTAATTAAAGGTATTTGCTTGAAGAAAGGTCCACGATGGTTCATTATATCCGATAAGTTGAGGCTTAAAAATCATTAGTATAGTATAAGACCATTCCGCGGTACTAATAATCATTTTTAGTGTCCAGGCTAGCTTTTGCGAAGTCTTACATACTTACTTACGGTGGCGCTACATTTCGGGGTGGACCTGGGCCTCAACCAACAAGCGTCTCCAGCCAGTACGATCTTTGACCAGCTGTCTCCAGGTTGGTTAAGGTCCCCTTCCACTTGCGTGCGCCACTTGAGTCGCGATCTTGCTCGACTACGCCGTCCTTCGGGTGTGTAGTTGAAGATTTTCCAGGTCGGAGCGTTCGCGTCCATTCGCTCTACATGGCCCAGCCACCTCAGTCTTTGGACCTCACTCCTCTGGCTTGGTCGATGTCGCTGTAAGTGTAGATACAGCCCATACAGTTCGTCGTTGTATCTCCTCCTCCATTTTTTCGAAATCACAATGGCGAAGTTCCATATACAATTATCCATTGTGACCGTCAAAATGTTCAAGTTGAAGATTAAAAATGATTATTGGTAAGTATATTGAGTCAAGATTTATCAGACCGTTGAGCTTAAAATTCTCTCGAATCCAAATTCTCTAAAAAATTTAGATTCGATAGAATTTTCGTTTATAAAGTTTTCCATGGGTAAATGTCCAGTGTCCAGTATGGAGAAAACTGCGCGATTGTATAATCGTTTCAAGTATATACGAACTCAAAATGGGGAATTTTTTTTATAAATTTATCTATTGTGACTTACGAAATAGTGAAGGTTAACAAAAAGTCTTGACCCGACAGCTTGCCAACTTCAGAGTTCCCTGGGATATCGCAGTGACACGGATTTCATATTCTATCTTGTTTAAGAACTTATCAGTCTTTTACTGGCCTATACAGATATCCCAGGACTGTCAATATTTAATTGAAAGACGCTGCAGTAGTTTGGTTAAGCTGAAAGATAGGCGACATGATTGATCAAGGAGGTCCGTGAAAATATTTTACCTGAGAGGATATAGGTAGACTTATTGTAAATAACTTTGGACTGACTTTAGTCATGCAGTCTTTCTATTTAAATACTTCTCTTGGAAAAGTTGAACCTTTAATGGTTGCACAGCGCTCGAAATGCTTGCAGATAGATGAAAGTTTTGAACATGGGTTGTAGCAATTTTGAAAATATGTCTATCCGGATAGCGAGCTCAAAAGGTTTTGAAAATTAGCTGTATGTTTTGCGGGACGCTCAAATGTCGTATTTCGAGATATATCTTTGTTAAGTTACACAGAAATGTTGGCATTTGGGCTCCAAATACTGTTTGGTGGGTTGTAGGTCTGGACAAAACTAAGCTCGGATTTATTTTCTTTAAATCTGCACTGTATGCACGTTTATAAAGCTTGGTGGCCCGAAAGGACGCCCAGAAGCAGTCTGCAGTCGATCCCCCTGAGAGACAGAAGGAAAGACGCGGACACTTTGCAGATGTCCGAACGCAGTCGTTTGGTCTGTCTACACTCAGCACAGTCACGCCACCAACACTCACGCCACCAACACTCGTGTTCACGAGAAACCCAAGTATCAATGGATGACCTAACCACAGAACTTCTGAACCCAGCCTGGCAAACTCATCAGCGATCTCATTTCCCTGGATACCAGTGTGACCTGGGACCCAAACAAGTTTCACTGTGTTTAGCCTTCCGAACAAGTTCAGAGAAAGCTTGAGTACTAACTTGGACGAGGTAAGAGGGTTAAGCAGGGCTTTTAGTGCAGCTTGGCTATCATGTGACCCTGATTTGATCGGAGAGTAGCAGTCGCTGGTTTACGAGAATATTTGCTTGGTGAAAAAATATCGATATACATTTGATACTAGTCCTCTTTCTGACGGTGCGGCTTTAAACATTTCGGCGGTAAATCCTACTGTTTTGAAAGGGACAGTTTTATAGCAAAATGTTCTTACTTTACTTTACTTCACTGTGATAGATGTGCAATAAAACAGACCGACCAAATAGCGTCCCTTCGCATATACCTTCCTAATTCAAATACTGACTTCTGTCTATTTTGTCTTGAAAGAAATATCAAGTGCATGGGCCGTTTAAGCTACCCAAACATTAAATCTACTTCTGATTGAAAATCTATTTTACCTGCCCCCCAAAACCCACCCTCCGCGAGTCAATTTAAATTTACTCCCAGGATTTACAATCATCTTCGTAAATTGACTTCAGAAACGAACCCAATCACATACAAATTACATCAGCAATGTGTAGGTGTGTAACATTGTTCGCAGTTATTTAACCGAGAAATCACTTAAAGCAAAGTTGACAATAAGAAAGTGCAAAGGCCACCACCATCACCACCACCACCACCAAGTTCTCTTTCCATTCTTCAAACGACTAAAAAGAAGAAAAAAAAAAAACCCAAACATCGAATGTATAAACAGGAAAATATCCAAATCCACTGAAGCCTAAGGACAAAGCCGGAAAGGAAACTAATATAAATAAAATTTCAATTACTCAACAATTAATTTTCTTGTGCAACCGACCAAGCGTTAAGACAACCATGTAATTCGATGAATTTCATTTAGACGCCCAACCCCACTTCCGGTCTATACAGGCGCTCGACTCCTTGGCTTTTTCTCCTTGTCGCATTGGGAAAAACTTCTTCTTCCTCTGATGTAGGTATAATGCGACAACGGCGACAGCGCCACTTGTGCACACATTCTAAGATCCAAAGGCGATATAACTTGTTTCTGTCAGGTCGAAAGAAGATCGAGGCGCGGGGGACCTCCAACAGGATAAAGACGTATACGTTTACTTATAGAATAATCTCCGAAATTTTAGATTCGTAATTATAACGCCAAGACAGTCGAACGGATGAGATCACAATTCCTTGGAGAAACTTTTCCCTTTTCCAAAAAAAGGGATATTCGCAAGACGACACAATTAGCTAGTTCAATACGTCTCGTGCGCGTTCGTATGGGTCGCCTTTAAAGCTGCGGATCTGCTTTCAATGGTAGTGTAAATTTGAAGATTAGCTAAATGGGAAGGAGCATAGATAACAAATATTTACCACAAAGAAAGGATAATATTCATGGTGTAGTATCGCATCCTAATGATGTTAACACGTCCATGGTCTTAAGCAGATACATATGTCCCAACACTTCCAAATAAATCCGGAACACGTTCCGGTAGATGTATGTACACTATCGGGTGTGTGCGTATTTGCACAGGCATCATCACATAGATGTGTGTGTTTCTGAATTTCAATCCTAATTGTTATTGACATTGGTCAACACAAGAGTATGCCGTGTGTTTGTTTGCCAGGATGCAATTAGTGGTTCATCTCGAAGCTTATTGTATTTGTTCTTTGAGCAGAAACTTAATTTTATTCTTAGATATATTTGATCGGAGAGGAGAGTAGGCAACGATAAGCCTTTATTTGTTCAAGGTTGGTCAGTTTCCTTCGCAAACATAAAGGGTAGCCAAGATGTAGTGGTAAATTACGCAGTTTTATTGAAATGAGTTCGGCTCTCCACGGAAAGGTGGCTTTGCTAAAAAAAAAATGTCCTTTAAACTGACCAGAAAACGATGATTGACACGTGTCAATAAATAATTAAAAGCAAACAGAAATGACAAAAGGTCTATGGGATTTTTGTTTCAAATTTTAAAATGACCTCACAGGGAGGATCGAGTGTGTCATAATTTCACGATGGTTAATGAATATCTTGGATGATCCTCGATAGGAAACTTATGTCGTTTTCGGTAGGTCGTCCTTAACCATCCGGAAGAACTCTCCGCGATTCTGAATTCAAATCCAGAAGCAAATTTCTCTTCTTTTCAGGAGAAGATCTGTCAGTTGAGTGACAATCGAATGCTTTCAGAAGCGTTCGGATTGCTTCCGGACGGTTCTGGACGACCAATCGAAAATGACATTAATTGGAAGCCGAATGTCAATGAAAGTGTTAAGAAAGTAGCTAATGCTTTGGCAGGAGATGGGGACCAAACCCTAAAATGGCAATCGTGCGGGCAATACTCACATATGGCAGCGTATATAGTCTGACAGCCAGGTGGCTATAAAAGCAGTTTATTCTATTGAAAGAGTTCAATCTAGCTGATCGCTGCAACACCGACGTCTCTGACAGATTGTCTCTATAGACCGATATAACTTTGAGGTGGTTAAGAACTTTGTCTACCTGATGGCTCCGCTATGAACTCAGGCAATGACACCAGCGCTGAGATTAACTCTTGCCAATCGTTTTCTAAGTTTAGAAGGCAACTGAGTAGCAAAGCAATTTTTAGAACAACTGAATATAACACCCTATAATAATCCCAGTCCTTCTCTATTGTGCAGAGGAATCAAAAGCGCATAAGGTTACCCTTGATGGAGGAGAAGATACAACGACGAACTGTACGGGCTATACAGCGACATCGACCAAGCAAGAAGTGTGAAGGTCCAACGCACAAACCAGAGAAAATAGACCACCAGCTTCGGGCAAAAAAGAGAATTCCATAGAGCCAGTTTTCAAATGAGTAGCGCCGCCTCCTTTTCTATCTGTGAATACGTATTGTACCACAGAAATAACTGTAAATGTTATTAGGTGCCAGTGTATGCGTGACCAATTCGCCCGCCATTTACTTTAGCATGGCACACATACTTAACCACCTAATAACTTTTTGAAACTGGCTCTATGGATCTCTCATTTTTGGGCGGAGCTGGTGGTCTATTCTCTCTGGTTTGTGGTCCAACGTCTGAGGTAGCTGCGTCATGTAGAGCGAATGGAAGGGGTACATGTGTCCGCCGGGCTTTAAGTCACTTTTTTGTGGGCTTTATGACACTATAAGAAGTGCAGTAACGCCCCAAAAGAAGAAATGAATAATACCCGAAAAGTATGGGGGGGGCATGTTGCCCCCTGCAACCCCCTGCTTAGGTTTGCTGTCAGATGATGGTTTGGGCTGTTATTTCCTTTTTTGGAGCCCTCGGGCGCTATGACACATTGAGAGCCTTATGACATAAAAATGTGTGTCATAGCGCCCGAGGGCCTTATGATACAAAAATGTGTGTAATAGCGCCCCAGGGCGTTATGACACTGGGCGCTATGACATGCACCCGAATGGAAGCGCTCCGGCCTGACAGATTTTCGAATCCACACCCGAGGGACGGCGCAGTAGAGAAAGACCGCGACTCAGGTGGCGCACGCAAGTGGAAGGGGACCTTAACCAACTTGGCGTGCGAAACTGGAGACAGCTGGCCAAAGATCGTGCTGGCTGGAGACGCTTGTTGGTTGGACTGTAGCGCCACCTTTAATAAGTATAAGTAGATCACCGCTGCTGCCTTAAATAGCCCTACACCACGAATCTCTGCTGGGTCTACGGGCACAGTAACAAAGCCGGTAATGAGAGGGCTGACGAACTGGCAAGAAATGTCTCTGTGGAATGGATTCTGATAGGGCACTCCTACAGTCGATCAAGCTACCACTCTGTAAACTTAGAGAACGTGAACAACATTTGTATGAAAACCAAATAACATGTGAAAAGAACAAACGCCCAGTGATGTATCGCACGGGAGCTCTGGTCAGAATATGACAGAGGCCGGACCTTCAGACTTCTAGAGTTTGACAGGTCATCACTGTCTAAACTGATAGACGGGCTCTAACGAGTTATAACTTCCTAAGAAACCATAGAATAAAACTAAATCTCAAAGATGACGATATATGGACGAAGAGGTCCATGAGAACATACCTCACTTCCTCTGTCACTACCAGGCCCGAGTCTCTGTCACTTGAGGAACAGAACACTTGGAAGTCATTAGGATGAGTCTATTTATAGGGTAGCCATATGGGGCAATGCCAGAGTCGGAATAAGAGAAGAGACTTATATCTAGCACTTTTTTAACCTTTTACAAATCTTCATATTCTAAGCTCATTGAAATAAGTTCCTTCAGAAGGTTTGCCATAAAGAGGGTCATAGTGGGCGTAGCAGCATAATTTGTATGAAACACCACATTCCTATTGTCCGTATTCAGGTGCCACAGTTATGTTACTATACATCATTTCTTCCTATCCAACTATATCCACTTAAGTAATAAACTGTCCCATGGCGCACTCTGTTCAAATTATACAACCGGACGAAAACTACGTGACACATTCACCCTCGAAAATTAGCGCAATAAAAAGCAATTTGTTGAAAAATTTACCCTTACCCTTTCCACCTTATCAGTTGCAATTATTTACCGGCCAGAGAGTGGATACACAACAAAAGCACAATCCAACGGAAAATAATTACCATTTAGACCGTAATTTAGGTACCTAACCTATAGCCAAAGTGAAAATCAGAAATAGTTGCATGTCGCAACGGATTCGAAGAAGTTTTCCCATTCCAACCAGAAGTACTATACGAGGACGATTAACTATCAATGCATAAACCATAGAACTGTATTCTGGCAAGAGAATGCATGCAATACAAATTACGATACTTAGATAAGGACGTGGATTTATATTCTCGAATCGTTCTCCATTGTGAAGTATATTAGGGTATAAAGTATGTGTGGCTGATTGCGAAACCGCAAAATCGTATATACTATACAATCAAAAACGAAGAAAGGACGAAAAATTACTGCCACAATCCTTGGGTGCGATACCATCAGCTAGACACATAAAAATCGTAGTCATACATTGCTGAACAATGGTCAAAATATTGGTATAGTTGTCGCCAAAACTTGTGAACTGACCTTTCTTTCTTTCGATATTTATATTCAGATGGGTGTTTGTGAATTAAGTTTGAAGGAACTAAACTTAGGAATTTTTGGGAATTTATTGCTCCCTTAGTTGGCTTATATATAAAAATGATGGTTGTGGTCCGCTTATAAGTTTAGTTTTGAACATATCACTGCCTGATTTGTGGTACTGTGTATACTGCATAAGTGGTGTTCCATAACTCTTCAAATTTGTATGCCTTTATGCGAAATCGAATTCGTCTATATTGCTATAGATTATGTCAGTCAGATCAGGTGACATATACAGCAAGACTATACTGGCGCGAAGAAACTATATAAGAAGCTATTGTCAGAGTTAGAGAAGCTGCAAATCAACATTTTATGTGGCTTCACAGAAACCGAAGTTTCAACAGTTTAAAACTGAAAAATGTCCTTATCGGGACTTTATTTCTATTTATGAGTATACTAGCTGACCCGGCAAACGTTGTTCTGCTAAAATAGTTTTTTGAAATATTTCAAGATTTATTTTGATATTTTTGTTCAATAATTTTTTTTTTTAATAGGAATGAAGGCGGATAGCTAACATACGTACCAACGTTTTTATATAATATAGCTGTACCCGCCCGGCTTTACCCGTGCACAGGAATTGTATTGCTTAGGTCTTAGATAATAATGTTTTTTCGTAAAATCCGAAAAATGAGAATAAATCGATTTTATGTTATTTTCTTTCTGTGTAAAACTGGAATACGGCAATACGAACAATACAAAAATGAATCATGAGAATCGGCCCAGCGGTTCCGGTTATCGAATTATAATGTTATCGAGTTTCACTCCATAGAATATGTTTTTTGTATGGGCGGTGCCACGCTCCTTTGTCCAATTTTAACCAACCTTCATGGGTGCTCCTGGGCAAATAACTAAGATTATCTGTAAGTTTGAGCTCAATCGATTCAGTGATTTTCGAGATATAAGATTTTCAATGTTTTTTTGTATGGGCGGTGCCACGGCCCTTTGTCCAATTTTGACCAGTCTTCAGAGGAGCAGTCCTGGGCCAATACCTAAGATTATCTGTAAATATGGGCGCAATAGAGTCGGTGGTTTTCAAGTTATACAGTGGCCGGCATAAGTATTTTGACAAAACTAATTCTGCTCATAATTTGAAACTTACTTCATGTAAATTTTGGCATCAATGGAAAGGTCATTAAAATTCCGTACATTGATACACAACTTTCCTTAACCCATTAAAAATTTAGAACTTTTGTAAAAGTCTACTTTTTTTTACTTTTATCCTCGGTCCAAAAAAAGAATGTTTTGATGCAAAAAGTTTCTCCAAACAATTCTAATAGTGACTGAAAAAAGAATTTTCAAATTTTCAAAAATCTCTTCGCTAATATTTTTTATGATTTTTTGAATGGGATGATCTCAGACAAATTTTGTATGAAAAGGAGGAAAAAGTGCCTAAAATAGCCATTTTTAGAAATTTTCAAAAATTTTTTTTGTAGTCACTATTAGAATTGTTCGGAGAAACTTTTTGCATCAAAACATTTAGACATTCACAAAAATTCTAAATTCTAAAATTTTTAAATGGCTACTTAATGGGTTAAGGAAAGTTTTGTATCATTCAAACGGAATTTAAATGACCTTTCATTGGTGCCAAAATTTACATGAAGTAAGTTTCAAATTAACTTTAGTTTTGTCAAAATACTTGTGCCTCCCACTGTACGTATCCGAACACATTATAGAACTCATTTTTATTTTTATATATATAGATAAGTCTCAAAAAGACAACTGTGCTTTAAAAGCCATGAAACATTAAATTATACTTACTTAAATTCTTGTTGGCCATAGAGCCTCCGCAGCATCGTGTGCGATTTCTGGCAATTTGTCTTATCCCTGCCCAACTCTTCGCCAGTTGCCGTGACCTGCGCCATATATTTCTCGGTCAACTCGCTCTTATTCCATCTCAGTTTAAGAGGTTCAAGCATTAAAGGTTTATCAATGAAAGTGTAGCCTTTTTGGAAATGTGTGTCCGCTTCACAGCCTTTGTCGTCATCGAATGGTAATGTCTATTGGTTCCTAAACTGTTCTCTTATAGCTTACTTACTTACTACTTAAGGTGGCGCTACAGTCCAGGGTGGACCTTGGCCTCAACCAACAAGCGATCTTTTGCCAGGTTCCAACAGTTTTTGCACGCTAAGTTGATTAAAATCCCCTTTCACTTGCGCCTTGCGGTCTTCATCTCGAAGATCTTCCGGGCCGGAGAATATTCGCGTTCATTCGCGTATAGTCGCTGTACATGACTCAGCCACCTCAATCATTGGGCTTTCTTAACTCTTCTGGGTAGGTCGATGTCGCTGTACAGCCCGTAAAGTTCGTCCTTGTATCTCCATCTCCATTCACCTTTTATATGCAGAGGGGACTGCAAATTGCTAGAATAATTTTCCTCTCGAAACAACCAAGGGTAACCTCATCCGCTTTTGATAGAGACCATGCCTCAGCGCCATAAAGAAAGACTGGGATGATTAGGGTCTTCTTATGAAGGGTCACTTTAGTTTGTTCCAAAGAGGGCTTTGTTACTTAGTTGCCTTTTTAGCTCAAAGAGACAACGATTGGCAAGAGTTACTCTTCACTTAATCTCAGCGCTGGTGTCATTGTCGGAGTTTATAGCGGAGCCTATAGGCAGAAAAAGTCATTAATCATCTTAAAGTTATATCTGTCTATGGTGACGTTCTGTCCAAGACATTGAAGCTGTGTGTCCATTCTTGTTGACAGCATATACATACTTTGTCTTGCCGTCATTTCTCTCATAGAGCTACGCGTTAGAATTGCGAATTTGAAAGAAAGTCCTTAATAAATTTCTCAGAATATTTCTAGCTTCCTGGTGATAGTGGCAGTAGTTTTCCAAATGCTGGCGCCCATATCGCCAGCCAACCTCGATTCATCATTGGACGAAACAGTCTTGGTCTAGACTAAGAGCATTGCTTCACTAAATCTTGGACAAAATTCAAAATGCATAGACTTTGTTTGGCTGGGAGCATGCAAATTCTTCTCCAGCTTTCGCCTTTAACACTTGAGCAGTTTATCCAACTTTTAAAAATCTATGTATTTCAAAAATAAGTTCTTGGACTTTGAAAGATTTCACCTTTGGAATATTTTGCTCCAATATATCACTGTGAATCATAGCCAGGAGCGGACTTTAAATTCGCAAAAGCGTTAAAATAGATTTTTGTATAGTAAATTTTAGAATCCACCAACAAATTAATTCAAGCAGACAGAAGAAACAAGCTTATGTTGGGCCGTTTTTGGATTAATAACTTTAAGAATAAGTCAAATTGACCGCACATTCTCCGAATGTACACATACGAGAACATAACCCATTGTCAATTTAAGTGCGGATGTCGTAGTTTTCAACTAAAAATGCGCCACTTGGGATTTACTTAACCCGCCAATGGTGACGCAAATTTGACTTTGATCAATGGTGACGCCGGTCTCACAGACCGGGTTTTTCAACTGAAGATTTTTCGAAACGTGTTACTAATAGTTCATGTTTTTTTTATTTATGCTCTTTGACAATAAAACAAAGATATTTAATCAATTTAAGCTCTTTTATTTCAATATTACAATTTAAAAAACATTTTTAATTAGAGCATTAAAAATAACAATGTTTTCAGTAAGACATTTTTTAAAATTAAGAAAACAATAAAAAATCACATATTCATAAAGGAAAATAACGGTTATCGTGGATATCGTATTAACCTTTAGAGTACCGAGTGGGGGACTTTGGGTCCCCCACGACCATGTTTTTGTCTAAATTTCGTCCAATAATATTTGCTTTTAATTCTTCTTTTAGGTAGTCGAGTTTTTTGGCCTGTTTAATACAAAATCAACGTGAATATTAATTTTCGGCAACATTTCATTAACAAAAATGTAATTATAAAGTAAGGGGGACCTAATTTACCCCACTTCGTACTTTAGGCAATTTTTTTATACCCGGTACCACACTTTGGTGAGGGTATATTCACTTTGTCATTCCATTTGTAACGCCCATAAGGAGGCGTTGTAGGTATGACTAACTATATATATTATTGATCAGCATCACTTTCTTAGTCGATCTAGCGATGTCCGTCTGTCTGTCCGTCTGTCCGTCTGTCCGTCTGTCCGCACGATTACGGCCGTAATTTAAGAGCTATCGACTTGAAATTTGGTACGTAAGCTTTTATCCACCAAACTGAGGCTAAGTTCGAAGATGAGCAAGATCGGATGAAAACTACTACTACCTCCCATACAAAAATATCAGATTTATATAGCTTTTTATGTTAAAAATTAAATTTAAATAGCTACAGTAAAGATAGCAAGTTTAAACTTTGCACATATTTTTTTTAAAATATTTAAAAATTTTTGACAAAAAATGAGCTTGGTCGAATAAAAAGTACCCATACCTCCCATACAAATATATAATTTTTTAATACTAAAATATTTTTTTTATTTTACAATAATATAGTACCGGGTATTTGAGCTTCGGCATAGTCGAAGATAATTGTCTTACTGGTTTACATGTAAAAATGGCAAATAGTCGAAGATTTCTTCATCAAACTGTTAGTAGATATGTTTTTTTTCAATTGAAAGTCAATAGAAGCTATGTAGGTATTTGTACCTATTTATATTTATAAAATATATAAAAAATCATGTAGGTATGTGTTGTGACCTTTTTCTTTGTATATTGTTGTTTTATATTGGGGTTTAGGTCAAATGAAAATAAAAACAGTTTTTATTTTTCACGACGTTTCGTCTATGTCAATGGACATCAACAGGTGTAATGAATGAATATTACATTTATATTTTACAAGGGACAAACATATACTTGCATATATGGGCCAGTTTCACTTTCTAACTGGTCTTTTACAATCCTGTGTTACATCGATGTAAAATATGAATGTAATATTTATTCATTACACGTCCTGATGATGTCCATAGACATGGACGAAACGTCGTGAAAAATAAAAACTGTTTTTTATTTTCATTTGACCTAAAGCCCAATATACCACAATATAATATAAAAAAATTTCCGAGGAAATGTTCCTATACGTACCTATATGTACCTACAATTTTTTTTTTTTAATTCATTTTTTTTATTAATTTTTATGAAATGAAACGAAATTTATGAAAAAAAACTTAGAAAATTTAATTTGTTTATATATTTAGTTTATGACTAATAATTAAACACAATAAAATACAATTAAAAGTTGAGTTTTATTAGGAGGACCCAAAGTACCCCACTCCGTCTCTTAGGTCTGAAAATTTGCTCGGTACGGTACGGTAAGGTAAGGTAAGGTTAAAAACACCAGAATACGTGCGGAACTCAATGTTCCTTCTCCGGAAGGAGCAGTCTATGCTTCGGTTGATTGGTCATGGTAATCGCATGGATCCCAAGACGTGCGATGGGATCCGTACCATCAGGCAGGCGTCCTCTAGGTAGACAACGGATGAGATGGTTAAATCAAGTTCTCTACCCGCATAGGGATTGCCCTTGATGATTTAGAGTCGACGGCGCAGACTTACAACTCGAGAGCTATGGAGGGTCCACTGTAGCAACCTATACAGTATACACCCGCGACCCACTTAATGGATAAGCGGTCCATTGAAAATGAATGAGTGAATAAATTAACATATTCTCGTACCGGCAATCCCAATACCACATACGTTCTAACGATAATAACCGATGTCCTTCATGATCAGAATATAGCCGTCATTTTGGATTCCGCTTTTATGAACTCATGAAAGTTGAATGCTACCTATAGCATCTAGGAGACATTCCATAAAATTCTTAATATCTCAGTCCCGTTATATGATGCAGAAGCCTTGAGTGTCATAAGAAAAAAATTTAACATGTAATCTTTGGTCCGATTTGTAGCGGAGTATGGTTTAGTATTTAAGACGTTGGCTCCTTTTTCCTTTTTGTGTCCAACCTGGGGACGACTTTCTACTACCGCGTCTAGTACATACCATGTATCGATGTGACCTATTTCTATATAATATTTTTTAGAGAAGAAAAACATATTTTTGTAAGCAAACACTTTGGTTGGAATCATAGGTAAATATTTCCACAAAATCGGTTCGAAACAACGCTATTTTTTCGATTTTGAAGAACTGGCATTTCTCGAATGGAACAAACGTGTCTTTTTAAGCTATCTGTAGGTAGTATGATAATATGGGTGCAGTTCACATAATTTTTTGCTAAACTTGAATCATAGATTGACTAATTCTTTATGTAAATCTAAAGTCTCCATATCCCTTTACAACTTAACAAACAAATGCATTGGTAAAAACAACAACATCCTATCCCTATGAATTTACATGCTCGTCCAATTCAATTTACATTGTAAAACTGTATCTGTAAGTGTCCTGCTTTCAATATGTACTTTCAAATATGAAACATTAAATTGGTCTACCCCAAAAAGTCAACCCTTTCTCATCATAACATTTCTGTTAACGACCTTGTCAGACTGCTACTTAAATGTTTTCACAGCTATTCACCGTCATGTTAATGTATCCTGTTTGCGTATTCAAAAAACATAATGCTATTTATTTCTGTGTTGGTATACAGTCCAATATCATCCGGAGTATACCATTTTCCGCCAGATTGGCATGAAGTGCATGACAAGCTCAATAAGTACTGCTAACCAACCGCTTAATGATAGTCTGAATTATTTTAAACAATACCACCCCATGCCGGAATGGTCATGAGAAACTACCTACTTACATGGTGGTAGGGTATAGGTACCTATACGATGTAACTGCTTCCCCAAAGTTGTATCCCTTGGCAAATAAAATAAAATAAAATGTTACAACACACTGCTAGCCAGGATGTACGAGCAATAGGTGTAGGATCCCTTCAGTATAGTATCCAATCACACATTGTACTGGTTTGTATATTGGTTAAGCATTTTTGGAAAGTGTTCAAAAGCCATTCGGGATAATAACCCGAAACAGCAAATGGTTCAGCTTCAGCCTGGTTTAATGTTTTTTAATTTAATTTGCGTTCCGGGGCTATTTCAGTTCCGAAATGGCTGCACTTTAATGTACGGAACGAAACATAATTGCCGGTCATTGATGCTGCTGTTGAGCATGTAGGAATATACTGCGACTCCCCACCACTGGTACTGAAAGTGAACAGCATTATAAGGACATGGTGTATGCAAATCACCGTCGGTCGGTCATCACTGGCCAAACGAATATCCCCTTTGGAAGGTTCTTGCTTTTTATGGATACGAAGTGGTCATCGGACAGTCGACAATGTGTGCGAAAGCGAATGGAAGTTGTCTGTTGTTGTCAGGAACGTCACGGTGGCTTTTATGGCAGATAAACATTGAAATTTTATGGTGTACAGTCGGTTCGGTAGGTATATATCGTGTGCGGTGTTTTAATATGTTAGGCAAGATACTGAGCCAAATACTTGAGGTCGTAAAGTGCCCGGTGGCTAAGTACTATACAGTCCTATCAATTTCTGTAAACAATGGTTTTTGACGTCAAATTTGACTGACACCGGGCATTTGCTAGGATAGATGCAGAAATGTTGAGTACTTCTATAGCAGAGGAAAAGATTCATACCTGAGTATAACAACCCATCAGCACCCTTGACATTTTTCAGTCGCAAGGATGTGTTGATTCACAACAGCCCACAGCTTCTCGAAAACCTCTTCTATACCTACTGGGTGCGGCGAGTAACCCATTTTTCATTGACTTTGACGTGAATTCTGATCTTTTTGCATTACTGCACAACCACATGATGCCCATTCTACAATAACTAGGCTCTGTTCGATGTGACCACGTTTTGGTCCTATAGACCTAAAGCATGTTTCTGCAAAAGACCGAAAGTCCAGATTGTGGTTGCATCGGACGGACGGCTGAATATTGCGATGATACATGAGAGGCCACAATATAGCTGGGGGTACAGATAAGACTTCCCGGTACTTTGGTTGATTTTAATTTAAGCCGACGGAATTTTTCTATCTGTTCTGGCCCATTCTGGTCCAACAACATTGTATCAATAAAAAGATCCATTAGAAGCACATTTGTAGGTGTCAGAGTAGGAAGAGAGTAGTCATCTATCCATCTTTTACGTGTCCAGCCCTCTCATCTGGTAGAATATTAGACATTATATTAGACAATATTTATTCAACAATTTCGGCAAACTCGCTAATACAACGCTCCAAGCTTTATTCTTAGCGCCTGTTGGTTCAACGGGTAGTTGTGAGATTAGGTTAGGTTAGGTTAGGTTTGAGGGAAGTACACAGCTTTAAAAGTGCTGTGCTACCACGGGGGCCTTTTGGTCCATTGTGATCCCTTGGTTTATTGGTCGTGGATACAAATTTTCATTGTGTTGTTCAATAACACAAAAAACATGCATAAACACTTTACCTGGTTTCTTGGAGTTGTTCCTTGGCGGGGTTGGTCTACTAAGTAAACCATCCCGTACTTTTAACAAACCTGATTGCGTCCGTCAGTGGTACCTGCACTATGTCCTCTAGGTCTCCGAAAAGTCTGTCTCCCATGTAACGGAGTCGACTGGTTTGGAGGTTTGGGCATTCGCAGAGCAGGTGTTTGATGGTCTCCGTTTCTTCTATGTCTAGACAGCTCCTGCAGTAGTCTAGTGAGTTAATGCCCAGTCTTGTAGCCATGGTACCAATGGTACAGTGGCCTGTCAGTACACCCGTTAAGATACGAACATCTCGTTTATTCATTTTCAGAATACATCTTGTTCTTTTTTCGTCGATTCTTGGCCAAAGGCTACGGGATATAACACAGTCGTGTCTGTTAGACCAGGTGGTGTTTTATTTTTCCCTTGATTTTTGGTCAATATTTCTTCTTCCTACACTAATTTTGATGTCTATTGATGCAATGATATTTACTGCGTCAAGCTCCGACCCAGTTCTGGCTAGCTCGTCTGCTTTTTCGTTTCCATCAATATCACGATGTCCGGGAACCCAGCAGAGAGTGACCTTGTGTTTCTCGCCTATTTTGTTTAGGGCTCTTTGACAGTCCCTGACTGTCTTTGCTTTGATAGTTGCGCTGTCTAGTGCTTTTTAATGGCTGCCTGACTGACTACGATGAATTGTAATCTCAGAAGGGTCAAGATTCTTTGTAGATATGGTATACTTGCTGCCTTGTCGATGGCGACGATTTCAGCTTGGAAGACGCTGCATTCATCTGGGAGTTTATACGAATCATTTATACATAACGACTCGCAGAATCAGCGTTGCCGTTTTGAAATCGGCCTTCCAGTCAGATTTCACTGGAAAAAAAACAGTCAAAAAACTATAATCCAGCCAAAAAAACAGTCAAAGGAATTAAATCAAAAAACAAGCTAAAAATCCAGCCAAAATAAAACAACAAATAAAAAAGAATTAAACAAATCATAAATAAACTTTATTCAAAACAAAAATAACACAGAATCCATTTACTCTCACGTATTAAAGTGAAGTCTATTTTAAAAAACTAAATAATGCCTAAAAAAATAAAAAAAAAATAAAATTATTATAACAATAAGAATTCATTAAATTAGTTCAACTCATAAATTAACTTTACATAGTTATACTCTGAGCGCGTCAATTGTCTCCTCATCATCTTCATCATTTGATTCTATGTCGGATGCTGTATTGCTGCCTTTGTAAGTAATATTAGTACCAACTTTTTTTGTTACTTCGGACGGTATATCAAAGTTGAAGCAGCATTCGTTAAATCTCAATTGGTTTCTGATTATCAAAATTGAATTCGTTAAATGATATGTTTGCAAGCTCAGAGCGAAATAAAATAAATGCTAGCAAATTTTGTTCTTCTTTTAATTTAATTTGTTGTCAGTTTGAATTTTAAAATGTGGGTATACTGATTGAAAAGAAATGACACGAGACATTTAAAAACAGTCAAACAAGAATCGTTTCCAGCTAAAAAACCAGCCGGCTGGATTTTAAAAAATCTTCCAGCTAAATGCATATCAATCCAGTCAGATCTGACTGGAAACCAGTCAAAATGGCAACGCTGCGCAGAATACTCCGGCTCCTGTGCCTACTTCCATTTTTGACCCGTCAGTGTAGATTTGTATTTCTTGTACGCTATCGTGCGTGTTGATTACTAAATCCAATCCTGTCTTTGGTGTATGTAGGTAGAGTAATTTTTGTTGAAGCTCTGGTACGGAATCATGTAGTCCGTTTTTATAGCCAGATCAATACTCAAGTATTTTTGAATTATGGAACCGTGCCCAAAGGAGCTGTGCTTCCACGTTTTTGCCTCCCTTGGCTGCCATGCTGCAAATGTATTCACTTAGGGGTGGAAGATTTAGAATCATCTCCAGCCCGGCTTGAGGTGTTGATCTCATTGCTCCCGTTATTCCGATGCATGCCAATCTCTGTACCTTGCATAGGTTATTGAGATAGGTTAATTTAGTTGTGAGATTAGTCGATCCTGTGGTATCACAATGGATATTTTCTGGCCTAAGTGAAGCGGCCTGCCACCCTAACCTAATCTGACGATATATCATGTTTGTAATGTGCAACCTCCTACAGACAGTGTCGCACACTCCTCGTTGGCCTGTTTTTCAAATGCTCTTATTAGAGTGCCGATAGCCGATTCGGCCTTTCCCTGAACACTCACAACCGACTCCCCGTTCACCCCGATCACCGTTCACATCTGTATTCTTATCCAAATTAGTGTTTCTTTGTGAAGACCAAGAATTCGACGGGTGATACCCAAAGCTGTCATTGGTTCATAAAAAGTGTTCATCGGTATTAATTTTTTAGCACCCTGACAGTCCTGACTCCCGACACATTATAGAAAGTTATACAGCTCAAATTTCCTTAATCCTAGTTGGTAACATCACATCTTTCCGCATATCTCTCTATCTAAGTAAGTTATCCGTCGAAAAGTTTCATTAAAATGTTTTTTTTGTTCACTTTGTAGACCAATATCTCAGTTACTACCCACGACCGCACGATATACAACAAATCTCTCCCAAAAAAAAAGCACTCAACATAGAACACAATCAGATTGTATCTTTCGACTACATAAATCTTCAGCGATTTGAAATGGATTGAATGCTTTTAGCAAGACCGCGGTTTCGGGATCGGGATTACAGCGATTTTAAATTTTGCAAAAAAAAAAAAAAAAAATCACTTACCGCTTTGCCACGGTAGCCGCCTTACTGACTGCCATCCCAATCGTGACCCGAAATTACACCAGGTCTGGCTGTATTCAAAATACATATGTCACTTGAATCCTCTCGGGGGTGAGTTCTGAACAATAGCATCCCTTTTCGGGGGGACGCGACGACGTGTTCATCGGCATGGAAATATTTATGGATACAAACGTAGTTAGATCGTTATAGTACTGAGTTTCACGTTACCGCATCCACGGAAATATGATTCAACAAGCGTGCACGTCTTTTAATTTATAGATGCAAACATCTTTTACCTACTTCATCACCAATAAATAAATTCCAAGCCGTGCGTCGTCTGTCTGCAACAATGTTTCGCGAATTAATTTCCTAAGTGAGATTTCACATTCGACATTAATTGATTTTTGCGATTTTAATTTGCTTTATTTCCGCCCCTTTAATATAGAAAAAGGACGAAAGGCGAAAACAATTCGTCGAAAGAAAAATAAAACAAAAAACATCGCGCGACGACGACGTCCGAAAATAAAATGACATTTGCAAATTAATGACGTGGAGACCCATGAAGCTTAATGTTGATTAAAATGCTTTCCAAAAAAATGCTCACCGCACACCGCCTTGACATCCTAGAACTGTCAAACAATGCTTTGTGCGAAAATAAAAATTCAAACGATTCCATTCCAACTCGAGGCCCAAAGCCCAATAATACCATCACATATACTCGTAGTCACAGGGAATGACGAAAGGAAAAAAAAATATACCTAAATGCCAACGCTCTGACATTTTTGTCCTTTTGTTTGACAGGTTTCCTATGCGCGTATTTGGTGGGGTTTTGGTCGACTACCGACTGACCAACGACGATTTGCTCCTAAAGTCATTTATCGACGTCCAGTCTAGATGGGCAACATGGACAACATGTCAACATTTTAATTAAAAAAGGATACGGATGTTTGTCGAATTCAGACTCAGTCACGGTGGAGATGGTTGAGGTGGGCCGCGATGCGAAGAAAAAAGGGTGCGAAAGTAATGAACTCGTTTCGGTTGAATATACGGGTGGAGGGTGGTACCCATGGACCAAACGACATGGTGGACATGGGGAGATACTGGCGAGATCCATTGTTTGGATCATTTTAATTTTATTTATTGTTTGCCCTTATACAGATGGTGGACGTGGTAAGTGTTGTGACGAACAATGGACCCCAGAGATGGGTGCCACAATGACCGTGGTATTCAAATTAGATGAATTGCTAGCTCACGCCAGCTACACATATATCTACAACACGTATAGTGTTCAGTTCTTCGTCGACATTTATTGTTTGAAAGCTATTACTCATTCCATGCAAGATGGGATTGTATTACTCTGACTCTGAAGTGGGGTTGCATCAAATAAGGGAAACACAACACTTATCGATGGCAGAACGATATTAATTGATATTTCGTTGAGAGAAGGCTTTTTTTATTGGGGTTGTGAATCAGGGTATAGCTCTCAATCTATACCTATAGAAAAAAAAATTCAACATTAAAGTCCTTATAGTGGCTAAAATTAAATATGATTTGCCAACGAAACCCGGTTTGTCATTAGTAGGTATGTGCGTTGTGATAGGCTGCGAAGTAACGATGTTTCAGGGTTTTCCCAAAGAAACCCTAACTTTGGATAGAACAACAATTTTTTAGCCAATAAACCGCATTTCTGTTAGACGCTACGATTAAGGGCGATTTAAGTGTGTGGCCCTAGGTTAGGTTAGGTTAGGTTGAGTAGGGTGTGAGTTCATCACATAGGACTAGGCACCATATTGGACCCATCGCCATCCCTGGGGAACCTTAACGGTCAAAAAAAACCTAAACCACTTCGCCCAAACAATTAATTTCCCTACAGAATCTGAAAATTGTTTCAATATTGTTTCCGAGGCCAACATCCTCCAAATTATCAAAGAAGAACCTGCCAAGGTATTTCCTCCTGTACCGAGCAATAGCTTGACATTCACAGAGGAGATGAGTTATATCCTCTGCGACATGTAAGTCTTCGCAATACCTGCATATGTCCGTATCTGTTAGACCTCAATTCTCCTAGTGTGCTTCCTTAGAAGACAGTGCCCGGAGAGCACACCTACTGCCATCCGTAGCATCGATCTACTGAGCTTTAGTAGTTCAGCCGATTTTTTCCTATCTAGCCTAGGCCACAGAGCCTTTGAGACCCTGTGCCCTACTATATCCGCCCATCTCTGATCTGCCCTATTTTTAATATTCTCGAGAATAATTCTCTTGGACACGACTATTGGTGGTCTTATACCCTCAATTGTTTCATTAGGTGGAAGCTCTGCTCCGGTTTTGGCCAGAACATCAGCCCTTTCGTTGCCCTCAATATCGCAGTGTCCGGGCACCCAACACAATCTGACTCGGTTCTGTGCGCATAATGCTCTGAGCATTGTGCGGCAGCTCCTGACTAGTTCAGATTAGATGATGAAGGACTCTAGCGCCTTTAGCGCAGCCTGACTATCAATGTAGATAGCGATATTCTTGTTGGATATTGATCCCATATCAAGTAGATACGCCGCTTTGAGCACGGCCAGAACTTCTGCCTGGAACACACTGCATGTATCCGGAAGTCTTAACGACACGTGTAGGTCTATTTCCCTAGAGTATATACCTGACCCTGTACCTGTACCCTCCTTAGTTTTAGAACCATCCGTATAAATCGAAATTTCATAATCGTTCGAAACCTTATTCTTTTGTCAGTCCTTCCTATCTGGGTATTGTACTTCGTACGGTGTTTCGAAGTCAAGTTCACCCAAACTTTCATCCGTTTTATCGGGGATGTTGGAGAAGGATTCCTTTAGTATGGAGCTATGTCCTATACCTGTCTGGTTTTGAAGAACCCTGCGTTAGTTAGCCGAAGCGCACTATTCCCTACTTGAAGTTTTATTTGTAGGTCCAGAGGTAAAAGATACATAAACGCCGTGTGTGGCCCTAAGACGAATGTGATTCCAGACAGATAGCGATCGAACTTTAAGCGTGGTTCCTGCGACTGGGTGTGATGATTGCTCGATACTTCACTTTCACAATTTGAGCATATTTTCGGCAACTGATTTGTTGCTTTGGTCATGACAATTAGACAGACTTTTGACTTCGATGCAGGCAAGAAAACCTTTCATAAACGCAGTCACATAATCGTTGGAATTTTTACAGGAACAATCTCAAAAAGTACAAAGATTGACACGTATCGGGATAATGATGGCGATGAGATCAACAGCTCAAGCTGGACAGGAGGTAATTCTAAATCGACTATTCCTATGTGAAAAGAGCTCTCCGCCTAAAAGAGGTAAACATTTTTAAGCACGGTTTTAGAATTCATAAATCTTACTAGGAAAACATAGAAAACACTAGGTAGCTCAAGAGTTGTCAACCGATGTTTTTTTGCTGTCATTTTTTTACGAATGAAGAATTTTGATTTTCTTATATATTTATTTTATGTCTTACATATTTTTCTATTTAGTTTAGAAAATGATATCGGCTAAGTGGTCGCCGGCAGAACTGATGATCATTCGGCCCCTTTATATGCCATGTTCCATCACTCGTGACAGAACTTCCGGCGATAGGTCCACACATTCTTTACGGATATCCTCTTTAAGGGTCTCACGAGTCAAGGCTTGTTGCCATAGATTTGTGACTTAAAAAAATCTCACAAAAATAATTCTTGAATTTAAATCGCCAAAACAACAGGTCAGGCGACGGGTCAGGAATGCAGCCCTCAGAATTTCGGTTGTGGTTCGTGCCCGTTGTTCCATCCTATTGCTACCACATACTCTCCAGTCCCAATTCATCCTATTGAGAATGGAGAAAGTCGTTAAGCACGGGTCTGAAGGCTCGCCGTTCTCAGTAGTCCGCGGTGTTTTCGATAAAAATAAAGTCCAATGACACCTTCAGCGTACACAGCACACCATGGATCAGTAACTTTGAGAGGGTGTAAAGGCTCTTCGTGGGCTAAACGCGAATTTTCGGTGCCCTAGAATCGATCCAAAAAGATGAAAATGGGCCCCGTCTCGAATGATAATTTCATCGAAGAAAAATTGTCTTCCTTGTGTTCGAGATTCAGGATGGTTTGAGCATAGGTTATACGCGCTTGGCGGTCAAAAGCTAACAGCTGATATACAGTCAGAACTTTGTAAGAGGGAAAATCTTACAGTCTTTCATGAAACTTCTCTGTAAAGACAGCCAATTGACGCCCAATTGCATGGGGTCTTCTGCGACATTTTCAGCCACCGCTGCAATATTCTCTGCACTGATGCGCCACTTTTTTATACTATACATCTGTAATTTGAAAATTAATGCTCTGTCGGAGCATATACTATGCATCATAAACGACTCGTACAATTAAAAACAGTCTCTTCAGTCTCTATTGAGTCAAAACACTATTGAGTCAAAAGACAGTCCAGAAACTTTCGAAGAGCCCTGAACAAAATAGGCACAAAACACTTCAAAATGTCATTACTTCAATAGACAGCCCAATTAGAGCATGAAAGAGAAATATTGACCAAACATTATGATCTAGTCCAATGGCCAACAGAACTGCATTATATCTCGCAGTTAATGGTCAAGATAAGACGAAAAATCTTCATAAGTGTGACGACGGACTACTGATGTATCATAGGCACAATGTTCATAAGACAAGGTATCAACTTACCAGGATACTGCAACTTAAGGAATTTTTTAAGCATTTGAGCCATAAAGCAAGGTATTCATTGACTGCCGTGCACCCCTTTTTTTAGACCTAATAAAAGGGGCCAATAATTCTTACTCTTTACAAATTATTACTCGCTGCATTTGTAGTTGCCGTAGCTGCTTCTACTCTTATTCCTCTCACACTTTTGTCAGTTTCTATATAAAACTCAATCCAACTCACTTAAGGATAACACAACCTATATCCCAATTAACATATTTATTTTTGAAATTATCCACCAAAGCGCAACAATTCAAAAACCACTCAATCAAAAAACTAACCCATTTAAATAAATGGAATTTCTTTCACTGCCATTACCACTTAACTATAGCATCCCAATTACCCGTTAATCGCTCAGGGCTTGGCCTATAGTCCTCCAACCCGAAATTGTACGAAACAAGGCAAATAATTTGATTTAAATAAATTGCCAGAGATTGATTCGATTTAAGGGTTAATTTGCTTTTCAAGTACCCTCTCCACTGGCGGTAAGAATTCATTTAACAAAAACTCAAATAGAACAGCACAACAGTGGAAGAAAAAAAAAACACCGAAAACCAAGAAAGCAACGCATTCCTTTCGAGGGTGAACAAACGAAGAAGAATGTTCTGTTCGTCCTTTTCCGGTATGATGCCGCTCCTTGTAAATTCGATATTCCACTGTTAAATTTAAATTCGTGTCGTCCCGCATGTCGAGTCTAGGTACATTCAACATGCGTACACGCTCCAAATGATTAATCAAACATGACTTTGTCTTGCAAAGCAACAGCAAAAAAAACGAGGACATACAGGAAAAGGTAATGTACAGTGATGTGAACGCATTACAATTTTATAAGAAGGCGTTTGTTCACAGTCTGCATGAACGGGGTATTAGCCATCTGATCCCATTTAATTGACAACACTTTTACAGCAGCGTGACGCTACTACGATGTCTCGCTACCCGCATAATTATGCACACCATCAAGATGAGGGTGCGTTTCGTGAGGACCAAAGCCAAACCCTTCTCGCATGTTAGCTATGCGTAAATAATGCGCTGAAATCATTTTCTGATGACAACTCAGTGGAGAGATGAGTGTGCGTCAGTGTCCACTACCGGAAGTATCCTTAGAAAGCAAATTCAATGGCAATGCGCAATCAATTCTTGCGTCAAACCATTGAATAGGAAGGTAGAGTATTATACCAAGAAAAAAAAAATATTCACCGCCAAATTAATAGCCTCTTAATCAAGACCCACCGCCAAAATATTAATCAACAACAAAAGTCCTTCCGAGCTTGCTACTTAAAATTCAAGATGAGCATGCTTAATGCGTCATATGTCGGAAACGGTACGGCCGGCAGTCACGCGCCCCAGATTTCATGACATCAATAATTAATGTATGGACGCAGGCAGGAGCACTCTGTCAAAGGACAATCAATCAAAACCATGAGATGCGGTAGCGGTATAGACCATAATGTATGTGCCTATCTATATAACCGAAAGAAAAACTAATTTTCTCGTGAAAGCTTTTTGCTATCATTAATTTTCATCGCGCTCTTCGAAATTAGATTCTTAGGTTCCCCAGACTCACACATCGAAGTTGGGTATCTTTTTCGTAATATAATAATTTTGATCGGATTTTCAGTGAAAAAATCAAATTGAGATGACAACATTCGATTGACATCGCTGACAAAGTCGGTCATATGATTAATGCGAACAATTTTGGAATTTGTTTTAACTTGTTTTTTTTTTATCAACAACCCCTAGATGGCTGAACGCATTTAATGCTTTTTTATGCGGACAATTTGTGTTGACATAAATTCTCCATTAACTATAGATACCTAATTTAATTTGTTTTTGCGGGATCTAAGGGAAGGGAAGGTACATCAATTGGGTTAGCAATTTGCCGGTAAACTGGTATTTTTGAAGATATCCGCCGCGATACTTTTTATAAAATTTTAGGAAGTCTTACTGTACTAAATGGGAATCCTCGTGAGGAGCTTGAGAGCCGATCTCGACCATCTTTCCTTATGAATATAAAGGACCAACTGTTTGTTGATTGGCAGTAACGTTACATCCCGCAGCGAAGTCAATTAAGTATGTCAATAAGTCTTTTCTGTTACCTGTCCTTCTTGCCGATTTTGGTCTTAAAATTATCGAGAATTGATATAAGATTATATTCGAGGAGCTCGTATAGAAACAGTCTTTCGAAGTGCAATCTTTTTCATCTAGGGATCCCTAAGAGACTCGCCGAATTAAAGCCCGCAGGTCTTATTATCCAAAAAAATTACACCCGGGCCTTAATTCCGCGGGTGTTATTTCACTGCACCTTTCCTCTATATGTAAACGTGAGTGCATGTTAGATTCCAAGTTAGCCTTAATGCGGATTTTCAAAAGTCGGTCACTTAGTTTAGTTTAGTTTAGTTAAAGTGGCTCTCGATGAGAGAAACACTTAGGCCGTTATTCGGCCCATTGTGCATACCACTGGGATTTGGGGAGCTGTATCTTTTCTGTCTACTCATGTAAACCAATTGCTGCCGGTTATAAAGCTAAGAATGTTAGTGGCGCTGGTGTTACCTAGATCACTGAGATCATTAAGAAAATAGTTTCCTAAGTGGGCCTTTCTTAGATTGGCCAGGGCAGGGCAACTGCAAAGAAAGTGAGTGACGGACCCGTCCTCCTCTTCGTCTCTACAGCTTCTGCAGAAGTCATTGTAGGGCAGACCGAGCCTTTGCGTGTGTCTGCCTAGTATGCAGTGCCCGGTGATCACATTAACGACTTTCGAGATGCTGGATCTTTTAAGTCGAAGAAGCTCCTTGGATCGTTTTACGTCCAGAGCTGGCCAGGTGAGCTTGACAGTGTCGCAGTATCCTAATGGTCCAATTCTTCTGAAAAGACTCCGGCGCCCAATCTCCCTTGTGCCTTAGAACCGTCTGTGAATATTGCGACTGACAGTGATTTGTTTACGACATCCCATTGGTTTCTGTCCAGTATTTCATATGGGTGAAGCCTCTTTCGAAGTAGATTTTCGTAGGTAGATAGTCGGTAGATATCTATACCTTTAGATTGGACATTTTGTTCAAGGCCGGCCACCACACAACGAATGCCATATAGAATTATCGGTCTTATGACTGCAGTATAAAGCCCATGCATTATATTGGGTTGAAGGCCCCATCTAGAGTCAACAGCCCTTTTGCAGGAGTATAGAGCCCCCAGGGATTTCCTAGCGCGTTCGACAATATTTTCTCTCCATAGGAGCTTCCTGTCCAGCGTCAGCCCCAGATATTTAGCGCTGCTAATGAATTCGAGTGGAGTTCCTTTTAGCTTTGGAGTAGTGACAGCGGGTAGGTAGTCGGTCACTAACGTGTTCAAGGCTCAAGTCTTCTCGCTTATGTCTGCCACTTATAACAAATCTGCACCAAAGTTGATGATGAACTTTTTTTCGTGTCGCAATCGCAATCGCTCAGGCAGTTCCTGAATGGCATCGATGCCTAATTTTATAGCATTATCTAAAGTTCTTGGTTCTTGCAACCAACTAACCAAAATCAAATCGCATTGATAGAGAAAGTCTTGTGCGACGGAGTCATGCGCTCGAGTTATTTAAGCCAGCAGCGGGAGATGACTTGATGAAGAGCACATACACTAACTAATCTATAAGATTTGGTCAGAAGAAATTATACCTGATGATTGGAACCTCAGCATTATTTATCCGGTCTACACGAAAGGAGACCCTTTCAACTGCGCTTCCCAAAACTTCCGATGCAACTTTTTGAGTTTTAGTTAAATATTTTTAGACAACCGGTTTTCAATATTCCTAACAAAGTTTCAACAGCTTCAAAGGCAAAGGCATGCATATTAAGTAGGTTTTAAGAGGCTAGGTTCGAATGTAAGCTAAATAGATCCCTAAAATGCTATCAAAGACTCTAGTATGGGCTTTCTAGATCTCTGAAGAGGTTCTTATAGGTCTGTAGGTATTACAAGATTTTTACTAGGGTATGAGAGCTTCTGGTTCAGTACCTCTCTCTGTCAGCTTTGATGTATACGGATACTATAGATCTTTTAAGAGGTTTTAACAGCTCTGTTAAAATCTAACTTCGGAGTACAAAAATATGTTCTGGTGGTTAGCTCTACTCTAAATTTTCTTGAAAACGAATTTATTAATTTGTCCGTACGTAAAACTTTTTATTGTTCAACTTCCCAGTCAATTCCACAATATGTTCAACTAAATTCCTATATGAAATGCTGGGGTTAAATGTTTCAGTTTTGTTCTGTTTCTTGTTTTTACTGATGGACTTTTCTGGTGGCTATAAATGACATCCAACCAGTGTTTACTTGAGCCTTTCGCTAATGCCCAGTTTCACAGTGTATAAGTATCGATTCTCCCTCAAATTCGACTCAAAACTCGATTTCCGTTTCATAGTGCCATATTTGATTGTAAGACGTAAGACTTACTCGTATCTTTGACAGGTGGCAAGCTACTGTCAACGATTTGAAAAGTTTATTTGGATTTTTGTTCGTTTTATTAAGATTAAGAAAAATAATTTATTTATATCCAAAGTCAGGGGCCATTTCTTTTTCACAACACATTTTGCAAATCAAATAAATTATTAAATTGGTACCAGTGCTGCCAGGTCGCTTTAACTACTCGGAGATAAAAAAATTCACAAAAAGCGCTAGATTGCGCTAGATTATATTTTCATCAACAGAGTAGGAACATAATATACTTTTTAATTAAAAAAACAGCGCAAACTTTGGAGCTCAAAAATCAAGTTGATACATTTTTGCATAGGTATAGAGGCCGAAAGGCACATTGAACTTTTAAGCAATTTTTTAATTGTGATTTGTGAGTATAGTTTATTCCATGGAGGCATGTGATTCGGTACGGTAGATTGTACTTTTCTCTTAAAATTGTATGAGCTCAATAACAGAAGCAATGGCTGTGCCAATTCGAATTAATTTTTTTTAAATTTGTAACTGTTAGTGTTTCTTAAACTTTTTTCTTCGATGTCACTTCCATATTCGATCCGATCGGAACGGAATTTTTTCCGATACGCATACTCTGTCGGAGACTGAAATTAAATTCGATTTATCAATACTTCACTGCAAAAATGCAAATCGTAGTAAACAAATTCCGCAACCAATTCCTGTCGGAGCATATCGGAAGAAAATTCTTACGAAGCTGTCAAAAATATCGATAAAAACGCACTTGATCGCACTGAAATGCCAGTGTGCCTTGCATATTTGCCGAAAGAAGTTCCGAAAAGCTGTTCGGAAGAATACCTCGAAACAAAAATCCTCCGATCCGTATTCGTATGAAATCGGATAATTTTCCGTTCCGACGGATACCTCGATAGGGCAGATTATCTAATAAAAATCGTTGAAACAATTTAATTCGAAACTAATGCGTAGATATAGTTACTGTCACTAAGTAATAAATAAGAAAGAGATATTCAATAATTTGAACCCTAAACGGGGATTCACATAAATTGTAGGGCGATGCCATGTTAAAGTTTAGTACGCACTAATATTTCCGAGTGGAGTTTCCATATAAAAGTTATTTAAATAAAAAGCGCTAGAAATTACGCCAAGAGCTAAAACATTTTAAAGCGCGCTGAATACCGCCGAAAGCGCTAAACTGACAGCACTGATTGGTACTGCGAAACAACCGTTTTTATAAGTGCTGCTCTATATAAAACCCTCATCATCATTCCAGTCCTGCTCTATGGCGCAGAAGCATGGACGTTAACAAAGGCGGTTGAAGATTTCCTTGGTCATTTCGAATTCGAACGCAAAATTCTTCGAGTAATTTTCGGTCTCGTTTGCGTTGACCAGCCAAAGATCGGGCAAACTAGAGAGGCGTGTTGGTTGAGGCACAGGTTCACCCCGGACTGTAGCGCTATCTAAGTAAGTAATACAAAAATAAATCTGACATACAACATTCAAATTGATTTAGCAATAATACCCAAAAATAAACAAGCATTTGCAGTTTAATACGACTAGGGGACATATTGCAACCCCCCTGCTTGTTGTCACTGTCCAAAATCAATGTCACATCTTGTGTCAATTTTAAAGTAACAAATGGCGTATAGCAATTTTTTGGGTTTCATATGACATTTCTTTAATTTAGACATTAGCTATAGATTTTAATGAAGTGAATAAAATGAACATTGGAATTGTAACTTTGAACTCTCCGTCAATCAAAACATAACTTTTTTTTGTGCGTTTCTTCAATACTTCTCCCAAGCAATAGAGTAATTTTAAGTATGATCTTCTCAGCAATTCACACTCAAACCATTAACGTATGTCCTTCTATTATTTCTCTGCGTTACGCCTCTAAAAGCAAAATTCAATAACAAAAAAACGCCCAATCTCAACTTTGGGTATGAAAGCCAGCCAAATCCCAATGGTCAATAAAAAACACGAATTCCATTCATAGCCAAAATCAAACAGACTCCTGGGTCAAGTGAATGGGCAATAGAAAATCATTTTATTGCCATTCACAAAAGAAACACAATTTTATTATCCTTAGTCACATTCAATTAATTTTCTCCTCTCATATACACAAAACGAACAAAAAAATTGCCATCCATCAGGAGGAGGTGTATATCAAGGGCGGTCGCCATTTCCAACTCCTTAGATTTCATCACAATTTTTATTAGAATGAACCCAAACTAAAACGTGTCTAGTAATACAATTTTGTTAGTTTTTTTTTTTTATTAGAGATTTATAGTGTTTCCTTTTAATATACAATTTCTTAACGTAACGGAAATCTGCAAAAGCAATATCTCATCCATAAAAATGTATGTTTATTGTCGTTAATATTAATAAAAAAAAAAAATTGTTCCCGTACTTTGTTGCTTGTCATTGTACAGGAGAAGAATATGAATGATATGAGCGGCGAACGGATGACAATGATGACTTATGCGCGATAGTAAAAAAGTTGGATCCTGTAGCAGCAGCATCATAGAACTACAAGGATACTGCTATGACATAACTGGCAGTGCGGTATACATCATATATCCCGCCCTTAGGTTAGTGTACCATGAAAGGTGTAAAAAGTGAATTATTTTAATGGGGCAACATTATGCGAGCTCCATCAGGAGATGCAGATGGAAATGAAAGAATCCAATTTGGTGGAGATTTACATTCAGGATTTTATTTTATCATCATCACCGTATATTGTTGTGCAGATGTGTGGGTGGGGATGCTATTGCAATTTTCTATACATTCTTGTAGTTCCCAATCACCGTAAACCTCAACCATTCATTTCAGAAGTGTCAAACTATAATGAATCTCCTTTGACGTGTGCTGACTGCTGCCATCTTGGGTTGTGTAGAGGTGTTTTGACTTGACACACAACAAAAGATTTATTGTGCTCATTCACAAACAAACCCATTTGTCCAGATTCAGAATCCTATTAGAATAATGCAATGTGAATGGGAGGGCGGCTTTACAAAATCGAAATGAACAACCTGTGAATTTGAGTTTTGGGTATGCACATGTGGGGAGCCTGTCAACTTGGTATAGTGATCCCTTTTCACATTAAGTCAACTTTTCCTTACAATCAGAGAAATGCACTGAAATGCTTAAGGTAAGGTACACCTACCTACTTCCTTGGCAATGACGACAAGGACGATACGACGGACCATTTTAATGGATTTGATTACTTAATTAAATTTGTATGCAGTTGGTTATACCGACTCATGGAATATCCTTCCAAGTGTACAGCTCCTGAAATAATCTAATTGCAAACTTCTGTTTGTTTATTAACAGATTTCAATGGATGTGTAGTGGTGGCACATCAACTTTATCGTTTCTCATTTGCGGATATGCGGTTTCTGTGTGATGGTTATGGGGCTAAAGTTTTCTTAAAAGCTTTTCGGCACAAACTCTGACTGAAGATGGCGGTACTGAGAATTTTGTCGTATCCGTTGTATAGTTGATGTCTTTTGAAAGTACCTACGCCATTATACGTATGAATATGTGTGTGCTGGTGAATGCGCGTTGGAGTACACTTTTTGAATATTAAAATCGTTGAGCGAAACCAAAACAGAAGAGTCTTACAACAGGCTTAATGCATGTGCATATTATCTTGAATTTAATTGACTATTAAGTTACTATTGAAATTAGTTTGAAAAGTTTTTAAAACTTGTGGTTTAAGGAGGGGTGCGGAGACAAAAAAAAAGACGACAACTCTTCCTCGTCATGATATACTTTTAGATTTATGGAATTTTAATGAGAATGTTTTGTGTAGTAGGTAAGTTCGTTTGGTTGATGCTTATGAATTATGAGCGCGAAATTTTAAAAAAGTTTCAATTTGGCAATAACCTCTGAAGGAAGTGGGATAACTCTCGTTAGTATTTCGAGGCGAAAATTTTCGATGGAAGTTTTTCTTTTTTTGTAAAATCGTTGAAAGACACCGCATGCGAGCTTTGCGATAGTGTGGGACTTGCGGATAGCTCACCCACTAAAAACACCCGAGGGAAGCATGGTGTTACCATACTTCCAAAAATCGCACCTAGTCGTTAAACTAATCAGCAATTTGTTTCTAATATTTATAATAAATTCTATGCTATAAGGTATACTAACGTTATAGTCTGTTACCTTTTGTTTTTTAATTCGTTATCACTTTTGTTAGTGTGATTGTGTTATAAAATTATAAAATTATATTTACTTTTTTTATTCCTAGTTCGAAAGGTTTTACTCTTCGTAATCTTCAAATTAAATTATTAAGTAGTTCGCCTAACTTCATGTCTTTTTGCGACCTTCCTGACCTCGTCCTCTACCGTTTCAATTTTTATCAGCGTTACGTATGTACCATGGCGCATTAACAATATTGCGTAGTACTTTGTTTTGGAAGGATTGAATGCTTTGTAGATTTGTCTTACTTGTGCACCCCCAAAGCTGGAGACCATAAGTCCAATGTCCATATTGGTTTTAGGACTTGCTTATATAAAAGCAATTTATTGTATATTGATAGACATAAATGCCTCCCTATGAGCCAATACATTTTATTGTATCGTATATTTAGTTCGTCATATTTTTTCTTGACATGAGTTTTCCAGCGCAATTTCGCTGAGTTCGAATGAGGAACTTCTTTGTTATTAATGTACACCAGGTATGTGTTGTACGTTTTTATTGGTGAAGTGAACATGGATTGACTTCAGTTCATTTAATTTTATTTGCCATTTTTCGGCCCAATCATATATATCACTTACTGTCCTTTGTGCAGTTTTTCTGTAACTTCCTGCACGGTTTTTCCGACAGCAAGTACAGCAGTATCGTCTGCAAATGTGGCTACAGTAGTTTCATCATTTTGTGGTACACTCTGATCCATGTACAATTTTGTGTAATTACACAAAAAAAAGTCTAATTTTAAGCGTCTTCATACACAATTTTGTTGGAGTTTACACATTATATGTCGAATTTTGCTACAAATTTGAACGTAAAAGGTTTGAATTTACACATTTTATGTTGATTTATAAACATTTCTTTCTGAAATTCTGTTGGATTTTAAACATTAATTATGTAAATGTACATTTAATTTGAACATCTTAAGTGTAGAAATACGCATTTATATTTAAAATCTATGTTTGAATTTACACAACAAAGGTTTAAGATTTACGCATTAAATATTTAAAATTGATACGTGCGTAAAAATACTGCAATTATGGTAGGCAAGTAGATTCCTCGCTTAATGATAGTAAAATTACACGATTTTTTCTTAGAGTGTAGGTCGTTCGTGTATATAAGGAAAAGTACAGGTCCTAACACACTACATTGCGGTACTCCCGCTTTTATATATTTTAGTACAGAGTACCCATCTTCTTGCTTAATTCTAAATAATCGCTGGATTATATATGACTCTAATATTTCTGAGTACTGTTTGGGAAGATATTTTTGTAGCTTATAGACCAATCCCTCATGCCAGACTTTATCAAAAGCCTGTGTTACATCAAGGAAAATGTTAGAGCATATTTGTTTTTCTTCTAAGGCCTTTTCTATTTTATCAGTTATTCTGTGAACCTGATCTAGAGTTGAGAACCTATTTCTAAATCCAAATTGATGGTTTGGTATCAGTGTCTTTTCTTCTATGATCGGATTAAGCCGTTTCAGAAGAATTTTTTCGTAGAGCTTTGATAGAATTGGCAGTAATGAGATCGGGCGATATGAGGTAACTTCACTGGACAATTTGCCTGGTTTTGGTACCATAATAACTTCCGCTGCATTTATTATCTGTGCTATTTTTTTCATACCTTTTTTAGGCAGTTTCTTTAGAATTTCACCCGTAATTAAATCAAACACCGGAGCTTTTTTCGGGTTAATTTTTTTTTTATTTCAGTGGATATTTCCTCAGAGGTTACTGCTGGAATCAATCTCTCGTATTCGCACATTTCTTCCGTTTGATGTAAATAATCAATGTCTTTGTATGGCTGGAAGACGTTTTCAAGATGTTCCGCAAATATATCCGCCTTTTGTTTATTTCTTTTCGCCCAGACGTTTTAGAACTGACGCCACTTTAGTGTCCGCTTTGCTAAAGTGTAATTTGTCTTTTTCGGGGGTTAGAACCTGGGACGCGTCGTTCAGTAATTCTACAACATCCGTAGTGAGCACCTTGGCTTACGATTTCCTCCATCGAAAGTATAAAAAAACTCCTTAGAAAGCTTCTTAATTTACGCATTCAGATACGACATCATATTGTAGGTTCCTTAGTTTTAAAAAATAAATAAAGTGCATTGTAAGTCCGGCTTGGACCTATGCGGGCATCAACCAATACGAATCTAAATTTAGCTCGATCGTTCCAAGTTAGTTCCAAGTTGGTTGCGGCCCCTTTCAACTTGTGCGCGCCAATTAAGGCGAGGTCTTCCTCTGCTGACTCTTCGGGCAAGGGAACTAACGTCCATTCACTCAACATGTCCTAACCATGTTAGACGACTAATTCAAACTTTTCTAACTCGTAGAGCCGGCTGTTAAATCTCTTTCTCAAAATTCCGTCAACGCAAAACCGGGGAAGCAAATTACTTGCACACTCAAAACGACCAAAGATATCTTTTTCGGCCTTTGCTAAAGTTCTCTGCTTGTTTGGTGACGAGGGTCTTGTATACAGTTCGTATTGTTTCTTGGCAAGGCCTTTCTACTCAATTGCCTTCTTAATTTCTTATGTGATGTAGTTTTCAAAGTCTATAGCATAGCAGAGTTATATTAAGTCCCCGACTACATCAAACTATTATGACGTACCCTCCGATTCGTGGGTGTTCTGTGTCACTTCTTGTTGACAACTTACACTTGGTTTTGCTCTTGTGTCCATTTTTGCCGCTTTTGTCCCAATATTAGCAAACACGCGATTGACAGCCTACTGAATTCCGTATAGGTAACAATGGAAAAGCTCTTTCCTTTACAAGATTTAAAAAAACATCTGAACCTCACACACAATATCTACCCGACTAAATGGAATACAACCAAGAATAGAGGGCATTAATGTAGTATTCGGTCTGGTTGAGTTTAAGGGAAGATCCCTTTCACAGTTCAGCCTTTTTGTCTACAAACCAATCAGAGTTTTACGTTGTGCTGCGCTCTAACAACCCGTATAGTTCTTGGCGACAGCCGTTTACAAGCTTCGATTTTATTTCCACGGCAGAGATCGTTTTCATTGCCGCTTGACTATCAATAAAAAAGTACTATCTGTATATGAGGTATTGCCATCATTGCAACCCGTTAAGTCAGCAGCTGCTGTTCCTGTCACTGCTTCGGTTTGAAACTTGCTGCTATAGTCAGGAAGTCTCACCGGAGTAGAATACCGTGGCCATTCCTCATTTGGATCCATCTCTGTAGATGATTACAAGCGATCCGAATCCGATGGATATCGGTTGCGGTCTTCTTGCCCTTCATCCCTTCCGAGGAGAAAAGTGAAAAATGGTCTTACCAAATTTAGACAGGGACAAGGCTTGTACTGTTGGACATCGCCTGCCACCTGAATAAGTTGGCATATGAGCTGGGCCACAAATGCCTTCCCATGAAAGTCGTGTCGGGCGAGACAGGTCAATTTTAAGTAAGTGGAAAAGAGAAGGTGTAATGACCGGTGATCGGCAGCAACTAGATGTGCTCAGCTTCAGCTCCACATCTCAGAATCGACTGACTTCAGAAATGCGGACCAAGCTCTTTTATAGAGAGACAACAGATGTTACTCTTTGGCACGTAACTGACTTGTGTGATCATGTTCTAAGAATAGGTCACTACAGAAGGGATCGGTGTAATTGTAATCTATACCCTTCTTTTGTCAACAAACCTAAAAATCTACCCGTCTCGCCCGACATAACTTTCATGGGAAGGCTTATGTGCCCCAGCGCTATGTAAGTACCAGACTTATTTAAAGCCACATAACTATTTAAAGATGGTTCCCGAAGGTTCGACTGAATTTTCAATTGCAATATTGTAAGCGTGACATAATATTTTCTGAAACAAGTGCAAGACCTCTTAACGTTCATATCAGAGAAGTAAATCATTTGAAGTTACAGTCAGTTTTTGGACGAATTTACCCTCCCAACCGAACTCATCCTCAAAAATAAAAATCCTCCAGAAATTTAATTCGCAATTTCATTTATTTGTCATAAAGTTGATGTGACTGTCCCATTAGCCTTGGAAACCTTAAAATGCTGCCCAACTTCTCGGTTACCCCCCGAGGGATATAAGGTCTTCTTATAAACCAAAGATGGACATGAACTTCTTATCCACATATGTACGCTCACAACTCACCTTATCTATACACACAGGTCCATCATATATCGATATCACTTCCACTGGTTCCAAATCAAATTACCAAGCAGAGACAAAACTCATTCCACTCCAGCAATTGGCTTCATTTGTCTTATAGAAGAAAAACTTTTCAATGTCCCAAGTCCATTTGGCTAGAAAATTCCATAACCAATTACACGAATGTGTGCTGCAAATACACACAAGTCTACCCTCGATATATACCTTCGGGTTACCAAGGATTATTGAATCATACAAGTTTAGAATTTGATCAGTCTTCCGTAAGAAGGAAATTTAAAACCACATTGCCATTAGGACTTTGTTATATTTCGCCCTTCGAATGATGTCGCCCGCACTCCTTCCAGGACTCTATAGAAACCACTTATGGATATACGTGATTGTTGTATACAACAACATCTTCCGGTGAAATCTTCTGATTGACAATTACCGTTAAAAAAAAATCAGACCTGACTTAATCCTAAATACAATTTTCGAATTCAGCCAGGACTCCTCATACGAAGGCAAACGGACACTCAATCTGTGTGTATGAGTGACATTGTCATTGTGTTCTTTATAGTAATGAGGGAATTAAATCTAATTATCGAGTGGAAATGTTGTATCCTTGTAAATGATGCCTGCGTATGTTGGGCATTAATTTTTGTTTATAGACTGTAATAACTACAAATTACACTTAAGCCCAACGACACCGACACAACGGAAATTCCCACAGAGCTGGGCAATATTTGCATGCATTCGGGACGACAACAACCCATCGTCAGGGTAGTATTTGATTATGTATCTCAATTCGGTGGCATGCAAAAGTTGTTGCAAAACAAATAAAATTGTCATAAAAACAAACGACTGCAACACGCACTGACACTCTCTCATCAGGACATCAAATCAACGCCAAACGCATAGTATGGGAAATGATACGAGCATTAGGTGAATTTTTAAATATCACCTACCGGCCGATGATGGCGACGACGTATGTCATCCCTTGACGCTCATATATGTATGAATACAATTATAATTTTATTGCAGTGGTATACTACACACACAGAGGGGCAGGGACACCCCCTGCTGATTGTTGTTTCCGTGCGAATTCCATATGAATTCGAAATGTACGAAAAATATCCGTTTATCTGTTTTGCTGTGGAGAGGGAGGCTGATGGCTGATGGCTGATCGCTGATGTTATGATGACGACGATGATGATGTGCATCAATCCGCGTCCGCATCACTCTCTCTCACACTGATGTGCCAGAACTGATGAGTTTGATGCGTTTGACATACGCTCACATTGATTGCCCATAAATTACGAATTTATGATGACAGAAATAGTCGTTGCGTAATGCGCGCCTAAGATCCCAAAAGGATATAAGCTCGCGCTGGCTGGGATATTTTCGTATTGTATACATCCAGGAAGGCTCATAAAACTAATAAAATATGGTTGGCTATGAATGTTAGAATTAATGGGGCAGTACGAATGGAAATATTCATATATTTAGGTTTGCGAATTGTATAACAACTGAAATTGTTTTGACATTTTTTCGAAATCTTGAACGAGACACATTGAAAAGGGACACTTTGAATGCGGTTAATTGTGCGGCTTCTTGAGAGTGTTGGCGAAGACAATGATAGTGATGAATAGGAAGCTAATTGGTTTGGTACTTCAAAAGGCTTGGCAAATTTGGGAATCGTAATTTATTCTTACAATCGAATCAAAGTAACGTACAAATTAGAAAAAGGACCAGGTCGATAACTATACAAGTTACTTTTGGTCCTAGGAATATTTTGAGTGGCCATTATCTTGTTGTAAGTTGATGCGTTTTAAATCGTCTTCGTCTGTTGCCTAGAATTGCCCTTTGCCCTCTGCACCTTTTGTCGATATTTCTGGGAAAGAGTGGCAATATTTTTTTAACTTAAATAGCTTAGAGGTGTTTTTCCATCCATTCATAGTGTTGGAGCAAAAATAATCTATTAAGAATTTATAATGTACTTACTCTTCCATTTGTAATTTTGTAAAAATAATTGAATTCACCACACTTAATTTACCACATTTTTACATTTGAATTTTGGCGCCAATGAACCAAGGTTCGCCATATTTTTAATTTGCTTATGTACTAAAAACTATGAATTCCTCTCAGTACCTATGTATAAAAAGAACAAAAAAGCCAAAATAAAGCATTCGTCGTTATACTCTCATTGGAGAAAGACATCTTTTATTCGTAACAATCGCAATTATTCGCAGCTATTAAACAAAATCCAAAGGAAAAATCTTAACAAAAATTAAAATTTCCTGAGGAGCAAGTAGAAAATCCTCTACCTGTACACATAGTCATAAGTAGTGGGACAGATAAAAAGAGGATTTAGTTGTGAATGAGACCAAAACCAAGTACATACCTACAAGCTTTCAACGAAAAAGGCGCACACAACTCGCACAAACATTCATAAAAAGGCACCTGCAACTTTGAGGTAGTTATAAGGACTTTGTCTAGCTCGGCTTCTTAGTCAAATTAAAAATTACGCTCGGCAATCACTATTTTTTAGAAAGGCAATTAAGGGTTTGTAGTAAAAAATAAATATAAAAAAATAGTGTTTATGCAACAGGTTCATATAGGATCATAGGCCTTCAAAACCATTCGTTTGTATGAGCCTCTACTTTTGAGACTAATGGTATATGGTATACCGAATCTGATAGAGGCTGATTTGAACATCTTTTTCAGGATAGATCTACCCTCGGATGTTTAACAAATGTTCGTCAGACTTTGTGTATGGCAAACGTTACGGCAGCCCTGGTTTGCTTTATTACGCATAAACAGGGACATTAACAAAGGCGGTTTTTCCTGATTTTCGGTCCCGTCTGCATTGTCGAACTTTAAAGAAGAAAATTGAACAGCGATCTCTTCAAGCTTTAGACACCCTTGAACCTAGTTATAAAATTGTGAATCAATTGTCTAAAATGGCTATAGTTATATAGCTTATAGGGCTTGTAGACCGAATGGCACGTTCATCCTTTCGTTTTCAACCCAGAAAGACAACGAGAGTAAGGATAAGCAAGCAAAGATCAAAATACCGCTCTAACTGAGGATTCATATTTTTTGAGAACCAGCGAGTACCGCTGTAGCACCATTTATATAATAATAGTATCTCAAAACAATATTCTGAATCTAACTGGAAACGCTTTGAATGAGAAACTAATAAAATGTTTGAGTAAAGCGAAACCAGACCAGAAATATTTTTTTTATCGAAGGAGTTAATTTTTAACTAGCATTCGATAGCTTCGGCGCAGGCTTTTATAGGCTAAGAGCCTCTCTGGCTGCATCAAAAATGCTGACTTTACAGAGTCTTCAAAAGCCTAAGATGGCTGGTAAAGCTTTTCCGCAATAATGCAAAAGAAATTGAAACTGAATGACACTTCACTCTCAATACTTGACCGAAACTCAAACGCTTGTCGGAATTTTCAATTGCATACTGACAAAATTGTCAATTGTAAAATTTGTTCTGTCCCATAAAAAAATTATCAGTACAAATTTGTCAGAGAATTCATGACAATTCTCGAAAAATTCCTGACAATTCATGATTTTTTTATGAAACCAAAACTTGTCAATTACAAAATCTACAAAATTGTCTAATTATTTATGAAACAGAAATTTGTCAATTGGCGGGTTTTCAGTTTACAAATTGTCACCTGTCGCAATTGTCAATTTTTATAAATCAGGGCCCTGGAGTAGAGAAGCTTTGGCTCCTAAGGAATGAAAATGTTTACAATATCTCCACCAGAAAGATCATTAAAATTTATAAAGAGAATTAAACATCTTCTGGTCTCATAAACTAACTCCGTAGCACAAAAGATCTTTCAAGTTGCAGAGTACCCAGCTTAACTCGAGGGTTAGACTTCTTAAAATAACTTCTATTAAAAGTTATGTAAGTATGAAAAATTGATTACTTACGATTTCCGTGATAAGAATTGAGCATTAACTTGTTAAAAAATAAATCTAGGTTCAATTTACGGCAAGGAGCTCTAAACGACTTCTACTCTCGAGTATACAAAAGGCACAATCAGTATATACGACCTCTTTCTTCGAAAGATAAACGTCACTAGAATACCTTTATCGTTTGGGGTCACCTTTAAAACTTTGATTGTTTATTAGATACTCTCTACGTAAGTTTCAAGACTCTTCCTTGCATACAGCTTAAACTTAGACGTTGTTTCACATCTTCGGTGTCCAGAAAACATGCACTTCATGAGCCTACGCTTTTGTGCTTATTTAAGAGCACGCAATCTTCTTCTCAGTGAACGGGTCTATACCAACTATTATTTTTTAATTTTTTCCTTTATTAAATTGAAGATTGCTTTTGTTATCCGCATACTGTTGTTTCCCTTCTTAGAAAATCTTCTTTAAAGTTTGCATTTTTTTTTTAGAGTTCCACCGGCTTGGAATATTTCGGCTCTGAGTTCGTAAAATTCAACTTGGACGCTTAACATTTTTTTTCAGTACCGCGCAATATTTAGCACACGTCATGTCAAGGAATAGCGCAATTCCCTTCTTTTCTATAAAGCTAATTCATGTCATTATAACGACATGAATTAGATGTGAGTTTGGATCAAATATTTCAATTGTATGCCTCATCGATCATTTTTTGTCGAAGAGACCCAAATTTTTGGCATGCATTTCGATCATTTGGTGCTCTACATCAGCAAAAAGCCTAACTTTTTAAGCACCTACCTCAAAACAGTTCACATTGACATTTGTTATAAAAGTTTCCCTAGTTTAGCGTTGCCCGCCGTCGGGGTTTTCCCGGACATGTACTCTTTTTCGCTTATGCGGGGAACGTCCGGGATAGTTTTTCTAGATTGTCCGGGTGTTTCAATTTTTCATCGCCAAGAGAAAAGGAAATTCGAAATTAACAGAGATTGAAAATGTCAAGTGAATTCTGAAAAATATTATTTTAATACCAACTTTAGTAATCGACAAAAGAAAGGTTCGAAAACACTGAATGAAAAAATTACTAGTGTTTTATGTCCATGTATGCGATCTATTGAAGTCGATTTAATCACTTTAAAAAGTATAAAATAATGGCTGGACAGTGAATATAAAATACCAAGCACTTTTAAGCCATTCAGGCTTTCTCTTCACCCGGCAGTGGAACAACTTTTGCTGATGTTTGAAACCCTAAAATAATATTTCGAAAACGACAAAAATCCAGCGAATATATATATTTTTTTTGTTTAATGCGGCAATCTTTTTGTTTGTAAAATACGAAATATATTTTCCCAAGCACAAAATCCCAGAAATTGATTTTCTTTATTTCTTCCCCTTTCCCACCAATTGGAATTGGAAGTTGGAAAAATATGGAGTACCTATCTGACTAAGGAAATATCTCTATTTTTAGATTTGAGTTTAGTCAACTTCTATTTTCAACACTTTTATATGTCAGAAAATCAGCCGAGAATAATTACTTAGCGCAAATGACACATGGCCTTAAAACATGAAGTAGCTACCGCAATATACGCACATTTTTGTCCTAAGTCCTAGATTTGTACTCTTTTTTAGATCCTATTTTGTGGATAACTACTTTCTTCAAATTAATTCTGGCAACCCTACCCTAGTTCCCTTTAGGCTACAATTTTTTCCATCTACTAATAGTATTTGTCAGAAAAAAATTGGAAAAAAACGCCGGCAAAAATCGAAAAAACGTCTGAAATTTAATAGAAAACATCTGAAAATCAGATATTGGAAACGCCTGAAACAATTTTTAAAACGTCTGAAAACAAATAATAATCTAATCGTTTGAAAAGGGTGTTCCTTCTACCAACAATGGAGTAGAAGGAAAGAACAAGTCCATAAAAAAAAAACGTAGATGAATTTTGAGAATCGGCGTTGCGGTCTTTAATTCTTTAAAATAAATATTTTCAGACGATTTTTGTATTTTTTCAGACGATTACTATTTGTTTTCAGACGAAAATGTTTTAACTGTTCCCTTTAGCTGAAAGTGAATGCTTAGCAAATCAGTGTTTTTTTTAAATAGCTATTGCCATCCTGCTGATGGAACCAAACATTTTTTGGATCAATGTCGTCTATAGTTTTGAAGAAATAATCACGTCTGGTACCATTGGCCATAGCCAATATGGACTCTTGTGGATGTAATTGAGTCTTATAAGTCTCCTAGGTAGACTCGCCTTAACCCAGAGATAGCATTTTTGGCTTCGTTACAAATTACTCGCAGGTCGATCTTCTAAAAAAACAATCGCTTTCGAAATTGGCAAGAGAATTGATTTAGGCAGTAAGAACTACAAACAAATTGAGTATCTATTTTCTCAATATTGAAAAAATCAGCATTCAACTTTTTTTTTCCATTTTTTCCTTCAATTCCAAGTTTGAAAGTATTTTTTTAAAAAACTATTAACAGCTATAACTTGCTTTAAAAATAATATTAAAGAACATATTCCTGGCTTCCAAAAATCTTAAAGTCCTTTATTGTAAGTGTTGCCATTGTTTCTCAATTTTTTTTTTTTTTTTTTTTTTTTTCATTTTTAGTATTTTTTTTTTAAATTACCCCTCCCGCCTAAAACAAAATACCGTTATCAATTTTTGGCGCCGTAGTTATCGTACTCTCCCCTCGAAATTCTATAATGTTCGTAATGAACTGTTTTCTGAATGATTCTTTTCGATTTATCAGAAGGTTTAATTAAATCTGCAAAGACTGAATTGGATCCTAGTCTCAAATTATTAACTTAGCACTGAGTTGGTAGTTTCGTAAGTCTATCGTTTCGACGATAAAAGTCTGAAAAATTTCCTGATTCGGGCTTTGATCTTCAAAACAAATTTGAATGATATGGAAGCGACTAGCGACCTAGCGCCAACGAAGTAAATAAGTAAGGAGAAGCGACTTCCTGCAGTAACATCTAATCATGACAGTTTGTCAAACAATACTTAACATAAATGTCAAAGAACTGTCAAGAATAATAGCACAGTTTGAAAGTTATCGTTTTTCGATGAACTATATCAATCTAAACAAGAAATATAGGTAGGTGACTTTTTTTCAGTTTCTCAGTAAGTTACTTAATTCGAAATTAATTATTCTGACTTCCCCCCCACCAGAGGTAAGGGGTCTAAGGTTAATCTTTACAAAGCGATTTAAATTAGCATCCTAACTCGCAATAACATGTTTCATCACATCCAATTATGTATAAGTGTTGTCTTTATCGGTTTTGTCACATTCCAATCTTCTTCGTTCTTAAAGTTATCTAATTGAAAGCTAAATACTTTCGCCTAATTGCCGCTACTCCTATACCTGTTCTCAAATAATTCGAATACTCACACATCGGCCTTATGCAAATCTGTATTGTATCTAAATATAAATTTTGAAGATCATCGATACCGGCTGCGACAGAAAACGACAGTAGGTGCTAATAGCCTAAGCAAATACGATTACCAAAATTGGCGCCAAAATATATAATGCCCATACTATGGAAATCAATTTAAAACGACTTCAGCTCTCTGCGTCAGTGTCTGTCATTAGCCAGAAAACCACCACCTGATGAAATACCCACAAACAAAGTCCAAAAATTCACAAAGACCCAAAGGTAGGTAGATAAGTGGTACTGGTACTGGTACCGCTATCCAGACGTGTCGTCACTCGTCACACAAAAGAAAGTTATAACTTACCTATATAGTCATCTGAAAAAGAAATGAATCACCTACGTACCCATAGTGTCAAGTCAATGACCCAAATAAAATAATGACAAATAAATTCTTTTGTATCTTAATTTTTATTTGAGATAAAAATAATTTCTTTTAACAAATTCGATTGTTTTAAACAATTTATTTAACAATTTTCGTGTATTTCACAAGAGTGTTCTAGATTTTTCTTCATCTTTGTTGCCGTAACTTTCCGACGGCTTTGACAGCACCATTATCGCGGCGGTTATTTTCTCGAAGGAACTCTTAGGTCATTCTCCATGTTGGTCCTTTTGTTTGCTGCAAAGGCTCCTTTTGAACTTTATCACTGGTAGGATTATTTTTTTTATTTTAATAAGTTGGATTTTTAATTTTTAGTTTTGCGATTTGAATTTTTATTTTCGGTGCTGTCGACATAATATCGCTTAAGTGCTTCCAAGACCGCTGTAGCAATCAGCTTCCATTGGGCTTCTCGCATTTTTAAAATCTGCTTTTCCTGTTCCTGGGATTTGCGAAGCAAAACCTCCTGATCGGGGATGTAGAATGGAACTGCCATTATTTTGTTCTTGTTTGTATAAACTTCCGACGGATTTTTTTTATCAAATTTCTGTAATTGTATCTTTACGTATAATATTTTCGATTGAAATTTTCACTTTTCTTTTTATCCACAGCACAACCTTTTCGTTTGATGACTCAAAACATACTGAAGATGAAGTGTGTGTAGCTCTGCTAATATACACGCGCCGTTGAACTCTTTGGCTTCGGTTTCGTTGCCCAAAAATCATCCCTCTTGGAGGAATACCAAATACCATTTATGTAATTCAATTTGGGGTGGTTCTGTAATACAATGAACCTTTAGTACGCGCGTAGGTAGGTAGAAAAACCACTCTCTCTATTTGTATCTAGAAGAGCGTTCAACAAATGGTATTTACAACACAGCAACGTGTTGTAAGCATTACAACATGACGCCACCAGAACTTGGTCAGCCTGCTGCATGGCATTTCCCCTTCCGGGATAGTACAACAAGGAACGGATAGTACATAAGGTGCATCTCACTCTAGTATGTGTTTCTAGGCTGAAAGAGACCATGCAGTGCGTAAGGTTAAGACGGTTTTTGTTTTTGGTTATGTACATAGAGATTGTATTCTATTCTAGGTTTTTTGGGATAAATTTTGAAGGAGAATTTTTTTTTTGTGGTATACCTACATATTGAAGGCGTGCTTTGAGCATGCCTCAGCCTCGTTTGGGGAGGAACACTTTGAGTTTATTGGTGGATCGGTGTAGTAATGAGACGTGTATGTTGCCCATAAACTTGGGCAATGAGTCATCAAAGGGCGGTTACATTTCAAGTTCTTGGTTTGAAAAAGTTACCGATGAATAATAGAATTTTATTAACGGTGTGTTGTGACATGCATTGACGTGAAAATTGTGGAAAATTTTAATATGAAATCGCTGCATTGAATTGACAAAGAGCGGTGTCGTGAACTAATGCGTCATAAATGCCGAACTGATTGGGTAATTAAGTGAATTTGGAGTGTCAGGTGGTATCCTCTGTTATAGGTATCTATTGGCTTTTAAAACGTCACAAGTAGCATTTATAACAATCGATCTGAAGCTTAAGATCCATAGATTTTATGGCGATTCAACTAAAATAAATAAATAAAAAGTCGACGCAGCAGGTCCATAAAGCCATCCCAGGCCTAACTTCTCACATCCATTCGTACTGTGAATTTATTCTTTTGGGACCTACCTAAAATTTGATGCCAAAATTTGGTCCAGTTATACTCTCTACTTTAGCCGTTCGAGGTTCGATGGCGCAGTGGAAAAAACCATATGTTGTAACTTGTTACTGAAATAAAATCAAAGTTAGTTCATCGCTGCCGCGAAGAGCTAAATAGGTTCTCTGCTCGCAGCACTCCACGGTCCTCTGCTGGGTCCCTGGGCACAGTAACAAAGCCGGCAATGAGAGGGCCTTCATCAAACTTCTACAGTTCGACAGGTCATCGCTGTCCAAATTGGTAGGGGCTCTAACGGGTCATAACTTCCTAAGAAACCATAGATCTCAAAGATGACGATATATGAAGAGGTTCATGAGGACACACCTCACTTCCTCTGTCACTGCCCGAGCCTCTGTCACTTGAGGAACGGAACACTTGGAACTCATTACTTCCATGACCTACAAGAACTTTCTGATGTCTAATTTTATAATCTTTACAGGTTTTTGAGGATATCAAGATGGCTGGACAGCGTCGAGTAATCACTAGAAGAAGGGACATGAGGCTAACCATCCCAACATCACTGGTTAACCCCCATCTAAAAGGGCATCACAATGGGTCCACAAGGACCTAAGTGTGGCACAGCAGAATATACCCTGCTATGTCAACCCGTCTACCTAACCTAACCTAACCTAACTTGTTTTTTCCGAGTGTGGAACCTAAGAACCTTCGCTCAGTAGTTTCAGCACATTAACTACAAAATGATCTACAATTCGGTACTAAAGATAAAATAAGCTCAACAATTTAAAATGGAAACAAATTTTTGTTTTTTTTTTTACTCTGTTTTTACGATTTTTTAAAAATATTTTGTTGTAAAAAAAACTTAAAATTTATGACATTTTTCTGTGAATACGAAATTTTGCACCCAAAAATGATTTCGAAGTCGAACTGGTTATGGCTCGATGGTCAGTACCTAATTACCGATGAAACGAAAAAGCGACAGGAAACGGGAGGAATCGCGTGTGTAGCGTCGCAGTCCGGACAGAATGAGATAAGGGAGAGGAACGAATAGGCGACAGACTCGGAGTAGGGAACAAAAAGATAGGTGGTAAGGTAACGCGCGTAGTTTGACAATAACTCAGGAACCATGCCCATATGTCGAAATTATTGAGATTATAAAGAAGTGAGAAATAGTGTGGAGAATATGCTTAATATGGGCGCAGTGGCTAAGTGGTTATAGTGTGCTGGACTACTGTGCGAGGGGTCCCAGATTCGATCCCCGGAAAAACACAAATTACACCTTTAGATTTTTTTAAGAGTATGTTAATGTTAATAACAATTTTGTATTATAGTTTGAAGGCATTAGCAGAAACAAAGTACTTCCTTAGTACTGTGTTTTTACGTTTAAAAGAAGTCCTTCTTTAGTACTTCCTTCTACGTAGGAACAAAGTACTTCCATAGTACTTCCTTTTTGATATGAACAAAGTACTTCTGAAGTACTTCCTTTTACGTAGAAACGAAGTACTTCTTTAGTACTTCCTTTTACGTAGAAACACAGGTTCAAGGCAGTACTTTTTTCAATGTGTAAGAAAGAGACGGGTGCTTCAGAAAGAAAGTACTTCTTTTCCGTACATATTTCAGTAGTTATATTAGTACTTCTGCGTTTGCAGGGACTAGGCCTAGGGTGCATATACTATACGGACCTGTTGTGCTATCTATTTTCTTGTTTTTTATTTCTCTTATTTCGCAATTTTTGTTGGAGTTTTAAACCATTTCGATTATTGCTTAATAACAACATCTAAGTACGTGTATTATGTATATACCTACAGTGTGCGTCAAAAGTGTGTGAACGCCAGTGCTCTTTTCATTATGAAGATTCCGATAGCCTTACTTAATTACGACACTAGCTAGAACGTTCAAATAAGTCAATGAAGAGGCAGGCGTCTTACCGTCGCGTCATAATAATGAAAGTGAAAGTGTTAATTTGCTTGATCTTTCTTTCTGATCGAACTCGAGAACTTTTTTTCTGTTTTCCGTCCGTCCGTTTTGTTGTTAATAAATATTCATAAACCACTTTGGAAATCACCGCAAAAGTTATTCGAGTTAGCCGGTTCTCACACTGGGGCAATAATCAATAAGCACTTGGCAATAGGAAACACGCAAAATTATCGCTTACAATTATTTTAATTAAATTAGAGGTCTTTCATTAAAGCAACTCAATATCGGCCAAATGAAAAATGTTGTTTCGTGGGCGCAGTAGCGCAGTGGTTAGTGTGCTGGACTACTGTGTGAGGGGTCCCAGGTTCGATCCCCGGAAAAACACAAATTACATCTTAAGGTTTTTTTCTACTGCGCCACCTCTCGCGAACGTCTGACAAACATCCGAGAGTATGACTGTCATGAAAAAGCTTCTCAATTCAGCCGTTCGGACTCGGCATAAAATTGTAGGACCCTTCCATTCGTCCCAAAAATAGAAACTCACACAAAACGAATGGTTGCGAGAAGCTAGGCCTAGGGTGTCTAACTGCCTGTTGCGCCACCTATTTAGTTTATTAATTTTTTTAGTAGCTAGACATTTTTGCCGATTCTATGTTTTATTAATTTTTGAACAAATGTGTTGGACGACCCAGATTTTAATACAAAGTCCGTAGAAATAGTGGAAAATATTCCTGATAGCTGAGAATAGGTTAAAATAAAATTGCGTATTGCTTATTGACAGTTGCTAGTTGCTTAGTTGCTTATTGCTTGTTGCCTCAATGTGAGAGACGACTTAGGCGGCAACCTACTTTGCAGTATTGCTTATTTCCGACTTAGGCGACTCTCAGATTGAGGCAACAATTACATTACAAAGAATAACAAAAATCGTAAATTCGCTCAAAACATAAAATATCGTTTGACAAAACATTTGCCAATCCCTGGCTATTGCCTGAATTGTGTTCAATCAAGGAGCAAGATATCCTTTATCATCTATTTGTACGTACGCAACGCATAGAAATTTATTAGTTGATTAGTCTGTTGAAAAAATCAAACATATGTACCTATAATTTCAAGTCAAAAAAACCAGACAATTTTAAATAATAGAAATTTAAAATTAATTTAATAGATGATTTAAGAAAATTAACAACGATCCAAAAACAAACAAAAGAGCAACAAAAGCCCGAAACAATCATTTTTGCAGTTACAGACATATTTTTTTTTTTAGAGATTAAGGGCCAGTTTCAAGACTAGCTGATAAAGTCTCGGATAGCCTATCCGGAATTTATATGCCAGATAAACTTCAACTTTCGGTTTCAAAGGTTTCGGATAGTGATATCTGACAGAAAAAGTGTCGGATAGTCTATCAGCCAGTTCAAGTTGCTGTTAAAGCCTCTATCCGGAAGATAAACAAAATATTTATTTGAAGTGGCTGGGAAAAATATAGTTTCAGAGCATTCTTTCGTTGACGTACGTAGACAGCAGTTAGAAGTATCCTATAGTGGATTTATTTGAATTCTTAAATGACGAATTTGATGAATATTACAACCATATATTACACGGCCCCGTAGGAACAAAATAGATATTTCAAATTATTTTGAGAAACCAGAAACCCTTGACGATGAAGATTCCTGAATTTTCACTTACTATTTTGTTTAACTTTATCCATGCTCAGTGAATACCTTTAACCGTGCGCGTTGAACTTTGCCGCGGGTGCGTTTTATTCTGGTGTGACCCGTAGGTTTAGAGATTGTATTGGAAACACCAGAATACGTGAGGAACTCAATGTCAAGCAGCTAGTTCTCCGGACGGAGCGGTCTATGCTTCGGTGGTTTGGTCATGTTAAACACAGTCCGCAACCAGGATCCCACGACCGACGTGCTATGGAATCCGTACCATCAGGCAGGCGTAAACTAGGTAGACCTAGGATGAGATGGTTAGACCAAATCCATAATATCTCCTCTACCCGTATGGGGATTGCCCTTTATGATTTAGAGTCGATGGCGGAGAATCAAGACTATGGAGGGTCTATTTGGACTTGTGCAACCTAAACCTGCGACTCACTTAATGAATAAGCGGACCATCGAATATGAATGAATAAATGAATTTATCCATGCTAAATTACCAAAAATAGAACAACATAATTCACTTAAAAATGTTGTATACTATAAAAAACATCATTTCCATTCCTGTCAAATAATTTGTGTCTGATAAATTTTTCTACCGGATAGTTTATCAGAGACTTTGACGATGAAACAGAAAAAAAATATCAGCAACTTTTATCTGGTGGATAGCGCTATGTGTCGGCTAACTATCCGAAACTTTATCCGGAACATTTGAAACTGGCCCTAAGTTTTTTAATTTTTTTTTATTTTACATTAAAATTTGTGATTGTATTTTTTTGTTTTTTTTTTTTGTTTAATCAAAAACCAATTGAATAACTTTTTTTTACTAACACAAGAAAGAATCAATTTTAAATACATTTAAATTATTTATCCTTAGTTTTAGTTTTTATTTCTTTATTAGGTCAATACTTAGTAGCTATTTAACAAATATTTTATGTTTAATATTTAAAGTTTAAGCCATGTATAATATGTATTATATGATGGCTTAAATTTATTCAATAACCAATAGTTGGCCAATCCCGATTGTATCCTCTACATGGATAGGGTGGGTAGCAAAGGACTCCTATCGCCAACATTTAGGATTCCACAGACAGGCCTTCGACTAAAAGTTTTTTTTTTTAATTTTGAGTTCAAATTATGTATTTGTTTTGTTTATTAAATTTGTACTGTGCTGTCGCCTGAACTAGCCGTTAGACGGGATTGCTTTTTAGCAAGCAAGAGTTACAGGATATATAAATAGGTACCTATTTTTTGACTACATAAATTAATGTAGATATATTTTAAAGACTGATTAACTCACTCAATTTACTTACTCGTTCCTCGTTTGTGGATTTCAAGCTCATTATCTAAACAGTTCGCACATTAACTCTTTTGTTTAAAGAGTTGCCTGCTGTATCTATGAAAATATTAATAATTATGAAGTACGTTTATTGAACTCATCTATTTATGTTAGGACGATTTTTGATAAATTTGTAGAAAGATACCTAATTCTTTTTGAAATTTATATGCTAGCTATGTCGCCCACATCCACTCTACTTTGATACTCTGTCGGTGCTTCTGATAAGGCCCCTGCTCCCATTCTTCTCCCGTCTTGGAGGAAATATCCACTTCTGTTTATGATGTACAACGGCTTAAAATGTCTTAAGGAAGATCTGAAGGAAGATGTAATATAGTGCGAGTATCAAAAAGAGTCGAATAAAAAAAACACACACACCCCTATTGATAGAATCCATAGAATAAGAACCAATATCTATTTATTGATGCATTGGTATTTTTAAAGCAAACTTGAAACTTCAACTGAAAGGATCTGCGTCTGTAACGAACTACATATTCCTATAATCATATTACACATCTTGCGGTGTCACCACCATCCCAATGTCCGATGTTTATATACATACATATTTCCTAAATGATAACACGTTGAAACATGTTCAAGAAGAAGAGGAAGAAAATTATAATTTACCCATTGTAGCTACATGAAAACAGGTATAGAAAACACATTTTCAGCATGTATCAACATGCCTCAACCATTGGTGGGCGTCTAGGGATCATAAATCAATTTTTCCACAATTTTTGAATGTACCTTTTTTATTATTGATCATAAAAGTTCCTTTCAGAAAATTAAAGACAATATAGTATTTCCCTATTCTCTGCTCCTCCTTGTAGTGTTTTAGGTAATGTCAGGTCACTCAGGTAGTATAATTATCAAAAAGTTGGGAAAAAGTCACCATTAGACCTTTTGAAGTCACTGTTTGTTTAAGTAGAAAATCAACCATAGACCAAATCTTCAGACTCCGGGCGATCTAAAAAAAAAAATACAGGAATAATACCATACACACCGCGACTTCAAGGTCGCCTATGATAGCTTATCCTGGCGGATAACAAACTCGCCCATCTGTGCAGGATGACTACAGAGAAATCTTGCTGCTCCGTCCAAGACGAAACCTCTGATTCCGAAAAAAGTTTAAGACCAAATGACGCCATCATGTAACTTCTTTAACATCAAATGACTCTCAACATCGACGACTCGGGCAAAACCTTACAATTGACAAATACAAATTTGAAAAGGTTAAAGACTTCGGCTCCCTAAGCCCTAAGTCTACAATTACCTTGCAATATCGGCGCAGATATCATTCGAAGAATCACATTTGCCAATCGCTGTTTCTTCGGGCTATATGAAGGCATCTAAGATGTAAAGCCATCTCTCACAGAACCAAGGAGATATTATGTAAGACCCTAATCATCTCGGTCCTGCTGTATGGTGCAGAAGCATGGACTCAGTCAAAATTGGATGAATACCTCCTGGGATGAAGAAAAATTATTATCGAGTGATATTCGTATCAGTTTGTATCGACAGAGTGTGAAGGAGGAGATTTCAACGACAAAATTTTCGGTTGACGTTAACCTAGTTTAAAAGCTCAAAATACAACGATTGAGGTGTCTTTGAGTCCACAGAGGGACAACGAAGCAGAGTAATACCCCACCTCTGGTGGCGTGCAATATTGGAGATCGATCCCTCAACCAACTTGGTGTGCCAAACTGAAGTGCTAGCTAGAAATCGAGCTCACCGGAGGGGTTTGTTGATTGTTGGTTGAGGTGACTGTGAGCGCCATCTAAAGTAAGTAAAGTAAGAAGAGTTAGTCTAACGATCAGTTGTTTTGTTGAGATTACATCGAATGGTTGCAGAGTGGAGAGAACTTTTGAGGAACACTTGCTCAGTAATTCAGAATTTTGGAAAATGTATTACGCTTGTCAAGCTAACTTTTCATAATGGCCACATTCAAGAATCTAGTCATGGTAAGTCGACTTGAATTGTCTGGATTCAAATTTACCTGAACGCGAAAACTAACTTGAATTGTCGGTATGTCACTTATTGACAATTGTATATTTTTTTCTCCTGGGTTCCGAGTTTCTGATTGGTGCTCTCTACACTACACGTCAGAACAATCGAAATGTCAAATTGCGCTCTCCCATGCTCTCCGATAACCCAATAGAAATGTCAAAACTGAGTTCTCCAGTCCAGACATATGTTGACATAAATAGACGTCAACTTAGTAGTAAATCAAGAAATTCTTGACTTGATTTGTCGGTGTTGCGGATATAAACGTTAACTGAGAAAACTGTTCACATGACCATCAGTCTAGCCCAATGAAAACTCAGCAACATGAAGATATAGAACTGTCAGACTTATTAAACTAGATTCTTGAATCTAGGTTTCCTTGGACTACAATTTCCCTGCAGGAACGTTGGCTACTCCCTAATTAGTGAGAAAAATTGTTACACCTTTGTTCAGAGAAATACCCCAAAGCCTGCTAACAACCACTTCAAATGGCAACTAAAAGAATGTATTTTTCAGGATCAGTAATAAATTTACAAACACAGCGTAAGAACCTGTTCAAGCTCATCGATAAACATTCCACCATTTTTAGCAAAAAGAAATATAAAATTGAAATGCAGAGACCACGAATTCATGGTAGGAAGAGTGGATCCTTTTACGTGTACCATTAAACCTATTTTCTTATGGACAGAATAAATTAGCCCGCTTCTGTTTTTTTTTTTTTTTTTTCCTTCTATTATTTTTTATAGCGTCTTGCAATCCTTTTTATGGCTTTTATCGCCAAATATGACATCAGTGATAGGAAACTATTCTATACGCTGTGAAGAGGAAAACATTTTATGGTTCAGTTCGTTCACAAAGGATTCCCGCGTTTATTTCTTCAAATATCCATATATTACGTATTCCTTTGGAGTTTTATTGCAACTGATAAGAAAATTTGAATACTTACACATCCATTGAATTGAAATTCCATTTTCTGGTTTTGTTTTGCATAGACAATGTTGTTTTTTTTTATGGAATTTTATGACCTCTTAAACTAGACATGTCCTGATAGATAAAAATGGCGTGACGGACCAGTAAGCTTAGTATAAATATAAACATAATAGCCAACCACGCATTTGACATTTTCGTGACGTCGCCGTCGTCGTAGTCGTTGCTCGATGTATTAAAGTTGATGGATGCATTTTCTTGCCGATGAGTCATGTCACAACAGTGACCTAAATAACGAAAAATTATTGTATACTTAACCCTGTTTAAAGCAACAACACTGTCTTGTCTGATACTATGTTCTGTATCATCTATTGAATTGTATATTTTTCTCACCATGTAATGCATCTACTGCATTAGTCATCCTCATCATATCGAATACACTTGATTGAACCATGCGATGCACACAAATATAATAATGTGTTGGTGCCGGAGGCGACGATCAGTCTGCCAGTGAATTTGAACAACCTGAATGGGAAATTGAATATAAACCTGATAGGAGGTAGCGGCAGGTAATGCTTTGACGTCGGTTGGACAATGAGTCATGCTGATGGAGATATTCCAAGTAGGTAGGTAATCGGAGAATCTGATCTCGAAATGTGTACGTCCGATGCTGAGGGTATATTCACTTTGTCATTCCATTTGTAACGCCCATAAGGAGGCGTTGTAGGTATGACAAACTATGTATATTATTGATCAGCATCACTTTCTTAGTCGATCTAGCGATGTCCGTCTGTCCGTCTGTCTGTCTGTCTGTCTGTCCGCACGATTACGGCAGTAATTTAAGAGCTGTTGACTTGAAATTTGGTACGTAAGCTTTTATCCACCAAACTGAGGCTAAGTTCGAAGATGAGCAAGATCGGATGAAAACTACTACTACCTCCCATACAAAATATATAGCTATTTGATGTTAAAAATTAAATTTTAATAGCTACAGTAAAGATAGCAAGTTTAAACTTTGCACATATTGTTTTAATAATATTTAAAAAATGTTGACAAAAAATGAGCTTGGTCGAATAAAAACTACCCATACCTCCCATACAAATTATATAATTTTTTAATACTAAAATATTTTTTTTTATTTTACAATAAAATAGTACCGGGTATTTGAGCTTCGGCATAGTCGAAGATAATTGTCTTACTGGTTTTTTTTTTAATAAATCCCGTAACTAAATCTCGCATTAATCTCGATCTTAAAGATAGAAATCTCGCAAATAGAGGAAAATCTGGTAATCCACCCCAGCAACTCCCCAGGGCTTGCACATATGCGAGCTTTTAGTTTTTGAAGATTTTGATTTGCGAGATTTTGATATGGCGAGATTTTGATATGGCGAGATTTTGTTATGCTAGATTTTGCAAATGAAATTTTTTAATGCGGGAGCTTAAAAAAATAAATAGTTGGCGCAGCAGGCGTGTAGACTGGGCCTTGCTTCTCGCAACCATTCGCGTTTGTGTGAGTTTTTATTTTTGGGACGAATGGAAGGGACCTACAATTTTATGCCGAGTCCGAACGGCTGAATTGAGAAGCTTTTTCAGGACAGTCATACTCTCGGATGTTTGTCAGACGTTCGCGAGAGGTGGCGCAGTAGAAAAAACCTTAAGATGTAATATGTGTTTTCCTGCAGATCGAATCTGGGACCCCTCGCACAGTAGTCCATCACACTAACCAGTGAGCCACTGGGCCCACGAGCGGGAGCTTAGGTGATCTCAAAATGTCAGTAAGTCACAACTAGGCAAATAGGGGCGCAGTCTACATCTTTGCAATATTATTAAGTATGTCTTTGATCGCCTTAGCAAACTTATATCTTTTAAAGGCCGCATCAAATTTATTCAATGTCGGGATCGATCGTGGTTAGTTTATGTGGCTGGCTCAATATGCCTTTAAAAAAAATCTAAGAAAATGCGAGTGGAGCTCAAAAGCTGTCGAATTTTGGAAGTCAATGATATCCGAGATTCCTACCTAGATCTGATGCGCGATGTCAGTGCCGTAGAGGGTGCATGTCATAACGCCCAGTGTCATAATGCCCTGGGGCGCTATGACACACATTTTTGTGTCATAAGGCCCTCGGGCGCTATGACACTTTTAAATATGTCATAGCGCCCGAGGGCCCCAAAAAAGGAAATAACACACCAAACCTTCATCTGACAGCAAACCCCAGGGCGTTATGACACCGGGCGTTATGACACCGGGCGTTATGACATATGTACCCAGCCGTAGATGCTTGTACTTATGGCTGTTTATTGACGTCAATCTAACAGATCTTCTGCAAATTTGACTGTTTGTGCTAGATCTGTTGTAAGCTAGCCAAGTCTTCCCGCGCAATACGTCCGATTTACGAAAGTAGCCTGTGACTTTGAGGTGCAAGAAAAATACAACAGATGATATACAAAGATCGGAGCAATGCCTGGCTCTCTCGTTCCCCTCTATGTTCCTATAAGTTCGAGAACCCAGACGAGCCCAGGCCCCAGACGATGGACATTTTGAACATTTTTGTAACAGTGTCCAACTTCTGTTCGATGCTAGAGATAGCAGATAGCGCTTCGCTCGGACTTGGCGATAGAAACCCCAGAGTTATTTTTGAATTCTGTTCTATTTAGTCCTGTTGTTGATTCTACTTTAGGTAGATATGCTACCATTCCAGAGACCCCTATTTGCGAGAATGAGACGGCAGTATACGTACGAACATCCAGAGAATTCTTCTTTTTTCTCGATTCAGAAAATTCCACTAAATCCCTCCAATTGGTCAAACTTTTTGACATCAAATTATATTCGTCAAATACATACAAATAATGCTCAATTAACATCAAATTGTTAATCACTGCATATTGACTTTTTCGATATGCATTTGTAAAACAGCAAAAATCTTCCCATAAAAACGTTAACCCGATATACTTACATCCAAACATAAGCTTACGAGCTTAAGCCTTAAGCCCTCAGTCCCGCATGTATCTACTCTGCTCTCGTTAGACACTATAATATGTCCACCGGAGATAAATTGTTTGAATAAATCATTTATTTTGTAATTTCAGATTAATTCCAAATGCAAATCAAAAACATTCACTCGGAATACATCAGAGTATCTCCGCTCGACAGTCCGGTCTACTATGGCAAGGAATTAAAATGCGAAAAACACCACAACTGAAATCCCCCATAAATCAATTAAGCAAACAGCTTAGCAGGTGCATTTACTGTGAATTTTTACTCAATTAATCCAAATTTAGCCGACCATAATTTCAGAGTTTCATCTGGGCTGTCGAAAATGGAAATCCCCAGTAGGACAGTGCGGTGAGGCATTGAGGCATTTGGCATAAAATGTTGCACACAACTCTGTATCATATTAGCCTGACAGGAACAGGACATGAACATAGAGTACACCAGGACCGACAACAACAAAAACGAATCCAATCGGACCGTTCGGTCTCTCATTTATCCCGGATTAGTTGCGCTCCCTTGTGAAAGCCATCCAGATAGCTACCTATACATACCAGGCAAGGGCAACATAGTCCGAGAGTGAAATGCCCAATATCCGTGAACGTCAACCGATTTCTCCTTAGCCCCACTCCACTCGGGGTTGCTATGATGGAACAGAACACATATAGCATCGGCATCGGCATCGGTGTCCTGTTAGAGGGTGTGAGGGAGCACCAATGGAATGCTGCTGGCACTGTCCACAATTCTGTCATCAAACTCACCATACGGTTGACATATTCCTGTTAATTCTTTAATTAAAATCGATACTGAAACTGATTGAAGGATTTCTCTATCCTTGGTATGGTGTCGGCCTGCCGGGGTGTGACTCGTAGGCATTTCGACTAAATAGCTTCTGTTTAAAATGAAATTTCACACCCAAACCCCCTGTCACCCATATCTACATGTACACGTTGTACTGCTGGTGAATGCATAATGCTCTTCCTGCAAAGAGTAATAAATTAACAATTGCCATAAGTTAGGGGCAGTCTCCTGTAGTAGCCCATTCAATTCAGTTTCAGATCCGATGCCAATCATTTTGCCAGCGACGACGACTAGTTTGGTTTTAACTTGGTTTGCCACATGAATACAATCACAACTGTTGCACTTTTTATGCGGTCGATTGTTGGGGGGTGAGGGGGTATCGCACTCTGGCTCTGATGGGTGTTTGTTTGGATGGCTTTCACCTGACGGCCATGGTGCTGGATTGAGGGTGCTTGCAGAGCAATTTAATACTTGTACATTTTGCATAGCACAACAGATGCCAGAGCCAACAATGTGTATGGTGTATCCTACCACCATTTGGTGGAGTTTTGTTTAATGCCAGAGCCGTAGCCGCTTAAAGCTCCACAATTCATGCATTGTCTGATGGGATTGATTGAAATTCGGTTTTGCTTTTAAGCTGATTGAAATTATTCAATTGAAAGGAAAATTTATATTATATTGGATTTGATTGGGAGCAAGGTGGATACTGGAATGTAGTATTTTTTATTTCAATTGAATTTCAAGTGCACTTTGCACTAGCAATCGACACCAAAGAGGTGTGCGCTTTATAATTTGGTTAATTTGTTTCGGGCGGGGTTGAAGATGGTAGTGCATGCGGTATAGTGTCCTTTTTCATTCATGGTCGTCTTATGTAGCTCATATGTGATATAGGGGCACTTATCCATGGTACAACTTACCTTCGAAAATTGCATCCACGCGGACATTTCATTCACCATGAACTACTTAAAGGGACAGTGAAGTGATGACTTGGCTCGTCGCAATCTAGAAATGATATGCATTCAACTGAACCATGTACCATAGTCCGAAAAGTCTTCATGCCGATAGTCAGCAAAGAGGACATTAAGCCACCAGTTTAACCTATTTCGTACCTACTTAAAGCACAGATAGAAGGTATCCTAGCCATCAGATGAGAATAGTTCTGGGACTGACCACCCTTGGTGTGAATTTTAACAAGTCAACAGAAATAGCGTTGCATGAAGTGTGAAAAATTGAGAGGTAATCTACCACAATCGAAATACATTTAACACCTTCTATAGACGTAAGGCGCTTCAAATAAGGTTCTCACTGAATCCATCGAAGAGTCTCTCATTAAGGTAGGTGTAGAAAAGACGATTAGTTGGGGGGCTGTCTCCATTGACATAGGACAAACAACATGCAGGCAAAGCTAGGTAATCAAATCGCTAAACAAAAGTATACGTCTCAAACGATCTCGGCTCTCTTATGGATTGTGGTTATAAAAAAAGTCTTGTCTGGACCGACAGTGACAGAGTCACAAAGTTGTTGAGTGTGCAAATGACGTTGTGGTATTGGTATCGTGAATCTTCCCTTACATGATTACCGAAAAAGGATTGTAGATGAGAGCTCTAGGTGAGACAAGCGAGTGGGCTCCAAGATGTGGTCTTAGAGGGAGGCCAAAACAAAACAATGAAGTAATTCTTTTCATCACTAAAAACAAAATACCAACATTAAGATTTCTTCGCTTAAAACAACAATAACTACAGTGAAATCCGGATATAACGACGGTGAAGGGACCGGGCTCAAATGGTCGCTATAGCCGAATGTCGCTATAACCGATGGTCAGACAAATAAAAAAAAAAAATACATTCTTTACTAGATAGGTACCTATACACGGTAAAGATGCTATCATAGTTTTATTATTCATAACAAATGTAATAAAAAATCCGTCAATAACAAAAAAATGATTTAATACATGAATGTCACCTATATAATAAGTTAAATATGCAGCTAAATCAAATTAATTTAATTTGTTCTGCAAGATTCAAAGTAACATTCGAATCAACTACAACTACAATTGAAAATAGTTTTAACTTCGATTCTGAGTTTGCAACAACTAGCTATGTTATGAAGAAAAAACAAGGAAAAAGGACAAGCAAAATATATCAACTGTATTTTTTGTTCAGGCAACTAGATAATTTTTTTTATATTTCGTCGCTATATCCGGAAAATATTCAGGAAAATATTCAAATTGTTGCAAAAAACGGACGCTATATACGGAATCGTCGCTATATCCGAGGTCGCTATATCAGGATGAATTTGTATGGAAAATATAGTGTAAAATCAAGGGACTCAGAATTTGCGTCGTTACATCCGCATGGTCGTTATAACCGAGGTCGCTATAGGCGAATTTCACTGTATTTCTTTCTTTTTTAAGTGGATTCCAAAAGTCTGTATAGCAAAAAGGATCCGATCCCGTGAAAGGGGTTTCTGAGCCTATCCTGGCTAATTCGTCGGTTTTTTTCGTTTTGTTCAAAGACCGTGAGGGTCAGGAATACACCGTTTGGTTCTGTTCCCGAGGCTAAGACTTTGAAGGGTACTGGAATAGTGTAATACCTACTGATTGAGAGTCAATGAAAGGTGAGCTTCAGGGGCGTAGAGAGGGGGGGGCGTGGATGGGTATCGCACATCCCACGTTTTCAAGATTTGGATTTTTAAAATGGCATCGGTGAATTTTCCAACTGAAATCCTTAAAATTTAGCAAGTTCCGATCCGATTTTAAAAAGAACGGGCGGCATTTCTAATTTGAGGTTAATTTCGAAGGAATATGTTATTCGCTAGTTTGTGGAACTCGGCTTATTGATTTGGATTCGCGGCAAAGGGTGTTTTCGTTCGCGGCAAAAATTTTCGAAAACAAAATTTCGAACTTAATACAGCTGATGGCGGAAATTCGCGAACTGCTGCGACCTTGAAAAGTTTTCATGTGAACGGACTGTCAAAACTTGCGAATATTCGTTCGTTCGTAGATAATTGGTCGCTCTCATGTGAATGGTCCTTTAGGTATTGGCCCAGGAATGTTCCTGTATGGCGCCCCCATACAAATAGAAACAATCAAAATCTTATATCCCGAAGACCACCCAATCGATTGAGCTCAAATTTACAGATGATCTTAATATGGCCTGGGATATTTCCTATGAAAATTGGTCAAAATTGGACAAAGGGGCGTGGGAGCGCCCGTACAAAAAACATATTCTATGGGGTTAAATTCGATGACGTTAGATATAACTCGGTAACCGCTGGGCCGATTTTCATGATTTCTATACAGTCGGCAAGTTCCTGAAATAAGTCGGCATTTCAATGAAAGTCACCTCCCCAAGGCTCGAACCCTCGCTATGGCCCTGGTGAGCTTAGAGCATTTATAGCTGCTTGACTGTCCATAAATATACATCTATAGATGTGAACGCCTTTGATGCAAAGTTTTTGGATGTGATTGGAGCATGCCTCGAAAACAGAAGGATTTTTTTAGGCCTTCCGCACACGGCTCGTATCGTCCTATCCTATGTATCTGCAATTTCAAATCAATCTCCTTGTAGCTGATACCAAAAGTGTCTATACCTATCGTCACATTCATTCAATTACCGGTCGTTGACATCCCCACATATACGATATACCTACCTATACACATACAAATGCATTGGCTGATGGAAAATAATGCATTTCAGGGAATTGAATGCATTTTCTTCAACCCGAATACACTTTATGGGATTATAAGAGCGCAAATTGCCAACACTGCCTACTCATCGAAACACCATGCAGAGTTAATACATTCTAATTACTATGCAGATACCGACTCGTCGTTGGTTATATTGCGCGCAAATCTGGCAATCCTCAACGCCGAAGGATATTCGCGTAATCACTTTAAATGAAAATGCAATTACAATGCAAGTCTTGGGGAGAATAAGTTCATAATCCAGCAACTTGAAGCAAAGTCACTCTCGTTGTACAGATGCTGCACTTGCAACATCATTCAGGATGCATATATGTACCTACACATACGGTATAATGTACCCACCGCGTGGCATCGTCATCCATTCACCTTACAGTTCGCCCAGCATGCCAGCCATAGCATCAGCATTGTTGGGCATTATTGAATCATTGGCTTTTAACGCTTAAATAAGCTTAATTAAATTTCACCCGGTCTTCAATGTAGCCGGTCTGTTCCTTCTTTGCCCCGGATGATGATGGTGCGCTATCAAAAAGTCACATTTCGATTCGCTCCTTCTAAATGCACTTTCATTGTCTGGACGAATCGAGGAGGAAAATTCCATTATTTTGTATTGTACTAGAGACGAGCGCAGTATGCTACTCGTGTGTCTGTGCGTGTATCGGCAAGGAAAGGAGATCCTTTCATATGCAATTCGGCAAAATCCGTATATCGTACAGCTTAAGAATGTTTTGTGTATTATGCTATTGTCTTAGCCAGTAAAATGCTAACAAAAGGGTTATTATGGGAATGCATCCAGTTCCACAGTGTGTTGTGTTGGGTGGTTGGTTACATATGCCGCACTTTAGACAAAAGGGGAGGGGGACGCGAGATCAAGGGAAATATCGAATACAGGTTTATCGCTGGTACCAAACGATAATGATGGTACAGACCGACACACGCTGGGGAGATTATGTAGTACCTATACGTGTGCGATTATCATGATGAGATGAAGGAAAAATGAATTGTTCTCGAAAGTACATATCTTGCAGAGGTAGCTAGAGACAATCGCAAGGAACAACAAGGATAATTACATTAAAAAGTATAACGTGTGTTCTTTGCAAATATTTTATAAATTAGTTGATTTCGCAGACTCTGGTTGTGGATAAAGGACATTGTCACCAGAAATCCGAGTCCCAAATCGCTGCAATAGAACGCGCCAAAATAAAAGTCCAAATCTTTACTTGGCGGTTTATTCTCTATTTGAAATTAACAAATTTAACGTATTTAATTATATATAATACTTATTATACCTACTTCTTGGCAATTTGCGTTGATCACGTTCGGATTCGATGACAGCTGGCTTCAAAATGGCCAAAGCCACCCGGAAATTACACGGGCACGATGTGCCAGAGGCAAATGTCATTTAAACGTCAAAACGAAGATCTGTTCGCCGAATCCGAATGTGAGCCAACACCAATACCAGCGTTACACTTTAACTTATATTTTTCGACATCCTACCCCCCCGTGAGGCGCCCGAGTCTCGATCGGAAGTCTCACCAATTTTCAGCACTGCTAGCTTCACCGCTGGCCTTCGAAGTACTCCGGTGGCTGTCTTTACCTCCGCTGTTCGGACTTGACCATCTTGCCCTGGGAACACGTTTACGATTCTTCCTCGAACCCACTGACTTCTCGGCACATCCACATCGCAAATGAGAACCAGATCTCCAACTTGAAGCGGCGATTCCTTGTCGAACCATTTACAACGTTTTGTTAAAATGGGGAGGTACTCCAATACCCATCTTCGCCAAAATCTGTTTTTTAGTTGTTGACTCACCCTCCATTGCTTTCGAAGACACAGCGCTCTTTCTTCAACCGGAGCAGGGGTTTGAGTTGAGTTGGGTACTCCAAGGAGGAAATGGTTGGGGGTGAGTGGCTCCTCGCATTCCGTTGACACTGGTAGATGAGTCAGAGGCCTACTGTTGACTATATTTTCTGCCTCGATTAGAGCACTCTGCAACGTCTCAATCTTAGGTGCTATGTCACAGAGTGTTCGCGACAGAACTCTCTTGATGGACTGCACTAACCTCTCCCAGGACCCTCCGGCATGAGGATTCAACGGACAGTTGAGCTTCCATTCAATTCCTCTCGAAGACAGTTCGGCTTTCAAGGCTTCGACATCGAATATACTGTTGTTAACCAGCTCCTTCTTGGCTCCGATGAAGTTAGTTCCATTATCACTCCTGATGCGTATAGGAACTCCTCGTCGATTCACGAAGTTGCGTATGCACAGGATACACGCATCAGTCGAAAGGTCTGCAGCAATCTCAAGGTGTACCGCTCTAATCGTCAGGCAGGTAAATAAGGCGATCCAACGTTTTTCCTTCCGCCGACCAATGGAGATGTTAACTGGTCCGAAATAGTCAAGTCCAGTATATGTGAAGGCTCTGACGAACGGAGTCAAGCGGTCTTCTGGTAGTTGACCCATTAAAGGAGCTTGAGGCTTGGCGCATCGAATACGGCACTGCTGACATTCCCGTCTAGTCCTTTTTACACTGGAACGTAGGCTCGGCACCCAAAATCTTTGCCGAATCTCGTTCACAACAGTATCGTCGTTCTGATGACTAAAGCGACGATGAAAACGGTCGATGAGCAACCTTGTTACCGAATGATCCTTTGGCAGGATTATGGGTCGTCTGGTAGAAAATGGTACCGTCGTGGCAGCATCAATGCGGCCAAGTACTCGAACGAGTCCAGATTCGTCGAGGTATGGCGATAGCTTGAAGATCTTACTATCCCTGCTGATCGGTAGCTCTTGACGAAGTTTGTTGATATCATCACGGAACGCTTCCTTTTGAATTTGACGGTATATTAAATTCTCGGCTTCGTTGAGCTCTGCTACGGATAGTTCTCCTCGATCCACCGAAGTTCGTTTACAAGCAGCAATAAAGCGCAAAACCCATGCTATTGTCCGCTGCAGCTTCAAAAAAGACGAAAATCTCGTTGCATCGAAAAATGCCCCTTCTGCCAGACTCGCATGCATCATATACTTCGGACGAAGTTCTTCTACGCATTCGTAGCTGCCTATATCATCAGGTAACCTTGGCCATTCTGCTTCGGAGAGTTTGAGAAAATGTGGTCCCCTAATCCAACTGTTATTAACTTCAAAGTGTGGAGGATAATGCGCTCGCGTAGCTTCATCCGCAGGATTCAGCTTAGATGGAACCCAACGCCACTGGCTGACTCGGCTACTGTCCAAAATTTCTGCAATCCGAAATGCAACGAACTGCTTGTGGCGACGAGGATCAGAATGAAGCCAATGGAGGACCGTTTTGGAGTCGCTCCAAAACACTGAGTTTCCGAAAGACAGCTTGTGGCAGTTGACAATTGAATTCCAAAGTCTTGTTCCAAGAACGCTTGCAGACAACTCAAGCCGAGGGATTGAAAGAAGTTTTTTCGGTGCAGCTCTTGTTTTCCCACTGATGAATGATATGTAGACTTCTCCATTGTGCTCAACTCGAAGGTAGGTAACAGCGCTGAATGCTTCTTCGCTGGCATCAACGAATGTATGCAAGTCTACTCGACTAGCACTCATCAAAGCAGGGCTGTGGCATCTAGGTATCGTCAGATGCGTAAGATGAGATAGCTGCGACTTCCACTGCCTCCATCGTTGGAAATACACCTCTGGAATCGGCTCGTCCCATGCAGTACCAAAGCGCCAGATGGACCGTAGTAGTAGTTTCAGATGGATAGTGAAATTTGCAATCATCCCAAAGGGGTCATATATAGACATTGCCACGCTAAGGAATTCCCTTTTTGTCGGACATCTGTCATTCACTATGATGGTTTGGCTGACACGGGGGAACCGAACTTGGAAAATAAAAACGTCCTTAACGCTATTCCAGCACATGCCGAGCACTCTTTCAGTAGGCACAGTCGAATCGATGTTCATATCAACCAGGTCGGTCGAATGACCTTCTGTATTTGAATCCAATATACTATGCAGCACATCTTGGGAGTTTGACATGAAATTGCGTAATTCAAACCCGCCACTACGATGGATGGCAATTACCTTTTTGGTGACGTTGATAGCTTCCGAGACGGTTTCAAAGCTGTCGACATAGTCGTCCACATAGTGATGTTTGATTATGGCATCCACTGCTCTTGGATGATCGGTGTAGAATCTTGAAGCGTTGAGGTTTTTCACGAAGTTGGCGGAACATGGAGAACAGGTGGCTCCAAAGGTCATTGCCTTCATTATGTAGGTGTCAATTGATTCAGCAGTGTCCTCGCGCCAGAGGAAACGTTGAGAATTTTGGTCTTCGGGTTGTATTAACACCTGATGAAACATTTCCTTGATATCTCCTGTTACTGCCACTGGCCGGACTCTGAAGTTGAATAGTACTTCTAGCAATGGCCGGTTGTTGTCAGGTCCTTTCAGTAGGAATGAATTGAGGGAAATGCCATTTACCTCCGCTGCCGCGTCAAAAACCAACCGAATCTTACCTGGCTTATTCGGATTTCGGACACCGAAGTGTGGAAGGTACCAGGTTCTCTTCGTTTCCGTTTCAGCCTCCTCGCTTGACAATTTCCTTGCGTATCCTTTCATTACGTAGCTACTGATAACATCTCTATACGTTGTTGCAAACTCGGGGTCCCTTTGCATTTTGGTTTCTAGGCTAAGAAGTCTCCTCTCGGCAAGTTGGTAGCTGTTTGGTAGTTCGAGAGCATCTTTTTTCCATAACAGGCCCGTCTGGAATCGATTATCGATTTTAACCGTCGTAGTTGATAAGAGATGCAGCGCTCGCTTTTCTATATCGGAAACTGGCTTTTGTGTTGGCCGCTTGACACCAAAATTATCTATAGAAAAGTAGTCTTCGACGATCCGGTCCAAACTAACATCCTGCACGTCGGAACGACTAGTACAGCAAACCGGGGTGTCGCGTTGATTTGTCTCCCGTACCTTTGTTGCTGACTGGCCGTACACCACCCAGCCGAGCTTCGTTCGTGCTGCTAGAAGTCCATTACCCAAAGACTTAACTGGACCTACCGGTGCTCCTACTTGACAATTGTCAAGTCCAATTAGAATTTCCGGTTTCGCATCTGCGTATTCGGTTAACGGAACTGTAGTTGGCTGATCCCTTAATGACTCGACCTCCTCCGCAACGATCGTCTGCGTAGGAAGGCAAAGCCCTTCGACAGTCTGAACTCCTCTCAATCTGAATTGTTCAGCTTCATCCAGGTCAGCACTTATGTCGAAATCGACAATGGTCGACTCCTTCGCCACGGTTTCTTGTCCAAACCATCGCAAGCTCAGATCCTTGGCTCTTCCACGTAAGCATAAACGTTTGGCTAAATTCGAACTTATTATTGTGACGGAGGATCCTTCGTCAAATAGCGCAAACGTTCGCACCATAAGATCGCCATTAAATATTCGCACTGGAACAATTCGAAATAGAATCCTCTTGTCTTCGTTGTCGTTGCAGTTGAGCAAAGGCTTCTGAATCTCCGCTGCGTCCTTAGTTTCCTCTTCGTGGAGCAACTGATGATGCTTTCCGGTACAGCCATCGATCCCACAGCGCTTACTGAGTCTGCACGTTCTTCTCGTATGGCCGTACTTAAGGCAGCCGAAGCAAAGTCTGTTTCTCTTTAGAAACTCCCACTTATCTGATGGTTCTAAGCACAGAAAACTGCTGCATTCGGTAACTGGGTGTTGTGTTCCTTCGCAGTGACGACATTTGTTGTTGACTGCGACTGTAGCAGCTGATGTTGAGTTGGTAGTATGCAAGACGCTTCTCGTTCTTGACTTGGCGTCACCTCTGCACTGATTTGACGTTATCGGAGGTGGTAAAGTCGTTGTGACTACACAAACTAAGCGCGCTAATTGGCTTAACCAATCATTAAAATGTTTAATGGTGGCAAACGGTTGAATGTGCACTACTTTGCGCCCAGTCTAGTCTCTTGCTCATGGGCAGTTTGCTAACCAACTCGTCTAATAGCGTAGGATTCGCCATATGTTGGTGCATGCCGCTCGCTTCCAAAAATACTGACAGGTTTTGCACCTTCGTCGCGAAACATACTAGCAGCTCGAGTTTGTTATCCGGAATCGGTTCAATTTCCCTGACTTTCCTCAACTGGCTTTGTACGAGACACTCTGCACGGCCGAAGCGAAATTCTAGGGTCGCCATTACTTGTTCAACGTTGTTGGGATGGATAAGCAGAGACTCGACAATCTCTCCGGCTTCTCCCTTTATACTTTTTTGAAGACGGAACATATTTTCGACTTTGCTGTAACCGAACATGTTTGTTGATTCCACAAAGGACGTGCAGAACATCGGCCACTCTTCAGGTCTTCCGGAGAATTCTGGCAAGTCGTGTAGTTTCCGATGATTTCCATAACCACTTTGAGATAGCTGCTGACTCAGTGCATTTGGAACGAATGTTGGCTGCGAAGCGTGAAACTGTTGTTGCCCAAATGTCTGCATTGCGTTAATTGATGGCAAGAACGTAGGGGTTGGCGTTATGTTGACTGTACTCGCCGAAGGCTGCTGATTGGAATGCATCGAATGAGGAATACCTGAAAGACATGAATATGGCGTATATGGAGTGTACGTTGCACGTGGTATTGGTGTTATTTCACTAGAGGTCAGCGGGCCGGTCAATGTTGATGCAGTTGCGTTGAATCCTGTGGTGGTAGCACATAAAGCAGGGACAGTAGAAATAACGTTCGTTACGGCGGTGCCAAAGCTGAAGGTTTCAGTTGAAACGGAGGCTGTAGAAGTCGCTGACAAATTTGTATTGTCGTTCGTTGAAACAGTCGTTGCGGATGCGTCGAGTGTGTCTTTTAGTTGTTTTGCCAACTCTTGATAACGTTGCCGTTCCTCTCTCTCCATAGCCGCAGTCGCTGTTACCGCTTCCAATTGCGCACGCATTTCCTGTAATTTCTGCATTATATCCTCTCTATCGTCGACTTCCATTATAGTCAACTCACCTTCCTCTTCGGAGCTACTATCTGATGATACTAATTTGCTGGAACTTGCAAGGAGCTTCTTTGATGTTTCTCTTGTGACAATTTTGTCGCGCGGGTTGTTTGACATTATAAACAAGGTATTCCAGATGTATTTATGACGGCAGAATAATTTCTTCGCTGATAGGGCGGCAATCGATGGCAAATCTTTTCCTCAGTTTGCTAGAATTGCAGCTGCACTTCTAGGGCAGCTTTCAAAGCACTAATTTCGCTGGCTGCGATTGAAAAAGATGAGTATTCTTTCACACGGAAGAATGAAGTTCTTCGATTGAAACTTGACTACTTACGGGGGTCACAATCGGCAGTACAAGAAAGAATAAAGTTGTCACCAGAAATCCGAGTCCCAAATCGCTGCAATAGAAAGCGCCAAAATAAAAGTCCAAATCTTTACTTGGCGGTTTATTCTCTATTTGAAATTAACAAATTTAACGTATTTAATTATATATAATACTTATTATACCTACTTCTTGGCAATTTGCGTTGATCACGATCGGATTCGATGACAGCTGGCTTCAAAATGGCCAAAGCCACCCGGAAATTACACGAGCACGATGTGCCAGAGGCAAATGTCATTTAAACGTCAAAACGAAGATCTGTTCGCCGAATCCGAATGTGAGCCAACACCAATACCAGCGTTACACTTTAACTTATATTTTTCGACAGACATCAACTACAATGGCATACGACTCCCTAACATCGAATACGACTGCAATAATCTGTGCGCCGATGGCTAACAACCTATAATTGAGTTTAATGCCGCGAAGCATCGATTCATAGTACTACTGCAGATCCTAAAAAAAATATTCCAACTCAACACTCACTGCGCCTTTTCCTTCCAAAAGTTTTCAAGGAAGTGGAGCTATATTCCCTGACGTTTCTTAGAGAGACACTCATGAGAACCAACATCGATTAAACTATGGACCTCTCATTCAATTGAGCTATTGCGCACAAAACTGCCCAGAAAGATTCTACGTGCCGGACATTGCAGTGGGAATTCAATTGCTATTTGCGAATTTGGGTGTCCTACCTCGTTGAGAGGTTTTTGGTGATGACTGAGGTAGTCAAATCTTATATAAGTTTACATCTCCTAGTTGCGGCTTACCCTTCGGGTCAAGGTGGAGGGCGACCGTAACAGTTTGCCCCTGCCTATTGCCTCTGACGCGGCCATCACTAAGGAGGGAGACTGGTGCGTGACAGAGGTGGGTGATTGAACAAGTCTTCTTTGCTGCTTGAAGTCGGTGAATGGATTGTCTGTTGGAAAAGGATGGGGGTAACCGTAGAAGTCTGCCTTCCATTTATTTCCTTTTGACGACCAGTCCACATGACAGAGACTGGTGCTGAGCAGAAAAGCTTGATTGAAGCACTCGGTCCTACTGCTTGGTACCGAAAAAAGAGAAGTCGCGATTATTGTCTTCGGTGAAAAAGCGAGGGGTGATCGTCGAAACAGTCTAACCCCCCGTCTGTTGCCTCTGACGGGGTCCTCGAATTGTCGAGATGAGGTTGATTACTGTAGTCAGCTCCTCCAGTTGGCGATTAGTCTTCGGGGAGGGCAAAAAAGTGACCGAAGCAGTCTAACCCTCCACTGGTAGCCTCTGACAGTCCGTTAGTAAGGAGGGTGGCTGGTACAGAAGACAGCGGCATGAGAGAAGGACGAAGGGTGACCGAAACAGTCTAACCCCCCTATCCCTTCTGACGTGAAATTGACTGAAATACTAAGCTCTTCCCGTTGGCGGTTAGTCTTCATAAACAGACAAAGCGTGACCGAAACAGTCTAACCCCACACCTGTAGCTTCTGAACCGTTCGCTTTCAAAAAGTGTGGCTGGTGTCTATTCAATAGGTGAGTTGGGTGTTGATATTTCAGTGAAGCCAGTTCGACTTTGTAACGAACTTGCTGATGCAGCAAATATCGGTACGGGACAGGTGGCTCAGGTCCTCAAAGAAATAAGCCCCTAAGGTAGCCATGCGCAAGGTGGCAAGAGCTGGACAGGAGCAGAGGATGTGAACGGTGGTTTCCTCTTCCTAATCGTCCATGCAGCTTCTACAGAAATCGTTATAGGGTACTCCCATTCTACGGGGGTACCTGCCTATCCGACAGTGTCGCGTTAGTATTCCCACGACGGAGCTAATTTTGTTTCTATTAATACAAAGGAGTTTTGTAGTTCTTCTGGCGTCTAATTTTGGCCAAATTTGTCTGGATGTTATGCAGGTGCTAATACTATTCCATCTATTGTTAGTGATTATTAATGCTTCCTTGAGAAGCAGCGATTTTACTGATTGCAATGGAGCGTACGGTCCTTCGCTAATATCAGTTATGTGAAGGCCGCTGCCTGTCTGGCTAGTTCATCCGCATTGCAGTTGCCAGGAATGTCACTGTGACCTGAAACACAGCACAGGGTGACGGAACATCTATATACGCAATCTCTTTTAGAGATTTCCGGCATTGTTTTACCAACTTTGATCTGGTTGTTGGTGTATTCAAGGCTTTTATGGCAGCCTTACTGTCTATATAAAAAGTAATAGCTTTCCCATCTATCTCATGCATGCATATTAAGGCCCTGGTATGGCTAAGTGCGGATCCGTAGTGTGATTCAACGCTAATTGTCAATGAAAATGGTTTCGAGTATATAAAACCAGTCCACTCTCATTGATTAGAGTGGTTTCGATGGCTTTAACTGTGGGTTCTGAATTTTAGAATTGGAACGCAGACCAGGTTCGACTGACTCCACAGAGCAAAGTGGAAAGAACGAAATAAAGAACCCAAGGCTTGTCTTTGCTGGACAGAATAAGAAAGTATACCGGCAATGAGTCGCCTCCCAACCCTCCTCCAAAATGTTAAAATAATTTCCTTTGCTGAGAAATCTTATTTCGACGACTGCAGTTGCGTGACATGTAACTTGAAACGAAAGACATCATTTCTATAAACTTTCTGCACGCGATGATAATAGTTTCATTAGTTTTACCATACAAAATTACATGAGAGTAATCCAGAATAAGCCAATGTGCGAAAATTGTATATTGTCGCATTAATAGGTTAGAGCACATTTTAGGGCATAGATAACAAAAAAAACGTAAGTGAACTTTCGTCCATTTGTCACTAGCTTAAGCTCACTTAATCCAATTATGTGTGAAGACTAAGTTTAACAGTATTGCGGCAGGGTCTGTCACTCTTTTGATAGTACTGATCAATTGATTGATTAGGCGTTGTATCAGTTGACATTATTATTAAGAGGTAGCCGACAAATCAAGTAAAAAAAAAACCCATCAGTTGACATTGCCTGCGTTCCATTAACCCGCTAGATGACTAGCGGCATGCCAAACTCCATACAAAAAAAAACTGACATTTCACAATATGTGCTAGAGTTCTAGCGCAAATGCTGAAATGTCAGTTTTTTTTTATATGGAGTTTGGCATGCCGCTAGTTATCTAGTAGTCAATGGAACGCGGGCATTGATATGAGCTGTCAAAGTTTCTCAACATTTTGAAATATTTTAAAGAATTTATGTATCTAAATTAAAATGTTAAATATTAAAAATATAGCTTAGTGATTTATTTGACAAAAAAAAACTATAACGTGCGATAAACGTCAAATCTCGTTATGCTACGTTTCCACCGGACGCTAATCCCAAGATTAAGTGCAAGAGGTTTAAAATTAATCCTGAAGTGTTTCCACCAACAAAAAAGAGATTAATTTGAAGTTTCACCACATGTTGTCATTAGCTGTCAAATCGAAGTGTGACAAGTGATAAAAAATTAAACAATTTCTACTTTCGAAAGTATAAACAAAATATGAGTGGCAGTAGTCTAAAAATTTTATTACCGCATCATTTTGTCCTCAAAACTTAATATGTATGAACGTTTTAAGGGTTGGATTGGCAAGAAGTCGCTATTTGATTAGGTACCGAAAAAAAACGCTTTTTTTCTTTTGCTCACCAATGACATAAATGTCAAATGCAGCTCTGTTTGTTTTTAATTTTGGACATCTCGACCTGTGGAGAGCGTGTTCAGAGACCGAACTTTACATGTAAACCTGGTCAGTTTAGGAGATTAATTTCTAATCTCCTTTTTATTAGATTAATTTTTGTATGATAAATCTCGAGATTTATACGAGGTTAACGAAAATTAATCCTAATCTCGGAGTTAATCTCCGGTGAAAACGTAGCATTAGTCTACTTGAAAACCTACTAAGATAGAGATCCTAACTAACCATTCAATCGGTCTTATAATCAGTATTAGAGAAAAACTCAACCCCAAGGCCATATACCCACCTGAAACAATCCACCTCACAAAATAATACTTACAATGGAAAAAGATCAAACGTTCCATCAAATTTCATTCATCCATTCAGCAGTGAAATGTCCGCTTCACAGAGCATAACACATTTCAAAATCTACAAAAGATGAGCATAATCCGTTAAAAATTATAATAAAATTACTCATACACTTATGCATCATTCCCGCGGGAAGGATAGCACACCTTCAGCAGCAGCAGCATCCTTGCAATCAGTATAGAATAGCCCAAGCTCTTTATTGTTCGTCATTATACATACAAATGACCGAAGCTAAAGCAAAATACCAACAGAAAAAAACCAGATGACGAACGAATGCAAAAGATGAAAGGTAATTTCCTGATCCTGTATTTTGGACTTTCATACATTTAGCGGGCGACATATGTTAACGCGTCGCTGCTTCCTATAATTATGCTTCCTGCTTGCACACACAAACGCGGTATGTTGACAAAACCTTTCGGGGGTTTTTGGACTATAGCCGACAGTCACCCCCACATCCGTACTCCTTGGATAAGCATCAGTTGGCTAAATCGCAATTAATTGAAAAAGCTTCTGCGAATGTCCTTTTTTATGTGTGTTTTTCCGCCACACCGCAGATATAAAGATAGAAAACCCATGGACGATGAGGAGTGCTTACAAATGATTGTTGGCCAACTGCTGTCATTCGAGATCTTTGAGTTTTCCAAATGAGTGCTTCGACTGTCCACCCCGATCGGGTTGGGCTGACGATGGATTTAGTCATTTCACATATAAATACCTCTAGTCGGATGTGGATGTCCGCGACGCGTTATTATGTAAGTCCCCGACCACCAATTAATTTCGACCAAAGGCAATTAAACATTCGGCATATAAGCCAAAACACCGCATGCGGTGTATACCCGGCACAGTTGTATTAGGTCCTTGGGTGTAATTGCATTCAATTTGGCTTAATTTCACCTATCATACTGTGTGTGTGTGTGTAAGTGTGAGTGGATGCTCTCTGCACTGAGGCTGATATGAATTATTGGGCAAGGGAATTTATGTTTTCAACGTGTAATACAGATTACCCGATGAAATATGTTCTTCGATTGCCTAGGCATTTGTTGCAGTGTTGCAATAATAATCGTTGACAAGCTTGCGATTAATTGCCAGTAAATATCAATGTTTTAGATTAAAGTATGCGTATAAGGACGATATGGTGTTGAGGTGATAATTTATGTCTTAATCCCCAAAAGTGAGTTCGATATGAACTTGTGATCAGGATATGCCATTGCAAAGCAGATAATAGTAAGTTAGAGACGGGAATTGTCATACAGTTGGCGTGATTATATATCAACTGGCATACCATGGGAGCCATGGTTTGTCATCGATATCGATGAGTTGCCACGTTAAAAAAAAATGATTTTCCAAACTTATTAAAATACCAAACATGAGGCACAACATATCCATGCCCAGCTACTCCAAACCATTCAACATACTGCTATCGAACTTAAGATTTTATAGTAATTTTATTTTATAACGGAATTTCATCGACATATCCACTATTTCTTTTTTCTAATAATGGAATATAATTTGCTGAAAAGTACTTAACAAACGCTCCCTACAAAGTTTTTAGCTGAGAATAACAGACGAACCAGAAAATTAATTTCGATTGTTAGAAGACACATAACAATAAAAAAGTCTTAAGCGGCCCATACACTACACAATATACCGACTAACTTGTGGCTCGATATGTACACTTGGCTTGTATGTTATATCTGATGTCTATTCAAATACATTTTCCACTTCCAGGGGCTTAAAACAGGACGAATCTGTCGAACTTCTTATGAATAAAAAATAAATAAATACTGTCATTTGTATGGAATTTAAACTCTGTCATTTGCAAACTGCTTTCAAAAAAAAAAAAAAAAAAAATGGCGCAACAGGTCCGTATATGCACCTTAGGCCTAGATTCTCACAATTATTAGATTGTGTGAGCTCGTATTTTTTGTCCGAACGGCTGGACTTGAGAAGCTTTTCAGGACACTCTCGGATGTTTGCCAGACGTTAGCGAGATGTGGCGCAGTGAAAAAACATGTAATTTGTGTGTTTTCCGGGGATCGTACCTGGGACACCTCCCTCGCACAGTAGTCCAGAACACTAACCAGTAACCACTGGCCACTGTGCCCACGCAAATTTCTATTGGTTTCGAAAATATTTGAAATTGAACTTCGCAACTAGGCGTATTTTTTGAGAATCTATAGCCCAGCTCAGTTTTACTTTTACATGCAAAACTGTTATACTCACTTTTGGTTTTACATGCAAAATTGTTATACTCACTTTTGGTTTTATTATACTCACTTCCCAAAAAAATACGCCTTATATTGTGACACCACCAATACTGAACCAATCTTGGTGTCGGTCATCACCTCTCGCAAGTACTTTCTACCGTGTTGCCACTTTTCAACGTGTATGGGTCGCTTAGGAAATCAATCGCCTCAACTAACGTTGGGCAGTCAAGAAGAGAAGACCCCAAAGTGCGACAATGCATTGCGGTTGTCGTATCCTCTCTGTTGCATTCAATAGATCGCGGTCTATAGTATTCTTAGCTCGATTGACGCCCGTGGTAGACGTAGACGCTTGGTGAATTAGCTTCAAAGGAAAAAAAACTTAAATTTCACAAGCTAATAATTTTGAATGTCAAATTGGCATACTGCCGAAGGAAGCATACCTACAACAGAACATAGAATCCGACTATGTCGTTATCATCAGACCAGTTAATTTTGTGCTTCTGAAACTTTGTCATTTTGTTCGCAGCAATGGAATTGGTGTATTGACACAGCATTAAAAAATGGGTAAAAATAAATCGTGGAGATACCTACCTACTTCAAAATTCCAGAGCTATCAAAAAGAACGGAGATTGGACGCAAAACTACTCCAAAGAACGATATGCCGGACAAGTAGAGCCAATCCATTTTTGATGTCCATAAAAATTGGGGAGATTGTTGCACCTAAACTCCATCAAGAACTCACGACTTGTATCATAGAACAAAATCTTCGTGGATGTATATTCCACAAAAAAAAAACAATATATCACCAAAAACCTAAGGAGGAACCGTTATTTCGCAAGACTCGAATTACAAAAACCATTGCACATTTGGAAAAAAATTCTTTGGAGTGTCAAATCCAATTTTAATTCATTTGGATCCGATGGAAAAGCGTATGCAAGGCGTCCTCCAAACAAAGAATTGCAGCCAAAGTACACGCCTCACACAGTCACACCATAAAGCATGAAATAGAGAAAGTATCTAATGATCTGCGGTGCATTCTCTTGGTTCGGTGTTGGTCTAGAAGTTGTATAAGTGTCGACCATTGATCAATCAATTGAAAACTTGTGGGCCGACATCGAAAAAGCATTAAAAGCCAAAAAATCAAGAAATGCTGAAGAGCTGTTCGAAAACATTAAGGAGGGTCTGGAACTATATACCACCGTATTAGGATGCCGGATGGACACAGGGCTCAGTGGTCAGTGCGATGGACTATGTACTGTGCGAGGGATACCAGGTTCGATCCTCGGAAAACACAAATTACATCTTAAGGATTTTTCCACTGCGCCACCTCTCGCGAACGTCTGTCAAAGCTTTTCAAATCAGCCGTTCGGACTCGGCATAAAATTGTAGGTCCCTTCCATTCGTCCCAAAACTAGAAACTCACACAAACGAATGGTTTGCGAGAAGCTAGGCCTAGGGTGTCTACCCCCTGTTGCGCCACCTATTTATTTTATTTTTTTTTATTGATACGAAGCAATATTTGTTGCTTTTCAACATGAGCTGTGTTTCGCCAGAAGTATATGTACTTCTGGTGGCTCAAGTTTGCCAATTTGACTAAAAATTCAAAATTTTAAATTTTTGTTTATTCCATTGCGTTGCTAGCAAGAAGATCAGCAGTGACACTAGCACAGCCCTGTGTGAATCCAAGATTTTCATCCAGATGTTCAAGTAATTGCCATCAGTTTCGCTGGGTTAGGTCTTAAAAAACGTCCCCACATCATATACCATACCAGCACATTCCTTAGTTAGTACACTTTTATCTACATATTATGTACCTACTTTATAATAAAATTATTATATATTTGCTTTTAAGTCAAATATTAACTAATATCCAACAATAATTGGAAATTGTATTTACAGCATCACAATTGGATACTACAATTCAATGTGTCCTTTTATCATGCACCAGTATAGCACGTGAAAGTATGGTAATACCTTCAACTAAAGTTGGTTTCATAAAAGGATAACCACTGCAAGTCAAACATATTGATTTGCATGTGCAATACATGGTCATTGGTCATTATTGCCCGGAGTAGTAATTATCATCTAAATGGTAAATATGACGAAATTAATATTAAATATCTACGTATCTACGAACGTGATACAGGATTCGATTTTCCACTAGGATACCTATAACGGCACAAAGGAAGGTAAATAAAATATCCAATAATGGAATATTTGCAAACATGCACATTTGCACAGTTACGACGACATCAGATTCGACATCCTCTGGCTGTGGATAGTTTAGCACAGGATCACAGAACAAAGTATAGCAATCATGGAAGAACGCTATAGGGCGATGAGTACAAATTATGAGGCTACATTGTTTGACAAAATTCGAAATATTTGGCATTTTTCTATTACAAAACGATGTCAAGTGAATAGATGCAACTGCAACCTAGCTATCGAATCGGCGAAAATGATTTCGAGAGGAAAGTGACCAACAAACTTATTGCAAATGTCCTATTGGCAGCAAGTTCCTCTTCCTTCCAGATTTTGGTAAAAAAAAATTGTACAACACCTAAAGGAAATTCTTAGATTTTTTTTTTTTAATGTTTTGAACGAAGTTTACTCCAGACTCTGCACAACTGAAACTGAAACCGTCAATTATTGCGAGAATGCAATCATCGATGTCTGAATTTAAATTAAATTGAATGCATCCTAAAAAAGACTGTGTACTGTCATTATAGTACAAAAAGACTACCTACATCAAAACTTGGATCCAAACTAAATATATAATTTTTTTAACAGGTAGTATTTAATGAAACATGACCGGCTCTGTTACTCTTTCGCCTTAGAAAGAACGTCCTTGGCGAAGAAATAGTTACCTCATGACCAGATGGCTCTAGGACCCTACCAGGGAAGGCACAATAGGCCACTTTAAAAAGGCCGCAGTGCCAGGGCCGGTGAAGGCTCTCGCGACTTATAATCTAATCTAATGAAGAGTTTTCCTCCTTCCTGGAAAGCCGCTCACTTTCAAGCGATTCACAGAAAGATAAAGAAAACGCTTTACTTACTACATATTATGTACTATGATGTCCAAGGTTATGGAAAATGTAATAAACGTCAAAATAATCTAGACTTCTAGAGAGCGTTAAATTTTTCAGGGATTTGTTTTTCGAATTGGCAGCACTGTTTCAACGACAACAGATTTGACAATTGACAGCTGGAGCGCATTGTAAAACGTTTATTGGCGCGTTTTTTTGAGCCGAAGCGTATTTTGGGGCGTTTCCTTGGGAATATTTTCGGTTGTTTATTGGCGCGTTGCGGCGTATTTTGGGGAGAAATTTGACAGCTGGAGCGTATTCTGCGGAATTTATTGACATTTGTTTGCGCGTTTTTTGTGGCGTTTCGCGTTTCCTTGGAAGTATTTTCAGCTGTTAAGTGGCGCGTTTCGGAGTATTTTGGGAGTATTTTGACAGATGACAGCTGGAGTGTATTTTGGGTAATTTATTTTCACGTTTTTTGGGCGGCTTATTGACGCGTTTCCTTGGGAGTATTTTTGGGTGTTTATTGGCGCGTTTCGGCGTATTTTGGGGAGTATTTTGACGGATGACAACTGGAGCGTATTTTGGCATTAATTGACGCGTTTTTCGGATGTTTATTGGCGCGTTTCTTTTGCGAATTTGGGGGAATATTTTGGCCACAGCGTATGATCCGGAGTGTGTCAAGGAAAACCTAAATGGGCACCAAATCTATAACTCAGAAAAAAAATCACGAATATTGGATAAATAGCTTTCCAGTTATGGAGGGGCAAACAGACGGATGTTGAATTTTATGTAGATACTAGCTGGCCCGGCAAACGTTGTTTTGCCTGCTCGTACATTTTCATTGTCCGTCAATTGTTCTGCGGCCGTTTTAGTATTTGAAATTTTATTTATTATTTTTTTTTGTTAGTGTTATTCATGATTTTTTTTGTTGAATGTATATTATTTGACATTTTATTCATAAGCTTATTCTTGCTTTTTAATTTTTTTTTATTATTGAGTGTTTATTATTTGAAATTTTTTGAAATCTGATCGCAGCGCCACCTACCGGTCCAATTGTGAATCTAAACCATCCTTAGACCTATTCAAACACACTCACAAAATTTCATTAAAATCGTTCTAGCCGTTTAGGAGGAGTTCGGTTACAAACAAGTACAGAAGAATTATATATAAAGATATTATAGAGATGTGCATAATAACGACACAATTCGAGTGATAATGGGAATTTGTCCACACTTAGCTGTCAATAGGTGATGGATCCAGGATCCCTAAACATGTCGGGACATCCTTTAAACGAAAAATAAGGTCGAATTACTCCATCTGTCAACTAGAAACATCATTGAATAACATTTTACATGCCAGGATACGCTAAGGCTAGCTAGTTTGACTGTATTTGACTGTTAGTAGTTCTTTTGTTATAGATACAGCCAAACCCCGCCACAGACAACTTCGACATAGCAAACATCCCCTCTAAGCGCTGCATGATTTGGCACCCAAAAGGCCATTTAAAATTGCATCCTGTTGCATCCAAAATTCGAATCATTCATTATCCTGTGATAAATATAATTGAAACGTGAGTTCATTAAAAAATCAATTCACAACTCTGATAAAAAATTAAATCCTTTCGAAGTCACTCATGCGATTATTTGCCCAGGCATCGGGTCGGTCTAATTGCCAAGTTCTTGCGTCTATTCCAAACGAAATAATTACAAGATTTGCAATAATACGCTAATGCGGGCTAAAGAATACTGCTATATAACGAAAGAACGAAGATTGCAGACGTCCGCCCATAAACATTCAAGTTAATTTCAATCCAAGTGAATACACACTGACAATATTGTTTAGTTGTTAAAATAAATCAGGACACACTCCGCAATTCTTGGCTAATACCCCCCGGGTGTGAAAGTCAGTCAGTGCAAGGGTTTCTTCTACAAATTGCTTCCCAACAACAGCCGAAAAAAAAACCAAACCCGAAAGTTAAATAGAAAACCCACTTCCCCGAGAACACAAATTCAATTCAAAGTGTATGTGTATACGTGTACGTGTTTGGGATGAGGGTATTACATTTATTTTGTATTATTATTCACCCAGGTATTAGCAAATGTAAATTTCCCGGATTTCCACCGCTAGAACTGTGTGTTGTGTATAGCAACAAAAGTCAAACAAAAGGACGACTTATCGAGTCGAAAATACTTCAAAAATCACTGCAGAGTGTGTTGATTTAGTGGCATAGCGAGCTACTAACAGAAGGATATTATGGAAGCACACAGAGCTAGTGTTGATGGGATATAATATGGCAGCGATGCGCGATGGCAAACAAAAGGACGCATTTGGAAATTGTAGAAACAAACTTTACTTGAGTTTACACGTGTCCGATGTAGCGACACGTGACCACCGTCATGTTTGCATACGATCAATCACATGTATCTTTGAATTATTTTTACGAAATTTGATTGTCATGTACTCATCTGGAGATGGATTGGCAGCAGCAGCAGCAGTTCGGTTGTTGCAGTGCCATTGTCCGTTTGAATGAACTCAATGGTATTTCAGCATTCCATCCCTTGTTCGGACATGGGGATGAGGTAAAAGCGTTTTGGTAAACCATCCTGCTAATCGGTGAGGCTATAGCTGTTTGGGTGATGTTTCTGTTTCTTTACGCCAAGTCAAGTGATGTGTTGTAATCGCATTGAGGAGTAGGAAGGATGTTGAAAAGAGAATGATTGAAGACAGCTTAGAAGAGTGGTCATTGGAGGTAGTATGGGACAATTATAGTTTTATATATTTTTTCTAACTAAACCTAATACTTAATTTTAATATGGCCCATTTACCCACTGTAGGTAATGGCGCAAATTGAACTTTTGGAGGCCACTCGTATTTTCTAATCATTCAGTTTTTAGAAGTATCTGAAATGACCAACCCTTCTTTAGTGTTGTTTGAATTATAAATACGCGGCTATGAGCGCATGTAGTACAAACTACGCCTCGCTGATTCAATAAAAATAATATTGGTTAAAGAATGCAGCCTTGAGGGACTCCACTTTGGATTCGAAATTCTTTGATTGGTTACTTTTAAGAGGCATTTTGATGCAAAATAATTGCATTGTGCTGGCATTAGGTAAGGCAGGTGCCCACTTCTGTAAGGAATTGCAATTGGTTAGCTTCACAGTCCCCTGGAATTTAGCAAAGGGGGCCTCAAACTGTTTGATAATATCGTTAAGAGATCTGCGCGACCATTTACTATCTTTTTTTTGTGCTTGTTGCTGTGATCTTTCTGCAATACCTTATTTACTACCAACAATATAGTCATCGGCTTGCCGAATGGCGATGACTTAGACCTGAAAGACTAAACGCAATAATTCAGAAGGTCGAAGGATTTAAGAAGGTCGAAGGATGTTTTTTTGGATCGAGTAGAAACAACCTATGGGACTTTATAATGCTCTCATTTTGTTATAGGTATCAATAGAAAATTAATTCGAGACTATCTCTACCGCCTCTATTCGACAATCTATGGTTCTTTGTTCGTTGACGTTACATATTTCAGGAGGAAACTATAACCCAAATGACAGCCCCATTGGCCTATACTCGGACTCTATCAGTCTCAATCGCCCAAATCTTGATATTTAAAAATTGTTAAAATATCCTATAGCTCCTATTTCGCTTCTCCAAGGTGAATGGAGCCTCAACATTGTTTGCCCGATCCATACGAAAGGAGACCCTTTAAACTGCCCCAAATATAGAGGCATCAGTCTCCTTATCATCGCTTACAAAATCCTGTCTGCCGTACTGTGTGAACGCCTGAAACCATTTGTCAAAGAACTGATTGGACCCTATCAGTGCGGTTTTATGCCCGGTAAGTCCACAACCGACCAAATATTCACACTACAGCAGATCTTGGAGAAAACTCAAGAAGTCCAATCGATTTTAAGGCCGCATAATGGACAGCATTTATAGAGACGAGCTGTACAGAGCCATGTCTAGTTTTGAATGAAAAGGAGGAAAAAGTGGCTAAAATAGTCATTTTTATCAATTTTCAAAAAATCATAAAAAATATTAGCGAAGAGATTTTTGAAAAGTCGCCTCTAATGGCTACCTTAGTAATTAGCGCAAACTTTTTATGTGCATGTAGTAGTTTTTATGGCGCTTTCAAAAAGTGTGCCACTTGAAAGTTAGAGGTATAGCTAACTTTCAAGTAACACACTTTGTGAAAAGTTGAGAGAAAAATACAGATTTGAAATGGTGTGGATAGGGAAAAAACATTTTCTTGCAAGTACTTTACTTTGTGTTGAATGTAGTTTAGCCTTTAGAATTGTTTGGAGAAACTCTTTGCATCAAAACATTTTTTTTTATACCGAGGAAAAATGTCAAAAAAGTAGACATTCACAAAAATTCTAAATTCTAAAATTTTTAAATTTGTACTTAATGAGTTAAGGAGAGTTTTGTATCATTCAAACGGAATTTAAATGACCTTTCCAAACCTTCATTATTTTTAAAATATTGCACAACTATGAAAATGTGTTGTTCTTTCGTATAGTGATCCATTTTTACTAAACCCCAACTGTCAACTGTCACATTGTTATCTTTTTTTTCCGTTGGAATCACTGTACTATTAAATGGCGCAAAATTCAAATTATGTAACATACACCCTTTATTTTTAAAACCGCTTAGCCAGTGCGCCACTGAAGTACCGACTTTTTCAAAGATTTTCGATTCGTCAGTGAAGATTGATAGTGGCTTATCCGGTTCCACTTCGATAACTCAGAATTGAAGCTTACTTCGAAGTAGATTGTTGCAATCATGTGGTCAGGGATTTTATGGGAGAAGAGCGTTTCTGGAGAAGGATCCTATACATCAGCTTAAATACGTCTTCTAATAGCCAAATGCTAATGAATAACTATGCTAGAAATGAGATAGCTACTTAAAACTTCCACTTGACATCTATTAAAAAAAAAATGATTTGCTGTTAAAATTAAAATCGTCAATTCCAGCAGATGTTCGCTGAACTTCTTCAACCAATTCGGCCATATTCTGCAATAAAAATCGTGTTTTAAAGTCGTAAATTTACAAACAATAAACTTTCGAACAAAACATTTATTTCCTCATTTTTCCACAGCTACATATATATACCAATCATATCATAGAACACGCACGCCAAACAGCCTCTTCAACAACGTAACTCATTAATTAGACACGCATCACGAGGTCTCGTCAATAAAAATAAAATTGCACTATAAAAGTGTCGCTCCGATAAAAATGGTGTCGGTGCGCAAATTATATGCACAATCGTAAAATTTCACTCAAATGACAGAAATGACACACGGTAAGCGGAAAGAATACAACACGCCCTTTCAAGCGCGCCCATCATCACGTCACATTATTAGCAATTGCATTTATGCAAAACTCCTTCCGATTCCGAATGTCATCGTCTGTGTCGACAGTCGATATCGATGAATTGAAAAATTCCAAATTTCACTGTGTAAAGTGTAACCCCTGTCATTATAAATGTATACTGAATTTTGGCATCCCTCTTAATTGCGTTTCTGCATCAGGACTCTTTGTGGGGCGGGTGGTCCGTGCATGGTCCGTGCATGCATTTGTCACTGGCATATATATAGGGATCATTGACTGCAACCCCATCAACACCCTGAAAGCATTCTAAATTCTGAATGCTCAATGGCGTGTGCTGTTATAAATTTTAATTCGACGCATATAGGTATAGCACATACGGCAAAGGTATGAGGTCCTTGAATTCCTCTTTAACACACGAGAACAACTCAATAAAAACGAAATTTAGATATGACCATAAATTCAACACTTAATGGTCTAAAGGAAGAAACACCGTGTCCTTTTCCTTTCGCATACCGCACATTAGCATATGTTGTCGGCATGTGAATAACAATTGGAGGACATATTTTTTTTTTTTTACCATTGCAAAACAGAAATTTATATCCTAGAGGTATAGAATGGTGTACCGACTGATTTATCGAATGGACTAGGCTAGGCTGCCGGAGCAGTTACAATTGTGCGAGTGGTCCATCGAATGAGTTATATTTTTGGCTTTTGTTTCGTTGACGTCACGCTGAATTATCCGTTGTCGGAGGACGGACTTTGTCATTTGAAAACTCTATTATTACTTCCTACATGTAGGTATAGTTGAGTTGAGTCCTTTTTGGAATTTTGCATTTTATTATTGGAACGTGCCTGCTGTCTTGATATGCTCTGGCACTTTGTTATTGGCATCATATTTGCATATCACTTCCTAGTTCCAGTCTCATCAATCATGTCCTCGAATTTGTGAAATTTTAATTTTATTACTCGTTTTTCAGAATTAAATGATAATTACTCGTATGAAAACGCACTTAATATTCGTCGAACGAGTTGAAAAGAGTCGGTTATGATCCTTGAGAAATGTTAATGACCGTAATTTTCATCTATTTCCTTTCTTGTCATCGTATATGTACATAGGTATCCTCTATATCCTGTACCCATAGTAAAGCGAATTGGAATAGTTCTCTCCAAGTCTTAAAATTATCTCAAAAATGATTACCAGCTTTGTGTGGTAACAAATCAACTTATCTGTGTGAATCACCTGTTAGACTTGTTGCAAACTCAAGGCGCTGGATCTTACGTGCCGCATTCAATGGTGGTTTCCTCTTCATTTTTAGATGGCGAATATAGCTGGCCTTCTGTGTCACGCGATAAACAGTCGATCTGCTGGCTGCAACTTCAGTTTCTGCCTCAATTTTACTTACGGAGAGCCTTGAATTTGAAGCAGCTCTCAGTATCACCCGTCTTTTCTGGCATGTTATTGCTTTGCTGACTCTTCCTTTGCGGGTTTTTCCAAAGTTCTCCAGGTCCTTAATAAAGCTGTTAACAACAGTGGCGCCTCCTCCAATCTTGCTGGTTATGTAACGGATGGATTGTCCTTGTGCCCGATAAGCTCGAATTGTGTCATAAAAGTTGCATTTATCAACTTAATCCCATTTTTCTTTTTACAATATAAACATAATATATCCGTTGGGCGGCCTACATTCGCCATCAACCTGCTCAGTGACGCAGTCACTTTCGATGCTCGTTCCGCTGCGTTCTTTATCTGGTGCCAGGAAGTAATTTTGGTGTTGATCGTCACACCCAAATACTTCACGGCGTCTTTGCCTTTTTATTACCTCCTGGCCAATTTGGAAGTCGCTTCGAGTCGGGATCCGTTTCTTAGTCAGAAGAACTATCTCGGTTTTTTCTGTAGCCAAACTAAGACCGTGTTCAATCCAGGAGGTTACTCGTCGCATGACCTAGTTTAGCTTCATTTGCGATATCATCTGCATACCCCACCAGGAAGGTATCTTGCGGAAAGTCCATGCGAAGAATGCCAACATACGAGATGTTCCAGAGGTCAGGCCCCAAAATTGCTCCTTGGGCTGCTCCTGAGGTTACTTGCATTCTTCTTTGGTCTTCTGTGGTCTCATAGATCAACTCCCGGTCTCTGAGGTAGTCTTTCACCATCCGTAAGAGATAGGCTGGGATGTTGGAAGTCTTTTCGATCGCGTTCAGCATGTCACTCCACCTGGCTGAGTTAAAGAGGCGTTCCTGACATCCAGAGTTGCCAGCAGTACGATCTTCCTTGAATAGTTGCTTCCCTGTTGGGCGAATTGGGTGGCCTTTACTACTTCTTTAATCGGTTCGATCATAGAGCGGCGTTTTCTGAAGCCGTACTGTCTTTCCGAGGGGTCTCCTCCTCTCTGTACTGCAGTGGTGAGTCGCGGTCTAAACATCTTCTCCAAAAGTTTCCCTAAAGTGTCCAGCATAAACACAGAGGTCTGTACGCTGATGCAGAATCTGGGTCTCCTTTACCTTCACTGATCAGCACTAGGCGTTGTTTCTTTCAATTTCTGTGGAAGATTCCTTCTTCCAGGCAACAGTTGAACATATTCAGTAATAGTTGGGGGCATATGAGTTGGCGATCGCCTTTAACATTTCTGATGATAGCCCCGTCGAGTCCAGGGGCTCTTCTGTTTTGTAGGGTTTTCACTGCTGAGCACAGCTCTTCTTCACTAAAGGGTGGTATTTCCTCTCGATGGGCCGATGTGGTGTCGGCTGGCCTAACGGGGTGAGTTGGGAAAAGCGTATCCACAATACCCTTCATCTTTTCTTCGTCGAGGACAGGATTGCCCGTCTGACCTCCAAGCTTTTGCATTACAATCCTGTAGCCTTGTCCCCAGGGGTCGTTGTTGATGTATCGGCGGAGATCCTCCCACTTCTGTTTTTTGCTCGAGTTGATGGCCTTCTTGAGCTCGGATCTTTCGGTTCTAAATTCCGCTAGGGCTTCCTCCATTGAATACACGAAAATTACATGTATCATACTCATACAGAATGGAAATCTTCGTCATTTCATTTCTATAACTTAAGACACTTTGCTGTTCAATAAAAAATTATACCATCTCTATTTTTAAGCCCTAAGCATACTACTGAACGCGGCCATATTTATTTGGTAATTTGTATCATTTTTACTTAGCCCAAAGTTAGATTTAAATTAGCAGTTAAATTGTATGGAACTAAATGGTTCCTTTAACATTTAGATCTCCCAATGTTAAGACGATTTTAAGTGCTAATCATCTTTATCCTTTTGAAGGTATAATAAGTGAAAATAAAAAAAAATTACTCTCACGTAAACGGTTTAATTGCTCACAGTCACATTTCTATTTTAATCAGAAAAATAAACTTCCGTTTATGAAAGAAAACAATAATATACTCAAAGTGCTCTATACTGTCTTAAGTGCGAAAATAAAATCCATCTCCCGGGAGAGATGTGGAAAGGGATATTATTCCATTTGAAACAATTCCAAAGTACATACACATAAATGAATTACAACTTCATAAACGATAAAACTTAATTCCATTATTTTATTACCCCGCATCTACGTCCTAAATAGTCGAGAATTCGCGCCCCCTTTTCTCTGCTTATTTGCTGTTCCATTTTGCAAAGTTTAAATTAAAGGATTATAATTTTTACAGAGCGCACACACATATAATTCCCAACTGTATATATATCTGGTATCGCTTTCTTCTTCGTAATTTTTTTTTATATCCGATCCCGTCCATTAAAATTGTTTATTCTTTGAGATAATGTCACTCTGGCAATAGCAGCAATCCTGAAAATCCATTAGAAAATAAAAATAAAAACTGAAACATTCAAAGAACTCGCAAAGAAGAAAACATTATACACAAGGATCCCCTTCTAATCGGGAAAAAGGTCGTCCTCGTCGTTGTCGTCGTCGTGCGTCGTCATCATCTACTTACCTATCGGTGTGTATAGTCGTATTTGACTACTTTATTGCCAAATGGATTGTGCAAACAAGAAGTTCACCCCCTAAGTATGTTTGCCCGTTTGCAACATGGTATATGGTGTATGCTTAGCTCAGCCTTATGCTGTTGAATGATTTTACTTCACCTTCAGGGCAATAAGACTACTACAGTGCGACAGCGACCCATGACCAGAAGCTTGGGCTGTTTTAAAAGTCTTGATGAACCTATTATGCCTTCAATTGTAAACAGGTTCAATCTGTTTCTGTATTCTTATTTACAAATCCCTTGGAATGTATTAAATTAATGCGAAAAGTCCTTACAAGTTGTTATGGTTATATTTTTTTTTTTGTTCTTCTCTGTTCGCAATGGCTATGGTTTGTCTATAAATTATTGGCATGATGTTGAAAACGGCGAAGGTATTATCTTTTCTTTTCAGCCGATGTACGATATAATAAATCGCACAATGAGAAATTATGCCATCAACATTTTAAATACATCCATTTGGTAAATTAAATTGCTTTCTTTGCGGAAAGGTAATGGATAAAGCATAATTTTCTCATCTTGAATTTTGTGCGGATTAAGGATGTCTTGGATACCTGTCTTAGATACAAGATCCAATGTGGAACTAACTTTGGGTAGGTATAATATTGAGAGTTGGAAATTATTAGAAGGCTTGTTCGCCTTGGGGTTTGAATAGGTAGGCTATAGCTCGCGGTTCTTATGTAAAGATTAGTATATGTTCATTAATAGGATTTAAAACAGAAAACCATAGCCGTATATACAGACGGATATAAAATGGACCCTCCACGACCATAGCGGCGTCTTCCAACCAGAAGTCCTGGCAGTGTCAACAGCAGCCCAAGATTCTGTATGGTAAGGGCAATACCACCTGGAGGTATTACCTTCTTTATCAACAGCCAGGCAGCAATAAAAGCCAAAACTGCACCAGAAATAAAATCGAAGCTTGTGAAGTGCTGTCGCGAAGAACTCAAGGCTCTTGGTACACAGCACAAAGTATCGCCTTTCTGGGTTCCAGGACATGAAGGCATTCCCAGGCAATGAGAAAGCAGACGAATTAGAAAGACAATGTTCGACAGCTGTTTCAGAACAAGCTGATCCCTCTGTGAACATCCCACCTTGCACACTCAAGCTTGAAGCAGGGAGAAAAGCCACAAGAAAGACGAACGCTAAGACAGACCACCTTAAATATTTGTAATACCACAAGAATGCTATGGCCGTCCTTCAACAAAACCACAACCAAGAATATAATACGGAAGGATAGGAAATCCCTGTCCACCCTCGTAGGTATCATAACGGGGCACAACACTTTGCGGCACCCCATATGAAGAAAATGGGCTTAACAGAAGAAGAACTCTGTAGAGGCTGCGGTGATGAGGGAGCTCCTCCAGAGAGTAGCAGAGGCTTGTCTCTTTCGGATTCTTCATTGCTGCACTGCACTGTCTTACTTAGGTCCATCATCAGTCAACTGCGGGACTGTCCCGATCGTCTTTGAGGAGTATGAGCCTTCGGTCAGCTTCTGCGTTGCCACTGAGAGGGTTGAAGAATCCACATTAGCTGATACGGCCACCGTTGGTCCTGTCTGGCGAAGGCTTGTCCTCATTTAACTGCGGGACTGTCCCGATCGTCTTTGAGGAGTATGAGCCTTCGGTCAGCTTCTGCGTTGCCACTGAGAGGGTTGAAGAATCCACATTAGCTGATACGGCCACCGTTGGTCCCGACTGGCGAATGGCTTGTACTCACTTAACTGCGGGACTAACCCGATCGTCGTTGAGGAGGATGAGCCTTCGGTCGACTTCTGCGTTGCCTCTGAGAGGGCTGAAGAATCCACATTAGCTGATACGGCCGCCGTTGGTCCTGACTGGCGAAGGCTTGTCACGGATTTAGGTGGTCCCATCAGTGTATAGGCTACCTGGGGGTGCAGACGATGTCGGAGTGCATTCCATTTGAATGTCCTCCAATAAGGCCTGCTCCTGAAGGTAGGCCCGTGCGTTGTGGAGTCTTTTCCTATCATTTTCGGACAGCTCCTCCCACTTTTTCGTCCCCAGTCTTTTAACAGTTAGCTTACAGCTTTGCGCACCTAGAGCAGGTGGAGAAGAAGAAGAAGGATGAGCTAGCGATGGAGAAAGTATCGCTAGAATCCAGAAGGGGTTTTTCCAGATTTGCGTCAATTGCTACAACGCTTTCTCCGTCCGATAAGGGTAGAAGCGCATTTTCCAATCTTGAGTACACAACCCGCTTCGTATGTCGCTGCCCAGGTCTCCAACACACCAGGTATAAATTCCTGGGGAGTCACTTCTACAACGACCTAGACGACCTTTCCAGCACATAATAGACATCAGGCTAATGAACTTCGTCATATCAACAAAGACGGTTTGTATGTAGCAGTCATTGACTTATTATATATGGACTGCTAGTAGACGTCTTCGCGTTGGTTCCAACATAACCACTAGCCCTCTTGGTTCGGAGCGGAATAATTTGGAAATTCACCCTTTTTTGAAGTGGCATCTATTGTTAACAATGCCGCAACAATTTGAATTTCAACCGTTTTACTTGCCAAATCCACTAACGCCCAATAGGTGTCTCTAGCATTCTATGGAGAAATCAAAGATGGTTGTGATCATTGGCTTCGTTTTCCAATGCCATCTACTTTAAACAGTGACGCAACAATTTGAATTTTAAATGGTTTACCTCATAAATTCTCTCACGCCCAATAGGTGCCTCTAGCATTCTATGGAGAAATCCAAGATGGTTGGTCATTTTGTTTCACTTTTTTTTCTCTCCGAACCAAGAGCGCTAGTTTATGTTGGCGTCATTTTCTGGACAAAATTTGTATGAACTGACATTTCACTAGCAGTCCATATATAATAAGTCAATGGTAGCAGTGATTTGAATACATGGTTATAATGGGTAAGGGACAACTACTTTCCCCTACGCACATCACAGTGGGTCAGTATTGTCCTGAGTGTGTCACGGAGAAATCCTCGCCAGCCAACAAACCTAACCTAAACTAAACAGAAAACCTTAGCTTTTCAAATCAAAACATTCCATATTCGCCAGGGATGGCGATGGGTCCAATATGGTGCCCTAGTATTCTGTGATGAAATCACACCCTATTCAACCTAACCTATACAACACATTTATACGGAGTCTTATACCTTGCTAGTAAAAATTGGATGGCAATTTTGGAGCCCCTCATGGCCAGAAAACAAGTCCATCTATATAGCGACACAGCTGTCTCTTCCCTGTTTAGTTCTTAAGTTACGTAAAACAATTTAAATTGGCAATACGTTAAAAGAAAAGTTGCACATGCCATTTTAGAAATATGGAGCTAGGGCAATTGGTCTACAATGCTATATTGGATAGCCGCATTTCCCTTATGAATATTTCATATGCTCGCAATTGGTTAGCATTCCCATTATCATATTTTTAAAAAACGGTATAATTGTCCCATCAATAACTAATGCCTTACAACACATGCGAATCCGTATAAATACCGCGATTTCTGCATTCGGATTACAGTTTTTCAATTCAACACCATGTCGACACTCGACTCTACTAAAGCTTTTGACGACATCTGGCGGAACTGGACTATAACCGGTGGGAATCCGCCAAAGAATCACCGAACCATCTACAAGTTTTATACCGTATTTGTGGCCATTATTGTGTTGTTTCTGGGACCGTTACAACTTGTTGTTGAAATATTCTTTATTGAAGACTTTAACAAGCTAATGGTGCATATTTCTACTAGTCTTGAGCTGCTATGCATTGCTCTAAGGATGATTTTTGTATATACCTCCCGCGAGACGCTCCTGGAGGCAAACGAATATCTGAAAAAATTGGACCAACGAGCTGAAGAGAATCCCGCAGATCGCAGTCGAATGGAGCAGATTGTGCGAAAATCTGCTTTCCTACACAGTTGCACAAGGAACTCATATGGGACTGCTTTGGGACTTTATATATTACACGGAGTCTTAATTGGAAACACTGTGCTCGATGGATGGTTTCCCTTCGATTGGAGATCTTCAACAGTACTTTATATCATTGCGCTTAGTTTTCAGATATTTTACACTGGCTACATGACTTTAATGGTTGCGGGTGCGGATGCATATATGATGATGGGTATCTACATCTTTATAGGACACACGAAGTGTCTGGCGCGGAGAATTTCCAGCATCGGCTATGATAATGAAATATTTCCGCAAAATTCAATGGAGAACTACCAGGAGTTGGTTACATGCATTAAATACCATCGAAATAGCCAGCAGTAAGTAGGACAAGTGAAATATATGTCATATACGTCCAATTGTGTTGATGAGTGATGTCGTTACAGGTATTTGAGATGTATTAGCTCGATGATATCAGCAACATTTTTAATACAATTCATGGTGACTGCAATTGTAATAAGTTCGACTATGATTTCCGCTGTTGTATTCAGTGGGGATATTATGTTTGTATTGAAATTCGGCTTCTATATAGTCGGTATAATGTTGCAAGTGTTGCCCTGTTGCTATTTGGTAAGTCAAATGACAGATGAAAGCAGTAAACTTACCACAGCCATATATTCCTGCAATTGGATGGATCAGGATGTTAAATTTCGCAAAACATTAATCATATTTATGCTACGTTCTCAGCAGCCAAATGAAATTTTTGCCGGAAATATGATTAGTATTTCCTTACCAACATTTGTGTCCGTAAGTTGCATTTATTCGATTTGTAAAATTATTGATTGTTCTCTTTTGCAGTTGATCAAAATGTCGTATTCGTTGTTTACACTTTTTTCGAGCACCTGAAGGATTACTATCTAGTATTGTTATTTAATTCACAAATCGCATTAAGTCGAATTTTGACGTATCTATAGGCAATTTTGGAATGCGGAGAAAATAAGTACATATAGGCGTAGATTTATAATAATCACTATAACCGTTCTTTTCACTAATAAAGCAGTCAAAATAAAATATTTTCGTGAGTATCTCTGTTGATGTATAACCGAATTAGCTTTATTTGGTCTAGAAATATTTTGACCAGAAAAAATGATGGACAGGCAGTAAGCAACAAAATATCTTTGTCTATTTGTAGCTCATAGTCAAAAATCAGTATGCATCTTAACCATCTTAGTCCATGCCTATCAACTGGACACGCTGTGAAGGTTAAAATTATTGTTAACGACCTATTTGTTTCGAAAACGAATAACGCGTTGCAAGCAGTAAAAAAACGATCTAATTTTAAATCTTCACTTACACTTCACTTCTGATTTTCTGCGTCTAGGTTCTTGATGTTAAATCGGCTCCAGGAAAGTAGGCCCTGTAGTCGGATTGGGGTGATTTCTAATTTGTTGGGGCCTTCTTTCATTAATACATAATAATTTGAGCAAAACTTTTTTTTGTTGTGAAATTATACACCAATATAAAATCGATTCCAAATACACTCCACGCCACTTGAATAGCACACCCCTTAAGGTCGGTTTTCTATCGCCACTTAGATCTTAGATAATAATGTCCTTTCGTAAGATTGTCTGTAAATTTGAGCTCAATCAGTTCGCGGTTTTTGAAATATAAGATTTTAAATGTTTCTTTTTGTATGGGCGGTGCCACGCCCCTTTTTCCAATTTTGACTAATCTTCACGGGAACGCTCCCGGGCCAATAAAAAGAAAAAAATCTACAATTTTATTACATAATGCAGTCGTGTCTGGATATAGTAGGGTGTCCATATTTCTCAAACGAAAAAAGAGGACATAATTTACAATCAACAAACATCACATTTACCTACATCTTTTTCTTACTGCGACTTCCTAGAGAGGTAAGCAGAGATATATGTGAAGCTGATCTTACTGAAGATTCGCTAAAGGGTTTTTCAATAAGGACGGTTCGACGTTGAAATATCGTCGTCTCATATTTATGGCAATTTTGATTGTTCACATACCCACATTCATCTAAAAATGCGCCTCGTCGCTAAAGATGATTTTTTGGCCAAAATTGAGGTCCTCTTCCAAACGCTCCGAAGCCAATTCAGCGAACAAAAGGCTTTGTCTATATGTTCATTAAGTTTAAGCTCCTGGATTAGTTGGATCTTGTACGGACGTAAGCCCAAGTCCCGATGCAAAATTTGCCAAGTTGGAATCTGCGAAAGGCTGATTTCTTATGCACGTGGATGAATGAATTGACTGCCTCGAGTTCTCCTGTACATTCTCATGGACCACGGCAATGCTCCCGACGAATCTGGCTGGCAAAGACGCGTGCTAATTGAAAAACCCTTATTTATTTTTGAGTGCCAGGCAAATATACGAGTGCCAGCCATGAAGCAAGTCTTACTGGAAATGCGGGAAACACAAACGCGCTTAATCTTTGCCTATTGGATTGACCCAGGGCGTGTCGCGACGTACGTCAGGCAACCTCTGGTGTAGGTATATAGTATAGAAAAAAAGAATACATATTTTTATTACAATAATTTCGATATCAATTGAAAATGATTCAAATCCGTTTTTAGCTGTGTATGGACAGGACAATCAATTCGAATTAAGTCTTTTCCGATAGGTACTGGACTTAAGTTTATAAAAAACGTTGTTCAAGCCTGCTCTTTTTACACTTTTTACATTGTCTATATTGAAATTGAAGGTATTAAAAAGGAGAACAAAAAGAGGACACAATAAATAAAGAGGACAAAAAAATATCCAAGCGAAAAAAGAAAGTGTAAAATAGATCGCGGACAAAAAAGAGGACGTGTCCTCTTAAAAAGAGATGTTCTGGAAACCGTAGGATATAGTGAACTATTTTTTGCAAGACCTGTTCACAGTATCCAGGTTGTTCACTATAACAAGGTTGGTTTTTTTTTTTAAATTTGCTCAAAGAAAAATACATAGGAATATACTTACCTATGTATGTTTATTGTAAAAATTCGCGATAGATGTTTGCTTCTTGCATTCAGAAATTGACTTTTTGACAGCTTTTTCGTGTAGACTTCGTAATGCTAATGCTGAAATACAGCATAATCAGTAGTATTGGCCTGAGTCCATACGATAGCTTTATCGAAACTTTTAATAGCTTCAGTAGTTTTTAAAGGATTTGTGATTTTTGTGGTTCGTCTTGGTCGTCTACTTGGTCGTTCACTATATCGGGGCGGGTTCACTATATCCAAACAGGACTTTGTATAATATAGAAGTTATCAGCCCAAAAGAATGAAAAATAGCCGCAAACTCCATGAAAACGCGAAATTAGAATAATTTTTGCTATTGTTTGCCAATCATTAGCTATTTTGAGGAAGTTTTTCATTTGTTTTGGGGCCATTTTGCATTATGAAATATTGCCCCAATTTTTGGAGTCTTTTTTTCATTGGGGTCTAATTTCATGGAACCGTTAAATCATATTATATTCAGAGGCTACACTTTTTTGTCGTAGATAAAGATTACGGCATTATTAATTTAAACCGATTTTTTGTGAAATATGGGCCAAATTACATAAGGGTGAATTTCAGTATGTAGATTATGTAGTTTTCCGCGTATATATTTATTTTTTATCACAACAATAAAAATTGACAAAACATAGATAGATATTTTAGCTTACAAAAAATATGTACACCATAGAATCAAAGGACATTTTGAATACATTGCATAGATACATTGCATAGGATAATTTTCCATAAAAATATTGGGTAGTAGTATTTCAGCCACGAAATTCGTATTACGCCAAAATCACAGATGAATTATGTATTGTGTTTCAAAAACATAGTGATCATTATTCCGCTTCCTTCAGTAATATGGAGTGTAATGTATTATTTAAATATAAAGTCTAATTTTTTTCACTGTACAAATGTCTAAATTCTGACATACTTTATGATTATGACTCACCTTGTATAAGAGTAGCCATAACTTCTTTAGAGTGTGTTATTCCAAAAAAAATATAAAAAAAATACAAAATAGTAGCAATACGTCAGCTATTGCCGCACTTCCCTTATGAATATTTCATTATGCTTGCAATTTGTTAGCATTCCAATTAAATTATAAAAAAAGGTTAATTGTCCCATCAATAACTAATGCCTTACAACACATACGAATCCTTATAAATACCGCGATTTCTGCATTCGGACCTTAGTTCCTTTTCCAATTCAGCACGATGGCGAAACTAAATTCTGCTAAAGCTTTTGACGACATCTGGCGCAACTGGACTATAACCGGTGGCAATCCGGCAAATAATCACCGAACCATCTACAAGTTTTATACCGTATTTGTGGCCATTATGGTGTTGTTTCTGGGACCGTTACAACTTGTTGTTGAAATATTCTTTATTGAAGACTTTAACAAGCTAATGGTGCATATTTCTACTAGTCTTGAGCTGCTATGCATTGCTCTAAGGATGATTTTTGTATATACCTCCCGCGAGACGCTCCTGGAGGCAAACGAATATCTGAAAAAATTGGACCAACGAGCTGAAGAGAATCCCGCAGATCGCAGTCGAATGGAACAGACTGTGCGAAACTCTGCTTTCCTATACTGTTGCACAAGGAACTCATATGGGATTGCTTTGGGACTTTATATATTACACGGAGTCTTAACTGGAAACACTGTGCTCGATGGATGGTTTCCCTTCGATTGGAGATCTTCAACAGTACTTTATATCATTGCGTTTAGCTTTCAGATATTTTACACTAGCTACTTGACATTCATGGTTGCGGGTGCGGATGCCTATATGATGATGGGTATATGCATCTTTATAGGACACACGAAATGTCTGGCGCGGAGAATTTCCAGCATCGGCTATGATAATGAAATATTTCCGCAAAATTCAATGGAGAACTACCAGGAGTTGGTTACATGCATTAAATACCATCGAAACACCCATCGGTAAGTTGAAGAAATAAAATCTTTCCACTACTCCACTTTTTTTGATGAGTGATATCCTTACAGGTATTTGAACTGTCTCAGCTCGATGATATCAGCAACATTTTTAATACAATTCATGGTGACTGCAATTGTAATAAGTTCGACTATGATTTCCGCTGTTGTATTCAGTGGGGATGTTATGTTTGTATTGAAATTCGGTTTCTATATAGTCTGTTTAATGCTGCAAGTGTTACCGTGTTGCTATTTGGCTAGTCAAATGACAGATGAAAGTAGTAAACTTACAACAGCCATATATTCCTGCAATTGGATGGATCAGGATGTGAAATTTCGCAAAACGTTGATCATATTTATGCAACGTTCTCAGCAGCCAAATAAAATCCTTGCCGGAAATATGATTATATATCATTGCCAACATTTCTGAGGGTAAGTTGGTTTTTTTTTTCGATTTGAAAAATCATTGATTGTCCTCTTTTGCAGTTGATCAAAATGTCGTATTCGTTGTTTACACTCTTTTCGAGCACTTAAATGAACGGATATTTGAAGGATTATTATTATTGTTAGTTAATTCAGAAACAGCACTAAGTCGTACTATGACGTATCTATAGGCAATTTTGGAATGTCGAGGAAATAAGTACATAATAGTCGTAGATTTGTATTAATCACTCACCATGTTGCAACCGTTCTTTTCCCTAATAAAGTACATAATCAAAATGAAATATTTTGGTGAGTATCTTTGTTCATAAATAACTGACTATAGTAACATTTCGGCCAGTAAAATGATATACAGGCTCTTGTTATATTGTAACTTATACTCAATCAGAATCGGCATAAAATTGTAGGTCCTTCCATTCGTTCCAAAAATAGAAACTCACACAAAACGAATGGTTGCGAGAAGCTAGGCCTAGGGTGTCTACCGCCTGTTGCGCCACCTATTTATTTATTTTATACTCAATCAGTATGCTTCTCTACCCATCTTGATACAAGCCTATCAACTTTGCACGATACCTTGAAGAAGAGGTATTTTTTCTGTAATAAATAATAAAAGTTGACAAAACACTGAAGTATTTGATTTATGTATCTACAGTTAAACAATAGAATGAAATAAAATATTAAATGCACTGCATATTTACAGGCTAATTTGGCGAAATATTATTTTTTAGTAGCATTTCAGGTTTAAATAAATGTAGAAGAATATGTACAGTGGCCGGCATAAGTATTTTGACAAAACTAAAGTTAATTCTGCTCATAATTTGAACTTACTTCATGTAAATTTTAGCATCAATGGAAAGGTCATTAAAATTCCGTTGGAATGATACAAAACTTTCCTTAACTCATTAAGTACCCATTTAAAAATTTTAGAATTTCTGTCAATGTCTATTTTTTTGACTATTATCCTCGGTCAAAAAAAAAATGTTTTGATGCAATCTCCGAACAATTCTAATAGTGACTGAAAAAAAAATTTTTCAAAAATCTCTTCGCTAATATTTTTTATGATTTTTTGAAAATTGCTAAAAATGACTATTTTAGCCACTTTTTCCTCCTTTTTATACAAAATTTTTCTGAGATCATCCAATTCAAAAAATCATAAAAAATATTAGCGAAGAGATATTTGAAATTTTTTTTTTGCAGTCACTATTAGAATTGTTTGAAGAAACATTTTGCATCAAAACATATTTTTTTTTTTTTACCGAGGATAAAAGTAATAAAAGTAAAAAAAGTAGACATTGACAAAAATTCTAAACTCTAAAAATTTTAAATGGGTACTTAATGGGTTAAGGAAAGTTTTGTATTATTCAAACGGAATTTAAATGACCTTTCCATTGGTGCCAAAATTTGCATGAAGTAAGTTTCAAATTATGAGCAAAATTAACTTTAGTTTTGTCAAAATACTTGTGCCCCCCACTGTATGTACGATTAATACCGAGCTGATGGACCATTTATGGAATATTTCAGGCACAGAATTCACATTGGACATATCGTGAGGATTAGAGGATTATTCCGCGTCCTTCAGTAATATAGAGTGCCATTTCTTATTTATAAAAAATTCTAATTTTGCTCGCTGTACAAATGTCTAAGTTCTGATAGAGACATAGCCTAGCCATAACCCCTTTAATGCGTGTTAATTAAAAAAAAATATGTATAAAAAAATACAAAAAATTAGCAATAGGTAGGTACGTCTGCTATTCCCTTGTGAATATTTCATATGCTCGCAATTTGTTAGCACTCTCCCATTATCTTATAATAAAAAATAAACAAACGGATAATTGTTCCATCAATAACTAATGCCTTACAACACATATGAATCCTTATAAATAGCAAAGCTTTCCGCACTCGGTTTGCAGTTGCAGTTTTTTTCAATTCAGCACGATGTCGAAACTAGATTCCGCTAAAGCTTTTGACAAAATCTGGCGCAGCTGGATTATAACCGGTGGCAATCCGCCAAAGAAACATCGAACCAGCTTGGCCTATTTAATCAGGCTAGGCTAGTCCTTATAACAAAAAGGCCAAACGTTTCAAAAAACCACGTTGAAAATTAATCGACCAGTAAAAATAAATCATGTACTTCAGAACAAAGCTTATTTTTGACACAATATAAGTTTCTAACAAGTCCGGAAGTTTTGAGAGCCCCAAAAGAAAGAACATTGGACGCAAAACTACTCCAAAGGACGTCAATAAAATTTGCAGGACAGCTCTAGTTGTTTTGATGTCCATAAAAATTAGGGAGATTTTTGCACCTAAAATGTGGAAAATTATGCTCCAATGATTGCACAAATAATTGCAACTTTTTGAAAATGAATATATTATGTAATAAAAGAGTAAAACAAGAAAATAATACAAATATGTAATTAAAAAAATCTATTTATTGAAAAAATGGTTAGAATATGGTTAAAATAATAAAAATATTTGAAAATTGATGAAAACTATTTAACCTCAATACAAAATTGAAAATGGTTGCTTTCTTATATGATTTAAATGATCGAGTTCTAAATGATTGGTGTATGCGATTCAAATTTAATGAATTAAATCAAAAATCGACGATTTGAATGACTAAGCCTCTCAATACTTGCCTTCTTCTGCAAATCTGTAGAATCTATGATTCGATCTATGATCGTATGATTTGATTATCGAATATCGTCGTCGGCGCAGATAACATATATGACGGGCAACGCGTCTTCAATTTTTTAATTTCAATTATTTCCTGGATGATTTTTCTCTTCTATTGTCTCCAATTTTCTATCATATTTTCTATCAAACCTGAAACTTGAACACAGCTCTGCCAGATTGTGGGAAATTTCCCTTTTTGAGGGAATATTTGTACTCGAAATGAGCTAAAAGGGAAAAGGGCATACATTCTGTTTTCCAGAAGAAACAAAAGGGAATTTTTGTTCAGGAAAAAAATGTTGTTTATCTAAGCTATACCTACATTTTATTGAATGAACCCACTTATTTTATAAACCACTGACTGAACAAACGCTTGTATTGACACAAAAAGGAGGAGACCTGTTTTTTTTTTGCAATAACTAATGAAGATTGACTGACACGACACGTCGGTCGGTCGACCTGATTAAGATCTATTGTACCTACCACTTTTTGTTATAAAGTGCATAATATTGCTGCAGAGGATTTTTCATATCTTCGGTGTCCAGTTGGTCCCTGGAGAAGATCTTCCTTCGAATTCCACATTCACATATAATATTGTTTCGTCTTCTTCAATACATAGTATTAATTAATCGTAACCCAGGAGGAATCCTACAGGTCCATGTCGGCTATGGGCATTGTGATGTGATTGAATAGCTGGATAGCTCATTTGGCCTGTCTTAAACCTTGGATATTCTCCCAATATGATATACATTGAGCTCACCGACCACATCGGGGCAAAACGCATTACTGGGGTCGAGGCCAACTCAAATTTAAAAATTTGTGATGACAATCGTACACTCCAACAATTTATTCATTTCATATACAGTGAAATCCGGATATAACGACGGTGAAGGGACCGGGCTCAAATGGTCGCTATAGCCGAATGTCGCTATAACCGATGGTCAGACAAATTACAAAAAAAAAAATATTCTTTACTGGTAGATAGGTACCTACACGGTACAGATGCTGTATTCATAGTTTTATTATTCAGACAAAGTTATAAAGAAAACCTGTATAATAACAAATGTAATAAAAAATCCATAAATAACAAACAAAATGATTTAGGTCATGAATGTCACTATATAATAAGTTAAATATGCAGCTAAATCAAACGAATTTAATTTGTTCTGCAAGATTCAAAGTAACATTCGAATCAACTACAATTGAAAATACATAGTTTTAACTTATTCTGAGTTTGCAACAACTTGCTATGTATGAAGAAAAAACAAAGAAAAAGGGCAAGTAAAATAAATCAACTGTATTTTTTGCTCAGGCAACTACATAATTTTTTTTTATGTTTTTCGTCGCTATATCTGGAGGAAAAAATTCGAATTCTAGCAAAAAACAAACACTATTTAAACAAACGAAACCAGCGGCAATTTTTTTGCATATGCAACTAGCTATTTTTTTATATTTCGTCGCTATATCCGGAAAATATTCAAATTGTTGCAAAAAACGGACGCTATATACGGAATCGTCGCTATATCCGAGGTCGCTATATCAGGATGAATTTGTATGGAAAATATGGTGTAAAATCAAGGGACTCAGAATTTGCGTCGTTATATCCGCATGGTCGTTATAACCGAGGTCGCTATAGGCGAATTTCACTGTAATAATGTTTATGATTTGAAAATAGTTTGATTAAAAAATACATTTTGTGTGTTCCCAGCTTTGTATGGCTAAGTTTATAGCCGATTTGGGGTTGTACCGATCGATCCCGTGAAAGGGATTTCTCAGCCTATTCTGGCCAATTCGTCGGCTTTTTTGTTTCCTTCAAAGCTCTCATGGCCAGGAACCAACCATCAATTTGATTGTTTTCCCGAGGCTAAAACTTTGACAGGTGTTGAAATAGTGTAGAGGCGGGTTTCCAATATAGGAAATTCGATAAAATTGTAATTTTTGTTTTTTCTGGCTTCAAATTGTCCTTCCCAAATCGTGTTATCAGCCGTCTTAGCGATGTCAATTGGCCGCCTCAGAGCTGCGATTTGACCCCTTTGAACTTTTTTTTGTGCGGAACCGTTAAGGACGATGTTATACCAACAATCCAGAAACGATTCCAACACCTAAGGCCAATATCATCCAAGCAATCCGTGAGCTATAGCCCGAAACCATCAACAAGGTTGGAGTGACAGAATGCGCTACTGCGAAGCCAGCCGAGGCAGCCACTTGAACGACGTTGTGTTCCATAATTAATGGGAATGTTTGCCCTTACTAATAAAGCCATAATACATGGAAAAAATATCTTAAATCTTATATAGGTACATATAATCCAGTATATCTTAAAATAATCCATTGATCTTAATATATATAATTATTCTGTCCGTGTTTGTTACCGTACTCCTCCTAAACGGCTGGACCGATTTTAATGAAATTTAGTGTGTGTGTTTGAATGGGTCTAAGGATGGTTTACATTTACAATTGGACCCGGTAGGTGGCGCTGCGATCCGATTCCACAAAAGTTCAAATAGTAACCACTCAACAATAAATAAAAAAATTAAAAAGCAAAAAGTTAATGAATAAAATTTCAAATAATAAACTTACTTACTTACTTTACTTTTGGTGGCGCTTACAGTCCGGGGTGGACCACGGCCTCAACCAACAAGCCCCTCCAGCCAGCTCGGTCCCTCGCTAGCTGCCTCCAGTTACGCACACCAAGTTGGTTGAGGTCGTTCTCCAATTGTGCACGCCACCTAAGGTGGGGTCTTCCTCTGCTGCGTTGTCCCTCAGGGGTGGATTCGAAGACTCGTCGGGCTGGTGCGTTGTTGTCCATACGCTCCACGTGTCCCAGCCATCTCAGCCGTTGTATTTTTAGCTTTTTGACCAGGTCAGCGTCGCTGTATAGCCCGTATAGCTCGTCATTGAATCTTCTTCTCCACACTCCATCGTCACAAACTGGACCGAATATCATTCGAAGAATCTTTCTCTCAAAGCATCCCAGAAGGTTTTCATCCGCTTTTGACAGGGTCCATGCTTCTGCACCATACAGCAGGACCGGGATAATTAAGGTCTTATATAGTATCTCCTTGGTTCTATGAGAGAGGGCTTTACTTCTTAGATGCCTTCTTAGCCCGAAGAAACAACGATTGGCAAGAGTGATTCTTCGCTTGATCTCTGCGCCGATGTCATTCTGCGAAGTGATAGTGGAGCCCAGGTAGACAAAGTCTTTAACTACTTCGAAGTTGTATCTGTCCATCGTGACGTTTTGTCTGAGTCGCCGATGTTGAGAGTCCCTTCTCGTTAACAGCATATACTTCGTTTTGTCCTCATTAACAGCCAGACCCATCTTCGCCGCCTCCGTTTCGATGCTTGCAAATGCCCCACTGACAGCTCGCCGCGTTCTCCCAATAATGTCAATATCATCAGCATAGGCAAGTAGTTGAACGGACTTTTGAAAAATTGTACCTCTGGTGTTGGCTTGTGAGTTTCGTACAATTGCTTCAAGAACGATGTTAAAGAGAGTACATGATAGCGCGTCGCCTTGTCTCAAACCTTTTTCGACATCAAATGAATCGGTGGTGTTCTTGCCGACTTTGACGGAGCAGCGAGATTTCTCCATCGTCATCCTGCACAGACGGACGAGTTTGGCGGGGATGTCAAAACTTGACATGGCCTTGTATAGTTCGTCCCTATATACGCTATCATAGGCGACTTTAAAGTCGATAAATAGATGGTGTGTATCGATCTGAAATTCCTGGGTTTTTTCCAAGATCTGTCGGAGTGTGAGAATTTGGTCGATGGTTGACTTTCCTGGTCTAAAACCACACTGATATGGGCCGATCAGGTTGTTAGCGAAAGGTTTTAGGCGTTCACACAATACAGCCGACAAGATCTTATACGCGACGTTCAGGAGACTTATTCCTCTGTAGTTGGCGCAGTTCAGAGTATCTCCTTTCTTGTGGATGGGGCACACGATAATAATAATAATCAAATCAAATCAAATAATAAACACTCAACAAAAAAAAATTAAAAAGCAAGAAGCTCATAAATTTCTCGACACCCGTGGGAGCTAAAGTTGTAAAATTGTAGACATTGATGTGTATTGTCCAAACAAACAACCGCGTGAAGTGTGGGCGGGATTCCTGGGCACACGTCTAAGGCACTAACGGTCGAAGCACACGGAGTACAGAATCAGTCCGGACATATCGGTTAAATAAAACTACCGCAGAACAATTGACGGACAATGCCGTGTCCGCTAGTAAAGCTATAAAATTAATATTAAGTGGAAAGTAGATTTCCTATATTCGAAACCTCAGCCATAGTGTAATACTAATTTTGAGTCAATGATAAGTGAAAAAAGCGCCTTTATAGCTGTTTGTCTGTCCGGGAATACCTATTATAGATGTAAACGCCTCTGACACTAGTTTTTTGGATGTGATTGGCGCATTCTTGAATGGCATGGAGATTGGCCTCGAATGCACTAGGGTTTTCCCCTGAGTCCCTAATTCTCAGCGAACTTCTGTATTTCCTGTGTACATATTGTAAAGTATTCTGACTGTCGTCTCATTGAAGTTTGCTACCCGCTCAACTTGTATACAAATTCTGTACCACAGTCACCCACCGCATGTCAGAACTCTGTTAAAAATTACAAATATCAACTTGATTTATACCAAGCGCTTTGAAAAGAAATTTACGTAATTGGCATTAAGTTTCCACTTCTGACCATCTATTTGGCAACAAATTGCTACTAAATATTTAAAAAGCCAAAAGAAAGGACGACATTTAATTTTTTTTTCTTGTCTTCCCCAAACTTACAAATAGCTCAAGTCAGTCATAGATTAATGGAGAAGCTTCCGATGATTCTGATACAACACGTCTTCATTTTTTTTTTTTTCGATGTCGCCACATCTTCGATATGTCCTTAGATGCTGCCAGTGAAGAAGATAAAGTATCCAAATATCTCTTGAGGAAAATTAATGCTCATCTCGGAATGAATTAATGGGTGGAGTGGATGGGTCGCCAGTCCCTTTCGTTGGAAATTGTTTTGAAATTATTCTCTATCGCTCTTCAATGAAATATTTATTAAATCTAAATAATAAAGTGTGACACGAGGGAGTTATTATGAAAGCACATTTCACCGCACCTTCGATAAGTCGGTAATTAATAGCCATGTGCCTGGAAAATAAGAACGCTATTAAAATATACCTTGGTACACATTTAATCTTGATTGACAAAGTCAATTCCCCCGGGAGTGGGAAGGTGAAAAATGCGGTTAATGGTGGTTACACTTTCAAAGTGAAAAACATATTGTTATACACGTATATATGGGGTCCTCCCTTCACTCCACTCTACGCATTGCATTATACAACCCTTATGAAAAAATTCCTTTTTATTATTATCGGGTTAACCCTTTTAGCTCGTCGTCAGTGGGAAACCATAATATTTTGGGAAAACAATAAGGTACTGTAACTGTACTTTTTTGTAGGTCCTTTGAGTTTTTGTTGTTCGTCGTCGTCATCGTCGGAGCGTTGCATTAATTATGGGAATCCTTTTTGGATTGCTGTCAAAACTGTTGCAATCAGATACACGTAATTACACATCGGACAGACGTTGGGCCGCTTTGCTCTATAAGAGGTTGCTTTCTTCGTCGTCATTAACATTTTGTTGATTACTTCCCTAGTTGTTGGTCACGTGTCCAGTACCCGCATAAACTCATCGCGCTCTGAAGTGAAACTTCCGGGCTTGATATATACCTATACAGCAACAACCGTGCGAAACAATAAAACTAAAAAAAATGCTTCAAAGAGACAGAGATTCAAATTGGAGAGCGAACCCTTTTTTTCTGTGGAATGGAAAATCATCAAAGGGGTGGAAATGGTACTCGACATCAATTTGAAGTAGTTTATAGAATGTAGGAAAGCTGGAGTTTTGAAATGTAGAAAGGGGTATTATTGACTTGGATCGAATTCGCTGTGTTTTCAAAAACAATTTCAAGTCGACAATTCGTTACGCATTTGTGGATAGTTTTGCGTTGAACCTATTGCATGGGGCTCCCTAAAATTACGCCAAAAAATTAAAGTGGAAAAAGAGCCCAAAAACCTCCATACAAATTTGTGGCATTTTTTGTGGCAAATATTTTGACACAAATGCCGCTAATTTTGCCATATTTTCCAAAACTCTTTCGGGCATTTTTTAATTATTTTGGTCTTTTTTCCAAAACACATTTTGGCGTAATTTCTTTTGATGTAATTTCAGGGAGCTATTGCATGGGTATCAAATATCTGTATAGGTCTTTTTCACACAGGTCTTGGGCCTTTGTGACCAAAGCAAAACAGAAAAACATGTTTCTTTGCCGATAGTTAACCTGTTGTTTTTGCGAAACAAAATTTACATGTCGTTGTTTTTAAAATGTAAATAAAATTTGCACAACTTCATTGTCTGAGTCCGACCAACACTAAAAGCAAGTCGTAAATTCCACACCAAACGAAACAAGAAAACAAAACGTTTTGTTTTGCTACATTCTGTTTCGCTTGGTGTGTGTTCAAATAAAAAAGATTTTTTTTTTTTTTCGAATCAAAAACGTCTAGTCTACATTTTCTAGAAAATTAATTTATTAATTTTTTCGTACGTAAAACTTTTTCTGTTGAACTTCTTAGACAATTCCAGAACAGCGGTTCCAATGAATTTCTATGAAAAGCTTACAGTCTCACATCCTAATAAAATTTGCTCAAGAAAATGACCCCCAATAACCAAGAAATCAAAAAGAAACACACTCAAAACATATATATTTTCGGGGCAATGTTTGTTTAAAGAAATACGAAATTCCCCTTTTCACCATCATTCATTCGTATTAAAGACATACGAAATTCCCCTTTTCACCATCATTCATTATTATGGGAAAATAAGTTCTAACATTATCGCTGACTTATTTAAAAATTTCTCAGAATAATCAAACCGTATCAAAATAATAACAAAAAAAACGATAAAAGTGCCGCCCTGTTTGCTTGAGAAAATACAAGTGGCAACCTTAAGTACTTTTCTATGAAATGAAATGAAATGAAATTTACTCAGAGAGTAAATGTCATCGGTGTCTCGGGCGAGATTTTTCCAAATTTCCGAAATGGCCATTGTGTATTGCTGCATGCATTTCCTTTGATTTGAAATTATTTGACAACTCGCGCTAGACTCGATCTCGCTCTCGTCTCGCTCTCTCGCTGTATTGTGAATTGGCCATTAAGTCGGCAATAATAATAATCTTAGTCACGGTGGAAACAGTGGTTAGTGGGCTGGACTAGTGTGCGAGGGGTCCCAGGTTCGATTCCCGGGAAAACGCAAATTACATCTTTTAAACGACAATTAATTTAATTTTTCAAAGGATTTCCTTCGATTTAAAAAACTTGTTTTGACAAAAATGACAACTCGTGTGTTAAATAAAACAATTGACATAGGCCGGAAATTCTCCGTTTTTCTTATTCTTACATCTCACCGAGTGCAGTCTTTTCAGTCATTGGGTGTGTTGACCAAGTTACTGCTCTACCAAAACAATTGACGCAGCCAACCATAGATGGCGCTTTACAAGAAAGGTTTACAATTTTTTTCAAGGTTTTTTCTACTGCGCCACCTCTTGCGAACGTCTGACAAATTTCCGAGAGTATAAATGTCATGGAAAAGCTTCTCAATTCAGCCGTTCGGAATCGGCATAAAATTGTAGGTCACTTCCATTCGTCCCAAAAATAAAACTCACTCAAATGAATGGTTGTGAGAAGCCAGACCTAGGCCACCTTCGTTACCCCCATATTGTCCAAGTATTCAACGTTTTCTGACACTGTTCTGAGAACATATTGCTCTGAGCATTGTATACGGCAACTCTTGACTAGTTTAGGTTTGATGACGTAAAACTCTAGCTCCCATAACGCAACCTGGCTATCAATCTAAATGTCTCTTTTCTTGTTTGATATTGATCCCACCTCCAGTATTTCCAGAGCTTTGAGGCCAAAACGTCTCCCTTACCACACTGCATGTTTCCGAAAGTCTCACACAGTCACATGGGTGTCTATATAAATCTAGATCTTCGTATGTGCCGTTCCTTGAAATTTCATTTTCGCGAGTAATACCTACTTTTTAACTTTGCTTTGTCGAAGTCGAATGGATATAATGGTTCCTTAAGAACAAATCTTTGTCCTATAAATAGCCGATTTTATAAAGAGCCCTGTTATTTAGTGAGACGAAGCGCACTGTTACTGTATATTTGTAGGTCCTGTGTCACGAGTGCAATCCTGGGCATAGTGCGTAGAGCACCATAATGAATCACTGTCCTCTGTGACATTCTGAGCCTTATTTACTCTGTTTTGAACCTTAGGTTTCCGGTTGAGCTTTTTTCCAGTCCCAAGATATCTTATGCGATCCGAGTGGGGAAGCTCCGCTCTAGATAGCTTAGACAATTTAAAAGGTGGTGTCCCATAATACCTTCTTAAACCAGTTGCGTTTTCCGGGTAGATATGAAGTCCCCATTTGTGAGCCTATTTCCCGATCTTTAGAGCTAGTTTCATCTTTACAAATATAAAAATGTTATGTTGGTTTGTGTATGCTTCAAAAACTCAAAAAGTTTTGCACAGATTGAGCTCAGTTTTTCAGAGAATTTTTGATATTGGCTCGAGATGGTTGTTATGATGGTTTGGTCAAAATTATATGGCACCGCCCATACAAAAAAAAAAACATTCAAAATCTTATATCTCGAAAACCTTGGTGGCGATTGAGCTCAAATTTACAAATAATCTTATGTATTGGCCCAGGAGTCCTGTGCAGTTTGGTCAAAATTGGACGAAGGGGCGTGGCACCGCAACATTTCCAACACTTTCTCACTACTTCGTGCCCACGGTCCGTCAGATTTTCTATTGAAGCTGGGAGCTACCGTGTCTTTTGCCATAATTTTCCAAACCTATTTCCATGCTAAATTAAAGAATCTATATAGAACATTTTTCAGGGGTACCTACTCCTGAAAAGGGCTTATTCAAATATTGCAAACTTTTGACTTGAATATGAAAAACATCAGCTGACTGTTAATTTTTTGCTAAATTTAAGAGGAATTCAAATAAAAAGAGCTGGTGGCTAGGCTACTCATTATTTGAGTGGCTTTAAAAATATACAGCCATGCCAAATAAAAGTTGGTACCTACTATACTTGTAGCCTTACCTTTGCATACCAAAAATCAAATCAAACTCTTTGTACAGAGTCTAACAACTTAAGCTGGCAATCTATATTTCACACATAAATTCATTCAAATGAAAATATTGAATTTGCGGCTGTTTTCTATATTTGGCCAAAGGGGTGAAATCCATGCATTTGAAACCTTGTCTTGTCATATAAAAGACAACCCCACACCATCAAATCTGGACATTCCATATTATATGCATGCAATCAAAATAAATTTACATTTCTTTGTAATTTTCGAAAGGTCCTCTCCTCTGCGGCTTTTTCGTATTACTTTCCATTTTTCTCTATAAAAAAAACGGATTACGTGCAAACGAGCCATTTGGGTCAGGCAACTTACTGGCAAAGGATAGAAAATAAAAATAAATCCACGTATGGGGTAAATTGAATTTCACGCATATGTGATCATATTCAATTTGGCCAATTTGAGAGGCGGTCTTATTTTCTGATTTTTTTATTTTTTATTTTGTGGCGTCGCTTCTTTTTAAGACGCCACAGGCTAAATTCTGAAACAAGTAAAAATTGCAAAGTGTTCGTATAGATCCTTTGTGTCTACGCTTGTTATGGACTACTTTTTGTATTCCTTTTTAATTGAAAGGATTCTTTGAAGTTGCTTTACGTCTCTTGTTTTTTTTTTAAGTCTCAACACCTTTTTGTTGATAACGCCTGTATACATATCAATAAAAATTCAATCGTGTCCACCGCATAAATGACAGCCACACTATTAAAAAAAAAACAAGTTAACAAAAGTTGTCAAAAATCCTGCACGCGACTTTACAATTGAAAACGGTTCAAATTGACGTGTGCCAATAGAGCGAAAAAAAAAATAATAATAATGGAAGAATTTTCAATAATAAACATTCGTCCTTTGCCCACTTTGTCATGATAAGTTATGTATTTCCAAAGTACACACGCACACTATAGAAACGACCAAACGATAACAAAAGCTAAAGGAGATTATGTGGGCAGGCAAATAGAAAACCAATAAAAGGGACGTGATTCCAGTTGTGATTAGATTGATTGCTGGGGAATGTGTTTTCCTTTGTGTCCTCTTTTTTTTTTTTTTTAAGTTTGTCCTTTGTGGCGATGCAAAAGAACCCTTTTCATACTGCTTCGCCTTTTCCAAAAAAGCGAGGATCAAAATTCAATTCGACAAAAGGGTGAGTTTATGATAAGGTATGAAGCGGAAAATATCCTTGTGACTATTTTGACAGTTCTCCGTGCGCTCACTAATCATGTGAGGTATGTCATGTTTCATGGCAACGTTATTATCTTGACCAGAAAAATATTGGATATCCGGTGCGAGCACAAAAGGATTATACCGACACATACGTGAGCTTTTTATGATTTCACATTTGAGATTATTGATGCGAGGTCATGCGTCATTGGTAACCAATGGCAATCTGTCATGTGATTTATTTTTTTATTTTCATAAGTATGAAGAAAAAGGTGGTTTATTATATTGCTAAGAAGATATTTCGAAGAGATTTAGATCAAATGTCAGTTGATAAAGTTCTTTGAATTGGTTTGGTTCTTTATTTGTGAGAAAATATTACACGATTGAAGTGTATGGGCTATGGAGTGCGTGTTTGGCTTTTTTTATATTTAATCATGTTTTTATATTTATGTCACTTGATGTTGATGAATATCCTAATCTATAGAAATGCCAGAGGCAAGATTGTTCTGGGAGTTGAAATATTTTCCATAGTTTTTGTGACATTCGGCGTTTAAGGGTAGAAGTTAGGATGGAACTTAGAACTGGAGAACTGGATGCCCATTGCGAGGAAGGGTTAAGGCATTTTTTTTATTAGTTCTTCCTTAATTTTCAAAGATTCGCTTATCCATTAAAAGGGTCAGTTACGGGTGTAGTAGCCTCCAGAACTTTCGATCTTCCGCCACCGATTCTAAATCATCAAGAGCCCATAAGGGTAGGGGACAGATGAAATTGATCTAACCATCTCATTCTGATGGGCCTGCTTAGAGGACGCCTACCTGATGCAAGGAAATTTATAGTACTTCTTGGAATCCCAGGTAGGGACATTCGTTTAGCGTGACCAACCTACTTGACATTTTGACAATGAGTACATACATCCATCAAGTATTCTGGTGTTTTTATGATGTCTGCAAGTTACACTCAGCAATGCAACGAAGGGACATCATTTTGGATGATTTGTATCCGTGATCTTATTATTTCGGCCATTAACCCGTAATGTCATGACTTTAGGTAAGAGTTGGAAGAAACAACGAATTAAAAACTAACAGCTTAGCTTTGAATGAACCGGTCGTCAAAAGCAAAAAGCAAAATAATTTAGGTCTCCCTGTTCGAAACGTTTTTCACCAAGACTACGCTGTAGAAGAACCCAGTCTAAGTCTGTCAAAGTCCAACGCCCAAGGTGAAAGGTATTGATTCAACGTCGTTCACCAGAACACAACTTGTAGTTGTAGAGTTTGTGCGAAGAGACTGAAAGGCTTTTAGGAGGGAAGCGTTGCCAACCACTTTTGACGAAAAAATGCCTAACTTTAATGAAAAAGATGCCTTTTTCAATAAAATAATGTCTAAAATAATTTTTTTATGTAAAGTGGAACAATAAATTAAAAATTAAACATAAATATAAAATAATAAACAATTTTTTATTTTTTTTTTAAACTTAAAATTATCAGAAAAAAATCTTAATAGGAACAAAATTCATGAAATTTTAGTTTCATAAGTAGGTTCAAAGTATTGAACACAAAACAAACATAGTTTTAGTCCTCATATCGCCTTGGTCCTTGATATTATACATTGATTTTTGAAACAAGGATATGTGTGTTTATTTGAATTGCAGATCATAGCATTTTTTGTCTTTGTCGCCTTTGTGTACAGAATTCCACTTAAAGTTCTTTAAGAATGTTAAAAAAAATAAAAAGTCAGTATGTAGAATCAAAAAAAAATTAAAAAAAATATTTGAAATAAAAAAAGATGCCTTTTTGAAGAAAAACAAGCCTTAAAGCCTTAGCTAATGAAATAATGCCTAAAAGGCATGAAAAAGCCTTAGTTGGCATCGCTGGCCAGGGAACTGTCTATGTTCCAGTTTCTGTTTCTGTTTCTGTTTCTGTTTCTGTTTCTGTTTCTGTTTCTGTTTCTGTTTCTGTTTCTGTTTCTGTTTCTGTTTCTGTTTCTGTTTCTGTTTCTGTTTCTGTTTCTGTTTCTGTTTCTGTTTCTGTTTCTGTTTCTGTTTCTGTTTCTGTTTCTGTTTCTGTTTCTGTTTCTGTTTCTGTTTCTGTTTCTGTTTCTGTTTCTGTTTCTGTTTCTGTTTCTGTTTCTGTTTCTGTTTCTGTTTCTGTTTCTGTTTCTGTTTCTGTTTCTGTTTCTGTTTCTGTTTCTGTTTCTGTTTCTGTTTCTGTTTCTGTTTCTGTTTCTGTTTCTGTTTCTGTTTCTGTTTCTGTTTCTGTTTCTGTTTCTGTTTCTGTTTCTGTTTCTGTTTCTGTTTCTGTTTCTGTTTCTGTTTCTGTTTCTGTTTCTGTTTCTGTTTCTGTTTCTGTTTCTGTTTCTGTTTCTGTTTCTGTTTCTGTTTCTGTTTCTGTTTCTGTTTCTGTTTCTGTTTCTGTTTCTGTTTCTGTTTCTGTTTCTGTTTCTGTTTCTGTTTCTGTTTCTGTTTCTGTTTCTGTTTCTGTTTCTGTTTCTGTTTCTGTTTCTGTTTCTGTTTCTGTTTCTGTTTCTGTTTCTGTTTCTGTTTCTGTTTCTGTTTCTGTTTCTGTTTCTGTTTCTGTTTCTGTTTCTGTTTCTGTTTCTGTTTCTGTTTCTGTTTCTGTTTCTGTTTCTGTTTCTGTTTCTGTTTCTGTTTCTGTTTCTGTTTCTGTTTCTGTTTCTGTTTCTGTTTCTGTTTCTGTTTCTGTTTCTGTTTCTGTTTCTGTTTCTGTTTCTGTTTCTGTTTCTATGTTGCTATCAACTTCAAGGATGTTTGAATATATTTCTCAAAATAATAAAAAAATAAATCCTTCCAGTGGAATATCCAAAGACGTACCTAAAATAAAAGAATACTTAGGTACACTCAAATTAACTTAACATTCTCATCCCTAGATTTGAATTTTGTCAGAGTTGAAAAGCATTTAATCCCAACACCATTATCCAGGAATTTCCCCAATGAATTTGTTCATTAGTACGATTTTATCCTTATAGCAAAAGTAAAACTTTCCAAAACAGCAACAGATATCTATCCACCTTGGCATTTTAAGTCCCGCACAAAGCGCACCCTTAAAAAAAAAAAACGAAAAAAAAAAAATAATGGAAAACCGAAAACCATCTTCCTTGCCACCAACAACAAACACTAATTGGAGATGTGCATTCGGCAGATATGTTTTTTAGTACTTTACGATTACGATTATTTCGGCATCCGAATTCCGAATGCCTAATTTGCATAAAACAGCCACAACTCATTTGTGCGAGATTTTCCATTTGATATACGTAGCCACGAGTATACGAGTCGGGCGACGACGACGACACTGACGGTGGTTAAGGAGTGTTTTCCAAAAACCAGACTGGTGGCTCCCTCCCACATCCTGTTGGCACATAGTTGCCTTGCTTGCTATAATATCTGCTCTGCTTTGGAAATGGCATAAATAGAGGGTTTTCGTTTCACAGCGGGCGGTCGGTATGGGTATAGCATTGGGTGTCTGCCACTGCCTGTCGCCCCGTATCCGAGTTTGGCAGTGTTAAATGAATCCAATATGTCATTTTCAAGTTTTTACGATACTCTATACTCAGCCGACTGGCAGCGCACACACATAGTCGACTTTTGGTTATTGTTTGTGGAAAAATGTTCCGGATGCTGCTAATACTCACTTCCACTGACGGATTACATTTTGCCATACCGTATATCAGATAATTTGGTTTTGGCTTATAGGTCCTATTGCAGTAGCTAAACAAGCTTCGACAATGACAATGACAATGAAATGAACGCTTGGGAGTCTGTGTCTGGTATAGGGACAGAGAGTTCTTTTTCGTTGATGTGACTATTAAACGAGAGCCATTTCAATGGAAATATGCAAATTACATATTTTGTCGAAAGCGGTGCGGAACTTTATTGCCGTACCTAGGAAGCGATGAAATGATTTGTTGGATTTGTGTTTCACGGCAGCGTTCATTTATCATAGCAATTTGTGATGATTGTGTTGAGCTGATGGTGAAAAAAAAAATGCAATTGCTTGCAAATTGGAAATTTTCGAAAGATACGAAGTTGGCAATACAACGATTATCAGGAAAGATCTTAGAACTGCTGCTTTAAAGCAGTTTAGTTGAATTTAGAAACTAGTCATTTATGTTGCTCAATCAGACTTGTCACATGTTAATTAATGCAAGTAGTTGGCATCACTCTTAACGTGAAGTTGCTGCGCTTGATAAACTGATATGTCAAAATTATCAACTAGCAGTAGCACCTCATATTGTGAGTTTGGACGCTTGTCATAGTCGAGAAAGTACTTAACAAGGGATATAGTTGGACCGCAGAGAAGATAAAGGTAATAGATTAACATGTGTTTGTATTGAGCTTCAAGCAATTTTAGGTTCTAGGTGAAAAAACTATTTAGATCTTGTTAAGAAAGGACGATAATTTGACTTGAAAAATATTCTAAAGTCAGCCTTGAGAAAGGAAGCAGAGTGTTTATGTTAAATGATCCTCACAAAATCGTTTGTCTCATCGAGTTCAGGAGGGAAGTAAGGATTAAGAATAAGCGCTTGCTGGTCATTTTTAAACATTGAAGTTGAAAGGACATTCAATAATGCCAAAAAAACATCCACCAATTTAATTGTAAGTGTGCTAAATAAAATGCAAAACTTGGTAATAGCCATTTAAGGGTCATTGCCTCCAGAGTCACGCCACAAGAAGGAGTTGTCTCTTCCTTTTTGTGGGTCATATAGTCATCAACGAAATACTATGCATCCCAAATCCTACTGTGAACTTATTCTAATAAAACCCAGCTCGTGCTATTCACTAATAAAAGAACAATGCCCCAAATTCTAACTTCTATCTTTGAATACCAATAAAGAGTAAAGGAGTAGGTAAGACAGAAGGACCACTCCTAAGGCAATGTCAAAAATATGTAGCCTATAGCATTTAGGTACTACATACATTATGGACATCCTCACCGCGTAGAGAACAACGGCGACAGCCATCAAGAAGGAGAAAATCCTTAATATGCTACCGCTAAGCCTGAACGTGCAACAGTCTGGTGCCAAAGGTGTGAGGATCTGTCGATCAAACACTTGAACTCAAACCTCAAAGGGACAAACACAGGTCCTAAGAATTTCACAGACATATAAAAGGCGACTATACGTCGATTCTGAAAACTATTCTCCTGCCCTTCTCCAAGTATAGAGAAGGATTAGAAACCAAGCAAACTAATAAAAAAGCTAATCTATTATTTACATATTATCCGTGGAACTAAAATTATCAGACTCAGGCTACCTGAATACAGCCGAGGCCCTGGCCTGGCCTAGTGACAAAGACAGCAAGTATTGTATCAATACCACAACATGATATCACCATTTTCATTGACAATTAGGCGGCCATTCAAACAATCAAGGCCAAGCTAGTCCGACTCAATGCAATATAAAACCTGTCCCCTGTTAAAAGACTATAGTTTGGAATGAGATAGCTGACGAACTTGCAGGAAAAGGTCTACATTTTACTAAAATCAACAACACCAATGAATTAAGACTTCTTCTAGCGAAAGCGATTAGAACAGAATATCCTATAATTACAGACAACAATATGTATAGAAATCAAGGAAGCTCTGGTCGCCTTCCTACATAATGAGAGGCCAAATGTTGGTAGGTGCATTCACTGGCAATGATCTCCCAAAGAAACAACACAATTAAACTTAAACGATGACAACCTTAGGTAGAAGATGTAACGACACAAAGGTTTAGGTTAGGTTAGGATAGGTTAGAGGGGCCAGTTTGCAATATATGCAATTTTCATCCAGAAGGACATGCCGTTCGGTTCTGTTGATGAATCTTCTTAAATCTGAGAGAGATATCGTTGCTAGATCTTCCACGGCGTCGGAGAACCGTGCTGCCATACATAAGAGTAGCTGCATTCTTGGAGGGCTGGGCAGTGACAGAGGAGATGATCCACATATTCTATCTCCTCTTCATTTCTGCAAATTCTGCAGAAGTCATTTGTAAAGATACCTCATCTTTTTGCCATATTTCTAATGATGCAGTGTCCGGTTATTACCCCGACGAGAACTCGGATTTGGTTTATATCAAAAGATATTAGGATCTTTGACATTTTAGTGTCAATTGCGGGCCACAAGCTATGAGCACAATAGTAGATACAACCGAAAGTGTTGTTCCATCGTTATTTAGCCAAGTTTAATGTGACACTAGGTCTGTTTTTTTCCTCATTGATCTCAGTGAAGTAAAGTAAAGTAGGATTTTCAGCACGCAATTACAACAACTGCACCCAATTTGACACCACTGAGATTCACACAAGCTATTCATTTCCAGCAAGACCAACTTTGGAGCATTCTTCAATTCTGAACACCAGGGGAACACATTTGATGTTGCCATTTGGATGTGTTCACAGAGTGCCTCCATTTATGATACATAATATGTGTCGGCTGTGGTGGGTGTAAAATGCATAAAGTGCATATATTTTAAACAAATTTCAAAATAGCAACTGAATATTACGGAAAGTAATAATACTAAATATATGTAATGAAGGAATTATTTCCATACTCTTTTTTTTTAAATGAAAACCATTCGATTTCAGCCAACTGACATTCCAACTTTTGATTTCGATGGAGATTCGATTTATTTGTTAATTCCTCCGCACATTCTCATATGTTTTTTCGACTGAAAATTTGTGGTCTAAATCTTTATTTAAAAAATGTTTACAGTCAAATTTACATAAAAAATATAAAATTATGGAAGCAACATTTGTTCGTCTTATGGAAAAAAATTTCAAATGTAAATAATCGCATGTCGCAATCAAAATGAACAGAATAAATCAAGGACAATTTAAAATGTTAATTTATAATAATTTATTTAATCTTTATTGCATTTTTCTGTTCAATTTGATTGTTTCTTCCTCCAAGAATATATATTTAAGGCCATCTTTTCTCAAATTAAAGTCAAAACCAACTGGCAATCTGAAGTTAAAATATTTATTCAGCCGATTTCGAAATAAAAATCATACAATGAAATCATTTGGTAATGAACTTCTTTCCCCCAAAATTTAGATTGTGAGAACTTCATTAGAGTGAAAGTTTTAAATTCGAGGAATACTCGACACGATCGAATCTCAGAATTTGCGTGAATACTCTTTTGGACTCACCTAACAAACACACCCGCGTTTGTTTTTGCTTTTTTTTTCTTTGGCAATAATTCGCGATTTTATTTTGATCATACAAGAGAAAAAAAAGTAAGCAGAAAAAGTAAATATTCTGTAGAAATTGATAATCATTAATTTTTTGCGCTAAAAGGTTAATTATTCAGTTTTATAGAAGGAATTTGATTTTGAAATTGAATTTTTCATTGATGGCCATTTTGACAGCAATGCCGGCTGTTTACTTTTCAGGGGTAAAACCGACTGTTCAGAAAAGTGGATGGGGACCAGTTGGGGACTGTTTTTTTGCACATTTTCTTACTTTACTTTACTTTACTGAGATAGGTAAGGAAAAAAACAGACTTACTGTCAATGACGTCCTTAGCTGCGTTGAAAGCTGGTAATATTTGACTGTCAGCTAATAGTACGTCCATTTCAGAGCCGTATCTGGCAAGTTTATCTGCTTCCTCGTTCTCTTCTACACCAACATGTCCAGGAACCGCAACACAGCATTACTGTCCGATAATATCTACAGCCCAAAATCTGCACCAAACATCAGTCACGTGTTGTGGATGCATTTGTTTCTCAACAATTATAGGTACTCGTGGGTTTTCTGAAACCCAAATGCGACAATTTTGACGATTAACGAAGCCATCAAGATGCAAAATGAGCTTCATCACTGAAGATGATTTTGTTCGAAAAATCAGCATCCACTTGTTGCTGTTCCAAAATCCATTTAACGAACTCTCTTCGCGGTGCACGGTCAGTAGTCTTCAGTTCTTGAGGCAATTGAATTTTGTACGCATGAAGTTTTAAGTCTTTTGTGAGAATTCGTTGTAGGGAGCTTCTCGAAATGCCCTATTCTTGACTACGGTGCCGAATTGATGTTCCTGGCCTGTCAGCAATACTCTCGCGAAATGCTTCGATGTTTTCTGTTGAACGACTTGTGACATCACACCCAGAGTGCTTAAGATCACTAATTGATCCAGTCTCCCTGAATTTTTCAATTATTCTCTTCACAGTTAATGGTTTTAAATCAAGATGTCGGCCATATTTTGTTCGAAAATTGCGGACTGTAGCTGACAAACATTCATTATTTTTAAAATATTGCTCAACTGTGAAAATGCGTTGTTCTTTCGTACCTATAGCGCTCCATTTTTACTAACCCCGAACTGTCAGCTGTCACATTGTTACATTTTTTTCCGTTGGCATAACTGTACTATTAAATGGCGCAAAATTCGAATTTTGCGTGAACTTAAAGCCGAGGGCAGGCAATTTGAAAGGACTGCCTAATTGATGAGAGAAAATCCTTCTTGAAATCTGTTGCAATAAATTCGACTTCATTTCTATGGCTGGGATGTTGCCAGATTTTTTTTTTTAAACTGTAAATTCCCAAAAAAAAAACAGTATTTTCAACCAAAAAACTGTAACCTTCAAAAACCAAAAGATTTTTTTGAAATTACAGTTTTTTTTTTAGTTTTATTAAACAAAAATAACAGAAAACAATTCATTTTAAAGCACATTTTAATTTATTCTTTCAAATCTGAACTTTAAAAAAAAAAACTGTAATTTGTACTAGGAGGTCATTTTAAAAACTGTAAGCTTGTCTAAAAAACTGTAATTTACAGTTAAAACTGTGAATATGGCAACGTTGGCTGGGAGGGAAATGAAGTCAAATTTAAGAAAACTTTTTTTTTTTAATTGCATTGCTAGTGACGACTAATCTCAAAATCTTGGATAATTCGAAATAGTCTAGGTATGTGGTCACTAAACAACTACTATGTTTCATCGCGTTAATAAAAATATATGTAAATACCACCCAAAGTAAAAAAATATTTAACTACATTTTCTAAACGAAAGGACGACGTCTAAAAATTAAAATAAATTCAAAAAAAAAAAATACATCAAAGGACATTAATGTCAAAGGTAATACTATACTCCCTCATTAATTTGCATGCGCGATTGTGTTTTCAACACACAATAGATGAACCACCGCGGATATACATTCAAAGAAGCACAAAAAGGAGCCGACGCGATGGTATCCCGCTAAAAATCCTTCTTAATATTATATCCACAAGACAGACTAAAAACGCGTAGTATACACCGCACAAAGCTCTTACGTTTATTAATTCCTCAGTCTGATTCCGTTTATTCTCAAAAAAAAAAAGCGGCAAATTCGAGAAAATATTATAGTAAACTCCGCGTCCTTGCAATGCAAAGACGAAAAAAAAACCCATATTCATTGCCTACTTTGGAAATGTCACCACACAAAGTGCTGTGGTTTCACTTTGAAGCTTCGCGCTTCTCCACCACGTCACTCATGCATGCGAAACACAAACAATCATTTTCTCTCTGTCTGATTATTATTACCTCTTACAGGATAATGAAAGGAAAAACGACCACCCATTGGAAAATTGAAGGAAAAACAAATTTCAATAATCCACCCCCAGGACGTGAGGCATTGTAAATTTTTAATATGATAAAATGATATAGTACTCGCTGAAAGGGGGTGGGATAGGTATACAGTATACACTCCCATCCCCATCCTAATGTGTGTGTAACAAAGGTGCTCAGTGCACACATGTACGGCTTGAATGTGTTCCTTTGGAATGCGCTGTTGCCTTAATAAATTATTCGAAGCATTTTTGGTTCTCCTAATGAAATGAAAGATAAACTCAATTTTTCGATTCATTGTATCGATAGACGGCGCTTTAAGGATAACAACTGTAGTACGCATCTTCTCTTTTATGTCATCACCGCCGTCACATCATAAAAATGTAATAAACCTTTTCGGAGCTTGGCATTTGAATATGGATGGAGGAAGAAAAAAAAATTACAAATCAAAAGGACAAATTTATTTGTTATTCATGCGGAAAATTGACTAAGAAGCTCTCAGGCGGATTTGCGGTGTCCTCCAATACGGAAGGAAGTCGTCGCATCATCGACGGGGGGAATTCTATTAGATTTTCTTTCTTCTTCGTTTATTTTTGCGAAACAGCTGAAGAAATTCCCATATTGGTTTCGGATTAAGTATTGCAATTGCAAGTGTCTGCCCCTTAACGACAATTAACATAAAAATCACGAACTATGTCAGTTCGGCGAGGGAGTGAATTTTCAGGGACAAACCAATTACGCCAATTGTGGCCAATTGAGAATCCAGGTTAATTGGAAGTTGCCACAACAAGGTTAACAACTTCACAGGAAGTCCAAGTGCCTCCTAGTCGGTTGTATAATAATATATCCATCGGGTTTTTCCGCTTTCATGGACATATAATATCAAAGTTATTCTTTTATCCCTACTTGAGCACGCTCCGCCGTATACCTATACCATACCCATACCACTTAATGTGCTTGGGTATTTTGTATACACTGGATAAATATAAAAACTTGTGTGATTTATTTTTAATGGTTAAATATAACCTATATGAATCGTATATGTTTCAAAGTGGTTTTTGGCATGATTGATCAAACATTGACAGTGGACGAATATCCTTTGAAACGCACTTTTTGCGTGTAATCTTTGCAAAGAAAGGATATGCCACATCTCAGACATCAATATTAAGGATACTCGTATGTGTACATTCAATTATGTCAATTTTCGGTTGATAAAAGGTTTTCTGATTCTTATTTTTTTGAAACATGTTAAATATTTATCTAAAACCATTTTAAACAAACTTTGCGTTATCCTGTGATGTAAAATAGCTTTAGGGATGATTTTTTCTGATAAAGGAGAGCAAACAAATGTAATGTATAATGTGATACAGAGCGGGGGCGGGTTAAGATTTGCGTAATTCTTTTGGCATTTAGGTCAATTTCGTTCCTGTTGACATAGTGAGAATGGGATTATGATTGAAAGGGTTCTTTTTCTTTGTGTGTGTGCCCGCAACTCTTTGGGGAACTGCGAAATATATCGATTTCATTAGATAAATTGGAAAGGGGTTTATTTGCTGGCGAGGTTTTTTTAAGCACAGGATCATGCTTAAAAATGTGTCTTGAGTGAAGCAAAAAAGTCCGTCAAAGAAACTGTCAAAAGTTTCTATCACGCTGCGGTCAAACCGACAATTCTTATGAGAAGGCTTAGCGTTCTATATACCAAAATGTTTGTTTTAATTACAGTCTGGCCTTCGAATGATAATGTAAGATAATCGACAAGCTTGTAGATATCAACCACTTTCTTTGGTTCTGCACCAGTTCCATACATTATTCATCAATCCTAAGGGGTTTCTGTTTTGTTGACCATAGTTTAGCTCGTTTAGACGTCTATATAGCATCGAAATTTGACGATACCTAGGTATGAGGTAGTTAGTTTGATGCTCATTAGACAGTTGCCACAGCTTCACTTAGACCACCAGTTGTATGTCCATTGTATTGTTCTGGCGATGTCGATGGCCGAATTCGAAATCGCCACGGGAATTATTTCAAATATGTTCCGGATTTCAGCAAGGAGACGCGTTATCATGCGACTTCTTCAATCTCGTACGAAAGGTCCTATAGGTCCTATAGGTCCTATAGGACCTGTTGAAGGTCCGATCAGCTTTTGGGCTATGCCGACGATATTGACATCATCGCCGGTCGCTCCCAGCGTGCCGTGATAGAAGCGTTCACGACGATTGAAGAACAGGCGAAATCCGTTGGCCTTTAAGTAAATGAGGACAAGACTAACATGCTATTAACAAACAAACATCTATCCACCGCCTAAGACAAAAAGTCACAATTGATAGCGACAATTTCGAGGTAGTTAAGGAGTTCATCTACCTCGGAGTAAACATGCATACTCCACAAATGACACCCTAGTGGAGATCCTGCGAAGAATTACCCTAGGAAATCGCTGCTACTTCGGTTTGGCAAAACAACTGGGTTGAAAACTCCTAACTCGAAGGACGAAATGTAGGTGCTCTACAAAACCCTTATCCTGCCTGTTCCACTATATGGTGGCGAGCGCTGGATGATAAACAAGAAGGCCCTCCCGATACTGGGCTCCTTCGAATGAAAAATGCTTTGAGGAATTTTGGTCCTGTATGCGAGGAGAGCTAATGGAGGAGAAGGTACCGCGAACTCTATAATATGCACCAAGATGTGGATGTAAAAACCAAAATACGTGCAGATGGAAGGCTGCAGTGTCAAAGGCAGAGACTCTACACGTTTTGGGCGCCCGTTAGGTAAGTAAGTAAGTCTTATATTGTAAATTTTTTGTTTGGGCTCCGAGTTATTAGCGAAGGGAAAAAGGGTTCAGTGTCTATGGTGAAAATTTTTTCCATTCTATTAAACGCGTATAGCAAAGCACACTAGCACTAGGTCCTTCTGTAACCGGAGCGAAGCCGAGGATGAATGCCAGTAGTTGCTTATGAGATGGCTTAAATGTACCTAATGTAACATGATCGACAAGCAAGCTTGTACCTTCAACTTTCTTCGGTTCTGACCCCTTTCTATCCATTATATATTTATTCCAGGTGATTTTTGTTTAAACATGATTAAAATAATTGAAGACTGTTCCAGCTGGGGCTTTGATGTCCATTCGTTCTTTCTTAGACATTTGATTAACATTTTATCTAACCAGGACAATGTTAAGTTCATTGTTAACTCTCTTTCTTAACAGACTGACAACGTCAATGCAAAGGGGACAAAGAATAACTCCAAGAATTTAGCAATCACAATCTCCTTTGTTAACATACGGGATTGGGATGATGAGTTTAATTAAAGTTTCTTGTCTAGGCCATGCTACTCAATCAGCTTCTTAGGACACAAAAACAGATATTAGCGCAAGTGTGTGGTCTTCGCAGGATTTCGGTTGTGGTGTCATTTTCAGAGTCCTGCCCGACAATGCTGAAGAAAATAGTAGAGCACCTATTCCCGCCTTCGTTCGCCACAATAAAGGAGATAAGCTCGGAATATATTCCTACAATCACGCCGAGGGAATTCTATACGAAGCATACATAATGTAGACGAACGCTGGAGCATTCCGAATATGAAATTCCAAGTGATCGGCTTGAAGACGAGGTCTTCCCTAAACCATGGAAACTTCAACATCTGATAATCAAAAAGGCCACAAGAAGAACTATCTTCGTTCATTAATTTTCATTCAATTTCGTTGGCCCGCTTATCCATTAAGTAGGTCCGGAAAACCATCTTCGTTTCAACCAATATTATTTCCTAGATATAATGGCGAAAATCCAAGAACGTATCATATACGCCTCGCTGTGGCATAGGATAAAGGACATTTGACCGACGCGTTTCTACGGTCGATGTATTGAAGATATAGCAGCTGAAGCTAGTGAAGTGAAAATATTTCATGAGGAGAGGATACAAAGAAATATTGGGCGGTAGTGACATCCGACAATTTTATGTATTAAAACTGAGGATATCCCTGGCCAGAATGGTAACACCTTACTACCTACTATGAATATAGTATCAAACTGCTTCATCGAAAGGAAGTTGAGGTACCAGATTGACGATGTAGTACAAAGTTACCACGATGGCTTGGTTCTTAGTCCTCTGCTGTGGGATATACAGCATTATGATGGAGTTCTCTGACAAACAAGAGTTAAGGTCTTTGGCTTTCAAATACTACATGAAAGAATTTATAGAGATTTCAAGTCTATGGAAAGCATTTTTCTGGTTCAACAAACGCCAAGTGAGTACCAATAGCGGCAACAAAACTTCTTAAGATGATGAAAAAGTCACATTAATGGGCGCGTTCCATTATCGTTGATGACGCCACATGACAAGTGGCATGTCAATGTCAAACTGCATTTAAAAAAAACTGATATTTTATCATTTCCAATAACTTGTAACCACTTATGAAATATTAATTCCAGGGACATTTTTCATTCTAGTGCAAAATTCCCTGCTGGTTAGAAAAAATCCGAGGAACAATATGAACTGTCACAATGCAACTCGTACTCGAAGAAAAATCAAAAGCGGTTGCGGAGTTCATCGATAAAATTAGGATTGAAATGAATTAAGGGCTTAATTCATATTTTTTCATAGAAAATAAATATATTTTTGAAGTGAAAACAAAGCTAAAATGTTATTTTTGTTCCGCTGGCGCTAGAGCTCTAGCGGTCTTTCCTCCATTATGGGATATTCTGCCCTAGCGAGGTATCCGTGGGAATGGAAAATTCTCCGATTGCATACGAATCGGAGGATTTTTGCTTCGAGGTATTCTTCCTATCAGCCTTTTGCGTTTCAGTGCAATCAAGTGCGTTTTTACTGATATTTTTGACAGCTTCATACGAATTTTCTTCCGATATGCTCCGACAGGAATTAGGTAGTTGCGGAATTTGTTTACGATTTACAGTGAAGTATTGATAAATGAAAGCAATAAAGAAAAAAACATTTTAACAAAGTAGATAGATCATTTTTTGTATTTATTGCTTAAATTTGTTTTTCCAAGGCAAAAGCAAACGAAACAAACAAGGACTAAATAGGAAAACCCCGAAAAGCACGTAACAAAATAGAATGTCAAATCAATGCGTCTCGTCACATTTTAATAATTATTCTTTCCGAAGACGGATATCTACCTCGAATGTAGTTTGAACCTCCGACGGAGTATGCGTTCCGAAGAATTCTCCGTTCCGACGGATAACTCGCTAGGGCCGATTATGTGTTAAGCATCTAGCGGCCAATGGAACGCGGCCAATATAAAGAAATATAAATGACAGTTACAAAGTCAACGAATGTCAAACATTTCTTAAGTCTCTTAAAGTCTGACTACCAGTAGGAATAATGCAAATAAAAAAATGTCTGTCGTTATTATGATGTTGCAATTTAACTAAAGAAATATCCCAAACGTTGCAATGTACTGCAACGACATTTTTACAATTTATATACATGTAACTTGGAGCTTTGTTACTCAAACTTTACTCAAACTCAAGAAGTTAAAATAAACTTAGCCTACCTAGCTACGGATCTGTCAACGCGTCTTGCCGACGGAATATATTTTTCTTTGTAGGTACAAACTATAATTGAAAATGCCTTCCCTTGTTGAATTTTCTTACCAAAACTCATTTAGAAAAAAATCACAATTCACTTGTTTATATTTTTATTTTACTTTATTTTCTTTATTTTTTTAAAAACACTTACTAAAATTTGTATTACATATAAAAAAATGCTTATATTAATAATTTTAACTCTGGCCAAATTTTGTATAGTATTTGTTTTTAGTTTTAAAATAGTTTACAAGTAGTAAGTAGGTTTTATGCAACATAAAATAAAATATTATAAATTAAAAATTTCATACAATACAAGCTTACATTTATTTGTTCACATTTTTAACACTTTATATAGACACTTAGAGAGTGAAAATAGTATATATAGAAAAAAATGTTTATCTTATATCTATGGACTTGATTTTGAATTCCGTTGTTGTACCATCACAAATATCCTTATTTTTAAAACAATTCAATTTTTTTTTCAATTGCTTATTAACTATACAAGTTTCCAACATTTTACCGACGGAATTTCACAAGTCACAAGTAAGAAATATTTTCTTTTGTTTATAAAAAAAAATCACAATACGCTTTCTAGAGCATCGTACCATTAAAATGGTGTGCAATATTATTTTCGAATTAACTTTAATCTACCATTTGGCAGAATTTCCACAGGTCCGCTTATGAATCCATCTTTGGTCAGGAGCGATTGAAGGTAATACTCCCGTAATGCTTGACATATGGCCTGGGCAATAATTTGCCATTGAAGAATTTTAGCCGCTTCATTGTCGGCAGTTGTTGGTGGATTTTTTGGTGTCTGAACTTTGGATTTTTTCGGAACACAAAATGGTACTGCCATTGCCGCCAAAATTAAAGAATGTAAAATCTTTCGTAAATTTTGCTGGAAACTGGTTGGTAATGGTATAACTCTGTACGTCTACACAGTTAGGTGATTTCTATCGAACTGAATGGTAAAACGCTAATCACAGGATATTATAGAGGCAAACGCAATCGAATTCTAAAGCCACCCCTAAAATTTACCACCAAAACCAAACCACCCCTTGGTACACACACCCAACTAGTGAGGGGTTGTTGAATATTGGCTTGGGAAATTGTTGCTTCTATTTACTTATTTATTAACTTGGCATGCAACACGTTCAAAGAATTCAGATACGACAATATGCACGAGTGTTGAGTACACTACACAAACACGATAAGCTTTACAACAAGTAGGTACCTAGACCTACCTAACCTACACAAGGAAGTGGAAAATTCACGTGGTCAAATTGTACTCAATTGTGATTGGAATTTCTCTTAAGTGAGGTATCCTTTTCGGGAAAAAGAGAATTTCACTCAGCGAGGGGAGAGAGAAGTGGGGAATTTCGAGGAGAAGTTATATGCAAGTACATTTTTATATAAATTAAAATGTGCCGGCAAAACAATGGGAGGAGAAGGGGCTTGATTCATTGTGTCAAAACTTTGCGCCACAATGAGATTCACAACAATGAGTAAGGGGTAGATATATGTAAACCAAAAGGGGTATAGAGGTGAAAATTGCTAAATATTAATCCGGTTTCAAATTGAACTACCTGAAAGCTGAAAGTAAAGTTTTGACATGACACCTGTTTATGGACTTTATATATTCAGAAAACAAAAAAAAAAGACATTTTGTCGCAACAGAATTTGGCACCCATCGAATAACTAGCTACGATAAATTCTGAATCGAAATAAAGGGTGATTTTTAAGAGGTTTAGAACTTTTTTAAAAAAAAAACACAAAAAATTCGAAAAAAATGAATGAAATATTTATTTGAATCGATAGTTTGAACCTTGCAATTTAATGTTTAAAGATAATTTCATGCAAATGTTGACCGCGGCTGCGTCTCAGGTAGCCCATCCGCTGAGTCCAATTTTGGCATACTCTTTCACACATATCGGCCGGTATCTCACGAATGAATGCATGGATGTTGGCTTCCAGTGCGTCAATCGAAGCGGGCTTGTCCCTATACACATTAGCCTTGACATACCCCCACAAAAAATAATCTAATGGTGTCAAATCGCACGATCTAGGCGGCCAATTGACCGGCCCGAAACGTGAAATTAACTCGGCCAGCTTTCCAAGAGCCCATTCACCAAAAATTCGGCGTTGTGGTAGGTCGGCTGGCTTTAGTTCTTGCATCAGCTGTATCTTAAAAGGCTTTACGCCCAAATCCTTCCGCAAAATTTTCCACGTAGTGCTGTAACAAAGGCCTAACTGCTGGGAACGGCGCCGAATCGACATTTCGCGGTCTTCTGTCACACTAGCTGATACGGCCGCAATATTTTCTTCACTACGCACAGTACGTAAACGTTTTGGTGGTTTAATGTCCAACAAAGTAAATTTGGTGCGAAATTTGGTCACAATCTTCCGAATAGACTGCTCAGAAGGTCGAGAATGCCGATCATAAAATGGAAGCAGCGCGCGATGAACATTTCGAACCGAGCACGAATTTTGATAGTAAAATTCAATAATTTGCAAGCGTTGTTCATTTGTAAGACGATCCATGGTTAAATTGCAAACCAAACTGAAGCTGTTTGACAGTGACACAAGGTACTAAACACACGTCAGCTGTCAAAACCAGTGTTGCCAAAACCAAACCAGCTAAAAAATCACCCTTTACATCCTTATATAGAAATCCTTATACATATTGGGATGGGAGATCTGTCTTAAGGCTCCGAACGGTACCATTGGGCAGGACCGGTTCGACAATGAAGACCGAATAACTGAGTCTTAAAAACTAATCGCAGATTTATTTCCTGTATCCAATGCTGTGACAAACGGGTGGGCCATCTAGTAGTTTCTTTTTAAATCATAGATTATTTTGACACTGATAGCTGCTTCCCGATCTTGACAGAGCGTTCCTATGCGGAACGAAATGAGTCGCTTTACGCTTTAACAACGTTGGGAAATATTGAAAACTTACCTATTTCCAAAGTGAGTGCTGTGTAACCCAAACAGAGCATTTTTTGAAAATAAATTTTGGCTGAAATGAAGTAGTACCCACCGCGCCTGCTGTACGCAAGCAAGTTTGTGCAAAAAGTTCGTGAGACTGGTATGCTAGTGGATAACACTCATGGTCCCCGTTATCCTACGATCGGTGCGCACAGACGAGAATGTGCCTCCTATAGCCGAGAGTGTGAGACTCAATTCACGCATCAACTTGCCATCGATCTCAACAGCTCAATGTTTCACGCACTAGCCTGAGGAGAATTCTGCACAAAGATCTCGGATTAGTATTCGATTGTGCGCTTGAAGGATTGCGCGGATTGTGGAGTGGTGGCATCATTGGTCCATTTTTCTTCAAAAATGATGCTGGGAACAACGTTTCGGTCAACGGTGGGTGTTACCAGAGCCATGTTAACCGACTTCTTTTTTTACTGATATTGAAGACATGGATTTGGACGACCTCTGATTCATGCAGGATGGCGCGTCATGCCACAATCGATCTTTAAAATAGTCATTTTTCGCAATTTTCAAAAAATCATAAAAAAATATAAGCGAAGAGATTTTTGAAAAATTTTTTTTATTAGAATTGTTTGAAGAAACTTTTTGCATCAAAACATTTTTTTTTTTTGGACCGAGAAAAAAAGTAGAAAAAGTAGACTTTTACAAAAGTTCTAAATTTTCAATGGGTACTTAATGGGTTAAGGAAAGTTTTGTATCATTCAAACCGAATTTAAATGACCTTTCCATTGATGCCAAAATTTACATGAAGTAAGTTCAAATTATGAGTAGAATTAACTTTAGTTTTGTCAAAATACTTATGGCCACCATTGTAATATGCTTGTAGTAGTATACTCATCAAATTCGTCTTCTAAAAATTCGAATAATTCATGTTAGGACACTTGTGACTACAATCTACTATCTATGCACGTTAATGAAAAAATGCTGTATATCTTTATATAATATATAATTCTTCTGTACCTGTTTGTAACCGAGCTCCTCCTACACGGCTGCACCGATTTTAATGAAATTTTGTGTGTGTGTTTGAATGGGTCTAAGGATGGTTTACATTTACAATTGGACCCGGTAGGTGGCGCTGCGATCCGATTCCACAAAATTTAAAATAATAACCACTCAACAATAAAAAAAAATAAAAAGGAAAAAGCAAAAAGCTCATGAATAAAAAATAAATAAATAAATAGGTGGCGCAACAGGCGGTAGACACCCTAGGCCTAGCTTCTCGCAACCATTCGTTTTGTGTGAGTTTCTATTTTTGTAACGAATGGAAGGGACCTGCAATTTTATGCCGATTCCGAACGGCTGAATTGAGAAGCTTTTTCAGGACAGTTATACTCTCGGATGTTTGTCAGACGTTCGCGAGAGGTGGCGCAGTAGAAAAAACCTTAAGATGTAATTTGTGTTTTTCGGGGGTCGAACCTGGGATCCCTCGCACAGCAGTCCAGCACACTAACCACTGCGCTACTGCGCAGTGAAAGCTCATGAATACAATTTTAAATAATAAACACTCAACAAAAAAAAAATCATGAATAAAATTTCAAATAATACCTACACACTCAACAAAAAAATTAAAAAGCAAAAGCTCATAAATTTCTCGACACCCATTGGAGCTAAAGTCGTAAAATTGTAGACATTGATCATTGATGTGATTGTCCAAGCAAACAACCGCGCGAAGTGTGGGTGGGATTCCTGGGCACACGTCTGAGGAAATAACGGTCGAAGCACACGGAGTACAGAATCAGTCCGAACACATCGGTTAAATAAAACGGCCGCAGAATAATTGACGAACAATGAAAATGTACGAGCAGGCAAAACAACGATTACCGGGACAGCTAATTTAGTTAGCTACTTCAAATTAATACATATTTTGCTTATCTCCCAGATAAAGCCTTTAACAGCCACTTGAACCGGCTGATAAGCTATCCGAGACTTTATCTGTCAGATATTAGCTACTATATCCGAGACCTGTGAAACCAAAAGTTGAAGTTTATCTGACAGATAAGTTCCTGATAAGCTATCTGAGCCCTTTGAATTCTAGAAATACCTCAAATATACATTTAGAATGAGTGTTCTTAAATCTGTTAGATAGAGGCGCCACGTTATAGAACAAAATTATGTCAACTGAAGTCGTGCGTTGATTCTTCTCACAATCATTCGTTTGTGTGAGTTTTCGCCCCGCATAATCGTCGGCCTTAGAGTGAAAGCATCAAAAGTCCGCTACTGGTGGGCAATTGTAATTACCTTTTGCATAAATGACTCTGCTGAGGATTGCAAGTGTCAGTGAATTATTAATGACATTGAGTTTTATATTTCTAAATCAATGTGAACATTGGAGCTAATTGAAGTACGTCAGTAATACACTATAGTAGAGTTGCTTGCCTTTTTAACAATTGACGGCTGCACACCACAATTTGTTTCAGACTCCAGTTATCTATGGCAAATATCCTTTAATGTAATTACACTAACTGCCAGTACATTGTACAATGTACAACCCTATTTATACACAAAAAAAAATTGATAGAATATCCCCCAGCATACCTACCTACTCCTGCCTGAGTGCATCTGATGAGAAACTTTTATGGCTGCACATTTCGAAATACATTTGATTTGCACTCAAATAAAGTTGAATGCAAATGCACTTACACTTGCACGTCATGTTACCAATGGCCACCCCTCATTAGGTGTACTATGCAACGCATTGTTTGCATTATATTTTACTACCTCTGGAGAGTGCATCAAATGATAATGGAAAATAATTTAATATCAATTCCTTTTGGAAACCCCCAAAGCGAATACGAAGTTGGTTGCGTTTACAGGATACAGATACCGTATACTCATTGCTGTGGCTTTTGTTCGAAGGCACAGGAGGGGATGTGCAGTTTAAAATGGTATTTTGAACGCGAACAAAACACGTCCTTTGTTCGCCTTTATGATGCTCTGTATCCCCAGAATGCATCTCCATGCAACGATAACAAAATGAGGGGGTTACATCTAAACACTTAGAAAGCCAACCCTTTCACTGAATAAGGTATAGATGGAGATCTTTAGTTTGAAAACATTTTTTATAGCATCACTAAACACGGTGTTTTACATTTTTTACAATATTACGAAACGATATCCTTTTCGCTCTGATGGTAAACCGCTTTCGTATAGGAGTACATCTTCGTTAGCCAAAAGAGCTGGAAATCGTATTCAGATATCAAATTTCCGCTCGAGGATACCATTATCCATGCAAATAATTAAATTTCGTTTTATTTATTTTTAATTTCCTATTCATCATGGTCACAGAAGGATGTGTAATTTAATAACCGTTGCATGCGCTTTTCAAATTCATTCCAAAAAAAAAAAAAAAAAAAAAACAAGTAACGAACAGCTTGGGGCAATAATTACACTTAGCTTGTGACCACATGCCGAGATTATACACAGACTACCTACTAGCCGGCAGTATAGATCATATGACTGGGGATGATGAAGAATCCTCCTAGTGATTATTGCACCCTTGCGTGATGCAACCAAGCGACGCAATGTCAACTGGCCGCAATGAGTTCATCTCTCTCGATCCCATTTGCATGAAGCTCTTTTAAAACCCCCAAAGCCGAAACTCAAAAGTATAATAAAACATAAACTTGTTAGAAGTCATCAGAGAAACGCGCTCTAAATTGCGTCCAGATGCACACTCCAGTGATTATCCCTTGAGGAATGCAACAGACAAATGGGGTAATCCTGCAACGAACGTTGCATGCGACAGTTGTTATATGCACACGTACAATAAGCAAACAAAAGGGGGAAGGATAAAAAGCTTCTTTTAGCCAACGTTCGGTTTTAATCATTAAATTTACCACACAGTTTCAAGGGCGCACGGACACGAATATGTCCAGGAGGAAATTTGGCGCCAAATATGATTTCCACGTGAAATACTTTCGGGCATTTTTTAATTAAGGCTTTCACTTTTTTTTTTTTTGTGATGAGATGACATTGTGTCGTCTGCATCTCGTTGTTGCTAAAAGGATCAAGTTAATGTCGGTGCATTGTCATGCATGACATCATTTCTTTTTATGTGTGGAGTGGAGTTTGAGTATAATGGATTGTATGGCCATTTATGACTTATTTAAATGAGCTCTGTTCAATGGGCAGTAAGATGCTTTTATCACTTTGATAAAATTCAGTTTTTACTAAGCTGTTTAAATTGCTACCGAAAGTAGGTACCTATTTGATGCCAGCGAGCTGAACGGAATCGAATGCGGTGGCCAATTCTCTTTGTATTCTATACAAAATAAGCTTTTTTTTTTTTTTGTAAGTATACCATTTGTTTTTGCAGACAACGCAGCATTGGCAACAATGGAGGCTCATCAACGGTTAATAAACTAAAGATACCTACGTTCTTGTTTAAAGAAGTCTGAAAGCAATACCAGTTCAACAAATCTTCAAGATGAGCCTACTACTTGAATACTATGACATCTGATTTAAAAGACCAATCGACCATGAATTCTACTACACCTGAAGATGTGTCATTGCCCAGGGGCTGTTACAAATACAGTAGAACTTCCATAAGTCGAACTCTCAAAATGAAAGAAAATAAATTCGAGTTATAGAAACTTCGAGTTATGGAGGCCAAAAGTTGAAACGTTGAAAGCGCAAAGTTCTCAATAAACTTCGAGTAATAGAGAAATTCGACTTAAAGAAGTTCGAGTTATGGAAGTTTGACTGTATACCGAATTATGAAAAAAAATTTAAAAGATAGTTAAAACACAGCTTTTCCAAGCTTGCTTCAAAAGGAATTTAAATACAAAATTTAAATCTTTAAATCTATAATTCTTCTGTACGTGTTTGTAACCGAACTCCTCCTAAACGGCTGGGCCGATTTCAATGAAATTTTGTGTGTTTGTTTGAATGGGTCTAAGGATGGTTTAGATTCGATCCGATTATTTAAAATAATAAACACTCAACAATAAAGAAATTTAAAAAGCAAGAATAAGCTCATGAAAAAAATTTCAAATAATAAAACGGCCGCAGAACAATTGACGGACAATGCAAATTTACGAGCAGGCAAAATAACGTTTGCTGGGCCCGCTAGTCTAGAAATAAAAATGAAAATATGTATATGTATCTTTAAATCAGAAAAATTATTTCTTAATGTTAAAAAAAACTTCTTCATTAAAATTACATATTTTGAAATACAACCTTCTACAGAAAAGCCATCAAGGCTTTGCAGAAAATCATCAAAATTTGTTAAGTCTTTTAAGAACTAATCTGCTAAAATATGAAACAGCAAGTCTGTTTGTCTTTCTTATGTTACCAGAATCTCTATCCGATCTGACGGTGCAAACACATCTTAGGAGAATGTTCCGAGGAGTTTCGGTCCATCGGATTAGGTTGCGTGACATAGGTTGTTTTCTTAAGCTCACTATATTTTGTCTGATGTAATAGATTTCCCCTGAACGAAAGAACGAGCTTTGTCTTTAACATCATTTTACGTTTAAGCCATGTAAATCGAAATGTCAACAGAGTTCTTAGTTACAGTGGAGTTTTTAATTAATTTTCCATAAATTGTATAGTTTTCTTTTTATTGCGGTGGTTTGCTCGACATTATAAAGAGTGGTTTCTTTTTAAATCATAGGTTATTTTGACACTGACAGCTGTTTCGCGCTCGAAATCTTAACAGAAAGTCAGTATCATACCTCCGTGAAATGAAACGAGTCGCTTTACGTTTGAACAACGTTGGGAAATATTGAAAACTTATTTCCAAAGTGAGTGCTGTGTAGCCCAAACAGTGCGTTTTTGGAAAATAAGTTTTGGCCGAAAAATCATCTTTTCTGACGAGTTCAGGTGTCACATGAACGCAACGTTCGTCTGACACATCCCCTTTCGGCTATCCAGGAAACACTAAGCAACGATGCGTTTTTCGTACCCCACAAAACAGCTTTTACCAAAATCAAATGTAATAATTCGTCAGATTTATTTATCTAGACTCGTGTCATTACATAAAAAAAATACTAAAATATTTACATTGAGCTTAAGAAGACAATAATAACTTTTAAGATTCCACAAATGTGTGAGTAGCTATATGAGTCGATTTTTTGCGCTTCCTGACATAAACAAAGCTATCGGCGTTAATCAGAACAATTAAAGTTCCATCTATACCCGACTATTATTGGGGTAAAGACAAATAGCCATCAGTAAGGTCTGTATAGTCTACACCTCCGCATAGACTTTCAGTAGATCGTATATAACGCCAATTCATTTGTACAAACAACTGTACGTTTTATCAATGAAAATCAATGCTCTACATCCTATGGTGTATTTGTTTATACTCGATGGTCATTAAAAGGACACGTGCCATGAGCACGTGACATCCAAAATACGAACAATGATTTACAAATAAGTAAAAATATCGCCAACTGAAACTGAATACACCCAGAGAGCACAGAGTCCTTTTCGTCCGTTCTACCGGAATAAACAAAATAATTGAATGTAAGGACACGCAAACAAAAATCACCAAACTGTCGGTTTCCAGGATAAATAGTGCGCTCTGATGTCGAAGAGGGTATCAATTTGTAATTATTGACCGAAAATATAAATACGTATGAAGTATGAGTGCATGTTTACTCGCTCCCCTGGACCGCATCAATTTGATGGGCTGACTGAACTATAATTTTTGGGCTCGATGGGTTATCCTGAGGCCTTAAATCGCAAGTTACAAAAGAATGAAATAATTTAAAGGAAGTATGTTGAGAAAGATTGTGTGTGCCAAAATTTGCATACCTTTTCCACCTCGAGGGCTATCCGAACAATTATCCTTTCGATTTCGATTGCGTGATACATCCGCATTCTATAATTGCCAGAGCAAATCACAAACGCCGACTCGATTGAATATCACTGAACATCCTGTTTGTGTTATTAATTTAAGCGGATAAATTTTCAATTTGAAAGAATATTCCGAGGCTATATAGGGTAGAAGAAAAATCACATTTGCATATACCATATCCGCATCTCATACCTAGGGGTTGGTTGTGAACAACCAGCAAAACAAATTAGGGGGATGCGTGTACATACATTTGTTGAAATCAAGAATCGATTTTCAATTTGCAACAATATCTCCACTTTTGCATAGGTATACCGTATACAGGATTACAAACATTACATATTTTTTTTTGGCCAGGATAATACTTGATTTCCAGGCCCTTTGTGATGATGGCCATGGCAACCATTGAGAATTAATTTATCGCACACTCTTGTACTGGGAAAATTGAAAACAACACAAAGATCTCCTCGTAAAAAGGATGTCGTTTGTTTTTCTAGATATACGCTACGCAGATAGACGAACGGAAAGACAAATACACAACAAGAGTAGATATATACCTGGAGTGGAAGAGAATTTCATCTGCAGACGAGACCCGAGGCATGAATCGTAATTGCCAAGCAATTAAATAACCTTGGTAGACGATTAAATGAGCTCAGGTGTAAAATTCTGTACACTTTTATTGAAATCCCTAATTGAAGCATCCAAAAATGTTATCCTTGTAAGGGATAATCAACCAAATGACAATCAACAAAAGCATCACATGTTGTACTGACAACGTCAGCTAGTGGGTGGTGGGTGTATGGGAGTATGAGGCAGAGACAGAGACACAGACACAGAAACTTATGCGATGAGTCTGGGACTGATTTATTGTTGGTTTTTGATTTTGTCATCTCAATTAATTATTATTATTTGTTTACTATAGTTGAAGATGGAAATGTATAGCCCGCGCACAAATTCTATGGAAATATACACCTTGTTGTCAAAAGTGCTCTGTACGCCATCTAGTTATTAGTTGGAGGCAACACTATGTAAACGTCAAAGCAAAATATCATAATAAAAAGGCAAATAGTCAGTCATTCTGAAAATGGTCAGACATACCAGTCTCACGAACTCTTTGCACAAACTTGCGTACAGCAGGGTGTTTAATTTCGGCCAAAACTTCTTTTCAAAAAACGCACTGTTTGGGCTACACAGCACTCACTTTGGAAATATGTTTTCAATATTTCGTTCCGCGGAGGTATGATACTGACTTTCTCTCAAAATTTCGAACGGGAAACAGCTGTCAGTGTCAAAATAACCTATGATTTAAAAAGAAACCACTAGATGGCCCACCCTGTATTGTACTTAAGACGACTAGAGATTTGATTGTGTTCGCCTCACTGTTATACATTTTTGACGGTTTTAGCGCAATTGTCCGTCCAATTCTGTGACATTCTCGACAATAATATAAGACTATGAGTGTTAATTGCAAATAGCAGCCTTGTAAATTTTGACATTTCTTTCATATAAATTCCTTATTAGCTGTCAGTTTTTAGTCAATTTATGTCGGTTTCCTGTGAATCGTCCGGAATCAAGAAAATCACGTCTGAAACCATTCCATTGGAGCAAAAAAATACTCTTCTGTTGATTGTGAGGAGAGAATTTCGCTTCTCGATTTCAAGTCAGAATCCACGAGGAGCACTTACACAAGTGCATTTTATGTATTTTATTCAAGCCAGCAGCTGGCAGCAGCCATACAGTAATTTTTGACGTTTCACCAATACGTGAGTGTAGTCGCCCAGAAGCAGTTTTCTTATTCCATTGGATTTCAGAATGAGTGAATCCTCGAGTGAAACCAATGGAAAACCACATTAGTCAAGCTAGATGACTAGCGGCATGCCAAACTACATACAAAAAAAAACTGACATTTCAGCTTTTGCGCTAGAGCTCTATAGCACATTTTGTGAAATATCTTTTTCTGGGAAATTTTTCAATCTAGCCAGCGTTCTAACGACTATCGGTCAATGGAACGGGGCCAATTGTATTAATTCTATACCTCCTCGTCGGAGAATAATCAAACTAGGCTTGCTTGCTACTGAGTTCTACAAGCAGAAAAGGAGAAGCGAAAAACATTTATTTAGTAGAAAAGCAGGAGAGATTAGGTACTTCTGAGAAGCAATTGGTACTAAACGTATGGAAAGACAATTTAAGCGGACTATTAAACAGCGATTGAGGCCAAAATCCCGCAATGACAACCTGTATAGTGTATTATAGAAGAACCACGAACAAACTAAACGAGCTATAGACCGACTTGGTTAAAAGTAGAGTGCGTCTCATTTAAAATTATTGTAGGAGATGTCTTATACCAAAACTACTCTGAGGTTCTTCCAGAACTATATCAGTTATGGCTCGAGGTTTTTCCAGCACTTAGCCTGTTAATTAAGGTCTGCTTCTGGTTCTTGGGGGTTATTCCCAAATGCGCTGCGGATCGTATTAAAAGCGATACCTAAATTTCGATTCCATTTTTTTCCCAAAAGTTTTACATCTTTTTTAATGTACAAGAATTTTGTTTATGTAATTCGTCAACTAAACTGGCTACCGCTTTTAAATAGAGCGAATCTCTTTTGAAAATACAAAAATACAAATCTGCCATGAAAAGCTATCCGCCGCGAGATTTTTGGAATAATCCCAAAGCTTCCAACTTCTCTAACTATTGACAGAAAGTAGAACTAAGAAGTTATCCAAAAATTCCGGATACGACGACGACGAGCATCACATTTTCATCCGTTTTAGTAACTTTTTACATTTTTACAGTATTTGTCGGCTGACATTTCGATTATTGTATGCCTTTGACGTATAGTATAAAAGTGACATTAAAGACTAACTTGGTCCTGCTCTTTTGTGCAGAATTATGAGTTGGGAAATTATCGGGTAAAAGTATCATTAGAGATTCCAATGATGTGTCGTCGAGGATGATAAGATTCATCCAAACACTTATTTAAAAAACTAAGGTGACAGTTTATCATAGAACTTATGCAAAAAATCTTGCCTGACACACGAAACTTGCCTATAGATTTGCAGGCAAGTCGACCAATCAGAGGCTGTTGACTAGCTAATATTAATATTTAAAATACTTACACCTCCAACTTGCAAAGAAGTTTTATTACAATTCTTGACAGATTATCTCTCTTATTCCCATTCCAGTTAATTTCTATTAAAAAGTACTCAATCGGGAACAAGGCCTCCCCCTTAATTTGAGTAGTTTCCAAACCACAGGGTTCCCGCCTATATAATTTAAATCATTACACGTACCTGCTATATCCTTCCAAATCGATTCGCTTTGTTAGCGCAATTCGTTATAGCTTGCGTCTCGTGCAGCCAGTACTTATAATCGTAAGTGGCAAACCGCAAATTTAATGAAATTTTCATTTTGTCACATAAATACCACCTGAGGACAGGAAAACTACTCGAAAACTATAGCAATCTTGTGCCTCCTTTGAAGTTACGTGTTGCTATCGTATATGCAATTATCTCACTAGGGCGTAGCAATTTAATTTTACCTTTGACGACTTTTACCAAGCCCAACTGGGAGCGATCAAAGGTGTTTTCCTCAAATGTCATCTCTGTCAATATTTGTATATGACATTTGTTTCAAAGTCACATTGTGATGAATTAGCAATATATGCTTCATTAGTATATTATGCAAATTAACGGATTTTTTTTTCTTATATCCTTAGCAGACAAATTAAAGATTTTTATTGAGCACTCCTGTTTTTACGATCTGAAATTTTAATTATATTTATTTTTTGCTTCTTTATAATTATAAAAGGCTTCCTTGGAGATGTCAGTGCCGCAAAGGAAGTGCATCACTCTTGTTGGATTTTTTATGACGATTTTTAATGATGAAAGTTAAATTAAACCATAAAATTATAAGCGGTAGTAATTTTTTGAAGAGCCAACAAACTGAGTTAAATTATGTGTAAGGGTTAAAATAAATATTTGGAAAGTAGCGGCGATTTTTTTTTTTCTATCATGATATATTATATTCCCCGAGGTGTTGTATCTAGTTTAACGTCGACACGGTTTGAAATCATAAAATCTTCTTCACAGTTAAGTTGGCTGCAAGAGTTATTTATGTCTTTTAAGTTCAAGTTGTTTCATCAAGTGGAAAAGGGAATGAGGGTGAGTTATCTTGTTGCACTGATATCCTGTTAAAATGGGACTTTTCTTTTGACGTGATGGAATTTACCTACTGTATGTGTGATGACGCCTATATAATAAGTTGCAGCTGGTGTTCATTGATATGAAATAGTATATCGGGATGAAATATGTGAGGTTATGACTTTCACTGCTGTTGCAGTGATAATAAAGTTTTAGGGGTGACAAAAGAACGCAATGGCCTATATTGCATATTCACATCCAAATCATTGGGGGCGCTGATGTGATTTAATGCAAAAGTTCTTTCAAATTGTTTGAAATTTGAAAGGCTTAGGTCGATGACATGAAAGAAAGAAGATTGACAGGTGTTTGCTATAGATTATGTGTGTAAATATTGCTTTGTGAATTCGATGGCATCAAGGCGAGCTATGGAATCCGTACCATCAACCAGACGTTGTCTAAGTATAGGATAAGATGGTTAGACTGAGTCCATAAAGGGATTGCCCTTGAGAGTAGCTTTTAATAGATAAGCTGGACATTGAAAATGAATGAATGGGAGTTGTTCGTGACGTCAAAATGTGTCCATCGTTAAGTGTCGCAATCTTTTATATAAAATTACGTCAAAATGAAACTAGAGCAGAAAGCTATTATAACATGGACAATGGTTAATCGATTTTGCGACAAGGTGGAACGTGGTTTTAACAAGCAGGATTTTACTACATTACAACATATACAAGGCCAGTGGTTGTCCCCAGATCAAAGCACAACAAAGCGGATTGATTACATTGCGATCGACGGACGGATTGGACTACTACTTTAGCCGATAAAGCTACGCCTGGCGAAAACATGGAACATCGCAATGCCCAGAACTTAGTCTTGTCCTCATTTACTTCAAGGCCAACGTATTTCGCCTGTTCTTCAATCGACGTGAACGCTTCTATCACGGCACACTAGACCTATGATATCAATACGGACCTTTTGAAAATAGTGCCTTCCGTGTTGACACCTGCCCTGTGCACTACCTGCGCCAGTACAAGACTGAAGAAGTCACATGATAGCGCGTCTCCTTGCCGAAATCCGGTGAATGTTTGTAATAGCTCGGAGGAACTATGTACTTCCAAACTGCACGTTGCGTCAGCTGAATCAGTTTTACCGCGATTCCGAATTCGGCCGTGTCGCCATATAGAACTCCTGACGATGTATATGCTCTCATACGCGGCTTTGAAGTCGATGAATTGATGGTGATAGTTTCGACTTGAAATTCGTTGGTCTTTTCTAGGATTTGCCTCAGTGTGAAAATTTGGTCTATAGTCGATCTGCCGGGCCGGAAGTCACACTAGTACGTGCCGATTAGTGTGTTGCAGAACGGTTTTAGACGTTCACACAGTACGTTCGATAGGATCTTGCATCTTCTTGGAAATGAAAAAATAGCGAAAAATACAAAAATTTATACATAGATTTAAGGAAGAAAGGCAATAGTTATAAGAATATAGTTAAGTTTAGAGCTCTCGTTAAGAGCCAGGCTAGAATCAGATAAATAAAAGTTTTAATTTAGATTTAATCATTTTTGTCTAGTATGTAAATTAAAAAAAGAATAAATAAAAATGAATTTAAAAGTTGAAAAAGTTGAAAATAGGATCTTGCATGCAACATTAAGCAGGGATATGCCTCGATAGTTCCTACAAGACATAAGATGGCCTTTTTTGTAGATGGGGCTTATGCAGGTGATAGTTCGGTCATCAGCCCATTCTTGTTTGTTGATTCGGTTCATGTTCCCTACCAAAACATCACCACCGTATTTAAAGAGCTCCGCTGGTAAACCATCTGAGCCTGCGGCCTTGTTGTTCTTAAGCTTTTTTATAGCTAAGCCAACTTCTTCTATAGTAGGTGGTGGAATTAGTTCTTCATTGACTGGACTTGGGTTCTCTTCTATCACTCTCTCTACATGATGCCCATATTAAGCTTCGATGACTAGGTGTCCTTCGCTGTGTCGAAGAGTCTGCGTTCCGGTTTTGAAGCCAGCAGCACGTTACTTGGATTTTTCATAGAACCTCGCAAGACTCTTCGATCTTCTTGAGCTGGGAAGCTGCGTAAGCCTGTCAACGCAGAATCTTCTTTACCTCCCTTCTCCTGGCTCGATACTCTTCTCTCGATGCCCTTTGTTGTCTGGTACCCTACCTCCTTGATGATGTCGCGATACTGGCACTACTGGTTTGTTAGCGTCAGTGGTATAGGTGAGTGCACGAAGAAGAGTTTCATACTCAGGGGCTTCCTGTAGGCTCTGGCTACTCCAGATGTGCTAAGGCGTCCAACGTGGAAATTCTTCTTCTAGGCGGTTCACAGCTTCTTCTCGTTGGACAGTCGGGCTCTGAAATTACCCGCGACAAGAAAATGGTCAGAGTTGACGTTCGATCGTCGATGCCTCGCATCGATTAGCACATGGTCGATTTGGTTGGTGGTTCGAGCGTCTGGAGAGCTCCAGGTTGCTGTGTGTATCCTGAGCCTTGGAAACCTTGTGCTACTAGAATAGATGTTCGAATTTTAATCTTTCGCGTGGGTTTTTTTTTTCGAATCGCAGCACAGGCATTCGATGTCTCATACTTTTGGCATGGTGTGCGCAACTAAATACAGTTACCGGTCTAACTGAAGAACTTGTTAGTTGAGGCCTCGATTCAACCGAAAAGGTATAGCCTCCTGAGTTAGCGAATGGAATTCCCATATGAATTCTCCGGCGAACGAAATGCGAATTTCCAGATTTGCTTTTACTAAAATGACAAATGACAGTGATAAACATTTTTTATTTATCAACTGTTGAGTATTTTTGAATTCACCTATTAGGAGGTGTTTATGTTTATGTCCCGCAAATCTGTCATATTTTCATAAAAAATAAAATAAAAATTAATAAATTACTCTTTTTTTCACAGACAAGTCCGTATATGCACTTTGACTTATTGGTGAGGTTTTACAGTCAAACCAACACTTTACAATATGTCAGGGAGGTTTGGAAAAAGGACTCGATTTATTATTTTTAAAATATTAACATATAAATGGAATTACGTCAATTATATTTTAATTTCGTAAGTAATTGGTATTTGACCGCCAGTCTAATCCTCTTAGCACATGAATCAGATTAAAATGCTTTCAGCAAATATTTTAATATTTTCGCAGAATTTTTTTTTTTAATAACAATTTCACTATCAATCAGTTTAACATTTTTCTCATATAGTCAACATTTTAATGCTCTTTGGAAAATTACAAATTAATCCCTTCAAAAATGAATTCGCATATTTTTGATCGAATATACCTAATGGCTTAACAAAATATTATGCCAACTGAGTAATAGACACAGTTGGAACTCATTCCAAAAAGTCTGTAGCGTTACCGGTTATGTTGTCAGCGCAACCCTAATATTCACTTCTCTCAGAGGTATACAAAGGTGTTGGTGGGTGCGGGTAATTAATAACGAAACATTTGCCCCCATAACTCAAACTGGTTGAAATTTTAATCCGCCAATGATTAAATGATGGGGAGAAAATTGCAATTATATACCTACCACAGTTCTTTAGCCCCCCTAGGGGATTAAGTTCCAAGTCAAATTATACTTTTGTATCTAAATTTACAACAAAAGTATATCCATCCATACCGGCTATCAATTAAAAAAGCTGTCTTCTAGCTTAAATCCTATTTATATTTTTACAGATTTATGGGACGCAAGTCAACCCTCAACCCTTATAAAACTGCATTTTAAAAACGAAAAAAAAAATTCTCAAGACTTAAGGAGACAAAAATATATGTTCTGGACAGCGTCCAAATTGAATTGCAACTCTTCTATGTCTGAGTTTGCTATGTTTACCATCTTAAGTCCTAAAAAAAGAAACTCCATAGGGTAGCTAAAAAAAACCCTTCAGTGTTAACCCTTTTGTTTACGCATCACTTCGGCCGAAGAAGACTCGTCGCGAATTATACATTATGTTCGCGTAGACTATGGAAACATTTTAATTAATGAATCGCATTAAATTTTACTGAATTCCATGACGATACTCGCTGTTGTAGTGATAATACAATAAATTCGTATCCTTGCTGGGAAAAGTCTATTTAACTTTGACGGGAGTGTGCGCCCCCCTAATTGAGGTCGCAGGTGCCCGCAGAATTTTATTGCGGTCGTTCCAAACGCACTGATGTCCTTGTTAAGTTGTATAAAAGGTTAACTAAGTCGGCAGAATGGATACTTTGCGAAAGAATATCTAAACTCGTGGAATGAGTGGTGAAATAAAATTGAATAAGACCTTGGGTATTAAGGTGTTTGGATGGATTTTTTTTTTTTCTTGTGTCCTTAAGTGGAAAAGGTTATTTTTTATTTTATTTTTATGTTTCTGATTAATTGAGGGAGCCCTTATTTTTATTATATGTTTGCAATATGATTTTTGGACATTTTTAGCGATAATCCGTTTGGATTTTTTGAAATGGGTGGACGTGAAATCTAATAGCAGGGAAATAATACTTTACAGTTTCATTTTAAATTAAAACAACCCTTGAGCAAAAAATAAAATAAAAATGCAGACACTCGCTGAATCGCCTTTGCCATATGCTTCCAGCGTTTGGCGGGTAATTCAATATCCTATTTGATGTTAATTAGGATTGCGAACTTTTTAAAGTTTTTAATTCACCGCCAGAGGGGTAAAAGCAAAATAGCTAAATAGCGAAATACAATACTTGTGAGTGTGCAATGCATTTGAGATGAAACTGCTGACGGATGAATGTTGTCGATGGAGTTGTGCGAACGTACATATTATGAGTCCAATTATTTTTGAAAAGCGCTCACATTGGCAATCACTTTGCTGTTGTTGTTACTAAGTACCTTACCTCTAAAATATATTTTTAAAAAATCTCGTAGATATTTTAAATTTCTCATCATTATAGCCATCATTTGATAGCAATATCTATGACTTGCGACGCATTCGTTGTTGGAGACACAGCAAAATGTCGCCGGGCACCAATACACCGGCAAGATCATAAACTATAAGATCTACATACCAAGTTCTATAGATCGAGAAGATTATTTCAGAGATGCAGACATTTTTTCGCCCAATTTGGTTAACAGATGCAATGCAACAGCATACAGAAAACTATCCACTTACGGGCCTAACCTACAGAATCGGTCCTTTCGTCATTTCATTTGACATAATTGGCAGAACACAGTGAGCTGTCACTGGAAGTATTAGCACAGAAGAGGGAAAAATAGGCTTAGTGGTGAATGAGGGCAAAACAGATTACACGCTGTCAACAAGAAGGGCGCACAACACTAAGGAGACTCTATATAAGGCCCTCATCATCCCAGTCCTGCTTTATGGCGCAGAAGCTTGGACGTGAACAAAGGCGGATGAAGATCTTCTTGGTCGTTTCGAACGCAAAGTTCTTCGAGTGATTTTCGGTCCCGTTTGCGTTGACTGGCTTTGGAGGCCGAGATTTAACAGCGAACTCTACGAGCTGTATAGTGATATCGACCTGGTTAGAAAAGTACTTATCAATAGAATAAGATGGCTAGAGCGAATTGACACCAACGCTCCGGCCCGAAGAGTCTTTCTCGCCTTAGGTGGCGCGCACAAGTGGAAGGGGACCTCAAACAACTTGGAGTACGCAACTAGATGCGGTTAGCCAAAGATCGGGCTGGTTGAGCGGCAGGTCCACCCCGAACTGTAGCGCCATCTAATCGAATCGAATCGACGGATACGTCAACGTTAAGATATTAAAACGAAAGAAATAGTCCTATAAAATCCGTCACATACTTTGACAAACAATGTGTTTTGTGTTTGAATCTTCATCAGAGTTTCAGGTATTTACATTTTCGAAAACTGCTAACGAATTCAATAAACACATCTATGCATCATGTCTCCTGAATACGTAATGGACAGGATAGGTTCTATATATTGGCTGGAAGAGAAAAGACGTTAGTTTTGTCAGTGACTCGATTTCGTCGACAGCTACTCTAAGACTTTGTCCGACGGTTTTCAGGCTACTACTATACATGTTGACGTGGTCGAATGTTTACGCCGACTATTAAAATATACAAATTACACACCGACGTGGTTCGCCAAGTTAGTGGGATGGACCCTGGGGATTGGATACATCAAAGTTAGCAATTTACCAATACATTTTCTGACAGCCAGCGTGTGAAAGCTGGGCCCTATTTCACCAACCACTTTTCACTTTGCATTTTGCAATTTTGCAATTTTTCTTTGCAAATTTTGTTTCACCAAACGCAAATTTGCAAAGAGGAAATTATTCCTTTGCAAAGTTGAAAATTTTTCCTCTTTGCAAAATTCGTTTCACCAAACACAAATTTTCAAAGTGCAAAGCATGTTTTTGCAAAGTGCAAAGTTTTGCGAATTTGCAAAGAATTCGTCCATTTCGTTTCACCAAACAAATTAGATTTGCACTTTGCATTTAAAATCGTGAAAAGTTTGTCAATAATATGCAAAGAAAAAAAATCATTTGCAGTTGAGCTTTTGTTGTGAACAGTTGGTAATATAATTAAAAAAAAAATGAACCGTTTCGAAGCACTCTTTGAAGACGAAGAAGATACGAATAATATACAAAGGGTTGTAAAATTAAGGACAAATTTTGAAATTGGAGATAATTTTTCAACCCTGGAAAGTTTTCGTTTAACGAAGACGAGTATTGAACGTGTTTTGTCAACAATTGGACATAGGCTAAGGTTTGACAGCGAACGAAATAATTGCTTAAGTCCCTTGCAACAGATTCTATGCACACTACGTTGGATTGGAAATGGAGGGCAATATCATGGAGTCGCTGCTATGCACGGAGTAAGTAAAGCTACAGTCTGCAGAGTAGTACAACGAGTTTCGGGCGCAATAATCGAGGAATTGCTTGCAACCACCATTTGCTGGCCACAAAATACTTCGGAAATAGCTACCCAATTTTTTGCTCAAGGTGGATTCCCTTGTGTAGCTGGATGCGTTGACGGTACGATGATCAACATTGATGCACCTAGGGAAAATGAAGAGCAGTTTGTTAATAGACATGGGAAGCATGCATTGAATGCAATGATGGTATGTGGGCCGGACCGATCTTTCTATGCGATTAACGTAAGCTGGCCAGGTAGTGTATGCATCAGTGGAGGGTATCAAAGCATCGGTCAAGCCGATGATACATTTTTTATTTGTTTTAATTGTTCTGAACTTGGACGCTTTATTTTAGAATATTATATTAAATATCGCTCAAATTTCAGTTTGAATCGAAATTCATACAGTATTAGAAAACAATTTTTTTAAACCCAACAAACAATTTTACGACAACAAAACTTGCTCTATATTACGTGTTGGGTGCAATTAAATATACAAAAATATACGTATATGTTTTTCACTTTGCAAATTTGCAAAACACGATTACAAATGCAAAGTTCTCTTTTTAATTGGTGAAACACTTTTACTTTTCACTTTGCAAAAAAGTCTGAAAAAGTGCAAAATGCAAAGTCGTGAGAACTTTGCGTTTTTAGTGAAACACTTCGCACTTGTACTTTGCAGGAATTATTTTTTTTGCAAAATTGCAAAGTGCAAAGTGAAAAGTGGTTGGTGAAATAGGGCCCTGGCAACCCAAATCAAATATAATTCAGTTGACTTGCTTTCTTTGCCACTCGCAACTGACATTATCAAGCACACTTAAGTATTTGCTGGATTAGGAAGCTTAGTTGGAAACTCAACATCCAAGAAAGATTAAAGAAGTCTACAGTAGCACAAAAAATCCATTGGTAATAAATGGGGTCTACAACCTCGCGGACATAAGACTGATACTTACTTCTAATGGGGAATTGTCTGGTGGGCAACCTTGGATAAAACTATAAATCGCGATTATCTAAGCAAGGTCCAGCGCACAGTTTGTAAGTGCATAAGCGGTGTAATTCGCACAACAACCTCTGCGGCACTGGACATGCGGATACTTTTTCAGAAGATGAATCAATTCACTTCTACATAGACTGGCGGCTCAAAAACAAAAGATGAAGTTAGTGGGGATGTTTTCTCCGAAAGTCTTAATTTTAAGCTCTCCTTCCGTCTACCTAATTATTACAGCGTGTTGCAGGCGGCAATAATGCTGATAAAAAAAGTCTTATCTTGGCTCAAGAAAAACGTGATAGCCGTTAAAGATATGCATGCATATTTTCGGACAGTCAAGCAGCTATTAATTCGATCTATATAACTTCTCTTTTTTGCTCATTCACACGTATTCACAGATAGAAAAAAGAGATGAGATTTTTATTTCAAAACTGACCCTATGGAACTCGCTTCTTAGCCCTCAGCTGGCGGTCTCTTGTATGTACCTAGTTTGACATAACAATAATGGACTTCCAATTACACTCTCTACATAATTAAACTTTCCGTTTTAGGTAAATCTACCCGTACCCACGACAAACTCTTTCCAATTTGACGACTTAAGCTGGACACTTCAATTTATAGCATCAGTTAAGTCCCACCAGTAATACATCACCATTGTAATCAAGACACCTAAACAAGAAAGGACAACACTTCCCTTTTATTTGTTATGCAGGTGAGTATAATTTATGGGTGGTTAGGTCACATCAAACACAAAATTGCTTGTCCATCCCCACAAAGAATCCTTTGCGACGATATACACTTTCAAAAGTCTCCATTTAGGTAGCATCAGTATGCCATCAGTATACAAACGTGTGCATTCACAATGAAAGGACTACGAAGGGAAAGCTTACACAAAAGATATGAAACACTTTCATTCAAATCCATCTTACTCAAAGGACTTTTCTTTTATGTGTATTCACTCTTCTTTTACAATGCGCGTGTGGTGGCAAAACTGCAGATACTATTATAAGAATGTATGTCCTTATTCCAATGTTCGATGGCTGATGTTCGTCCCTCGTCTTTAAGAAAATTACATTTGTGAACTTTTCTCCCATATACAAGTGGGTGGAAGTGGGTGAAAGTGGGGGTGTGTGTGGTCACTTTTCTTTGTATAATTTGTTTTTGATCGAGGGTTCACAGAGTTTTTGGACCCAGAAACGGACATTAAGGATGAGAAGACTTTCGAAATGACTTATACAAAGTTGATAAATTGAAGTGACTTGGAATTCAGGGTGGAACTGGACGACGACAGACGTTTTGGTCAATTTACGTTGCCACCATTCGACAAAATGCTAATAGCATTTTATAGAAACGGACGACTATTTTGTTATTGGCACTTAAGGATCTGTTTGAATTTTAATAAAATATAAATCGTTGATGGATTGGGGTTTACTTTTGGGTGAGTTTCGATTTGCTCTTAAAGGATTACATGCATGTTTCTGGCATTGAAAAATGAGTTATTAATGATTTATCAAAGTTTGAGCTTGGAATATTAGTTTGCATTTTCTCAGTAAGCTACTGAATGTCGTTTTGTCACGTTGCTGTGATGTAAGTGGTCTCATAAATAGGTATACAATGAGGACACAACTCTGAAGTCATTAGGCAAAGTCTTGAGCCAACTCCTTAAAACTGCTTTGAGTATCACCTCGCACGTAGATCGGTTCCTGTGTTAAGTAAACGTAGGCTTTTTGACTAAAGCCTATAGTGTACGCTGCAGTTGTGGAACCAAAAATCTCATGCAAAAGTGACAAAAGGAAATCATGAACGAAAAACTTCGCTCTCCTTTTCGTTTTGCAGAACGCTGCTCCTGCGAAATGTGGGTAATTGCAGTAGATTCCTTAGTATTGTCCGGTATTATTAATTGCTCGCGAAAATTTGACATTTCTTTCGGGATTGTCTTTTTTTTGTAATCTCATACGAAGTGGAATATTGCATTTTTATATTCCAAAGAATTGGAGCAGCAATATCAGAAAGATGACCCACCACCATTAGTACAGTACCATCAGTGCAACAAAAGCGAAGAATCAAAAGAAAATCCGATTTCACATCAGAAGAAGTCATAAATGCGGATGCGGAAGATATTATTGTTGTTGTAATGATATGGTTTTAAATGTCGATTTTTTTTTTAATGTTATAACCCAAACTTCTAGGCTTAAAAGAGCAAAGATCTTTACAAAGCATCTAACTCGAGCAGAAATTTACGCGATATGGATGGACCATTTTGAGGCTATAATTGAAGCAAGATGCTCAGATTCAGACGAGCATTTATTCGCAAAGAGCAACACTGTGGTGGTCTGCTCTAGAAAACTACCAGGAAGACCATGGGAATATAGAGTGGGACTGCTGCTCAGATAAACAGCATGTTGGGGGGCATAATCTAATTGGAACTTGGCAGTCATATTTTGAACAATTATCTAAATGACAAGACATTTTATCCCACGTCCAGCTATTCCTATGAATTGCTTTCAATGCCGCGCCAAATGCAGACTTATTTCAGTAATGGGACTGCATGCGAAAACGAATGGTCTCTGACGAAAAATATGCAGGGGGATTATTCTCAAATGCCCGGCGGATCGTATTGAAAGCGATATCTCAATTTCGATCGTCTTCGTTTTTGGTTATTCTCAAATGCGAACGACGCGAAAATTATAATTCCAGTTTTTTTTTCCATTCTGACTATTCCCAAAAGTTTGACACCTTTTTTCCCGTCACAGGAATTTAGTTTATTTTTTATCCGCAAGCAATCCGTCATTTAAACAGCTATCGCTTTTGAATGAAGCAAATCGCTTTTGGAAATACAAAAATACTTACAAATCCGCCATGAAAAGCGATCCGCCGTGCTTTTGGGAATAAGCCCCAAGACTACAAGATTTTTGTAATTTCAATTACCTCATAATTTTTGAGCGCAAGATCTGTCACAAAATCAGCAAGATAAGCATCATTCAACCAAGTTCAGCACATCGCCATCAACCCTGGACGTCCGACGGGAACAAGGTTCTTATAGCAACGGTTCAACCTCACACAGCCAACGCAACGGTCGAAAATTCTACTAAAGGGTGTCCCATAATTTGCGCAAAATTTGAATTTTGCATCATTTAATAGTACAGTGCAGTGATGCCAACGGAAAAAAATATAACAATGTGACAGCTGACAGGGGTTAGTGAAAATGGAGCACTACGAAAGAACAATGCATTTTCATTGTTGAGCAATATTTTAAAAATAATGAAGGTTTGTCAGCAGTCAGTCTGCAATTTTCGAACAAAATATGGCCATAGTGATTTAAAACCATCAACTGTGAAGAGAATAATTGAAAAATTCAGGGAGACTGGATCAATTAGAGATCTTAAACACTCTGGGTGTCCTGTCACAGAAAACATCGAAGCAGTTCGCCAGAGTATTGCTGACAGTCCAGGAACATAAATTCGGCACCGTAGTCAAGAATTGGGCTTTTCGAGAATTCTCACGAAAGCCTTGAAACTTCATGCTTACAAAGTTCAATTGACTCAAGAACTATAGACTACTGTCCTGTCCATGCAGCGCGAAGAGAGTAATAAAATAGCCAAAAATATTTGACTTCATTGGCATGCCCCCCACCGTCATTCGTCACTCGACACTACAACAAAAGACCATACCAAAATAAATAAATAAATTTGTTGCAGCCCCTCCTCACTTTAATCAAGTGTCATAAGTGCATCAAAGCGCTGCCCTTGATTGAGAGGGTAATAATTTATAACCAACCACATCAGAGATTGATTTAAATATTTAAGTAGCAATATACAAACGTTTTTGTAAAAAAGAACAAAAAAAAAAACGGATGCTCTCCGAACACAAATCCAATTACGTATCGACACATCAAATTGAACACATTGGAAATAACCATAATATCGTGTGTGCAAAATATGAATATTGACAGGATTGTCAATGAGACACCAGCATCCCCATGCAGCAACGACAACCATGGGCTCCTCTCCATCAACCGCATGCATGAAAGCTGGGTAAAGTCCATTATTACCAGGATAAGATGAGCACTTACAATGTTGTTTAACCCAATATCGGGTAATAAGCTCGTTTTGCACACGTTTTACCTGATGCTCCTACATAAACCTATATACACTAGAAAATATATGTGCATGGGATGCATCCGCATAAAGAGAAAGAGGACTATAGCCGGTACCACCTATACCGAAGTGCAGCTGATAGGTATAATTAAAACAAACTTGTGTATGCTAACTTCATTTACTGTGATGGTTTTGCATTAATGGATGTTTAATTTATATGCAACTTTGTCCCTTTTCAAACGGAATAATGGGTTCGCACCCATAGTGCCGGTGCCAAACTGTTGTATAGGACACATATCCGGGAGTGGGGTTTGGTGCGAGTTTGTGGCCATGCAAATGTGTTCAACATGTGAGTGTGTAAAGGGTTTTAATACCGTGTCCAAGGCTATCTACTATCTGTAGCCGCATTGAAAGGGCAGCACACAACGAGGAGTCCATTGTAAAGTGATTACTCCAACAGACCATTAATACGTTCTGTCTGAAGTGTAGCCATTTCGGTCAGCCAAGCGGGCCGAAAGAAGCCGATGCGGACTTGTTGGAAAATTGAAATTTGAAACTCTGTCATGGGCACGTATTTGCACCTTCAATTAAAATCGTAACAAGGTTATTACATTGCTAAAATGAACAAAAAAAAAATATTGACAGTCGCTATTGTTGTCCTTTGGATCAGATGGTAGGTATATGCGGATGTTATAGACAGGCAAGCTATCCGAGTCTATCGACTTTGACAATGAAGGTTTTACATTTGTTTTGGTAATTTGCTCTATGGATTGATTAATTAAAATCTGTTTCATACTTAATTGACTTAATAGATGGCTTTTATTGGAAAGTGATTGGTTTTATTCCACATGCCTACACAAACAGACACTGTTGATGTTGAAAATCTGATAGAGGCAGTCCATATTAGAGGAGGTAGGCTTGGAGTTCAATGCTTTCTCGATACTTTTTGACGTTTACTACAAAATGGAGGTGGTAGCCGGGTAACCTGACATTCGCATTAGGAACTTTTAGGCCGTTGCAATAAGTTCATAGGAACGTAAAGTGAATTTCGACAACTTGTAGAAAATTGTGTAATACAAAACGACAAGTCCGTGAACACTACGACAATAGTCGCAATGAAAGATGACAAGTGGGAAATTATATAATTTCCCTCCTTACGTAACACGACAATATTATTGGCCGCGTTCCTTTGACCGCTAGTCATCTAGCACATAATATCCCTAATGGAGGAACGCTGGCGCTAGAGATCTAGCGGTAGCGGTAAATTGACATGAGAACCAATTTTAATTCGTATGATTTCATCCTCATGAGAGTCAAAAATGTATTTTGTGCCATCATGCCGCATATTTATTAGTACACAATAATTTAAATAAGCAAATACAATGTATATTAGTTACATAGAAGTTTGAATTCCCATTTTACACCAAATTGGAAATATTTGACTTCTGCACTTTCACTTTTATTTTGACAGTTCGTTATTTTTTTCAATCTAGCAGTTCATTTGGCGCTAGATTGAAAAATTTCTCAGAAAAGGATATTTCACAAAATGTGCTAGAGATCTAGCGCAAATGCTGAAATGTCAGTTTTTTTTTATATGGAGTTTGGCATGCCGCTAGTCATCTAGCGGTCAATGGAACGCGGCCATTGTCAAGGAAAAATTTCTTATCATTTTGCCAAAATACGTACAATTCTTATTTTGTGCAACTACGTTTAGGCTTTTTGCAAGGCTGTATGGATTTCCTTCCAGTCTGCACATTAATTTTCTTTTGCTAGGACATCACTGAAAGCACCAAAAAGGATATATTTTCCTCTCTTATTTTAGTTCAAATAAAATTTTTTTGTTTTGCCATCTTCACCTGTCGAAGAATGGCGACAAGTCAAGGAAATTTAATTCTTTTGACAAGTGTAACGGTTTACGTTCTGTTACAGAATTAATTTGTACTTGTAGGCCAAGAATAGTTACCCAAGTGAATTTAGACTTGTCGACTTGTCATGTCGTGTTAAAGGCCCCAGGAAGGACAGAAGACCAAGAAACTAACAAGTTCGCAATTCTTACGAGTGCCTATTAAATTTGTGTAAAACTTTCAACTCTGTGTTAGAGAAATTTGTTACACTTGAAGAAATGTACTTCTACTCGGAATATTTTTGTAATGCTATGTTAAAAGCCACCGGAGAAAACAGTTCAAATAAACGTCAACAAGACAAAAGAACAATAGGGAGAATTGTGTTCTATCCTTAAATGATGGGCGCCTTGGCGTTAGGTACCAACGCGTCTCTCCAGTTAGCCCGATCTTCGGCTAACCGCCTCTAGTTGCGTACTCCAAGTTGGTTGAGGTCCCTTTCCACTTGTGCGCGCCACCTAAGGCGAGGTGCTCCTCTACTGCGTTGTACCTCCGGGTTAGAATCGAAGACTCTTCGGGCCGGAGCCTTGGTGTCCTTTCGCCCTACATGCCCTAGCCAGTCGAGTGATACGTACTTTTCTTTTCAAGTCGCTGTAGATCTTGCTGTTAAATCTCTTCATCCAAAGCCCGTCAACGCAAACGGGACCGAAAATCACTCGAAGAATTTTGCGTTCGAAACTACCAAGAAGATCTTCATCCGCCTTTGTTAACATTCATGCACCATAGAGCAGGACTAGGATGATGAGGGCCTTATTTAAAGTCTCCTTAGTGTTTCTTGACAAGGCCTTACTAGTCAGTTGCCTTCTTAGGCCAAAGAAACAGCGGTTGGCAAGTGTAACTCTTCGTTTGATTTCTGCTGTGGTGTGGTAGCCGATCAGAGGTAGACAAAATCCCTAACCATCTATCGTCTCACTCTGTCCGATTCGTCGATGTTGTGTACCCCTTCTTGTTGACAGCATGTATTTCGTTTTGCGCTTATTCACCACTAAACCCATTTTTGCCATTTCTGTGTTAATACATACATGCAAATGCCCTTGTGACAGCTCGCTGCGTTCTGCCAATTATATCAACGTCGTCGTCGGCGTATGCAAGTAGTTGCACAGACTTTTGGAAAATTGTATCCCTGGCGTTGGATTTCGCATATTTTTCTCCAGGGGCCTGTACCACAAAACTACAAGTATTGCGAATTTTAACAAAACAATGGTCTTTGTACCAGAAAATCTGTTGTTATCGCCTGTTTTACAATACTTGTAGTTTTGTGGTACACGCCCCAGTATGTTGTCACAAAAGTCACATGACAGCGCATCACCTTGTTTAAATCCTTTTTTGACACTAAAGGTATCGGTGAGATTGTATCCGAACTTTAGGGAGCAGCGAGTGTTCTCCATCGTCATTCTGCACAATCTGACAGGGATGCTAAAACTAGGCATGGCTCTGTACAGCTCGTCTCTATAAATGCTGTCATATGCGACCTTAAAATCGATAAATAGATGGTGAGTATCGATTTGCACATCTTGGGTTTTCTCCAGGATCTTCCGTAATGTGAATATTTGGTCGGTTGTAGATGGCCTAAAACCACACTGATAAGGACCAATCAGCTCGTTGACGAATGATTTCAGGCGCTCGTACAATAATGCTCAAGGAAAAAAATCCTTTTGCGCTTTATTTCCATCTTGTTGTTTATTTTTGGTCATTATTCTTTTTTTTTGCGTTATTTCCAAATCGAATCACCAACTCTAGAATTTCAATTTATATCACTTACGATACAATCTTCTTCGATAGTTAGTCTCCTCCCATTTGCATATTGACACGCATATCACGATAGAAAGTATTCCAGATTGTATCGAAATAAACCCCATGCTGCCGTATAATTGAACCACACAAAACCATTGAAAACATAAAATTTAACTCTACAGTCCCAGACATTTATCCCATCATCATATTTCATAGCAGTTATTACCAGTGTTGTTATATCGTGGGATTTATCCCTTTTTGTGGGAATTTCGATGTCGGAAAAGCCTTCCGTGGGATAAAGGGAAAACGCACCACAATCGTGGGAATTTCAGGAATCTGACAAAAAAAAATTATAAAACCTAATTTATGTGAAATTTCATCAAAACGAATTCAAAAATTCACAACAATTGAAAAATTAAAAACGCGCATGTAAATAGCCTCTTAACAAAAACTTTCTAGTACAAAAATCATCTATTGGCGTAGCGACAGCGCATGTAACTAGACCTCTAGTGCAGGCGGCAAAGTGACATTGGTTTGACCAGTTTGAATTTTTATTACTTTATCCTCACGAGCATCAAAAATGTATTTTGTGTAACTTCTACACTTCCACTTTTCCTTGTTTTTTATTAAATTAATTTAGACTTGATAGATTTGTTATCGCAGTTCTTTATTTTTCTTTCAATTTATCAGTAATTTTGTGGGCGCAGTGGCTCAGCGGTTAATGTGCGAGAGATCCAAGGTTCGATCCCCGGAAAAACACAAATTACGTTTAAGGTTTTTTCCACTGCACCACCTCTCGCGTACGTCTGACAAACATCCGATAGTATAAATGTACTGAAAAAGCTTCTCAATTCAGCCGGTCGGAGTCGGCATAAAAGGTAGGTCCCTTTCATTAGCCCCAAAAATAAAAACTCACACAAAATAATGGTTGTGAGAAGCTAGACCTATAGGGTGCCTATATACGGACTTCTTGCACCAACTATATTTATTTATTTATTTAGTTAATTTTGACTTTTTGAGCTAGATTGAAACATTTCCCAGAAAAGGATATTTCACAATATGTGCTAGAGCTCTAGCGCAAATGCTGAAATGTCAGTTTTTTATATGGAGTTTGGCATACCGCTAGTCATCTAGGGGTTAATGGAACGCGGCCATTGTGATTTTCTTTCAATATAATAAAAATGAATTTAAAATTTTTTGTTTTTTCATTTTAATGCATCGTGGGAATTTTGTGGGAATTTGAGTTCGGTGAAATGGGAAAAAGGGATAAATGACCACGTTTCGTGGGAAAAATGAAGAGAGAGTCCTAACAACACTGGTTATTACCACAGTGACACCACGCACTGTCAAATCTACACACATCCGCTATGGCATTATGCGAATCTGTAAAACGGGATTACAAAAGTTAAACCCTTCGCTCAGTTGGTATTCGTATTGTTGGTGCATATACCTACAAAATATACATCCTTCCAACAATTTTCTGACTTTAATGATTGACATTAGGATTTACCATGGAAATAATTTGCAATATAAAGTGCAGACGCAAAAAACATACAAAATCTCATCTATAGCAACCCCGAAACACGAAACACGAAACACCACCACGTCCTTGGAGTTGGGAGAGAGTATAGGCTTCCAACGACTCTAAGTCTACACTGTCAATATTCAATAATTTCGTTTATGGTCACATCACATTCATGCCACACGAAAACAATTTGCCAACCGAATGACACAACACCAAAGAACTCGTCATTGCGTAAGGGTTGAAGTTGCGAACCAGTCCTAGTCCATGACTACTTGTGTATATGTGCAAGCAAGGCTCAGCTGAAGGGGTTAAAATCGAAAATGCTGCCCCATGCTGCCAGAGATTTTGTGGACTGGGAATGGTGCATTCTCTAACTCGAAGATAAGTCTGGCAACTTTGATTGAAACAGTCCACTGTTTAATTAAATTTTTGAATTCAAGTACACATCTGAGCCCGTTATCGTAAACTTTTATAACGTCGATATGGCTGTAGTGGTTGTCGCCTCTCACCCTCTTATTATAGAGGAACACCGTTTGGTATGCAGAGACTTTGCATGACGCTAAATCCACTCTAAATTTTTACGATTATTATTGTGATTATGTCAAATTACAAAGGATTAGTTGGCGCGCGAACAAGAGTGGAAAAGTTTTCCCGAAATTCGTTTATATATGAATGTTTATCAGGTGTCAGCATAGTCGTCTCCAGTTTCTATACTATACTCCACGCGTTAGCGGTATATGGGGTGAAACTTTTTGGGAAGTTTATTTTCATGGTAGTATATGTATTCCCGTTTCCATGAGTGTATGGAACATCTTTTTCCACAAATTTTATTATTGATGCGCACATTTATAAGGTCACGTGACTATGCACCCACATCCTAGATAACAGAATTGTATTTTTTTTTTCTATGAAGACAAAAACATCCGTTTCATTTGGCATTCAAAATTATGTTCACTCGTATACGCACAACCGGAAGATTTTAGACAGAAAAATATGCAAAATATTTTAAAATCAACCCTTTTCCAACGGAACGGACGAGTGTTCACCATTACCATGCTTAGGGTTAGGGTGCTGCTGCATATAATTTATTGATGCACATATTCGCTGGCAATTTAAAATCGACGAGTGAATATTGCATTTGTAACGCCTGTAGAGTTTCGATATAGTAATTGCATGTTTGTGGATAGTATACACGCCTCCTGTCAATCAGAGTGTGGTGCGATGTGGGTAAATTTGTTCGCCCGCACACTCATAAGTTTGTCCATGTTTTACATGAGAAAATTAAAATATTGTAAAGTAGCGTTTGCGGTGAGAATTGCGTAAAAGTGGCGTGACTTTTGTTGACAGATTTATGGGGGTCGAACCGGAGTACAAATTGGTTGGTCAAAAACAGACAAGTATCGGTTTAAAACCAGAGGTAAGGTTAACTGAGATCCCCTTCTCGCAATCCTCTTGCCGCTGGTCCCCTCAATTTTTGCCAGGAATCCGCCATTTTGTTTTCCTACCCGTGTAAAATTGAACAAAAAAAAATTAACAAAAAAAAATTTGGTGAATTTGGTTTGACTGAATGACAGATAAATAAATAAATAGGTGGCGCAACAGGCGGTAGACACCCTAGGCCTAGCTTCTCGCAACCATTCGTTTGTGTGAGTTTCTATTTTTGGGACGAATGGAAGGGACCTACAATTTTATGCCGAGTCCGAACGGCTGAATTGAGAAGCTTTTTCATGACAGTTATACTCTCGGATGTTTGTCAGACGTTCGCGAGAGGTGGCGCAGTAGAAAAAAACCTTAAGATGTAATTTGGGTTTTTCCGGGGATCGAACCTTGGATAGTGGGATGAATGACAGATACCTCTGTTAAAAACAACCACTGCTCAAGTGGACCCTCCATAGCTCTCGATTCTCCGCCATCGACTCTAAATCATCAAGGGCAATCCCCATACGGTAGAGGAGAGATCATGAACTTGATCTAACCACTTGACGCCGGCTTGATGGTACGGATTCCATAGGACGTCGTGGGATCCTGGTTGGATAACATTTAACTTCCTCAGCTTCAACACAAACGGCTACAAACCGAACGAGTGCGCGTTGAAGTTCAGTCTAAGAGGACCCAAGGATGACCAAGTCATCAGCGAAGAGCAATTGACTTTTCCTCAGATCTCCCAATTCGAAACGTTCTTCGCCAAGACTGCGCTGTAACATCCAGTCCATATAAGTAATGAAAAGGAGAGGACACAAGACGGACCCCTGGCGATGTCCAAAGCCCACGGTGAAATGTATTGATTTCTGCAACCCGTTTCCAGCACTTCTTGGCATAGACTTTTCCCGGGAGAAAAAAGTGATAGATATAATTGGTAATTCGAGCAATCCCATTTATCCGCTGGGACCTGGGAGTTTCACTGCATTCCCAGGCCACTTTAATGACACGAGAGAGCCATTTAACTCCCTCTTCACCTAAAGCTTTGAGCATTTCTGGTCGGATTTCATCCATACTCTGGCAGATTTGCCAGCTTATAGCGATTTGATCGCAAAATTGACTTCCTCTACCGTGCGACTATTTTCTCAACTGCTCAAGGCGATGGATCCGTCATCCCCAATGCCCTGGATTGGATTGAGCAATTCAGAAAAGTGCTCGCTCCATCTGCGCAAAATGTCATCCTCATTGGAAAGAAGTGTACGTGTACCATCTTTGACTCCTTCAATAATATTCCACTTCCTTCCTCTAAGATGGCGGATAGTCTGCCAGAACACCTTTGATTGCAGATCTGAGATCACGCGGTTTAATTTCTCGCCGAACTCCTTCCAAGATTGTGCTTTGGTTGCTTTAACAGCTAATTTGCAAGTTATTCGCGTCTCGATGTAGCGGTTTCGAGAAGGTGAGTCTCCACCCAAGTGAATCCACAATTTGAAAGCAATTTTCTTCTCTCTGGTGACTTCTTGAACTATCGGCATTTTAAACCACGCAGTTCTTTTCTCACCACCAGTCGCTTCACTCAGCAAACATGTCCTACAGAGGCAATGACTACTGTTGAAAACAACTGCCATTCTTCCTTTACATTTAATGGAACATTTGGAATTTGTTCAGGACTACCCCGTATATTTAGAAAATTTCTAATAAGAAGTTAAATGTTCTCAAAGAGTCCCAATTGCACTTAACCCGCTCCATAGTTATAGTAAATATGTAAGTGGGCGAAAGTATGGTTAAAACTTTTCCTTCTCAATTTCAAAACAAAACTCGCTGATGCACTACTACAAGCTACAACAATGGCCATTCAAAGACCATCTCATTTGAATTTCATTGCCTCAAAGAATTACTTCAAGGAGCTTACTATAGTAAAGTTCATGCGAAACTAACTTTGCTCCCATGAAAGATGTTAAAGTGTTGCATATTTTCCCATTAAACTTTGTTGAGTATACACACTCCTTAAAATCTTCCATTGATGCAGGATATAAACTTTTTACTAAATACTCCAGTAAATTGCCTTTTAATTGCTATGTTACAAACTTTAGCTAATATATTCATATTTTAGTTTACAAAATTCGTTAAAAGATAATCAGACATAAGCTAATGGAAAAGTTCAACCGATTCAAGTTCCAACTCTTTTTCGTATGCATCCACAACTTGGCCATTGTGTTTGATGCCTTTCAGCCAATTGACATACGATTCTGGAGCACCCGTTTCAATGGCACCTTTTACGAGTACTTTTAAATACGTTTTGGATGGTTGTTGATTATATGGTACATCCGCATCTTTGGGTATTAAAGGTGGTTGATTTGTCAAGTGGTAAGCCCGACAATTCATTGGACCTTCGGTTGTTTCGATGACAACACTTATCGGAACATACATTCCAGTGTCGACGGATTCTTGCCTGAAAATATAGCGATTAATGAAAAGAAATCTGTACGATTTGCTTTACTTACTTATCTAAGTCGGGTAGATTCGATAAATCGATTTGCCAAATGGCTCCATAAACTTCGGAGCCGTTTGTTGGTACAATTGTCGCTGGAGCTCCCTGCCATCTGCGGGTGTGTGTGTGAAAATCAAGTCTGTAATCCTTTAATTTGCCCAAGCCTTTGCGAACGGCTGATTTATTTTGTATAAGGATGCGTTTTGCCAGCATATTACTGCCAAAGCCGAAGTAGTAAAAAGAATTTCCGGCTATTTCAGGAAGAGTCATTGTCTGTAAGGGAAAAGGAAGAAAGATGGTAAAATATTAAGAGTCCTTTCTTACAAGGTTCAGGTTGGTCTTAGATAAACAGAAACAACGAAAAAATATGATAATGTGGCCTTAGTTGCTTTTTTTAAAACCAAACCGACCTAATTAACACGAAAAACAAAAACAATTTATAGGGTTTTCTAGGTGTGTTTATTTTTAAATTGCAACTGACAGTTATATGCGGTCTTATATGCGTGGATTGGTGCAGAAAAATTACAAAATTATGATAGTCGGATAGAGAGGATAATACAAATCATCAATTATACCGACGACAGCGAATTAAAGTTTCGACAAAACCCATTACTATGTCTCGTGCTGTATAGGAAACACACGTTCACAGTCCCCATACATACATGATAAAGTCGAGCTCTACGCCCAGGCCCAACACTATTTTGGCACAAATCAAGAAATAAATACCTAGTTGATTGTAAAGTAAAGATTGTAGGCCCATGCAAAGTGGTGGTTATATCTTTTCTAGTATTTCGGTCGGCTGACAGATGTGTTTGGCAACTTCAATATCCAGCCAATGGCATCGATTGTTCTATCTACCAATCAGGTAGCTCGTTCTAGGTACCTATATGTATTGTTCGTGGGTCGTGCCGGAGATCGGAACGATTTTTTTTTTGTTCGTGTTTTAAATTGTAAGAAACATTTTAATTGTAAGAAAATAACGAATATTATATATTACAGGCAAGAGGCTACCAAATGTGGTAAAATCCCAGCAAAGAACAGGACGAATAATTTACCTGCCACCAACTTCTGTGCAAATGCGCTGTACCACCAACACTATAAATAAAGCCGGAATATCAACACACGGGATTATTAGCTCATACCTTTGACAGTGCAGCATATTCGTAGCAAAATATCAAAAATTTATTTGAGTCAGTCAGCAAGTGCTTCTAGCAAAGTTATTTGTAAAAATGAGTGGATCAGAAAGGGCATTATCGAAAGAAGAAATGCCGCTAATTGTGGAGATAAAAGTTGAAGACGATGAGGAGGGGAATGATTTAAGTGTTGACAGCGACTACTTCGTCCATTCAGAAGCGGAATCATCAACTCATTCTGAGATAGGTAAGTTGCGATATTCTTGGATTCTTTAAATTGTTACCATTGCTTCAGTTATAATTATCTAACCTACAGGCAGTAAATTATACATAAGACTATAATGCATTATAAAAATCTGTTTTTTTAGAAAATGAGTTTGATTCCGACCCGTGTTTTTTGCATTTGCCCGATAATTATTGCCTACCGGTTATATGTATTACCGATTTCCAAAGAAATGTTTGTTGGACGATCGGGGGTGCAGGACTTTCAAAGTATATCTGATGAAAATGGCCAGCCGAACGTTATAAAAATATTTGATTATTACATCAATGACGAAGTAATCGATTTAATGGTGGATTGTACAAACAAATATGCGCAACATTTGAAAGAGACTCGTCTGTATCAAAAGTCCAGCAGAATTCACAGGTGGAAGAATGTCGACAGTGCAGAAATGAAAATATTGCAGTTTTCATGCTTACTGGACTTGTGAAAATGCCTACCCTTGAGCATTATTGGAAAAATGATCCACTATATTATCATCCTTTCCTTCATTACATAAGCATGTCTTACAACAGATTCGCAACCATCCTAAAATGCTGGCATTTTGCTGAAACACAACCCGACAATCCAAGCCCCTTATACAAAATCGAACCTTTGCGTCAAAAAATATTCGAAAACATAAGGAAGTTGTACTTACCCGGTGATACGGTTTTCGTAGATGAATCAATGGTAAAATTTCGAGGAAGATTGAAATTCCGAACCTACAATCCAGCTAAATCAAGTCCGTATGGTATAAAAATCTTTAAGCTATGCACTGTAGAGAGCTATACCTGGTCTTACGAGATTTACTGTGATTCTTCTTTAGTGATTGATGGACTAGATAAGCCCGGATCTGTTGTAGTAAAATTGTGCGAAGGTTTGTTGGACGAAGGAAGAATGGTTACAGCTGATAACTATTATAATAGTGTGCCTCTAGCAACCTTCTTAAAAAATCGAAACACAGATCTATGTGGTACACTGCGAAAAAACAAGAAAGGTCTACCCAAGGAAGTTACCACGGCCAAGCTTCGAAGAGGAGAATGTGTGTGGCAAGACAAAAAGATAGCTCCATTACAGTATTGAAATGGCATGACAAGTGTGAAATGTTCATGATTTCAACTTGTCACGGAGCTGAGATGAGGGAGGCAGTTGGCAAGATGAAATCAGAAATGATTATCGACTACAAAAATGCCAAAAAAGGTATAGATGTTGCCGACCAAATAAGCAGCTACCATTCACCACTCCGAAAGACACTTACTTGGTTCAGGAAGATTGCAGCGGACATTATATTTGGGACCGTCATTGTGAACACGATGATTGTGCATAATGAGGTCAGCAAAAAGAAAATAACCATCCTCAAAGTGCAAGAAGAAATTATTCGCCATTATCTTCAAAGTTCCATGCAGGGTCCTTCACAATATTCACGCCAGACATTACAACACTTTTTACCGAAATTCCAAGAAAAGACGGAAAGCTAATTAGGAAGCGATGTGTGTTGTGCTATAAGTCTCCCAAAGATAGAAAGCAGCAAGTGACAACAGCCAAGCAAATAAATACTGAGTGCAAGCTCTGCGACAAGCCATATTGTCTCAATTGCTTTAATATACAACACAAAAATTAAAATAAATTCACACAATTATGAAGTGTAAAATACACAAATTATGATGAACATTCGTTTATATATATTTTTTTATATAATTCATTTTGGTTTAATAAATATTTACAATCACTGTATTTTTTTGGTTCATTATAATTATAATCTAGAAGCTTCTTCTCATACGCCCAAGCCTATTTCTTTATTTCATTGACATTCGCTCAATTTTATATTCGGAGGCAAAGTCAAATATACCATGTATCATATATGTTACATGAGCGAATGGAATGTTCGAACATTCACGACCCATGTATTATATAGATACATTGGACTGTGAACGTGTTATTAATGTCACTGAATGTGAGCTCGCTTATTTAGCTATATGGCGACTGAAGCACCTATAATAAGATTTAATCATTTAACTGATATCTAAACGAGATATCGAATTAAATGCACATACAAAAACTGTGTTTGGTTAATGACCATAGAAACACACCATGCAACTGTAATTATGAGATGAACGAAATATGTCAGGCACGAAAGTGGAGATTCAGATGTTATCTATAGGTACTAAAAAGTCAGGCAGCCGAACCGTTTAAATCTCGAGCGGCGTGGCTTCAAGCCCCTGTTTAGTATTCATTCATTCATTCATTTTCGAATTATTTTTGGGAAGAATAGAAGCGACCTACAATTTAATGCCGAAACCGAACAGCTAAAGCGTTCTCAATACAATTTGTCAAACATTCGCGACACGTGTCGTATTTAGATACAAGGTTCAAATTTGTGTTTTCCGTCGGCTGGACCTGTGTCCCCTTCCTCAGTAGTCGACCACTCTAATCACTGACACCGAGCCATACTATGCCACTTGTTAAAAGTAATTTTTGTCATTACTCAGAATTGTAGAAATTCGAAATTTCCCTTTAATTTAATTTAAGCAATACAAATTTAATTATATTTGTTTTATTGAAAATGTTTAGCGGTAACTCTGTTCACTAAAAGCACAGTCAATTATTTGCACATCATGTTGCTGTCCACATTTTCTTTGCATATGTTATCACTTGTTATCACTTACAAATATTCTCGAGATGCCCATACCTTTTAATAACTTACAGCTCTCTATCAAATATAGTTTAATCACTACCTAATATCGCGTTAGATGAATATTTCTAAACAATTCGCAATACAAATTCCCGACCCGACACTCAATTGTGGCAAACCAGATTTTTGAAAGCTTCTTTTGTTTATTATTTCAGCTTATCAGCTGTCAGTTCTTATGAACTTGATGACGATACCCATAGGCACTTCCAATGGTCACATCCATAATTGTACTCTCCTTCAAAATTAGATTTTATGATCAACTGCGAACTTATGAATATAATGTACCTTCAAATACAACAACACAAACATTCTACTGTCCTATATTTCCACAAATAAATCAGCATTTTGTTAATTTTCATTTACAATTTCACTGTTGAATTAGTACCTAACACAAATTAAAACCAAATGTGTCTATTCTATTACAACTAAAATTGTAATAGAGCTAAAAAAGCTATCGCCCATGTAACTCGTTTGTAATGGCACATTTGACACTTCGATAATTTTTCTTCGATACGAAGTTTGTTTTGCACACAGTTTACTCTTTATCTAAATAAAAATAAAAATTAATTTTAATAATGACTCGCCACGCCAGAAATTGTACCGCCGGAGCTGTATACACATATAACGAAAAGAAAAAAGACGCTCAAGAGTCTGGCTACGGAACAAACAGTCAGCGCATCGGAAAGGATTCAGTGAAAAGTTTCGATTGTTGTTCCCTCACCTTGCAACCCTGCCGCTATCCTGTGGTTACTAAGGATGGATATCTCTTCGACAAAGAGGCAATTTTACAGTACATTATTACAAAGAAAAACGAATACAGTCGCAAGCTGAAGGAATACGAGAAACTAAAGAAATCTGAAGAACTCGAGGTCACCCAGGAAATGTCCAAGAAACAACAGTCTTGCATTGAGAATTTTGTCAACTCAACGAAACCCATTTCAAATAAAACTCCCGCTCATGAGAATAGCATTAGTATGACACCAAGCACCTCTTCATCTATATCGAATATGTCCAATGGACACGAGACGAAGTTGCCAAGTTTCTGGATTCCATCACAGTGTCCAAATGCTGGTTTAGCTAAGGCAAAAAAGCCAGATCCAACTATTTATTGTCCAGTCTCGATGCAGCCTCTTAAGACAAAAGACTTGATTAATGTTAAGTTTACACTAATCGATGCGAAAGATACTAAGGCGCTTGTGGCAAAGGAGAATCGCTATATGTGTCCAGTTACGAGGGATGTTCTGAGCAATGCTGTTCCATGTGCTGTTCTACGACCAACGTAAGTAATGAGAAATGGTTGTTTGAGATGTTTGCAGGAAATAAATTTGTATTCACAGAGGTGATGTCGTCACTATGGAATGCGTAGAGAAGTTGATCAAAAAGGATATGATACACCCGCTGACTAGTCAGAAGCTCAAGGAGAAGGATATTATTCCTTTACAAAGAGTAAGTTGTGAGAAGGGTAATGGGAAAAATCACTAATGGTTTCTGATATTAATTATAGGGTGGAACTGGTTATGCAATTACAAATGACAATCTTCAAGCCAAGGAACAGCGGCCCGCACTGCAAGTTTAAGAGTTGCTATTAGGATCGAATTTTGCATTTATTTTAGATGTAATATGTATTAGACTTAAGGTTAAATAAAGAATTATGGTCATCTCAAAGTCCTTGTTTATTTGAGTGCTCCAGGGATGCAATATATGGAAATTGAAATGCTTGTAGAAGTATCTGCCTCTGTCGCTTTATCAGATGTTAGATGTTTAACCCCTCATTCATATGGGGAACAGATCCAGCACCAACCCAAATCTTGTCCACTTACCATGAAAACGAGATCTCTAAACGCGTATCAATTGCGATAGCAAAAATGGAAGCAAAGCTTACTATGCATAAACACTGTCAGTTAAGAAGCATAACTGTTGTGCTACGACGTTTTCAATTACTGTCTTCATCCTGGTAGGTATGGTAAAGTCCGCAATATTTTCGGTTTCAGACAGAAACGTAGGAATTGATCTCGTACTTAAAACTTTAACCGCTGAAGTGCTCACAATATTATGGGCATTTTGTGTTCTTAAGTTATTGCCTCAGTTTGTAAAACACTTTTATGAATCAACATTTTCCTTTAAATGTATTTGAAAAGTACCTAATGCTACCCTAAATAAATTACCTCTGACTAATAATTGCTAAATACATGCAAAGGGTATTCGAAAAAAAACCACACAAGATAGATGAAACATTGGAAACCAAATAAATCGAAGTAGGGCACTCCCATTTCCACTGCGAACATATATTATAATGTACAAATCGTGACGGCGACTTGCTATCAATTTATCATGAGGAATCATTGTCGGAAGACAAATTGCAATTCATGTTCACCCTGCAGATGCACCTGCCATCCAAATAGTACAAATAAAGTGCAACCCTCTCAAATCCAAAATAAAAATACATTCTTATCCATTTGTATTTGCCTCCCCGCGATCATCCTCGCTCGACAATCGCTGGTGATCCTAATTCTTGCGCGAAAACACGATCATTTCGCAATATGCTCACGGTAAAAAGACAAAAAAAGATCTCTCTGGTGGAATTTCAGAATTCGGCTTTGAGTATAAGAATAGTTGCGACTTCTCCTCTTCATGCATCAGTTTTCATGAACACTAAATAATGAACTACATTTACGGTGGCGACAACGGTGACGGGGCATGCAATAGTGTGCGCTGCATTACAATATAATGGAGGAGTATCTTTGCCTTAACACGTAAATGTAATTTGTTTCTCTTTTCCTCTTCGATTGTATGATATTCTAGTAAATCACTAGATATACCTACATTAGCCTTTTGGATTAAGCATTTATATTTGATTAAGTGTAGATATTTGTTGTGGACTTTATTGAACATTGAGTCATCACAATATAAGGGATAGTATAGTGAGTTTATACATTTTGACTAGAGTTACAATTGCAACTTATTGGCGTCACAAAATATCCTAGTTTATTACAATCAGTTATCATTAGAACTTTGCTGTATGCGTTTTCTTCGGTCATTGAAATTCCAATGGGTCTGGAGAATGGTACTATTTTTGTAGTTAATTGTTTTCTGTGTGAAGAATGACATTAAAGTGTAACCCTTGTGACCTCTGTCACTTTACAAATCTACTAATACAGAGATTTAACACGTGCGAGGGGATCAAACAGATTTGATAAATGATTCCAGGGTCCACCAAGGCATTGACCGACAACAAATCTCTTCGATTTTTCCCCGTGTCGGCAGGTAGATCGGAAGATCGCAGCTAGTTGTCAGTGGCGCATTTGCAAATATTGGAACCGAGAGGGCGAAGATGGGTCTGGCTGTAAATGAGGACAAAACGAAGCATATGCTGCTAACGAGAAAGGAGTCTCAGCATCGACGACGGACAAATCGTCACGATGGACAGATACAACTTCAAAACAGTTAAAGACTTTTGCCCCTATTGTGGAATCTGTCGGAATTGAGTTTCACCTTCACCTATTCGATTCCTTTTCACCTTCTACTGCTATCGTGGAATCCGTCGGAAATGTTTCCTTATCGACACGTTATTGGAAAAGATAGTTTCACTGTCAAACGGCTGTCTTTCATTTCTCAATACAAATCTGTGTAGCTGGATACGATAGCACTATTTTTGGAAGCATAAGAGGAAAAACGAAATGAGCGGTGTCCTCAGAGAAGAATACGAGACAGGTTAAGAGGAGCAGTATATGTTCGGCTTAATAAAGCAGTTGTTTTGTATCCGTACATTTTTTTTAATTCTCACGACGCACGTGCAGCAAGCAAGAAAACCTATGAAATCCGCAATGATTTTGATGCGGGCGAGAAATGTCATTTTGTTCGGGAAAAATTCGATTTGAACGTTTTCAAAGATACAGTGAAACTCATTCACATTACCCACAAGGGGAACCGTTCACTTTGTGGATTCAACGATACCAAAATGTTATTTTCCGTAAATAATTCCCCCCAGGCGGATTCCACGATAGGAATGTTTATCTACCTAGGCTCTACTATCACCTCACAAAATGACATGAGCGCAGAGATCAAACGAAGAATCACTCTTACCAATCGCTTCGGGCTAAGAAGGCATCTAAGAATGTGAAGCCCTCTCTCATAAAACCACGGTCCTGCTGTATGCTGCAGAAGCATGGACTCTGTCAAAATCGGATGAATACCACCTGGGATGTTTTGAGAGAAATATTCTTCGGGCGATATTCGGTCCAGTTTGTATCGATGGAGTGTGGAGGAGAAGATTAAAAGGCGAGCTTTATGGGCTATACAGCGTCGTTGACCTGGTCTAAAAGCTGAAGATACAACAGTTGAGATGGCTGGGGCACGTGGAGCGTATGTGTCGCTGTTTCTGGTAACACTGTTGATCTTCGAAGAGTGTCAACTACTGCGTAATGAGATATGATTGGATTTCCCAACTGAAGATAGAATACCCAAGGCATTACTTGTTCCGAAATTCGATAATACAAAACTTTAGAATTAGTAAATTGTTTGATCTCCTCAATCGACGTCTATTTCAGAATAATACGCTAATACATAGACCTGTGAAGATTATTTTAGTCTTTTTTCCGTGCTTCCTTTCTGTCCATTCATCTGACGGCTGATGGAAATTGCCAGAAAACGTATATCATCGGGATAGTCCAAATGCGACTGAGGCTTTTAAACGGTCTCCATTTAATGTCCCATCTCTCAGTTTTATACCTGCCGTCTATCACCAGTAAAAGGATGATTCTCGATAATTCAGCTTTAAGTTTCCCTTGTCAAGTATTTAAGTAATCCGTAATACTTAAGTAAATCCGTGATTAGTGCTTCGATCTCAATATGGGTACATCCTACGATGCGTGTTTCATATGCAAGTGCCATATAATGCAATGACCAATGACACTCAACTTTGGCTGCGTGTCAATAAGTAATTTGGGATTGCTCTCTTACAAGTGATCAAAATCTGAATGAAGCTGAGCCATAGTTAATTCAAAGTCAAAGCGTCGGGCGCTCGCTTGGCCACTCATCATCAAATGAACAAAGTGCGCTCTAACTGTGCTGTGGGATGGGATTCTCTAAAAAACGACACGAAAACCGCTTTCGTTTTCACTAAACCTGTGTCTAGCATATCTGTGGCAATAGATAGGAACGATATCGTTCGATCAATTTCATTTTACGTGATCTGGCCCCTGATTTTATAAATTATTTTCTACAATTTAACAGTGCTATTGCTGGGATTGACCAGGACCTAATAAAATATGAATGAAATATGAAAATATGCTTTTACTAAACACACCCTATTAATACTACAGCTGCTCCAAGCTTACACTACTAAGGGACACGGGTACGTAACGAAATGTCAAAGTTTATATTGCGTCAAAGACTCTAAACTCCAGTATAATCATTTTCGGACATTATGCCGTACGTTTAGGATCCACCTTTTATATTTATAAAGAGTTTTTAATGAAAATAGGATTACGTTCCGTACATTATGTACCCGTGTCCCGAACATCGGTAGACGTCAGTTCAGTACAAAATCTGTCAAAATGAAGCCACTTCGAAAAAAAAAAAGTTACGTATACGCCACAGTGTTATCGAAAATAATATTGTAATCATCAAATTAAGCAGTGTAGGATAAAGCGCACATACTTTATCAAGTCTGCATATTCTTAACGGTGCATTTCTCCTTCACTATCCAATTGTCACATAACATCTCCTCTTCACAAAAAAAGCAAAAAAAAAAATTGTTCGCCTTTCTCTTGTCCAATAGAACATTTGGTTCTAATTTATTTTACTTGAACTTTTATTTGTCTTTTCTTGTTGTTCTCCTCTTGCTCTCTTGCCTTTCTTCTACCAAAAGGTAGTTCGACGATGATGATCGTAAAATGTAAAGACAATCTGCTCAAAGATTTACGCGCGATTGAGACACTTTTCGGAGCAGTTTCGAAGAGAACTACACCATTCCTTATTATAATTTTTTTTTTCCTCTCGGCTTATAATATTCGCCACTCTATGCCACTACAAGATGTCCCTGCCTCTCGCTGTTTGGTGTTGCTGTCGTTTTGTCTCTCTGTTGTAATGTGTTTTATTTATATCAAAAATCGTCAGCTCCAGGTCAGAAATAGAGAGGTACATAGACAAAAAAATAAAAACGTCCAAAATGAAATCACTGAAAATGCCATTAGTATGACTACAGTTCACCGCATACTTAAAAAAAAAACGACCCACAACAACAAATATAAAAAAAAACTTAACTTAACAAACAAAATTTAACTTAAAAACAAAACCTATATAACAAAAAAAAACAAAAAAAAAAAAGAAACACCTAGAAGAGAACTAGAGAGCGTGAAAAAAAATGAAAACTTAAATAGATTCTCATTAGATATTTTAAATCTTATTCGAAAAATAAAAATAAGATAAGTACATTAGGACAACACTCTCGAGTACACCGTGTGCCGCGCACATTTACATACGCCACGACCGCGATGGACATTCAATTTTCCACATACTAATTCAGCTAGACAGGAAAATTCACTTCGGAGTGTCATCGGTGGGGCTTTCGAAGAAGTCACTGTGATCCATATCCTAGCACAGGGATATTTCACAGGATCAAATCGAACAGTTTTTGTGTCATAATGTCATACTCGGTTAATGAGAGTGAAATAATTTTCTTCGTGTGTTGACAGTACTCAAATTCATATAATTCAGTGTGCAAGTGTGACAATATTTTCTTAGTCATCCTCCAGCTCAATACTTACACCTATTAATAGGACAACCGGGCTGGATTTAAAAAAAAAATTATAGAAGGCCTACTATACCTATAGGAATTAGAATTAATTTTTTTTTCCTCAGTGTAAATTTTGGAATAAATCCTTTTCGAAATTCCGATTGTAGGAATTTTCGATTTCGAAATTGACAAAAAGAAAAGAATCCGTGTTCGTCGTTTTTTTTTACCGGTAAAAATAGCCCTTGTGCCTGCACATACATTTATAAGAGTTTGAATGGATTTTATTTATATATATATGTATATAGTGTGAAGAACAATTTAAATTTGTTCGTAAATAAAATAATAATATAAATACATTTTTAAGTGTCTCTAGTCGAGTCTATACACTGTATAAATATGTTCCTAATGCACAAATACATTTAATTGCATCCATGCATGCTTATATAGATGTATTTAATCAGAGAGTGTCAGTTCGGGTTTGTTGTTCTTTTTTTTCTCCTCTCGATTGAATAATATTAAATATAGAATAGTGTACGCGTAATAGTAAAAAAGTAAGTGTTCGAACAAGTGTCCTACAAATCGGAAAGCGATTACCTACTGCAATACAAAATACCACTGAGCGCGGTATATCCAAATTTAAATGACAGGTGAATTCGATTGCATCGGAGATTAATTTACTGACCCATCGAAGCATTCCCATAAAAGGCTATATATATGGAACAGGTCAACGCTGGATTAGCCTCACGGCAGGAGCATCATCATCAGCAGTTTTGTCTGAGATGGCACAATCATCAGGTAGTTCCTCATCCTCATTATATTTACGTGTGTGTGTGTTTTGTTTTGGCTTTGTTTTGACCTTTTACGGGGTAGCTATAGCTAGCTAGCACACAAACCACTTGTTGCGCTAAACAATCATTTTCGCATTTTGTATACGCTCGCGTACACACAATAAAAATAATCTGGAAAGCGATTAATACTATTTCCAGTAGTATTAAATACTTTTACGATTTCACACTACAAGTGTTTGATAGAAGAGTGCGATCGAAGCAAGAAATTACGTTGTAAATAGCTGTGCACATGCCCGGAAGCCAGGCAATAGGCGGTTCTTCTTTTGAGAAATTGAAAATTTTCGTCTAAAAATACTCGCGCGCATCTCACAGCACATTTGGGTTCAGGAGGGATTAGATTTGCTGCTCGTTGTGTGTCGTCTTCGTCGTCCAGGATTACCGGAATGGCATTGCGCGCTGAGTGTTCGTTTATGTGCAGATCGACAATTCTGTCCTGAGTAGGTATAAAAGGCACAATCATCGAACTTTAGAGAAATTGCAGGAATTTTTCTGTGCTGTTATTTTTAATGTGGACATTGTTGGAATTTTGGAGAGTTTAGTGACTCCGGGCAGCTTTAAAATAGAAATTAGTGGTTTTAAGATATATTTAGCATATAATAAGTGTCAATTAATTGGAAGCCTTACGACAGACAGGAGGAGGCAGTTCGTAGAAGTTTAAGTGGAAAATATTATTGTTGTATTGAGAGTACATCTACCTGAACAGCACCTTTTTTTTTATACAAGTAACAAGGCTTTAGGAAATATGGCCCCAGGAAATAATACTTTACTTATCGGGCTCCCGACCCATGAAAAGTCTCTGACTGAGACACTATAGCCATCCTCTACGATCCCGGGCACGCTGCTTCCAGTTGTCCAGACCAAGCGCTCTGGCATCCGCGATGTCTTTGAAACGGGGGTTCGGTCTTCCTTGTCTTCTCGAACTTGGGTGTTGGGATTTAAAGACACTCTTAGCTAGAGCATGTAACACAAATTACATCTTAAGGCTTTTTTTCTGCTGCGCCACCTCTCGGGAACGTCTGATAAACATCCGAGAGTATGACTGTCCTGAAAAAGCTTCTCAATTCAGCCGTTCGGACTCGGCATAAAATTGTAGGTCCTTTCCATTCGTCCCAAAAATAGAAACTCACACAAACGAATGGTTGTGAGAAGCTGGGCCTAGGGTGTCTACCTGCCTGTTGCGCCACCTATTTATTTATTTTATTTAGCTAGAGAATTATTGTCCATTCGCTTGATATCATAGCCGAGCCAATGTAGTCCACGTGTTTTGGCCACGTTTTGGCTTTTTGGACTACATCCACATCTTGGTACAGTTTATAGAGTTCGCGTTTGTATCTTCTCCTCCACTCGCCTTCCTCGCAGATAGGACCAAAAATCCGTCGAAGTATTTTTCTTTCGAAGGAGCCCAGTATCAGCTCCCCATCTTGCTTATGGTTCAGCACTCGGCGCCATAAAACCAGAACTGGCAGGATAAGGGTTTTGTAGAGCCTACATTTCGTCGTTCGAGTTAGGAGTTTTGAACCGTCGGCTTCCTAAGGTAATTCTTCGCCGGATCTCCACTAGGGTGTCATTCGTGGAGTTCATGTTTACTCCGAGGTAGGTGAACTCCTTATCTACCTCGAAATTGTTGCTATCAATAGTGACGTTTTGACCTAGGTATAGTGGACAGATGCTTGTTTTTTTGTTGATAGCATGTACTTAATCCAGGAAATAATGGCCTAACATAAAAATTAAATGTACCCCAAAATGTATATGCGAAATAACAACAATGATCAAACTACTTTCAATCATAAACATATTTATGAATTGAATAACGTTGATAACAATGATAACCCAAACGAACTTGGGTTTATCATTTAATTTTTGTTGGGGGTCTTATTTCGTTCGTCTTGAGACCAATGAGATTAGGCCTAATTTGGGCCCTAAGTGTTCAATACGCTGAACTTTTCTATTGAACTAAAAATTAAATTAAATGTACATATATAGACAAAACATATTTGAGACTTTCAAATACGCCGCTGATGCTCATCCTCGCAATTTTAGTTGAGATCGGCCATTTTTTTAATTTCTAAAGCTTAGTACGCTGCTCGATCGAAACAAAATTTTAGCTGCTCTCTAATTTTTCTCTCCAAACGTATTTGCTAAAATCCTAGCTAAATTTTGACATAGGGTGCCTTGTGGATATAAGTGTCACAGAAAACAGCTGTTGGTTGAAAATAACTTCCTTCAAAAATTCATCGACGCCAAAAAGTATTATATTTTCGTTGCGCTTTCTTTTTTCCTTCTCTGCTATTCCTTGATCTCATATTTATCACTTTCATAGTATTCCTCATCGAGGTATTCATTGAAAAACTTTATCCTTATTTACTTTTCCACAACACAAAAACACAACAGAAAAATACCAACATGATCTGTCAAAATGTAGCTTAAAAAATGTTCCGAACCATTAATTGGCGTGCTAAATTGTGACAGATACATGCAGTACAGTCTGAAAAGAAAATTTGATTTTTTAACTAAATTGTGACAGATTTTTTAAAGCAGCGCAACGTACCGCTAGGCTATATGGATTCGCTTAAATTTAGCTCAGCTAAATTTTGGAGAGAATTTTGTGTGGGAGATAAAATTTAGCTCGAGCAGCGTACTAAGCTAAGTTTTTTTCACAGCGCCAACTCTCGCATACATCTGACAAGCATCTGAAGCTAGTATTAGACGATATGTTGAATCAGCATACGTATGCTGAAAATTGTGTTCCAATCACAACATATCGTGTAAAAAATAAATTTCTGTCATCAAGTTTGCACGATATGTTGTGATTGGAACACAATTTTCAGCATACGTATGCTGATTCAACATATCGTCTAATACTGGCTTGAGTAAGCTTCTCCATTCAATTGCAAGTCCCTTCGATTCGTTCTAACTCACACAAACGAATGGACCTAGGGGTGAATAGGGTAGTTCGCGACAACGTCAGTGTCAAATGAGAAAAAAAAAAAAAACAAAGTGACAGCTAAAAAAACTTGTAGGAAAACAAACGAAATTTTATATGCCGGGAGATAGGGTTTAAATTAATTTTGGATTTTTTGAAACAATCTCTACAAATTTATTTATTGAACTTTTGTAAACACTTTCAAGAAACTCTAAATTTCAAGACTGCAATGTTTTCAATTTGTATTTGGCACTTTATTATAAACTTTTCACAAATAAAATGGGCAAAACCTATCTCCCGCCATGTAAAATTTCGTTTGCTTTCCTACAAGTTTTTTTGACATTTCAGTGAAAGAGAAAGCACACTTCTGAAAGGGGTAGCTTCGCGAAATACCCTATTATGCGGGCTTACTGGAGAAGAATATGCTTCACAGCTTTATATATGTATTCCTTTCCATTATATTTTAGAACGTACTCCTTATTTGCAGTAACTATATGTATAATATACACTCATCGCTCACAAAAATGAATCTCCGATTATTATAAAGACTCATTCAACAAGAGTTGCCATTTTAAAATGGCAACAGAAAAATGCAACAAGTATGATAATATTTTTTTTTTAATCTAAGGCTCTCTATTAACTGTGCTTAATAATTATCCTCGGATAATTTTCTGACACTATCGTGGTGGAAAACGAACTCTGAATCTCTGAGCCGTCAAAAAGTAATCATATAGAAGAGGTTCTGTAACATTTTTGAATTAATTTGCCATAGAAAACAAGGGCACGTTGCCTACTAGTTAACTTTTCCTTGCTAAAATGTTAAAAACGAAATTAAACACAGAATTTCAATTATGTAACTAAATTCGTCAAATTAGATAAATCACATTTTGTACCTATGATATGAGTTTGGGGAACTTCTCTTTTCAACAGAATTCACACTTGTCAGAATTAATTGTAATTATTTAGTGCAGTTGACACATGGCCTAAAGATCAAACTCTAAGCTAAGTAATGGAAAACAATATCTGTCAAATGTCTGCCTCTGCCTACAAAAAGCTGGTCATTCTTTTAAGTTTTTTTATCAAGATTTTTGCATAGTTGCGGCTGTTTTTCGAAAATGTAGCTCTGATAATAATTTGTTTTAGTTCTTGATTTGTTGGTGGAGCATAGACCAAAAGAAAAAAATATATAATGGTGTATTGAATCGCATAACCTCGGTGACAGGTGATGTCTCCATATCGATATATTGCACGCCCAGAACATTTCTTACGTAATAGAGCAATTTTGTTAGCAGCTGCGTTCCATGTGGCGTGGTTCTTTTAAAAATAGACGTTGCCCACGTTCATAACATCAATTTAAATGTCGTTTTCTCTCCGCGATTCTGAATTCAAATCCAGAAGCAAATTTCTCTTCTTTTCAGGAGAAGAACTGTCAAATGATTGTCAATCGAACGCTTTCAGAAGAGTTCGGATTGCTTCCGGACGGTTCTGGACGACCAATCGAAAACAACACTAGTAAGAAAAATTCTGACAGCGGTAATGCAATTCATTCACTGGTCCAATGAGCAATGACATCGACAGGCATTCTCTTTAGAAGCCCAATATGCGACAATTTAATTTTTTTTAACTTCCCAGATAAATAAAGAATGATCCTCATATTTCAGAATAATAATAGGTCTGTTCCTTTACTTTTAAATCTTATGAATTTTTACGCATTTTTAATCAATGACGTTCCTTAATTTGAAAAATTCGTAAAAGCGAGCAGCTTCAAGAGAGCAAAATATTAAACCTCCACTGAGAATCTTACTAGTTTTTACTCAACAAATTTCTTCGAGTGAATGAAAACAACTGTCAGTCGCCTGAAAATTAACAGATGATTAGAAATTTGATTTGAAACGCGTGAAACGACTATTTGCTTTTGTCTTTTGATTTCCTGCGATATAAGAAACAAATTGGTATGAAAATGGTATCAGAAGGCGGGAAAATAATGTAGCTTTTTTTCTCTTCTCGAATGCATGTAGTCAGTCAATAAACACTCTTCCACATACTTGGATTCATACTCACATGCAATTTATTGGAAAACAAAATGCATCTGTCTTTTTTCAAAGTTACCATAAAAGCGTTTCCTAACGTTTTTCTCTTTCAGAGAGACTTCATCCCCACCGCTGCCAATGTTGACAGTTCAATAATAGTGTATTATAGTGGAATACCTATATAGTTATAGTTATAGTTATAGTATAGTTAATAATAGTGGAATACATTGCTCATTTATTCACATTGAAAAAACAACTAAAAAACCCATAAAAAACATAAATTCAACACACAAAAAGAACTCAATGTGGGAATAAATTAATCCCAAAATTCCACTATTGAACAAGTTCCAAAAACAATAAAACAATTATTAGGTTTTCCGTATTATTATAAATCTTTCTGACGACATTCAAAGCATCGATGGCTTTCAATTTTTTGTTTATCAATAAAATAACTGACCATCATTTGGGCTACATTTTGCTAGAAAAAATGTTCATGCACAGTAGACACTTACTTGAGTATATTTATCATTATTAAGATTTTCAGCAGACACTGAGCCAAAATATGAATATATAAAAATTAAATTGACAACAACAGTAGACAATAGGAAATGCATCTTTAGCAAATTACAATTATTTGTCTAGCTTGCGACTTATTTTGATTCAAATTTTGTTTAATTTTTCACTGACTTTAAATTGTGCCCTTATCACTGAGATTTAAGTTGCTTGACAGAGAGATCAGTACAAGTCTTTCAGAGCTACTAATCAGTACTAACAAGTAAATCAAATTTTATATTTTGACTATAGAAACTGGAACTACTCGTATGGGTATAATTGTAATTGATAATGAATCTATTATGTTGCCGTAACAAGTGGCAGACATCTGTTTTTTTTCCTGAGATTATGAGAAAAGTCATGCATTTTATACGTAGGTATAACATTTCGTATGTACATATATTGAATCCAATCTCGAAGATAATAATATTTATTTGTGCATATTTAGTAGTTATACCTACCAATCTGATCTCAATTCAATTTTAGATTTAAGCAAATACGGTCAATAGCGCTAAGTAATTATCCCCGGCTAATTTTAAAGTGGGAAACATAATAAAGTTTTAAGTGCAGGTCTCCCTCTCCATCCATCCATTCATCCATACTACTTATAAAATGCAACGTCCGTCTGTTAGTTTCTCCATAACTCGAGAACCATTCGTCCGATTTTCATGATTTTTTTCTGTTTAAAAATCTGTGGCCAACTTAGGCCGTAGGGTGGGTGAGAATTGCTCAGAAAGGAGTCGCGGGGAGTAAGGGGGGTCTCAAGAACCGTTAGCCGTATGAACTTGAAAGTTTGTATGTTAATAGATAAGTCCAAATTATTACATGACTCATTCATCGTTTTCGAAAATTCGTCCTATAAGGGTTGGAAAACTTTTAAAACAAACAAAAAACAAGTGAAAGGTGACATCAATATCATGGTTTATAAGTATATACGGTATTTGTATGTGGATTGGTTCATGAGCTTTAGGGGCGTGGCACCTTCCATACAAAAAATACATTCAAAATCTTATATCTCGAATACCACCGAATTTATTGAGTTAAAATTTACACGCAATCTTAGGTATTGGCTCAGGAGTATTCCTGTGAAGATTGTTCAAAATTGGACAAAGGGGCGTGCACTTCCCATACAAAAAAAAAACATTAAAAATCCTATATTTCGAAAACCACCGAATCTATTGAGTTACAATTTTTGGTCAATGTTAGGTGTTGGCCTGGGAGTGTTCACGTTCACACAGTCATGATGGGAGCCAAAGTTTTTAAAATTTGTAACATTGATATTCATTGTCCTGATAGACAAGACTATCTAGGCAAAACGATGAGTAGTGCTCTACTCGCGGATTTTTTTGGCAATGTATCATTTCACCATGATCATTTACCAATTTGTTGTCTTGCATTTCAATAATTTCGCATTTCATCAAATCGCAATTTTTCTTAGGCAATCTCTCATTTCACTTTGTAATCGTATCGCAAGAACATCATTTTGCATTTGTCATCTCGCAATTTTTTTATCTCGCGTTGTGATTTGTTCACATTTTGCTATTTCGCATTGTATTATTTCGCGAAATGTTTTGTTTTACAATCTTATTATCATGTATTTTTTATCATGTAATAGATTGTAAAACAAAATAATCGAAATAGCAAAATGTGAACAAATCACAAGTTTATTCTTGGTTTATATACTCAAAGTCGTAAGAAAAATCGTCAAAACTAAGCTTATGTTTGTTTCTTATTGATTTAACCCTTAAATGCCCAGTGTATCTTTAAAGATACAACCATTAAAAAATTTATTTCTCCGTTTCTGTTGACTTTATGTACTTTGTGCTTATGATTTTGGTTTTATTGACTCAAAACCTATCTAGTGTAAAAAAATAAGAGCTGAAACTTTAAAATTAAAATAACTATTAACAAAATAACGGAATTTTTAGTTTTTAGCAAAAATAAAAATATTTTTTTTTTCTTTATTTAATATTTTTGTAAATGGTAACACGACTATGATAAAAAAATTATTAGCGGTTGTAAATATATGATGTGAAGTGATATTCAGCTATTTGAACCTAATACAAGATACCCAGCTCATAAAATGGAACGGTAAATGGTTGTATCTTTAAAGATACACTGGGCACTGCGGCCTCTTTCATGATTTCGGTTACATTTTGCATGTATCTGCATTTGTAGTGTAATCATTTTATTTCTGTATCGTTACGAAGTGCAAGCTAGTTTATTTTATTCTATATAGACTTTTATTTGGTCAAAATTGGACAAAGGGGCGTGGCACCGCCCATATAAAAACATCTTCCATGGGGTAAAACTCAATTACGTTATAACTCGATAACCGCTAGGCCGATTTTCATTATTCTTTTTTTGTTTTGTTCGTATTGCTGTATTTTAGGTTTACGCATAATACAATTTCTATGCACGGGTACAGCTAGTATGGAATATGTACATATCTGGGGTCAGGTAACATGGCTAGGTTTATCTAGCAATGGATATTGAAGCGCACACCCATACCCAAAATGACAAGACGAATAAAGCAAGTCTCGAATATTGCCAAGCCTGCTGAATTACTGCTTTTTGAAACCATTATGGTGGTCAGAAGGTGGATGGGCTATGCACCAGTAATGCATAACACTTACGGTTTCTTAACAACGCCAACGGTATTGACTTAGGATAGACATAACAAACTTGAGAATAGTAATTTAGACCCAGTCTGGCAACTGTCTTCTTAGGAAGCATTCCAAAGACTATGACTTTCAGAGACGGATCTGTGTAGATTCTGTAATGACATAAGGTGTCGAGAAAGACATCACAATCACATCATACTCTGAGTATCATGGCATGGCACGCACGCGAAACAATTTTCTGGGAAACTAGTTTTTTGATACCTAGCATAGAAGAGATAGGGCTTATTGTTCTGCTATGCAAGTGGCATGTTCGTAGCTGCTTCCATACAAGGATATCCATAAATATGCATGGTACCCTCGAAATCTTCAGCTGAAAGCCCAAAGTCAACAAACTTGTTCTATCATATGCATGACGTGGAGACTCTATGCTTGGATATTGCATAAAGGATCAACAAGGACCGCCATAAGCACAACCATATGAGACTTATCGACTTTAGCCGGAGGTTGTAGACTCTTAGTTCAGTCATGGTTCTGTCCAACCTTCCAAACATGGAGGCATACAATCAAGCAAATGGTTCTAAGCCGAATTCATCGTTTGCTTCTCATAAAAACAAGACTCAGATAAATGTATGTTTATTAGCAAAAACAAAATTGGCTTTACAAGTATCATAATTCAGTAATTTTACTAAATTACCTACTTGTTGACTATTTCATTAAACTTTCTACATCTTTCGTTTCTGTGTTTTACAATTTTTCCATTCAAATATTTTTTTTTAATTTACTAAATAATAAACTTTTGCCATTTCTAATATTTTTCCAATATAACATATATATACATATAACCATATTTGAATAAACCAAACTATCACAAAATGTTGCAATCTTCTATTACTGCACTTTTATACCCATCTATCTAAAAACAGATAATTTTTTTTCTCATCCGTAACAATTTTCTCTCAGAATGGCTATGGGGGGTTAATGCCCAGTGTATCTTTAAAGATACAACCAGTTTTTTGTCAATAACTTCGTCAAAAAAATTCTAATAATTTTTTTAACAAAGGATTTGTTGTTTTTGTGGTAGTTTACATATAATATATTTTTTCTAACAAAATCGACTTCCTTGGGCATTTAAGGGTTAAATAAGAAAGAAACGTTTTACGTACTATCCATTTTCTTAAAAAAGAAACACAAATTCTGAGCTCTGATGAGTCTGAGCTAAAAAAGAAACACGAACTTTATTTTTTGAGAGTTCCGCTCTGATATGAACTAAAAAAGAAAAACACATAATAAATTACATTCGAGTTTGACAAATAAAAGTGTTTGCTTAGGTTTTGGTGAAATTTTTTTTAAAATCATCGCTTATGAAGGGTGATTTTTTAAGCGTTTGGTTTTAAAAATTAAAAGAAAACAACGAAAATTATCAAAATTGAGTGAAATTTTTATTATTATCGATAAATCAATTCTTGCAACTTACTTTTTGAATATTAGCTATTTCGTGTAAATGTTGACCGCGACTACGCCTCAAGTGGTCTATCCGGAATGTCCAATTTTGGCATATTTTTTCCAACATATCGACTGGTAATATTACCTACCAATAACACGAGTTATGTTGTTTGTCTTTCAAGGCGGAAATAGTTACTGAATTATCCGTATAGACGAGAGACTTCACATATCCCAACAAAAAAATAGTCCAGCGGTGTCAAATCTCACGATATAGGCGGCCAATTCACAGGAACAAAACGTAAGATGAATTGCTCATCAAATTCGCCTCGCAATATGTCCATAGATTCGTGTGCTGTGTGGCATGTCAGACTGTCCTGTATAGAAACCACATGTCAACCAAAACCAGCTCTTCCATTTTCGGCAAGAAAAATAGGCGGATATACTCGAACGATAGCGAGTACATTGACCGTAACGTTGTTGCCATCATCGTCTTTGAAGAAATACGGCCCAATGATGCCACCGGCCCATAAACCACACCAAACGGTACTGTTTTGTGGATGCATTGGTAGTCCTTGAAATGTTTTTGGTTGTTCAGATGACCATATACGGCAATTTTCAATTTTAACGTAGCTGCTGCTCAGTAGGACGATTACGACGACCATTAAATGGACGAAGAGCTAAACACATTTTTATTGAGGACGATTTTTGGTAATAAAAATCAATAATTTGCAAACGTTGTTCGGGCAATGGTAACTGAGCATTTATAACTTTGACACGTGTCACGAATCACGCGTGAACTGTCAAAAAAATCAGGCCGAAAAACCAAATGGCAATAAACATTAAATGTGAATTATTATCTAATTAACAGATGATGTTGATACATTGCGATTTGAGTGCACATTTCGACCTACAGCAAAAAGAGTAATTTGGGTTTTTAAGCCCCATTTAGACGATCAGTTATTAGTTCAGTTGTCAGTCAGTTAAAAATGGCAGTGCATTTAGATTTAGTATTTAGTTGAGCGTTGCTGCGGGTGTTATTACCCGTAAAAATGACGCGCGGGCTCGCAGCGTATCCGCCTACTTGTGTGCACCATCCAATTTAGGTTTGAGTACTGTAACACGCAAACGCGGACCCGCTGCGGGCCCGCGCGGGAAAAAAACGCATGATTGCACCGGGCCTTAGGGTCATGTCAACTACAATGCACATTGGATTAAGCCAGACTATTTCCGTGCTGCCTAAGATCAGAAATTGACTTTTCACAAACTAGCACAATTTAAAGCTAAAGATGTGTGGGTTTGTTAAATTGCTGAATACAATTTCAAAAATGTAACCGTAGAATCTCCGTTAAACTCATCGACTATCATTTAAAAAAAAATGCATTAGAAAATGTTAGCTAAAGTTAGTTTAAATATTGTCAAACTTCAGTTGGACTTCTACAAAGAAGCAGCCAAACAGTTCCCCTCTATATAAATCTATTGGCAAACTTTAGATAGAAGTATCATTGAGGTAGTTTCTTTTATCCCTCAAAGTACAGAAAGAGACTTGAAGTTACCTGCCCTCCCCTCTGATAATAACGCAGATTTTAGAATACTTATATGTATTTTCATTACAGACGAGCCTGCTAAGCTCATTGCCTATTCTTTTGGACCAATCGCATCTAACAGATGTCACCCTATCGGCTGAGGGACGAACACTTCGTGCCCATCGTGTAGTACTAAGTGCATGTAGTACCTTCTTCCTGGAATTATTTCGGGCATTGGATTCATCAAATCATCCAGTGATCATCATCCCAGGAGCATCATTTGCTGCAATCGTTGCTCTACTTACGTTTATGTACTCGGGTGAGGTAAATGTCTTCGAAGAACAAATCCCAACTCTACTCAATTTGGCAGAGACTCTAGGTATTAAAGGACTAGCAGATGTTCAAAGTAACGTAAGTTCTCTCGCAGTACGTAATATTGTATCTTTGAAATAACCATCGCAATTTTCTTCTTACAGTTGCACAATTCAAATGCATCGAAAAAAAGAGACGACTGTCCGCCACCAGCAGCTCCACCTCAGCCCACACCTCAAGCACTAAAAGACGAAGAGATAAATTCACCTAGTCCCACAATCCCTTCGCAGACATCACCACTCTTGTCGGCTAAACTTCCAACACCGTTGGAGAATTTCTTTCTCAAGTCGCTACAATTCTATCCGAATCTAATTCCGCAACCATTGAATTTTTCACAATCGGCGCTGAATAAAACATCGGAATTCTTAGCGAAATACCAGCAACAATGTGCCCTATACCATTCGGCCAAGGAGAACGAAAGCTTTGGGCCGACAAGTCAGTCGCTAAACGATGAATGTGGATACAATAAACGAACGAGTAGTGGTGAGAAGAAGATAAAAGACATTAAGCGAATCGACAAGATTGTTGAAAATCTACGCTGTGCTACGCAATCGAACAAACTACCACCTGACAGCACGGCAACTCATGCGGCTAAGAACTACTCCGATATAGCATCAAGATCTCCATCATCGCCTTTAGCAGCAGCACCGTCTTTTACAACCAAAGCCATGGGCAATTTCCCTCCAACCACTACAAACAGTGGAGGTGGAGCTGCCACTCCACAAAAGGATGAACCGGAAAAGGTAATGGAAAAGCAGCTGACAGATCATACAGCAGGAAACTCTATGCAAAATCGTTCAACACCAAACGCAATAAGTCCGGCAGGAGGAAATGCTATGCAAGATAATACAATGGATAAACCGGCTTCCAGTCCACAGTCAAAGATTTCTAATTCGAAACTTTATGCGACATGTTTCATATGTCACAAACAGCTGAGTAACCAATACAACTTGCGAGTGCATTTAGAAACGCATCAAAATGTCAGGTTGGTACAAATTTGCAAACAAAATGTTACATCAAAAACAGCAATTTATGTAAAATCAAAATACATACATCTGTCATTTTTCTCTAGAGCTCATAGATTTTCATAGATCATACAAAAGCACTGAGAGAGAATCCATTCCCATTTTCCATTTTTACTACAAAAGTAATGTCGTTTTCGGTTGGTCGTCCAGAACCGTCTGGAAGAACTCTACGTGATTCTGAATTCGAATCCAGAAGCAAATGTCTCTTCTTTTCAGGAGAAGAACTGTCAGTTGAGCGCCAATCGAACGATTTCAGAAGCGTTCGGATTGCTTCGGGACGGTCCTAGACGACCAGTCGAAAACGACATAAAGAAACAAACCTATAATAAAAGTATTTTGACAATCAAAGTGTATGTTAAATAATTGTTGGCCACAAACCAGTAACAAAATTCAACACGGCATTATGACGTGTTATGACAGCATGATGACAGTTTAATTATTTCACCTCCCGCCATTTAGAATTATTTTTTTTTGCTTATTCACACGTATTCACAGATAGAAACAAAGGCGGAGCTACTTATTTCAAAACTGGCTCTATGAAACTCTCATTTTTGGCCGAAGCTGGCGGTCTATTTCTCTCTGGTTTGTGTTGTTGGCCCAACACAACAGTCAAGCCAAATTGCCACGTCGCAGCTTTCCACACAATACGGGAACAAATTTTTCTATTTTAATATCTTCAACAAATGTCAATCCAATTTAAACTGACCAAATTAACTTATTTCTTTATAGGTACGCTTGTAACGTTTGTTCGCACGTGTCCCGAAGTAAGGACGCACTGCGAAAACATGTCTCTTATCGGCACCCTGGCGCTCCAAGTCCTTGCGAAACCGAGGCACGTCGAAAACGAGCAAAAGGCCTAAGTGCTGCATTTCCCTTAGCGACAGCATCAGAACAAGAACAAATGGCGGCACAACTTAATCCAGCTTTTATGTTCATGCCAAATCAATTTCATCTTACCTCAGCACCGCCCGCGCAAATACCACCAATTACAATACCGACAAATCCAACAACCGGAACAGGAAGTGATATCACTGTGAAACGAGAAATTTCTCCAACATCTCCTCCCACGGAACATCAACAAAATTCCACAACGTTTCCTCCTGACAGTGCTGCCAAGCCATAAAAACAATGTTTTCTATCCTTATCTCCACCATTGTGGTCATTATGTCCTTTTGATTAGTATTTCGTCCCCGGCTGTGATAGTACAGAAGATCTGATTTATAAAAATAAACAAAATTACACAAACCCAACACCAAGCACCGATAAATTCGTTTGAGTGTTTCCATTTGTTAGTCCTAGTCAAGTATCAAGTATCCATCTATCTGTATACTTATTTTCTTTGAGGCTACAGTTTAATTTAACAAAAGAGAAATAAATCTAATTCTATTTTGTTGTTATTTTTATTATTATTTTGCTTATTGTTTTTGTTTTAAACATTATATTATTTTAATGTAGTTTTCATTGATCCTTTTGGGTCCTTAAATTTTTACCTTTTTTTACACCAAACACTATACACTAGAACGACTATGGAGATGTTACCCAATTCTCAATCGAATAGTAACTGCCTTCTAGTCGTGCACACAAAAAAGACAATTGTTTACCTGTTTAATTTATTTTGTTATGTTTAAAGTTAAGTATTGCATATTGATGTTAAATTTATATTATATTAAATTTAAATTATACAAATTCAAAAAAAAAAAAGAAGAAGAAGAAGAATGAAATAAAAGAAAACAATGTTAATGTTACTGTTTAGAAAAAAAAAACACTTATCGTTTAACTCATGTATTGTTAATGAGTTTTATTTTGTATTTTACGTTCATAACTATAACTCGCTTTACAACCGATTTGGAATAAATCGTTGAAGTCTCAACGAAAATGCGAACGCAAGAACAAGCAAAATGGTATCAAATGCGATCAGCCTTACCCGGGGCAACGAAGCTGGACTTATTATATACAAGCTGAATTCCATACCACAAACCAAAGCCTTACCTTGTTGTTTGTGGATTTCGAGACGTCCTTTGATCGGATAAATCATGCGAATGTATATTCTCTCAGAAGAGGACTCCCCCAAAAATAGTTGCAATTAAAACAACAAAAAATTCCTCCAATAACGCAGTATTCCTCTACTGCGTTGTCACTCCGTGTTGGTGTCCATTCGATTTTCATGCGCCCAAGACAGTCGACTGATACCTAATTTTCTGACCAGGTTTGTATCGCTGTACAGCTTGTAGAGTTGGCTGTTAAATCTCCTCCTCCAGAGCCCGTCAACGCAAACAGTACCGAAAATCACTCGAAGAAGATCAGTAAGAAGATCTTGATCCGCCTTTGCTATCGTCCATGCTTCTGCACCACAGAGCACGGCTGAGATGATGAGGGTCTTATAAAAAATCTCCTTATTGTTTCTTGACAAGGCATTATAACTAGTTATGGTGAGCAGCGAGCGTTCTCCATCGTCATTCTCCACAATCTGCCAATTTTAGCAGGGATGCCAAAACTAGACGGCTCTTTATATCTCAGCTCTATAACTGCTGCAGTGCTGTCATATTCTGCCTTAAGCCGCAATCACACTTGTATGGTGTGGTGTGTTGTAGAGTGGTGTGTCTGTGATGTGACGCTGACTGTGCACACTTGTCTGGGGTGTTGGTTAGCAAACTAATGTCGTTTTCCATTGGGCAAAAAGAAGCGTCCGGGAGCGTCCGGAATCAAGAAAATCACTTCTGAAACCGTTCCATTGGCGCAAAAAATACTCTTCTGTTGATTCTGAGGAGAGAATTTCGCTTCTCGATTTCAAGTCAGAATCCACTCGAGGAGCACTTACACAAGTGCATTTTATGTATTTTATACAATCCAGTTGGCAGCAGCCATACAGTAATTTTTGACGTTTCACCAATACGTGAGTGTAGTCGCCCAGAAGCAGTTTTCTTGTTCCATTGGATTTCATAATGAGTGAATCCTCGAGTGAAACCAATGGAAAACGACATAATTGAGTTTAAATGTTTTTTTTTATTTTGCCGTTTGAATTCGTTTTCACCAACCACGCCATACAAGTGTGGATCCGGCTTTAAAATCGATAAAAAGTTGGTTAGTACTGATTAGGACTTCCTGGGTTTTCTCCAGGATCTGCTGTAGTGTTAATATTTGGTTATGGACTTACCGGGCCTAAAACCACACTGGTAGGGACCAATCAATTCATTGAGGAATGGTTTCAGGCTTCGCACAGTACAGTAGGTATGATCTTATGGCCGATGTTGAGGAGACTCTATAGTTGACGCAGTTTAGAGGGTCTCCTTTCTTGTGGATTGGCAAACGATGCTGAGGTTCCATTCATCAGGCATACTTTCTTTCATGACACATATCTTTTTACCTTTTGGTAAAACTTCCGAACATTGTTCCTGGAGTAACAGCTCTCTATTCTTTCGATAGCGCGCTTCTCATGGTCTTTCTTTTTCTTCCGGAGAAGCCGGTGTTTTTCCCTCGTCTTTTGCTCGCGAGTTGCTCTCGTCCTTCTCTGCAGCCCCGCTTTGTATGCGAGTTCCTTTGCTGCATGGCTTACCGACACTCAAACCAAGGGTTTCGTGGTTGTGGTCGAATGAAACCTAGCACATCAGTTGCGACGTTTCTGATGGCTTCTTGGCATCGATGCCATTGGTCTTCAGCACTTGATGCTGGCTGCACAGGACTTCTCGAGAGGTTGAAGGATACGCGATCGGCAATAGTTGCTGATCTGGTGATCGCCATGTTCCTTTGTGTATATTGAGGTGAGGAAACCGTGTGCTAACTATAGTAACACTACGTCACCCAGTAAAGTCAATTAGCCTAAGTCCGTTTCCAGACGTGGTGTCGTGTAGGCTGTGCTTTCCGATTGTGCTACCAAAGATGTCCTCCTTTCCTATTTTGGCGTTAAAATCAAGATTTTAACGTCATAGTAAGGACATTGCTCATATGTTTTCGCGAGGAGCTCATAGAAACATTCCAGCTGCAGACTAGCGTATTGTGCTAAGCATGAAAGTCACTTTCTCTATTCCCTTCTTTTTAACTTTAATAATCATGCTTTGAATATCATGCCGCATGTCTATTCTAAATTAAGTAAGAGATGAGGCGCTTTAAGAGGGTCAACTTTCTGTCAGAAGTTGTGTAATTAGTTGAACCAACATAGGTTCGGACTTCGGAACTATCCGCTTTCATGACGAAAATTCACAGCTTCGGACACAAATTAGACCTTGCCTAAGTAAGGTATCGCGCAGTGAATGAAGCAGACGATAAAAAACAGTTTCGAGTAACTAAATAAAATAAATGATTTGTATAAATTTTATTCTTTAGATTTTATTAAATCATTATGACATTACATAATTAATTTACAAAAAACAAAAGTGTGAAAATTAGAAAAGGATTAATCGCTTTCAGCACAAGACTCAGAAGGAGAATAAAAATGACAAATAATAAATACATACATTTGTAAATTTCACATTTAAAAATGCATTTTGTATAATAACAGCTTTGTTGCTAACGAAATACTTTTATTTAAATAAATAGACGCGTTCCTCGTTTGTTATAACTTAATTTTATGAAATTTTATATCGCTTTGATGGTTGGTTTACATTTTTTAAAGAAAAGAAAACAATACACGAAACAAGAGTACTAGTAGAAAATAAATTACAAACCTATAATTTGGTAGACAGTATGAATTCTTGTTAAGATCAACAAAACTATGTGTACTTTTTTTTACTGAAATATGTAAGATGTATACTTTTAAATGGTTTCGACTTCCCATACTTTTGTGTTGCAATCCTGTCCGGTTGAGATCACAGTGTTATTGTCCAACCACACCAAGCGGGTAATTTGCGACTGTGGGTGGGCATCTGAAAAGAAAGCAAACAAAATGCATTCTACATACGTTCCACTGATGGAGAAAGAATGTGTACTTACTTTTAATTATGGTGTGTTTCGATGGGTTTGCTACAGACCAAATTATGATGGTCGTATCTAGTGATCCACTGGCGACTAGAAGTGAATTTGGTGAGAACGCAACAGTATTGACACGTGCATTGTGGAAGCCCCATTCTTTGTTGTGAGCAGGCTGTAAGGAAACAAAATCGATTAAATCAAAGTGTAAACCATGACGTCGGCTACACTAGCTCACCGTCTACGCATTATCCATTGAAAAGCATTAAAAAGAGCGATACAATGCGTTACATGCTAGACTATACTACGCAACACTACAACTCACCTTATATTCAGGAACAGAATACAGCACAACCTTGCGATGGGCATCGCATGCTACAAGCAATTTATTGTCAGGCGAGTATGTGCAGTCTGTGACGGCTCCCAAATGCTCCAGCTCGATTTTCAGCTCCAGAGATGAATCATTCAACGAGTATATCCTCAGTTTTTGATCGTCTCCGCCGACCGCCAGTTCCAATGTCTCCGAATTGGCTGCAATCGAACTAGCTTCGTACTTAATCGGCAGCGAGAATATCTTCTTATTGTCCTGAACCAATGTGATCTCCTTGACGCACGCAATGGCAATGATGTTCTCCTTTCGGAAAATGGTAAGACCACGCGGCTGGCAGTTTAGTTTTACAACATAATCCGAGTAGGCATTTCCCTCGACACTAATCTTTCTCAATGCATCATCAATGCCGCATGTGTAGACAAAATCTTCCCATGCAGCGATGCCATTGATCTGATTGCCGTGTCCAGCACCGCCGATCCGATCGTTGGCTCCACTGCCCGAGTTCCAATTTGTGACTACACCATCGTGGCTGCCCGTGTATATAGTACTGCGATCGTCACTTAATCCCAACACAGTAATAGGCTTGTTGTGACCCTTGATGATGCGCAGTGGCTTCGTTGGGTCGTTAACATCCAAATAGCTAATGTTGCCCGATAGGGAGACTGTCAGCAAGTGTTCACCTTGCCACAAACAAGACACCTGCTGATCATCGACAGTTGTTCCCATAACAAATTCGCTGATGAGTTCACGTGTTTCCACGTTCCACAGGCGGCAAGTCTTATCACCAGAGCAGGTTAGCAACTGAGTACCATCGGGCTTCCATGCGACACCGTATACTCCGCCTTTGTGGGCGGGACTGCCAACTTCTCCTACCAATTCAGATGTGGCACCATCGTAGATGAATACTTTGCCATCGAACCCGGCCGAGGCGAACAGATTACCGCTTGGCGAGTAGCGGACAGCTTGTACGAAACGCGAATGCTCTGTCTTGGTCATCTTAAATTTAAAGGGTGGTCCTTCAAAGATACCAATTGTATTGTCTTCGCTGCCTGTGACAATTCTGAACGGTCTGGCGGGACGGAAGTCACACGAATTGATTGGTTTCGATTGGCCACTGATTTCGCCAACTGATGTACCTGTTTCGGCCATAAAAACATGACCGAATCGTTCGCGACCCTCACCCACAATGACGATTCTTTGGTTATCCGGTGACCAGGCAATGTCCTTGATTGGTCCGCCAATCGGCTGGAATTCATTCTTGAGTATGTGCTCCTTGTTGACTGTGTCCCAAATACGGATTTTTCCCGATTGATCTGCGAGTTAATGAAAAAACTAAATCGATTAGCAAGGAAACAGTAGTTTGTGGTTATGACTGTTGACAACAAATGTTGGCCACAGTGATTAATAGTTAAAAGAAACAAAAACATGTGTCATAGAGGTTCAACACAAAAGCTTGACCATATTTGTTGCCAAAAGTAATCAAGTAGGTATGTGATTCATACACCTTCCTGGTTTTTGAATTTGGAGATAAAGGGAAATATGTATTTATAAATGACTTTCGGTGAGAACAGAGAAGGTCGCCGAAATAGCACAAATCGTAAAGAGTATAAAAGTGTAGTTAGTGATCTGTTGGCAGTAGGTACATATTTTTACTACTGGTGCACCAATTTTTTGTAGCCAGAAAGAGACAGAAATTAGCGAATACATCTAGAATTTAGAAAGACAGGCTGCCCTCCGACTAACTGGCGGCTCGCATAGACCTACGGGAACAATTATTTCCCACCACGCTGTTACAAGACTGTCTGAATATGTTGCAATGTTCTTCACGTTTTTAACGGCTTTTAAAGACGACAGGCGGTATATTTCAATATACGCAACATCCTTGTCTGTTTTAATTTACCATTCCCTTCCCGATAAAATACTTTTCTACTAATCTCTATCAACAAAGTGGTTTTATCTCGCAAATAAAAAAGTTATAAAGAATCCCCGATAACAATTTGACTTTAATCCAGCCTAGCTATAGAGGTTATGTGTGAGTCAATTTCCGCTATCGAAATTTAGCCGAAATTCTATCACACCGAATTGCTTTTTATGCGTTTTATATTAAATTGTTTGTTTGGCATTTGTATATTTTTGTTTCCCCATCAAATTTAATTACAAAAGCTTACAGCTGTTGCCCCTGCCACTCAAGAATAACATTCTTTGATGTTTTCCTACATGTATGTTCTTTTCTTTTTAAAACATTTATCTTCACGATACCAACTCACAATCACCATCATAATCATCTACAAGATAACGTCGTTTAGTTGTTAGTGTTACTGTTACTTGAAAGGTTCCTTTCTCTTCGTCGTTCACTTTCAATCATAAACAAAAGTGAATGACTCATTGTAACCACTTTAAAAATATATAAAATAAAATTATGTCTAGCTACTTACCGCCAGAAGCAATGTAAAATCCACTCGGTGAATACTTGGCAACATTTACAGCACATGAATGCTCAGTATAAACATCGGCAATCGCTGGATTCTAATGGGACAACCGAAAACAAGAGAGATAGAAACCGAAAATAGATTAATGCGTGGGACTGCAGCACAGAAAATCAAATAAAAATAAAATCACTGTTCGGCCAATCAATTTTTCAAGCTTCAAAATGCAAAAGTTGAATCCGAAAAAATCCTCACCTCAATGTTGCGAATAATCACAGAATTTCCATTTGTGTATAGGAAATTTTTACCCTTTGGATCAGAACCCAAAACGATGGGTTGCCCTCTTTGGGTTCTTGGCAAAGATGCATAAATAAACTCTGTTTAGAAATAGAAAAAAAAAAATAAAAAGAGTTAAAATGATAAATATGATATCGTATACTATACGGAGTGTATATGTATGTACAATGCCAACGATAATGGACATGGGAGTGGTATGCAGAGATTTTATCGACACACAAAATTCATAATTAAAATAGGACACACGCGAGTTTATTGAATTGTTAATTGTATTAGCATGCAAAACACTTGATCAGATTTTATGAAATTAGAAAGCCGGCACTTTTCCATAAGATAATGGGTATGCATAGATGGATAGGGGTATCTCGTATCTCACACTTACTATTTGAATAGGCCATGTTCTATTGGGGTTTTTGTTCAATATTGTTTACTCTTTTAGACACGTTAAAGCTGTAGCCTTTTGATTTTTTACCGAAATTACAAGTTACTTTTTATTTATTTTTAACTAAAACAACTTTTTTACGGCAAAGAAATTCAGTTCAACTAGTCCACTCTTGTCTAGCAGCTGTCTACTTGCCCGTTTATAAATGGCCATATATGGCAATTCTAGAGTTTCAGAAAAAAAAACTGGACATTCGTTCAGTTTAGTTGAAATTGAAAATGTCATTCGACATACTGAACATAGCCGCGGGGGAGTGTTCCAAATAACAACATTAAATTTGTATTTTGAGCGTGGTTAGTTGAAATGAAAATACCAAAATTAAAAAAATAACATTCATGCGAAAAGGAACCTGGAACCTGCTGAAAGACTGACCTACTACCTTGTGTGTCAAAATGTTCGATTCATTGATAAACAATTGAACTTGATGCCAATTAATTTTCACTGTCAATTAAAGAAAAAGTGTCCTGTCCTGTGAATTATTTGTCAGTTCCATTCCCATAATATTGAATCCCCTACAAATTAACAGACTTACTATTTCGTAATTTGTATCATCTGTCAAAATCAGCATATTAGTGATGATTCGTTGCAAAGATAATAGGTTCGTTCGTGTACTTTCAGCGTAGAAAAATGAAAAATGTCAAATCTCAAAAATCGAGAGAGAAATCTCTCAATTTCCAGAGAAGTACCTGACCGGTTTTCTTACAAAAAGTTTAAGAAATGTCATTTCGACATTCAAAAAATAAACGTTAACGGCAGAATCTATAAAATAAGTTGGATTTGAATTTTGTATAAGCTAAAATACCTATTAAACCTACCATTTTGAATGCGCTGATATGTTCTAGGAGAACATTCAATTACAATTTCTTCCTCCGACATCGTTGAAGACGAAAATAAAAAGAGTTTTATTTTTCAAACTTTCAAACTTTTTCAAACTGCCAATTAGATGACAGTTTTCATTTTTTCATTTTTCAGTAAGTCGAAATTCCGCGAGTAGAAAATTACGAAAAAATGAAAAGAGGGGAAATGGATTTCTCTCTCATTTTTTTCAATTTACTCAGTACGTGGTCGCATTCGCACAGTTTCTTAGCAAAGTTTTAATAATTTTACGTTTGCAAAAAAGTACCCGAACGAACCTAATGTATGTTTATTACACTCCATGAAAATGAAAACTGTCAAAAGGAGCCATTATGTGACGACTTGCCATTGCCATGCATACCTACTCTAATCTTGAGAATATCCTAATATAAATGTCAAATGAACAAACGACTGATCGGAGTATTTCAAGGCATCGTGCTTTTTTTGTCGGCTGAATTAGAAGCTTGCTCATGACAGTTATACTGTCGATTTTTTTTTTAAACGTTGGCGAGAATGGTCAACTTTATTCATTTTCAAATGATCCGCTTGTCATTAAGTGGGTTGCGGGTGTAGGTTGCTCAAGTGGACCCCCCATAGCTCTCGATCCTCCGCCGTCGACTCCAAATCATCAAGGGCAATCCCCATACGGGTAGAGGAGAGATTATGGACTTGATCTAACCATATCATCCTAGGTCTACCTAGAGGACGCCTGCTTGTTGGTACGCATTATTTATGGTCAACTTTTCATACAAATTTTGACAGTGAATTTACCGCATCGTAAACTTACGAAGTTTACCACATTTACGACGGTTTTACGACGTTGCATGAATACCCCTAATGACTTTTTATAATTCATTGAAACCAAAAGTAGGTAGGTACCTACCTACCTACTTACCTATCAAATATGATAGTTTTCCTATTTTACGGACTCTTTGAACACAAGTCCTGGATTTTCTCTGCTTTTTGATCAAACTGAACGAAAGTAGGTAGTCAAATTTACTGTCAAATTTTGACATTACAAATAATATACAAAACATTTCAACTTGTCCATGTCCTTCACTTGTAAAATAAAATGATATCGCCGGCAAATGTAAAGTTTTTAAATCCCATTTATGGGCAACTAGTGATTGGACCACCAGGCTCCGGCAAGACAACATATTGCCGTCATGTCTTTGATTTCTACAAAGAACTTGGACGCAACGTATCTGTTGTAAATCTTGATCCTGCAAACGAAAACATGAACTATTCGCCCTCAATCGACGTGATGAACCTTATTACAGTGGAGGACGTAATGAATAATTTCAATCTTGGTCCAAATGGTGCGCTAATGTATTGCATGGAATATCTAGAGGAGAACTTTGATTGGTTCCTAGGGGAACTAAAGAAATCCACGTCCAATTATTTCCTATTCGATTGTCCCGGTCAAGTTGAATTGTACACACATCACAAGTCAATGTCGAACATATTCGCGAAGCTCGAGAGACTCGGTTACCACCTGTGCGTAGTGAATCTAATTGACTCGCACTACTGTTCGGAACCAAGTAAATTTGTGTCCACCCTCTTGATGGCGTTAAGTACGATGCTACAGATGGGTTTGCCGCATGTAAATGTCTTGAGTAAAGCTGACCTCTTGAAGAAGAACGAATCAAAGCTGCACTTTAATTTGGATTTTTACACAGATGTGCTGGACTTGAAATATCTCCTTGAGGCACTTGATCTGTCGCCAACAATGCAAAAGTATGCCAAGCTCAATGCGGCAATTGTTTCTATGGTGGAAGATTACAGCCTGGTATCGTTTCAGCCGTTGGATGTCAAGAGTAATGAAAGTTTGCTAAGGCTGAGGAATATAATTGACAAGGCTAATGGGTATGTGTACAAGGCGGGCGAAGAGAAATCAGTTAATACACTGATGGCGTGTGCAGTTGGCGCCGAAACTGAGAGCTACAAAAGCTCAATGGATATTGATCCATATATTTAGCGTGATATTTAATAAAGGCTTTTTGACTCAAGTTGATTTTGTTTGTTTGTGCATGTGAATTGGCAACTTAGTAAAACTCTTTAGATGGTAAGCTAAGTGAAAACCATTCAACTTTCAAGGTTAATTTTATTACAAAAATATGTTACATCTCTCTTCTTTCCAACAATCTGTTACTTCGGATCAACTGCTTGCGTCAGAGAAGCAACAATATTTTTAAATGTTTCCGCTGTTGGTGACCCCGGCAGTTCAGTCAAAACGGAAACAGCTGTTCCACTAAGAACTCCAACTCTTGGATCGATTGGCAGAGTTCCCAAGTGAGGTACATTTGCTAATTTTGCCAATTCCACACCACCATTTGAAGAGAATATATTTGTGCAATATGTACAATGTGGGCAAACAAATCCACTCATATTCTCAACTATTCCAAGAATGTGGATGTTTGTCTTTTTGCAAAATGTTATTTCCTTTCGTACATCGTCCAATGCAACTTGCTGTGGAGTCGTCACAATTATCGCTCCATCACATTTGACATCTTTCATGCATTCCATCACAGTGATGTGTTCATCGGATGTTCCCGGTGGAGTATCTATTATTAGATAGTCCAAATCATCCCATTTGACATCAGTCAAAAATTGCCGAATCATCATGGTTTTCTTTGGACCTCTCCAGATGACTGCATCATTTCGGTTTTTCAAAAGAAATCCAATCGACATTACAGCCAACATTTTATCTTCTGATGAATAAATAGGAACCCAACCTTCGTCGCATTGGTAGATTTCTTTTCCTTCTAGACCGAGGAGATAGGGTACACTTGGTCCACACAAATCAATATCCAGTAATCCCACCTGAAAAATAAAACATGAGTCCCATTTTATGTTAGAATTCTGTATAGACCTTCAATCCATGTTCCTTCAGGGCTAATGCAAGCTGCGTGCTAACAGTTGATTTGCCTACTCCGCCTTTTCCCGATAGGACGAGAATTACATGTTTCACTTTGTCTAGCATAGTATTTTACTGTGGAATATTACAAAAAGAGAAGTTTCGGCTTCTGATAAGAAATAAGAAATATGTTTTTTTATTTATTTCAACAGTCTGTCAAACTCAGCTGTAGGAAGACCTATCGTTCAGCTAACATGAGCGATTTGAATGGTCGGAAGGAAGTTATTCGGTCGCAATAAAAATGGTAAGTTCACGTGAATCTAAAATGTTCCATACAAATTCATCGTCGCAGTTCATGTTAAAACGATTTTAATTGCTTTTTATTGCCCGTCGCATTTAAATTTTGTACATTAATAGAATGAACAATTATTTGGAGTTTGTTCCTTAGGAGTTTTTCTTTAGGAAATATAAATGTTTCTTGTGAATTCTGCTATTGGAAATTTTTGACAAAGTGCATGGACACACTACCCTTTCTACGATAGTCATGTAAGGCTAGATATTTCGGTGAGTAGAAAAGAGCAGAGGTGGGCCCAGCAGTGCAGTGGTTAGTGTGCTGGCAGGATCCCAGGTTCGAATCCCGGGAAAACACAAATTACATCTTAAGGTTTTTTCTACTGCGCCACCACTCGCGAACGTCCGTTAAACATCCGAGAGTATTACTGTCATGAAAAAGCTTCTGAATTCAGCCGTTCGGACTCGTCATAAAGAAATTGTAGGTCCCTTCCATTCGTCCCAAAAATAGAAACTCACACAAAAGAATGGTTGCGAGAAGCTAGGCCTAGGGTGTCTACCGCCTGTTGCGCCACCTACTTTTTTTTTTTTTTTTAGAAAAGAGCAGAGATTTTCAGTGTAATCTAACCTTCATTTCTCAACTAATCTAAAAATTTAACTCCTCATCTGAAACGAATTTCATAGGAAAGGCCTGTGTGCAAATGTACAGTCCGTGAGAAAATATTTGCAAGTTTATTTTCTGGTGTCTTTAACTATTTTGTAAGATGAAGATAATGATAAAATTTATTTGACTTATTAAAATCGATTGAAAGTTATTTTATAAGTCGATATAATGCATAATGAGCGCAGAGTTAAAAAATCTTGCTAGACTTTTCAGTTTTGTGACTGTGCACATTTTTAAATATCTCAAACATTAGGCCTATTTTCACAACGTTTTTGACGTCTAACTCAATACGAAGAACTACTACTACTAAAGCTTAGTACGCTGCTCGAGCTAAATTTTAGCTCCCATACAAAATTCTCTCCAAAATTTAGCTGAGCTAAATTTAGGCGAATCCATTTAGCCGAGCGGTACGCTGCTTCAGCTAAAAAATCAAAATTTCATTTCAGGCTGTACAGACATGTATCTATTAAAATTTAGCGCGCCCATTAATGGTTCGGGGCATTTTCCCAAGCTAAATTTTGACAGTTCGTGTTGTTTTTTTTTTCTGTTGTGTTTTTGTGTTGCGGAAAAATAAATAAGGATGCGTTTTTGCAATGAATACATCGACGAGGAATACCTTGGAAGTGAAGCATTTAAGATCAAAAAATAGAAGACGAGGAAAAAAGAAAGCACAACGAAAATAAAATATTTTTCGTGTCGATGAATTTTTGAAGGAAATTATTTTCCACGAACATCTGTTTTCTTTGACACTTATATCCACAGCGCACTCCATGTCAAAATTTAGCTAGGGTTTTAGCTAATGTTTGGAGAGAAAAATTGGAGAGCCGCTAAAATTTAGTTTAGCTCGAGCAGCGTACTAAGCTTAAACTGAGAAGGATTAATGAATACCTACCTCTATCATATTAAAGCGATTAACATGAAAACATGTTATTCGACAGTGTTTAAAAATTAAAATAAAATCGTATTCCTTATAAATGTTATATCAGTGCAGGAATCCTTTGTGATTTTCTGTCGTTCCATCTCTTTAATCAATTTTCGAAGATTGACATGGATTTTGTACCTTACTGTACTAGTAAACAGTTGTACTACCTTACCTACACTTGTTCTATCGCTTTTTTTATGTTCGAAATTTTCGGAAAAACGCAATCAGTTTTTATTACCCGAAAGTCAATTACGGTCGCGAAGTGAATTCCTTAAAAATTAGTAAACTAAGCGTGTTTTCAAAACAAAATTAAATATTTTCATTTCGTAACCACTAAAAGTATTAAAATTAAGTTTTTTCTTTGTATAAAAGAAACCAAAAAGTGTATCAATTATTCAAGTCTAGACCAAATCAAGGGTGTGTGTCGCCATATTTGATTTACCTAAAAATAACCATTTTCTTTCCAGCTAAAACAAAATACATAACAAAACTAAGTGATAATTATTTAAAATTGTGTATTAAAAAGATAGTTAATAGTGAAAAGACGGTAATAAAAACTCATTTTATAAACGGACTAAATAACTCTAGTGTTTGGTGAAAATTTTCTCTACCTACATTTGTATGGTGTGTAAAAAAAGAGAATCAACTTTTGGTGTCGTACCAAACTAATAATGCGCATGATAAGAAGCTCGATGCTTGTGGAACGAGTTCCGAAGGAAATTTTGTCTGGAGCAGAATGCACTTCTAACTGAATTTCGATATCCACTAAGGTAAGTGCATGTTGTTGTTGTTGTTGTTGTTGTTTTTTTTTTTATACCCAAGTCAATATTTTGGCTTTGCAAATGCGGCGCGTTCGAGGGGGTGGAATGCCATTCAGAAAAAATATGATTTGCTTTTCTGCCAATGCGCCGTGAATCAACAAGAGGCGGCTACCTAAAGCTATATCCTTGGCGCTTCATGAAAAGGTAAAAAAATGTATGCACCTAGGACAACAGCGCACTGCCGCACTCACAATACAGTTGATTAGTGGACACCACCTCTGAAGGTTGTTCAGGACTAGCAGCTCTTAGCATAACAATTTGTCTGCAGTGTTTTACTTTTAATTATTTTTATAATCCTGTAAATAAATCAAACTTATTCATACAGAGAGAAGTAAGTTCAAATATAAAAAAAAGTATATTTGCTTTTCGTCCTGTTTGCGGAGACCGGTACATAAATTTAATAATCTCCATCATTATTTTATATAGACGCCAAATTTAATGTTTAAAAGCAGTTAAAATATAAATATCTATACAACACCTAAGTTTGCTAAGTAAATAAATAAAAATATTTAATGACAATACATACTCGTACCTATATGTGCATTTCAATTTTACTTGTTTGCAAAACAAGACATTTTAACACCGACTTGCACAGTGTCTAAAAGAGTATACAAATGTCCACCTAAGCTGTCTTTCGGCAGTATCTATTCGTGTGCATTTGATAAATACATTTGTGTATTTATGTATAGCTAACAAACTTTTATTCTCTTCCACAGATCTCAGCGTGTGAATATCACAACAAAACTGATTCCACTCGTCCGCTTTAAATTATCAACAAATAAAATGACAGAAGAAATAATTATTGTTCATAGTGATGCTGAAGAGGATGTTGCTGGACCAATAACACCAAAGTACAGGTCTTTTTCGGCGTCGTCGGAATCATCGTCCGACGAAGGTGAAACTGACAACTGCAGGACGACACAAGTAAAGAAAACAACGCAACCCTCAACAAGTTGTAATCGTTTTGTTCCACGGATGAGAAGGGCGGCAAGAAGGCCCATACACAACTACTTTGGCCACCCCGATCTGAGAGCTGTCTACGCGGCTTGTAGGGACACAGTTGGCGTGAATTTCTCCCAACAGAAAGCCATATCTGTGATCCAGAGATATATCACGTAAGTACAGTCAATACACTAACTTTATTGCCGTTAGCAACACGGTTGGCTCTTGTTTATGTGTAGCACATCCTCAACTCATTGAAATATTGTGTGTATCTATCGACAGAACTGTATAAAATTATATTTTCCAAAACTCCGAAGTACAGAAGCGCTTTCAGTACCATCAACGCAGGATATGCAAATGTATAGCATAGCTTCCTCCTGTTTGTGTAGTTTTTCGGGAAAGAGTACTGAAAACATATGAGGACTGTGTATTCAAATGACAAACGTTCTATCATGAGTGTATTGGAAAGCATTATATGAGTGAAGTCATCAATTTTCCAGCAATGGATGCTGATTTGATTGCTTATTTTTCGGCAATATATTGCTTGTTTGTAGAGTTTATGGGATTTAATTAAGTTTTAACTTTTATGTAGGTACACTTTAACATTGTCACACAAACAACATGACAGAGTATGTATTATATTTATGAAACCACACAGTTAATTGAGGTCCAGTTGACCATTTATCGACTCTAGTGGAAACAATAACATATTCAACCCTTTTTCCTTTGTATTCCGAAAATACCGATCATTTGACTCCCGTTCAGAAATGTTTTTTGTTTATAAAAATAAATCATTAACTTGAACATTTACTATTAAAATAGATGAAAATTTACATTATTGACTATTTTTTGATATTCTGGTTATTGGTCATTAAAATTGTCAATAATATTGCCATATTTAGTAATTTAAAAAAATTCAAAGTTTAACAAAACAAATGTCTCGATTTATTAGATTAGGTTCTTCAAAAATTTACAAAGTAAAAGTAAAATACTTTAACACAAAAGATAACTTTATTCAATTCTTTTTAATGCAGCCGCAGACACTCTCTTTGACGATCCAATTCGCAATGCCTGTCATACCTCATTTCATCTCATCAGTCATAAGCATAACTCCTATTCCCCCTCCATCGATGTGTTCAGATGACTATTTCCTTCTCATTTATTATTACTGTCAAGAGACGGCGCTGCCAGGTTATATTTTGTTATAAAAGTCTATGTGAAATTGCTGTACGAAAAACGCACAAATATATTAAGTTACTCTTGCCGGAGTTTATTACAAAAGCGACATCATCAAAAGGACTCTGATTGCTCGATATTTTCTTAGGGCGCAATTGTTCACTATTGGCTTGATTGACCTAATGCCAGACTATTGTAGGCAAAATCTTGATGAGACTTATTCCTCTGGAGTTGACGCACATTCGCATTTCTTTAGAAACGAGCAAATGAAGCTGAGATTCTATTTGTCACTTTGCAGATGAGTTGGTGCATGCCTCCTACCAAAACATTTACTAGAGCTTTGAAAAGCTATACGGCCGTCATTTCCCACAGTTTTAGGCTTACTGTCCACGTTAGCTGCACTTCATACGAACGCTTTGCAGCTTGTTGTACGCAGTTTCTTTGCAGCTGGCATATAAATAAACAAACGAAGCTCTGTCCACGGAGCGGCAAAGTCGTAATGCGCAATGTTTATATGCCAACTGCAAGCAAGCGTACAAAAAGCTGCAAATGACGAAAGCGTGCGTATGAAGCGCAGCTACGAGGACAGTAGGCCTTAGTGAATTTTAGTTTAGATATTGCTATTCTCACTCCATTTTGGTCAGGCTAATGGGATTCGTTTTATAATTATTGTCAATGTTAAATGACAGCGAAATCGCCTTTTGTGTGCAGAACTGGTCCCCCCAAATTGTCAGGACCGAGTGTGACTATTACCGACTATTTACTTGATCGTCTTTATTGCCTTTAAATGCATTTTTTGGTCTGTGGGTAGAACTTTCGAACCACATTTTTGGAGTGACATCTATCAGCTCGTATTTCTTTTGTTTTAAACTGAGCAGTTTGTGTTCTTCTTTTTTGCTATGCCCAAGGGTGTCATAACCATAAGTAGATTTTCTTTCGGCAATTATCCCTCTTGCTTAGGCGCGTGCCGGCATTCGTCATTCGGGCACTGGTCTTATGAAAGTGAATCTCACGGGAGGGAAATGCTGTCTATCGACGTTGAACTATTTCATTTTTTTTTTTTCTTCTCATCGAAACGAAAACGCTTGCCTATGAGGTATCCGCAAACCTACGATCTTTTTGATACCCCTGAACGGCCGGACGTTTAAAATACTGCAGACATGACTTCTCTCAATGGCAATGCGATCATTCTGGCTAACCATGTTTTGCTTTTGATTACGGAAACAGCTACGTTTGCTTATGTACATCGAGATGTGTGGATATTAGGTTATGCATTTCAAAAGTATTTCCAAAATTGCTTTGCTCCTATTCTGGCATTAAAATCGCCAATTATGATTTTTATATTGTACTTAGGACACTTCCCATAGGTGCTCATAAAAGCATTCTTTGGCACTGTCATCTTTATCCTTACAGTTGGCGATTGTAGCTACGTTTCGGATTGTCACTAGACTATCGCTTACATGAGGAGAGTGGGAGTCAGTATCAGTCAATTGAAATTGATTCAATGGCAAATCCACATTGAAATGGTTCTGATCACTGTTGCAATCACCGACGTTAGTTTGTTATACTCCTTTTATACGGTTCATTCCATCACAGGAACAAATTGTTGTGAGGAGCTAGGTCTATACGGACCTGTTGCCGCAGCTATTTATTTATTCATTCCATCGCACTTCTTGGAACTTGCCGTTCTGGTTTGTTTTGTCCATCGGTCTTCTTGTTAATGGCATCTGAGACCCATTACAGTCGATCCGGTCATCCAGATTCGTTATCTTCCTTATGACCGCACGTCTTCGTTCACGGCTGCTGCCAGAAACGCGCTTTGGCACTGTGGCGTGTAAATACTTTTGGCTTGCCCGATTTGTTACATAATGGTCTAAATGTCACCCAGCATTCGGCTCCGCATGTGTGATCCAAGTAGCGCTGCGGTTGGTCGTCCAGAACCGTCCGGAAGAACTCTCCGCGATTCTGAATTCAAATCCAGAAGCAATTTTCTCTTCTTTTCAGTAGGAGAACTGTCAGTTGAGTGCCAATCGAACGCTTTCAGAAGCGTTCGGATTGCTTCCGGACGGTTCTGGACGACCAACCGAAAACGACATCAGTATCATACTTCCGCGGAACGAAATGAGTCGCCAACAACGTTGGGAAATATTGAAAACTTATTTCCAAAGTGATTGCTGTGTAACCCAAACAGTGCGTTTTTTGAAAAGAAGTTTTGGCCGAAATGAAGCACCCACCGCGCCTGCTGTACGCAAGTTTGAGCAAAAAGTTCGTGAGACTGGTATGCTAGTGGGCAACACTAATGGTCCATGGTACGGTGCGCACAGACGAGAATGTAACAGTTTGGTGCGAATTGTGGAGTGGTGGCATCATTGGACGATTTTTCTTCGAAAATAAGGCAGGGGACAACGTTTCGTCAACGGTGGGCATTACAGAGCTATGTTAACCGATTTTTTTTTACTGAAATTGAAGACATAAATTTGGACGACCTCTAGTTCATAAAGAATGGCGATCATCAATCATCAAGCAATTCGTGAGCTACAGCCCGAAACCATCAACAAGGTCTTGAAAAAGTCGATTGACAGAATGCGCTACTGCGAAGCCAACCACTTAATTGTGTTCCATAATTAATGGGAATGTTTGTTAACCCTTGCACAGCATTAAAGTGTTGACAACCACATACTCTATCAAGGCTTTTTGTGTACCTAAATGTAATCCAATCACTTTATCGTGGCGTTCTCTTGGGCACGCACCGTAGTTGTTAAATTATATAGTGTTCTCATCTTATACTGTGTTTTGCTGTTACTGTTGTTGTCTTGACCATCAAAATTCTAGAACATCCTTTTGTTTGTTAATACAAATTGCTCTCGTGTTTTACACGAAAAATATCATCTTCTCCATTGGCGGTAACTAGCCGGTATATATGTCAACATCTCTCTGTAATCACATCGATGCATCCACCTTCCTCCACCTGTTCATGTTGTTATCAATATTTCGCGTCTTCACTTCATGCACCTATACATGTTTGTAGCAAAATAACAACGTCCATCGCTATGCCTCACTTGAATAAGTTTACCCACCAAGTATACCACCTACAAGGAGAGATTTTTTTCAGTAACGTTGATTCTATTTTATTTTGTATGGCTTTGCGTACCAGAAGTTAAGAGAAGCTATATTTTTGAGAAAAATTATCTCAAGTTTTATTATCTCCCTGATGAAATTCCCAACAAAAAAATGTCTTCCTGTTATGTAGATAAAATTATCGACATAACAAGGATACGCCATTACATTCTTTCAGTGGACTGTGAAATTCATGATATTTTATAATTTCAAATTTAATTAAAACATGGTTAAGGTATCAGTTACAGCTTAATGCATGCTTAAAAGCGCGAAACAAAATGGAAACATTTAACCCCAGCATTTCATAGGTGCTTCAAAAAAGCTAAATAATTTTGTTTTCTTATAATTTTGTTTAATATAAAAGAAGACAAGAAAATAGAGACATTTTATAAGAAAACGTTGACCGAAACTCTTTTATTTCTTGTTTTATATAATGTATGTATTAAGTTAGGTTAGGTGGCCATTTTGGGATTACTCTTAATTAGTTCTTCTTTAAAAAAAAACTCCCTTCTTTGTCCTTAAGCCGTCTGTGAAGACGGTTATGCCTTTTATGACAGTACCTACTGGGCTTCCCCAGTAGGTAATTCTCTCTGTCACGTATAAAAAAATAAATAAATAGTTGCCGCAACAGGCGTATGCAAACACCCTAGGCCTAGCTTCTCGCAACCATTCGTTTGTGGTGAGTTTTTATATTTGTGACGAATGGAAGATACTTAAAAATGTTCAAACCATGGTTTCGCATAATTGGTGCACAGCACAGGCAACTAGTTTATTGCCCTGGCATTAAATTTGTCTTGAACAGTGAACGATTTTCTCCTCGGTCGTCTGGGGTGGAGCAGGTTCGCGACAAAGCCAACTGTCTTCCTTTATTAGTTTTCTGAAATCGGTTTGGCTGAATGGACTCCCTTTACATTGAATTTCTATAACGTTAAAACAATGAATCGTCTTTTACTTACTTAAGTGGGGTTTTTTTTCTACTAGTGTGTGGTCAATTTAATTTGTTTAACAGCCGTGTCCCCTGTCAAAGTTCAAACTTGACTATCAAACAAATTGTTAAGATATGTGATGAGAAGGTATGTAGGTAGGTAGGTAGTAGTGGCAGTATGTCGAAGGGTAGTTTATATCCAGCCTGTGGAATTCAAGAAGGTTATCAGTTCTTTAATACTACTCTTCGATACTTCCTCGAGGGATGCGAAGAGGGGTTTTCTCAGAGATCGCTGTCTAGTCCTAGCTAGTGCCGGCAAGCGCATTGGTAGTGAGTAATGGTTTCTGTCTCGGTTGCGTCGTTTCAAATTCGACAGTGTGTATTATGTTGGATGCCTAATCTGCATGATCCCCTATAGGCCAGTGGCCTGTGGTGATCGCTGTTATTCTGGCTATATCTTTTCGTGTTTTACTTAGGAGGTGGACTGTTTTTTCCCCACTTTTGCCACAATTTGGCCACATCTTTCTGGATATGGTACAGTTTTTTCTAGCCTCCTCCACCTGAGATTGGCTATCGACAGTGATTCAGAGGAAATTTTTCCTTTGACTGTTCCTATTGGAATGTTAACCGATTCCGCGAGTGCGAGCAGTGGAGGCTTGAACCTTGCCTGGCCAGCTCGACCGCCTGTTCATTTCCATAAACGTTCCTATAACCTGGAACCCAGATCAGGGTAATCCTGAACTGATCCAGCGAGGCCAGCTCCTCTCGACATTCTCATACTAATTTTGAGGTTATATTGACTAAGGCGATAGCCTTGATCGCAGCTTGAGTGTCAAGGAATATGTCTATCTTTTGCCTCGGGACTATGTTCGTGTGTAGTTTGATCCCTGAAACACACTGGCTGTATCCGGAAGCCTAAAGCATTTTGAGATGCACAGAGACTCGGAAAATACACCCGCACCTACTAAACACTCCATTTTTGAACAGTCCATCTAGATTGTTAAATTCGAGTCAATGTTCAGCCGTCCGTCTTGCCACACTAATCTTGAAGGAAATTCTACTTCAAAGTGGGGTGATGTAATCCGTTGAAGGTGGTATTAATGGTCTGGATAGAGAAAGCTATGTCCATAGGGTCTCGCATACCAGCACCCCGACTCTCTGAGTTTGATCGCGCTGTGTGCTGTGATGTTTGTCATGTGAAGGTCTAAAGGTAAAAGATGCAGAAGAACTGTGAGGTCGTCTGACGGCGTTGAAAAAGCTATGTACGCTTTCTTTATCCGTTGTTCGATGTTGAGTTTCCCCACAAGACAGGCTGCTAATGATCATGTCCATACAGTACACTTGACAACCGCGAGGACATCAACTTTCAAAAACTCCTTCTGTTATAGGACAAGCAAACTTTGGAACTCGCTTCCTGGGGATATATTTCCAGAAGTATATAATTTGCAGCAATTTAAGTGCAGAACTAACATACATCTGCAAGCATCTCGGGGCGCTGTTGAAGCGTTATAGGTTCGCCTTTCCCGGGAGAAGTATGTATTTAAAAAAAAAAAGTTGAGCTTGGGAAACAGGATCACTCCCAGATACCTAGCACTGGGCGATAATGAGATCGGTTTGCCGTTTAGGCGAGGAAGTGTGAAGTCGGGTATTTTGGTATTGATGGTGAAAAGCATAATTTCGGGTTTGCTTGAGTTTACACCGAGACCACACAATCTCGCCCAGGTGCTAACCATTATCGGAGTATTTTCCATAATTTCGCTAATTTCGGAGGGAAACTGTCCTGATACCAGTATCAATGTCTGCAAGGTATTTAAAACAGACAGTGGCACAACTTGGTCCTTGTTAGAGTTTCTAAAAACAACACAATAACAGGAACATAATTTAAGTGTATGACGAGCGGTCATCCACTTGACACTTCGCATTGGCGAATATGTGGATTGCGATCCGTAGCCGATATAAACAAATGTGAAGTTTTGAAGAGTGTTCGTCGTAAACTAAGATGTTTAAGAACAAAGCAGACCCCCTTCTGGGAGTATTTAGTCCTTTTATTTCTTTTGAGGTGACTCAACGCTCAGCAGTCATCACAAGTCCTCACAAGTACGTAGCAGCTAAGCGCTGTCGGAATTTCCACTAACTGACGCAATAGCCGATATCCGAGGCGAGGGCATAAGATGACTTTTAAATTCTCCGTACCCATCTTTACATAGACAACGACACAACAACCCAAATCGGAAATGTCGGCTCATCTGCTGTCTCTCATCGAGACATTTTTCAGGTGAACTTGGTTTTAGTTGTCTTCTACACAAGGCGAGGGTGTCTATGTCTATTATGTGTACTGTTTTGCTTAAACAGTTTCTTCAGTTGCCATACCCCACCGACATAAAAATTTCGCGGTAAAAGTTGCTTTCATTATAAGAGGGTTACCATTACCAGGTACTTGAGATAAGTATGCATGCATATTTTATGTATGTGTTCACCAGGTATGTGCCGCACATTTTCAACTTTATTAATTTCTGTACAATTTTATCCTTGCGAATCTGGGAATGATATAGGCATCGACATGTTTATTCATCCTTATAATAGAATCGGTTGTTACACTTGAGTACACTTTTTTTTTTTTTTAAATTTCATGTAAATCCTAAAATTAGATTGTCCTTCAGGAATTTAAATGCAAAATGGCCAATCAAAGCTACCAACACACCGTAAATAAATATATTTTAATGAAATTCCTGACAGACTGTCTATGTAGGTGGGAAGGGGAAGTGACTCAAAATTAAATTCTCACTATTGTTTACGCATTGAACGTTGCGATATCTCCATGGCGAACTCAATAACCCACTTGACTTTATTTGCTCTTATACTCTTCATTATCCTGTGTATCACATTGTTTCTACAACAATTGTCATATTTTGCTTGTTCACAACTCTGGATTATTGCGTAGGAGTCACTACGGAATATGTTTTCCATTTGATTTAATAAACAACTATTTCCGAGAAGAAATTTAATTGCAATAACTTTGGTAGAACATTATTTTTTTCATTATTAATTTGTATCCAGGATAATACTGTTGCTATGGATTGCTGATGTTTTTTTAAAAAAAAATACCATTCCACTCTCAATTAATTACTTTTGAATTTATGTTTGGAATGCAGTTTACAAATTCTGTTATTTAAATTTAATTAACAATTTCTCTGAGTATCACTGTCACTGATTCTGATTGCATGAATTGTGATGTGAATAGGAAAATGCCGTCTGATCTACTCGGGTAGTGAAAATACAAAGGAGAATCTGTTTGAGATACTAAAGAAATTGCAACAACTTAACCTTTCTTTTGGGTGAGGGTGTTTTTTTTTGCTGTTTGGGTTTTCAGCCAGATTTTTTTGACAGTTCACGCGTGATTCGTATAACAAAATATAACCTGACAGCGTCGGCCGTCTTGAGAAGGAAGATTATTAAGAGAGAGATAGCCAGCAGAACTCATCGACTTAAGTAGGGTTGGTACGACGTATGATAGAGGGCGGACATTGGTAGTTGGTTCGTGGCTGTGGATGGAAGCATATATAAAATACTATTGAATTGTACTCTTGATAAATTGAGACTTGTTTAAGTTAAACTTTAATAATAAATTAATACACACTTTCGTTTTGTTAAATTCGTGACATGTGTCAAAGTAAAAAATGCTCAGTTAGCATTGCCGCATTTCACAATGGATAGACTTACGCCCGAAAAACGTTTGGAAATTATTAAATTTTATTACCAAAAATTGTGCTCAGTAAAAAATGTGTTTAGAGCACTTCGTGCATTTTATGGTCGTCATAATCTTCCTACGGAGCAGTCTCTTCAAGCCATTGTGACCAAATTTCACTTTATTGGACATTAAACCACCATTTGTTGTGGCATCATTGGGCCGTATTTCTTCAAAGATGATGATGGCAACAACATTACGGTCAATGGTGCTCGCCATCGTTCGAAGATTTCGGACTTTTTTTTTTTGCCCAAAATGGAAGAGCTGGGTTTGGTCGACATGTGGTTTCAACAGGACGGCGCGACATGACACACAGCACGCGAATCCATGGACATATTGCGATGCGAATTTGGTGAGCAATTCATCTCACGTTTTGCCACCTGTGAATAGGCTGCCTAGATCGTGCGATTTGACGCTGCTGGACTATTTTTTGTGTGAGGATATGTGAAGTGTCTCGTCTATACTGATAAACCAGCAACTATTGCCGCCTTGGTTGACAAACAACATAACTCGTTTTATTGGTGAGATACCAGTCGATATACTGGAAAAAAGTATGCCAAAATTGGACATTCCGGATGGACAACTTGAGGCGTAGTCGCGGTCAACATTTACACGAAATAATATTGAAAAAGTAAATTTTGCAAATTTTCGTTGTTTTTTTTTTTTTCATTTTTAAAAACCAAACGCTTAAAAAATCACCCTTTAGTAGGGAACCCCGTAGTCAACAACTGAATATAGCGCATAAATTATTTAAGGATAGTTGGTGCTTTGTGCTCGTCATCATCAAATTTTTAGCAATGACTGGGACTATCAGAATGTTCCATTTTTCGTATTTGTGGGCCTTAATTGTTTGAACCACATACCTAGAGAAACTGTTGACTCAAAAGTGCGCTTCTCGTATTCCCTTTTTTTTTGGATAAGTTTGTGCTTCGTCCTCTCTCCTCTGTACAAAGGTGTCATAAACGGCTAAGCGGTATCAGTTCACAGTCTCACTGTATTTTTTCCTTGAGGGACTGACTCTACATGAAATTCAATTTTCGAAAACTTACGAAATCAGCAATAACACGGCAAATGTTGACTTCCAAATCGTCCAACATCGCTGGCTTATCGGCATAGACTAGTGACTTTACATACCCCCAAAGAAAGTAATCTAAAGGTGTGAGATCACAGGATTGTGAAGGCCAGTTTACAGGTCCATTACGCGAAATTATGCGCTCAGCAAGTGTTTCCCGCTATAAATTGATGGTGTCGCGCGTCGTGTGACATATTGCGCCATCTTGTTGAAACCAAAGCTCTGTCACGTCGATGCCATTCAACTGAGAAACGAAGCAGTCAGAAATCTTTTCCAAGGCCAATTGCTGTGCACCATGCCAGCTCATCGACATCGTTCGGATTCTCCTCAATACTCCGCTCCACAACGGCAATGACTTCTTCTGCTCTCACTGTTTGTCATCTTTGGAGATGCGCATTGTGCACTAGAGTGTACATGGTGCGAAAACGATTCATCGTGTTCCGAATAAGTTGCTCAGATTGTCGATTATGTCGAATATGGATCAACCGTAAAATGGATCTAGCATACGATAAGTTTGGCGAACCGAACCATGATTTTCAAAATAAGCACAATTTTACACACGTTGTTCTGGCGTTAAACTATTAATCGTAAAATGGCAAGACGTACCTAAAGAGTGTTCCATAATTTGAATTTTTCTCCATTTATTAGTATGTACAGTGATGCCAACGTAAAAAAAGATAACAATGTGACAGCTGACAGTTCGGTGTTAGTAAAAATGGTGCGCTATACGAAAGAACAACACATTTTTATTGTTAAGCAATATTTTAAAAATAATGAAGGTTTGTCCGCAATTTTCGAACAAAATATGGCCGTCATAGTGATTTAAAACCATCAACTGTGAAGAGAATAATTAAAAAATTCAGAGAAACTGGATCAATAAGTGATCTTAAACACACTGGGTGTCCTGTCACAAGTACTTCAACAGAAAACATCGAAGGAGTTCGCGAGAGTATTGCTGACAGTCCAGGAACATCAATTCGGCACCGTAGTCAAGAATTGGGCATTTCGAGAAGCTCTCTACAGCGAATTCCCGGAAAGACTTGAATCTTCATGCTTACAAAGTTAAATTAACTCAAGAACTGAAAACTACTGACCGCGAAGAGAGTTCGTTAAATGGATTTTGGAACAACAACGAGTGGATGCTGATTTTTCGAACAAAATCATCTTCAGTGATGAAGCTCATTTTTATCTTGATGGCTTCGGTACTCGTCTCATTTAGGGTTCAGAAAAACCTCGAGTAATTGTAGAGAAACAAATGCATCCACAACGCGTGACAGCTTGGTGCGGATTTTGGGCTGGCGGCATTATCGGACCATTCTTCTTCGAAAATGCGGCTGGTCAGGCAGTAACAATTAATGGTGTTCGTTATCGTGACATGATTAATTGATTACCCCATTTTTAGTGCCTAAATTACAAGATATGAATGTGACCAACATGTGGTTTCAACAAGACGGGCGCTACATGTCATACATCCAGAGAAACAATTCAATTACTGCATGAGTCATTTCCTAATCGTGTAATCGGCCGTTTTTGTGATCGGCCATCCAGACCTTGCGATTTAACGCCATTGGAATTTTTCCTTTCGGTTTTTTTAAGTCAAACGTCTATGCAAACAAGCCCACGACCACCAACGCCTTGAAAGAGGAAATTGGGAGGTGTATTAATGAAATTCACCCACATTAAGGTATGCGAAACGGTGATAGAAAATTTAAATAAAAGAGTAGGTACGTACTTGCCAGCAAAGCCGTGGCGGCCATTTATCCGATGCGCTATTCCATACATAAACCCAATCTCTATTATGAATCAATAACAAATTTAAGCTTTCTAATTAAAAGTCTGTATTTTCTATAAAAATTACATTTTGCGTGAATTATGATACTTCCTTTATAATTGGTTTTGTATGCGGGGTACCAGAACTTGACGAACGACCGCAACGGTAAGTCCTCTCATAAAATTTCATTCGCCTAGGTCGATCCGTTTGGACGGTATCGTGTTTTCAACAGACATAGACAAACAGACGAACATTTAAGTATATCACACATACAATTTCAAAGGATATAATCAAATTTTCGCTCAGCCTTAATTACTCGCCATGCAATCGTATTATGTTTCTCGGTTCTCCTTTTATTATGGTGTCGTGTGATTTGGTAACCAAATGGATACATCCTTCCATAAATAAATACATTTCCTTCCTATACGTCCTTCCATATCAGCGGTATCAGATTTCAATGATGAATTTTGGAATACAAAATAATTTGCAAAATATAGACAGGGTTTTATCGAACAGTTTGGTGTTGGGTGACACTGATGCCCAATGTGATTCAATTGAAAATATAAACGTGGAAATTTATTTTGCATGCATGTTGATAGTCGCCAACAGAAATTTACTCTTTCGATTCGGTATTTAATCAATGAGTAAATGAAGCCTAAAGTGAAACACTCTATAGGGTATACAATAACCAAGCTTTCATTAAAAAAAAAACACAAAAAAAAAAAAAATACGGTAAACAAATTTAAAAGCTGATGTGTGTTTAACAGTTTCTGTCCTCGACGTTTAATCTGACATGTATGCTTGGTTTTCTTCACGTTAATCCGTTGGTCACTCCTCCTTTCGGTTCATATATCAAAGGACCATGTTGTTACACTTTATTTTCTGTGTCCACCTATACCGTGCAGACATATCAATCTGTACTTTACATGCCTCGCAATTATTTGCTCCTTTCATGGGACATGGTCCCCAAATCACAACTGCATGTAGTAATTTCCTTCCTATGCGTCCTAATAAACTAACAAGCAAAATTTAATTTCTGCACTGAAAGTGGACGCACGCCTCTTCATTATACAAACAATACAAGAATCTAATACTGTGTTCAGTAGGTATTTTTTTTTTTCACTATCGCATCCGTCGCAACCAGTAAGGAGATAGTGGTCCTATAACCCACAGCATTTTTCGGCATGTGCTTGTGCATATGTATATAATGCTCTGATGCATCCTTTCAACTTTCCAATTTAGGTTGAACGGTAGACTCTTCTCAAAGTTTGACAAGCAAATGTAATATTGCAGCCCTCTCCTGATTGGGTTCATATTTAGAAATTGTGCGGATATGAGATATCCGCATGATGTGTGATCCCAAAGGAGTGAGTGCCTAAATTCGTCTTAATAAATGATGTTTACCTCTGTTTGTGTTTTTGACGGCTGCTGTCAACGTTTTTGAGTAGATACACCTAGATACAGCCCACATGTATGTTACCATAGGGCAACTTAACTTTGTTGTTTGTTGGGTCAGCGGTATAACCAAATATATCCGTGCCTCATCGCTATACTTCAAAAATGGGATACCTACTTAATACACAAGTGCAAGATCCCCAAACCCCAAAATCTCCAATTTTTGTAAAATCCTCAAATTGATTATCCCCAAAACACAAAATCCCCAAATTCAAAATCCACCAAATCAAAAATCCCCAAAAAGTTAATTCAAAATATTTAAAGAAATTTTCGTCTACCTAACCTTGCGCCTACTCCAAATCCAACAGTGACCCCAAGCAGGGGGTCACTCCAAATCTATTTGGGTATTTTGGTTTTTGGAAATTTTGGATTTGGGGATTTTGGGTTTGGGGATTTCAGTTTGGGGATTTTAATTTTGGAGTTTTCGTACCCAACCCTTCAAAAATTCCCCTAATTCGACTGTGTCTGACAGAAGTGTAATAATTGTAACGAATTTATTTACACGGATGTATTCTATGTTTGCATAAATCCCCTGCTGCAGTTTATCCGTTTGTACTCGAAAAAACGTGAAGAATCAGATATGAAAAAAGCGAAACCCTAAATAAATTTATGAAAAGAGTCTTCACGAAATCTACTATTCATTATACAATCCGAATGGTGTGGCAGCAACAAATGGAACATCTAGAGAATTTAAATCTACTGTAATCTACTTTCCAATGTCATTGGCTATATTCAGTGCAAATCATTTGGTATACTGATTTTCGAAAACGAAGGTAAAATGTAAAAACGCCGCATACTAAATTATTAGGTATCTACTATAGTGGGTGTTGCAACAGTGATCCCACGATATCAACAGAAGATTACACACATCTGTGAATTTGCGAATTTTAATGAGTTGTTGTTATTGAAGATGGACTGCTTCCAAGGATTAACAATTTAAGGGCTTTATTTTTAACGATGACTCTTGACGTATGCTGTATGCAATGTAAACAAAAGAAGTCGAGATGTTGTTTGTTCGAGAACAAGAGTATAGCAATTACGGTATTTCAGTAAATTCACTTACCGTTACCATAGACACGAGTAGAAGTATAAGTAATTGGTATTAATTACTGGATTACCTTTTTTCCAGTGATTTGACCAAGAAAGATTTCTCCACGGGATGTGATGTTATTCTATGGCTAAACATTCTTTGCAACCACTCCCTATACATTAAAATAATAGCCATTTATCTGTAACATAAAATATAAAAACATACCTGAGACGTGCGTTAGATTCTTTGAGTAGTAGGAATATGTCGTCGAAAAAGAGTCCAAACAAAGTGGTCTTAAGGGTGTGACAATGATTCTCATTTGTTGGGTTAATTCAACGGCCACTATTGTTGGTTTTAACAATAGATTGTCTTTTCCATATAGATACGTTATGTAACTGATTCCGATAGATGATATTGTGTCATCTCTTTCTGTTCTCGCCATTCCTTTCGTAAGTGCGGCAATATTTTTTTGAGACAACATTTGAAAGTTGATTTGTGGTTAGTACGTTTTACCATTTTACCATGGTTCGGTTCGACAAACTTATCGTCCATTTTACGGTCGACATAATCGTCCATCTGAGGAAGTTTTTTGGAACACGAACATTTTTCGCACCCCGTGTACTTAAGTGGATAAAACGCTTCCCCAAAGACGACAAACAGTGCGAACAGAAGAAGTTATTACCGTTGTGGAGCGCAGTGTTGAGGAGAAACCGAATGAGTCGAGTCGCCATAACGTGCACAGCAATTGGACCTATGTCCATCCACTTTGTGGAAGAGTTTACGAAAAGAATTCTGACTTCTTCGTTCCTCAGTTGAATGCCATTGAAGTGACAGAGCTTTGGTTTCAACAAGATGGCGCAACATGCCTCATGGCACGCGACATCTTCAATTTATTGCTGGAAACATAATTTCGCATAATGGACCTGTGAACTGGCCTCCACGATCCTGGGATCTTAGACCTTTAGATTACTTTCTTTGGGGGTATGTGAAGCCACCAGTCAATGCCAATAAAGCACAGACAGTTATTGCTGACAGTACGGCCGCAGTTGCTCGATAAAGTTGTCGAAAATTTGACTTCACGATTGCGATTCATTCGAACTAGCCGTGGCGCGGCTATACCCGAGATCATTTTTAAACAGTAATGGCATAAAATTATCTATTAAACTAGCGGACCCGCAAACGTTGTTTTACCTGTTCGTACATTTTTTGTATTTTTTTGTTATAAGAGGTGTCACGCCCTTTTGTCCAATCCCGCCAGGTTTTGTAAAATGCTTCAATCAGGCAATGTTCAGATATAGTCATTTAAATAAACTTTGTTGTAAGGGTGGTGCCATGGCCCATTTTCCAATCCCACCCACACTTCGCGCGATTATTTGTGTGGACAATGTACATCAATGTCTACAATTTTACAACTTTAGCTCCCATTGGTGTCGAGAAATGGCATTTATTTTTTTTATACGGGAGGTACCACGCCCCTTTGTCCAATTTTGATCAAACTTTCACAGAAACACCTTTGGGCCAATAACAAATATTTTCTTTGTGTTTTTCGTATGGGATGTACCACGCCCTTTGTCCAATTTTCACCAAATGTGAATCCAGACCATCCTTACACCCATTCAAACACACATACAAAATTTCATTAAAATCGGTACAGCCGTTTAGGAGGAGTTCGGTTACAAACACGTACAGAAGAATTATATATACATATAAAGATTCTTCTGTGCCTTCGTGTGTTGTAATCGAACAACCGTTTAGGAGGAGTTCGGTTACAAACACGTACAGAAGAATTATATATATAAAGTTTCTTCTGTGCCTTCGTGTGTTGTAATCGAACTCCTCCTAAACGGCTGGACCGATTTTAATAAAATTTTGTGTGTGTGTTTGAATGGGTCTAAGGATGGTTTAGATTCACAATTGGACCCGGTAGGTGGCGCTGCGATCCGACCACTTATATATCATCGGTCCAAAGGTAAAAGACACAAGTACTCATTTTGAAAAAATTAGATTTTCTGATATTTCTCCATAATAAGTCAATAAGTGCCTACAAGTTATTCTAAAGTATGAACTACATCCAAACAAAAGTGGAAAAAAGTACAAAAAAGTGAAAACATCGAAACTCTTAGAAAACACACGCATATTTACGTGACATCTATGAGTAAAATCTGAACTACTAAAGCTCTGAGCTTTTTATTGTTTATTTCATCGAAAACACATGACTATTGACAAAACATCTATGAGTAAAATCTGAACTAATAAATCTAAGAGCTTTTAATTGTGAAACTCATAGGAATTATGTGATTTGAACGTGATCTGGCGGGAAGTCCGTAACGATTTTTTTGATTGTATTGGTTATAAGAACTTTTTGAAAATTAAAAGCTGGAACATGTTCAAGCTTTCAGCCACACACAAAATTTTAAATTGATAGAAAATATCGAGTATATAGATATTTTCTATCAATCTACACCGCAACACCGGTGTAGATTAATTTGAGTTCTGAGAATTCAGTCTCATGTTTAATATGAAAGAGTCTGATACATCTGATCGATTGTGGAATGTTTAACCCGAAAGCCGAGTTGGTGATCCGGGATTAAGCGTTTTACTACAATTTCTGGTTAAATTAGTTTTAACTGAAAGATCTTAGATATTATCCGGCAGAATCGAAATATTATGATTTCTTATCGTTTGCCCATTTCCCCGGTTACGGAACCATAAGAATACTCGTAGCTTCAGCGAATTTTCATTGCCTTGGAACAAATAAAAGTCTGAATGAAGCATTTACAATGTAGAGCAACTTAACTAATGATTTTTTCGGTAGCTCCTTCGAAATTTCGCCAGTGATTAGATCATATCCTGGAGCCTTGTTATTTTTCAGCTTTCTTATTGATATTCAAAGCTCGGGCAAGGATATGGCACTTACTTTATGGTTTTCGGGTACCTTATTAGCATTCGGTTCTTGTTGTCCACCGAAGGTTTCTTCTAGATTCTCGGCAAATAAATTCGCTCTCTCTCTTTGTCTCCTTTTCTCCATTCGCCGTTAGCTTTTCTTATTGGTGGCGAGTACATTACGGGTTTCCTTATGGACTTTAAGGTTTTCCAGCGAGTCAGTAGTTCGAACATCAGTCAAACCCTCGAAACAAGTAGACGTCTCGCGATTTTTTAAATCTTAGGATATCTTTTTTTTATTTTTTTTTTTATTTTTTGCAAAGATGGCTGATAAGAGGACGCGCGGGATCTCTTGCTCGTTATCCTCTTTTCTCGTATGAGAACTTGGATTTCAGGCTACCTCCTCGTTTGGTAATTAATTTGTAAATATTTCAATAAAATTAGATCCCTATAATTAGTACTTTCACTCAGTCTTTCTTCTGTTTAAAAATAACTCGAATTGCCATTTTAATTGAATTGCTTTCATAACAACACACTTTTGCACTGAAAGAAAGACCATGTGGTGGTAAGGATTGCAATACGGCAAGGTTTGCTATAGATATAGAGAGATGGACAAAGTTTTCCACTAGAAGTGGTTATTAATTTCTGAATTATTAACTTGATTCGGTTGTACGGCATATATTCTATTTTATGTGTAACTATGTATGTGTACTTGTATAGTGGTCTTTATGTTGTTACAATTGTAGGCGTTTCAAAGGGTTGACTCCTTCGGTTCTTCTTCTAATTATGCTTGTCACTATTTGCATGACATCTTATCCTTAACTAGATTGTATAAAAAAAATAAAAATACGAATGTTGTTTTGTAAACTTAAAACAAACGAGGTATTAAAAAATAAATAGTTAGGGAATGCAAGGGACCTACAAATTTATGCCGAGTCCGAACGACTCCAACAATCTTGTATCATTAAAAATGTCCATTATAACCACACAGGTAGGTGTCATTACATGACACTGCACTATTGGTAGGGCTGCTCTCAGATTGGGCCTCCCGGGCAACGATTTCTGAGGAAGAGACTATTCATCACCTCCTATGCACGTACCCAGACCTCTCATCCTGTAGAAAACTACATCTCGGAGAATGCTTCTTTAGCAATCTCAGCGAACTCGCTAATAAGAGCATAAGCTCCCTCTAACGCTTTATTCTTAGCTCCTATTGGTTCAACGGGTAGTTGTGAGATCATTTGATCCTGTGGTATCACAATAAGCTTGCTCTGGCCTAAGTGAGGATGTACCTTACCTAACATAACCCCCGCATTGCACAAGTTAATTAGCTTTTAGACGGCAGGTATATATATAAATGTGATCGATGTGTGGTGTAAGGAGTTGATCAATTTTATGTTGTTGTCTGGGCCTCATATAGACCAACAATCAAATAACCCCGCAGAAAATAGTCTAGCGGCGTAATATCACACGATGTTGAAAGCCAGGCCACAGGTGCATTTCTGGGGATATTAAAACACTTCCTTCTTGATGGATTCGATGGTTTCTTTGGCGGTACGGCATGTGGCACCTCCCTGTTAAAACAAAGTGTGATGCGACTTGTGGTTGTAAAATATGTCACCAGAAAGCGAGTTTAAGCTTTGTTTTGTAGCTAAAGTAGCCTTGGAAAAGTAATGCCTCATGGTTGCCAAGTTTTTCTGATAAGTGAAGTTCATTGGTTGTACATTTTTAGTCGAAGTGCTTTCCTCTGACAAGTAGGTTAAGTGATAAATTTGGAGCCGAAGAGGAATTACTAAAGTACCTTTGATCTAAATGGGTAACTTAACTTTGAGAACGCTGCTCTTTCGATATTGGATAAGTAGTCTTGCCATGTTATTTCCGAATTGACTGTGATTCCAAGAATCTGTATAGATTCCTTGGGATGTATGTATTTTAATTTATAGTACAGTCGATCCTTTTTTCTTAGAAAAGTGTGGAGCTGCGTCTTAACTTCTCTTTTTTGCACTTCAAGATTTTGTCTAGATCTTAATTTACATACTTTACTTTAGATGGCGCTCACAGTCCGGGGTGACCACGGCCTCAACCAACAAGCCCCTCCAGCCAGCTCATTCCCTAGCTAGCTGCTTCCAGTTACGCTTTACGCACACCAAATTGGTTGAGGTTACTCTCTTCCTCTGCTTCCTTGTCCCTCAGGGGTGGACTCAAAGACTCCTCATTTTGAGCTTTTTGACTAAGTCAACGTCGCTATATATCCCGTAAAGTTCGTCCTTGAATCTCCTCCTCCACACTACGTCGATACAAAATGGACCGAAAATCACTCGAAGGATCTTTCTCTCAAAGCGTGCCAAGAGGTTTTCATCAGCTTTCAATAAGGTCCATGCTTCTGCACCATACAACAGGACCGGGATGATTAAGGTTTTGTACAATATTTCCTTGATTCTGCGAGAGATGGCTTTATTGCTTAGATGCCTTCTTAGCCCGAAGAAACAGCGATTGGCAAGAGTGATTCTTCGTTTGATTTCTACGCCGATGTCGTTTTGCGAGGTAATTGCAGAGCTTAAGTAGACAAAGTCTTTAAGCTCCCATGGGTATCGAGAAATGTATGAGCTTCTTGTTTTTAAATTTTTTTTATTGTTGAGTGTTTATTATTTGAAATTTTGTGGAATCGGATCGCAGCGCCACCTACCGGGTCCAATTGTGAATCTAAACCATCCTTAGACCCACTCAAACGCACATACAAAATTTCATTAAAATCGGTCCAGCAGTTTAGGAGGATTTTGGTTACAAACACGACAGAAGAATTATATATATAAAAAATATTATAAGTCGACCAAACCAGATCATTGTTAAGAAGAAGAAATTGAGTTGGGAAAAGTACAGATCCTTGGGATATACCTACTCGATTTACGTGGTTAATTGGTTCCATCATTCCTAATGATTTATATTGTATATTAAACACAATAACACTGAAATGAACTAACATATTCAAACGAGATCAGACAGTGTTGCCTTCCTTTATTAAAGCGACACCTGATACATCAGACATTGCCAATGAATTCAACCTCGGTATGTCCGTACAAATGATACCCTTCATAATAAATCTTATATCGCATTGAATTTTTCTTAATCCAAACAAAAAATACCTTATTCCATCGATGTAGCTTTTATTGTTCGAAATGCAGGTATGTACAATCCTTGTATTTGGTTTGACTGGATATGCCCATCCAAAACTTAAGTACATACTCAGTGCGTTACGCTGTTACGCATATCTTTCCCTCCTACTTGTTCACTTGTGCTGTGTGTGAAAAACATCATAACAAGGGTATTTTCTACCCCTTGATCACCATGTATGTTATAAAAAAAAATGCATTAATTAACACGACCATTATCCTATGCCTTGTTGTCGTAACATGTACAAGTACACATATATAGTTTGTGATTGTAATCTGAGTGGGGTGTTGTTATACAAAAAGAAAATAATCTATTTTAGTTGCTCCACAATCATCTCTTAGAGCTGTCAAAAAGCCTTTTCCAAAATAAGGATAAAAAAAAACCGGTATCAGAATTTATTGAGAATATTTCGAATATTGTAGCAGTCTCGGCGTAAAGGTATTGATGGAATAGTCACTCTCCTATTCCCGCTGTAGTAGCATTTTTGCGACAACCTATTTGAACTGATAGTGCATATATAAGGAAATAAAATCGTTAATCGATGATCGTAAAAAATCTTAATATTCACCCCTATTCCCGTTGACGTTTGTCGTAAACGACTCGTATTTCACTTCGTTCGTTTAGTCGTTGTTTTTAACTTTTTTAAGACAAATGAATTGAAATAATGGTAAACACATAGAAATAGAAATAAAATTGGTAAACGAAAGTTTAAAAAAAATCTAAACATCGTTTTAAAACGACACGAAGCATGAGTCGTATACGACAAACGCCAACGGGAATAGGGGTGATTGTTTTTACAACGACTGGACACTTGAGTCGTATTCGTATACGACAAACGACAACCGGAATAGGAGTGCATATATTTTTCGACGGAAAATTTCGTCCAATCGTTCTGCACTCTTGTTGTTGCATCAACAGTTGTTGGTTACTCTGTCGTATAGCCTGTTTACGATGGTTACTATTAAGCTCCACTCCGCATAGATTTATAAATGAAATAGCGCTAACGATTACAGTAAGTTTATTTGAAAAATAAAATTAAATAGAAAAATCTGCCAGATGCCATATCGACTGCACGGGAACACACATCTTCTGATAAGTTAGGTTAGGTAAGAAGGCTCATGAGGCAAGAAAATCGTCCACCCGTCTCACTTTTAGATCAATGTAAATCATTTGTGATGCCCTAGGGGTTATCTCTCGGGAGTTTGTCAGACGTACGTTTGTTTGTTCAGGAATATATCGACATTCTTCCGTTCTATCCACACAATTTTATCGAATACTGTGGCGGTTTTGTTTTAACCTTTCTTCAAGCTTCTCTTCTTCAAAAAATATCCTGCACGATACCTAAGATTTCTCTCTTTCTATCAGTCTGTTTTCGTCACAACTTCTACAACTGTTAATTTTATTTCTGCTGAATCCTTTGCGTATATTTATCCGGTGCAATGTGTCTGGTTAGTTCCACGCACGTTATTGCATTTTCATAAAAGATCCTGCCAATTATTACATTTGATGTCTCACTTTCTACGTCAGCAAACACATGTTATATGCAGTCGAATGTAATAACGCTGAAAAGAATAAATTGATTTTGGACTGTTTAATATTTTAAAGCATATATTGTGCGTTGACAATCAGCAGCAAATAAATAGAGTTTCGCCCCAGGAATAAAAAATTTGCGGTCACAGAAAGCTTCTATAATTTATTGAAACCGAAACTACAGGCGATTCCTGGAATAATATGCGTAAATTATGGTAATTGCAAGCATCTGCAAAAAAATCCATAATGTCAATGCGCGTATTGGATTTATATATTATTCAGATGCACATATACCTTATGCAAGTTGTTGCACTTTTTATTTAGTAGGTATTATTCCCTGAAGTCCTTTTGTCGCAAGTAGGAATATGAAATCAGGCAGGTGGACGTATATAATTGACGATTATTATTCCATAATGGAGGTTGATTGGTGTATATCACGAATATTTCTTTTTTTCAATATAAAATACACATTCCTTGATATGCACCTTTAACTGTAGTACTTACATCATTGTCGTATCACATAATTGTGCAAAAGCTTTAAAATAATGTAAGCCATTTAATACACAGAGAGAGAGAAGGGTATTAGAATGTTGTGCTTACAAGTCAAAGAACTAAATCAACATTATATCCCCCTAAGGCGTCCTTAACTGGCATGAGAACTATTCAAATCCGATTTAGCAATTAGGATGGTATCTAGGGAAGCTTTTTTAGCATTTAGTAATACATACATTGAAATGTGGAACTCAAAGTAAAAACAGAAGAATAACATGTTTTGGTTAAACGCCGTTGTCGGTGGATTGTGTACTTTTCTGGTCAAAAATATCACTGAAAATAAATTACCAGGTTGTTGGCGATCGGCTTTATGCGTTCACCGTTTATTGGAGTTACTGTCCCTGTGACTACACCAATAATTACACAAATGTTGTTCACTTAAAGCGTGAGATGAGTAACATTGCTTTCTAACCTATGAAGTGTTCGCTAACGTTGTTATTTCTGGAATGAGGGTATTTTGAAGTGTCCCGCATTCCATTGGCTATATTTCGCAAATCTAACTATACGTGCATCATAACAACAAACATTGTTTTGAATGAAAAAAAAAAAGAAAAAAAAAACATTTTCCTATCTACTAATCGTTTAGCGGAATGCAGTATGAAGATCAATGGTCTGATCTTTAACACGAGTAGTTTTAACAGAATGAAACATTTGACTTCTGCAGTAAGCTCCGTCAACGAAACCAGTCTTAAGGACCATTCACATGAGAGCGACCAACTACCTGCGAACGAACGATTATTCGCAAGTTTTGACAGTCCGTTCATATGAACACCTTTCTAGGTCGCGGCAGTTCGCGATTTTCAGCCATCAGTTTCTACCCGCAATGTCTAGTTTGAGGTTAAGTTCGAACGATTGTTTTATTCGCTAGCTTGTGGAATGTGAATTAAATGATGTGGATTGCGAATAAACTTTGACAATTCGCCCCATGGGTATTTTCGTTCGCGGCAAAAAGTTTGGAATTCGAAATTTCGTTATTTCTTCATACATTTCTGTTTATAAATGCATAAAAATTGGTTTGTTCGCATTTCATCAATTCGTTCCTTCGCTCCCATGTGAATGGTCCTTAAATTTATAATTCTGTAAATAATTGTAGGCGCTTTGTCTCAGTGATTAATGTGCTGGACTACTGTGCGAGGTTCGATCTCAAGGTCTGTTTTCTACTGCGCCACCTCTCGCGAACGTCTGTCAAACATTCGAGAGCAATGTCATGGAAAAGCTTGTCAAATCAGCCGTTTGGACTCGGCATACAAATTGGAGGTCCCTTCATTCGTTCCAAAAAAATAAAAACTCACCCAAAAGAATGGTGAAAAGCTACGCCTAGGGTGCCTATACGGACCTGTTGCGCCATCTATTTGTTTTTATATATATTTTTAAATAATTGTTTATTTATTGAAACAGATAAGTCCTCCATGTTAGACTTTATAAAATACCCTCAAAACGTATTACTTCTTGTGCGACATTATTTACTGTTTAATAAGTGGGCGTTAGGCAATAACGCCAAAGGAAATAAAAGCCCAAATCAATTTGGAAATAACGCCCTAACAAATTTCGCCATTTCAAGTATTATTTACTTGTTAGGGCTCGTCTTTATGACAAGCAGTAAATCCCAAAATAATAAGTGCAAATGCATAAACAGTGGAATAAGTTTGAAGGGACGTGCTGCTCTCCTGCAACCCCCCTGCTTGGGGTTTTTGTTGGATGTTGCCAAGAACTTGTGCATCTGTTTACTTTACAAATATCAAAACAAAACGGACATGTGTCGCCATTTGCAAAAGATTATCTTCCGATAGGGTGGTATAATTTAGTTAGACCAAGGGCCCTACTCTGTATTTCGTTTTTCGAAACCGAATATTTGGTACTCTCTATTTCGAAATAGATATATACGAAAAAGTATTACAGAGTACGAATGCAAAAGCGGAGGGAAAAGCAATTTCGAATAGGATTGACTTTCGGAACAAAATATAGAGTAGGACCCCAGCTGTACCTACACCTACATCGACTGATGATATAAAAACGCCTCCAGCTTTACTTATAAAGCGCGCAAAACTGTTGAATACATAATATCGAATGAGATGACTAAATGGTGGATTGTTGTAACAAGTTTTCTAATTTTTTCTGCACTATCTTAATTAAATTTCTTTCTACAACTTTCCATTCTATTTTAAGTTAACATAATATAATATTCATATAGCTCTTCTGGCGAAACAATTTAATTTCGCTACCTTAAGTGCCTATCAATGCTCTCTAATTTAATTCGAATTTATAATGCATTTCCTTGATGGACGGTCTAAAAACGATATCTGCTACCTCCAACTTTGAAGTAAATTCGATAAGGGCTCCGTTTGCGGCTTTCAATAAATAATGTCTCCTCGATTGCTTTCCCCCAATTATGTCTACCTTTTTTCAGTTTTCCAGTACGGTACACAACATAACATGTACAATACATATCATGTAGGAGTAGGAGTGTGTTTTTGTGTGCAGTGCAGTATGGTATTTGGTTTCACCTTGTATTCACCACGTCATTAAAGCTTTTTGCAGCTGATAACATTTCATCCCCCAAAGCTGTACTCTTTCTTCTCTCTCTCCATACATCCATTTATCGTTTGGATTATTTCAGCTCTCTGCCATTGGGCATTCATTGAAAAGTGGGTAGAATCTCGTTTAATTTGCTATGGCAACGATATATATCGCCGCCATTATTATTACCTTGGGCCAAGGTTTGCCTGTGAATCCGTGCGCCATTGTGATGAGAATGATGAATTTCTGTTGTTTGGGTAACTTAGTAACCCTATTGCAAGTAAATTAATTAGCGCATAGTGAACATAATTAAATTTGAGAAAAATCACTATGAATTAATACAAACCCAATTAAGCGGATTAGGTTCATCGGGATAGTCGAAGCTTTTATGCGAAAACTATACAACACAGAGTCATGGCCTTAACACAGATATAATAGAAGAGAGTTCCTCAATATATACAAACATATAGGTAGATTTGCTATTTTCAAGGATGTGTATGATATTTCATGTTTCCTGGACAGCATATACCAACATCATGCGTATGTACGGACATGGAATAAATCAATATCCCTGCAAAATTTGATATGCATCCCTTCAAATTCCATGCCAGCATTTCAAATCATATCGAAATTCAATCCTACTGTGCGGAGCATTTCAATTACTGTGGAAATTGTGGAAGCCATTTTGGGTTTTCAGCCAACTGCATCTATAATTAGCCATTACTTGTAAATGTATCCACTTCAATACATTGTGTCTTCTGTTTGATGTATTGCAGAGCGTATTCGAAATTGAGCAGAATTTAGGTGCATTTTTCTGGTCAGATAATATACATGGTTCTCGAGCGACGTTAATCTGTAAATATAATATCTATCATAAATAATGTCTTAAATAAAAGATTATTAAAAGGTCCTCACGTTTCATAAACAGACCAAGCAAGTTTAAATACATTTTTAACGGTTGCGTAATCGATGAGTGGCTTGATTTAATTTATATTTAACCTTTTAGCGCCCGGTTTCAGCTATTCTTATGCGTATGCCTTATGGACCTAACCACGTCCATGAGGCATAAGTATAGCCTTATCTCCATCTCTGCCAAATCAAATGGATGATGAGATGTAAACAACCTTTCCTCCCACGCGGGAACTGAGTATACTTGAAAAAGTAATATCCGCGTCAGCAAAAATATACATGTAACGTAGGTAGGTACATTATGAAAGAAAGAAAATGCTCACTTAGGCCAACAGGTGAATCATAATATCCGCTTGTAAATAACAATTCCCTGAAACTTGAAAAATTGCAGTTGAATAGTCGTTCTGAATCTAGCCGGAACGAGATATTGGTTAGAAACGACGTTTATCCCTCGGAATGTGTAGACGTTGAGGATATCAGATGCGTGCCTCCTATTATCTATTTGGTTAGCTGTTTGACTATCTTGAGAGAATCAGAGTACAACAGAGTAGTTCGTTTCTGGATCTAGTTGCCCTTCTGAGGCAATTTGTATCTCTCTCCTCGCCGAGATAACCCCCATAACCTGAAGCGCCACTGATTTTGAGCGTAGGACAGCCGGGTCTGATATTCCAATGTCTAGCTCACACTTCTGAGATGTAAGAACAGTCGTTGGTCCGCCACCAAATATATTTCATCATTTCATTGTCTAGTTCTGAGATAAAATAAGCACAATGAGTCAAGTCACTAGACATCATCAAGTTGATACAATCAGATTTTACAGCATTCATACAAAAGTTAACTTCGACTTTACTTTTTACTATTTCAATTAACCATAGTTTTTTTTGTATCCTTTCAGCAACATCCGCGAGATTCAGTCCCAAGTAGGAAAAGACCCACTGAAGTATGGGGGCCTCTCTATCCACGTCCGCCGCACATTATTTCTGTTTAAAGCAATGAGCGAACGCATGTCCGACGTATGTATCAATTTATTTTTATCAAATGTTTGACATTTTTAACAAACAATATACTTCTTACAGACCAGCTACTATTATCAAAAGGTTAGTGAGCTCCTGGCCATGTATACATTCTACGAGATTCGGTTTAGTAGCGGGTACACTGATTCCAAGATCAGTATAGCTGAGCGCATAGTAGGCAATATCAACCTACATCTAAAGGTGACATCACTGTTCTGCTCTATTATGTATTTTAATTAAATTTCTTTAATTTCTTTTTGTAATTTTAGAACGCTGACATCTCGTATATGTTGCGCATTTTTGCACACATTCCCAATATGGGAAAGGACAATGAGGTGGTGGCCAAAGTCTTTGCGTAAATATTCTAGTATTTTATTAGTAACAATCCTGTCAGTAATAATTTTTTCCTTTTTTTTTTAGGCGCATCCTTCCCGAATCGGTAATAATGAGCAAAGAGGAAATGGATGATAGAATTTACATCCAGTATCTTATCGCATTTTACCATTGGAAAGAGGCGCAAGAGGAATTCGAAGACCAGCAAAAAATTATTGAATTCGCCAACAGTTTTATGCGTCCAAAAAAGACTCTGAAATCAAGTCTTCTATATGCCAGGCATTTGCCTTCTTATGTAAATCCTACTGATGCGACTAAATACTTTTTATCGCACTTGGTATTTTTTAACGACCTCAAAAATGTAAGTATATTCATGATCATGATACATAAATATTTAGTTTGCTAGATTTATCAAAAGTTCATTTGGCTCTTTTTGTGAGAAAGATTTCTTTCTTCTTTTTTCGATCGATTGGAATCTCCTTCTCCACATTCCATCAATGAAAATGATAGCGAAAATCACTCCAAGAATTTTTCCAACCAAGGACATCTTCATCCGTTTGATAATGTTCATGCTTCTGCGCCTTAAAGCAGGAATGGGATAATGTAGGTCTTATTATAGAGTAGAGTTTCTTAGTAAGGTCTTACTACGCAATTGAATCCGTAGGACAAAAAAAAAAGCGATTAGAAAGCGTAATTGTACGCTTTAATTTTCGATTTAATTTTCGTAGTTTATAGAGGAGCAGAGGCGGTGAAGTCCCTTACCGCCTTATAAATTTGATTCTGTTAACCACAGCATAACATAGAAATTCTATGGAATACTTCGTGGAAATGACTGAGAAGTTGATCAGAAAAAGTTTTTCGTAGGGAAAAAATAATAAATTCGTTTCCTACAAAATTTAGAGATCAATTGCTACGTTCAACGATTAAGTTTAAGTGGTCCAAAAAAGCAAAACATATTTTTTTTTTCGGTTGCATTTTACTGATGGCTATAGTGTTGGTCTGCGGAGTTTTGCACGTATGATATTGAGAAAGTCACAGGACAGATGAGTGCAAACCTTGTCTAAATCATTTTTTGACAAAGATCTGGCTGAGATCGTACCCATGAAGGTGGAGGAATAAATTTACTTGGCTGGCTTTGCAGACTAGTTATCGATCACCTTCCACATCGATTGGCAAAAATGTAAACTGACAAATAAAAGTCAAACCAAATACACAGCCACAAAAGATCTCCCTAAAACAAAAAATTCAATCTATCTGATTCAACATTATTTTCCTGAACGCCAGTGTGGAAAGTTTGTAAACCACTTTTGTTGTGTACCACAACCGATCCGTCATCATACAGAGGCTTCAAAAATGTCTATCCGCTCTTTTCTTGTTTTCTCATTAGCTTGTATTCCTTATCAAAAGTAGGGAAAGGATGTAACCCTTGTATCAAGTAAAATAATCGACTGGGCTAATAAGTTTTTATTAATTTAAACACGTTATATATAACGTTAGTACACCTACTAATGGCGTACACAGTAAAATACCTTAAAGTAAGTACTAAACTCACGAAGTGTTTAATTTCGAATTATATTTTTATTCACTCGATTTTGTTTTCATCGTCCATTTGCTTTTGCAGTAACGTGGCTGCTTAGTATTTGTGGAATGAATTTCTGTTTCATTGTTGCTGGAAGAATAACACCTACATATTTTGTATTTTTAGTTTGCCCCATTCTGATTTTTTCCCCAGCATTTGAGTAGGTATCCATGATGGAGGAAAAAACAATTTTTTTTCTTTCTTTGTTTCTTTGTTTTCTCTCTGTCTGTTATTGTGCTCTTGTTTGTATGGTTGGTGTTCGTTAGAAGAAGAACGTGGCAATGGCCGAATATATGCAGTGTGTGCTTTTCTCTAGGAAACAGAGAGAAGTGGATAGAAAGCTATGGGTTATTGAAATTGTGTGTCTGGCGAGACATATTTTTCTTTTTTTGTTGTTGTTCTGTAAATAACTTTGAAGAGTCAAATTGTTCTGCGCATGTTTAGTACAGAGATCCTGTTTTATTTTGTTGGCATTTTTATGCTCTGTACATTTTGGGCTGACATAGCCGAGCTTATCTATGGATATTAATCAACAGAGTGTTGAAGTTTTATTTAAATGCCTCGAATCAAAATTCTACTTTACAGCTTTTTCGTTCTTGAAAAACAATTTTCTCACATGTTTAGGTTTACTCGTAATGCGAGCTTTCCCTGTAGCGTCGACTGCACACGAATTTGAATCCATACACCCACTTTTTGTCCCTTTACCGACTGTTCATCTTCATGGTTGTTTTCAACACTCTCGTGTTATTTGGAACGCTGAACATTTGTCGCTTTTTGATGACATGTACAGTACACTGTTTTTGTCCTTGAGCTTCACCTAACACATCCAACTACCGACAGACCCACTATCGCTTTTTTTCAAAATATGTACAGGTACACCAGTTTCGATCGACTGCTCTTTTATACTTTTTAAATGCCTTGACAGATATACTTGGGCTTTATCTAAATGGCCTATATTAGCTGCGACACACTTGTATAAATTAATAACTCAAGAATTTAACGCTACCAAATAAAGAGATCTAAATGGCAAGATGTGCAGAATGAACTTTATGAATCCTGTAATATAAAAAAAAAACTTGTTTCTATAATATTTCAGATCAATAATAACAAGCTTTACTTTCATCCCTTTTCAGGCATCACTCTTAGATGGCGTAGCACAGAGTACCCCAGGCCTAATTGTAAGTACTTTTTTTTTTAAGAAAAAGCAACATATCCAATGTTCTGACTGTCTATGATTATTAAGTAAAAGGTTTGATTCGACAGTCGAGCCAGTATATAAAAGCCTTTAACTGGCTCTTAATTTATGTACTAGAGTTCCTTTCAAAAATGAAAACAAATTTATCTGAGACACTTACAATAATCTATACGCCGTCAGCCATAAATCTGAGACACTTTAGATCTAAAGAATATCTTTCTGACAATTTATTACAGGATCTTTCTAACGAATGTGAATGTCCGTCATTGGATTACGCAACCATCAAAGACGATCGACCGGTCCGTCCAGTAAGCAACCCTGTTAAATTCGAAAACAGGAAGGTCGTAGCAACTGTCGATTTAACCGAGCTGCCGGATGATGCGCCGTGGCTGACGCGACTAATCCGTAAGGCCATTGAGCTCGAAGTGAAGCTTCCACGAATTCTAACGGCTCCCATCCCGGAGGTGGTGCCCGTGGTGGAAATAGCCGACTCCTCTGATGATGAGTCCTGGGATCTCGATGAAATGTTAAATAAGAGTAATGAGAAGGAATCAGAAGAGGTAACTGTCGTTGATGCCGAGGATGTTGAAATCGATGCAAATGGCAGATCATTGGAGTTGTTTGACACATCCATTGATATACCCTTCGATAGTTCTGATGAGCCACTCATACAGATGACAAAAGAAATGGGAATATCGAAAGAAACAGACCCCGTTGTGCAAAATGCCTCTGCTGATGTACGAACTACCTTTGCCGGTATTTCAGAAAGGGAGCTGAATATGACACTATTAACAAACGACAAAGCAACTGATAGTGAGGAGCTTGATCCAGAGAGATCACATATGGCGAGTCAAGCTTCAATAGACGATATTACTCTGCGGGAAGTAGAAAATAGCCGTACCATCGTTGCTAACATATTGCGAGACTTTTCTGAGGTCACCACCTGTCTCGCAGACGTCCATAATGCTGCCCCATCTGACAATGCACAATCAGAAGCTACTATCGATTCCAGCGAGGATAGTTGTGAGGCGTTGCCAAGTCGCTATAGTGAGCCACCCAAAAAGACGTACTTGCGAAAGAAGGCGCATCATCTTGTCGATAAAACAGAAATGCAACCTACTGAAAGTACAACCAATGAGAACGTATTGTTCAGCGGGAGGGTTATATCATTGCCTGATGATAACGGTGGTGCGACTCCTAACTATTCGCATACGGCGGACTCGACTGAGGTGGCCCAAGGATCGAACGTCGTATTTAGTATGCAAGGCCGCCGATTCTCATCATTCCCTCCATTGGAAAATTCACCGAACGAGAACTCAATGCCCGATTTCGACGGCGAAATGTTCGACACAGAAATAGAGACGCAGCCAGAAGTCAAAATCATCATGTCGAGTCTTAAATCCAAAGATACTAATGGCCAGGTGAGTGTAGTTATACACATTAGTTCCTTTATTTACTTAAATAGTTATCTTATTATTTGTAACTGCAAAATGGGTGAATGAAAATGTTACCTGTGAATTTGATTACATCAAAGACCAAGTATAAAAGGACACTTTGTATTAGCCAACGATGTAAATGTCAACCGCTATGGCTAGTATGGCTTCAGTTGGCTTAAATTATGGCTGAAAATGCAATGGTCGCGACCTAAAATTCCATTACTGACCATGCAGTCATGGTTTAGATTTTTATTTCATCGGTCACAATAGGCGTTTTTCTTCTTTAGTTCAGAGCGAGCGTGAACTGTCAAAAAAAAAAGTTCGTGTTTCTTTTTTAGCTCAGAGGCATCAGAGCTCAGATTTTGTTCAGAGCGCGCTCTACGAGCTTAGAATAAATTGACTGAGCACTCTGAGAAAAAATATGATTACGCACTTTACAGTCACATTTGACAGAAAAGAAACAGGATAAACAAAATAGTTGAAGTGGTGGACGAGAGTTGTTGTTCTGGCACAGAAGGTAAACCAAATTTAATTACCTGCAGAGCTGAGCTTTGAACTAAAAAAGAAAAACGCCTAATGTAACTGAGTTAGGTCTTTCAGTCGCAAATAATTCTAAAGTGTTTGGTCTTTCATTCATCCCATGCTCAGCGATACATAGAATTTAAATATTTGAAGAACTTTGAACGGAATAGTCCCCGTCTAAATAAGTATTTGTGTAGGCCGCATTGATTTGTCTTGTCTGTGCATTCACACATTTTATAACTCAACTGCTTTTTGTATGTGAACTGCATAGGCTTGTTGACATGATTTTTCAAAGATTTCCAACTAAAAGAGCTTAGCCTGAGTGCAACACTCACATTGATTAAAACTCATTGGTTGCCTTTGCCTGAGGATTCGCGTTTGTTTCTACCTCACTGGAAACTTTTAGCTTTATAAAATCACAACGATGATAACGTGCAAGCATTTCTATTTGTCATTCGCCGTATTTATTTAGCAAGTGCTATTCATACACGTTTAAGATAGTTCCCTCTTGTGTATATTTTACCTTTATTGTGCTCTCACCTGCAGAAATCAACAAAACGGCGTAATGTCTGGTTTTCCGAAGAGGTCGAGGTGAACGAGATAGGCCCTCCTGAAGAGCTTTACCCGCCAACATCTTCAACCGCCTCTTCATCACTATCAACAAGTACAGCTCAATCACCATCAACAACCAGCAACAGTTCAACACATAACAAATCGAATTGTGCGACAAAGCAACAAAATCAAACAGCAACATCAACACCAACACCAACAGCAACATCTACCTCAACCACTAGAAATGCCCTGCCAATGTCTCCAACACCGGTACAACTATCGCCTCCGTCAACCTCAAATTTAGCAACTACTGCTTGCAGTATTGCTAAATCTGCGAAAGCCATCATTGAAGAGATAAAGGGAAATCAGGAAAAAGGTAGGCATAAAATCAGTTCCCCCCTCTTAAATAAGAATAAAACACATTTGTCAGGTTTTAAGTCTAAGAGAGATGTATCACATAACAGTAGAGAAAATATTTCATTGCCCCACCCAAAACCAAAGCTTAGCGTTAAAGACAACAAATGTACACCACATTTCATAAATAATATTATCTCGAAGAATAGTCGCGATTGTGAGGAAAGTCTTCCGGTTTCCATAACCGAAACACAAACGGGTGATGATCTGCCTACCGATGATGTTTTGGCGGCTGCGGAAATTTTATTAAATGCGATTGGGATGGCTTCACCGGCGGCTAATGTAGTACCTGAAACTCAGCCGCTACCAATCGAATCGTTAGCTGATAATGACATTGATATGGGTTTGGGATCCCCTGGGGTTGTAGAAATAGATAATGTAGTTGGGATGGTGGCTCAATCGAACGTACCTCAGTTAACAACATCACAGCAAGCTGGGGTTGAAATGAGTAAACCCCTGAAGATTTGCAATGTACAATGTACACAAACAATACCTGCAAGGCGAAATTCATCTATGTGTAGTCCTACCGATTCGATTACAGATACGTTCTGTAGACCACGCACCGAATCGGTGGATGAATACGAACAATCGTGTTCGCCGAATAACATAAAACGACCACTGAACGATGAGCATAGGTCGTTGCCTTTAAAAAAGCGGCGAAAGCTCTCCGAATACAGCGAGGAAAACGTCGCATATAGAGAAGAGGAAGACAACGTCGATATAGATCAAGTGCTGGATCTAAAAATGCCACGAATCGAAATTCTGAAACCCGAAATACTGCCTGAAGTTGTGGCGCCCCCGTCGAACAGCGATTCGATATCGTATACTCCTGAGTTAATGATGAGCATCGCTTGTTTCGAGGAAGATGAGCTACGTCAGGAGAAAATGTCAAAAGAACGCTCTTCAATGCAGTGTAACTACCGAATGATTCCGCCTCCTCGGTATTCTGATGTGGTGCGTGATTGTCGTCCAATTGTGGCACATCAACAGGGTCATGTTGTACCCCTGGTACAATCTCTGCCTCCGCAGAGAGTACTACTGGCACCACCCCCATCCTCGCAACAACCCCAACAAGTACAGCAGGTACCACCACCTCCACCACAACGACATCAGCAACCACAGCAGCCTTCTACGACAATTAACATTATGCCTGTACAGCGAAAAATTCATACGATTAATATTATAGACGATCCGATCCCATATCAAGAGTTACGCAGTTCAAATACTGTGTATCCGAACCCGCAGCCCTTAAATGTCGGCTATACAACAACGACGGCCTTACCATCATTTGTCAATCCCAATTCCATACAGTACACCCAAACATTTCATCCGCCACAGCATATCTACAATCATATGCAGACTAGGCCGACGCCTACTGCGACCCCAGAACACGTTCCGCCAGACTTCGACCTGCATAGTATAATAAATTTGCAAAACTATCACCTTAACCAAACTCACCTCAACAATTTCCTGCACAACCGCCAGATCAATTATCAGGCGAATCGGTCCATCATGAATGAGACCATGTGCAATCCCATCTATTCCCAACAGAGCGGCATACGTGATAACTGCTCAGCCACGTTGGATCAGAACCAGCTACAGCACCAATGCGAAGCAAGTGTTGCCCGCAGATCAACAATTCCACGATGTGGATTCTGTGTGGATTGTAAGAAGAGGGTGACCGAAATGCCAATACCTGTACCTGAACAGTCTCAAGTGTTTTCACATGCTGTTGAACAGCATATACTACAAACCGAGCCACTAACAACCTCAAAACGACGGGGACGCCCCCGAAGGGTTCTAGTCGAACCTACAAACCGAGTAACCAGAAGTACAAATCGGGCTAACAAAGTGAAACAGGACGATCAAAATGTCGATCAAACATTTGCCATCGTAAGTGAGGTGAAAAGCCCATCAACTGGGGGAAGAAAACGTAAAATAACCCCAAGCACACGAGCAAAATGATTACTGTCGACAGTGGACAACTTGTGGAAAGAACTTGGCGTATTGAAAAACATCAATAGAACTTGATTTACTCGATACGTCACTTATTGATTATTGTAAATGATTCCCCTTTGATACGGCCATCGTTTTAGATTGCGATTTTGTCTATTTTATTGAATATATACATATTTTTCTTTTGATATACATAATTTGCTACCTATGTACAGATATTTATACTTTCAATTTAACATTCACAAACAAATACTGACATTACGTACCATATAATGCATCACATGATTTTTATTCTTAAAATTTTAAACGCCAAATAAACTAACTAGTCCTACAATCAACAAATTTACTAACAACCAATGACCATCATCAATCAACAATCAACCTCAACATATCTTCAATCAACATGTCTAGAAAAAGTAAAAATGGCTAAAACAACCAACATCACTTCAACCGTAGCAGCTCTACGAACAACAATCAACAATATTTTTACCAAAGCGAATATAATTTCACATGTCAAAAATCAAATTTAAATGCAAAACTAAATCACATAAGTATTTATACTTTCGCTGAACTTTAATATTTTTTAATTCGTTTGACATCGCAAAGTTTATTGTAAATAATAAGAATCAAAACAAAACAAATGAAAACTGTCAACTGTCACAAAAAAATGTGGTGCTTTGCTTAGTTAGTTTTACGTGAATAATTTTTTTTGAAAATGCTCAAATAACGTTTAAAATCTGACAAACAATTTTTTTTTATTATTATTTAACTCATAAGGCAACTAATGTTTGTACACACAAATATTTCTACAATGCTATATCATCTGAACTAGTTTGGGTAATATTTATTTTTAATTTAAAACTAAAACAAATATGCAATACATCGTCTAGCATACGATAAATATGTAGTATTCAAAAAAAAAAAAAAAAAATCGTGTGTGGTGAAAAGCACTTTACGAAATTGGGTGGGGAAATGAAATATAGATTCTATTGTTTTTCTTATATTTTTAAGACTAACAATTAAGTTACATTTTCCAAAGAACAAAACTTACCCCATTCCCATATTATGTTGTAGGAGATGCAGACTTAGAGCTCGATATTGAATAATGATAGTTTGAATGCGTTAACAGAATCTTTTTAACACTTTTTCCAAATTTAGAAAAGAAAACATACAAAGAAGAATTTGATGCTACCATATTTTTATCAGAAGAACAACTGGATGTATGATGCGATCTGTAGTGCTGTCAACTATGCACAGACCTTTGTGATGTGGTGTGGCGCTATTGTACTTGACAACATTTATCCAGGTTGTCAGGGGCTGCTGCCCAGTTGAAGCGAGAAACGTTGTTACTCATCGCTTACCATCATTTAAAAAAACTGTAACAGTCGAAAGCAAACTGAAGTTAATGTCATAAAAAATCATGAACAGAAGCGAGTGTCAATGATCGGGACATATAAACCAGAAGATAGTGATCCCCATGACAATGGGATCGTCCTTTTGTGGCACTTTACAAATAATAATATAACTTCATGGCCGACTGCACATACACACAGCGGGTGGTGAAGGATTTTGTCCAAATAAAGGCCTCTCCCAAAGAAAAGGGATGAAATTGCATTTCCTACAATCGCTACGCGCCGTCGGGAGCGGAAGCCAAACCAGGGACCAAATTGGTGCATTGAATTAGGTCAATTTTACGTGCGAAATAAAAACGAATAATGCTCCAAGGATCCGCACTGGCGTAGAAACAAGCAATCAAGCATACGCAATTTCTTTGACATCTGTTCAATGTAATGTTGTTGGTCGATGGTAATTCTGGCCTTTTCATAAACAACTTGTATGCCCAAACAAATGTTTTGCCTTTCCTATGTCTTTCATGTGAAACTTTTGCATTAGAGCTTCCTTTAACGATTCATTTCCTTGTTGTTGCTCAATATGATCAAATCGTCGACGTAAATTGCTACGTACAATCTATTCTTTCCATCGATTCGATAGTAAGCACAGTGATCAAACTTCTGACCTAGTCAAACCAATATTTTTCAGGCCCGCATCCAGCTTCTGGTTCCAAATACAACTTGGTTCAACTTCTGTAACTTGCAAACTGTAGTCCCATTCGAAAAACCTTCTGGCTGAACCATATACATATCTTCTTGGAAATCGGTCTGCAAGAATGCGGTGACAGCATCCATTTGATCAATATCTAGATCATATCTCACGGCTAGACTTAGCAAGTATCGTATAGTTCCATATCGAACAACCGGCGAAAAAGTTTCTTCATAATCAATGCCCATTTTCTGTGAACACTTTGTAACGTTCGATAGAACCACTAGCATTTCTTTTGGTATTTAATACCCTCTTGCAAATCAGAGCCATTCCATTCGGTAGATCACACAATACCCAGGTTTTGTTCTTCCGAAGAGACTTGAACTCTTCCTTCATTGCGTTCTCCCACATGAGACAGTTTCAAGTCGTTGGTATATCTCTTTCGGGCTGCTGGGATCGTCCAGTTACAAAGTCTGGTAATTTTACTCGCTTTCTCAATCGATTTGATCTTCGAACACGGCTGCCAGGTTCTTCTTCAGGTACTTGAACTTCTAGAGCTTCGACTTCTAGAGAGTTTCAGAACTCTCGGAATAGTATGTTAATTTATAAAGTTTGTGAAAGCCGCTTGGTTGTATTTCTCAACAATAAGAAAATAGGTCAGCTAAGTATGATTATCAATTATGAAGTAAGTTTTATTAATAACTAGAAAGACATAAAAAAAACTCTAGGTCGCTCGAGTACATAATACAGTCAAACTTCCATAACTCGAACTTCTAAGTCGAATTTCTCTATTACTCGAAATTTTATTGACAACTCTGCGTTTTCAACTTTTGGCCTCCATAACTCGAAGTTACTCCAACAGTAATCTTCAGAACAACACCCATCAAACGGAATGCCAACGCTTTAGCTCAGGCCTCCATAAGAGACAAACTGGCTTTGAATAGAGAGCCAGTTAAGGACCATTCACATGGGAGCGAACGAACGAATTGATGAAATGCGAACAAACCACTTTTTATGCATTTATTAACGTGGTTTGTTCGCATTCATCAATTCGTTCGTTCGCTTTCATGTGAATGGTCCTTTATTTCCTATGCCTTAGCACATTTTAACGGAAACTTTTCATTGAAAACAAGAGAGAAATTTCGTAGTTAATAACAGAAAATTGAACATTTTACTATTCCAAAAGAAGGATAATTAATTATCCCATCAGCGACTACGACTTTAGCTTAGGAATTCGAAAGTAAACTATGTTTTTGTTTAAACGATAAAGAATTCGTTTCCATTCTATCTACTTAGGTGGCACTAAATACAGTCCGATGTGGATCTTAGCCACAGATTAGAAAACGTTTATTCAAGATCGTGCAACCGAAAGTTGTGCTGAGTTATAAATAATCCACCAAATGCATAAATTCGATAAATAAAGTTGTAAGATTACTCGAGCGGTATTAACGATTAGTTTTACTGAATTCGTTAATTAGGTAGTGAAGACAATCTAAGCTGCGCCTTGACGCTTGCTTTCGGTGGTTTTTAAGACAAAAATTGTCTAAAACGCTCTATACCGCTGTAAAACACTGTATTAAATGAGCGAAACAGTGAAAACTCTTTCTTGTTGTTTACAATTCGATCGTTAGCACCCGTTGAAGTAGTGAAACCGCTGTAAAAATTGAACGTTCTTTTCGAGTGTGTCTTCGCTCAGTTTTATAAATTAGAACGGACAAGGATATACGATATAGTGACAACTTTTTCTGTTTGTTGTTTACAGTTCGAACGTTGACTTTTGAACTTCGTTCTGGAGTGTGCCTTCGCTGAGTTTAACAATTTAATTCTGACAAATCTTGTCTACACACACATCGCTGTCATTAAGAATAACAGACATGGATGTCGCATTCGAACTACATTCCTAGCTCATTCATTTAAAAACTAAATAGATACACATTTCTATGACAACATAAATAAAACTGCATTATTCTATATCGAGCCAAAACCCATTATAGATTTATTTCATAAAATTGGTTTGTGTATCAAATAAAATGATTAACAACTAAGCCAACTAGCATCGCACGTAGAACTCCATCTAATTTCTGTAATGCGCAATTGAATGCAACAAAGTGATACAAGCACACACGATTATTAGTAGATGTACAATGTAGACGAACGTAAATATTTGTTTAGCAATTTTTTTTTTTTTATTTATATTTTTTTTTAATACGAATTTATCAAGTCGCTGCTGTTACTATTCATACACATGCCAATATTTTTATATTTCTATTGAATTTATATGATTTTTTTCTTAGACTAAAGGTAAGAATTTTTTTTTATTTATACATATTATTTCCTTTATTCCTTATATTCCTTATACATATTTTAATTTTTTGGGTATTTGTTTTAAACCTTTTACAAAAATACGTTTTTATAAACATTCATCTAGACACATTTAGGTGCCTACATACAAGACAATAACAAAGAAATTAGACGGTAGTGAATGATAATATTTGAAAGCTGTGATAAGTCTTAACGATGTTTTGAAAACGTATTTTAATATTTACATGCATCTATCTATATTTTATTAACATTTTTTGGTTACGGTGAAAAACAATATTAATTGCTCAATTTATTTGAAAACCAATTGGATGGATTTCTATCAAAAAAAAAACTTCGAACAAAAAGTAAGTTAGTTTTTAATTGAAAATACGTTTGAAAAATTATATAATATAGACAGAGACACATTTTGTAAGAAATATTAATAACCAAATAAGCGAAATTATTGTAACGCATAACTGAGTACCTATCCTATTAAATTAAGTGCCAATGTCATCATATATATTATACTAGCGGACCCGGAAAACGTTGTTTTGTCTGCTCGTAAATTTTTTGTATTTCTTTTTTGTTATAAGAGGTGTCACGGCCTTTTGTCCAATTCCGCCAGGTTTTATAAAATGCTTCAATGTTTATATATTTATAGTGATTTAAATAACTTTGTTGTAAGGGTGATGCCATGGCCCGTTTTGCAGTCCCACTCACATTTCGCGCGGTTGTTGTTTTTACAATGCACATCAATGTCTACAATTTTACAACTTTAGCTCCCATGGGTGTCGAGAAATAGCATATAATGTATTTTTTTTACAAGGGAGGTATCACGCCTCTTTGTCCAATTTTGATCAAACTTTCACATAAACACCTTTGGGCCACTAACAAATATTTTCTTGAAATTTGAGTTCAATCAGTTCGGTAGTTTTCTAGATACATAAAAGATTTTTTTGGTTTTTTCGTATGGGAGTTGCCACGCCCTTTTGTCCAATTTTCAACAATTGTGAATCTAAACCATCCTTGGACCCACTCAAGCACCCACACGAAATGTCATCAAAATCGGTCCAGCAGTTTAGGAGGAATTCGATTACAACACGTCCGATTATTACCCATTTTTATACCCTCCACAGGAAGGTATATTCACTTTGTCATTACATTTGCAACGCCAAGAAGGAATCACCGGAGACTCACATCTGGAGGATCACATTCTGAATCGATTTAACCATGTCCGTCTGTCTGTCTGTCTGTCTGTCCGTCTGTCCGTCTGTCTGTTGAAAACACGATAGCGTCCAAACGATTTGACCTAGGCGAATGACATTTTGTGTTACCTCCCATACAAAGTCAATATTCGACTCACGTATCTCTCTGTTTGTTGAAAACACCTTAGCGTCCAAACGAATAGACTTAGGGGAATGAAATTTTGTGAGAGGACTTATTTTTACCGTTGTCAGGTTGGTATTACAAATTGTCCATGTCGGTCAAGTAGTTCTGCCATACAAAACAAATAATATTAGACATTATGCTACCTGTACCGACCGTACATACAGTGTAGGGTATCAAAGCATAGTAAAAGTGTAAAAGTGTACAACTTTTGGTTTTGTATGGCAGAACTACTTGACCGACATGGACAATTTGTAATACCGATGCTTTGATAACACTTTTACTTGTTTTCGTTAGAGACGTTTTCGAGAAATATTTTTATAGAACGCAGAGTTTGTTAGGAACATAAATACTAATTGTTAAGAAACACATTATTATTATTATTACTTTTTGTTTATTTGTTATTTTTTCTATTTTGTAATGTAAATTACCAAACTTGGTAGCATATACCCTATGGTTCGACAGTAATTTTGTTTAAAATCGAATTTGCCCCGTTCTGGTCATCTCTTATACAAGTGCCGTTGGTATCACCCAATTGAATTTGAGTTGTACCAACAGTGCTTGCTACTGAGAGCATTACCGCTTAACTTTGCTTTCCCCTTTGCTATTCGATTGCTTAGCAATGCAGCTTTGTGGTACTCGGCCACTTCGATCTCAGCAGCCACCAAACAAGTTGTGCGATCTAGCCAGTCAGCGAACCATTCGGTATTATTTTCTTTTGATTGATTTGAATGAATAAATAATTATAACGTTTTAAACGCCTCGACTTTCATTCATTATCACTAATCATATCTTTTTTTGTTATTTTTTCTAAATAATTGCCATCTCTTGTATTTTTTAAACGTTGTTTTTTTTTTGTTATTTCTGGCAAATTTTCCTCAGTTAAATGTTGTTTAAATGTACAACCGGTAAAGACTAGACAATTTTGGGGAAAAATGTCCTGATTGAAGTTCATGAGAGCCTCAGAAAAATGATCGTATTTTTAGCGGTGTTATTCGCTGCATTCTTCATTCATCCCTTCATTCATTTTCGATGGTCCACTTATCCATTAAGTGGGTCGCGGGTGTAGGTTGGTCAAGTGGATCCTCCAAAGCTCTCGATTCTCCGCCATCGAGTCTAAATCATTGAGGGCAATCCCCCTACGGGTGCACAGTAGAGATTATGAACTTGATCTAACCATCTGATCTCATCCTGGGTCTACATAGCTAGATGCCTGTCTGATGGTACGGATTCCATAGCACGTTGTGGGATCCTGGTCATGCATTTAACATGATCAAACTACTGGACCGCTCCGTCCGGAGAAGTAGCAATACAACGGAGGAATCTCATTTCGTTTGCGGTGCAAAAACGTAGCAACAAAGTTACCCTTTCTTCTAGTTTCCCAGAATATTTTTCAAACATTTCTTTTAAACAAAATGTATGATGGCAATTGAATATCTGTTTTTATCTTACATAGTAATCAAGGGGCTATGAATAGGAATACCCTTTTAATGCTGCCTACATAATTCGAGCAGTCTTCTGAACATGCGCGTAATGTATGAGCTTTTTTTTTTTTTTTTAATATTCCGTCCAATTTATGGTTTATACTATATAGTACAAGCTACAAAAAGGAAGAGATAAAATGAAAGAAATATAAATGCAATTCGAGTAAGTGTCTGTACTTTAGTTCAAATCGTTATTTATTTTTGAGCTGTACGTTAAATTAAAATTAAACTACCCACAAGTTGAACACCTCGGAAGCATCTCACGAACTACATTTTCATCAATGTTGTTATCTGTTTATAGATAGATATCTCGTTTTTTCGGCTTATGAACAAAAACTGCATGCGCCCTGTTGCCGCCAGAATATAACGTTCGTTGACCAACGATATTCGAATTAAATCCAATCGCATTAATTCCCTTTTTTTTATGTACATGCTTAATTTTACGAGCTCACAACATCAACATTGTTCATATAAAATTAGCTACTGTGACCTACAATAAAGTTTAGGTAAACGTTAATTTAATTAATTTTTCTTCAATACAATTATGTATGTTCTGAAAATAAGAAAACAAAACACTTATTAGAAAAATTCATTGGATTGTTTAAAAGTACTAGATGACAAGCAGTTTTCGAGTTGAACCTACTCACTTGGCATATGTTTTTTCTGCAAATTCAACCGCTGGTCGGCTTAAATCGGGTCCCTACGTTATCTCCTTTTCCAAAATCCTTTATTGGACATAAACTCTCATTTTTTTCTTCTCTTTTTATAAAATCTCACGGAACAAAATCCCCTATGCCAAAATCTCCCACAAGCAAACTAAATTTTGCATATACCCAACCTTGCACCTACTCCAAATCCTACAGTGACCACAAGCAGGGGGGTTGTAGGGGGGCAGCATGTCCTTCCATACGTATCTCCATTTTAACACCAATTTTAGGTGTCGCGGCGACAGAATTAATAACACCAAATCTAAAAATGGGAAATTTTGTCCCTAGAGATTTTTCTTAGGGCCTTTTGGAGTAAGGGATTTGAGCGCAGGGGATTTTGGAAAAGGAGATTTCATCACCAACCCGCTTAAATCTCTCCAGTTGCAATAGAACCGCGCAAACACTTTAAAAAATATATCGATTGTTTGTAAATGTCTTGTATCTTTCAAACTTGAGTTGTGATCTGCATTTAATCAAACTCATCGCGGTCTTATTCACGTAGCTAGACGATTATCGTCAACACAATAGTCCTCTAGAGATAGCCACTTGTGCTAACGTTATTAGTTTGAGAGCGGCATCTAACTCAGTCTTCATAAATAATATTCAATTTGCCCGTAACCGGACAGAAATTGTTTTTTTATGGTCCTTCGAATACTATATTGCCTAGACGATGATCATCATACGTCATTTTGTCGCCAGAATTTCAAGCCTTCATCAACGAGACCTTACTCGATCTATTTCCGAATTCCCCATCGGAACTGAATATTACCAACTCAATATAAATCGGTTCAGCTTTTTTGCGAACCTATTCATTTTACAATCAGACCGCCAAACTGATATTTCAAAAAACGTTCTTCTTGTGATCAGTAAAGATCAAATTGCTGCATTCCTAAGACGCTTTATGTACGTTCAGTGAATTACTGAACTATGTTAATATTTAATAAAAAAAATATAAAACTCTGACATAACTTTCAATTTGTTCGAATGGTCAAGGGGAAATGTCTAACAAAAACTAAAGAACCTCAGAAATTTAAATTCTTCATTAAAACTGACTGAATTAAAAAATCTTTTTAATATATTGAAAAACATATTTCGAAACGAAACGTTGTGTACAACCAAGTGCAAAATAGTTTAGAATAATATATGTTCACCCAAAGAACAGCAAAATCTATGACTGAAGTCTTGTCCCAACTAAATACCTAGGATTAGTACTCACCACCAACACTGATTTTCAGTGATAATTCAAAATTGGTACTGTATTGAAAGGGATAAGCCTACCTCCAATGCGCACTAAGGTCTACGTCAAACAGACCTTTTAAATACATATCTTCATCAAACTTGCAGTATGAAATAAATAAGAAACGTTCCATTTTTGTTGCAGTACCTTTACTTTATACCAAATTGTCATAGAAATTGCCAAACTCTTCATTCTAAACAAACGTAATTTAATACATTGATAAAATTTTACAAAAACAGGCGTGTCATGTGGGGTCCACCGTTTTGTCCGCCTTCTGTATGTGCACAATTCGATGGGAAATATGAGTAGTCGCTAATTCTATTTCATTCTTTCTGAAAATCACCCCACCATTTTGAAATCGTTTTTTCTCAAAAAAGTTACAAACATCGATTTAAAAAAAAAAAAACAAATTAAAGTAATAGTCGTTTACGAAAAACAATATCAGGATCACTTGCACTTATTTTCAATCAAATGGTATTAGGGAACACAACATACTCTACTTGTATACGGTAAATCTTCATGAAAGTGATTCCACCTTTTCAAAAGATGAAATGCCTTCGTCACTAGTCGAAAATAAACTCGCTTAACCGCTGACTTCCACGCCTCTGTCGACCGTTTTTTTAGTTGCCTAATGCGGAACCATTTCTGCAACGTGCTATATTAGTTCAAGCATCTCAAGTCGCTGTTGAAACTTAATAGGTTCGCCTTTCCTAAGGCAAGTACTAAAAAAACAGGTCGCTGATATGGTTCCGCATAATACGTTCCATCATGTGGTGGAATTTCGGATCTTACAAAATTCATCAGAATTTGATCAAAGAAGGTCTTCGGTATCTCAATGGTCCTTAAAGATAATGGGATTTTAATTTTAAAAACAACAGCTATTTGACTTAGTTTTGGATACATTTATGTTCCTATCGCTAAAATTTGTAATCATCGAACCATCTGGTAAAAGATCGTTTGATCATCCACAACTGAGCCCAAACTTTGATAATAATTTTGAATAATTTCTCATTGGTCAAACGAAGAGTGATGAAACTGTAAAATATTCTAAATATTTGGATGCCTAGATGTAAAAATATAAGAAATATAAGCAAGAAACAAATTTTTTTTTTAAACAATTTCATTTTATTTTTCGACATAGTCTCCTATTACATCGACACACTTAGCCCAACGATATTCAAACTTTTTTAAGTCCGCCGAAAAATAGGTTTATATCGAACTCTGCAAAATATGCCGCAGTTTCGGCAATGACCTTCTCGTTTGTTGTGAATCTCTTTCCGCCAAGCCATTTTTTTCATATTTGGAAACAAAAAGAAATCACAAGGGGCCAAATCTGGAGAATACGGTCGATGCGGCAGCAATTCGTAGCCTAATTCCATCAATTTTGAAAGGTCCGCATAAATGGTGTAAAACTTTTCTTTAATTTCACTGCACGTTTTCCCATCTAAAAACAAGAATCTAATCACCGATCGGTAGATACTGCACTTGCTCACTTCCAACAGCTACTACAGCGTCATTCATTTCGTGGTTTCAAGTTGGTAGCGCTGGCATTTTTGACACCTATCAAATTCAGCTGTCATTTGAAGTGTCATAATATTAGTTAATTGTTTGCCATTTACGATAATGGATCGATAAATTAACAATCAAATAACGCTGATTCAAACGTAGCAACTTTTATCTGAAATGTTGAAAGTCGTTGTTCGACAGATGACACTAAGCAATGACATATAAATTTTACATCAGTGCCGTTATGTGTCCTCAAACACGGGTACATATCAATCACCCTCCGTATTTATTTATGACCTCTATTGAAAGAACATTTATGTATATGTAGTTCTCTGGCGTACTCAGTTTTTAGCACAACAATTTCGCTCAAACCTCTTAAACGAATTCCGTAATTTATATAAATTAAATGCTTGCTTACTTTTTAGAACTCAGAAACACGTTCAGAAATCTTTCCTTACATTTGCGGTGAAACTTTTAGGCGACTCTCACATTGAGTCAACAAGCAATAAGAAACTAAGCAACTAGCAATTCTCAATAACCAATACGCAACTTTATTTTAACCAATTCTCACATTAAAGCAACATTATTGCCAGAAAATTCTACCTATCAGGTATATTTTTTTCACTATTTCTACGATCTTTATATTAAAAACTGGATCGTCGAACATATTTTTCAAAAATGTATAAAACGTAGAATTCCCTAATGTTGCTACTACGAAGCAACATTTTTCATTTGGCCGATATTGAGTTGCTTTGATGTGATAGCTTTTATATTTAATTCAAAGTAAAATATGAAATTGTGAGCGACAATATTGCGTGTTTCCTATTGCAAGTTGCTTATTGATTATTGCCTCAATGTGAGAGGAGACTTGTGAGGAGAAAGGAGGGTTTCAGTTATTTATTTTATTTTTTCCTATATTTTCCTTAAACAACTATCATGCAAAATGAATAATGAATATAATAAGCAACAAAAAAACATCATTCCCTTTTTATACGAATGACAAGAGTATGATAATCTTTTGGATATTCAAAACATATCTGTAATTTTAACTATTATTTAAGCATACCTGCCATTCTGCTCAAACAAATATTAATCCGAATTTAAAGGTCTAGTCATATACATATTTATTATTATGATTGTAGATTTATATAATCACATATATACTTTACCAGTAATGTATACTATTAATATTAATAAAAAAAACTGCAAAAATTAATGAGGCCGTATGAGAAGTAAATCGAAAAATAATCAAGAAAGTTCCAAAGTTGTCCATTGTCCAGTATAAATATAAAGTAATATACACTTGTAAATAATACATATACTATATATATAATTATACCTATATGAACAAATGAAGAAAAACAAATTTTCCTAAAAGTAAAATTTCTAAAAATTATGTACTATACATATAAATACTATAACTTAAAACTATAGTACAACTACATTCTATATACCTACATTTTCTCGTGATCTTAAACGAAGAAATTACTTTTTGATATATGTATAAAAAAAAGAACATTTTATATAAATTAACTATCTGTGAAACTGAATCAGTTATAGAAAATTCTAAATGTTGTGTCTTATATATAATATATAATTGTTTTAAATGTATTTACACATTTTAAATGTTTTAAACAAACTTATAATTGCAGTACTAGTTATATATGCACTGTACCACTTAGTTACACTCTAAGGGCCGACATGAAAATGTTAATTTTTGTTAAAAATTTACACAAACAGCATTTTTTTATGTCCAATATCAAAAGATGGATAATTCTCTTCGAAATCGATGAAAACAGCATTTTCATTGGTGTCAACATTTTTTAGTATTAGTCAATTTGATGGTTGTGTAACTGAAAAGTTAAAATTTATTATATAAAAAACATCAATTAAATTGATGGAAATAGGTTAAGACTAGAGATAAATCTACAGAGATACACAGCAGGATTTACTGAGGCTTCAGTTGAATCGTACAGACCAACCAGCTATTTGCATACAGATGGCTGCGATCAATTAAGGCGCAAATTTCCAGGGAACGAAGTGACAAAAATCCCACAACACTATGGTCAACTGCTGGAAGGATATTTTCTATAAATGTGCTATTTTCTATATGTGAATATGTATAAATGTTGTGTACCTATTCTATTTAAGTATTTTGTAAAATAAAAGTTACTGTATTTCTCTTTCTTTCTAAAAACAAAGAAAAAAAAAATACGACAAATGTTGATATATAACTAACATCGATATGACAATGTTATAAGCATTTTTATATACTAACATTATTAAAGTATTAAAAATATTCATAAATAAATGGAAAGTTGTGGAATTCTCATTAGTAGGGATGGAACATAAGGATGCATGGAAACTTGGTAAAAGTAAGATAGAGTCCATGTAATTTTTTTTTCATTCCCTTTGGTAGGAGAATTATATCGTTTATTCGTATTCTTATAGGTAGTTATTCACCGCTATTCCCGTTGGCGTTTGTCGTAAACGACTCGTATTTCACTTCCCGCGGTACTAATAATCATTTTTAGTGTCCAGGCTAACTTTTACAAAGTCACAATGGCGAAAATTTCCATATAAAATTATCCATTGTGACCGTCAAAATATTTAAGTTGAAGACTAAAAATGATTATTGGTAAGGCCCTTCGTCTTTTAGGTGGTGCTTTTAACTTTTTTGAGACAAATGATTGGAAACACATAGAAATGGAAATAAAATTGGTAAACAAGAGTTTAAACAAAATCTGAACATTTTTTTTTACAACGAAACGAAACATGAGTCGTATACGACAAACGTCAACGGGAATAGGGGTGAAGATATTCATTTAAATGAAATTTCGTTCACTACCGACTTCTTTAGCTCTCCCGGTAGCGTTCCCTAACTAATTCCAATGAAATTCACTCTTATTCTACGTGGGGTTTTATTAAACGACTACCCCTATCAAGGAATCCGCCGGGGGGAATTATTCACGGAAAATAATATTTTGGTATCGTCAAAATCGCTAAGTGAACAGTTCCCCGTTCGGGAAAAATTCGATTTGAACGTTTTTAACGTTACATTGTAACTCATTCACATTATCCACACGGGGAACTGTTCACTTTGCGATTTTGACGATACCAAAATATTCTTTTCCGTGAATAATTCCCCCCGGCGGATTCCACGATAGGGAATAGACAGCTGGAATTTTTTGAGTCGAGTCGTTTAAATGGCGTTTGTAAAGTTGTAATCGACAATAATTTGCGTTTTACGTTTCGTTTTTAGAACTAAAACAACTTAAACGACATAAAACGCCTAAAAACACGCCACATGTAAAACCGATTTCAAAAAAACGCCATTTGTCGTTTAATATAAACGCCACGTAGAATAAGGGTGATTGTGTTCCTGTTGATAAAGAACTGACCAATGAAATGTACTCTTCCTCACAGAGGAAACTGCAAACAAACATGTATTCACCTTCACCATACGCTTGTAGATATGAAAAAAAAACGTTAGTAAGCTTGCAATTTCACATGTCATTTTCGGCAGAGTAAAAAGCTTTCAATCTTTTAACAATAGTCATTTAACGCTTATATGTAAATTTTTTTAACCCATTAGCGCATTTTTTTTAGAGTGAAGGGCTCTACACAATTTTTATTCCATCAGTGCGCAGATGCCGCACTTTGTTTGATTTGGGCCGTTGCGCATGCGCATTTAAGGCCACCAAGAAAAAGCTTTCACAAGTGACTAGGAAGTGTATTAAAGTTTTTTTGACAATGCAGTTATGTCGTTTTAGTGTTTAATGTCCACAATGGCTTTTGTTTACATTAACGCATCCGAAAGCTCACATTTTTGATAACACCGTCCAACACTTGCGACTGTGCGACTGTATGCTGGCGATAGCTTGACGATTGTTGGCTTCCAAATGATACAAAGTCTATTGATTATCAGCATAGACTACTACTTTGAGGTAGTCCCATAGAAAATAATTAAGAAATGTGAAATCAAATGATGGTAGCACCGTCTTTCATATCGATGTTCTTAAAATTTCGATCAGATAGTTTCTATCTACTAACCAATGCGAACCTATGCACGAGTAGAATTATACCCTCTATTAAATTACAGCCTCTACACTTGTTCTGATTGTTTAAAACTGATCAGTCAGAATGCTTTCTATATAGGGACATGAGCTAACATCTCGATTCGCATGAATCTTGGCTGCAACAATTTCGGGTCATGGTATTTTATTGCTTACCATATCACTAACTACTCATTAGACAATTAAAAAATATTGTAAATGACTTTAATTGTGAATTACTGAGTGGGGAAGCGAGGAGTAACAACGATTCTCGCTAGTTGGGATGAACACTGACAATTTCTATTGGGAAGTTTTTGACAAATTTCAGTCTATGAATTATTGTTTGAGAGAATTACATTAACAACAACTCGTAGACACAGTGAATACCTTTGGTAGGATTGTGAATACCCATGTTCTTGAACATAATTGGTTCATTGCGAATTACGAACAGTTGTCAGTACTTCTCCTACACTCGCCAGTATTCCTCATTTGAACTGAGAAAGCTTAGATCTTTCGTCCAGGGGCATTATCACGCCACGTATGACAATAATCCTATGAACGATATCGTTTTCGAGTTTCTAAAAACCAAAATAAGCTATTTTCTGAATGAAATCTTCTCTAATGCCTTACATCATCTCCTTTTCTAGGAAATTTACTCAATATTACACTAAATATAAGCTTAAATTGCTGCAAGTATTGCCTATTATATCCTGGCCAGATATCGGTTAGAGAAATACCCTTTTATGACTTTTAAATCTCAACCATAATTGGATGCAAATTCAATGTAAATGGCTAGTATTGGATTCAGCTAACTGCAATGCAATATTGTTATGGTACTTCAGTTGAGCGACTGGCAATTTTTACAAATATTTGAAAGAGGCAATTTATTCAGACTTTTCGGTCTCAGAAATTCTAATGGTAAATATCCACTCAGAAACATCCAAACCTATTCTATATCGAATAAGCTTAAAAACGATAAATTAACCTGCAAATGGCACACCTCTCAATTAGTTAGGTCCAAAACCTAAGTGCATTTTGCAAACGCAACAAAAACCGTCACGGAATGCTAGTCGCAATTGCACACATATTTTTAGACTCCTGTCGTAAAAACTAGGCCTAGGCTTTCGTCATTTGCAGCTTTTTGTACACTTGCTTGCAAATCTTTGTACTCTTTCTACAGCGTACAACAAGCTGTAAATGACGAAAGCGTGAGTATGAAGCGCAGCTACGTGGACAGTAGGCCTAAGGATGCCTTTGTCGTGTGAAGGAACATTCATTTTTTCCCTACAATGTAAATTCACATACCAAGGCCAGTTATTTGTCTACACCTATTTACCAAGGCCGTCTCGTTTCGCAGCTTCCCATTATGAACAACAAACAAATTGTAAAAGCTTTGTTTTTTTGCCTACCGACATTCTTTTGTTGTTGTGGCAGAGAAAAATTCGTGGGAGTGTAATTGCGTACGCACGCATGTCATCAAAAAAGCTCCTATGCCAAGACATCAACCAGTTACAAACAAGTATCTATTTTTCATACGATTTTCGTTAAAACATACTCATCTGGAAAACCAGAAATTCCCAGAAGTATAGGATAAGGTCCTCTTTGGTGTTTATATTCTATTTCTTCGGAATAATTCAATCTTGATTTATTTGTGTTTGAGCAGGTAGTGTGGAACTCAGTACCCTAATATTATTTTGCACACATTTATAATTAAAATGTGAGCATTATTATCATTTACCAACGAACATTATTTCTGTGAACGTGTAAAAAATTAGTAGGGTAAACACTACGTGCTGTTTTGAGCTTTGTTTGTTTACATTTTAGTTGCGATCTACCAGAAAAATAATACAAACGGTTTTGCAAAGTATTCTAGCAGCTAATGCTCAAACCAATTGAGCTTTACATTCAGTAGTTGAGACAGTCTTATTGAAAGTATGCAATGGGGTCAAGTGATTATAATTAATAATTCAATTAAGTATCTGTACACACTTACAAATGTTTATACAAACTATAGTTACTGTATAGGAATTTGTTAACAACTTAACCCAAATGAGCTTTTGAATATTTGTAACCTAAATAATGGGTATATATTTTTAAATCTTAAGGAACAAACTTAAATGATGATATTTGAATGTACATCCTAGTGATAACATTATAAAAATTATAATTAAAAAGTTATAATCAATAGATTTATTTTTATTTTATAAACATTCATGCATTTAGTAACAGCAGACTTGACAAATCACCTTTAGAGTATTTGAGTATCTATTTTCTCTATATGATTACTTCATTTAAAAATTATAGCATCCTACAAATTTTTATTAATAATTTCCATTTTAAATCTTTTCAGTCCTGGTTGAAACGCTGTTCCCTGATATTTTCCGACAAACTTCAAAAGGTGGCAGCGCAACGAGAGCCCAACCGGCATCTAAATCGCAACAAAAAAGGCGACAACAAAAAGTATGGTCACGACCGAGTTCAGTCATGTCCAACAGTTCGAGTGTGATGAATACATTTTCACCGAGTTCCCGAAATAATGGGAATACCTCGAATCAAATCGATGCACGTCGGAGGTCGGTCACTCCTTTGCTGAGCGTCAAAAGTGACTTTGATAAGTATTTGCAAAACCTGAAGAAGCGTCGCACTAAAACAAACAATGGTCAGCAAAATAATAATACCACAACCAGCACGGCTACCACGAAGAAACGAGACCGATCACGCAAGACAAGAAATACAACTTCTCGGGTACATGGTGTTACAAAATCGTTGGTAGATATAACAAAGGATGCTAAACTTACCAAGCTAAGACCAGTTGTAGTCATAGAGCGGCTAACTGAAACAATGCTGAGGGCGAAGTTGATGCATAATTTGCAAACGGCAATTGGAAGTGAAGAAACCGCAAAGGAGACATCATTAACGGAGATAACCCAAATCGCGTCGTCGATGGTAGTCAAACCTGGAACGGAGTCATTGAGTGATATTTTGGTGCATGTTGTTGAACAACAAGTGTCGAAAAGAAAAGACAGACGAGAAGACGAGTTGGAGAAAACGCCTTCCGGTGCGGAAAAGGGAGAAGATCCACCAGCACAGGTGACGGAAAATGAGCCGGAACCTCCAGCAATTGTACCGATTTCAGTGCCGAGTCCTTGTGTTCAACGAGAATCACCAGTAGTACACCACGTAGAATTAGAAGTCGTTCGTTCTGTCAGCGAGCAAAAGCCTGAAGTCGAATCAGAACTTAAGCCCATTAAAATGGAAGAACTAGAACCTGAATCACCACCACTGGAAGTTTTCAAGAAGCCAACAAGAACATACACATCACGCTCGGTCGCACGGTCTAGTATCGGATCACATCAACATTTAAAGGCTTTCAAAAATCCACCGACAAGCGCACTCCAAACTGAAGTGCCATGCTCTTCAAAAAATACCGAATCTGAATCTCTGGCAGAACGATTACAAGGCACTCAGCCATCCGAATCAGTTTCAACGGAACATTTGAACATGAACCACCTGCCCCCGCTTAACACAAATACAGAACTTGTTGATCCAGCAACAGTAATGACATCAACTTCCTTATTAGATCAGTCGGAGACGTCTAAAGTTGTTGGTTCGCCGAAGAAACAAGTGAAAGTAAGACTGAAGAGGTGCAATTACAATTACATGGTTGTATCGAATACCGCGTTTGATGACTTGCATAATCATGATCCGCAAGCAAACCAAGAAACCTATGACCGTTTACACGGCGAGGTAACGTTCGAAGAGATCTCTCACAACGAAAGGAAGCGTCGAGTCAAGGGTAGTGCGGCCAGAAAAGGACAAGCTCTAAAGAGAATTTTCGAACGAGTTGCAGATGAGAAAGATAATCCAACGGATGATTATAACAAGCCGCAACGTCTGTTCAGTGTAGCAGGTAGTCATAACATTGACTCAATAAACACTCCGCCGCCCACCCCACCGTCGTCGTCACCATCGTTGTCTCCAGCACTGCCAGCTGACAATAAATCTTCTGCCATCGACTATAGGATACAAGATGTAAGTTCTCGGCGACCAAATGCGGAACCAAATAACAATCACGTTGATCGGCCGATGTTTCCACCGTTCCGCCGGCAATATGGCCAACAGCATGTACTCCCCAACATCGGCTCAACAAATTCGGATTTAATTCAAGAGTTTCGTCAACACAACAACATACCAACAGAAGTGGAAATTGATTCAAAGTTCTTGGCTGTGTTTTACGATTATCTTTTGACGCGTGAAGATGTGCGTGCAAAGGAGGAAATTAATAAGTTGTCGCCATTGCTAAACACCACACTAGAGCTTCCAAGTGTGAAGAGAAAACGAAGGGAATCATGCAGTCTGTCGTTATCTCCACGGCGGGTCCGTAAACTCTCAACGACTGACGTGCTTAATGAAAGTTCAAGTAGCAACATGACGAGCAAACGACGCAAGACAATATGCTACGATTCCCATAATTTCCTTCAGTCGCCAGACCTTTTATTCGATGATGAGATCTGCTCATCGCCAAAGGCGGCCGACTCTCCAACCATGGAAGTAATGCGATTACACACTGCACAACCAAGGACCACAACTTTAGTCTCTACGACTGCCCCAGAGGAGATGATGAATGGTGATGAAGAGGACCATGAACAACATGGTAAGCTAGCAGTTGGTCCCTCAAGAACGCCTCCATTATTTTCCGATCCATCAAGTGTCACCTTAATACCCGTCCAAACAGAGCAAATGGAGATTTCTATAGGACACACAAATTTCGAGACTCTAGCCGATGAAGTCTCCTCACTAAATAATGCGGTGGTAAGTCGTACATATTCAAAAAAAAACATGGTCCAGCATGTCTTTGTGCCCCCAGAAATCGAGAAATGCATCGAAGAACAAGCGTCTACATCGACACCGGTCGAAGGTGCAACAACCAGCGGCGCCTTGCCCAGCACATCATTTAACCAAAGCCCAGACAGCAATAGTAGTAATAAAAAGAGGCCAAGTCGACGAATTTCTTACGACATCAGAACGTCCACCGAAGAAGACAACGACGATGCCAACGATAGCGACTACCAGGAGACGAAAAAGAGGAAAAAAAGGAGAAAGAGCATTGCCAACACTAACGTGAGACGTGGTGCACGTGCCACTAAAACGTCTAAAACGTCACATCGCAAAAGGACTTAATCAAAAACAAAACTAGGTGTATTTAGTTACTAAACTGTAATTTATTAGATATCAACCAATTTGTTTATAGATGCATAAACAGAAATATTGATTGCAAATGTACATAACAAAAAATTAAAAAAAAAAAAAGAAAAATTAAAAAAAAAACCACACCTCCCCCGCCCCTCATATATATCTATTCATACATAATAATGTATGTGTATAAATGTATTTGATGTAATGTGATATAAGGTTATTGAAACAAACAATAAAATTTCAACAAATATTTACAAACGATTCTTCTTTGGACACGCACTCTTCGAACTTCATGCAACAAAAAAAAGGACGACGCTGCTGCTGGGAAGGTGTCCCGTTATACAGATTCTTTCTCTTTTTTTCACATACATAAATTACGTTTTATATTTAATTTAATTATTTTGTCATTCAAATTGCACTTGCTGCAAATTGTTTAAATTTTATTTGATTATTTTTATTTTTAAACATGGAACTTTTTAAAAGTTTAATGCTCTTATTAGTATATAGTTGAATTATTTACCTACGATTACAACAAAAAAAAACAACAATCAAATCTAACCGGCCAAAAGGATATAATTTAGTTAAAGCAAGAAATTCATATCCTCTCACTTTTAAATAAATAAAAATTGGTAAATCAATGGAATGGATGCAATAATAGTGAATTTTATAATTACTAACAATATTTTTGGTACGTACATTTTTGATAAAAATTTTAAAATATGAAATTTAAATAATTATTGCAGATTCATGTTTTTTTTTTTTTTTTTTGTTTTGTTAGTTTAGGACTACCTTTGGTTATTTTTGGTCAATGCCGGAGAAGGAGGCTTCATGTTCCAGTGAAATTGTGGCAGAATTGAAGGGGTTCGTATTCAACGTTTTGTTAACTATGTAGACAGCCTTGTTTAAAAATATTAGCGCAAAATTATTTACAGTTTAAAACCTAAAAAAACAGTTGATGTATTTAAATTAATATGAATTATTTTTAATTATTGAAAGTAGAAAACATTCCTGATAAGTGGTTTTCGATTCACAATAATCACCCCTATTCCCGTTGGAGTTTGTCGTAAACGACCAACATTTCATTTCGTTTTTAACCCGGTGTTTCAAACTTTTTTGAGACAACGATTTAAACTTACAGTGAACCCATAGAATAAGAAATAAAATCGTTAACAAAAGTTCGAAAAAAATCGGAATACCAATTATACAACGACACGGCACAGGGGTCGTATATGACAAACGCCAACAAGAACAAGGAAACATAATAATAGAATGGTATGTGACGTTTCCGTTCAGCTATTTTTGCACAAAATTCTTTGCTAAACATAAAAAATAAAAATAAAAAACTTGGACTACCATAACAGGAAAATATTATCTTGAATGCAAAGGTACAACAACAAATATCATTTTCTCGCTATCTGCAATCTGCTAATCATTTTGAAGACTTTTCCATGTTTTTTCTAAATAAATTAGAATTTCAGTGTGACGGTCATAGTAACCCGGCCAATAAATGTGGAAAAATTAAATTAGTGCTTGTTGTGGCTGGTAGTGGTAGGCCTTATTGACATTCACCCCATTGTCGTTGTGGTCTATCGTAAACGACTGGCGACATTTGTCGTGTCGAATTGTTTGGAATTTGCTATTGCGTAAATTACACGACTCAACTGTCTAAACTCTCAGATTCCACATAAATTCCACAAACTATGTCTCATGTAGTTTGACATTTCATTCGACGAATTTATATTTGCTCTGTTATTTTGTTTGTGACTTGGTGAATTATTTAATAAAACTAATTAAAAATGAATAGTCGAGTACTGGAGTCGAGGCCAACACAAATTGTGATGACAATCGTACACTCCGACGTTATTCAATTCATAAATATGTTTATGATTGAGAGTAGTTTGAAAAATGAATAGTGTTGAGATGTTTTTTGGAAGCAGTAGGCACGTTTTTTTTTAAACCTCGCCAGCCAGCCGTTCATTTGGACAGCAAGATGAAGCCAGCCGAATGACTTGGTAGAAATTATATGATAAATTCTGACATTTTTCTCTGGAATGTTGTGTACATGAGTTAAGAACGCCATTATGATTTAAGCAAATTCTACGGAAATTCTAAGTCACTTGTTGCTTTCAGCGCCACCTGTTTGTTTATTGTGAATTGAATTTAGCCAGCTGCCAGCCAGCAGCTCTCTGGCTGGGGAGAAAATCAAGAGTTGTTGCCAGCAGGTTGTTGTTTTAATTAGCATGTGAAATGTGCCTCAACTGGCAATTTATGGCAACCACTGGCTGGCGAGGTTTCATAAAAACGCACCTAGTGACGAAGAAGAAAGCAAGAATAGAGAGCTGGTAAAGATAAGGAAGGAAATTCAAACAAAATCCAATATATTGGATTTGCCCGACGCTAAGGGAGTTCTAAGAATAATTTAAATTGCAAACATTGTTATAATAACAATAATTAGTTTCAGATTTAAAATGTATTTTAGACTATCGAAGTCGAAGGTGGTCCAAGACAATTCAGAGATCAGGCTATGTCGTCCCATTGCCGATTAACATCACTTTTGTTAGGCCTTCGTGAATGATTTTTCCAAAGGAATATTTTTCTGCATTTCGTTCAGTAAATTGTAGAAATTGTCCTTTTATTTGTTATCTTCATTCTGAAAAATAACTGTAATTGTCTTTTAGTTAATTAAAAATTAAGTACACATACTTTCCTTTAACACTTTCAGCTAGGTTCCAGAAATCTAGTGAAATCGAAGTTGAAAATCGAGTGAATTCGTTTTCAGTGCTCTGCATTTCGAGCGATTCGAAAACTCCGAAATTTTTTCGAAATCACAATTTAATTTTGTCTCAATTCTGAAAATTATGAAATCGAAATCGAATGCAGTGAAATGTAGAACACAAAAATTCATTTCCGATTTCATTTCGAGTGAAAGTGAAATGTGGAACCTAGCAGTTCGTCAGACAGTCGTCCGCAAAATTGTCGACGACAAAAATATATCATTTCCACGACAAACGTCGTCACAAAACGCCTCACGCAATACCGACGATCGTCGTCGAAAAATACAATCCACACTCTTTGATATTTTAGACGACATATGTCGATCGTCACCGCGTCAGATGTCGTTTATTTTTAGTCGCCAATTCCAAACATTCGTGTCGTTTTTTTAAAGTCGTAAATGACAACGACAATAAGGATGATTTTCTCTCAAACTGGTGAAACAACAGGGCATCAACGTGCGTCGTTTAGGCATTTAGATCAAGGTTTCAAATCTATATGTAGAAAATAAAATTACTTGCAACGATGTAACTCCCGTTGAAATAAGGAATTGGTTTGCATGAACACATGCTGAACATGTTGAATATTCATGACTAGACCTCGGATTTTGCATATTTGCATATTTTTCATCAGATTGATACCAAACTTTGTATCTAGACGTTTTATCGTTCAAATATAACATATATGTTTTGCATATCGAAAATATGCAAAATATATGCAAAAAATATGCAAAAAAATATACCACAAATATGCTAAATATATGCAACATGTGCAACAAATATGCAAAATATGCCAAATATATGCAAACGAATTTCATCAAAACATTGAATTCCAATCGTTATATATTAAAGTGCGAGCAATGTAGAAGAATATATAATTTACTAGCGGACACGGCAAACGTTGTTTTGCCTGCTCGTACATTTCCATTGTCCGTCAATTGTTCTGCGGCCGTTATATTTAACCGATGTGTCCACGGATTCTGTACTCCGTGTGCTCCGACCGATATTTCCTCAGACGTGTGCCCAGGCCCACGAATTGTATTGCGAAGACATATTTTTCCCATTACTGTCGAAGAATAGCGTTTGAAATGTATTATTTTGTTATGAGAGGTGTCACGTGTCACGCGCTTTGGTCCAATCCCGCGAGGTTTTGTAAAATGCTTCAATCAGGCAAAGTTCAGATAGATATAGTGATTTTAATAACTTTGTTGTAAGGGTGGTGCCATGGCCCGTTTTCCAATCCCATCCACAAATCGCGCGGTTGTTTGTTTGGACAATGGACATCAATGTCTACAATTTTACAACTTTAGCTCGATGGGTGTCGAGAAATAGCATTTAAAATGTATTTTTTTTTAATACGGGAGGTATTCCTTTGTCCAATCGGTAGTTTTCTAGATATACGATTTTTTGGTTTTTTTTTTCGTACGGGTGCCACGCCCTTTTGTCCAATTTTCACCAAAAGGGAATCTAAACCATCCTTGGAAAAATCGGTCCAGCCGTTTAGGAGGAGTTCAATTACAAACACATACAGAAGAATTATATTAAGTATCATTTGCTCTACTTTAATATCTGACAATAATTAATTAAATTATGTATATGTACTACACTCACTCACTCAAAAATTTGAACAAAAAATAAAATAGTAAAACTAAAAAAATTGCAATTAAAATAGAAAATTAACCAAATTTGCTATTTAAATTGTTAATAGATGGTTTTACAATTCGTATAGTAAAGCCTTTACAATTTTTTTCTGTGAGTGTACCCTCTGAATCACTTTTATATTATTTTTGGATTTGTTTAACATAGGAAGTTTTTGCATAATTTGCATAGGTTTTGCATATGTTGCATATATTTTGCATAGTTTGCATATATTTTCGCATATATTATGCATATGCATTTCATGCAAATATACCAACAAATTTAAAATATGCATATCGTTTTCAACTCTATTTTCTATGAAACGAACTTTGGTGTCATCAGAATTCATCTATCTTAATCCTTCAAAAATATGCAAATATGCAAAATCCGAGGTCTATTCATGACTTATTTGAACCGCTTCAACAAAAGTATTTGTTATTGCCTTCACATGAAGGTATATTCACTTTGTTATTAATTTGTAACGCCAAGAAGGAGTCACCGTTCCTCACCGAAGACCCCATAGTTTATCGACACAGGATCAAATTCTGAATCGATTAAGCCATGTCCGTTTGTCTTGTCTGTTGAAAACACCATAATGAGTTAAACCAGCCTTGCAGCAGCAGTACTCTCCCTTAATGTCGTTTTCCATTGGCCAAAAAGCTTCCTCCAGGAGCGTCCGGAATGAAAAAAACACTTCTGAAACCCTTCCATTGGCGTAAAAAAAAATACTCTTCTGTTGGTTCTGAGAAGAGAATTTCGCTTCTCGAAATCAAGTCAGAATCCACTCAAGAAACATTTACTCAAGTGCAGTGTACTATAGATTAATTGTTGGCATTTCACCAATACATGAGTATAGTCAAAGAGAAGCAGTTTTCTTCCCAGTCGCGAAATGACCCATTCCATAATCGATTAAAGAAATAGTTCATGGTAACGGCAAGTAGGTATCGTCTCGATTCTAGCACGTGTGAAAAGGAACGCCTGTTGGAAGACCTTACCGAAAATGAAGAAGTCCTATTAGTTGTAATGAAGCTCCATTATATGGTTGGTGCTGCAAGAATCTATTCCTAAGGTAATGACTTGCCAATTTCGCGACCCAGTTGCTCCTTTGGATCCTTCTTTCGCTCCTTCTTTGTTGTCTACACACGTAGTTCTATTCGATCCTAAAAGAAAGCAAGCAAAAAAAAAGAGTCGAAGAACAACAGCGATATTTGTACTATTCCAATCAATCTTACTTGCGGTTCTCGAACTGTCAAAAGTTCACGATGGCAGGAAATGAACAAACTATGCGTTTCTTAACTTGTACAAAGTTCACTTTTGACAACATGGTTTGCCAAATACAATTATTTTTTTGGCTAAAGATCGTGTCAAAAATTATGCAAAAAGATCGCAGAACTTTGTAAAGCGTTGGGCTAACACTCTCCCTTTTTACACAATACGTATTCGGCATTGTCTACAACTAATAAATTCACTGGTGTCAGAAAACAGAGTTCCATAAACTGCGAAACTAACCCTACAAGTATGCAACTTCGATCACACGGCTTCTTAAACGATCTTCTAAAACACAAAAGTAGTTTTTCAACTTTTCTGCCGTTTTCAGCTGAAAGCAAAAGTACTTTTTACTTCGATTGTCTTTCGCCACTGGGGCATATTCCAAGTAGTTTTTTGTGACACTCTTTATATGGATATATGTACTTATAAATATTTACTTTTTGTATAAATATATAAAAGGTATGTATGTATTTGTATTACACTGGTATTGGATTGATACTACAAGTGGTCATGTTGCAGATGCAAAAAAAAAAATGTCTCCATAGTTTTAAAAACTTTCCATTTTCTTCGAGCGAACAAGGCACATCCAACTGTTAATCTTGAACATGGCTGTGTTTTTAAAGTGGACAGAAGAATATTAACATATTTTGCATAAATTATAACAGTTTTTTTTTTTCTTTATTTCTTTTCTATTAGCTTACCAATCCATTTAACCGGAGAAAACATTATATTATAGCTTGGAAGAATATTTTTTAAACAATACGAGTATGTGTACACAGCTGGTAAGAAACATTAAATAATTTTAAATAAATTTGGTAGTCCATATTCTTATTTAGTTAGATATACCCACTTGTACTGACTGACGATGACGATTTTACAAAGGAGAATTAACTTATCGTTAACATCAATTAGTGGTAATAGAATAATAAATTTAAATTTCTTATACAAAGCGTAAAAGTCATTCGCAGTACAACATCTTTACGTCAGTTTAAGGTCAATGCATCGGTTTCAAATAAGATTTCCTACATCCCATTAAATTTGTAAAAAAAAAAATGTCAACTCCATGGTGTTGCTTCCATTGCTGTGTGTTCTGTGTTGCATGGGATTAGAAAGTCTGATATTTTGTCGCAATATTTCCATTGTACTGGGCCACACATGCGTCCCCATGACAGTCGTTTCGGGCGAAACATTTCGATTTTAAGTGAGTAGAAAAGAGAAGTGATTTTGGTATAATCTACCCTTCTTTTCTCAACTAAACTAAAAATCTACTCGTCTTGCCCGACACGACTTTCATGGGAAGGCATGTGTAGCCCAGTTCATTCTGCATTCCCATAAACGATATCAACGACCGAAGCAATTTCGTAATAGCATAACATCTATCACTTACAGTTTGAGGTGTAGTGGAAAGACGGTATGCGAGCTGTCAGTTTGATGATTTCTTACTTTGATCTGATTGGAAATTGTATTAAGAAAGCTTATTATGAACCTATTTGTTTTTTAAAATTAGTTTCCGCGTTAAATTTATTTTTATATTTAAATAAAATGCGATTCGCGAACATATTGTTCCGGTTCCCTTCCTTATGGCTTTGCAAAGTTAGAAATTAGTGCCTTCTATATCTAGCCGATATTTTCAGTTATCATAGTACATTAATGATTATATCAGCCCAGCGACTTATTATTTATTCATTAGTTTTGTGGCGCTACAGTCCTGGACCTAAACCGATTCGCCTTTCCAATGCCGTATTCGGCTTGCTGTTTCCAAATTGGTTGGCCCCATCACCTAACAGTTCACCTTGCCGAACGACACGATCCATATTTTGAAACCCAGCAGTTGCTAACCTATTTTTTATCGCCACAAACATTTTCTCAATTTTGACGCTCTGTCTATAACTTAGACTAGACTACAAATGCCTTACCATTTACCACTAAAATTAATAAATTTGTTTTCTAGAAAATTTTGAGATCAATTGCTTAATTTTTTTGCCGAACTAGTTTTATAATTCAAAAGGAACATTTTAAGACCAAGGTTGAGTTCAACGATTAAGTTTAAGTGCTCCAAAAAAATGGAAAACAATTTTTGTCTGAAAACAATTTTGTACTGATTTACTGGAATTTAAAAATTATACAAGCTTTACTACAAATTATTAAATCAATAAGTTATAAAATAAATTTCGTATTAAAGAAAAACATATTTGTATATATAGTTATAAATATTTTTTATTTTTTATTTAAACAGGTACCACAACAATGATACACAACTGAATGAAGTGAATTGTCGCAGGAAAAATGAGGACATGCATTTTCTGAATGGATTTTTCAAGCACATAGTTTAAGATATAACATATTGTATTATCGTAATAATAGTATTAAATTTAGTTATAAAATTAATTAATAAATACCAACTTACTGGTATTCGAGTGTTGTAAATATTATCTATGATTATAATGTGTTTTAAATATATTATCGAATTATAAATCGAATCTATTAGGGTAATAAATATACCAGCTATATTATGTACTATAATATAATGAATTTAAACAATAAATGTAGTGTAATGGGTGTTCAAATAATTTTGTTTTTATTCAAGGAGAAGTTTTCGTTTTTTAGCCAGTCACAGCTCCAACAAATCCAGCGGTAGAATCCTTTTATTATTTAAGGGTAGAACGATGCCATAGTGAAACGTCGCAAACAGCTATAAATCTATCCAAAGTGTTTGCTAACTAGTTGTTCTCTAAACCAACAGGACTCGTTCCAAATAATTGTTTACTTAGTTACATTGGTAGGCTGGGACGGGTATTTGTTACTAAATCCATTCCTTATGTGCACACGTATTCTTACCGTTGGGTGGGAGTTTTCTGGCTGCTGTTTGTTAGCGCCTTCAGATATCACTACGATTGGTCTTCTTGGTCGTAACCAACATTTTTCGATTGATTTTCGGTCCTGTTGGCATTGACGGGCTTTGGAGGAGACGATTTTACAGCGAACTTTTTGAGATATACAGCGACATCGACTTGGTCAGAAAAGAACGTATCACTCGACTAAGATAGCTAGGACATGTAGAGCGAATGGACACCAACGCTCCGTCCCGAAGAGTCTTCGATTCCAACCCGGAAGGACAACCCAGTAGAGAAAGACCTCGACTTATGTGGCGCCCACAAGTGAAAGGGGACCTCAACCAACGTCATCTAAGTAAGTTATGTATTTAGACTTATGTATAGCGAATTCTATAGCAAATCCCTATAGGAAATTCCTCACTGTAAGCTAGTTTTTTCAAGCACTCAAATAGACTTTTTCATATGGAATGACTTCTCCATAATGAATTTATTGAAATTCACATAAAAGACGCCTAAAAATGTAACTGTACATTTTGTTGTACTACTTGTTTTACCCTTGCCAAACAAGTTATGATTTTCGCTTTTTGAGCTCCCTTATAGCGAAGACTCCTCTTATTATTATTAATAACACCAAATCTAAATATGGTGTAAAAAGTGAGATATATGCCCCTATTATGTAAGACAACTGAGTTGTCTAAAATTCAACTCAACTTTCACACAACCCAAACTAACTAGCAACTTATAGACAACCACTACCATCTTTGTTGTGGTTTGACAGACAACTTTTCTATCAAGGTTGTGTATTACAATACGGACAATACCGAATTTTGAATTAAATAAAACCAAGAGACAACTCAACTCAACTCAACTGTAGTTACACAATAGGGGCAATAATTATGGGGGGACATGCTGCCCCTTGCAACGACCATGCTTGTGGTCACTTTAGCATTTGGAGTAGGTTCAAGGTTTGGTATATGCAAAGTCTATATTCACCCCTATTCCCGTTGGCGTTTGTCGTATACGACTCATGTTTCGTGTCGTTGTAAAACGATGTTCAGATTCTTGTTTAAGTGAGTTCGTCCCGGGAGATTTTGGAAAAAGAGATAACAAAAAATGAGAGATTATGTCCAATAAGCGATTTTGGAATTCTTCATAGTTTTTAAGCATTTTATGCAGGTGGTGATATTCCCCTAATTCTCCTAATTTGTTTATGGTATAGATGCATTTTTGTTTTAAATGCTTATCTCAATCGCTACCCTTCAGTTAATAAAACTTATTCGTCTAAAAATAGTACTTGTGCACTTCACTAAAATTAAATAGAAACTGAAGCCTTAACTAGCTCAATATTAATCGAACACCTTACAAGCTTCAGCTAGCGCGAATTCGCGCTTCTAATTTAAAGTGTGCTCGCGCTTGTTGCTATATAAATAGAACCGCCTCGCCGCCTGACATTTACACGAGATTAGAGAGAGATCCCTTTTTCTGCAGTTAATCGAAGAGAGGCGTCAAAATTTTCGTGTCTATTTTTGACAAGTTGACATCAATATATGCCGTCAGATTTTGTCGTAAAGTTGTTGAAGTCAGCATGTCAAAGTGAGCACTTAGAAGTGATATGGGGAAATTCAAACTCCAAAAAGGTGAAAAAGCAGAGTCAAACTTGGTATGGAAAAATTCTTATTTTTCATCCGATCGACTTCAAACTCGATTTGAATAACCCAAGTTTTTAGCGTTGGGAAAACTGAGAAAAAGCATGTTAATGGAACTTATTTTTTTCATCCTATCGCGCACTAGGTGTCTCTGCTAGTATACCCATATAATTGGAGCTGTCACTTTTGCCGTCTTTCCTGATAAGGGAAAGTGCATCCCCGTGCTACTTGAATCACACGGTACAGCCAATGAGTTCCATCTTCATATAGGGCCTTCCACAGATTTGTCAAACTACTATAGCAATTTCCGCCCTGTCTAATGCGGATCCTCAGTTCCCTGTTCTGTATTCAGCAATTTAGATAACTACTCGTTTACTCTACGAACGTTGTTTTTCTCATCATATCAGAAGGAAGTTTACGATCTGTGGATTCTACTCTTCCAATAAAAGTCCAAAACTGTACGGTCAAGAGCTTGTGATTATCCCCACCTTCACCTTAACTTTAACAGACAACGCAACAAAACCCAAGTTTTCTGTAATTTTTTAAATTTAGACCGCCTGTCAATTGCGCTAAATAAATTGTCGTCGCATAATTTTCTGACACTATCATGGGGGAAAATGGATTTTTAGCTGTCAACATTTAAACCTGCTCCGGAAGCTAAATAATAAATTATCCTATGGCTAATTTTGTGACGTTTTATTTTGCTTGGGATTTGCTAAAATATTCAAGGGGAAATAAAACACTTTAATATCGATAAAAATAAAGAAATATCTGTCTTAAGTTTGGAGTTTGGCGTACTTTCTCTTTTCAATACTCACCATGAGTATCAGAAAATTAGCCGCGGGTAATTATTTAGCGAAATTCCCACACGGGCTTAAAAATACTTACGATATTTTTTCCACGACGCGTCACTTCACATAATGGGTTCAAGATACTCCCAGAGAAATAATTGATCGGCGTCTTTCTTTAAACCAAAAAAATAAAAACGCCATTATCGTATTTTTTTTTATATTACAAGATTCATTTTTATTCATCATTCTTTTCTTGTATATAATATATAATAATTTGTTGTTGATTTTTTTTTTTATTAATTTTTGTATATTTTTTTTATGTTTGCAAATTTAAGAATTAATTTCGGAATGGTTTTATGTGTAATTTTATATCTTAAATCTAAACCGAGAGGAAGATATATTTTGTTTGTTAAGTGGGATACGAGGAGGAGGGGTAGGGGGAGGACATGTAATTAATATCATTGTGGATTATGGATTTCATTTTGTTGAGTTTTTGGGGGGATGTGGCGGAATTAGGAAACAATTATTACAACAATAAAATTTTGAATTTTCTTGGTTTTCTCCCTTTAAATTGTGTAATTTTTATTTTGTAGTTTTGTTTATCATGACTTAGTTTTTACTTATACATAATATTATAAATGAATTTGAATTTTGTTTCCTTTTTTGCATTTCCTTTAAAATGTATCCTAAAATTTGTTAAAATACTTTTCTTTAATTTTATTTCTCTTAAAAATTGTTTTTCATGATATTTCTATTTTTTTTTTGTTTAGTTAATTTTTTCTTTGTTTATGATTTGCTCCAAAAATGTCAATTTTTATTTAATTGATTTGTTTTCTGTCTTTATAGATATTTTGTTGTTGTTATTTCGACCATGACCTCTTTTTATTAAAAATTTATTAAATTTTTTGTTATGAATTTATTTTGCTTTTTGTTTCTATTTCGTTTTCATTGCCGGTGTATTGAATTTTGTGGTAGACTTAGAGTTACTTAAATTGTTTGCATGTTCTTTTTTTTTTCTTACACAATATTACGCATTAAAAATTATAAATATTAGGGTGATTAAATTTATGTCTTAAATTGTTTTCTTCCAGTTATTTGATTTTTTAGTTTTCGTTATTCTTAAATTTAAATTTTAGTAGAAAGAAATATGTCAGAGGGAAGATGTTGAACTTTTTGCGGAATGCTGACGATTGATGTTGGTATCAGTTTTTATTATAACCAGGTAAAATATTTTGTAGGAGTTGTGGTAGGATTGTGGATGCTTGAGGGCCGTGAGATGCCAAGGAATCATTAGACTTATAATGTCTGAACAAAAAAATTGCACTCAAACCATTTTTAGGTTTAGGTTAGATGTCGATTTGATGTGGGTATTTTATAAGGAAGTACGGGTTGACCATTTAGTGTTTTTTTTTTAAATCATAGGTTATTTTGACACTGACAGCTGTTTCCCGCTCGAAATCTTGACAGAATGTCAGTATCATACACACGCGGAACGAAATGATTTGCTTTACGCTTGAACAACGTTGGGAAATATTGAAAACTTATTTCCAAAGTAAGTGCTGTGTAGCCGAAACACTGCGTTTTTTGAAAAGAAGTTTCTGACGAGGGTCAATTTCATCTCGGCGGCTATGTTAACAAATAAAATTGCCGCATCTGGGGCTCGAAAAATCCGCACGTTATTGTCGAGAAGCCAATGCACTGCCACAAAGAGTGACAGTTTCGCGCGGATTGTGGAGTGCTGGAATTATTTTTTTTCGAAAAAGAGGGTGTGAACAAAGTTTTGCTCAACGGTGGGCGTTACAGAGCCATGTTAACTGACCTTTTTTTTACTGAAATTGAAGACATGGATTTTGACAACCTCTGGTTCATGCAGGATGCTGATGCACCAAGTTCCCAAATCGTGTTATCAACCAAATATTTTCTTTAGCAAGAAACTTCCTTCTTCTGTTTTGTTTTATAGCTGACAGATGATGACTGTCAAATATCGGACTTTTGAAAAATAATTTTGAAAATAACGATTTCCTAAATGTTGGGGGATTTTATCTACAATAATTTTTTTATTTAATGTCTTGTATATTATCTGAATACCTAGTCCCGTCAAACATAAACGTCAAACTCCATTGTATGCGCAATTGGTTAGAACTCTAGCACAAAATGGTAAATTGTTTTATATGGAATTTGAATTTGAAAATTGTCCTGCTGCTAGTTATCTAACGGTGTTCACTGAAAATCTACACCAATCGTCAGCAAACCAAAAGAACCTTAAAGCCTCCCATCTGCATTTATTCGACTTGTTTGCCATCGAAAGATGATGAAATGTATGAACCAACGTTTGAGTTTTTTTTTATATATATCTTCACTGAGAAATGACAGATGTCACCGTCATTCTCCATTCTTTAGGGGGTGTTTGTTTTGTTGTTGCTTGAATTGTAAAAAAGGTAATAATAATTCTTGTAATATTTCAACACAAAGAAAATATACATAATTAACAAAATTCATTTTCTATTTGGTATTTTGATTATATTTGTTTTAAAAATTATATTTATATTTATTGTTCTATTGGTTTCTGGGTTTTTTTTTTCTATTTCTTCTTCTTCTTCTATTTGTTAAATATCATTGTATTTCTCTTGTCCCTTTCTTCGCTTTGAATTTACATTTTGGTTGTTGATTTTCAATTAGAAAAGTGAGATTTTAAAATATTCAATAATTATTATATTTGCTTTTTTTGGTATTACACTATTGTTTTATTGACTATTGTTGGTTTTGTATTTATTTTTTTATTTTGTTTTAAATATATAATTGTACTATTTTCTTGTTGTTGTTTACATACATTTTTTGTTTTGTTTTACTGAGAGCTATACAGAATAAAACAAATGAACAAGAAATAAAATAGTTTTTGTATTTATAAAATAAACAAAAATAACATTGATTGCACTTTATAGAAAAATAAATTTCTATTTATAATTTAAAATTCGTTTGTAAAAATAAATAAATTTGCTGTATAAATATTAAAAACTCTCACTTTTTGTCACTTTTATTTTATTCACTTTATTCATAGTTAGCCAAAGAGGTTCCAGAAGAAGAAATTCATTTGAAGAAATTAATCTATTGTATTGTGAGTGAGATATGTGTAAATAAAAGCTTTGGTTTTTATATTCTCATAATTATAAATGAATTAAATATTTTAAATAAGAAATATTTTATGGTTTTTTTTTTTCATTCAAATTAATTATTTTCCTTGTAGTTGGTTTCATCTATTGCAATAAACGTACACAGATATTCATATATATAGTCCATCTTGCTTCCAGATACATATATATATATAAAGATATATAATTTAATAATATTTTATATACACAATATAAATATTTGTTTTGTTTTCTTTTTGGTTTTTTTGTTATTTTTTATGGTTTGCATTAAAAATAATTCAACAGTTTATTAAAAATTAATTTTCTTTGTTTTATTTCTCTGCTATTGTTTTTTTTTAATCGGTTTTAATTATTTCTTTGTTTTATTTAAGTTTCTTTTTTCTTGTATATAAATAAATTCCTTACTATTGATTTGATCTATGTGTGTTTTGTTTTCTTTTATAAAAAAAAGAAGAATTGTTTTGTTTTTATTTATAATTATTAACATTTGCTGTAACTTAGAGAGAAATAATAAAACAAGTTTTCTATTTCATTTACTTCAGTTTCGATTTCTATTTTTTTTTTGTTATTTGTTGTATAAAAAAGATTTTGTTTTTGTTTTGGTTTAGTTTTTTGTTATTTTTTTTTGTAAATTGTTTAATTTACGGTTTTTGCTATTTTTTTGTGGTTTGTTTTTTATTTTTTTTTTATTTGTTTTATGGTAATCTGTTGCTTGTAAAAAAGAAACTGGTAAAGAGATATTTAATATAAAACAATAATTAAAGTTATAGTTCTATGGCACATTGTTGCAAAGAGTCAAATGCAAAACAATTTTATTAGTTGATTTGAAAAGTTGTTTTTGGTGATTAACATTTTAATCAGAATTTAATTAAAAAATAAAAAAGGGAAATAAAATTGACAATTCAATACGTATACTTTCGAAAGAAATTAGAAGTTAGTATCACATTTTAACGTAAGACTATAGTTAAACTAAATTACGGCTAATTTGTAAACAAAAGTATGGTGGCTTTAAATGGATTTTTAACAAACTGAAAGTGCGTTGACGTACGTTGGTGATTTGGTCAAATCGGAAAACAGGTATTTGAAATTTGAAATTTGAAACAGATATTTGAAATTATACTAAGGTGTGAAGTTTATTTAAAAAAAGCAAAACACATCGTCTGCAATTATGTCTGTGGAAGAACTAAATGCGAACACCTAAGGTAGGAATATGCGAGTACGTAGAGGAAGAATATGCGGACATTCGGAGGAGGAGTTTAGAAATTTACGGCGTGGAATATGCCAAATTTTTGGAGAAAAATGTGCGTGATACAAGAAGTTTGTTTTTTTTCGACAGCGGCGCGATTTTATTTGCGAATAACAGGAGCAAATATTGATGCAACATGCAAGAGTGTCGCTCGCTCTTCCCCAAAAGCAAAGAGGAAGAATTTAACGCAAACGTATGCGAATTGAAACAACACACAAACTTCTGAGAGGAAAAATATGCCAATTCCCTAAGGGGTTAGTCCCAAATGCGCGGCGGATCGTATTGAAAGCGATACCTCCATTTCGACTGTCCCTTTTGGTTATTCTCAAATGCGAACGAGAACGAAAATGTTATTTTCCAGTTTGGTGGTGCTTTCCAGTTATTTTCCATTCTGACTTCCAATTTTCCATTTATTTTTTCCAAAAGTTTGACAGCATTTTTCCCGTCACAGGAATTTAGATTATTTTTCATCCGCCAGCAATCCGTCATCTAAATAGCTATCGCTTTTAAATGGGGCGAATCGCTTTTGGATATACAAAAATACAAAAACGCCATGAAAAGCGATCCGCGGCGCTTTTGGGAATAAGCCCCCTGGGGGCTTATTCCCAAATGCGCGGCGGATCGCTTTTCATGGCGGATTGGTATTTTTGTATTTCCAAAAGCGATTCGATCCATTCGTCACAAGAATTTAGTTTATTTTTTATCCACAATAAATCCGCCAGCAATCCGTCACCTAAATAGCTATCGCTTTTGAATGGATCGAATCGCTTTTTGGAAATACAAAAATACCAATCCGCCATGAAAAGCGATCCGCCGCGCATTTGGGAATAAGCCTCCTGGGCTGAATGTGACCTTTCGAAAGTAGAATATTTAAAATATGCTTCACATGGATGCTGTTCCAAAACTTTTACATAACATTAGCACTGTGCACACTTGCGTTTAGTATTTTCACCCCTATCGTGGAATCCGTCGGAGTTGAGTTCTGCAGTGATGAAGGAGAAAACAAAAGAAAAAAATGGCTTGAAAAGATCAGAAAGGATATTTGAACAAAACCAATCCATTGGATTAAGTGAGTGGTAGAAATAATTTAAATGTACAAACTTTGTTTTAATCAAAATTAGTTTCCGATTTAAAATGTATTTTAGACTATCAAAGGTGGTCCAAGACAATGCAGAGATAAGGCTATATTGTGAATCAATTTGCCAAAGGAAAATTTTGCTCCATTTTTTTCACTGAATGTTGAAATTGTCTTTAATTTGTTATCATTCAGAAAAATAACTATACTCTGCCTTTTCATTCGTAAAAATTAAATGCACATACTTTTCTTTAACACTTCATCACACAGTTGTTCTCCGCAAAATTAGCGACGAAATGTATCATTTCGCGCTCGTCACAAAACGTCTCACAAAATACAATCCACATTCTTTGACATTTCAGACGACATCTGTCTATCTCTCCCGCGACAGAATTTGCTTATCTTTCGTCGCCAATACCGTCGTTTTTTTTTAAGAGTGGTGAACGACAACGACAATAAGGTCCAATGCACACGGAGCAACTGGAAAAAACTAAAGCGGTTGGCAACTCGGGTTACAGACCAGTTACGGACTCAGCGGTGACTTGACTCCACACACGAGGAAACTCATCAGTCATCACCAATCTAAAATCTGTAGTTCGTTCAGTGTCGTCATGTTTTCCAACCTCCCCCATCAGCAACAGTTTGGTCTGTTGTTCGCTCATCTTCCACAAACTAGAAACTGAAATCAGTAGGGAACCCGATTACCCGAAATGCAAATCAACAGACGCGACGACTCGTTCCAAACTGGTTTTTGTGAATCGCAAACGAGTTTTCAACCAGTAGCGTCGTGTGCGTCGTCCCATTTGATTACACAGGGTATAACTCAAAGCAAACTAGTTACCAATTCGCATCGCTGATCAGTTTTTTTTCCAGTTGCTCCGTGTGCATTGGACCTAAGGGTGATAACTTGCCGCGACTGTGCAATTCTTGGTTGAGGGTAGCTACTAGAAGGGTGTATGAAAATATTTTAATTAAGGACTAGTACAGCCCACACTCAATAAAAGCTTTAAAGTGATGCTAACACAAACTTACTGCCTATCTTTTCCATCTTTGAATGGTGGTCTAGGCTGGTTTATAGCTATATAGTCCCATTCAATCTAGGCGTCAACATTTAAGACTTCTCTTTTAAAATCCCTTTGCCAAGGAAGGTTTTTTTCTATCAATTCCATAAAATTCTAAAATTCTAAAATTGTTTCTTGTTTTTTACTTTAAACCCTTGAAAAGAATAAATAAAAATCTAAGAAAAGTTATTAAAAGTTAATCGCAGTTTTTCTTGTCGTTTTGTGGAGTTCAACGCCTTAAAGAATGGTGGCATTCAAGAATCTGTTCATCGTAAGTCGACTTGAATTGTCTAGACACAAATTTACCTGAACGCGAAAACTAACTTGAATTGTTGGTTAACGCGTTAACAAAGCCGTTTAACGACAACTGAGGTTTTTTTTTTAAATCGTCGTAAATGCCACTCGGAATAAATGTGAATTCGAATATTATTCAAATTGAGACATTATGCAAACTTGCCACAAAACAATATCTAAATGTAACGAGGTGAATTATGCGAATTGAAAGAAGAAGAATATGTTAAATTTATGCTTCAAAGCTTTGTAATATATTTTTTTTAAGAATTTTCAATGTTGGAAACTCGATAACAGAATTAAAAAATTACCTATCACCTTGTCAATTATCACAACATATTTCCAAATAAGAGTGAGATATTTACAACAAGTCTGCTTCTTTGTGTCGCACTCAGATCTCAGAGGCATCAGTATAATACAAATACCACTCTCTAATCTATTTTCAAATGATATGTAACGATGTTAGCTATAATATTTCGCCCAGTGGTTAGGTTAGTCCCTAATTTACCCCTACATAAGGAAAGATTTGGCTCTATTGGCCCAAAAATAAAGCTAAAACTAAATTTTGCAATACTATATTCGCTAACGCTAACGCATTTTCAAAACATAAAAGGCGTTTTTTTTAAATAATTAAAAAATAATAATTAAATAGACTGATTAAATAATTAGTATAGGAACATTCTTAAAATTGCACCCCCTAAAATATAAATAAAATCGAAATATTTTTAGTAAGATAACAATGACTAAGAAAATATAAAATATAAACGAAAACCCAATTTATGCACAAACCAATATACTTAATAATCTTTATATCTACACTATTCTCGTTAATTGTGATTTAAGATTTAGAATATTTTTATTCTATTGCAAAGAATATATAATTACTAATTAATCTATTGTTGATTTAATATATATTTCTATTTCTTCTATATGCAATAATTATTTATAAACCAATAGAAGACCATTAAATTATTACACAAAAATTGAAATAAAAAATAAGAATAAAAATATTTTACGAATTGATTAGTTTCCTATTTCACTTGTCTATTGTTCTTTTGTCTATTGATTTCTATTTTTGTTTGATTGTTGATTGTGTGGTGAAAAATTAAAAATATTTTCATTTGCTATTTTGTTTGTTTTATTGTTTTCGGTTCTTTTGTTATGGTTCTATTTCAATATATATGGTTTTGATTTGCTTATTAAATAAATTTGTATATATAAAATAATTGCTTTATTATGTACACATAATATTCATTTGTTTTGTATTAATTATTACGAGGTAGCACAGATACTTGCTTATTTATTAGCTATTTATCTTTTGTTTTCATGTTTTTAATTATTATTTTTTTTTATTTTCTTCATTTATTATTATTATTACTCATAGTAGAAGATTTTCTTTTAACAAGGAACCATTTAAATAACGATTAGCAAAAATGAAGTATACAGAAAAGAAAAAAAAAAAAAGAAAAAGAAAATTTAAATATTTGTTTAGTTATAATTGTTTGGTTAACAACTTTTCATTTCAACCAGTAAAATGTCGATTCAACGTCTTTTTTATGGTTTGTTTCATTGAGGCTATTGTTAACAAAAATAATATATTTCGTTTCGGTATAATATATATTTGTTTATACATATTGAATTTGTTGCTATTTCTTATTTATTTTGTGGAGATTTTGTTTTTTTTTTATCGGATTTCATCTGTTTAATTGCAGTTTTGGTTTGTTTTAAAATTACAATATACATTATAATGATATATATTTTAAAAAATATTATTATGCTTATTTTCTTTTCGTGGATTTTTATACGCGTTATGTATGTTGATGTTTAGATTGTTTTATTTTTTTTTTTAAATTAATAACTATTGCAATTTAATAGAATTATTTAATTAATGTATTTAAAAAAAAAAAATTGTTTTACAATTTCTTAATTTGCTTCTCTGTTTTATTTAGTTGTAGGTAAGTCTTATAAACTATTATCACTATTGCAGAATGCGGTTGTTTGTTGTTGTCGTTTAGGCATTTTTATTTTTTTTTTTGTTTTATGTGTGTATTGTAAGTGTGGATTTCTTGTAAATTGTTTGAATTTGATAGGGTGGAAAATTAAATGAATTAGTTGAAGTTGGGGTTTTGGCAAAATAAGCATTATGTGGAAAATTAAAAAAAAATGTGTCATCTTAATGGAGAGGTCAGTTTCGCAAGGATTTTTTCAAAATATTATTTGCAAATTTGATTTTTAATATAATATGAATTTAGTACTATATCTTCATAAGATGACTGTTCCGGTATTTCAAGCTATGACAGGATCAACAATCATAAATTTCATAGAATGAAAAGGTCCATACATACACCCATAGCATTTAGCAACTCTTGTTTGAGTTTTAATGACCATTCACATGAGAGCGAATGAATTGATGATATGCGATGCGAACAAACCACTCTTGATTGATGCATTTATGACTTTATCAAAGCAAAGACAGTCAGGGACTGTCAAAGAACCCTAAACGAAATAGGCGAAAGACACAAGAATCTGCTGGGTTCCCGTACATAGTGACACTGATGGAAATGAAAAAGCAGATGAACTAGCAAGAACTGGGTCGGTGCTACAGTGCTTGATCAAATATCATTACATCAATAGACATCCCAATTAGTGTAGCAAAAAGAAATATTGACCAAAAATCAAGGGGAAAAATTAACACCACCTATGGTCTAACAGACACGACTGTGTTATATCCCGTAGCATTTGGCCAAGAATCGACGAAAAAAGAACAAGATGTATTCTAAAAATTAATAAACGAGATATTCGAACGGGTGTACTGACAGGCCACTGTAACATTGGTACCATGGCCACAAGACTGGGCATTAACTCACTAGATTACTGCAGGAGCTGTCAAGACATAGAAGAAACGGAGACCATCAAACACCTGCTCTGCGAATGCCCAAACCTCCAAACTAGCCGACTCCGATATCTGGGAGACAGACTTTTCGGATACCTAGAGGACATAGTGCAGGTACCATTGACGGACACAATCAGGTTTGTTAAAAGTACGGGATGGTTTACTTAGTAGACCAACTCCGCCAAGGAACAACTCCAAGAAATCTGGTAAAGTGTTTATGCATGTTTTTTGTGTTGTCCAATAAAATGTAAATTTTATCCACTATACGGGATCACAATGGACCAAAAGGCCCCCGTGCACTTTTATTCCATCGAAATGTATTTTTTAAAACAAGTTTTAACAACGAAATTTCGAGTTCCAATTGTCAAAGTTTATTCGCAATCCACATCATTAAACTGCGTTCCACAAACTAGCGAATAAAACTTAACCTCAAATTAGAAATTTCTGCTGGAAACTGATGGCTAAAATTCGCTAACTGCCAAAAGCGTTCTTGTGAATGGACTGTCAAAATTCGCGAATATTCGGTCGTTCGTTGGTAGTTGGTCGCTCTCATGTGAATAAGGACTATTCAGTTAACTTTTTGGGACGAATGGAAAGGACCTGTACAAATTTATAACGTTTTTGATTAAGCAGAGGTGGATGGTTAAGATACGTAGGGGGGACCAAATGGAAACAAAAGTCCTAAGGGTACCTAAAAAGTCAGCGACAAGTTGAAATAAATTTCATTGTGTGACAATTTCTTAACTTTTTAAGCACAATTCACAACAACAGTTGGTTTTTTTTTTTTATGCGATAAAAAGTCTATTCGTATCTACAAGTTGGCAATTAGTCACATGTTTACGACCCTGGTTCCGAAACACTTAATTTTTTATATGTTTTAGCATTTGACAGCCACGATTTCGACTCCCATTTTTACTGCGGCTGCATTAATGTTTTAGCAGTAAAGGGCCCAGCCCCAAACCATATAGAATCCGTTGCCGCAGTCCGAATCTTGGAATCTTTAAAACAATTCGCAATTTATTAAATTCGAAAATATCCATAAAATTATTTTGATTTAATTCTGATCTGCAGCATTTGATAGTTTCTCTCGTTATATTAATATTTCCACAAATGAAAGTGCTTCCTTTTACCTATGCTGTGTCAACTGTCAACGAATGCGACGAATAGAAAAGTAGAAGTAAACCTACTTTATCCGCAGCATCCGGCACGGATGTCGTCGCAACAGACGCGACGGATTCTATGGGTTGGGCTCTTAAGCCTGCATAATTTCTACGAGCGCAAACTTAAAGCCGACCAGCGTTTTTAACTGTCAATTCTGTTATGTCACTGTATGCTTATTACTCCGACTCCAATTATAGTCCAAATTAATGAATTGATTTATTGAAAAATTCATAAAAAAATCAGAAATTTCATTCTAGTCCCAAACAAGTTGTTGAACTCACCCACAAAACGATTTCTAGAACATTTGCGATCTCTGAAAAATGACTGTAGTTCTATATTTAGATTTCATTCAAAAATTCAAAGAGTGTTTCAAGAATATGGTTCGAAAGATTTCTGACTATTTTCTACTCTCGGCAACACTTGTTGATTATTATTTGATGATCTCTGACAGGAGAATTAAGAAATAATGTTATGACATATGAGCCGCTAATAACTTTTGTCGCACTTACATGGATGAGGGGGAGGAAACGCCCTTCCACCTACTATGTAACTGCCCGGCGCTATCCTCGATTAGAAAGCAAACTATAGGAGAGTATACATACTTTTCCGGGGAGCTTGCGGATATTGCCGAAACGGATATCAGCAAAATACAGAAATTTCTCCAAAATTCAAACTGGTTCCAAGAGTAGCGGAAATAACCGACTCTCCTTATGGTATTACAATGGACCATATTTGGTCTAAGTGAATTACTCCATATGTAACGGATGCACCTAACCTAACCTAAATAATGGAGTCGTCCCATCATATAGGTATGTATTTTGCTTGATAAAATAGCCTTAACATTTTTGGGTCAAAATTGGGGTCCTTTTCCAAACGCCTCGGATCCTCCTGTACACTTTCACGGACCGCGGCATGTTGCAATGTTCACGGCCGATCTGGTGTTCCTTTGACGTACGGGTTGGCTGATTTATTTACCAAACCTGTTATCTCGAATTTGGTCACCAAACGTGGGAAACGGTGGGATGTACCGCCAACGACATGTATAATTACTTCTCCTGCTTTCACGTTTCGCGTTGGTTTGAGAATGCCTTAATATAGGAAATTCAAACACGCTTTAGCTTCGACTGCAATGCGACTGCAATGCGACTGTAATGCGGATTTGGATTTCGCTTCAACCCCCTTTTGGCATTAGTAAAGAGATACGTATTGCTTTTCCTTTGTTCGGAGTATTGCAGGTTGCAGCCTTCCGACGACGAAGGATAAAATGAAAGAAATTTAATTTCAAAGACAACTCAAGGCTGATGGAACATCGCGTGCGGGCGACGACCTGTGCGTACCGTCTTGCGACGTCCCAGGACGTGAAGGGTGAAGGAAATCCTGGGTTAAAGACTTTTCGGGGACTTTTACTCTAAATTAAAAGAAAGTCTCGATGACCGACTAGAAATTTGTTTCACTTCAAAATGTATCTAATTTAGTCCATAAAATTTGTTTCTCTGTAAATAACCGACTTGCGTATTGATACAAACCCCACCATAAAGATGCATTACTTAAATTAAAATATGGTAAAAATAATGATTTTTCCAAAATTGCAAGAATTGTTCAAAAACTTTTGTGGGATTTTGGGATGAGTTGAATTTTTGTTACTGTTTCTTAAATACGTTATACTATCATTCATAAATAGACAGCAAATACAAAGTTATTAATATTTCCAAAACAAAAAAAAAATTATGTTTTTGTTGATCAAATTGATTACGTTCATTCGTTTCCCATTGATCAAAAAATGTTTCTGTCATTTCTGTTTTTTCCAACAATATGGACGCAGATTTTACTTTTGAATTCACGTTTCTATTCATTATTTTTGTGTGTCTTCACTTTCTGACAATATTATTACACTTAAATGCTAGACTCTTTTAATTAGTTTTATATTTAAAAATAAAATTAATCCGTATTATTTAAATGTACTTTGGTATATTTTTAGTTATACAAAAAGATGGGTCGATTCATTCTCTCGCTCTATCTGTTAATATTTTCCTTTCTTATTTAAACATTTTTCTGCTGCTCATTTTACATAAAAAATAAACAAAGAAACACTATTAAAATGAATATTGTATTATTTTTCAAACAAATGTCGAATTTTCTCCACACTCGGGTTGGTATTACATTTAGTTACTTATTTATTTATTTTTTTATTTTCTTTGCAATTACTTTTTTGTTTTTTTTTTTTAATGTATTTGTACTCTTTGTTCATATTCGGGCTATTTTTGTTGTTGTTGTGTGTGTATGAATATTTTTTTGTTTTCTTTATTAATATATAGATTTAATGTTTTATTTTAATTATTTTATTTAATTTAACTATTTTTGTGTTTCTAATTTACATGGTGAAAAAGTAAATGGAAAATGTTGGTGTATTTTTTTTTCAACTAAAATTTAAATGGTTATAAGAGGCCGAAAAGTTTTGGTGAATTTTTTGATGTGTTAATAATTTTGAATTATTTTTACAAGTACAAGTTTTTTTTTCATTTGCTTTTAAGTAATTCTTATTTGCGTTTTGATCATTTCGTTCAGCGCGTTGTTTAATTGGAGAATTTTCGAAAATGTTTTCATTTTTGTTTTGTTTCATTGAATTGCATATTTTTGGAGCCGAAAATTATCGTTTCGTTCTTGTTTTGTTTAATTTTATTTGTTTGTTTAGTGAATACTTTACAAATCTACTTAAGTAAGTTTTATAAAATGTTAATTGCATAATTTTTTTTGTATAGTTTTGTTTCTTTTTGTTGATGAGTTATTTATATCAAAAATGGTGTCCTGGTATTTACAACTAGAATTTGTTTTAATTAGAAAAAAAAAGAATAAAAACAAAATTAACTTAAGTGGACAAAAAAACAAACATTAGAAATAATATATAAATAAAGAATTAAATAAAAAACGGAGTTGAATTATAATTTCTGTTTGTAAATAAACTGTATCGTTAAAAATTCCTCTCATTCTTACGACGACGACTTAACCATATGTTTAGCTTTTTTTCCTATAAAAATTTTGATTAATTTTACTTATCATGTTTTTTTTTGTTTTTTCCTAACATTAGATGCAAATTTTTTATTTTTTGTTTTAATTTTAATTTTTGCTTAAATTTTGTTATCACAGAGACTTTCAGTCTAAAATTTGGCTTTTATTGGAAATGTGGGAATTTTTTTCTCGAAACAAAAGTGTAAACAAATTATACGAACTTTGGAATAATTTTGAGTTTTTTTTTGTCTTTCCTTAATTTATACAAAAACTATAACAACACAGTAATAAATATTTTAATTTCATTTTACCTAAACACTCGCTTTGCCAAATATTGAATAACATGCTACCACCCCCAAGACAATTCCAATAAAAGCATCCGTTCCGAAATGTTTTTTTAACGATTAATATTTTCTTTTTAAATTTAGATTATTTGTCAAAAATATTTATGTATTTTTTTTTTTTGCTTTAATTTCCATCTCTTTTTTTTTATATAAAAAATTTTGACTAATTTTTAATTTTTATATCTCCAAAAACGAAAACAAATTTTTCTAAACATTATTTTTTCCTTACTTCACTTTTGTCACATAAGCTTCTTTATTTTTTTTTTTTCCTTACTTTCTTTTGATTTAGTTTTTACCTTTACAAATTTTGTAGCATTTACCTAGATTGGAACCGTTTTCACTCACTCCATTTATAAACGAAAAAAGAAAGTAATTCGAACTAAAAGTGGAACAGAAAACCAAATGAAACTCAAAACTCAAATTAAAATATTTAAAATTTTCTTTATTAAAAATCAATATATATAACATATATATCTTTTTTTTTTGCTTTCTTTACAAAGAAATAATAATAAAAACAAATAATAATAATAATAATAGTTATTTCTCTTTATAAATGTGTATTTTTTTCTCCTTAAATAAAATATAAAAAAAGAATAACATAAATGCGTAAAATTATAGAAAATAAAAATGTTGCTTTTGTTTTAAATGTTAGTATTGCTTAAAAATATAAATAAGGAAAAAAAAAAATAATAATGTTACATTTGAGACTTGCTTAAAAAATAATATTTATATTTAATATTTAGGTAGGTATATCTTATAAAAGTATAATGTAGGAGAATATTTTTTAAAACAACATTAGAAAAAATTGATTTAACAATTACAAGTATGTTGGTTAATTATTTTAGCCAAATATCACGTTAAGAATTTTGTTTTAAGTCAAAAACTTGAGATATATCTAATTAAAATGTTTTGATTTAAGTTTTTAATATTTATAAGGATCCGTATACGTTGTGATACTTTGCTGTGCGATATGGTATATGAGAATTTGAAGAAAACGGATAATTTTTGGTAGCAAACTCGTCTCTTTCAATATTTGAAATACCTACGATATCTATCTACACTTTATGGCACCTGGATATGGACGATATTTGCATTTAGTTTGACGGCAGAAAAGTATGTGCGTTTTTGCGAAATTATTGTTCAAGTGGCACGAGTATGGTAGAAAACGATCGCGATCAGTAGATTCAGATTATAAATCTATCAGTAGTCATTGGGCCTTACTTGTAATCATTTTTAACATTCATTTTAAATATTTTGAAGGTAACAATAGATAGATAATAATATTATATTTCGTCATTCTAATTTCGTTAATTTTAGCCTGCACACTACACAAATTATTATTATACAGCGTATTCAATTTTAGGGTACTATCAATACGACAGACACCAGTTAGCACTCCGTCAAGTCTATCTCTCCCGACAGATTTTGGTTCAATAAATAGGGAAAAAGAACAATCACCTTACGGAACTGCTATTAATTCATATGAATCTGATTACTGAGGTAGTAACGAAACATTTTGCTACACTATACTTAAGGGTGATTTTTTTTTTTTTTTTTGCTGTTTGGTTTTTTAGTCTGATTTTTTGACAGGTCACGCGTGATTCGTGACACGCGTCAAAGTAATAAATGCTCAATTAGCATTGCCATTTCACCATGGATAGACTTAACCCGAACAACGTTTGCAAATTATTGAATTTTATTACTAAAAATCGTGCCTAGTAAAAAATGTGTCGCAAATCCATGGACATATTGCGAGACGAATTTGGTGAGCAATTTATCTCAACTTTTGGCCGCCTAGATCGTGCGATTGACGCCGCTGGACTATTTTTTGTGGGGATATGTCAAGTCTCTCGTCTATACGGATAAGCCAGCAACTATTGCCGCCTTGGAAGACAACATAACTCGTGTTATTGGTGAGTTACCAGTCGATATGTTGAAAAAAAAATATGCCAAAATTGACGGATGGACCGGTCAACATTTACACGAAATTTCGTTGTTTTTTTTTTTTTTTCATTTTAAAAACCCAGCGCTTAAAAAATCAAACATTATTACTACTGCACAATTTTAAGACAGAAGCGATATTTCGATTGGGAATAAGGCATTAGGCCCATTCATTATCATAAAATAATATTAAAATAAAAATAAAGACTGCGTTCCCGCCACACTGAGTGAGCAACTCTCCTCTATAGAGATGCATGCAAATTAAAGATAAAAATATTTCTTTGAACTAGTTTTAAAACAAAATTTAGGCCTAGTACAAACAAATCTGTCAACATAAAAATATGACATAAGATCACATTATTTCAAACCGCGGTGACAGCTGCATTCTCTATTCACTTGTATATTTCATTTTACAAAAATTATTTTGATGTTTATTTCGACTATCATCTTTTTGACTTTAAGGCCGTGTGTCAATTGGGTTAAATAATTATGCTTGGATAATTTTTTGACACTAATCAAAGTGTTGAAAGAAAAGTTCAGCAAACCACAATCTTACAACAGAGTTTTATCGAATTTTACGCTATTAATTAATTTAAATTCAGTGTTTTATTTCCTTTCAAACATTCTAGCGAAGCTCGAGCAAAAGAAAATCTTGCTCCCGAAGCAGGATAATTATTTGACAGCTGAAAATTCGTTTTCCACCTCGATAGAGTCAGAAAAATATCCGGCGATAAATGGAAATAACTTTATGAGACCTCAAGAGAAACGCGTATGGAAGAAACAGAAAAAAAGGCTAGCAGTTCTTACTTTCACCTAAAGATGCCACTGATTACATTCAGATGTTGAAACTGGCAAGGCAGTGCGCAAAATAATGGTAAACCTTACGAGTTACTGGGTGAAAAAAATAACGAAAAGGAAAACATTTAACTCAGGATTTTAAAATGGTGCTTTTTCATACCAATCTTGTTAAGTAGGTTTTCCAAATAGTAATAGTGGAAATGGCGCAGTGCAGAAAACCCCAATTACGTATTTCAGTTGTTCGATACTAAACAGATAGCAAGGGAATTGTCCCGGTCGTTCTAAAATCTACACACGATACCACTAAAAGGCAAAAGGAACATTTGCAACTACTTTTGAAGGGAACTTTGGGCCTTCAAGTAGCCTAGTACCCATCTTTCCACAGCGATTCGAGTATGCAATCCATTTTGATGTCGCATGAAAGGGATTAACTGAAAACCGAGCCACCGATCGTTTTAAAGACCAAGCCATCTCAAATACTAGAGTTCTCTTGCCAGCTTGAAAGGCTGCAATGTCTCAGACAGAGACAAAGACGCAAAGGTCGGGAACCAGATAAATAAGTAGGTAAGGAAGGAACTAACATATTTATACCCCAACGTTTGATTAAAAAGCTTCCTCATACGCTCGGATGTTTGCCAGGCGATCGTGGGAGAAGTAGACTGATTTCAATAACCTTTCATTCAGTTGTTTGTTCTCCACTAGAAAAGCAATCCCAGTCAACTAATAAAATCTTTTAATAAAAATTCAATTTCGATATAAGCTACTAAAAAACAATAAACTGAAAATGCATCTTCTTGACGACGACCTATGTAGAGGTTAATAAGGAACTCAGTAAATTAAAATTATATCATCATTCATCTTCGCCAATATTTGGCACAATCTCAAGCAAATATTCTGGACAGCTTGCTGCTTCATGGAGCCCTATCATTTCCCTTGTTTCTTAAAAAAAATCAATACCAACTCGTGCCCTTTACTATTTTTGCTTTGTTTGTGAAACCTTATAAGCATTCTCACACCCATGCACAGCAAATATTTTTTTTTTTTTGTCTCAAATGTCAAAGCTGACAATTCAGTAATTACTTGTTTTTTTTTTCTTTATAAGAATAAAATACTAAAAATAAAAAATAAATGACTCAATTTAAGCTGCGCTTTGTAAAAATAATCTTATAACCAAATTATGACAAAACTATTAAAAAAAAATCTTTTACATAAATTAAAAAAAAAAATCATCTTTCAGATATATTATAATTAAATACTAATTAATTGATAAAAAATTCATTTTCTCTTAAAAAAGAATAAAAACTAGAAATCATAATTTTTTTCTTTTTTTTATTAAATAAAAAAAAAAACTATTTCTATTAAAATAAATTCCTTCATTCTATTGAAAACAATTTTTTTTAAATGTATTTATTCGTACATATAATACCATTGAAAGAACTTTACGTACACATACAATGGAGTATATGTATTGCCGTTGATTTTATTTGTTATTAAGTTGAACCGAGAAAATTTGTTGACCCTAGACTTTTGTTTGGTTCTCATTTTAAACGCGCCTCGCAAAATATTTACTTTTTTTTCTCAAATTGTATTAAAAACAAAAAATTATAATTTCAATTATTAAAAAAAAAGAAGAGGAAGTATACAAAACAAAAAAAAAAAAAAGAGAAAAATTTAAGAACATAACATTGTAGAACGGTAAGTTTAAAGTCCTTTCCTAAAAGACTAGCGTAAAACTATATCAAATATTTTTGTTTTTTTTTTTTCTTGTTTAATAATATTCTTTTTGTGTTTAATATTAAATATTTATATTTATATAATGTATTCATATGTGTTTTGTGTTTTTTTTTGTTTTTTGTTATATTATAATTTTTTTTTTATACTTAACTTAGTATACAAGAGTCCTTATGTTTTCTGTTCTTACTATCCTTAAACGATTTTTTTTGTTATTAACTTGTTATTTTTGTTTGATTTGGAATCCTTGCAAATGTGATTTGTTGTTGTTTTATAGTTTGTCCTTCTTTTGTGTTTTATTTTGTTTTTTTTTCTTTTTAGAAATTGTTCTGTTTTTGTGAGTCCCCAAAGTGTATTCTGTTTGCTTTTGATATCATTTTTCTAAAGATATGGGTGGGTAACTAGGGTGTAAGTGAATCCTTCTTCTGTATTATCGTCCAATCCGATATCTTAGTATCATAGAGATCCGAATATTGAGTGAATGTGTGGATGAATGGGAATCGCATGCGATATCGTCGTAGATGGCGCCACTGAATGCGGTGGCAGGAGTGATGTCGTCGACGTTGGTGGCTGTGATAAGACATGGGCTCCATTGCCACCATTGACACCATTCGTTGTAGCGCCTTGAGGTAATGCTGAGGGCGGTAATGATATAGATAATGTGACGGTGTGAGCAGTTGCGGCAGCTGCTGCTGCTGCTGCCGCTGAGATCGCTGCTGTGGGCACGGGAACTATAGATGCTGACTGGGATTGAGGCGCTGGCAAATGTACTGATGCCGATTGCACAGACTGTGGTGGTGGCGCTGCCGGTGGTGGAGGTAAAGCTAGCGACACAGCGGGGGGATGTCACTGGGCCACAACGGTTGTTGTGTTATTCTGTTGGACTACACCGGGAGCGACGGAATTTGCAACGGTTACCACGGTGCCATTGGCCCCGTTCGCAACATTTGGTGGTGGTGCATTACCATTGTGCCCTGAATTGGGTTGGCCTGGTTGTTTTTGTTGCTGTTGCTGAACTGCTTGTTGCTGTTGTTGTTGTTGTTGTTGGGGCTGACCCGGTTGTCCCTGTTGTTGGGCACCGAATGACTGATTGAACGGTGAGCCATAACATTGTGGGAAGTATAGTTCGTGTTTGACCACTGATGGTGCCATGCGTGGTATTATGTTCGCCTTGTTGTCCATATTCGTGAGGAATTGAGCAGCCGTTGCAGCTGCATTCTTGGCTTCGTTCGCCATGTGATTGACTTGACGGCGTGACTTCGATGAATGCGGGTTCATATGGTTGTCGATGTGTTTTTTCACTTCCGCCTCGGTGGCGAAGCGTCGCCGACAGTTTGGCATTGGACAGCAGAATGGTCGATCACCCTAGATGCGAACGGAGAAAAATGACAAATGGAGATGGTTAGAAAGGAATTACAAATGTTCTGTAGTATGAAAAGGCATCGGGATGGATTTCGTAGTAGTTTTACGTTTTGGAGTTATTTTTTCAAGGAGACGGTGTTAGAGCTGAAGAAGAACAGTGGTTCACTACTATTCAGCGGGTTGTTCTTTCTACAGACTTAGAAAAGAGGTTCCTGCAATATAGATCGACTTAGATCATAAACTGCGACCCTGTTCTATAGCTAGGAGAAAGATGATTGCATCCATTACCGTGCAAACTTCTGTTGATTTTATTTGACGAGCTTGAAATCATTAAAATTAAGACTCAAAAAATAAAAGGGACGTTGCTTCGTTAGTTGTCCACTTTGAGGCTTATTTTAACTCCATCACAACCACTACACTTTCCTGTCTTATATCACATTTTAAACATTACAACTACCTGGTGTGTCCTTGTGTGCTGATCGAGTATCGCTTTCTGTCGGAAATCCTTGCCGCATTGCGCACACTTGTATGGCTTCTCACCAGTATGAATTCGAATGTGCTAAAAAATAGAAACAAAAGTTGCTCATTTAACTGGTCAATATCGTAATTGCAATATCCTCTCCTCACCTGATTCAAAATGGTCCTCTGTCTGAAGAATCGCGGACAATACAAACAACCAAATGGTTTTTCATTCGTGTGTATCCGCAAATGTTGCGTCAAATGTGACTGCTGACGGAATCGTTTACCACACTCCGGGCATGGATACGGTCTTGACTCAATGTGTATGCAACCGTGTTGCAGGAGTGTTGTCTTCTGTTTGAATTCCTTGTCACAAATAGGACATCTCACATAGAGTGGCATACCAACTGCACGACCATGTTGTATAACATCGGGCAGCATTTTTTGCCCTACATCGAATGTATGGTTCGAGTTAGTTCAAGGGATCTTTTTGGATAGAAGCGTACACTATAACACTCACACTTACCTTTGCCATCTTTGAAATATGACGGATAATGCATACCACCATTGCCGTCGGGTGAAAAGCACGCTCTCGATTCGGGTGTACCCTGTGAGCCATCATCATTGTAACCAGTAATGTCATTCTTTGTGTCAGTCTCATCACCAGGGAAGGGTACATCTTGTGGCCACAGTGTCGGATGAGGTCCATTTTTGAAGATGAGATGTGGTGAGACATCTGAAAAGTTTTTTTTTCAATTTAAAGAGAAAAAAAAGAAATATATTGTTAGTAAACAATTGAGAAGGGTTGATGGTTTTTTTTTTCTTGTATGTTAAAAGTGCGTTAAGCAGTTCAGAGAAGTTAGTGATAGTTTCTTTTAATTTACTTATAAACAAAATTTGGAAAAGATTTTTCTTATAAAAAAGTCTGAGATGGTTTGTTTCTATATGTTGTCTGGAGTTTTTTTTTTTTTAATATGCCAAATTCGTATAAAAGGCGCGAGTTGGGGTTCAATGTGTCTTTTGGAAAGAGAAGAGTTGTTCTAGCGAGGTATTGCAGAACCATTTATTTAAATAGAAACTAATTAAATGAAGCTTATAAACATGGTTAGGTTTTTCGAGCTGAAATGAAAGCCGGGCAATTGTTGCTCGAATAGGCAAAATTGGTGCGGTTTTATAAGCTATATCGCGAAAGCTTTAGCCGGTATATGACAAAAGCGGCGACCAACAAATATCTGTCACCTGAGGAGCAGGGCACTTGGAGCTACTACTTTTTGAAGGACTTTCTGATGTCTATCTAATCCTTACAGGTTTATGATCAAATCAGATAGCGTCAAGTAACAGCAAAAAGGAGCGACACAGGGCCATATCTAATGCGGCTTGTCCACTTTGACAAGCATTATAATGGGTCCGCATGATCTACATAAGTGTGGCAAAATTGAGTCTGCACTGTTTCACTCTGAAAAGGTACCAAGGACTCTCCGGTTCAACCCCCGAAAAACTTAATTCACATCTTAATTATTTTTCCAACTGCGCCAAATGTCACAAATTTCTGACAAGTATCTGAGAACATAACTCTCTTGAGAAAGCTACTCCATTCAGCCATTCGCCCGTGCGAAAAATACTGAAATCCACATTTGGTTGCAACATTGTTGTACGAAGAGACAAGTCCCTTATAGACCTAACTTTAGTACAGAAGTACAATAAGGAACAGGCCATTTGCTGCTGGGTATTTTGCAAAAGTACTCCTAAGTGGGGAGCCTTTTGTGCCCCCTTTTAAGGGGGCCACTACGGATAGCTTCATTGCCTATTTATCTAACATAATACGTTTTGTATTCTTACCACTTTTTTCAAGTTTCAAGTGTACCAATGTACGTTTCTTAATTTTGTAAAGTTACAAAATCACAGACCCTCTTAAAAAGGATCGTAAAATAGGTTTCTAGTCTCTTATGCTTGCAAATACATAATTCTATGACTGTAATCAGTCGAAATAATTAACAAAGTAAATTGGACTTATAATCATTTTTTAAACTGACGAAAACCCTCCAATTCTAAAAGACACACAGATCCTAGCGCAAACGCTGGTTTTTTGGAAAAAGTTTGTTCAAACCTTATACCGAAATAATTTTTGATCATCGATTTTTTTTTTATAGCAAAATTTTGAAAAAACAATTGGGCCAAAATATTTTGTTTTTTTTTTCTTGCCAAACAAAATGTAAAAAAATGTGAATTTTGAAAATTTCGAAAAAAATCTCGGATCTCTTTGGAAGATTTTGAATATTTTAATTTTTTTTTTTTTTTTCGAAAAAATTGATCGAATTTGGAATTTTTTTTTTTGATTCAATAACTGTCGCTCGCCTTGGTGGGTGCGCACATGTTGATTGAGGATGGCCTTCTGGCGAAAGTGCTTGCCGCACTCTGGGCATGCGTAGGGCTTCTCACCCGAATGGATGCGAATGTGCTGATTGAGGATCGCTCGTTGCCGGAAGCTGCGTGGACAATAAGCACATGAGAATGGTTTCTCGTTGGCGTGGATGCGCAGGTGCTGAGTGAGGTGTGACTGTTGACGGAATCGTTTGCCGCATTCTGTACATGGATACGGTCGGGCATCTGTATGAATGCGTTCATGTTGCAACAGCGTTGATTTTTGTTTAAAGTCCTTGCCGCAGGTTGTACACTTGAAGAGACGCAGATCACTGTGAGGCTTCGTTTTGTGTGTGGTCGGTGTTGGAGTCGCTGTGGCATTTTGATGCATTCCACCGTGAGCACCGGTTCCGGTGCCGGCACCGCCCGCACCACCGCCAGGTAGGAGATCAGGCATTGCGTACGCTTCAAGGCCACCATTTTGATCCATCGAACCGGCCATTCCGGGCAGGACTGGCTTATTGAGATAGTGTAGCGGAGGAAATCCCGGTGGTGCCAACATTGTACCCTGCGGACCGCCCGGATGCCGAGGCGCATAATAGCCGAGTTCGGCACCCTGCGGTGGATTAAAGGTTTGGTCATTGGCTTGCTGTGCTTGGTTGTTGGACGCTGGATCAACAGATATCGGTTGCGGATCGTTGGTACTTTGGTTTGGGTTCTGTTGTTGCGCCGCGTTTTGCTGCTGTTGCTGTTGCATCCCAGCCACCTGTGAGTAGAGGAAGAAAGGAAAAGAGCAACCGAGTAACTAACTATGCTGTTGAGGATTGTCATCTACACAAGGGCAGCTGAAAGGCGGTTCGAACACTTTTCAACGGCCCTGATGCTAGGCTTTTATGATCGAAATGAATTGTGAACGATTTAATAATTACCTCAATCCTCACCTGACTCATGGCCACATCGTCCTCTCCGCCGCCACCGTTCGATCGTTGCGGATAGGGGCTCGTCGACGGTGATCCCTGCTGTTGCTGCTGACGGACATTAGCACCATTGTCGCGCGACTGATCAACATCGCCCGACGGACTGTGCGGTTGCTGCTGCTGTTGTTGTTGCTGTTGTTGCTGCTGTTGAGCAGCCACTGCCGCAGCTGTTGCTGCTGCGGCCGCAATTTGAGGCGACGAATTTTGAGCGTTTTGCGCTGCTAAATGCGTTTGTGTATTCTGCTGTATCGCCGGATACATCTCGGTTCCCCATTGTGCTGCCGCTCCACCCAGCGCGGCCGCATTCCGTTCGGCCGCTTCTTGAGAATCTTTGTACAGAACGTACGGTTGGCCCGTGTCCTGAGATATGCAGTACATTATTTGTCGGGGCACTTTCAGACCAGCCGCTATGCATGCCGCAAATGAGGCGGGAAAATTTATCGCCATTGCTCTGTGTTCCCGGTAATTTTGAATTTATTTCCTCCTCGTTGTTATCCTTCTTTTTTGTTTTTAGTTGATCGCTTTTTTTTTGGGGGGTAGGGGTTTCTTCAGTTTATCACTCAATATATTGCTGTTCAGTTGATGTTCAGATACTATTGTCTGTTTTTGTTTTTACTTCGCTTGTAAGAAAGGATTATCACTCTGTGGTGTGTCATTAGAAATTAAAATGTTTTGTGTTATATATAACGGTGTAGAACAATTTCAAAATGCCCTTGCTTTTACGTTATCATTCCGCTGCCGGTGCTGTTTGGATTTCTACTTTTGTTTAGTTTTAGTTGTGTGATGTACTTTTGCAGTTTTGTTTTTGTATTTGTTTTGCTTTTAACTTTCGAAATATTTCTTCGATCCATTCAGATGTGTTCACAAGTTGACTGATATTGATTCAAACTGAAAGTAAACAGAAGAAAAATATTTGTTAACTTTTTTCAGTCAAAATTAGGTAAAAAAACAGCAATTTAGAAAAAATATAAGGCTGGGACGCACACTTCACATATTGTTCTCCTGTAAGCTCGCATAATCCACCCCTGTAAATTTGCCTATCACTTACTATGAAGTTTGCATAATATTTCTATATCCATTCACATTCGCTGCCGATTCTTTTACCGGCATTCGTCTATCATTTTATACGAAACATGTGTCACCTTTGGCACATTTTTAATACCAGGCGAACGAAATCTTCTTCCGGGGAACTCGATGCGAACGAAATGCGAATTTCTGGGTCCTTTGAAAAGTTGTGCATCCCGCAAAGAGAAAATATGGCATTTATGTCGTTTTCGATTGGTAATCCAGAAGCGTCCGAAAGAACTCTCCGCGATTCTGAATTCAAATCCAGAAGCAAATGTCTCTTCTTTTCAGTAGAAGAACTGTCAGTTGAGTGCCAATCGAACGCTTTCAGAAGCGTTCGGATTGCTTCCGGACGGTTCTGGATTACCAATCGAAAACCTATTGTCAGTTTTGTAATATCTATAGCCTTAAAATATGTAGGCGCCTAGGTGGTCAAGTGTGTTTCCGTTCTGTTTTAAATCAAAATAGTCTGAACGCACTCGGTTCAGAGGCGATTTCAGAACCTTGTTTCAGAATGAAAAAAAAAAATCATTGAAATGCATACATAACCTCTATAAGTGAAGTGGCACCTTATAAAGGGTATTTTTTTTAGAGGTATAGGACTTTAAGTTGGCAACATTATTTTAACTGGCGGCCATTTTGTCAGCTGTCAAGTGATTAATTTTTAGTTTGGTTTGACATATCAACATGAATAGACTGACGCCGGAACAACGCTTCCAAATTGTGAAAATTTATTTTAAAAATCATAGTTCTGTCCGAAATACGTATCGCGCACTACGTCCATTTTACGGTCAACATAATCATCAACTTTTGGTTGAATGGATACGTCAATAAACAAAACTTTGGAGTGATGATAATCCTCAAGTGTATGTTGAGACACCGTTAAATCCACAAAAACTGACTGTTTGGTGTGTGTTTATTGGTTGGTGGAATAATTGGTCCGTACTTCTTTAAAAACGATGGTTACATGGTTACTGACTTTTTCGTTCATCAATTGAACAACCATGATGTGCAGGAGCTGTGGTTTCAACAAGACGGCGGCGCAACATGTCACACAGCTCGTGCCACAATTGATTTATTGAAGGAAACATTTGGTAACCGCATAGTTTCACGTTCCGGACCCGTGAATTGTCCTCCAAGATCGTGCGATTTAACGCCGCTTGACTATTTTCTGTGTGATATGTGAAGTCGCTAGTCTACGCCGATAAACCCGAAACGATTGACCACTTGGAGGACAACGACAACATTCGCCGCGTTATTGCCGATATACGACCACAAATGTTGGAAAAATGCATCGAAAATTGGACCTCCAGATTAGGCTACGTCCGAGCTAGCCGTGGCGGTCATATACCGAAAAACCCTTGCTGCGAATTGTCAAAGTTCGCAATCAACATCAATAAGCCGAGTTCCACAAACTAGCGAATAACATATTCCTTCGAATTTAACCTCAAATTAGAAATGCCGACCGTCCTTTTTCAAATCGAATCGAAACTAGCTAATTTTTAAGGATTTCAGTCGGCAACTTTATCGATGCCGAGTGCCGACCGTCCATTTTAAAATCGAATCGAAACTAGCTAAATTTTAAGGAGTTCATCTGGAACCTTTAAAAATGCCGACTTGTTGGTATACATTTACAAGTTTAAAATCTATACGAAACTGCTCGTTGATTTGCCGACTCTTGAAAAGCGTGGGGGGGTGCGACACCCTTTAGTAGAAATTCGAAAACAAAGTCGATTTGATCAAAAATGTTTATCCTGGCAATTCTGCCGTACTAAAAAAAAACTAGCTTTTTTAATATCTACTTTTACTATGAATACCTAACCACAAACTATATTTGACACAAATTTATATGCCAATCAAATGGCAGTGACTCACTCGAAGTCGCTCCAAAAGCAGTCAATTCGCATTCGCGTTTGCAAACGCCTGCGGATAGCTCTTCATTATTTACGCTGACTTTTTCTATACAAAAACATGGCTAATATGCAAATTTAATCGTATTTTCATTGTTTTGCGGTCAGAAATTCCCCGTGAGTCATCATCTTTTCAAGCGGACGGACTGCGTGCGTATTTTAAAGACAATTCGCAACGTGTCGTCGTCGTCGTCAGTATAGTGTTGTTGATGATGGTGGTTCCTCGTTCCCCCTGGACAATATATATAAATGAATGCATATCTAACACTACACACATAATATATCGGTTTTGAATTATTCAACACAATAAAAGCAACAAAGGAGCATAGATAAATTATGACCTGATGGCATGTAATTGTGCGCATTATATAGGTACGAGTGCGACACCGAGAAAACCGGGAGAAAATTATGCAAATTTACATTTCATCGGTCGGACGGTATACGCGCCGCCCCGTCATTACCATTGATGGGGTATGTCATATGTAATGTGTATGCGGGCTCTGCGCCACATGTCAGCCAGTATGACTTGTCTTTGGGCTCTGAAGTCTGAATGTGTTTATGTCATTTGTGCTGGTTATTTATGACAATTAATTGTAGGCTTTACGGTAAAGCGTCAATTTTTTTGTTTGTTTCAGTTTAAAATTGAAAATTTGAACTACAAAAGAAATTTAAAATATTTCTAAACAAGAAACAATATTGTTTGTGGAGTCATTAAAATAATCGCAAAAAAAAAAGATAGATTTGATGGAACTCCCAGCCTTTATACCTCGCAGGGGAACTTCTCCTGCGGTGGGAGTCATTAAGCGAAAAAAAAGACTCGTTTTGTAATTATTTTCTTTTTTTTATTTTGATGTCAGATCACATCGCGAGGTAAATCTACATTTTGACAGCGTTGCAGCCTGACAAATGGGACGAGATCACAATCTTTGAGCGACTGACGCTGTAACGATCGCGATGATCATATTCAAATATATGAAATAAAAAATGCAGACAGCATCGTCGTTCCGGTTAAGGCGACCGCCAAGACGCGGGACATTCAGGCTTTCAGGCGCAGCTACAACAAACATCATTGTGAGATCGTAAATTGGAAATTACGAAATGATTTATGCAAAACGATTGCGATGATCGTCGCCATGCCGCCATTACCTACTCAGATATTGGCGCATGTGTTTCGTATAGGTATTCGATGTCGTTCGGGATTACAGTCCTTGAAGTCAATATATTTGTATATGCATAACAGGTTAAGAGGAAAAATTGACGTGCCGGCCTCTGACGCATATATTGGCAGCATATTGAACTTGCAATTTCTACAACAAAAAACATACCATAATGAAATCTGTAGCGCTGTCAAAATAAAATGAATCCCCAAACCAACAGTGGGAGTACATTAACGTCGTTTTCGATTGGTCGTCCAGAACCGTCCGGTAGAACTCTCCGATTCGAGAAGCCAATCTAACAAGCAAACATATCTTATTTGAGTTTGAAGTCTATGGGGGCGTTCAATACGCTTTTGCCTAGCTATAGTTAACAGCTAGGCTTTACTGTTATGCGGATTAATGAACAAACACAAGTAGCGCGTCTATTGACTAGTTACGCGTATAATAAATTAATAAATGTCAAACTCTAACGTACATATATGCAAGAAACTGACATTTAACCTCATGCTCTCATTGACATACTATAGATAAACTGCTAGCAGCAAATTTTTCGTTGAAGCAAACATAAGCACTAGCCCTTTTGGTTCACGGCGGGGAGAAACGAAAACACTCAAATGTCATCGAGCAATTCGGGCGATTTAGTTTGTGTGCTGAGTGTACCATACTGCCATCTGTTATAGAACGTTCGAAATAATTTGAATAAGTCGTTATTTTTGCGCAGTTGCAATGTTTCTACAATGGATGGCACTGTGTTCTATGTAAAAAATAGAAAATGCGCGCAGAAGTTGAAACCTCTTTCCTACTTTCGCCGCATTGAACCAAAAGGGCTAGTGCTTCATTTTTCATCGCAGGTTTGTATGAAACTGACATTTCACTAGCAGTCAATGTATAGTATGTCAATGCATGCTCTAGTACAATATGTTAAATGTCAATTTTGTTATAATGAGTTTGATGTCAGTTTGACATGTCGTGAGTCATCTTTACGGTCAATGGACCACAGGAATTCCCTACTGCCTAAATGTCAGTAAGGGTATTCACTTAATCTGGTAAATTTATGCAGCCCGTAAATGTATAAATTTCTGCGGTGCTTTAAGTGAACACCCCTTGGAAATGTCATTGCCTAAATCGCGTAAATCGACTGTAAATCTGGAATAAGAACAAAAAAAAAAAAAAAACTAATAGGACTGTCTGTCAAAGTTTGACATTTGTAATTTGCGTAACTTTCCGCGGTTGATTTCCGAGCTTAAATCGTCGTGGAAAATTATGAGGACTATGTCTGCGAAACTATTCTCCATACAAAATCTGACAGTTGATTTACGAGGTTGTAAATTTCTACAGTTTACCTAGTTTATGAGGCTTTTACGCGTTTAAGTGAATAATCTTAGTATACCTCTCTATATATTTATTCTATGCAAAAAAAATATATACAGCTACATTTAATATTTCGCTTATAACTACTGGCACTGACAGTCACGTTTCATGTCTATGGGTGGTATGCATAAAAAAAAGTATTTACTTCAAGTAAAAGGTTTAAGTAAATACTGAAAGGTAGAAGTGGAAGTAGTAGTAGAATTTGAAGTAGAAGCTCCGATTTTCAGTATTTACTTCGTTTCATTTACTGAAAAAAAAAGTTTTTACTTGATTGCAAATACTTTAAGTAAATACTGAATTTATTCAAGTAAAAAGGTGCTTGGAATTCGCCGGATATCATAGTAAATACTTATTTTTTTTAGTAGATGCTATGAAATTTTCAAGTTGGTCGACAGCAACATGAAAAATTTCCAGTATTTACTGCAGAAAAACAAGCACTAGTTTTTATGCATTCCAAAAAAGTATTTACTACAAAAATGCATGCGAAGAGAAGTAAATGCTTTTACTTGAAGTAAATATGCACCTAATCTTAGTGTTTACTTCATTTTATGCATGCCAGAAATAGTATTTACTTAGAAAATCCTCAGTAAAAGCATTTACTGTCTTTTATGCATGCCACCCTATCACTTGACATTTTTTTTTCGATTCACTCAAACTTCATAATGCCCAATTATGTTCTTTCGAATTTAAATCATCTCGGTCGCATTAAGAATGTGAACGTGAATGGAATTAACCACCAATCACTTTGTTACAGGGTTGGGCATCTGATCGATTGTTGATCCTTTTTCGACTGACAATGCGCTTCTGTCATTATGCATACCAAGTGATCCGTACTAGGATTTTCCATGCGCAAAATTACTCATAACGCTACCACACCCGTTCAATCTCAATCACCTCATTTAAAGGTGAAAAACAATCAAATGTAGTCCCCCCTTCAATTACACGACACAAAATCGCACACGCAGTGTTCTCCCTCACCCCGCATACTGATCGGTCATTCTGTAAATGGTCAACCAATGGCACGGCCTTCCAAGTGGGGGCAATTCACCTGCGCGCTGCTGCAAATCATCATCTTCACAATAATCTACCTCCAGACACTTTGCCGATTGCAATTGCATATGTACATTGTACAACTAAAAAAAAAAAACACAGCACCCCAGAAAAACAAAACCTCAAAACGTTTTTATGGCGTTAACATGACAGCTTTTTTGCTGCCTCGAAGAACACGTTGGATACGTGTGCGTCCGCAATGATGACGACAACATGCCACCAGTCGGACAAACAACAGACAGACACACACCACTCGTCACAAAGAGTAGCGCAAAAGAAAACATGGAAATCAAAATGATGCGATGGGGAAAATGAATAAATAAACAATGCAATTGGATGCGAAAGAAGGGAAAAATTGACACTTGGGTGAAGCGTATTGACGCGGGGCATCAACTGTTGGTAGCAGCAGCGGCGGCGAGATGAATTGTATTAACTGACAAGGCATTATGATGGTGACCATAGAGTGAGTAATTATCTCTAGTCAGTGGATGGAGTGCAATGTGTGTACACTGGACACATATGGAATGACAGAAGGAATTCCAAGAACTTCTTTGTCATTTGAGATACCATAGGCATAGATATAATGCCGGGATGAGGCTTTGAATATTGATTATCGCGTGCGACAATTACTCGTATGAGATTAATATGACGTTTGGGATCGGTGGTTAATCAATATGGCCGCATTGCGGATTTGATTACTAAATGCCAAAAATACAATAGCTTGCGTCAGTGTATTTATCATCACCAAGTCAACCTTCGCTAATTGATGCACAATCGCCCTCATTTGGATAACAATAGTACCGTCAATTTCCTTTGGAACGTGACAAGAATCACTCATTTGATTTATACAATCGTGTAAGCAATGTAAATGGTAACAAAAATGCAATTGAAATGGTAATCGAATCCCGAGTCCTTCTCAAACACAAAGGCATCATTATTTCGAAAATCCGTTTGATTGTCTTTTTTGTTTAGCGCTGAGAACACTCCCAGATGAATTTGAATTCAATGCGTGCCTGACGGCAGTCTTTAAAAATGAGCCAAGCTGCCGATTCTTGCGGCTTTAGTGTTCAGGTCTGGTGCGTGCCATTTATTAAGCATCCACACGCAAATCCGGTGCTGGTCCCGCATTGATCAAGTGACTCAATGCACTTGCTGTCAGTTGTCATTTATTGCACTAAACTCAGATAGTGACAGAGAAAGTCGAATGAAAGAATGTTTACTTCGAGTACAGAGCTCGTTGAAAAGTGCTTTCAAATGCAAATTTTTGAAACCTAAGGAAATGCGACTGACATCGAATAGTTATAGCCATTGATGAAGTCAATGAACGCGGGAGTGGTCATTTAAGTGTTATCGAGTGATATACAATGGAACCCAGACGTAGATCTCACTTGCGTGTTTACTTCTGGGGAATAAATCGGTTTTCTGTTCACAAAAATTGATGGTGAATGGCGTTCCCTCAAATAATACATGAAATTGACATTTTTTGACAAATAAATACGTAAACATCAAACCGACATTTTTATTCTAACTGTCAAAGATCATTTCTGACCTATTTAATTTAGAGTAGACCGTTATTTCATTCATACAAAGATGGCCGAAGAATTTAAGGAGCTCACAGAAAGAATGTACCAGATTTCTGGGAGAACAATTAAAGGAATGCACGCGATTAATGCAGCTTAATGTCGATTTCCATTGGGGAAAAAAAATCACTTTTTTTTAAGATTCAGATCACTTTTGCGAATCTCGATTCGAGGGAGAGATTCGCACATACTTTCACCAATACCAAGACAAGTGACATTTGTCAAACTTTGAGGTTAGGTAGTTATTGTTAGGGGAGACTGGGGCACATTTGATAGTGTGCCACATTTAAACCTACAAATTTTATAGTGAGCTTTTCTTTTTGTGTAAAATGTATATTTTTAAGGCACAAATTCATTTGAAAACGTATATAAAGATACGTTTTTTGACAAATGTGAAAAATATAAATATTTGCGCACATTTTTATGTCGCTTGACTTATTGGGGCAGGTTTGAACAAAACAGTCGGGACACATTTGAACTGTAAGGAGCATTGAACTAAAAGCTAAGCTACCACCACCAATTAACGCTCCGGGAACATTGAGGACAGCTGCGGTGATAATTCTTGTCTTAATTTTTTCAAAATGTCTGTTCTGTTAATAAAATAACTCATTTTTATAAAGTTTCTTCAGTCATTTGTAAACTATTTCAGTAATTTCAAAATTTCAGTTTGCTTTTGCTAAGTCGTTTTTGTTTTCTTTATTAAAATAATAAAGTTAATTTATTTTATTAAAAATAAATACAAACCTTTTAGTAACTTATTAGCTTCTAAAAGCAATTACAAATACTGTCGTTTAAAAGTGTCCCAGACTAGTTCAAAACTGCCCACATGGGCGATGCCTTTGAACATAAGGACCTACTTCGTTTTAAATAAAAATAAACTATACGCCCTTACTAAATTTACGTAGTTATTTGTCCAAAACAAAGTTTATTTGCATTTCTTAAAGTGAGAATACTTTGCAGTCTAATAATTTAAACAAATAGGTTTTTTGAGACCTCAAAGCAAAAAGTGATCAAATGTGCCCCAGTCTCCCCTACCTATTGTGGAATAAATTTGAAAATTGAAAATGGATAAAATGTAGACGAATGGACCGTCGTAGCCATGCCAATGGGGTTGATTTCATGGGGAAGAGTGAAGTTATAATTCAAAACAAAACAAGTAAGCAGTTATTGTACAAGTGCAAGTAAAACACTAACAAATAACAATTCAATTGAATGAAAATGAATCTCGTTTCATGTCTCATTGGGCAGGAAAAATCTGAGATTTGAGAGCAAAACGGTAAAAGCCCAATGGAAATCGACATAAGTCAAAGTGCGATTACATTGAAATTGCATGTCATGACCATAATAATAGAATTAGTGGAACATTTCAAACGTTTGACAGAACTTACGTGAATTTTATTCATTACTTAACATTAGCTCACATAATTCATTCATGGGTTTCATGGAATTAGAAAAGTCAAAATTTGTCTTTGACATATCTGCAAATTTTTACTTCAAGTTGCAGTTAACAATAGTCCAACAGTAGGAATAAATTGAACCACAAGAAGTTTTTGAGTACAGATTTGTCCACCGTCGGCCGAATAAAATACAAAACATAATTTCGCTGAGTCGATTATAGATCAGAAACCAGAGTTGAAGTGGTTTAGTCCAAGAGAAAGACATGAGATTGGTCCCGTACAAACAAATTAGGAACGATAAGTAATGAAAAATGTGTTCCAGGTAATTTTACCACTTAAGGCAGCAAGTGACAAAGAACAGAAACAGGAACAGAAACAGAATCCCATACATTTGCAACAGAAACAGAATTAGGAAAAGACTATTTTTTTCAGCAACAGAATTTAGCAACAGAAAAATGGCTGTTTGACGACAGAACGTAAACAAGTCTATATTGATTATTTTTGTTGCTGCCAGCGACAGCGACATAATAAAAATTCTGCTGAAAAATATAGAATCACTCTCGCAAGTTCGCACATCGTTTCCCAATTCGCATAAACTTCCTCCAGATGTTCGCATTTTATAGATTCGCGTGTGTTATGGCGAATCGCCGGCTATTCTGCCATTGACATTCGCGTGACGTCAAGCAATTTACGATTCACAAATCACAATATACCGTGGGATTATCGCTGATAAACGAACTCTTCTGTTCGTGAATCGTGAGTTTAGTAATTGTTAAAGTTTAAGCATAATGCACAATACGTCAAACACAGCACATGTTTGCACAACCGTAATCTTAAGCCAATTTCCGATTATAATCGAATCGTTATTGGCCGCATTCAAGAATCTATAGTTTAGTAAGGCTGACAGCTCTCAAAATGCATGTTGCTGAGTTTTAATTGGGCAAAACTGGTCACGTGAACAGTTTTCTCAGTTGACGTCTATGTCCGCAAGACCGACGAATCAAGTCAAGAATTTCTTGATTTTCTACTAATGTCGTTTTCGGTTGGTCGTCAAGAACCGTCCGGAAGAACTTTCCGCTATTCTGAATTCAAATCCAGAAGCAAATTTTCTTCTTTCCAGGAGAACTGTCAGTTTTGTGCCAATTGAACGCTTTCAGAAGCGTTCGGATTGCTTCCGGAGGGTTCTGAACGACCAATCGAAAAGGGCATAAGTTGACGTCTATTTGTTTCAACATGTGTCTGGAGAACTCAGTTTTGACAATTTCTATAGGGTTGTCGGAGAGAATGGGAGAGAGCAGGTTGACATTTTTTTTGGTTGACCTGACGACGTGTAGAGCACCAATCAGAAACTCGGATCTCAGGAGAAAAAAATATAATTGTCAATAAGTGACATACCGACAATTTAAGTTAGTTTTTCGCATTCAGGCCGACAATTCAAGTCGACTTACCTTGACTAGATTCTTGAATGCGGCTATTGTTTTGCTCTCCCATTTAAGACATTTGACAGAAGTTAAGTAAATTGTCGTCCATATTTGACACTTGCTTATGTCCAGTAATCATAATTATGGTTGAACCTTTAAGGACCATTCACATGGGAACGAACGAACGAATTGGATGAAATGCGAACAAACCACTTTATATGCTTTTATAAACAGAAAATTGCACATTTTATTACTCCAAGAGGAAGATAATTAATTATTTCATCAAAATGTATTAAGAAAACAAGTTTAAAAAACAGATTAAATAACGAAATTTCGAATTCCAAACTTTTTCCCGCGAACGAATACACCCTTGGCGCGAATTGTCAAAGTTTATTCGCAATCCACATCATTTAATTCGCGTTCCACAAACTAGCGAATAAAACATTCGTTCGAACTTAACCTCAAATTAGACATTGCGGGTAGAAACTGATGGCAGAAATTCGCGAACTGCCGCGATCTAGAAAAATGTTCATGTGAACGGACTGTCAAAAATTGCGAATATTTATTCGTTCGTAGGTAGTTGGTCGCTCTCATGTGAATGGTCCTTTAGAGTAATGTATATAGCTTCGATACTCCGATACTGCCAAATTTTGATTGCTAAATAGTGCCTCACAGGACATACCACAACCCGTCATCAGCATAAAAAGTGTCAACATTATAGTCTTCGACCTCGGTTCAGCTCATCGTCTCATCAGCAAGTCATTTTACTTCACGCAATCTCCAGAATATTTTTTTCCTTTTAAACAATATCAATGCTTCAGCAAAACTTAATTAACAATTTAAAATGCACGCATTAAATAAATTGCTAATTGAAAGCGCCATAACCCCGCAAAACGCATCAGTGCATCTTCTCGACTGCTCAGCTCATATCGAGTCGATTGTTTCTGCTACTCGTTTCTGTTTTCCCAACTGCAATGCACTGCAACGCAACGCAATGTAGTGGAAATATAAATCGCTTCGCGATAGCGATTAAACTGCCTTGAACCCTTTTTTTTGCACGGCGCACGGTCTACACCACCAGCCACATCTCGCGGTATTATGTACGTAGCTGTTGTAGACACATAGCCTATTAAATGTTGCAAAGCAAAAACAAAAATAAATAAACATTTTTTTATTTAATAAAGTTGTTAATTTGCGAAAAACGATTTACAGTCAGCACATATAGGAGACCAAGAGCGAGATCGTTGCGGGCCCATATAGCTGTAGTAGTGTCTTGCCTTGCAAAGTGTCATTAGCTGTCTGCGCCAGTGCAGGCTAGTAGACTAAACTTTAGCCGTTGCATTGTGTTGGTTAAGGATTTGTTGCATTGTTATACCGGGGGGAGTGAAAATAGCGTGTGCTATCTTTCACAAATACGCCAACTGTGCGCAGAATAGTTAAACATGACAACAACGACTGTGGTTCGCATTGTGAACTACCTATCGCGGCGGTATTTGCAATTCGTCATCGATGCTGTCAGTTTTATTTGTTGTATTTTTATTTTCTATACTGAATTGTATTATATAGGATAGTGTTTGACTTATGGGGGTGGATGTGTACAGATAGAACTACGATATAATTTCAAGAGAGAGAGAGAGAGATCAATAAACGATCTTGAATGACGTCAATGTCAAATTAAAATTTTAAAAAAGTAGTAGAAGAAATGGAATTTTTATCAAGATTTTAGTTTTATTCGAAGGATCAACTTCAACATATGGGTGTAGATTTAAAAAAAAAGGTATACAACATCTAACTCTGGGTTACATTTGACAGGTCGAAGGACATTTGTTGTGTGTTGTCTGGCAGAGGACAGTAATGCATCAAAGTGAACAATTGCCGATATTAACATAAAGCGACTTCTTTAAACACGGCAGAATGAGTTCAGGACGTGCGTCGTGAATGCCAAACTAATTAAAATCGTCATAATCGGGCAGCACTATTTTTAATTAGGCTACGCGTCTATGTGCAGTGCTTAGTCTGTTGGACTACTGGCACTTTTTTCAGTGCGATATCTTTCAAAAACATTTGACAAACTTCCGAGAGTACATTGAATTGGCCTTTTAAAGGGTGTCCCATAATTCACGCAAAATGTAATTTGATAGAAGATTTTTAATTATAGTTTAAATTTTTATTGATTCATAGGGTATACAGATTGGGGTTATGTTATGTATAGAATAGCACATCAGATAAATGGCCGCCACGACTTTGCTGGGCAAGTACGCATTCTTTTATTGAAATTTTCTATGACCATTTGTGGCTTAATTTCATTAATTTCCAATTTCCTCTTTCAAGGCGTTGATGGTCGTGGGCTTGTTTAACTTCAAAAAACCCCAAAGAAAAAAGTCCAATGGCGTTAAATCGCAAGATCTGGATGGCCAATTCTGAAATGACTCATGCAGTAATTGAATTGTTTTTTTTTTTTGGCTGAAACCACATGCTGGTCACATCCATATCTTGTAATTTAGGCATTAAAAACTGCGTTATCATGTCACGATAAAGAACACCATTAATTGTTACTGCCTGTCCAGCCACATTTTCGAAGGAGAATGGTCCGATAATGCCTCCAGCCCAAAATCCGCACCAAACAGTCACGCGTTGTGGATGCATTTGTTTCTCAACAATTACTCGTGAGTTTTCTGAACCCTAAATGCGACAATTTCGACGACTAACGAAGCTGCATCAAGATGAAAATGAGCTTCATCACTGAAGATGATTTTGTGCGAAAAATCAGCATCCACTTGTTGGTGTTCCAAAATCCATTCAACGAACTCTCTTCGCGCTGCATGGTCAGTAGTCTTCAGTTCTTGAGTCAATTGAACTTTGTAAGCATGAAGTTTCAAGTCTTTCGTGAGAATTCGCTGTAGAGAGCTTCTCGAAATGCTCAATTCTTGACTACGGTGCCGAATTGATGTTCCTGGACTGTCAGCAATACTTTCGCGAACTGTTTAAGATCACCAATAGACTCAGTCTCACTGAATTTTTCAATTATTCTCTTGACAGTTGATGGTTTTAAATCACTATGACGGCCATAATTTGTTCGAAAATTGCGGACTGTAGCTGACAAACCTTCATTATTTTTAAAATATTGCTCAACAATGAAAATGCGTTGTCAGCTATCACACTGTTATTTCTTTTTTCCGTTGGCATCACTGTACTATTATATGGCGCAAAATTCAAATTTTGCGTCAATTATGCGACACCCTTTAATACAACCGTTCGGATTCGGCATAAAGTTGTATACCAGGTAGGTGGGTGAATGTGTGCTCTTGTGGCAGTTGACACAGCTTCACTTACACCATCAGTTGTGATTGTGTTCACTGTGGAAACTGTCCATTAGAAACCTTTTGGAAATAAAATGAAACCGCTGTTCATTATAGCATCTAAATCAGCTTTTCCTATATTTGAAGCACTTCGAATTTACATAGACTTTAGGAGTTCTTGGAGCTCTCGTATACCTATAAATTCTCCAGTTCGTCCTTTAGGCGTAACTTAGTTTATGAAGTCCGTTTATCTGTTAGAACTATCCAGATTTTCGTATGAATCTCAAGACTTCTTAAAGATCCGCGCTTTCCAGATAATCTGGTTCTTTAAAGGAATAACTATTGTGATTGAACCTGATTTTTTAAGGGACTGGGCATATTCGCAAAGTAGGTGGTGAACAGATTCTATTTCTTCGACATTCTTATGCAGTATGCGATGCCCAACCTTTTAGCTTGCTAACCTATGGCACAGTATCCATGCTAATGTCTGTGGGGCTCAGTCCGATCATAAAATTAGATCTCCTTATCTCTGCTCATAGCATTGAGATTGGCCCAGCTTAGGTTTGTTCTACTTAAGTATTTATTAGCAATCTTCTCTACAAGCGTAGGTACCTACTCAGCTAAGTTTTTACTGATTTTAGGAAAGATGCGTACATGTACTTTTGGTCCATTTATTGCAAACTCGTCCGCCTCTTCATTATCCCGAATATCCATATCACAGCTGTGTCAAATTAATTTTGTCCAAGAACTTCTAGAATTGTTTCACTTCTAAATTTTGCTTTCAATTCGAACTAGACTAGTAGCAAACGAGGTGACATGAATCCCGCTCGAAAGAGTCGCCAATTGATGCCCCTTCAGCTTGCGCACCTATCACATTTTATTTCATCATTTATTAAACTTCAGCATGTCCATTTAAAATGGCACATTCTTCAAGTCCCTAAAAATGAATAACGAACTACTTATAAACGTTCCACAGGCTAAATTAAGAAATTCTTCCCCTCGGGGTGTATTCGAGTGTCTATCTCTGCCACCAAACACAACACACATTGTCAAGTTTAAAAATAACAAAAACGAGAAACACACACTCAATGACACATAATGTCAATTCCTGGAAGATTTTAAACTCCACTCCTGTTTCCGTGCCTCAGCACTCAATCAGCCGGCAACAAATACTGTGAAACATCGTCAAGCTATAAAAGAAAACAAATCCTACTCCCATTCCAAAACAGAAGAACAAAGACTATAAGAAACAAAGAAGAAGAACAATAAAAGCCGTATGAACAAGAAAAAAAATATATAAACCTTGAGGGGGACTTAAAGCGTACTCCTTGCCTTGTGCGATTTGACGGATCCCCATAGCCACCCGCGCCCATCACACGGATGAGGTTCGGTCAATTGGTAACTGCGGTCGATGACGATCCCTGCTTTTACCGCGCCCGAAGCAATAACTCTGAATTAAGAGATCGCAGACAGACAAAACCGATAATGATTCCCCCCATATTCCAGAGGAGAACAACACATGTCCCCATATACACAGATACTCTGTGTGTTTGTGTATTTGGCGAACAGATTCCCGAATGCGATTAAAGAAAAATAACAAATGACGACGCAAAGACCGAACAAAGACGTATTGGCCGCACAACATACAAGCGAGACAACAACAACTGATGGTGAAGAACCCGCACGAGCAGCATTCAAGATACAGAATCTTCAAAGTAAATCCCCCCGCGCTCAAAGAGCAATTTGCTTACTTTGTTACAAAGGTAGGACAGCCGATACGAGGGAGCAGGCGCTGGTAGCGTTTTACTGGTGTTTCTGTTGTTGTATCGCGTCGATATAGGAAGTTGGCATTTTTTGTCTAAAGTTTGTGTTGACCTGACCTCCATTCGATATGTTTATAATGTCTTCGATTGGTGGCGATGGTAGAATGACAAAAATTGGACCAAGTCGTTGGATCTATTAGTAAAAGGGGAGGAAAGAACATCGGCTTCTAAGGAGGAGAAAAAAAAGAACACGAGAAGTGAGAATTCGAGGAAATAGAGAGGTGCTACTCCAGAAGTTTTTACGGAGGTTTTACCAAAAGGTAAAAAGAACGTGTCAAGGCAACAAGATCCGAACAGAGATCTGTAGAGATGAGTAAGGAAAGTCGGTGTTAAGGAAAGACCACTGCTGCAGACTGTTAAACGACGAAGATGACCGAAAATTCGCTATATGGCTCACACTATTCGGTATGCGTCCCATATTCGGTTGGTTTTCAGTTCGTTTTCGGTTGCCTTGAACCTCTTTAGGTTTGTTTTAAGTTACCCACTAATTGCTACTCAAAAAACAACAGCCCCCACTCGGTAACAACAACTAGGAAGTATAAACCGAAACTGAACCGTAGTTTCTATCCAGGCTCTTATCCGCGACGTTCTCATCCGGCCGAACCGAATAAGTTTGAAAAGCGCCTGTCCCGTTTTGTAAGAGTTGATACCCACCCAAAAACGCATCGTAGGTACTGCCCATCTATGGTTATAGCTTATTTAAAGCGTTTTTCAGTTCTTTACTTCAAAAAAAAGGGGATAGGACGCCATCTTGTGGAGTTATTTTTGTGCAAATTTTTTTCGTTCTCTGTGACAAATTGTAAGTAGGTACTATTTATTTATTTTATTTTATACCGGACAGGCAGGACTGGCTCTCCCCGAGTATCGTCATAAAAGGTATACCCATCTTCACAGATGGCTCAAAGACGAAGAATGTAACGAGAGCAGTTGTCTACTCAGAAGAACTAAGTATCAGCCATTCATACCTACTGGCAGATCGGTTCAGCGTTTTCTAGGCAGAGATCTACGCGATTAAGAAAGCGGCTCAAACTGTCTTAGCGGGGGAACTACAAGCAATGGAAATTACCTTCTGCGTGGATAGCCAAGCAGCGCTTAAAGAGATTAAATTCAATCTTGTAAACTTCAAATCCGTAAGTCAGTGCCGCTCCGGCATTGAGAGCAATAACCCAGTAATGCTGTGCTGGGTTCCTGGAGTTGTAGCCAGATGCAGCTCTAAAATGGATATACATACTATTATTAGCCGACAGACAAGTATTATCAGCTTTCAACGCAGCTAAGGGCGCCATTGACAATGTCACATTAAACTTGGCTAAAGAACGCAGTAGGCGCAGTGTGGTGGACTACTGCCCGAGGGATCCCAGGTTCGATCCCCGGAAAAACACAAATTACGTCTTAAGGTTTTTTCTACTGCGCCACCTCTCGCGAACGTCTGACAAACATCCGAGAGTATGACTGTCCTGAAAAAGCTTCTCAATTCAGCCGTTCGGACTCGGCATAAAATTGTAGGTCCCTTCCATTCGTTCCAAAAATAAAAACTCACACAAAACGAATGGTTGCGAAAAGCTAGGCCTTGGTTGTCTACCGCCTGTTGCGCCACCTATTTATTTTTTTATTTATTTTAAAGAACGATGGAACAACATTTCCCGTTGTACTATTACTCGTAACTTGGAGCCAGAAATTGACACTTAAAGGGCAAAAATCCCAACATCTTTTGATAGAAACCAAATGCGAGTGCTCGTTGGAGTAATATTCGGTCACTGCTTCATTGAAAACATGGCCACAAGACTATAAGTATCTTTACAAATGACTTCTGTAGAAGTTGCAGAGATGAAGACGAAATAGAATCTGTGGAACATTTCCTGGAGCACAGTTCTTCGACGGCTTGGAAGATCTAGCAACGATACCTCCATCAGATTTAAGAAGATTCATCCGACATTCATTCATCAACAGATCCGAATAGTTTTGTTAGTTGAATATCCTATCATGTATAGAGTGTCCCATAATTCACGCAAAATTTGAATTTTGCGCCATTTGTACAGTGATGCCAACGCAAAAAAGATAACAATGTGACAGCTAACAGTTCGGGGTTAGTAAAATTGGAGCGCTATACGAAAGAACAACGCATTTTCATTGTTGAGCAATATTTTAAAAATAATGAAGGTTTGTCAGCTACAGTCCTCAATTTTCGAACAAATTATGGCCGTTATAGTGATTTAAAACCATCAAATGTGTAGAGAATAATTGAAAAATGCAGGGAGACTGAGTCTATTGGTGATCTTAAACACTCTGGGCGTCCTGTCACAAGTTGTTCAACAGAAAACATCGAAGCAGTTCCGGAAAGTATTGCTGACAGTCCAGGAATGTCAATTCGGCACCGTAGTCATTTCGAGAAGCTCTCTACAGCGAACTATCACGAAAGACTTGAAACTTCATACTTACAAAATTCAATTGACTCACTGAACTGAAGACTACTGAGACACTCTACACCAATTGGAAGTAGCCCAAATAAATAATAACCGCTTTTCAAAAGTGGGCGTATACCACGCCTCCTGAATGGAAAATCTAAAGTTTTAGACTTTTCTCAGTGTATGCACCACAGGATCTAGCATTTCACGATTCTAGGATAGCCGGAAGTGCTTCATAATTTTGATGATCATTAACTAAGTGAGTGAGTGAGTCAGTTGCAGGTTTTTTGTGATTTTTGAAGTCCTGTATGTTGAGAAACACTAATGCTACAGAGATAGAATTTGGTAAGGTGGACCTTGGTGGATCTTTTTAATGAGCTTGGTAAATGCTATAAGTTTTTAGCTTAATTGGTTCCGAAGTTAGAGGGGGGTCGAAAACAGCCTGAGTTTGCTCGTTTAAAAAGGGTGTGTCCTTTTACAAGAGAACTTAGCTACTAACCCTAGCCATCGAACTAGCTTTGGACTCGATTTCGCTAAATTATTTGGCTTGGCCAATTTGTATGCATCCCTTCCATACCCCATCCCTTCCACAGTATGTGCAGTTTTGGGGCAAAAAGGTGGCTCAACAAACTATTCAAAAAAAATGTTTTTAAATCTAAAATACTCTAATTACCTTCAATTTAAGTAATTAAAAAGAATCAGAAGTCACAACGATTTTTTTTTCGTTAAGTGTTCGAGTGGCGCAAAATTAGGACCCCCACATTTTGCAGGCTTTTGGTTAATATTTTTTTTTTATTAATAGGTACTTAATGCTTTAGTTTTAAATCTTCCTTCTGGTCTAATTACAACAATTAAATTAACTTTCTGAGTGGGGAAGCGAGGAGTAACAACGATTCTCGCTAGTTGGGTTTGACTCTGACAATTTCTGTTGGGAAATTTGGCATTTAAAATAAAAAAAAAGTCTCTAGCATTTGACTTAGGTTTGAAGATCCACTGAGTGTGCTATTCAAGTAGCGATTTTTTTACCAAATTTAACCCCATTGACCCATCGCTGAACGTTTTTAAAGGCCACTTAAAAAAAATCGCCCAATCAACTAACAAAGAAGTATTGCTTACACACAATTCCAAAAAAACTATGATCGAAATGTGTTTGCCAACCGGCACTCCACGCACACCAAAAACGACGAAAAAAAAAGCTTCCATAAATAGCAACTGATTGCTAAGTGAATTTCTGAGAATAACTAGCGTTACTTAGGTTAGATACCCATACCCCCACTGTGTGCGTTGCTTCGTAAATATAAATGCAATTTAGTTTCAGATATATATATTTAGCATGAAGTTCTCATCTTGGCATAGTGTGGATTAGGATTGTGTGTGTTGGCTACACAGTCATCTAATTGAGCCACCTTAAGTGTTGGTATATATAGAATAGATGCTGTTCATATAAATCACACACACATTGCCCTATTTCTTTCTGCAAATGGCAAATTGTGATAGATAGTACCCCCCGCACACCATCAGCTGCTTTTAGTAACAGGAGAAATCGGTGGGATAGTTTTTTTTTCTTTGCGGTGAAATTGTTCACCTTAAAGTGGAGTGCTTAACCTTTAATCGAATCGTACAACCACCAACTACTGGCCAAACATGTTTAACGACATTTTCGGTGGAAGCGCAAGTATCTCTAGATACAATTTCTTTTCATTGAATGAGTCTATTGTTGCAGCCAAAGGAAAGAGTAAAATTTATCTCAAAAGGCGAAACCAGTAATGGAGTATAGAGTGCAAGGGGTATATTGAGCGTGGGCGTTGGTTTGCAGTTCAACGGGTTCAGTTGGAGTTTAATTTTCTTCATTGTCCTGTGATAAACGTGTTTTTTTTGTGAAAGAAAGTTGGAAAACCTAAGACAAGCATTAATTTGCAGATTTGACAATTTTGCTTTTTTTTTGTTATAGTATGTAGGAAGTGATGAAGAAGCTCATGATGGGCTATCCAATTCCAAAGGCACTCCAGTATAGCTCGTTCACATAATTGAAGCACAATGAGGACGTTCAAGAATCTAGTTTAGTAAGTCTGACAGCTCTCTAACTTCATGTTGCTGAGTTTTTATAGGGCTGAACTGCTCACGTGAACAGTTTTCTTAGTTGACGTTTATGTCCGCAACATCGACAAATCAAGTCAAGAATTTCTCGACTTGCTACTAAGTTGACATATCTATGTGTGCCAACATGTGGCTGGAGAACTGACATTTCTATTGGGTTATCGGAGAGCGCAGTTTGATATTTCGATTGACCTAACGTAGAGCACCAGTCAGAACCCCTTGAAACAAAACTACAATTGTCAAGAAGTGACATACATACCGACAATTCAAGTTTGTTTTTGCGTTCAGGTAAATTTGAGTCCAGACAATTCAAGTCGAATTATGATGACTAGATTCTTGAATGCGGCCAATGGTAAAGTGTTGGGTATCACAGGGCTGCAAACTTCGGCCGTTGCTTTTTATTGTGGTCATCAGTGATGACAAAAAGTTTGTAAATAAACTGATTTGCAGACTTTGGGGTACCTACTGCGGTTCTGGGTAACGCAGGCGCCTCTGTTGCGCTTAATTCACAAGTCTCGATAAACATTGAGTAAACAGTGCGTCACACCAGATGGTGCAGTTTGTGGTATGTACTTATGTGCCCAACCATCTTATTGGAACGTAACTCATTTCAGAGTAAGGGCTAATTAAATTAAAAAAAAGTGCACAACTGGGTCGCACGAAACTTTCTCGTTTATTGCGAATCCCGCAGGATTTCTGAGTCATTTTAGTAAATTTTACATTTAAAATCATAGTCACTCAATATGTACTCAGGTTAAGTAACTGAACCCTTGTTAATTAAAAACATAATACATACTACATAAACATATCTACGTATTAACTACAACACTTTATTCCTTATTTTCATATTTTACCCCGAACTGACACTTGAAGGAGGCAATTAGGCGATGAATTTCGAATTATATAGCGACTGAAGTTTCGGCCTTTACAAAAATATACCGTGTGTGATGTACTCACATCGGGAGATGGGTAGTCATTTTTGAGAAATATTCATAAAACGGCTATATAAACATTACCTTGCAGTTACATTTTCATCCAAACCGAAAATGGCGTTTACGAGATATGAGCAGTTTTTAAAATGCCATTTTTTGCGATTGGGGTGGAAATCGAAGGACGCATTCATGGTTTAAAAAACACTGTTTTGCAACAGTTTAGCTCAAAACTGAGCAAATGGATTTAAGCATTACCTGCCAGTTACATTTTTATCATGATAGAAAATTACGTTTTTGAGATATGAGCAGTTTTTAAAAGTACTATTATTAGAGATTTGAGTGGATGTCAAAGGACACAGTCTTTTTAGAGAAAACCTGAGTTTGCTATCGAATTAAGAATGACAAGAGTACATACTTTAGAAATAAGTTTTTGTTAAAATTGTTTTTAGAGTTTTCGAGAAAAAGCCAATTTTCAAAAATACCATTGTTGAACTTTTTAGCGAAAAACTGGGTATGCAGTCATGCTACTTGTGGTTACATTAACTCAATTATCAATTTTGGTGGTTGAAATCGTTAAATCTAAATTGTTTAAATTTGTAAAAAAGTGTTATAGGTATGGGAAGTATGTACCATTAATATTAGGGCCAGTATAAAACAAAAAAACGCCTCCTAGCGGTGAGCCCACAAACTCTAAATACGAAGTTTGAAACAAATCCGTACTAGACCTGTGGAAAATGTTAAGTTCAAAAAGGATTCTGAAGCATAGGACTAAAATTATCCGTTTTTATCTCAGTTAATGCACCATCATCTGATCGAAAGAACTAGATCTTTGAAAAAAGTCCGCTCTACAATATTTCTTGATATATCATAAGTTTTTGATAAAATCTGACACAAAGGATTGATCCACAAATTACAAAATCAACTGCCAAATTGCCGAGTGCCGAAGCAGTATTCGACAATTCTGGAGTATTACATATGTATATTATATCGATTCTTCAGAATTAAACAAAATTAAAGATGGTGTACCACAAGGCAGTGTGCTAGGTCCAGTGCTAGCGATTTGCACCTTCACTGATCCACTGATCTACACTAAATATTGAAATGGTTGAATATGAAGTTCAAAAAATTGCCAGTATCAGGAACTGCAGAGATTTCTTAACGCTAACTTAGAAATGACAGAACTTTTAAATACTGACAATTTAATCGGGAGATTAAGGTAGGTAAAAGCTCTCCGACAAGTGGCGGAATTTTATTCTCAATTTTTTGTCAAATAAATCAAAAAATAAATTGCCAATTAGTCGAACGACCAAATGCACTGACGAAAGTCGTTCCACTCCGGTTTTTTTTTTTTTTTTTTAGATCCGGTGAAGTCCCTCTAGCTCTACAGTGTCTTTCGATGATTTTTCCTTCCAGCGAAACTAAAAAACAAAAATAAAAAAAATGGCATAAAGCTGCAGTCATCTTCCAAATATGACTTAAGTGACCTCAGTGTTGCATTAAAGTTGTAATCTATTATCTATCTACAACTACGCCACAGAAAAGTTAGTTAGTTTGTCTGGACAGCCTTCATCATATTTTAATGGTCAGGATCTTTTTGAATACTGTGGGTTCGGTACTAAGTGCCAGTGTTTTTGCGTTTACTAGTTGCTGTTTGCCCAGAACGCATTTGTCACGACCTTGTGACATATGCTGCGTTTGCGTATAGTCCTTTCAGTTTAAACAGTGATTTGATTGCTGATTGACTTAATTTCCACCGTTGCTCAATGTGAGAGCGTTCATACATCTGAATTATTGCCGAGAGTTTCACCAATTATACCTCGAATTAATCCGTTTAAAACCCATCTCTACCTCTCGCTACAAGTCATGACAAAATTATGTTAAAATATATTCCAAAAATTAAATAATATTTTGACATCAAAGTTATTTTATTAAAAACATAGGAGAACAGGAAAGTATATTTATCCCCATTCCATTTGCCACAAGCTCAATGACTTTTCTAAATGCGTCTATAAAAACGTTATCCCCTCGCAGACATTTTGTAAATAAATTCGTGAGCAAAGTGCAAAAATAAGTTACACAATTCTCGCAAAACAAATAAACTGAAAAAAATCACTAAAAATACCTACAATCGCCAAGATAAAAACTGCACTCCAAATGCATCCTACTATACCTCGCATATAGCTCCCCGAATACCAATCGTATGTCTATATACAAAAACGCTAAATTGCTCAATCTGTTGCAATTTTTGGCGCGCTTTCAATTTCTAAATTTATTACCAACTATAAATAATTTAGTTTTCAACCAGCAAGAAGAGCAGTAAACTGGCAACGTGTAAACTGTACGTAAGCATGCATACCACACTCTCTCTCTATTTCTCATAAGTCATTAAACTTACCGAAAACAAAAATTTCCGCCTAAAAGTTTGATCGTCTATCTGAAATTGAAGAATAACAACAAAACACATGAAATACTTCTAAACATGATGGATGCATAGAAAAGATTTTAATTCATCTACGTAGAGTAGATACATGTATCTAAAGAAACAAAAAAAAATTTAATTTTATTCACTCAACTTCGGCCGGTTTATTATTTGTTTTAATCTTTAAATTGTTAAGCAAAATTCAATAGAAATTGATAAAATATGTCAACAAACAGCTTGTAGTGACGAATTTTAGAAGAAGTTCCGGGAAAACATTCAGCCACACAAGATAAAAGTAAAATTGAGATGTGAAGGCGCACGCTTGTAACCGAAATTGAAGAGAGCAAGACATTTCCAGACGATAACGTAATCTGATTTTTGATTACGTGTGGTTTTATGTGGGCATTTTGGGTACCATAGATATAGCCGTCATCGCGGTGATGGGTAGATGTATATACGCGTGTGTGCGGCGTACACAATTGTTGAAGGAAGAGACGCGTAACTTTTTGAGGAAGGTCACGTATTTTCTGTAATTTATGAATTAGCGGTGAGGGGGTAAAAATATTGAATTCTGTCTGATCGAATATAAACTAATCAATAAATCGGAGTCCAAAACAATGCTGGATCCAATATTGCCATTGAAAGTTGATGATTGTAAGAAAAATCCGTAAAATCCATTAATATGCTTTTGTCAATGAGGTTATGAACTTCGAATCACTAGGCCTAACACAGCGAGACTTTGAGGGTATGCCTCGTGTAGGGACCCCCTTTGATCACACTCAACAGGGCCTTTTCACAATTTTTATTGGAAACTTGATAGGGTTATGTTTGTGTTACTTACTGTCAATATTAAGGAGCAGATATAGGTTCAAATACCTCGAATCGACATGTCGAAAAAAAAAATCAAGATTTTTGGAAGATCACTGAAAAAAAGTTCATCGAAAAAAAAAAAAACTCGAAAGCAAAAAAAGTCGAAAACCAAAATCTCGAAAAAAAATTCTGAAAAATGTCGAAAATTTTGTGAGATTTTGCAAAAAAAAATTTCATTTTGGTGAGATCGATTTCCAATATCCTAAAATATTACTTTGTCACCCTTAAAAGGACCATAATTCAATTAGTTTAACTTAACCTAGAAATTATGGACGGCTAATTGTAACTCAGGAGATTTTTTTAGATTAAGAAATTCTTTTTATTCAATCAGTTTATATACAAATTGGCTTAACAACTAGACTTATAACTAAAATAGGAAATGTCGGCTCAACAAAAGGGGCCCGACGGATTTATAATGATAAATTTACGTAGTTTTTACAAAACAATATTAGTGGCTACTTAATCTTTTACATGAATAATTTTCTAAATACATATTTAGTTTGTCATTGGCTTGGCTAACTAATTTAGCCGCATTATATTTAAGTTGTATTACAGGGGCTTAACCCCTATAATGTCTGCTGTTTGTCCTCTCGTAGAATGGTGTATCTTCGTTGTGTATGATTTCTTCAAATCGTGGATCTGTGATAGCCCTTGCGCTCAGATATGGTTGTAGAGGTTCTAAATTTTGCTGAATGAGTTACTGGATTGCCTGGTTGGGGTGGTCATCTAAGTTCCGGAGAATTCTAGCAGAGAGCTCCATCATAAATTGTCCCAATGGAATCATTCCTGCTCTCTCATATAGCATCGTTGTTGGATAATACTTAAGCGTTATCGGGTTACGCCAAAGCCCTGTGCAGATTCTGAGTATCTTCCTTTCGAAAAGCTCGATCTTCTTCATTGTCGTTGGTGAGATAGTGAACCATATGATCCGTAGGTTATCACAGGTCTGATGAGCTGTAACTCAGGAGAATTGGTGAGATTTTATTAAGTCCACTTCCGCTACTACAATCTCTCCTATGTTCGTTATTTTCTTAGGGAATCGTCTTAAGCCGGAACCACACTTCTATCGCGTGGGGTGTTGCTAGAAATTATTTATCTCCTGTATTGTGTCTCAGTGTAGTGTGTTGTGTCCAAAGCCCTTCTGGTCCTATTGCGCCATAGTACTGTAAGGCCTCACGTTACAAGTCTGCTTCTACGTTTATGTACTTAAATCTGTGAGAATCAAGAAAATGTTCCTTCTGCGTGATTCTCATGAATTCGCGAACCTTATTGTATGAAAGAAATTTTCTTTTTTTAGAATATTTTTCTCTTAAAATAGGTACCTATCTACACAAAATTCTTGAAAGTACAGAAAGACAAAATCTCGAAAAATACCTAAAAATTATTGGTTTTAAAAATCGGCGCGATTTTGTGTCTTTCTAGATTTTTTTTTTCTCGAAATTTTAGATATTTTGAGATTCGGTTAATCATCAAATATAACCAACAATCAGCATCTGCTACGTACTGATCACCAGCGTTGCCCGAATCCATATCACCACTGTTTTGTCCCCTCTACAATCGAAAGTACGTTTGCTGTTAAACGTTTCATTATTAAAAACACCCTGAAAATGCCTAGCGCGTATAGTCGTTCGCATTCAACGCACTTTGCCGTCTGCAGTTGCACCTTCAAAAAAAGGATTTTAAGGGAAAACTCGAAGGGTTTTCTATACGCGGATAAGCAAAGCTTGCCACATTTTAAAAAGTTGAATGGAATTGCACAATAAGGGGACAGTTACAGCCATCAGAAAAATCCATCCATAAAAACACGAAACAGAAAAAAAATGAAAAAAAAAAAAACAGAACAAACCCCAGCATTTCATAGGAATTCAATGGAACCTGTTGTGGAATTGACTGAGAAGTTGAACACGAAAAGTTGTACGTACGGAAAAATTAATAAATTCGTTTTCTAGAAAATTTAGAGATCAATTGCTTAATATTTTTTTTGACGAACTAACTTTATAATTCAAAAGCAAAATTTGAAGATCAAGGCTGAGTTCAACGATTAAGTTTAAAAAAAAAAAAAAATAAATTGGCGGCGCAACAGGCGGTAGACACCCAAGGCCTAGCTTCTCGCAACCATTCGTTTTGTGTGAGTTTCTATTTTTGGAACGAATGGAAGGGACCTACAATTTTATGCCGATTCCGAACGGCTAAATTGAGAAAGCTTTTTCAGGACAGTTATACTCTCGGATGTTTGTCAGACGTTCGCGAGAGGTGGCGCAGTAGAAAAAACACTAAGATGTAATTTGTGTTTTTCCGGGGATCGAACCTGGGATCCCTTGCACAGCAGTCCAGCACACTAACCACTGCGCTACTGCGCCCACAACGATTAAGTTTAAGTCCTCCAAAAAAGCACAACAATTTTTTTTTCGGTTGCATTTTACTGATAGCTATAACTGGGGCCTTACTTGACAAAATGTCCCGATCCCGAACTATTAATAACTTCTGCAAATTGTGACAGATGCATTCCACACAGTCTTATACGAACATCTGATTTTGTGAATGGAATTGCGTACCGGCTTGGCTAAAGGACTTAACTAAATTTCAGGAATAAATAAGTATGGACCTAAAACCAAGCTCGAACTTATACCATTTATTACAATGAAGTATATATGAGTTCTCCGTTGGACACGGAGTTTTTAAAAATTGAATTGACATTTGATATTCAGCAAATAATGACGTTCGGCAATAATGCCCAAGGAAATAACGCTCGAATCAATTCGTATAATTTGTTATCGTAAAATTCTTCGTCATTTTTACTTTCTAGGGTTCGTTTTTATGACAAGCATTAAATAAAAATGGTGGCAAAAATGTATAGTAATTCATCAATTGAGAACGGCTGAACCGATTTGGGCCAAATTTTTTTTCAGTTGTTCGTAATTGCCAGGAGAAGGTTCTTCTGATAGAAAATTTTGGGAAAACCCTCCGGAAAAGTCGGAAAATTGGAAAAATCGAAAATTGAGAACGAATGGGCCGATTTGGCTCACATTTTTTTTCAGCTGTTCGTAATTGCCAGGAGAAGGTTTTTACGAAAGAAAAATTAAAGAAAAAAATTTAAGAAAATTTTGGGAAACCCCTCCGGAAAAGTCGGGAAATCGGAAAAATCGAAAACAGATTTTTTGTATGGAATTTTGTGTGCAAAAATAAATAAAATAAAAAAAAAATGTTGGCATTTTCTTTGATTCTGGCAACAATTTGGTCAAGATCTCAAAATGCGTTGGCTGTTGCATCCTATGGCATTGCTGCCACATTGTTGGATGGCGGTCGAATTGCACATTCCGCTTTGAAGCTGCCGATGAATCTTCTCACGGTTGACAAGCCAACGCGTGCACAATGACCAAGAATTCGGCTACAGCGAAATTGATGCGAGAGTGCAAAATTATCATTTGGGATGAATGCACGATGGCGCATAAACGAGCTTTGGAGGCAGTTGACCGAACGATGAAGGATTTACGAGGTGATTCAAGACGATTTGGTGTGCCTATGATATTACTCTCCGGAGATTTTTATCAAACGCTTCCCGTCATCCCGAAATCAACTGCTGCCGATGAAGTTGAAAATGACCACGAACATGACCCATCTGCTGCTGAATTCAAAGGAGAGGAAGTCATTATCCCACGAATTCCCACGAACATTGTTGATCACATCGCTCTCTACTAATTTCGATTCCATTTAAATAAATCACATTGAAATTTGAACTATCTGTGTTTTATTATCAGATCACTCTGGAGTTTATCTGAAGGCGTTAAATTGGGGCGAGACAAAGTTCGCCGGGTCCGGTAGTAATATATAAGTAGAAATGCATAAACAGTATGGAATATGTATGGAGGGCAACCCTCTTCCTTAGGGTATCTGTTGGATTTGGAGTAGGTGCTAGTTTGGGTGTATACAATATTTCTTTATATACAAAGGTACATGATTCGCAATTGCCGCAAAAAAACCTTCAACATACCCAATTTACCTTACTCCAAATCCGACAGAGACCCCAAGCAGGGGGGTAGCCTGCCCCTATACGTATTAAACTGCAAAGACTTTTTGGGCTTTATTTCCATTTTGTTGTTTATTTTTATTAATTTTTTTAAAGTTATTTCAAAATCGATTTAGGTGTAATTTTCTTGAGCATTATTGTCTAACTCCAATAACTTATTTTTTATCGTAGTCACTGACAATATTTCAATTTGAAGGGGATCTACATTAGTCGCCTAAGTCGTTCAAAAGTTCTACGTCTAGTCCATAAAATGACACAATGGAATGAATAGCTGATTCTCGTTTCTCTAATTTGGAACCCAATCGTTTCACTGATGTGTTCGATTCTCATTCTATTCTCAGCTGTCAGTTTTGCTTTCAATGATTAACTCTAACCTTAAAACCTAGACTTGTTTGTTGAAAAGTCACTGACAGGTACTTCAGGAATTTTTCAATGATTGCTATAACCGACTTGACAAAAATATGAAACCACCATTTCACTGATTTGTTCCAATGATGCATTTCAATGATAGCTACAACTGAGGCCATAGTCATAGTCAGTGTGAAAAAGTAACCAAACTCTTTAAATCTTGTGGTCGCAGTGGTTACTGTGCTGGATTACTGCTGAGAAAAATGACCTACACCTTAAGGTTTTTCCAATACGCCACAATATTGCATCCAAGAGTGAAGAGTATGGGTATTTTCATAAACGTCTGCCTAACTAAGACCTGCGTTAGACGTGTTCATAAAGTCAAATTTTTTATCGAACAAGTGCAGATGAATTGCAGAAGATATGTTCATAAATGTTATCAGCGTCTGGCTTGGCAGGTTTTGCATCCATATTTTTTTGAGTGCGGAAAGCGCCAGAGGTAAAGAAGAAAAATGTAAAGTGCGAAAAATGAAAGTTTTATTGGCAGTTGTCTTTTTTATACAACACTAGCTGACCCGGCAAACGTTATTCTGCCTAAAATAGTTATTTTAAATATTTCAAGATTTATTTTGATATTTTTGTTCAATTATTTCTTTTAATAGGAATGAAGGCGGATAGCTTCAGTGATTCAGCGGCCATTATGGGACTTACATACGTACCAACGTTTTTATATAGGTAATGTAATATAACTGTACCCGCCCGGCTTTTCCCGTGCACATAAGTTATATTGCTTAGGTCTTAGATAATAATGTTTTATCGTAAAATGCGAAAAATGAGAATAAATCGATTTTCTGAAATGTTATTTCTGCGTAAACCTGAAATACACAACAATACGAACAAAACAAAAAAAGAATCATGAGAATCGCCCCAGCGGTTATCGAGTTACAACGTCATCGATTTTCACCCCATAGAAGATCTTTTTTGTATGGGAGGTTCCACGCTCCTTTGTCTAATGTTGACCAATCTTCAGAGACGCACTCCTGGACCAATACCTAAGATTGTCTGTAAATTTGAGCTCAATCGGTTCAGTGGCTTTCGAGATATAAGATTTTGAATTTTTTTGTTGTATGGGAGGTGCCACGCCCCTTTGTCCAATTTTGACCAATCTTCACAGGAATACTCCTGGGCCGATACCTAAGATTGTATGTAAATTTGAACTCAATCGATTCAGTTGTTTTCGAGATATAATATTTTTTTTGTATGGGAGGTGCCACGCTCCTATGTCCAATTTTTCTTTCTTCTAAAACCCGTACTGAGAAAATACCTTTCCAACAAAGTATAAATCATCAAAATCGGTTCGCCCAATCTCGAGTTATGGGATTACATCGCACTTCGGACACTTTCTTTTATATATATAGATTAATTCACAAATAAGATCGATCACAACTTCTTTCGCGGCCATTTTTGATTTTTTTGTCTGACGTTTTAGTTGACTACTTAAAATTGCAGGCCTGCACATGTTCTGCAGAATTAGTGCAATTAATGCAACAAAGATGAAAGACGATTGTACTAGCGCAGATTTTCGACGAAACACCCTATAACTGACCTGAAAGAGCCTGCCAATTCAATCGACTCTTTCCCCTTATCTAAAAGAGTAGATTAGTACATATACGAAAACAAATCAGAACCTAGGCCTAGGGTCCTAAATGGACCTGTTGCGCCAATTATTTATTTTGTGAGCTCTCGCAATATAATGCAATATGTAGTTTGAAATTAAATCGATTTGCATTAGATACCAATTTAACACAAGAACATAAGTCACAACACGCACTCTCATTAGTACACTAATCAATACCATGATGTGCACAACCTCTAACCCCACAGCAAGTATCTACTATCTACATAATTGTATAATCGAAAATCAATATCTAGCTTTTCTCCTTAGAAAAATTGTGCATCTCCTCCCCGAACCAACTACGAATACGATATGCAAATAAAATTCACTCTTATTTCCAGATGCACGCGCTCAACGGATGGTAAGTAAGTCGAACAATCATACTACCAATAAATTATTTCAGATACGCAACAGCGATATAATGTACTAATCAAAACCGCACACAAAAGCGAAAGAAAACACCCGCTCAGTATTTCTGTAGATACTCTACATTCGCGAATCGAATATATGTATTTGCCACTCATGTGGAACGGGTTGCAAATTCCATAGTCGCCTCATCAACATCTCACTACCACATCTCCACTCATGATCTTGACCTCTCCACCATTTATAACACTTGCAATTGCTATCAAATGCACTCTGTCTTTCAATGTTTTTTTTTTTTTCTTGTCTTGCTCTGAAGTCTTCAACAGAAAATTTAATTAAAATAAAAGCAAGCAACAAACTTGCTGATACAAATACATAAAACAAAAATCGGAATCATTCTTAGAAGCACATGGTCGGTCGTCTGTGTTTTTCTTATAGCTTGGCGCCTCTCTCCCACCCAACCCACCTGAACACGTTTTTCTTTTCTAAACAAACATTTTTTATTTTTTCTTATCTCAGATTCACATCAAAATAAAAAAAAATTATTCTGTTTACTTGTTTTCTTCATTAAAACAAAAAAAAAAAAAAGAAATAAAACCCGCAAAAATGTACTACACCGAAAAAAATAAAAAATAAAAAAACAAAATGGTGGGTGGACGACTATAACGAATGGTTTTAGTATAGGATAAAAAAAAAATCATCACAAATACAGTCAAATAAAACTCACACAATCGAAATGTTGTTGTGGCTGCCCTTCCAAAACATGCACAAAGCGCAAAAGTCAAATTGTGTCCGTGCCGGCATTTTTATTCGATATTTGCTAACTTGTTCACTTTTTTTTTTCCAAAAAATATTTTTATTTTTTTTTTTTAATTTCTTTTTCCTGCTACTGTTTCAATGCTTATACATCCGTAAACAAAACAATATTCTCTCTCAAAGTTCGGTTTCTATTTTCCTTTCAATTTTCATGTTTGTTTCTTATTTTTTTTTTTTCTTTTTTAATTTTTCCCTCACTGTGTCGGTATGGTTTTGTAAATAAGAAAAATAAAAGACGACACAGGAAAAAACAAAAAAAAATAATGAAAATGTCGGAAACTCACGGCGAGTGAAAGTATACGCAAAAAGCCCAACAAACACCAACTAAACTAAATTGCGAAGCTTTCCTATGGTGGAGCATGAACGGCATCACAAAATGGCAAACAAAAAAAAAAGTATCTACGTATCTTATCGTGTATGAGTTGACCCCTGCGAAGCTTTGCGAGAGAGAGAGAGAGAGAGTGGAAGAGTTCCCACTTCCCAGCCCACACAGATAGAGAGGGAGCTTAGATACACAGATTCAGTTTTGTTGAAATAATTTTGAAGGCGCTTTGCTTGTGTAGAAAAAGGGGTATATTACTATTGGAAGTATAGAGTTGTCGTTGCAATGAAATGTGAGTACATGAGTAGTTTTAGCAATTGGACGTTGTGGGTGTGTTGAATTTGGTTTAGCGATTTGTTTAGCTTAAATGTTGTGTAAAGAAGAATTAATAAATTGTAATGAAACTTTACAGACGTAAATCTTTGGATCATCTCCTGATGTGTCCAAGATCGCCGCTACTCTTGTATGTGAGCACGGTTCTTCGACGGCTTAAAAGATCTCGCAAGGATACCTCTATCAGATTTAAAAAGATTCATCAAGAGATCCGAATTGTTTTGTTAGTTGCATGTCCTATCGTTTACTATAAAAGGGTAATCACAATGGGCCTCAATGGCTTCTGGTTGAAATTTGCATATATTGCAAACTGCCCCTCTAACCTAACCTAACCTAACCTTACAGACGCCTACGAACATTAAAAAATGGACTGTCCTGCGCCGACTTATCCGTGGGCAGGTCTGTTTTGCATGGTTACAGGAACAGGTGTCAAGATTCCACCATATTTCGTTAGCTTGTTGCAGCGCTTTTTTTTAACATTCTGACTCGCTATGGCAATATAGAAAAAGCAGATATCATGCATTCGTAGATTAAGGATCTTTTTGACATCTTTTTTAAAAGGTTGAATAGCTTTTTTGGCTTTTCTAAGATCAGAGATGTTCTCCGAATCTGAGATGCATTTATTGAGTTCCCAGCTTTTTATGGCCGAGTTTATAGCTGATTTGGGGATTGAACAGAACGGTTCAAGGGGATTCCATATTTTTGGAACCATTCATATAGGTACCACTTTCGGCCGCTGGCTCTGTGACATTTAGGTGGGCAGTTGCTTGTCCATGCTTCTCTACTTCGGATCTCCGTGGAGAACCATTTGTCGAAGCATAAGGTTTTTGGGATGCGGTCTGTGAACGCGCAGATCATTTCAAGTTCTGGAATTTCTGACAGCAGAGTCGTTAGTTCCGGGTGGTTCTTGAAACTTATCTCTTTCGCCGAATTGCGAACTGCGAATTGCCACTTTGTTGATATGTATGTGGAGAGGTGCTATTAATGGCTTCTATAGCAGCCATAGGACAGGTACGCATGGCTCACGATAGACCCAGACATGCTAGGGTACCTTTTAAAGCTTTGAGATGGCGGTTTTTTGGTTGACTTTGGTCCACCATACTAGTTGGAGCACTAGTGTGGACATGTTGTATCTTTCAGTTCCAATTGCCACATATAAGGTTACCCTTTACGAGTAGAGAGTTCCATTTTCATGCCGTTCTTTGCTAGTTCGTCTGCTGTACATTTACCTGGTATGTCTCTATGACTTATGGGACCCAGCACAGCGTTAACGTGCACCTACCCGAGCATCTCATCTAAATATTAACGACAGTGCATCACCAATTTGAATCTTGATTTTGGTGGCTCCAGTGCTTTAATGGCTGCTTGAGTTTCGGTGTAGATATCGACGAGTGAATACGATAAAAAACACTTCGGTTATTTCGTAGTCTAAAAAAATCCCTAAGTAGTAGTTTTTGTTTCATATCCTATCCTTACAATTTAAAGCTAAATACTTCTTGAGTGGCTACCCCTACAGTACTTAAACCTTGGTAGCTTTATGGGTCTACTAATAGGTCTGATTACATAATTACTATAATGAATATAGTTTAGTTTAGAAAAAACGCTCTAGAGTTCTCCCATTGATACGAGTCTTTTTAAATTGAAGTATTCAAGGTCACTCTGGCGTATACGTACTATTTTTCCTTGTTGAATGTATAATTTTCTGATTTGGTCTTATTTCATGAAATGTTCATCGATTTAGATCGTAGTTTTAAACATCCAACAAGTATTGATTTGCGATTAATATTTTAAGCCAGAGTTTTAAATAATTTCTTAGATTATTGCCTTCGTATTAAAAAAAAAAACCTAATGGTAGTATTTTCGACAAAAATTCAACAATTTCGATAAAGAAATAATTATTAAAATTACTATCGTTTTGTAAGAGAGAAAAAAATTTTTTTAACGTTTTGTAAAATTAGTATATGAGTAGTGAGATAACACACAACTGTATTTAAACGCTGTACGTTAAAAGTCTTGCAGTCTAGACTTCGATCTTGACTCTCATTGCGTGTTATTTTCATTACTAGATTGAATAAGTTTTCGGTGTTCTTCACCAGTAGAGCTAAGTTGGCTGGCGAAAGTCGAATTGAATTTATACCCCAAAGTGGCCGCAGAGGCTTAGTGATTATTGTGCTGGACTACTGAGCGAGGTTTCTCAGGTTCGATTCCTAGAAAAATATAAATTATATGCTAAGCATTTTTTTTCACTGTATATGTATCTGTTCTATGAAAGCTTCTCAATTCACCCTTTCTGACTCCAGCATAAAATGCTTTCTCGTTCATTCGTCCTAAAAAAAAAATTAGAATTCACACAAAAATATAGAATGCAGATAAAAAACTAACCCTAGGGTGCCTATACGGATCTGTTGCTATTTATTTTAGAAAGAAGAAAATAAAATAGCTAAAACTGCTGCCGAAACAGCGTAAAGCTTACAATTTTCTTGCTCCAGGAACAGTTCATCTTACTTGGTAGATGAATGGTGAACAGTTTGAATCGAAATTTTTCCTCTGTTGAATATTAGAAAAAGTGGAAAAATGAGTGAATTAGAAAAAATGACATCACAAATCCAGCCTTCCAATTGAGCAGTTCTAAGCATGAGTCGACGAATACTCGAATGGGTAGTAATGGCACTCACAGTACGAGGTAATTTCAGCTCAGGTATCACCTTAAGAAGTTGGGACTGCCAGAGGACGATGCTTGCAGACTGTAATTTGAAGTAAAGGCGGTATATATATTAAGGCAATCCATAGCACTTGTCAACAGGGCTTATTGGATATGCGCAAAATCAACCTTAGAGCTGTTTAGCCAGAGCAATTGGAGAGCAACTCTAATCGAATGATTTCTTCTTATGAATACGTATCTCTAGCAGTCAAATGGGATAGCCCAAAAATCGTATGTTATTTCATACGAGAAACTTGAACTGTGCATATATAGAAAGTCAGTCCCTATTCTTTTTAACCAACGGTTCCAGCCAAATGCAAATCGCACAAAGTATATTTTGTGCCTCCGAATAATGTGTCTACTATGTATCTAATACTGCGATTCAACGGCACTGACAACACTGTGTCTAATGGTATTGTATTAAGGTACTCCCTCCAGCTCCAAGAGTTCCAAGCTTCAAAGCGAGAGAGAGAGAATCAAAAGCATTGATTCTATACAAGACAACAAGAAACAAAACTAAAAATATCTACCATTTGGATGGACATAATTTGTATGAGCGGCAGGCGGCATCCATCTTAAAGAGTATATCTAATAGTTTTTACCGTGTCGTGTCGGTCGTTTGCTTCTCTTGTTTTCCCCCTGCATCTTTCTTATTTATGAAGCGCACATCTGCAGATACATTTTAAGGAGCATGCCGACTGCGCTTGATGAGGAAAAACATCTGCTAATGACGTCATTCGTCGATTAAGCATACCATACAAATAAAGCTCATCGCATACCAAACAACATCTTGCGAATTCATTTATTTTTTTTTGCAAAATGTATCTAATCTGACGTTCTGACTACGAGTATCTCTATAAATACACATTGTTGAATACATATTTTTTTTTTAGTTCTTTTATGTTTCTATGTTGCTTTATCTCGCCATTAACGAACGACAACAATGAAGACGGCAAAAGTCAAGCCGTTCGTCAGTTCGATGGGTGATCGACTTTTGTGGGTAAATGAACGACGCGTGTGAAGCTTTTTTTTCCAATTATGAGTACTGTCGTTCTTTTTGCAATATTGCAATTGAAAAAAAACAAAAATAAAATTCCATTTAAAATTGGAACAAAAGAGCTGTATTTTCTGTTATCTATCAGTTTTTGCGTAGGTACCTAAACAACGACACAGTGAAATGAGAATAAATTCACGAACACATTTGAAAATTTTCATATGGATACATAATTATCGCGGAAAAGTTGCATCCCCCCGATGCGTCTTTTCTGTTTTAGAACTTGTGTTGTTATCGTGCACTATTACAACCGGCGCGAGTTAGTTGACCGTTTTTAGTAGTTGTTGTTATTTTCGCCATTTCGGTTGAGATTCAGATTGTTGTTAATTTTTTATTTTTATTTTATTCTGAAAATAAAGTAGCGTGATTTTTTGGCTGCTAGATATTTCTCAATGAGACCGATTGTTTGAGGTTTATTGTTGAGTTGTAGGTTAGAGGTCAGAGAGGGGGTAGGTAATTGCAACGAACAATGAATACAATAATTTATTATTGTTCTCATGTGTAGGTACCAGACAGCAGATGTAAAATTTCATCAAAAATTGGTGGGAATAGGATTTTTGGATTTCACATGAACTTACAAATATCACGGATGTGGTTAATTTGAGAAGTCAACCGGTTCGACATCAGATATCACCATCAATGGAGATAAATATTTATTTATTTATCTATATATATAAAAATTGAGCCTTAAAATGTTTGTCGCCGATTCACGCTTTAACGCATTTACCGTTCTTAACCAAACTTTCGCACATCTTTGGTATTGGTCCATACATGAATCCTGTGAAGTTTGGTCAAAAATGGACAAAGGGGCGTGGCACCCCCCATACAAAAAAAACATTCAAAATCGTATATATCGAAAACCACCAAATCGATTGAGCTCAAACTTACAGATAATCTTAGTTATTGGCCCTGGAGTTGTCCTGTGAAGTTTGGGCAAAATTGGACAAAGGGGCGACCAACAAGCCTGCCTAAACCAAAATTAAAACACTATATACATAATTTGTTTACTATATCATCAACTCAATCAAGGAATATTTTGTATGTTTAATACTTTTTTTCTGTATTAATATTTATAGCTCCACCAGCTCTCGAAACAGATTGATTAATTTGTGTTTTTGCTGGAATTGCAAGCCACCGAAAAAAGATCCGTTTCGTTGCTTTTAGTGTGTGAATCGTAAGTGTTTCATGTTTTGTTCATAGAAAGAAACCGGAAAAACGTTTTTGATTTCCTTGCTAATAGTGACTATAAGATCACAGAACAATATGGCATTAGCACTTGCATCGTCTGGAATAGCTGCTACATTATTGGATGGTGGTCGTACAGCGCACTCCGTACTTAAATTACCATTGAATATGCAAATTAATGAAAATCCAACGTGTAATATTTCTAAAAATTCTGGAATGGGAAGAGTTTTGCAACAATGCCAATTAATAGTGTGGGATGAATGTACAATGGCACATAAGAGATCGGTGGAAGCTTTGGATAGGACTTTGAAAGATTTACGTAATAATCAAGAAATATTTGGTGGCGCTTTGATATTATTGGCTGGTGATTTCCGTCAAACACTGCCAGTGATTCCCCGTTCAACTCCAGCAGATGAATTAAAGGCATGTTTAAAGTCGTCCAATTTATGGAGAAATGTACAAACACTCACTTTAACAACAAATTTGAGAGTACAATTACAAAATGACCCATCGGCTGACGAATTTTCTAGACAACTACTGTCAATAGGAAATGGACAAATTCCTATTGATGCTACCACTGGATTAATCACTTTGCCAGATAATTTTTGTAATTTCGCTCAAACTAAACAACAATTGGCTTTAAGTGTTTTTCCAAACATTGCGCAAAATTATCGAAGTCACAATTGGTTAGCTGAAAGAGCAATACTGGCTGCCAAAAATAAGGACGTCGGTCAATTGAATGCGGATATTTTAAGTGATGTGCCTTGTGAGATTGTAACTTACCAATCAGTAGATACGGTCACAAATCAAGATGACGCTGTCAATTATCCGACGGAATTTCTGAATTCCTTGGATTTGCCTGGACTGCCGCCTCATCGTTTGCAATTGAAAGTTGGTGCACCCATTATTCTTCTTCGGAATATAAATCAGCCTCGATTGTGCAACGGAACAAGATTAGCAGTCAAAAAGCTCATGAATAATCTTATTGAAGCAACGATTTTAAAAGGAAAATTTAAAGGTGAAGATGTATTGATTCCGCGTATTCCAATGGTTCCGCCAGATTTACCTTTTGACTTCAAAAGGTTGCAATTTCCAATACGTCTTGCGTTCGCTATGACAATAAATAAGGCGCAATTACAATCGTTGGAATTGTGCGGAATTGACTTAGAATATCCATGCTTTTCCCACGGACAATTATATGTATCATGTTCACGTGTAGGAAAGCCATCAGTTCTGTTTATTTATACCACAACTCCGGGCAAAACAAAAAATGTAGTTTACGAAAAGGCTCTGCGATAGTTAAAGTAAAAACATAGCATACGATAAAAAGAAGAAGAAATAAAATAAAAAAACCGAGTGTATTTAAAAGGAATGTGTTTTTCATTCTTATAATAATGTGATTTGCCTAGCGAAGCAGGCACAGGGTCCGCTAGTTGATTAAATAAAATATGTTAACTTGAAGATCCGGTAATAATGTTTTTGAGAAGTAGAAATTGGACTCGGAAAGATAAAGTGTTGCTTTTGTCGGTGAAAACTGCGTATACTGGTATTTAAGTTCCAGTTCCAGTTCCATGTCGATTATGTTTGGCCGCCATTTCGGGGTGGGGTGACATTTGTCAGTGGGCATTTGACAGTCGTAGACTAGAGAGTGATCAATAATAAATTATTGCGGATCAGTTAATGTTGCAACAACGTGTTGAAACTTTTGAAACATTTTATTTAAATAGTTTTAAAAATTGTTTAAGGTTCACCTGATTTGGGTGCCAGGGTACAGTGGATATGAAGGCAATGAAAAAGCAGTCGAATTAGCCAGAAAAGGATCTGCATTCCGATTCATGATGCCAAGGCCATTCTGCGGGTTGAAAACTTGGCTAAAAGAAAAAAGCTCCATTTCTGGAGGAGTTCCCACAAAAAGACGAAACAACTACATACTACAATTAAGTAGAAGTCAGATTCGATTGGTAACAGGCTTCCTTACAGGGCACTGTCGTGTCAAAAAACATCCGATGACTATGGGTAATGGGTATAGCAGAAGACAACATTTGCAGACTGTGCAACTAGGATGCAGAAACAGCAGAGCACATAATATTATGTGACTGAAACTATTAATCAAAATTTAATCAAAACACGTCAAAGTTATCTAGGTAAATTCTATCTCGAAGCAGCGGACATAGCTGCCAGCACACCCAAAGAGCTAGCCACCTTCATAACAAATTGCGGCATCACGGATGAACTCTAATAGGCCCACCTGTGGCCGCAGTGATCTGGGATCTAATATACCACCACCCCCCTTTACTTACACTTACTTAATCTAGAATCTACAATCTGTAAGAAATCTGACTATATACGGAGATAAAAAAAATCGGCATTAGGTCTAATCGCCCAAAACCATAACGCACAAATTAAATGTCAACGCCCAATTCAAATGCCATAAAGAACAAAAACATTGCTAAGCAATTTTTTGCTGTAAAATATTCATAAATTTGGGCGATGTGACATTTATCTTGAGCGTAATGATGTTTTTGTTTTGGCGTTTTGACATTTTTTTAATTTGGACGCCCAAAAAGTCATACGCGATGAAGCACATAGGTTGACAAGCAGAATAGTCGCTATAGGATCACTGGAAAACCCTCAATTGATATACCTACCGAAGACTATTACACCCTCTTTTATAGTAACTGCACACAGTGGCCGGCATAAGTGTTTTGACAAAACTAAAGTTAATTCTGCTCATAATTTGATTTTACTTCATGTAAATTTTGGCATCAATGGAAAGGTCATTAAAATTCCGTTGGAATGATACACAACTTTCCTTAACCCATTAAGTACCCAATGAAAATTTAGAACTTTTGTAAAAGTCTACTTTTTTTACTTTTATCCTCGGTCCAAAAAAAAAAATGTTTTGATGCAAAAAGTTTTTTCAAACAATTCTAATAGTGACTGCAAAAAAAAATTCTCAAAAATCTCTTCGCTAATATTTTTTATGATTTTTTGAATGGGATGATCTCAGAAAAATTTTGTATGAAAAGGAGGAAAAAGTGATTAAAATAGTCATTTTTAGCAATTTTCAAAAAATCATAAAAAATATTAGCGAAGAGATTTTTGAAATTTTTTTTCTGCAGTCACTATTAGAATTGTTTGAAGAAACTTTTTTAATCCAAAATGGAAACTGAAGTTGGTGCTGGTGTCTTTGGAACCAACACCAATATCTCGATACCATGAAGTCCATGGCATTGAAATCTGCGCCAAAAAATCAATTAAAGGCGCCAAAATAAAAATGTTCTTGGATAGTCAAGCAGCCTTTCAAGCTCTATCGTTCAATACAATGAACTCAAAAACAGTAAAGAGTTGCTACGATGCCCTTCAAGCTCTATCCAAACAAGACAAGGTCAAACTTGGATGGGTGCACATCAAGGTATTGCGGGCAACGAATCGGCGGACGAACTAAAGCTAAGGCTGGATCAAAATCCGCGTTCTATGGACCTGAACCCTATGTCAGAGACAATTAGGCTACAGCTTTAGGTATAATTCACGAGTGGGAACAACAACTTTGTCTAAACTGCTGGGAAAATATTCCGGGTTTAAGACAATCCAAAAGATTAATAAGCCCTACTTCTACAAGGAAATCCACAGCCTAAATAAGGAAAGTATTAGAAATGTGGTGGGGTTTCTCACAGGTCATTATGGCTTGATATACCATCTTAACAAAACAAACTTGTGTCCGGAGACAGAATGTAAATTCATTGAGGATGAAGAATCCTCCGAGCACATTTTCTGTGATTCTGCGGTTCTTCATTGGTTAAGAAAATGTGTCTTTCACAAAGACATACGTTTACCAGCAGATCTAAGGAACTCCGCTATCGGATTTCCGCGATTCCCGAGTCCCAGCAAAACTGCATCTTCCAGAATGCAGAATTTTTAATCCATACGGCAATGACTGCGAAAACAAAATGTAAATGTCCATGTCACGTCATCGACATTAAGTTGATGGTTGATAGAAGTGCAGAGCGCACAAGATATATGGAATTCCATACATCGGCCTTGCTGAGACAGAGCTAAATCACTGCTCGTGTAAACTGCCAACGCCCCAAAGACACATGGAGGTGAACTGATTGAGCTTATGCAGTGATAATTGAAAACAAAGCGACATTCAATTGTTTAATTATTTATCGCATCAAAATGTATTAAGAAAACAATAAAATTTCCAATTCCAAACTTTTGGCCGCGAACGAAAACACCCTTGCCGGGAATTGTTAAAGTTTATTCGCATCCCACATCATTAAAACGCGTTCCACAATTTATCGCATAAAACATTCGTTCAAACTTAACCGTGAACGGACTGTTAAAACTTTCGAATATTCATGCGTTCGTAGATAGTTGGTCGCTCTCATGTGAAGAGTCCTTTAGATGTTAATAGCGTTGGCTAGCTAATTGAAGGGTGGAAATAAATATTGCCGCCATAAAGTGAGGCATTGGTTTGAATAATTGACAACTTTTTATTTTCTAAAGGACCAATCACATGAGAGCGATCAACTACCTACGAACGAACGAATATTCGCAAGTTTTGACAGTCCGTTCATATGAACACTTTTCCATGTCACGGCAGTTCTCAAATGTCAGCCATCAGTTTCTACCCGCAATGTATAGTTTGAGGTTAAGTTCAAACGAATGTTTTATTCGGTAGTTTGTGGAACGCGAATTAAATTATTGGATTGGCAAGAGTGTTTTCGTTCACGGCAAAAAGTTTGGAATTCGAAATTTCGTTATTTAAACTGTTTATAAATTTGTTTTCTTAATACATTTTGATGGGATAAGTAATTATCCTCCTCTTGGAATAATAAAATGAGCAATTTCATGTTTGTTGTTTGTTCGCATTTCATTAATTCGTTCGTTCGCTCTCATGTGAATGGTCCTACCTTAATACTTTGTATTCTTCCAAAGCGAGAGTTCTGTTTCCTCTCCTACGGAATTGGAATATCTCAATCAATAAGAGTATTAAGTTAGTCGCCTAAGCAGACGACATAGTTATGTCGCTTTGGACAACAAACGTGCGTGAACGCCATTCAGTAATTAGAAATGTAATGCTCAACGCGATAACCACGTCTTTTGAAAGCGTTAGTTCCTCCGACGACGTGGCAGCAGTTTTTTTCCATAATTTCTTCGTTATAGTCTGTTTATTGCAAAACGTATTTTTGGAGAATGAAAAAAGAACAAAAAAACGTCTTTTGCGATATTTTCGCAGCACAACGTTCCATATATGCCAAACAGTTCACAATCAGTTCAATACCTATACGAGTATCTAATACCCAACCAACTCAAACGTGTATGGCCGCTTTAAGGTAATCAATTCTATTCCAATAATGCAGTGACTACAAATCGAAACTAATATCCTTAATTTGCAAAAAGTTAATAGAATTTTCGCTGCCGAAAAAAAAAACACACACACACTTCCCACTTCATTTCCATTACATCCGAGGAGGGGATGAGAAAAATTCAAAGCGCATTCTATAAAATCCCCAGTTAATTTCCGGTAGGCATACGTAACTCTCACTCTACCATTAAAATTGATCCTTTGCAAAAAAATACATTTTACCATGCCCTAACTATTTATTGCAGAACGAACTCAGTTTGAATATCAAAATTCACCAAATCCGCAGCAATTATGAGGAGGTATCTGTATGAGACTCATATCAGAAGAAATCAAAGCTCGAAACGCGGAATTAATTCCACGAAATCATCCCCTAAATTTTGGGCTCCATCCTACCGTTGGAGCAACAATATTTTTGTTTATTTATTATTTGATTGTGAATATCATATGAACAGTCCCTATGTAGCTCATGGATCACAGTTGATATATTAAAAGAAATATATTGCCTGACATATTCGCTGGTATAACGAACGAACCAAATATTTATGTATGAGTTCAAAAAACTTTCCAACCCCCCTGGACCAGTAGAGAGGATGGAAAAAAATACACTTTACTGCAACACCATTTCCCCCAATAAAAAAAGGACGAGTGTCTCATATAATGTGCAGGGGCGCACCTTACATATGCGATTCATATGTATCTGGTACATTATTTTTTTTATTTAAAAAGAGTGTAGGGGTTGTGAAAAATAATGCACCTATGCGATATATATATTTTTTTATGCACTCCCTATTTATTGGTATTGCTGCGGGGTGAGAATCACCCACAGTGACAGAGTGGAACAGAGAGAAAAGCTTGCAACTGAAAAGTTCGGCAGAGGTATTGATCGAATTTTGTACTCACCCTACTGTACCCACCCGTCATCATCATCATCGGTTAATGGTGGACCACTGATGTATAGTTGTATTCAGGCCTTTATCCTTTACCTCTTTGGCAAGTGGAGATTTTTATAATGCAAGGTGCATTAAAAAATAACGCTTCGCCGAGCGATTTTATGTCGGTATCTATGGGGCTTTATGTGTATCCATTGGGTGATTTTTATACGCGTCCAATGGATGGATATACGAATTTAAAGCCTTCATGCGATGTCCTCCACCAATGGCCAGGGTTCTACTCGGGGTGATTGAAGCAGATGCCTGATTTTTAAGTCGACAATGGGTTGATGTGTTTTTTGTTTGTGCATACGAACTTCGATTGGAGAATTCTTGCTGGGCAATTATAGGGCGGGTATTTGAGTTCCGACCAACACCTTCCCTGGTGGAAGGTTATTATAATTTTTTTTTTTTTTTTATTATGTTGGCCCCACATGATATTCACATAGTCCTTCCGATGCAATACAAATAAGTGCACAGCACATAGGTATAATACGCCTATGTGTATGATTATATTGCCTACCTGGCTCAATCTGACCATATATCCGGTTTGTACCCGCATCTGTCCAGGGACCAACACCAGCTATAGGTATATACGTATCCAAACAGCATTTGGTAATTATCCGGGTGGAAATTATTGAAAATGTTGCATTGCTTAATTTTTAATTATTCGACGACGATATTTGCTCGATGTACATATATCTCCCTAGGGATGCGTGAATTTACCATAGCCCAGTATGCAAATCAAAGGATCTGGAATCATTTGGGAAGGATGGCGGGGGGGACAAACTAATTGCATCATTTTAAATTGATATTAACCGTTTGGATAAATGATGAAAAACATACAGAAGATACACAATTACACACCAATGGCAATGAGGCGGACTGACTGACGCATCGATGCGTGCTCATGTTATTTGCAAATTAAAATTAAGCACAGGTTTAATTAAAACAGACGCAGAGCGGTGGAAGAAAGGAGTTAACAAGCTTGATTTAACATCCAACTAATTTGCACGAATGGATAATACAAAAACAAGTTCTGTCTGTAAAGAACGTAATCGAATTGATTACAAAATGTTAATGTATATATGCAAAGTGAATTTGTACTTGTAAATTGGATGTATATGAAATCAAGTTCTGTTTGAAAACTAAATAGCTGTAGATACGAATCTTCAGAATTTTTCTCGGGAATATCCTGAAAATCAAATTTACAGGCACCCATCAGTTAGATACCTTTTTTACTGATGTCGAGCAATACAAACTAAATAAGGGTAATGTCCGCATGCTGCCGAACAACTGATGGGTGAATTAGAGGCCTACAAAGTTAACATCACCACCATTCAAGAGGTGCTGTGGATAGGGCCAAAAAAGGACCATAAAAACATAATATTAAGGCAGCAGAATGTCGCATATAAGATCCTATCCAACGTACGTCTTGAGCCGTTCTGCAACACACTAATCGGCACGTACTAGTGTGACTTCCGGCCCAGCAGATCGACTAGACCAAATTTTCACACTGAGGCAAATCCTGGAAAAGATTAACTGATTTCAAGTCGAAACTCGCCACCTATTCATCGACTTCAAAGCAGCGTATGATAGCATAGTTCAAAAAGCCAAAACACATCGACTACAGTAGCTCGGCCACATCGAGCGAATGGGCATGAATGCTCCAGCTAAGAGGGTCTTCGAATCCCAGCTCCCACGTTCGAGAAAACAAGGAAGACCAAACCTCCGTTTCAAAGACCAAGCCATCGCAGAAGTCAGAGCGATTGGTCTGGACAATTGAAAGCAGCGTGCTCGCGATCGTACAGGATGGAAGGCTGCAGTGTCTCAAGCTGAAACTCTTCACGGGTCGGACGCCCGATAAGTAAGTAAGGAAGCAGATCCGACATCTATTTGGATGTATAGATTTGTGTCTGCAACACGACCTAGGCGACAAATCTTAAGCTTAAGTCTTAAGACATGAAAGCGATCGAAAAATGATAATCCTCGTCGAGGATAAATTTACCAGCATAAACCTAATAAACGCTAACGCACCGGCAGATTATTAAGATGATAGTGTCCCAAAGAATAATTTTATGAGCTGCTTGAGAGAATCTATAACAGAAGTCTCCCTAACCCGACATTAAAATGGTCTTTTAAATGACAGAAAAGGCAAAGAAGACACCTTTGGCAATACTGTTGGTAGGTATGTAGCCTACAAAAAACTACTTATACGGGAACGGATGCGTAACATGACTGTCCATTGCGATCGACAGTATTTTAGACGTCCACGCATTCAGAGCTGCCTAACACCGAATGGGTGCGATCGCAAAAGACCACCGGAACTTTTGTCGACCGCGTTTTTGACAATCTCTAAGAACTCCGTACCACCAGAAATAAGTGCATAAGACCAATATAAGCGTCGACAGGAAGCGATTTCACCAAGGGACCACAGAAACTCATGAATCTCGCAAACGCAATGCTAAGCACGGTTGAATGAAAAGCTGTTAAAGACGAAAAAAGAAAAGAAGAGCACAAACTTGACCGGAAATAATTATACCAGAATGTCGCATTTGAGTCAATAGAGGAAGTTACTCTAGGAATGAGATTCAAAGACTTTACCAATAAAACCGTCAAGGCTATAAAGCCCGAACCGAACAAGGGAGCCTTGTAGTAAGGTCATAATCGGTACTGATAATTTAGACAGTAGTCTGACCTATCCACCAACGACCAAATATACGGCGACAACTAGACGAACCATCATCACCAATTTAAGGTTTCCTTTGATAGCTTAAGCGGAAGAATTTGTTTATAACAAGGCTCTTCGGTGAACTCCAGCAATAACAGCGCTGAGGTCTACCAAATAATTACTCATTTAAATCGCTGCTTCAACGGGCTTAGAAGGTTTTAAGAAGTAAATCACTCTCTCATACACACAAGGATAATATATAACTCAAGTCCCTTAAGATCCCTGTGGACATGGTAAGGTGGTTTGAGTATTTGCTTTTCGGCGTTAAATAGATTTCCACTGAGAGAAAGATACTTCGTGTTATATGCTGTCCATTTTGCATCAATAAAGGGTGAAGGAAACTGGAGACAGCTGGCCAAAGATTATGCTGGTTGGAGACGCTTTTTGGTTGAGGCCACCTTAAGTAAGTAATTAAAGGGTGAACGAGGAACCTCGATGACACGAAATGAATTTTACGGGCTATACTGCGACGCTGTCATCGTGAAAAGCTTTAAATATAACGACTGAGATAGCTAGGTCACAAGATAGTCATAAGAGTTTTTGATTCCTCCCATGAGCAACAACGCAGCAGAGGAAGTCAATCAATACCTTAGGCATAGTTGTGAGGGAATTGTTGGTTGGTGCTCCACCCTGAACTATAAACACCATCTATACAAAAGTAATACAAATTAAATAGTCAAATTGGTTACTTTTAGGGGCGCTTACAGTCCGGGGTGGACCACGGCCTCAACCAAAAAAGCCCCTCCAGCCAGCTCGGTCCCTAGCTAGCTGGCTCCAATTGCGCACACCAAGTTGGTTGAGGTCGCCCTCCAATTATGCACGCCACCTAAGGTTGTGTCTTCCTCTGATACGTTCTCTCTCAGTGGTGCACTCAAAGACTTGTCGGGCTGGTGCGTTGCTGTCCATATGCTCCACTTGCCCCAGCCATCTCAGCCGTTGTATCTTCAGCTTTTTGATCAGGTCAACAACGCTGTACCACCACCACCACATAAAGCTCGTCGTTGAATCTTCTCCTCCACACTCCATCGATTCAAACTGGACCGAATATCGTCCGAAGAATCTGTCTTTCAAAACATTCCAGGAGGTATTCATTCGATTTTGACAGAGTCCATGCTTCCATGGTGGGATGATTAGGGTCTAATATAATATCTCCTTGGTGCTATAACAGAGGGCTGTACTTCTTAGATGCCTTCTTAGCCCGAAGAAACAGCGATTGGCAAGAGTGGTTCTTCGTTTGATCTCTGCGCTAATGTCATTTTGCGATGTTATAGTGGAGCCCAGGTAGACAAAGTCTTTAACAACTTCGAAGTTGTATCTGTCCATCGTGACGTTTTGTCCAAGTCGTCGATGCTGAGACTCCTTTCTCGTTGACATGCATATACTTCGTTTTGTCCTCATTTACAGCCAGACCCATCTTCGCCGCCTCCGTTTCAATACTTGCAAATGCGCCACTGACAGCTCGCTGAGATCTTCCGATAATGTCAATATGGTCAGATTATCCAAGCAGTTGAACAAACTTCTGAAAAATTGTACCTCTGATGTTGGCTTGTGAGTTTCGTACAATCGCTTTAAGGATGATGTTAAAAAAGTTACACCATAGCGCATAGCTTTGTCTCAAACCTTTTTCGACATCAAAGGGCTCGGTGATGTTTTTGCCGATTTTGACGGACCAGCGAAATTTCTCCATCGTCATCCTGCATAGACGAACAAGTTTGACAGGAATGCCGAAACGTAACATGGCTTTGTATAGTTCATCCCTTTATACGCTACTAGCTGACCCGGCAAACGTTGTTCTGCCTAAAATAGTTATTTTAAATATTTCAAGATTTATTTTGATATTTTTGTTCAATTATTTCTTTTAATAGGAATGAAGGCGGATAGCTTCAGTGGTTCAGCGGCCATTATCGGACTTACATACGCACCAACGTTTTTATATAGGTAATGTAATGTAACTGTACCCGCCCGGCTTTGCCCGTGCACATAAGTTGTATTGCTTAGGTCTTAGATAATAATGTTCTATCCTAAAATGCGAAAAATGAGAATAAATAGATCTAATGTTGACCAATCTTCAGAGAAGCACTCCTGGGCCAATCCCTAAGATTGTCTGTAAATTTGAGCTCAATCGGTTCGGCGGTTTTGTAGATATAAGATTTTGAATGTTTTTTTTTTTTTGTATGGGCTATGCCACTCCCCTTTGTCCAATTTTGTATATCTCCAATCTGCACAGGTGCACTTCTGAAACAATACCTAAGATTATCTGTAAATTTGAGCTCAATCGATTTGGCAGTTTTCGAGATATAAGATTTTGAATGTTTTTTTTGTATGAGGGGTGCCACGCCCCTTTGTCCAATTTTTCTTTTTTCTATAACCCGTACTGAGAAAATACCTTTCCAACAAAGTATAAATCATCAAAATCGGTTCGGCCAATCTCGAGTTATGGGATTACATCGCACTTCGGACACTTTCTTTTATATATATATAGATAGTAATAGTTGACTTTAAAGTCGATAAAAATTGGTTTGTGGATTAAATAAGCAAAATATTAAAAGTTGGTACACCAACCATATTGACTTTACCCACTTAACTTACGCATAGAACACTCAGTTGAAGAAATTGACAGGTTGCTTACCTGAAAATAAAAAGAGAGAATATGTCGCATTACATATACAGTAAGTTGTAAAATTTTATAGAAATTAAAGAACAATATGCGCGTGTTTTTCAACAAATAGGATTACATTTTTATGCGTTGTGCCCTCAAATTGTGGATGAGTGCATTACCAATTAAATTATTTAAGGATTATTTTCCTCTTCAAATTTAAAAAAAAAATTTATCAAAGCATACATATAGGTACTTGCATTGGCGAGTAATGATTACCCCATACCAGAGAATGGTTTAAAACCATAATCCCAATACACATTATCAATGGCCATAAAAATTAAATATTAAAATTGAAATTTTCAATTATTTTTAATGACACTCAAAATGCATACCATTATTGACTGGTAGTGAAAAAGCAAACGCAATTTCCGGCTGCACCATTGTCATTCTGTTCAATCCCAGTTGGGCGGGGGGGGGGGGGGGGAATTAAAAATGCACATAGTATACCCATCCTCCCACTCCCAGCTACTCTTCCTATTAATTTAATTCCGAAAATCCTTTTTCATTATTCCAAATGAAAACAAAAAAAAAAGTTAAAATAGCTATAGATACTGCGTTTGTTTTTACTTTTTACCACTCAGCATAGCACATAATCTATACCTACTCATATGCACTGCCAAAAAAAAAAACCCACCCAATTCTTCTGTTCGCATGTATAGGTGCGGGAGGCCATGCGAAATTTATAGAAAATATATTTTTCCCTTTCAACCACAAAAAAATAGGTTCACAGGGAGTATGCGCATTACTATAGATACATAGTATCTAGCATTTATTTATTTATTCGTTCACATGCCATTATTGTGCATTTCGCACAACAAAGTCCTTTTGTTCGAATTGGCTTGGTGCTTGGCGCTTGGCGTCCAACGCCATACTCTCTCTCTCGCTCTATACACTATACCCGATGAAAATGTTGTACACAAAAAATAAATACCTCGAACTAGCCGAGCGAGAGATGTGCCTGCCGGTAAATACTATAGTACTGCACACACAAACGCACATTTCGAATTAAAAACAAAAGAATAATGGAAATGCATCCAACCAAGTCGCAGTGTTCGCCAGATGTATGCAGATACACGGCGGCGGGACTTTAACCAAAAATGTTCTTTCGATTGTTTTATCCATCAAAGGAAAAGTCATATATGAGAAAAAAAAAACCAGCCGAACAAAAAAGTAATAAAAATGCATCCAGGAAATTGAATTCAGTCCCGAAATTCATTTAATTATGCTCAGGGATTTTTTTTTTATTTTGTCTGATGTCCTATGTGTTTGAGTGAGTTATCCAATTGAAAAATAGGCAGTAGCAGATACATATATAAATGCAAAGGAAATATGATCCTTTTCAGCCAATCATCGGATTGATATTTTCTGCACTTAAATGGCGCTCCATTGTTTAAGGATAAAATGTATTATGTACATTTATATTGAAAAGCATGTATAGGAATTCAAAGGGGATCTGATTTGAGAGTTTCCTTTGGGCGCCAATTGGAAGTCCTGGAAGACAGTTTGAAATCTTCGGCTTTCTTCTTATTCTCGTATATAAACAAATGGAAATTACAATTCATTGACTGATTTATCAACGCCCAGTTCAAATCCGTCGCCCTAAATTAGACAGCTGAAAAGTTCCAACACTTAAAGGGGCAAAAGGGGGGCTCATTGTATTATTTATCCGATCGACTTCAAACTCAGTTTGTGTACTCTATATAAGAATTTAGGAAAATCGATTTCTTCAATTTTGGAAATTTTGCTTGGTGCCCGAGCTATCGGCGATAATCCCTTTTAAGGGGTCTTTTTCATGACCTTACTTCATTTAACTTGCCATAAATGTCATAAATCTAAATTATTAGTTGGTTGGTTGAAAATGGCTGCCAGATGGGAAACGCCAACACAAGATCAGCATAGGTCCATAGATACCACGAAAAACTGATCATATAAGATCTCCCTACCAGTTGAACCATTTTCAGCTCTTATAAAGCGAATAAGAAACTTCTGATGTCTTTGTTTGGAAGGCTCAAAAGTGAAGCTTCCTTATACGAGAGAGAGCTGGGCGCGAACAAAGAAGGTGAGGAATAGTTTCCTCCTCTTCCTTGTCCATATAGCGTCTGCAAAAGTCGTTTACAAAAAGACCTGCAATCTGTTGAGAGAAATCAATTTCTTAGAGCGTTTCAAATCCAGTTTACTTAGGCCAAATTTGTCGCTAGACAGGTAGTGCCACTTGTCCACCTAAGATTTGCACTCTCGATAGCATCCAACTTTAAATTTTTGTTTGAAAGTAGTGATTCATGTGCCTTTGTCCGGCAGAATGTGTATAGTTGTTCCAATTCTCGCGAGTTCATCGACCTTACAATCCTCTGTGCCCTGTCTCTATGCCCTGGAATCCAAAAAAAAGTGGATGTTGAACTTTTCGGCCATCTCCGTAAGAGATGATCTACTCTACAGTCGAGGGCTACTTGAGAGGTTATAGAGATCGAATCCAAAGGTTTGATAGCTGCTTGGCTGTCCGAAAATATATGCAAATATCTTTAACGGATGGGCGCAGTAGCGCCCCAAGTAGAAATTTGTGACTTTGATTCAAATTTATTTTAAATTATGGTCACCGTTTGGTATATTTGACTTGGTTTTGAGTAGATAAATGCGTTGCTATGAATATGGGAACAGTTTGACATTTTTGTAACTATTGCGTGCCTTAAAGAGACAAATGTTCTTTAACGTAACATTTCAGTAAATGTTGTGTCTAAAAAATTACTGAAAGTGTCAAAACTAAAGTCTCAAAATCCGCAGAGTTACCATTTAATGTTACTACTACACAACTACACTAATAGACTACGCCCAGTCTGAATTGTGACCGTTGAATGTTACCATAAAGTGCATTATTCGCTTTTGGTTTTTATTTGCACACAATCTCCAAATACATTGCCTAAATAACTACTAGACAATTTGACACATTAATATCTACACAAAATAGTTGAATGTTATTTCCACAATTACTATATTGTACCAGGTATTGTATCAACACTAAGTACGAACTGAAGTGGATTTTTATGCACGTTTTATGTAATTTGTGTGTAAACGAACGGATAGTGTATCTTTATATGACATGGTGTTGCTCATAGGCGTAGAGTATAAAGGGGGCACAGAAAAAAAATATCATACATCGTTTCGAAATTATTCCATATATGTACTGGTAATTATTTTATTGACACTGTCTTCCCATATTGTTTTTCCATAAAATAGAAATCATAGTTTTAACAAACTAATCGTAAAATCTTGGGAACATATCTGAAAATAATGGTGCAATTTTAGTAGCAAAGCATGCAGCGCTTTTATTAATAATTTCTTTTCTACTTTTACTACGTCCAACGCACATCTTTAGAAGGAAGAATGCAGTGTGCTTTTATTAAATAAAATATTTTACAATTACAAGAAAAATAAATGAGGTGTGAACAAATGTAATTTAAGTGTAAAATAGTAATAAGAGTTTGTATAAAATAGTAGTTTGCAACATCGTAGGAGATTCACGCCCCAATATCTCGAGAAATCTACCACATGGCACTAGTAGTAGTTCTACCTATAAATGGCTAGGAAGTTATTTTTATAATCTTAAAATATATCAGTTTTTTTTTATTCTTAAAAATGACAATACTAAAGCGTTATACATTTTTAAAGTTAATTTCATGCCTATCTACTCCTATTTCAATGAAACTTTTTTACCCATTGTCCTATTCCCCAATTTTCAGACCTATTGCAAGTAATAAACGCAAAAAACAACTTTATCAATTTGGGGAGCACATACACCCTTTGCCCCTACCAAGTGAAATGCACATGCATTAATACGAAAACTAATCGCCATTTTCGATCGTAAGTACTGGGCATCCATTTTTAATGAAATAATTTCACAATTGAAATTCGCAAACTCTTTATTCTTTATAAGTACGTATATGTATCACCTTGAAATATACCTTATAATTCTTTCAATTCATTTTTGAAGCTATTAAGATAATTTTCGATGTCCCTGGAAAAAGTAGAATTTTTTGAAAATAAAATTGAATATCTAAATATTCAATATTTCTTGAGCGCGTGAGTTTTTTCCACTGCAACTTATTCACATTCGTGGTAAAACTGACTTTCGTTTTAATATTTGGGCTACGGATACGAAGAAATGCAATTAATATTAATTTAATGTTTCCATTTTGTTCCTTTAGGTATGCCAATAATTCATTCCATATGTATAAGTAAGTATATACATTTTATTTGTATATTGTGATTGTATTTGTGTAGCGATTTTATTATATTCTATTTGTGTGAATAAACCTACAAACACATTAAGACAAATTTGACAGCTCACTTTATGTGTTGCATGCAATACTTTGTGACCATTTTGTGTAGTTTCTGTACTGTAAATACATCGCAAGCTGTGACTGGCAAAAATCGGTAACGTTTCGGTTGCGAATCATAGCCGATTATACCATATTGTGAATATCACGGAATGGTCAAATAAGTACGTCAAACTAATTCCCCACTTGATCACGGTTCCCTCCTATATGAGAAACAGATTGCACTTTTATAAATCAAAACACACTTTGACCGTAATAGTAAACTTTCTGAATTGTGGTAACAGCGCTAGAACTTTAACCAACGATTTCTACTTGGGGCAGTGGTTAGTGTGCTGGACTACTGTGCGAGGGATCCCAGGTTCGATCCCCGGAAAACACACAAATTACATCTTAAGGTTTTTTCTACTGCGCCACCTCTCGCGAACGTCTGACAAACATCCGAGAGTATGACTGTCCTGAAAAAGCTTCTCAATTCAGCCGTTCGGACTCGGCATAAAATTGTAGGTCCCTTCCATTCGTCCCAAAAATAGAAACTCACACAAAACGAATGGTTGCGAGAAGCTGGGCCTTGGGTGTCTACCGCCTGTTGCGCCATCTATTTATTTTTATCTTTAACGGATATAACGTTTTTCTTGAGCCAAGATAAGACTTCTTTTATCGCCATAATTTCCGCCTATAACACGCTACAATAATTTGGTAGACGGAAGGAGAGCTTAAGATTAAAACTAAAGTCTGTATGTTTTCTGTTATGTAAATCATTAATATGTATTATTTATGTAAACATTTATAAATTCCTTTTGATTAAATACAATTTCTTAGTCTTTTATCGGTTTGCCCAAGGCCGTCTACATTTTAAACATTTATTAAGCAATATTTATACCTATTTTTATAGTTTACAAATTTCAAAGCTCAAATTCAAAAAGGACTGCGCGAACGAAGCTGTTTTTGGTATGATTTTTCGAAATGTTCATCGATGTTATTATTTTTTTGGTAACCAATTAAATTAGTTCCAACTTTACTAAGAGTTTTTTGTTCGATAAACTTTTATTACTTTGGAAATCAGAGGCATTTTGTGATAGTCGATTTGGACTTCAAATAATGAAGAATGAGAAAACAACAATCGCCATAGCCGATTCCAACCCAGAATCAGAACTTTTTGCTATGTTTCTTTTTATCAAAGTCTGTGTTTTCCCACTAGGGATGAATGGTACGAAGATCAACCGACATTATCGGACTATCCAGTTCAGACTTCCTGGCAACAGCAGCGTATTCTAAGCTGATGTACTAGCAGTGACAACAGCTACTAAACAGGTTGCAATTATGACAATACTTCATGCAGATGTATTTCCTTTTTCATTCACAGTCAAGCGGCAATAAAAGCAATCTCTACCGTTGAGTTAAAATCAAAGCCTGTAGCTGTAAGTCGCTGTCGCGAAGAGCTACAGGTAAGACTATGCTGTGGGCACAGAGGTGTGTCTGGAAATGAAAAAGCTGAGGAGCTGGCAAGAAAAGGGTCCTCCCTTGAACTAACTGTGGACGACACCACGGTAATGATTCCCCCTGTAATCTTAGACAGACGATTGGGAACAAAATATCAATGGCAACAAATGAAAGATGGAGCAAGCTTGACTCTTGTGGCATAACAAGGAAAATGTGGCCAATCTATAACAAATGAAAACATATGAAAATTATAGTTCTATAAATAGCTGACTGACTGGTGCCCAGGGAAATTGCAGACGAATCTTGAAAACAAGTTCAGTGGTACAGATACAACTATCTGTGGCACCTCGGCCAGGATACATAACAACTGAACTAAAATACGAAGCACAGCGGAACCAAGATTCTGAAGTAGAGTTCAGGAAACTTTATAAAAGGCGTCAGAGCAGAGCAGAGAACTGTCAAAAAAAGGCCGTGGTTTTTATTTTTTTTTGTTAAGACACATCAGAGCTCAGAATTTGGGTTTCTTTTTCCGTCCAGAGAATAATCAGAGCGCGCTCTATGAGCTCAGAATAAATTGACGGAGCAGGCTGAGTAAAGAGCTGATTACGCACTTTAGTGACATTTGACAAAAAAAAAAAAAAAAAAAAAACAGGATAAACAAAAAAGTAAAAATGGCGGACGAGCCTTGTTGTTCTGGCACAAAAGGTAAACCAAATTAATAAATAATCATAATGACAGCTATGTGCTCAAGTGTGTTTCATAAACAAATCAGAACGATCTGAGCACGCTTGGTTCAGAGCTCTATTCAAATCTCAGCTCTCCACTAAAAAAGAAACAAATTTTAAGTCCATTCCATTCCTATAGTCCTATAGGGTTACAAGTCACCTGAAGACAGTTATACTCTCATTCATTTTCAAATTGTCCGGTATGTCCCATTACAAATAGTCGCGGGTGTGTGGTCACTCCATAGCTCTCGATCTTCCATCAAGGCCCCTTAATAATCTTCTGGCGCAATCACAATACGTATAGAGGAGAGATGTCGAACTAGGTCTAACCATCTCAACCTCAACTTACTTTGAGGACGCTTGCTTTATGGCACAAATTTCATATCAGCTCTTAAAATAGAATCCAATTTGTGTAAGAAAGCATAGACCGCTTCATTTGGTGAAGAAGTTGGTCCTCACTGAATACCTCAATTGTTCTGGTGTTCCTTATACGATATCTGCCACTCACCCCAGCTATAAAACGACACTTGTAACTGTGTGTTACAAAAATATGTTACAATTGTAACGATTTACTTGTAATTGCACTTAAATTGGTCTTTTATGGACCTGTTTGAGGTCTGTGATATCGCAAACTCGAAGATTGAAAAGCGGACATGTATAAATTGGACACCCAAACAATGTGACATTTGGGTAAGTTTTAGGGATTATAAGGTATCCTGTCTTCTAAGAAATTTAAGTGATTTTGTAGGGTTGGGAATTGAGGTGGCAGCGTGTTTCCCTGAGATGCTGTTGTTAAAATTGACTGATTGGGTTGACAGCCGATGGTTAAAATACTTCTGCGTTGTTCGCAACTCTTTCGCTTTCAGAAGTAGAAATTTCTAAGTAAAAAAAACAAAGTTATTTTGCAATACCGAGTAGTACAGAAAGAAAACGCAGGATATTTACCTTTAAAACAACTTTATTGTTTGAGTTTCTGAGCAGAACTAAAATTCACAAATAAATCACTAAACCAGTGGCTGCTTTAGTCACTGTGGTGAATAACTAATTATGTACATAATCTTATTACTGTATTTTAGAATGAGTTACTAAAATGAGTATAATATTTAGTCTTTATGATGCCTAAAAGTATGCAATAAATTTCGGCTTTATAATAGCTAAACATAATTATAAATTTAAATACTGCATATTATTTAGTGCATTGGATAATGACGCGAACAGATTTATAGAGCCAATGTTCTCAGGCTTTGCTCGGGTCTACCGAGATTGGAACGGGTCGTGGTAATGTCACTCGTGTATGTGTGACTTATTTGCACATGCAAGGGTTTTTCAAATCGTTTGTCCCATCACAGACTTGTGACTTGTTTTTAAATGCAAAGCCCCTGATGTTGAAACAAATAAATATTCAAACGTCCTCTAATGTATGTCCTTTGCAGTATTATTTCTGTCACCTGAATATGCGTGGACTGTAATCGGTGTAACACATTCGCGCATATCGTCAAAGTACACATTCGAATTGGAATGGAATATCGGATTTCGTAAAAATTCCCACTTCGATAGGACTGAAGTAGCAAAACTAGGTATATATACTCTCATTTAATAAGAATATGTGCATTCCCTTTTTGACATCCTTCAAAACAATACAGACACTTCACATCACAAACGACTTTTAAAAATTCTGCTACATCAACAACTAGAACATTGTCTCTTTACTCCGCATAGTCAGTGACTTCGATCTATACCATTTCTCTAAATCCACATGTCCTTCATTGGTACGTGCCATCATCTCGTCCTGAAGTCATCTGAAATTTCATCCATCGTGGAATCTGTTTACTCTAAAGTACGCGTCAACAGTGCACAAGTGCACTCCAGATATACTCGTATACTTGCCATATCCAAAAGTATCTGTGTAGCACAAAAAAAAAAAAAAAAATAAAACCGAAATCCTTTTTCCATGTTATTCTTCTACATTTTCTATACGTTATTCTTCGTCGTTTCGCCAACTTTCCGAGTCGGATTTGTTGCTTTTATTTCATTTGGTGTTTGTGTTTCTCGCTGTTCTTCACAGGCGAACTCGAGCTCAACGCTCTCACGTATATAGGTATACACGTCGTGGATTTAGGTCTTGGCTCTTGTATTTTCTCACAAAGGACAAAAGCGATAGAAAAACAAACAGCAAAAGCACCCGCCGCAAGAGAGAATTTTGTATACTATACAAAAATAAAATAAGAGTCCTTTGAAAGTTTTCACTTTCATGCAAAATTAAACAGTCGACGGTGTATATTTAGAAATTGGGTGCAAGTGGAAGGAAAAAGGAATGAAGAATATTTTCCATTCTTCTTGTTTTTATGTAAGCTCGAACTATGGGAAAAGCTAATGACCTGGAAAGCACAAACACATACACAGAGGTACGTTGGGTATACACCGGTCGAAGTGGGTATTTAAGACACCTTTTCTGCATATTAAACTCAAAGTCTTGTGTAGAATTCGAACTTCTAAGTAAGTCTGCCGCCGCCGTCGCTACTGTATTACCGGCTGGCTTTCATCTTTATAGTGTTTGCCGACACTATGTGCGCTATCGCGCCTTGTGCTACACACTATTTCGCACCTTTTACACAATCGGATTGACTATTTGTGTTGTAGATACACTCGATGCATAGTTAACAGTCAAATTAAATGACATATGCAAGCAAATGCGCTTAGCAAAGAGGGGTTGCGCGCATCACACATGCAACAGGAAATGGAATTTCACAGTTCTTATTATGAACGTGTAGGTATACACTACACTACACTGATTTGGGTTTGAGTTTCTTCTCTTTAAAACCAATTTTCAAATCAATTTCACCCCAAGACGATGGGGCACCACTATACCTTACCTACGAAGCACTCTGTCTATTGACTAGAAACACTTTTGTGTCAATATAATAGCAAGACTTGTTTTGACTGCGTCAAGAGAAAGAGCTTATTTTTGGGGTAGGGGGGGGGGGGGGGGTGAGTTGGAAATGTTGTGTATAGTTAATAGCGGCGCCGCCGTTTTGTTCCATTCACGTGAACTTTTCCACTTTCTGAGTAAAGCTGATTTCGTTTACTTGAACCTACCGTAACCTCAATTTGTGATATGATTATTAGTTAATGGCATTCCGCTTGGTAATTTATGGCAACCACGGTACATAGGGGACAAGTGGATAGTGGATTGGACATTGTTTTTTCTTTAAATCACATTGTGGGCTCTTTGGGACTTAAGTTTTTAGTCTTTGGGTGACGGAAGGGCTTATGGATAGTTTATTGAAATGCTCTGACACATAAGACGTTGGTGGCAAATTTAACACCAACGGACATGTCGTTCAATGTACAACCCTTGTCGTCACTTTGAAAGGTCGATATGGCTTCATAACTGGTGGGTCAAGAAAAGATCGGCATTTAAGGGATTTTTTTGAGAAACCCCAAAAGGGAAGTATTCTTCGTTGAATTATTGTTTGAGAGAATTACATTAACAACATTTATTATTGTATTCTTCGTTGAATTATTGAAACGTAAATTTAAAACATTGGTTGAAATTATAGCTATTTCGAAAAACGTTATCTACTAATTCATCATCAAACTGCTTGAAGGGATGTTTTGAGAATTTGTCGAACTTCAGTATACATTAATATTGGGATGATATTTCAGCAGGAATTGAAATTTGTTCATAAATTTAAAGCTTTAGAACTGAGAATATCTTTGGGCCCCAGGCGTTGGCAATCGCACGACAAAATTTATTGGTTGTTAACTGCAAGAATCTAGCCTCTAGGATAGTAAAGCAATGTGTTTTATGCTTCAAGAATCGGCGTCGTCTTCTCTATGAGGTAATGGCAAGTTTACCGAAAAACAGGGTTGAGTTAATTCTGGGGCCTGTACCACAAAACTATACAAGTATTGTACAACAGGCGACAACAACAGGTTTTCTGGTACAAAAACCATAGTTAATTGTTAAAATTCGCCTGTTGTACAACACTTGTAGTTTTGTGGTACAGGCCCCTGGTCACGCGTGTTGATTTTTGTGGATCACCTTGTAAAGCCGTTCTTTTTGAAGCTGTAGGGGATCTCACATCCAAATCATTTATATAGCCGCGTTGAAGCGGTTTATAGGACGACGTGGCTTGCCACAGGGAATACTGGGACAATTCAACGAATTTTGTGGAAGCCGGACGTAAGTTAGAAAACATCAAAAGTCATTTAATGCAGAAAACATCAAAAGTCATTTAATGCAGCAGCAGGCGAGTCTAAATCTAAAACCTAAATCTAATAGTGCTCAGTGGAGAAAATTGATTTCAAACACATTCTCCCGCGAGCTCTGCATTTTGGTTAGTCGTGGGAGGACGCAGACAAGTCGTTCAAAAACATCATTTTCGTCGTGTGTCGTCTGACAACATATTCAGTTTTGAAGAACTAATGACTTTTGTTATAGAGATTGAATCTGTTCTCAATTCCAGACCCAATTTATCGATGTCATTGGATCCGAACGACTATTTAGGGAGTCTGCACCGGGCGGTTCCCAAGCCAATATTAGGGGAGCCGAAGTCGATGTCCGCTATTGAAAGATGGAAGCGCCTCTCCGTGTTACGGCCACGTTGGCAGCAAGACTATCTGTTTGTGCTACAAAATAAAGCCAATGGGAGAAAAGTCGCACCTAAAGACCTGAGGCAGGGTACGTTAGTATGCTCATCCAAGAAGACAACACGCCATCCAAGATCCAACCAGTGGCTTATTGGTCGTGTCGTAGCGACGGTAAAAGGTGGGGACGCCAAAGTTCGAGTCGTAGATATGGGAATTAAAAATGCTGTCATTAGAAGAGCAATTCATCGTTTAGCAGAGTTTTACCGATAAAACAATTGAATCAACTTTAAAATTTATAATTTGTAGTTACTTCAATGGGGGCGGAATGTTTGGGCATCCTGTATTGCAGTGTATACTAAAAAAAATAGTTGTAGATAGTTGTTTCTGACAACAATATCTCAGAAGAAATTAGACGAAGAATAACTCTTGCCAACCGCTGTTTCTTTGGGCTAAGAAGGAACTTGAGTAGTAGAGCCCTATCCCGAACAACTAAGGAGATTCTATATAAGACCTCTTCGTAAAACTGTCGGTCCCGTTTGCGTTGATGGGCTTTGGAGAAGGAGATTCAACGATGAACTATACGAGCTATATATAGCGACATCGACCTAGTCAAAAAACTGCTCAGTCGTTTAAGATGGCTAGGACATGTAGAGCGGATGGGAACAAATGCTCCGTAGAGTCTTCGAGGGAGGGACAATGGGCCTCCACTTGGACTCCTTATGAACACACAAAATCGACCTTCCAAGATGAAGTCTATGCAATTGAGCTCTGTGCCAGAGGATGCCTAAGGTGAAATCTCACATAAGATCAAACTTCACCATAAATAATAAATAAATAGGTGGCGCAACAGGCGGTAGACACCCAAGGCCTAGCTTCTCGCAACCATTCGTTTTGTGTGAGTTTCTATTTTTAGAACGAATGGAAGGGACCTACAATTTTATGCCGAGTCCGAACGGCTGAATTGAGAAGCTTTTTCAGGACAGTCATACTCTCGGATGTTTGTCAGACGTTCGCGAGAGGTGGCGCAGTAGAAAAAACCTTAAGATGTAATTTGTGTTTTTCCGGGGATCGAACCTGGGATCCCTCGCACAGTAGTCCAGCACACTAACAACTGCGCTACTGCGCCCACACAAAACTTCACCATGTGTTTAGAAAATCTGGCAGCGCTTCTCCATTTATATAAATTTAACTCCAAACTTGTCTGGAACTGTCTAAACTCTATCAAGCAACTAGCTGTCCACAATAAAGTAACATTTTTCTGGGTGCAAGTTCACGAAAGATTCGGATTTAACAATGAACTAGCTGCGCTCAAGAACACCCCACACACTGTCCCAGAACCTTTATATTTTAGCGCCCTGCTAATAAAAATATCAAGGTAGAACTAGAGTCTTAGGAACTCTAACTATAGCTTCATATAGTATAGGTTAAGGGTCACACATTGAAAAGTGCAGACTTAGGATAGAAGACCAAGATAGAGCGGAACACATCCTATGTGAAAGCCCAACAAAGAGCACTAAAACAGAGGCTTATTAAAACCTTAAGGCATTAAAAAATTATCATAATCTACCTTCGGGACCTTGATTTAACGCATGATCAAGTCAATCACTGTTAAAAATGATTCCGAGAGAAGAAAATATCGCTTTCCCTCTACAGGCGTTATGTGAGTAGATTTTTCTTACCTCATTCCGTTTTTTTTTTATCTTTGTTCCGAACAAAGGTGGAATCCAAACCGAATTGTAATAAGGCCGATGAAACAGTGGGAAACCTGATTTATGCTTTTTTTTCTAAATTAATCATTAGATTAATCATTACAAATTTTGAAAATATGTATTTTGTATAAACTTTTTTTTTATAACGTTTTCAAACTTCAAAATTCTATAACAAAAGCCTACTACTGAAAGTGAAAGCTGTGTAAACTATAACGTGTGTTTCCAACCGAGGTAGGTTAAGCTTGAATGTCCGGGTCCTAGAAGCTATGAGCGGGGGAAAACGAATCGAACGCTGCAATACCGACGAATTGGAAACATTAAAACGCGCATTTTAACTTTACAACTTTAGGCCGCGTGTCTAAATAATTATCCTCGGATAATTTTCTGACACTATCGTGGTGAAAAACGAATTTTTCAGCTGTCAAAAAATTATCCTGCTCCGAAAGCAAGATAATAAATTAGGCTATAGTCTAATTTTTTGACGTTTTCTTTTGCTTGATAATAAATTAAGCTATAGGCTAATATTTTGATGTTTTCTTTTGATTGAGTTTTGCTAGAATGTTAAAGAAGATATAGAACACTAAATTTCAATTAATTAATAACGTAAAATTCGATAAATCTCTGTTTTAAGATTGGAGTTTGGTGAACTTTTCTTTCAATACTTTCATAAGTGTCAGCAAATTTTACGATGATCATTTTTTTTTAGATCGGGCTGTGCTAGTGTGTGGTAGGTTGGCACGGCATTAGTGTGGTAAGCTGGTACTGCGGTGGCGTGGTGCGGTGACTTGCTCCGGTATGGGAGTGTGGTGAGTTGCGTCGCTGGTGTGGAGGTAGCGGTAGCTTTGCGGTGATGTGGTAGGTTGGTGTTGTGGTGATGTAATAGGCTAAATTGCTGCGTGGGAGAGCGTGGTGTATTGGGTTGGTAGTGTAGCTCTCCTAGATGATTTACACCCACACTGTATGTGGAGAAAATCATTTCGTAACAAAACTACATTCAAGTGCGTCTCTATCGTTACTTAAACAAAATAAACTGCGCAATTTCCGGAATGGGATATTATACAGACTTGCAGAAGATGCGACAGTCACACCCGTCGGCATGGAAAGTATAGAACAAAAATGTTCCTAATGGGCACTTTCCCTTAGAGTACGTTCCATCTAGTGCTACATATAAGTACAGTTCTTATATTACCATTGTTGCCGGCCATACTTGGGATAACATTCCGAATTGGTTGGTATCTTGAAATTACTCAATTAAAGTACTACATGATTGGAACTTATTTTCTGTTGCAGACTGTACCAACTCCATTTAGCTATATCATAACCATTTTCCATATGGTTAAAATCGGGTATAAATAAATTAAGTAGACATAAATGCCATTACTGGACACACCCAATGTGCAATTTTCATTGCATTTTCAAATCCATATAAGCCCTCGCTTGCATATGCACAATTGCACACCCGACCAACCCTATGGGCAACGTCAGGTACATATTAGCATCGCATCGCATTATATATTATGTGAACAGAAAAATCTGCTGCCATATCCGGGTACATATTTGCAATTATCGCCTCCATAGCAACAGTAAATATATATTTGCCGCACTCAATGCGCTGGAATTAAAATAAAGCAAAACTCCCAGCCACCCCGAATTTAAATCGCTCCATCATCCCCCCGCCCTACCAATGGTAGCATGCATCCCACTCACATTCACATCCCATGCCGTGAGCGCCTGCAATTAATGAAATTTCCAATTTAAATCTCATTTTGGAAAAGCGCCTCCATGCCATCTATCGCCAGTGCGATTTCTATGTCGTTTTTCCTTTTTCCCCGACATTAATTTCCATTGTCCACTACATACACACAGTTGCGCTATCGCCAAGGGGTGGTTTTATATCACCATCACTACTGGCACTACCCCGGCAGCATCATCATCATCATCATCAGCATCAGCATCAGCACAAGGAATATCAAATTAATCGAAAATGATTTTAATTCTTCGCCATTTGCATACACACAAGTCGAGCTTTGCGCTGCTGATGCCAGAGCTCCGGGGTTCGGCTGTCGAAAGGGGTTGCAACTGTATACTCGTTTTATTTTCACCCTCAAGGACAAAAAAATTATTCCGTTCCGCGACCTACAACAAACATTTTTTTTTTAACCATCCCTATCATCACGCCAAAAATGTATACCTACATATGAACACTTACACTCATGCAAATACGGATGCTTTTGGGTTAAAATATATATACATGTGCAGACAGCCATTAAAAACCACCCGCTACGTGTTTTTTTTTTACGCTGAATGCGTGGGGATGTTGACGATGATATTGATATATGCATATATATTTACCTCAAAAGGGATGCTGCATGGTAACGGTAAGGAGCTTTCTCCATCGGTATGTACAGCTTTAGGCACATGGATTGGATATGCTGTGAATGCATTGAATATGTATGTAAGTATATACCGATGGCTGTATGTTGAGGGTGTCCTTTGAGTGTGTGATTTTGTGAAGGAAACACATTTTAAACTTCTAATTTAGTTATCAGAGCATTAAGGTCTATATTGGCTAACAAAACAACCAGAGCGAGTCAGTATACAATTTCTTGACTGAATAATCCTGAAACAGGCCAACGAACGGGGGGTAGAAGTACGCACGCATTTTCGAAAGGAAAAGTGATTCTAAGAAAGAACATTCCTCTAGGATGTGGTATGTATATATTGATTGCTGGTGTTTAGTACTTATAATCGATTGGTTCTGCCACTCGATGTTCATAATTGAAAGCCAGGAACTAATCCTTGACATGCGGAACCATTTTCTACATAATTGCTACGTGACAGTAGGTGGGTTGAATTATTACCGCTTGTGCATGGCGCACGTGTCTGCATAGTGTATGCTCTCATTTCATTGTGACTATACTAAGGCCACGGGCAAACATTGCATACCTGCAGTTGTGGTAACACAATTCCTATGTCCATCCATTCGATATATGTACATTCAATTTGGTTGATGCGTAATTGTAGACGCCTGCAGAGCCTTGCAGAGGAAGAGAACGGGCTTACAGTAGGATATTATATTTTTTTCTTCCCTATTATTCGGAGAGGTTATGGTAAGGATTATAGGGATCATAACCTTCCCACCTATAACTGGATCCATACTGGTCCGCCTGTGGGTTGGCCGATTAGACCTTTAAATTTATATCTGCAGGAGTCCCGATTGCGGATCACTTAGTCACTGGAGGCCAATAAAATGATGCTGATTTTGCGCTCTTGTAAAGGAACGTTGATTGACATAGCTCTTTTCCATTTTCTTGCAAGATAGGTTCTTTGACATGGAGGCTTGCTCGGATCTTGGAACTACTAATTCTACCAAGCTTTGTTATTCATGCTGTCATGCCAAACATCTTGATCTCAGCTGCCGTTAATTTGCTGTGCTTTGTGAGCTTTGGACGAACAACTGCGGTGTAGAGCCGTCCTTTCAGCTTACGGTTTGGTCACAAATGGTAGCAGAGTTTTCCTGCCAATTCATACACCCTACGTTTATGCAATGATTGATGTCGTTGTCTATAGCGGCTTCACTTTTCGCACTTGGGAATCACTTTTTCATTCAAATAAATGTCTGGACTAGGTCGGAGTGGATCAGAGAATAGGCAGTACAGGTACTTTGTCTTTTTTGGCCCAATTTGATACCAATTTCCCTTCAAAATATCCACCTATAGGTACATCAAGTGTTCGTTGCAGGGGCAAGGCCTATAAGACGCTTCTTTGGTGCACACCGACTTCAATTGGGAACTCTTCGGTGACTCCGGGGCATCTTACTCTTGTCTTTACTCCGTCATACATAGGGTTCTGGAACTCCTATAAAGCTATACCAATTAAAAAATTGTTTTGCAGCTTGACTAAAAGATTGATTTTTGGTCAGCAATTGAGGAGTTGGAAGTGGCCAAGCTCTGGTTGCAATAGGTAAGTAGTATCACAAAAGTCAATCGTTTGCGCCCAAAGTTCAGTAATTCTGTAAAGTAACACTTTTGCTAATGTGTCCCTTGAGGAGCTGCGATTTTTCACGCGCTGGCCTTTTTTTTGTGGCTGACTAAATGCTTTGGTATATGCCGAATACCTACTAGTAAATCTACTCCATCCTCAGCTAAACCATCCCCAGAACTGCTTCTTACATTATTTCAAGGTGGTGACAATTTTGTCTGTCCCAAGTACGGAACCTTCGGTGCGCGAGTGGCCACTTGGATATTTTTTATCTCTACGGGCTATAACCTTAACAGTTTTACATTTAAGTCCTGATAGCACTTTCTCGATGTAGGACTATAGGAGCATATTCAGTTCCAGCTTTCGGCGTATTCGCCTATCTCTGTTTGTGGTACATATTTGTCTCTCTGCAGTCATCTGATGGTGCACTTTGAAGAATGACATCCCTGGTCTTATTCTTTATTCTAAATAATAATTGAAAAGAACTGAGTGCTCTAGAAATTCGTTTCTCCATATCTCTGACCCGTCCAGTCCGCGTTGTTTTTAATCAGTCTTTCACTTCATGTTCCCCTGGTTTCTCTGCTTGAGAGTGTCTGGTGATCTCTTTAGCTAAAGGTGTTGCCGCTTTCCTTCTAACCTCCTATTTGCTCTCATACATTCGTTTTTTTTTTTTTTTTGCTAGCAGATCGATGGGATTACTCCTACTCCTACTCCTACTAACCACGAAGACGGCTGGTTCCATGACCGGTTCGATAGGAGCTCGCCACCCTGAAATCTCCTCTCCACTGTATCGCTGCCATTTGTTTCTTATATTTTTATTGGTTGCCAGCCAACCACTTTTGACGAAAAAATGCCTAACTTTAAAGAAAAAGATGCCTTTTTCAATAAAATAATACCTAAAATAATTTTTTATGAAAAGTGGAACAATAAATTAAAAATTAAACACAAATGTAAAAAATAAACAAAAAAAATTCAAATTATCAGAAAAAAATCTTAATAGGAACAAAATTCATGACATTTTAGTTTCATAAGTAGGTTCAAAGTATTGAACACAAAACAAACATAGTTTTAGTCCTCATATCGCCTTGGTCCTTGATATTATACATTGATTTTTGAAACAAGGATATGTGTGTTTATTTGAATTGCAGATCATAGCAGTTTTTGTCTTCGTCGACTTAAGAATTCCACTTAAAGTTCTTTAAGAATGTTTAAAAAAAATAAGAAGTCAGTATGTTGAATCAAAAAAAAAAAATTAAAAAAATATTTGAAATAAAAAAAGATGCCTTTTTGAAGAAAAACAAGCCTTAAAGCCTTAGCTAATGAAATAATGCCTAAAAGGCATGAAAAAGCCTTAGTTGGCATCGCTGGGTTGAATGCATTACTCCAGACGTGACAGGCATAAGAATATTTCGCCGACTTGTCTGTGGTCCGTTCTAGTTTCTGCTCAATGCTCTATTAATCCTTATAGCTTTTTCGGTCGCAGGAATAAGGGATAAATTACAGTTCTCTAATATTTTCCTTTATTTGCAATCCATCTAAGATGACTTCTCAACATCCATAATAGACCATTAAACATCGATTTTATATGCTGACAGTGCAGCAACGATTCGCCCATTTAAGTACAATATTGGTCGAGGTTTTCGTAAAATAGAGTTCAAAACCATCGAAGAAGTACTGGGAAATTGAGTTGGCAAGACCGGCTACAGCCAAGCCAGCCGAGACAATCGTTAAAATGGAATTATTTTATATATATATAGCATTGTTGGATAGCCAGGCAATCTGTGGACTGTACTGTAGTTTACTTGCTTTTCGTTCTGCTGATCCTGTTTTGTCTAGAAAATTATTTTTGAAGAAAAAGAACAGACGAATCGAATTCGAGGGAGGAGGGAATTTTATGTAGCAGACTACAGCCTATCATTGAAGCCAATGATGGGCTTGCGGAACACCAGTACGGTACCAGAATTGGTTGCGTAGCTTACAGTGCCTCAAAAGATTAAATGTACCGAAGTACTTATTAAGACTAATCAGGAGCTACTTTACCGATAGGTTGCTCCTTTACGACTCCGACGACGGGACGAAATTGTATAAAATTACAGGGGGCGTTCCCCAGGGATCAGTGTTAGGTCCTTTACTGTGGAACGTGATGTATGACGCCATTCTTCGACTTCCAGCCCCCAGGGAAGTCTCCATTATAGGGTTCGCGGACGATATTGCGGTTGTAGTCATGGCGAAACGGCTTGAAGAAATCGAGTTGTATTGCAACGAAGCAATAGCACTGATAAAGAATTGGCTACGCGATATGAGTTTAGACCTCGCGGACCATAAAACGGAATCCGTGCTCATTACAAGTAGAAAGGTGCTAGAGACGATAAAGATCAAAGTCGGAGAGCACAACATTATTTCCAGCCCATTTATAAAATATCTGGGAGTGATGATTGATGCGCGGCTTAATTTCTGACATAACCTCGCATACACCTGCGAGAAATCGTCTAAAACTATAGGCGCTCTTTCGAGACTCATGTCGAATATCGGCGGTCCGAAGCAAGGCAAAAGATTAATGCTTGCGAGGGTTGTAGCCTCCATACAGCTGTACGGGGCACAAATATGGTCTGACGTTGCGAATAAAAAGACACACGTTAAGGAAATCAAATCTGTGTATAGATTATGTGCACTACGAGTTAGCAGTGCGTATCGAACGGTATCCCACGACGCGATAGTGGTACTATCCTCTATGGTACCAATCGATGTCCTAGCTTTAGAAGCTAGGCGAGTTTATGACAATCGCGCCCAAAACGGGCCAAGCGCAAATCAAACGAAGAAACTAGAAAGAAGCCGCAGCATAGAAACATGGCAACAACAATGGAACGAGTCTCAAAAAGGGAGATGGACGTACCGACTAATCCCAAGGATTGAAAGTTGGGTAAACCGAAAATACGGCGAACTGAACTATTATCTTACACAGTTCTTGACTGGTCACGGTGGCTTCCGGGAATAGCTATTCAAGAGAAACCGTGATTCGAGCCCATTCTGTCCTCGCTGCGTAAACGCGGTAGAGAACGTGGAACACGTTTTCTTCGAATGTGCTCGGTATGCAAACGAAAACACCAGAAAACATTGTCCAATATATGTTGAAATCCGAAGATCTTTGGGCTGCTGTGAACGATGCAGCAGTACGAATAATGTGCGATCTAAGGAGTTTAGAACGCTAGCGGAACGCGAATTCGCTAAACAGCATGTGACGAAGCAAAAAGACCGAATCCGTCCTTCGCGAAGTAATACCTAGCGGTAGTTCCGCGAGGGAATAAACGGAAAGATTCGGGAGGTGGTTTTAGTCAGTAAGAATCTGACACTACCAATGGACGTCGGACCATTGGTGCCTAATGCAAGGTTTCCACCTACCCACGAAAAAAAAAAAAAAAACGAACTAGGAGAGAGGGAGACTAGTGCGTAGCAGAATTGCGATTGAACCAGTCCGCTTTGCTGCTTGACCAAAAGTCGGTGGGGTGGATGGATTGTCTGTTGAAAAAGTATGGGGTAACCGTAGCAATCTGCCTCCCGTTTACTTCCTTTGGACATCATCAGTCCATATGACAGAGACTGGTGCTGAGCAGAAAAGCTTGATTGAAGCACTCCGTCCTACTGCTTGGTACCCAAAAAAATAGGTCGCGATTTGTCTTCGGACTTTCGGAGAAAAGACGAATGGTGACCGAAACAGTCTAACCCCCCGTCTAATGCCTCTGACGGGGTTCTCGAATTGTCGAGCTCTCCCAGTTGGCGGTTAGTCTTCGGGGAGGGCGAAGGGGTGACCGAGTTATTACGATATTACGAAACACGAACAGCAGTCTCTGATAATGAATTAGTGGATGACAAAGGCTCCTATTCCGATTATCAATTACCGATCGATAAACAACATTTATCGAGAGCCAATTTTTGATTTTAGTATTTTGTATATAAGTTAATCACTACACCGTTTAGTTTAACAAAAAAATATTTTTTTCTGAGCAGATTGGTCCGACCTTTATTGTTCGAGTTTATTTCTTTGACTAAACTAATTGACAAATTGATTTATTGCATTTTGCTTCGGTACGAATACCTTGTATTCCTATGTAATTATCATGAAAATTGCGACATTATTTCTGTGGAAATTTTCTGTATCGAACCAAACGCTTCGTCATCATTTCCGTTGCTCGTGTTGATGGTAACTTATACGAGCAGCCTAAAATATTTAAGGTAAAAAACGACCGCCAAATGGAAAAAAATATACGGTTCTGTCAATTCAGCGATCTAATTATACAAAACCAAAAATCAATCGAAAATGAGGGTGTTCAAGAATCTAGTTTAGTAAGTTTGACAGCTCTATTTCTTCATGATGTTGCTGAGTTTTTATTGGGCAAAACTGGTCACGTGAACAGTTTTCTCAGTTGACGTCTACGCCCGCAACAACGACAAATCATCGAGTCGATTGTCAATATTGACAATCTTAATAGGGGCCAATACGTTTGTCTACAAAATGATTATTACAAGAAAAACCATTTTCAATCGAATGCGCGAATAAAGTTGAGCTAGATAGAGTTGAATTTTAATTAAAAGTTTATTACTCACCATTATCCGATTCCACTTTAAAACCGTTTACTGACTTTCTAGTTGACATTATATATTCCGAAAAATGACTGTTCCAAATAGAGATGCATCTAATATCTGAATAGTTTTTTTTTTATATTTCTTTAGTTTACTTTTTAATCCGTGATTTTATTAAAAATTCTTTAGTCCTCATGGTTTTATTCTTGAGCCGAAAATTTGATTTCTTTTGTTTTTTTAAATAACACACTTTACTCTTCTTTTGTTTTGTCTACGTTAAATATATTATATTTACACATTTAAATTGTTGTTGTCCAAATACTTGATTTTTTGAATCACTATATATTATAATTTCGCAGTTTAGAACAATTTGAATTGAAAAATTAAAAACACGAACTTAAACTTGATTTGATTATAATTTTTGTTTACTATTTTTTGGATTATTATTGCGTTATTATTGATTTGTTTTGTAAAATTGTATTACACCGAAACGAAACTGAACACTTGGAGAGAGATTTTGAATTTTTGTTGTTGATTTTTGTTATAAGGAAACTAAACTTGGTTTCGTTTTTTTTTTTTTTTTGTATAATAAAATAAACTTGTTACACTATTTTTGTTGTATTAATGAGAAATAATTGCACAAATAAGGAGATTTTTTTTTCAGTAAATAAGAAAAAAAAAAAAAAGATTTTTTTTAACAACTATTAACGTAATTATTAAAAATGTTCCAAACAGTCAAAAAGCACCTGGAAGTAGAGAATGAAATTTAATGATTAGTTTTGTTTCTATTTTTTTTTTATGAGAACATTGAAAAAGGATACATTGTTAGGGAAACATAATTGATTGATGGTATTGCAGGGAGTGCAAAAGAAAATCATCCGTAAATCCTTTCATGCAATATTAATGAGTCCCTCTGGCAAGGGATTAGGGAATAAAAGAGAAAAATAAAAACAAAACAAGAAAAAAAAGAAAGGAATCATTTCTTTTTTACCTTGATTCAGACACAAAGGAAGTCCGGATAATTTAATGGAAGAAAAATTAAACCCAAAGGACCAATTTGTGAAGTCGCGTTTTTAATGAGCCATGAGGATAGAAGTATACTCTGTATAGTGGGGATATGCACGACGGGAATTACAGACAGCTATATGTGCTATGGAAATGGTTGGGAAAGAGAAATTTATCTGACTCTAGGATTCAATGAGTTTCTCCTTGTTTTTGATTATTCAGTAGTGGAGAGCGCACGAGTGGACTTTGCCTATTTGAGACGAGCACATCAATGGAATTAAGTGAGTAATGGACATTTACAAAAGGTGTGTTCGTTTTTGTTCTATTTTCAATTTAATTTCGTAAATGAGTATAATGACTTGGAAAAAGGATTAGGTGTCTTGTCTGACGGCTAGTAATATTAAACGCTTTGTATGATCATGGCGTTAGGTTTTTCGAAAGGTGAAGAACTCGGTTCTTTTTATAGAGTTGACAATTTGAACAGAGAGCAGAAGTAGATACTAAAAAAAACATAGAACACCCTGCATATATAGGCTTTTGGAATATTCTAAGATCCAGCATACCGATGTGATCTAGCATTGAAAACGATGTGACATACCTACACGCATCTTTGAGACAGAAAAAAAGAGTCAACGTCTATCGAAGTGGCAAAAATACACGAAACGACAGCGCAAAACATAAAGAAAACGAATACCATATATACTGACCTACTCCTAGATTGCGGCTTAAAACAGGCTTAAATAAATTGTACCGAAGTAAGGACACCTTAAATAGTGCTTACTAAAATGAAGTATCACTGCTGTTGTTAGACCTTCGTATATCTTAAAATTTATGTTTCTGCAGCGTCTTTTTAGTGGCAGATTACTTTACTGTACACTGAGGAGGATAGCATTCCGCAGGTACCTACAATTCATATACCTATATAACGAAGTATGCTGTGTCTTTTGGACTCTTGAGGGCCTCAAGATTCGACAAATTACACCTTAAGGATTTTCCCACTGTCCTCCCTCTTGCGAATGTGCGGCATAGCTTATCAATTTAGCCATTCGGACCCTGCATAAAACTGTAAGTTCTATTTGTATGGAACCCGCAAACGAAGGGTTGTTAAAAGCTAGGCCTAGAACTTGTTGCGATCGCTATTTTTAAAAGAGGATCGTGCATTGCGTACTGTTACGTGGATTGCCAACAATTTGTAATGAATTTGTGAAATATTGAACTTTAGTTCTTTCCAAAAAGACATTTCATCCGGAAGTTCCATGAAATCATTTATTGCTAACCTGTCTCGCATTCTTCTCTGGGAACACCGCTTATCTCGTTCTTCCTCTTCTGTGGGGTTATTCCCAAATGCGCGGCGTATCGTATTAGAAATGATACATCCATTTCGACCGTCTTCGCTTTTGGTTATTCTCAAATGCGAACGAGGGCGAAAATGATATTTCCAGTGCTTTCCATTTTTTCCATTCTAAGTTGCAATTTTCCATTTTTTTTCCAATACTTTGACAGCTTTTCCCGGGCCACAGGAATTTAGTTTATTTTTTGTCCGCAAACAATCCGCCAGCAATCAGTCACCTATGATACAGCTATCACTTTTGATTGGATCAAATCGCTTTTGGAAATACAAAAATACAAATCCGCCATAAAAAGCGATCCGCCGTGCATTTGGCAATAAGCCTCCTGCTTCCAAAAATATAGAGTTATTGTATCCATATCAAACACTATATTTTTTATTTAAATCACATTTAAAAGGTGCCTCCGACGAATGCAGTTACACAAGTTTTTATTGACAAATAAAAGGCAGGCGTTTGACAGTGAAACTACCTTTCCCAAAAACATGTCGATAAGGAGACGTTTTCGGCGGATTCTAAGATAGCAGTAGAAAGTGAAAGGGAATCGAATAGATGAAGTGAAAATCAATTCCGGCGGATTCCACGATAGGGGTGATTATATTAAATTTTGGGCGTACATTCCACGAGATGTACAGCGATACCGGCCTGGTCAGAAAAGTACGTATCAGTTGACTATAAGATGGCTAGGACATATAGAGCGACGGCAACACTCCGGCCCGAAGAGTCTTCGAGCTAGATTATTTTATTTTTTATTTATTCATTTATGAACGGTTTTGTTTTTTTTTTTTATACCTGCCGGCCACCATTTCTAGTAATGACATAAATGAAACTGTCATTATTTTGATTGAATGACATTGGCCGCGTTCCATTGACCATCTAGCGGTATGCCAATCTTATAGGTTCTGTAGGGAAATTAATTGTTTGGGCGAATTGGTTTAGGTTATTTGACCGTTAAAGTTCCCCAGGGATGGTGATGGGTTCAATATGGTGCCTAGTCCAATGTGATGAACTCACACCCTATTCAACCTAAACTAACCTATGCCAAACTCCATATAAAAAAAAATTACATTTCAGCATTTGCGCTAGAGCTCTAGCGCATAATGTACTGTGAAATATCCTTTTCTGGAAATTTTAGTGAAATGGAACGGACCATTCAGACATTGGAAAGTCCGCTTATGATTTGACCAGATTAGATAGATGGGTGCCCCAATGACGTCTTTCCTATTTTTATCCCATTGGGACCTACCATAGAAGAAATAAGTGCCTACAGTCCACTTTTGTATTTCAATAAATATATCACCCAAATTCGCCAAATTTTGCAGTCTGCTGCCCCTCTTCGCAAAGTCGGCATAAGTCAGTCATGAATCATGATCGAATAGTCCGATTTTCTTAACATGGCATCCCAGTTTGATAACCAGTTAAACCAGTTAAGCCACGAGCTGGGATTGTTAGTCTCTGGATGCCTCTGGACTTTGGATTTGGTACAGTACTCAGCAAGGTTACCATACATTATCCTGATTCGTAAATGTGTTTTGAATCAAAGATCAAAGGTAACCTCGAAGAAGCGTTCAAGACCGCTAAGCAGGAGTCTGTTGGTATTACGAACTCTTTACTTCTCCGAGTTTGACGTTCACATCTTGCATTTTTTGAAGAAGCGAATTTTTTTTTTTACAGTACCTTACTGTTCGATCATCTGTAACCTAAGTCATTAAGGTGTCTTATGATGTTGGCTACTTGGAGGTTTGATTTCTTGGCGAAACTGATGCCTCTGAGACTTGTTTCAGTGTATAGGTTTGTTCTGCTCATGGCCTCACTTTCAATCTTCTGTGCAAGCGTATACTCAGTGGAGTTGTTACCAAAATTAAGACCAGAAATGCATTCATTTTGGATTCGTTTAATGGATTTTTAACACCTTTTTCGTTTCCGGACTAGCCATATACGCGTCACCATACATGACAGTCATTACACTATTTTACAGCCCTTGTACAGGTTGCGTCTCTTTATCTCCCTAGCAACTTCGGCTATATGTATCTCCATCTGATTGCAAAAAAGGCCTATTCGGTCACTAAACATGTGATCAACCTCAAAAATAACTCGACCACCAACAGACTAAATATCAACTTCAAACTATGTCCTCCACAAAACTCATTATAGGTTGACCACCCTTTACTTATCCTTCATCAAAAAAAAAAAAAAAGAAGATAATATTTCAAGATGGCTTTTGTTCTCATTATTTCACAATAAACAATATATATGTAATTTACTCGGTTAATACCATTTAAATTAATCATAAATTCATTACAACGATAACTGATAAAATCTTGATAGTAAAAATGTGTAAACACTTGCCAACGAGCTTACTTATTATCGAGTTTATTATTATACAAGTACATGCGGCTATTATGATTAGAAAGTTTAATTATAATGTGACAGTGACAGTCCACTGATTTATCGTTTCAGATTTGATAATGAAAATTCGTTGGTAATTATTATTTCTCTTTCTCATGCGACTATTAAGTAGATACATATACTTTAGTCTCTGTACTTTACTTTGATACCTACAATAGCCGTTTTATTAATCTCGTGTCAAAATGTGACGCAACGAAAGAAGTTTACACTACCTTACCGATATTTATCGAACTTTGACAGTAGCTTTCTTGGAAGTTTTAATAAATTTTATTTCTAAAAACGGTTTTTATTTTATAATCTCATACAGATCAAATTTAAGGAAAAATTAAAAACCGGCATTATGTCAATCCAAGCTAGAGCTGCTGACGAAACGTCCGTTTCTATGGCCTCTCAACAGAAAGAGTTTTGCTTGACAGTGTGAGACCGGATTTGTCGTTTCCAAGAACTGTCGATATACACACAAAAGTTGACACTCGATATTCTTTTGCTGCAATTTTTTTATGAATGAAAAACTGCTTTTCTGCTTTTGGTTTATGTTAATCTGATGTCTTAAATTTTTTTTCCATTAAGGCGATAGGAAATTAAATCGGCTAGATGACCATACGTGGCATATTTATGGAATTTTCCATCAGTCTTGCCAGAGCTTCCGGCTCGCATTCTTGACGGATATTTTCTTTGAGGGGTTCAAGACTGACTTGCTGACAAAGACTCGTGACTTTACAAAAAAACGCACAAAAAGATGTCTGAAACGGTTAATCAAGCGATCTTACGGGCAAATGAACAAAACGATAGGTTAGGATCATCTAACAGCTGATGAACAGTCTGCACTTTGTACATCTTACAGTCTTTCACCAAAATTCACTACAAAGACCGCCAATTGATGCAAAATTGCATGGCACGTCGTCGTGTGGTCGATACTCCGGGGTCCTCTGCAACGTCTTCAGCCACAGCTGCGATATTATCAGAAATACGGCTGCTGCGGTGCCGGCCAGACTTGGCAGTATCTCATGTTGTCCCATATTGTTCGAGGTGGGCGGCTAGGTTAGGTTAGGTGGCAATTATCCATTAATACGGAGTAATTCTCTTAGACCAGATAAGGTCAATTGTGATACCACAAACAGAGTCGGTTATTTTCCGCTACTCTTGGAACCATTTCGAATTTTGAAGAAATTTCTGTATTTTGCTGATATCCGTTTCGGCAATATCAGCAAGCTCCCCGAAGAAGTATACTCTCCTAGAGTTTGCAGGTGAGGTGGGCGGTTAGTATTTGCCTATTTGGTGTCAAACGACCAGGAAATTTGCGCCGAAATGTACGCTGCGCCAACTTCACGGAAGAATTTTTAAAATCTAAACAATTATTCTTCGTTCTTTACGAGTACAGCGATTCAGTTTATACAGCGGATCAGTTTATTTTACAAAATGTCAAAGTAGAATCGACATTTGCCGGTATTTGCAAAATGTAGATAGAGCATCTTCCGATAGGGTTATTACAAGACGAACTTGCCTTTTAAAAGACCCAGCAGTCCAATCATATACAGAAAATCTCAGCTCATTACATCCATTAAGATCTCGAAAATTTCTTCAACTCTTTCAAATGGAAGCCACCATCTTCAAGTGTGAAATGAACGCTCAATTTGGAGATCCATCTCTTCGTGTTTGTTTATCTTTATCTTTAACCCAGTTTCAAAACAGTCATCTAAAAACGTATCGAGTACCCGTTAAACTACAGTCTAATGACTTATTCTTAGATCTCCCACTTCGAAACGCTCCTTTTCAAGTAAGTCGGCGAGTATTTTTTGACAACGAATAGAGGTGCCACTGCAACTACTAACCATATCGCCACTCGTTGCCTCGTCTCGCGCCATTGTTTATTGCTGCATGCATTTCCTTTGATTGGAAATTATTTGACACGCTGCATTGTGAATCAGCCATAAGCTAGTGCTTTTACCTTACGCAGTGGCTCTCTCTGGAGATCCCACTCAATTCCCTACTCTATGGCAGCACACCACACTGCATAGTTAGATTCGAAGGACTCGGTAATTTGACTTCTCCAAATATTCAAAACGTGGATAACCCTTCTAAAATTGAAAAAAACTGGTGAAGCACACCCATCAAAAATCCCAACCTACAGCTCTGTAACGATTTTACGGGAAGACAGTGATACATATATAATTGCAGCTATCTTCCATGAAAATGAACACAATCAGTCCATGTTTCGCCGCATTTATATACTTTACAATAACTCACTTAGCGATAACCCACCAAATTGCAAAAAACGGTATAAAGTGGTATACGGATGGTTCCAAAATGGACTCGGGGGTGGGAGCTGGTATCCATGGTCCAAATCGAAACGTCTCACGCATTATTGACTCCAAATCAGTACTGCACTGCTTCAATTCCCTCCAAACACTTAGTACCAGAAACAAAACCAGATTATGATGGGTCCCCGGCAATAAGGGGATTGAAGGAAATGAAAATTCTGATGAACTGGCCAGAAAAGGCTCGGAAACTCCTTTCATTGGACCTTAACCCTTCTGTGCAATCCCCAAAACAGCTATAAGTTCGGCTATAAAAAGCTGGGAACACAACAAATCATAAATCAAAATGGAAGAACATCCCAGGCCTGAGACAGCCCAAAAAAGCTATTCAGCCTTTCAAATCAGATGCCCATAAGATACTAAATCTACGTAGGCACGATATCAAACGGGATTTTATCAACTTCAGCAGATTTGCTAACTTTTAGCGATTTGATCGTCAAAATGACTTCCTCTACATTCAGATTATTTTCACCAAAGCGATGGGTCTAAAAAAATAAATAGTTCGCAACAGGCGTGTAGACACCAAAGTCCTAGCTTCTCACAACCATTCGTTTGTGTGAGTTTTTATTTTTGGGACGAATGGAAGAGACCTACAATTTTATGCCGAGTCCGAACGGCTGAATTGAGAAGCTTTTTCAGGCCAGTTATACTCTCGGATGTTTGTCAGACGTTCGCGAGAGGAGGCGCAGTAAAAGTGATCGCTCCATCAGAAGATGCCCATCTCATACAAAACAAGTTCACCATCTACGACAATGACTCCTTCGACGACATTCCATTTCGTTCCGATGGCGAATAGTCCACCAAACACGTCAAACTTTTCCAAAATGTTCACCAAACTAATTTGAAAGTTTTTCGCCACTCAGTGTATTCTTTTTAAGATGATCGAACCTCCACAGCGTATATAACCATCCTTGGTTTACTCGTTATTTGCCAGGACAGCTATGTTTGATCGATGGCTGTTTAACTACAGAACGTAAACGAGTCTATATTGTTTCTTTTGCTGCAAGTGACAGAAATGCCAAATTCATCGTGGGAGGGAGGTTTTTTTTTTCTGCATCTGTCATCTGGCTGCCTGCTTTAGGTAGTTTGAGTTGCAAATTCGACTACTAGACGAAAAAAATGTTGTTAGTGGACATAATTTCATATAATAGCGTTTGACAGAATACACGGCAGCCATGTTTTTCTGGATCTGTTTCAGTTTTGTGTAGCTGAACGAGCAACGTAAAGAGAACCAATTCCTGTTTCTGTTCTTTGTCACTTGGTACCTTAATTGGTCAGTTTAAGCTCATTTTTGCCTTAACCTGGTGTCTCCAATAGATATCTAATTTGTAGAAACCACAAATGACATTACTTTAGTCCATAGTATTCTATGGGACGTAGGTAATTTGACAATTACCTATTAAATTACAATTAAAAGTCTATGCATGTTATAAAATGCTCACATTTATGGGTTCTAGAAATCGTTCTTTCTATGTAAATTGACAGATAGCATGACATATTGATCGTAATGCTATGTTTCCAACGAATGCTAACCCCGAGATTAAGTACAAGAGGTTAAAAATTAATCCTGAAGTGTTTCCACCAAAAGAAAAGAAATTAATTTGATGTTTAACCAGATGTTGTCATATGCTGTCAAATCGAAAAGTGTGACAAATGATAAAAAATTTAACAATTTCTACTTTCGAAATTAAAAGTAAAAACAAAATATGAGTGGCAGTTGGCAGTAATCTAAACATATTTTTACCGCATAATTTTTTCCTCAAAACTAATATGTATGAACGTTTCAACGGTTGCATTGGCAAGAAGACGCCATTAGGTTTAGGTACCAACAAAAAAAACGATTTTTTTCTTTTGCTCACCAATGATATAAATGTCAAATGTAGCTCTGTTTGTTTTTAATTTTTGACATCTCGACCTGTGGAGAGTGTGTTCAGAGACCGAACTCTACATGTAAACCTAGTCAGCTTAGGAGATTAATTTTTAATCTCATTTTTATGAGATTAATTTTTGTATGATAAATCTCGACATTTATACGAGGTTAACGAAAATTAATCCTAATCTCGCCATCTCGGAGTAAATCTCCGGTGGAAACGTAGCATTAGGGGGCAATATAATGGCTTCATCTTTTCATACGCAGTTATTTGAAAGGAAAGGTTTTACAAAAAAAATTCGACAGTCTCTTGCAAACCTCTAAACGGATGTAGCACGACAAATTTTGAAGCCAAATTAATGGTAAATTTCATTAAAAGATTCCATCGATAGGTCCCTAGATCTAGCACTAGCTTCTTACAACCAATCGTTTGAGTTATTTTTAGGATGAAGGGATAGGGGACCTACATTTTAATTACAGAACTCTAACAACTAAACTGAGGACGAGGATTCCATGCCCCAATAAATTCCATCATTTAAAGATTCAAAGATTAATAAACTCGCAGATAGATGACTTTGATGTGGTCTCGAAAAATACACTGGCGATCACTAAGATGAGGCAATACATTTTGCAATCGATTTTCACTCTTTATACCTGTTGAAAATGTTTTACCTGGAAACCTTTACTACCTGTGAGGTAAATATAAAATTACGGCTAGAATTTCCCAAGATCAAACAATGAACTACCTGAAAAGCGTATAAAAAGATACGCCACTAGGATGAGGCCATTGCTAATATTTCCTTGCAGGAGTGCACATCAGGGATTTTTTTCAAAGTTTTGTTAAGAATATTTAAAAAAGCGTTGAAAAGAACTGTTTTTATTTAGTTAAAAAAAAGGGGTTCCGGAAAGACTTTGACAGCGACAGAAAGATGAAAAATAGATGGACTCTCAGGCCCAGAAATTGCAAGGAGACTAAATAGTAGTAAGACTGTTGTAAAGTTATCTTGCGGATCTACAACACATCTAAAACTTGAAAAATACAACATAGGTTAGTTTGAGTATGGTGTGAGTTCATCACATTGGACTAGGAACCATATTGGGCCCATCGCCATTCCCGGGGGAACCTAACCGGTCAACAAACCTAAACCACTTCGCCCAAACAATTAATTTCCCTGCAAAACCTGAAAATTGTTTCAATTTTGTTTGCGAGGCCAACCTCCTCCAAATTGTCGAAGAAGTACCTTCCAACATTCACAGTGGAGATGAGTTATATCCTCTGCGACATGTAAGTCTTCGCAGTACCTGTGTGTCCGTATCTGTTAAACCTAATCTTTTAGCGTGCTTCCTTAGAAGACAGTGCTCAGAGAGTATCCCTATTGCCGTTCGTAGCTTTAATCTGCTGAGCTTTAGTAATTTCCGCAGATTTTTTCCGATCTAGCTTAGGCCACAGAGCCTTCGAAACCCTGTACCCTACTATATCCAACCATCTCTGATCTGCCCTATTTTTAATTTTCTCGAGAATGATTCTCTTGTCCACCTCTATTGGTGGTCTTATGCCCTCAGTACTATCATTAAGTGGAGGCTCTGCTCCGGTTTTGGCTAGAACATCAGCCCTTTCGTTACCCTCAATATCACAGTGTCCGGGTACCCAACACAAGCTGACTTGGTTCTGCTCTGAGCATTGTCCCGCAGCTCCTGACTAGGTCAGATTTGATGATGAAGGACTCTAGCGCCTTTAGCGCAGCCTGACTATCAATGTAGATAGCGATATTCTTGTTGGATATTGATCCCATATCAAGTAGATCTGCGGCTTTGAGCATGGCCAGAACCTCTGCCTGGAACACACTGCATGTATCCGGAAGTCTTAATGACACGCGTAGTTGTCTATATCCCTAGAGTATATACCTGACCATGTACCCTTCTTAGTTTTGGAGCCATCCGTATAAATCGAAATCTCATTATCATTCGAAACCGGATTTTTTTGCCAGTCCTACATATCTGGGTACTTATTGTACTTATTCGTACGGAGTGTCGAAGTCAATTTCACCTAAGCTTTCATCCGGTTTATCAGGGATGTTGTGGAAGGATTCCTTTAGTATGGAGCTATGTCCAACCTGTCCGAAAGAGAAAGCTCCACTCCACCTAACATAGGTAGGTTGAAGGGTGGTATCTTGTATTTTGTACTAAAAAGTACTAGTTCTGTCTTTTCTGGGTTGACACGAAGTCCACACCCTTCAGCCCACTTTTTGAGCTTGTTGAGGGCTGATTCCATGGTTTCACTGAATGTGTTCAAGAATTTGCCTCGAACTCTACAACATCCTATTGATTCAATATTTCTATCTATCCACAATTCTCATCATCTCACTGCGATATCTGTCACTCATCACACTGACATCTGCTTTAAATAATATTTTAAAACATAGGGAATCAAGAATCATCTCTGACTCATATGCATGCTCAATGCTCATTGCTCAGATTATATTTTTATTTTTGTACTTGTTCAAATATCACTGTTCAAGTGAAAGCTATAGGCAAAAAGATGAATTTGAATATCTCTCCAAAGCTTACAATTTTGATGTTTCATTAAAACATGTGTTTGTTCATTCATAAACATTTCCTTAATTATTAACATTGCAACTGTCCACAGATTTGTTTAATTGTTAATTTTTATTTTTTTTTAATCATTTCAAGCTGAACAAAAAAAAAATAAAATCTATTATAAAAATGGGCATGCAAACGAAGCAACTAATTATAATTGTACCTAACATAGGTATATCTGTAGATAGTAAATTGTGTAGCAAAAAAAAAATTCTAACTGAAAAAGAGAACATACTAATGTTGTATCTTGTATAGTATGAGTAGAGTACCTATCTGTATTTAAGGCTTGACACGTCGTCGGCGTCGTGTCGTGGTCGAATACGTATCTACGAGTACACATTAAAATTTGTATGATGTCATTGCAAAAAATTCGCAAACAGAATAACACAAAAAAAAATTAGGCAAATTTTGTTTTCTCATTTGTTGTTGTAATGAATTATTGTTAAGGTTGCCAAACTGAATACACGTGATCATGGAGCAGGCATAATTTAGATGAATTGCCGCCGACGGCAATTTGCAACACTTGAGGCAGTAATTTGAAGAATCGCGATAGTATAGGTAGATACATAGCTAGTTTGGAAAAAAAAAATATTTTGTTTTAACACGCATAGATACGAGTATAATTATTTCATTCATGTTAATTTATTTTCGCGGCAGGAGTTATTCGATTTTTCTTTTCACTCAATGATTGATTGAGGGGAAAATGTACTTTGCTAAAAATGTTAGACATTTGGGAAGTTTCTTCGTACCAGTCGGTCTGGTATCTTATGAATAATTCAATTAGTTATGTCCACGCGCTGTAGTTCTATTAGGCTTAGAGCGTGTAAGAATCGAGCTAAACTAATTTTTGACCAGCGAATGCCTAATTTTGTAGGTTTCTAGATGGATGGCGGTCAAATTTAGTGTAGACATAATCCCCATTTATTCGGGGCGGTTGCTATTCGGCTGTTGTTCGTCAAGATGGGGTATGTGATTGTGGCTCGCGCCAAAGGCGTCAAACTTCAGTAGATATATCAATTTCGGACTTTATGCTGTACGTTTAGGACTCAACTTTAATTTGGCGGAGTGTCTATTCGCTCGTTCATTTTGACAGATTTTGTTCTGAACTGACGTTTACCGATCTTCGGGACACGGGTACATAATCAACGTAACGTAATCCTATTTTCATTAAAAACTCTTTATAAAAGTTGGATCCTAAACGTAATAATGTCCGAAAATGGAGTTTAGAGTCTTTGTAACGATCCTCATACTCCAACTTGACGCAATATAAACCTTGACATTTCGTTACGTACCCGTGGCCCAAACAACGTTAGGTAGAAGAGTCTGTGGATAAAAGAAGATGGAAGGCTTCATTGTCTCAGCCAGAGACTTTTCACGGGTCGGGAGCCCGATAAGTAAGTAAGTAATAAATTTGAGGCGATCTCGATGGGAGTAAGATTAGACAATCGTTCCAAGATACATTGAATAAAACAACTTTGGATGCACTCGTTTCTGGATACAAGAAATCCTTGATAGGGGAGTAAGAGACTCTTGTTAACCTACTCGAGGAGGGGGCAAACAAAAGAAAAAACTGGTCACGTACCAGTTAGATAAATATTTGGACCATCTTTTAACAAGCCATAAGAGTAATGAGTTTTCTTTATGAATTTTTTCAACACTAGGCGAAAGGAAATTAAACTTCCTGTCGTATAAAATGTCGAGGTCACGAATAGAATTATTGAAAGGGCGGAATTCAGTTAGCTATTTCATCAGAGCATCGGTGGTGAAAGTATCGATAAAATAGGGAAAGGCAAGAAACATTTCTGCTATGTTCAGAGGGTTAATAGACTCCGCTATATTTCTATCACCTATATAAGTTTTATCGCGCTCTTCTGAATTCTATCTAGTACAAGTACCAGTAGGTCTAGGTGCAATGAAGTTTTTGATGCACCTGACCAGATGTGAGAGTTGTACTCAAGCTTGAGAGTTGTACTCAAGCCTAATGAAGCCGGAGTGTATGTAAAGTAGGTACTTCTTACATCGATTTAAGAAACCTAGACATTTCGCAGCGTTTTCGGCTACTTCATATATGTGGTCATTCCAGCGGATTCTGTCGTTAACACACATACCAAGTATGGAAAGTCCTTCTGTTTCATCGACGCAAGTCCCATTCATGGATAATGTGAATAATCTTTGACAATTCGCAGCAACGGTGTTTTCGTTCGCTGCAAAAAGTTTGGAACTCGAAATTTCGTTATTTAAACTTTTAATAAACTTGTTTTCTTAATACTTTTTATAGGATAATTAATCATCATCCTATTGGAATAATAGAGTGTGCAATTTCCTGTTTATAAAAATGCATAAAAAGTTTATTCGCATTTTATCAATTCGTTCGTTTGCTCTCCTAAATTTAAACGCTGCATCAGCTAAAGAATCAAATTTTCACTTCAGGCTGTACTTTATACATCTGTCAAAATTTAGCGCGCCTATTAATAGTTCGGCACATTTTCTGAAGTTAAATTTTGACAGATCTGTTGGTTTTTTTGTTGCGCAAAAGTAAATAAGGATCAGTTTTTTTCAATGAATACGTCGATGAGGAATCCTTTGAAAGTGAACAATTTGAGGTTAGAGAATAGCAGACAAGGAAAAAAGAAAGCGCAACGAAAATAAAACACTTTTTCGTGTCGATGAATTTTTGAAGCACATTATATTCAATGAACATTTGTTTTCTGTGGTGACACTACTGATACGTTTCCACCGGAGATTAACTCCGAGATTAGGATTAATATTCGATATCCTCATATAAATCTCGAGATTTATCATACAAAAATTAATCTTATAAAAAGGAGATTCCACTAAACTGACCAGATTTATATGTAGAGTTCGGTCTCTGAACACACTCTCCACAAGTCGAGCTGTCTAAAATTAAAAACAAACAGAGCTGCATTTGACATTTATGTCAAGAAAAAAAATCGGGGTTTTTTTCGGTATCTAAACCTAATAGCGACTTCTTGCCAATGCAACCGTTAAAACGTTCATACAAGTTTTGAGGACAAAATGATGTGGTAATAATATTTTTAGATTGCCACTCATATTTTGTTTTTACGTTTAATTTCGAAAGTAGAAATTGTTTATTTTTTTATCATTTGTCACACTTTTCAATTTGACAGCTACTGCAATGACATCTGGTGAAACGTCAAATTAATCTCTTTTTTTATTGATGGAAACACTTCGGAATTAATTTTAAACCTCTTGGACTTAATCTTGGGGTTATCGTCCGGTGGAAACGTAGCATTATATGTATTCACAACGCACTCCATTTCAAAATTTAACTAGGGTTTTAGCTAATGTTTGGAGAGAAAAAAAATTTTAAGCCGCTAAAATTTAGTTTCGCTCGAGCTGCGTACTTAACTTAATCTTGTAGTTCTTGCTAGATCTCATCACACGGTATAAACTAGATTTTTCTTAAACTTCAGTTTCAAGAGTTAGCAAAAACTCAGAATAAGGTATGTATAACGCTTAAATAGCGTTTAAGCGTCCAACATCTCAAGTGGCCAATTAACAAACGTCAAATGAGTCCAAATTTTAAAAACAAATTAGGTACTCATTCAAATCACGTCCAGCATCAATCCCTTTCATATCTAGACATCAACAAATGGCAGTGCGCTGAGGCCAAAGTAAACGCGGTAACTGGCGCCCGGGCCAAGATTAGGGTGGTGCTATTCGGCCTTTGTTCGGGACACGTTTATATTGCGTCAAGTTGGGGTATGTAGCTCGCTTCGCTCGCGTCAAAATCTTTAAACTCCAGTATAATCATTTTCGGACATTATGCTTTTGCTGTACGTTTAGGACTCAACTTTTTTGAAAGTTTTTAATGAAAATATGATTACGTAGCCGATCGATGTTCAAGACATCGGTAAACGTCAGTCAATAAAAAATCAATGGCCGAATAGATTATTATAAAACACGAGTTGCCAATTGTTTAGGGTAAAACTGCTTGTCAAAGGGGTTAGTGCGACCGACGGCGAACTAAAGGAAATACGTGGGCTTAGGTACTTATGCCGAAAAGACCAATCAATTAAAAATGAGGTTGTAGGTTATACTCGATCTTCCAGGGAGGTTCATAAGGTTTGATGCGTCCTTTTTATGTTTGATGGTTATTTCATTATTGTTGCTTGCACCAAATACCGTCGGATAAACAACTTCAAATTGGCAACGTCATTTGGTACGGTCTTAGGATACAAATTATACCTTTAAAGTGGAATTTTAAGCTTTATCCGTATTAGAAATGCTGGACAGTAACATGCCGTGCATACGTTATAATCAACATTTTAAAACAAAAATTAACCAGCTCTGCAATTAATCACTGGCCAAGATCGATTTTTTTTTTTTGTAGGTAGGTATCTCAAAAACACTCTTCAATCGGTTACACATTCTATTTTTTTGAACTTAAAGTACCGCCGATAAAACACATAAAGAAAAGTCCTAATATTTTAATGTGAGAAAAGGACTTTTTTTCCATAGCATCCAAAAGATTCTAGTCACATTCACTGATTTAGAAAACATAAGACCGTTAAATTGTTGTTCACATATAAATATAAATATTTTATAGTATAAACGGGTCAAATAGTTGAAAATCCCATCAAGATGCATTGAAATCCAAATAGTTGGGTTTATTCCGATTATTTTTTTTTTTTTCTTATTCATTTCAAGGACACTAAGAAATGCATTGGTTTACACAATCAAATCGAGCATTATTACATATCCATGTGTAGGTACACTTTTTACCGGCATTTCACTCAGGCTCACTTATTAGAAGAACAAAAAAAAACAATCCAAAACACAATTCACTCATATCCACTTGGAACTTTCTTTGGCAAAATTCCCATACACCTTTTGTTTTCTTTTTTATTCGCGTCGCGCATTTGTGTATATCCTTGAGCGCGTATACTTTTCATTTTGTCTTATTTCGATTTTGACCGTGAAAAAACTGCACTTCTCTCAAACAACAAAACACAACACTTTCCTTTTTCCAATTATGAAACAAGACGAATCAAAAAAAAAACAACCAGCAAATATTAACGACACCAACAGAAAAAGGACTTCAGACTCAGAGGGGATATGCACAAATCGGCATTTTTTTTTTCCTTCCCTTTCGATACACACTTTTGTGAATTTGTATTCTTGGAATTGGAAACCTTGCAAATACCACCAACCAAATACAAAAAATATCTCAAGCCAAAAAAAAGGAATTATATAAAAAAAACAGAAACGAAAACTTGATCAAGTCCGAAAAAATCATCTCAAAGGAGTATAAAACAAAAAACTTTTTTCATTCGAGCACACACAAGAAAAATATCTTCTTCCTTCTTCTCCTTGGGGATTTCGCGTGAGTATGGCATAGCCCGCGCTTTGCCTGACAAAAAAATACCCCAAGAAGATACAACACCACATCGCATACAACAGAGGTATAAAAAAAAAAAGAAAAAGTAATCGACGAAGAAATGTATCCAAAGAAATAAAAATAACAAAAAAAAAAAAAACTACTAAGAAACGCGAAGAAGAAGAACAAGTACAATTGTAGACCAACCCAAAAAATTGTGAGAAAAAAACCGGTGGTTAGACCGTGGCAGCCCTTCTGAACGGATTAAATGTAATCTACAAACTGAAAATGTGCCCCCAAATAGAAAGAACAGAAAATTAATAAAATATATAAAATATAACACACAGAGAGACGAAAAAATACAGCCAAGCAAAAGCGCCAACTGATTATCGAAGAAGGGGGTAGTGCGGCGCGACGAGGTTGCAATTTTTTTTTTTCTCTGTATGAAGTTCGGCAAGTCCGAATCTGAAGTAAGGTTGGTTTTTTTTTTCTGTGCTCTTCCAAATACCGTCAAGATAGTTTTTTTTTAAAGATATTTTTGCACATACAACGAAAAAAATTCGCGCGCCGCAAACACAAAGAAGGCTTACGGTTAACGTAGTGGTGAGACCGTCACCGTCATTATCGTCAGGCCCAAGCAAAGCGTTTCAGTTTCAGATACTTTTTTTTGTCTGGATATTTGCAATATTTTTGTATCCTCAAAAAAAAAAAAAAAACCCAAACCTCAACTCAGCCTCCACAAATCCTGTGCCAGTCTCTCTGTGTTGTGCATCTGAAGCCTCCTTCTTCGATCTCTATACTCTCTTATAAAAGAAAAAAAAAAAAACCGGACGAACACTAACAAAATCTGCATGCACACATCTCCGCCGCCGGTCCCTCACACATGTTTGCGAAAAATATTCGCAAACGAGTGGAAAAAGCTTTTTTCAAAGCGAATACACGCACCACGTCCACCCCCTCAGGGGCTGAAGGGTGTAGTGTTGTAGTAGGTCGTAGGTAGGTGCCATACGAAAGAGCGAGTTAAAGTGAAGATACTTGAGTTGGCTTGGTGTGGTGGTGTTTGGTGTACAAATACGTATCTGTGTACTGCTGCTGGCGGCGATTTTTTTTTCTGTTCCATTATCTCATTTTTATTTCGGACCGTCTCGCTCTATTGGAGAGCATTTTGGTCTGACTCATTTTTGGTTTAAATAAGTGAAAAGTGATGGCACTTTTATTATGTGTGTTGGTGGCGTAGTTTGCTCACAGAGTTCACAGATGTGTCAAGTCAAGTAGTCCGAGAGAGCTTAACTTCAGTTTTTATTTTCGGGCGAGTTCCAGTTTCAGGCGCGAGCTGGACTTTCTGTTGCTGACATTAGGGTAAGTAGATAAAGGAATCTATTTCACCATAAAATGTAGGTTTCTGCTTGTCATTATAGGTATATCAATCAAGAGTTACTGGATTATGAGGATGACTGGATGAGTTCCTATTTGAGTCAAAACACGTTGATGCGATGGTTGAAATAGAGGGCCTGTTGAAATAGTAACAGCAAAGAACAGCTCAGAGCTTCTCTCTAGTGACTTTGCAAGTTTGTGCTTGACCTCACTAGGCAGCAGTAAACTCAGTATGATAGCTACGAAAGGATGCGTACTTTTACTATGATCCACTGTAGTAAATGAACTGCGAACATAGCAATCCTAATCAGAGGTAAATTCAAAGACACATTTTCGGATCGTCTCTGGAGAGCTAGCTAACAACATTCTTTCTGAATGATGCACAAAAGTTGGCCTTAAGATCAGTCCTAAGAAACAATTCATTCACTAAGAGAAAACATTCCTCCCATGTTGCAGAGAACTACCAACACCATAATTCAGGTACTAAAAGAACTGTGCACGAGCAGCCTCATACAAGGGTATATACCAAGAACATGGAGAGAAGTGAAGGTAATTTGTATACCAAAAGCTGGCAAACCAATTCACACCAACGCAAAAGACTTTAGGCCAATAAGCCTCACCTCCTTCATCCTGAAAACTTTAGAAAGACTGATTGACATACACATTCAAAAAAGTAATAAATTCGTTACCTAGAAATTTTAGACAACAATTGCTTAATATTTTTGGGTGAACTAACTTTATAATTCAAAAGCAACGAATTTATTATTTTTTCCGTAGGTAAGTAAAACTTTCTGATCAACATCTCAGTCAATTCGACAAAAGATTGAGCTCAGCGATTAAGTTTAAGTGCTCCAAGAAAACAAAACAAATTTTTTTCGGTTACATTTTACTGATAGCTATAACCAACGCGACGACGCATAATTTTATTCGTGTATGTTGGTACATAGTTCTATGAACACAATACAAATAAAGTGGCTTACAAAATTTCGACATCCCAATACCCAATCAAACCACTCCGTTTCTCGCATAAAATTTGTGCAATTGATCCTGGTTTGTTTTATTATGCTGATCTGATCCGGTTCAGATTACGGGCATAATAAAACACGGCTAATATCAAAACTAGAGTGGGACTAAATATCTTTAACTTATAAAAATACTGACCATAAACAGGACAGACAGATAGTATATACGGAAGTAGACAAACTAGCCAGAAAACGATCCGCTTTATTATGCGTATTCAACACTATATGAGGTAGTATCGTACATATTAAGACCAGGCTAGAGGCAAAAAGCTTAATTTCTATAGGGAAACCAAAGAAAACGGGCGAGTAAAAAACTTGATGTCAAGCAGTTCTTACAAAATACCGAAAAATATCTTGCAACTAAGCAGAAGTCAGATTTGACTAGTCGCAGGTCGGCTTTAATAACTGATTACTGGTTTTCAATAGATAGAGGTCACAATGGTTCGGATATAACAGGGCTCTAAAGGATCTTTAAGCTTCGAACCCATTACTTCTATCTAACAAACTCCCTACCATCAATATCTAAAGGAATTTCCGAAGTCCGTGAATATTGGTCTAACTACAGCCTCATAAAAGTAGTTCTTTAATTTCGAAAAACTGGGTTTTTCCATGTGAATAACTTTGGAAAAGTTTATAAGGAATTATAGATTAAAGACGCGATTGTTATTTAGAAAAACTGCTTCCGAGTCCTTAAACTCTTTTGACTTTTAAATAAATATAAGACATTTAAATAAAATTTAAACTAACAGAACATTATTTACCAAGTGGTAAAGTCTTGAAATTATTATTCCTACAATTATTATTGCCTTAAATCCATCCATCCATGGACTATCCTTGGTTATGCTTCGTATTTTTCAAGAATCTTTCAAAACTTTGAATTTTTTAATATGTTTGTATTTTATTTTAAACTTGATACTGAATCTATTATCAGGCTGGGGAGCAATCTCTTCGAGCAAGGCCACAAATATCAATCAAATGGCGGAAGCACTTATTCATGTCGTGAGCCCAGCCCCTTAGAAGGACCACATAAGCTAATTCCAGTTGAATTCAATTCATTAATTTTCAATGGCCCATTAAGTCGCGGGTGTATGTGGATTCAAGTAAACCATTCGTAGCTCTCCATTCTAAGATCTTAGCCATCGCCTCGAGGGGAACCCCCCTCCCTATACGGGTACAGGAGAGATAATAGACTTGGTCTAACCATCTCATCCTGAGTTTGCCTGGAGGGAAGTACGGATTCAAAACTTCAAACCCAGTTTAAAACTAAGAAAGAACCTTGAATTATATAAGTAACGCAGCGGTCCGGGAGTGTATAATTAACAAGTAAGTCGCAACTCTTCTTTAACACATTCACTGCCACGTCATTCAAAAATGAATGACATTTACGTTTCGGTGGAAACATTGGCAAAATTTGCTTGGCAGCGAATGTGTTAAGCCACCAAAAGTCGGTGGACTGTTTTTCCGTTTTGACCATGTCTCTTTCCGTAGACACCGTAGGTACTCTCTTGGGGTAATAAGACCAGAGATCAGGTTATTACCGCTTGCCATCGCCCTTGCGATACCTTCGAATAATCTTATAGGAAATTGTCAATCTTATTCAGTCGAGCGCCATCATATATAGGGACCTAATGGGGAAGCATAAAAAACAGGTAGGATATCCCGATGTTTTCCAAAGCATAACGCTTCCACTGCCATTTACCCTTCAATGAGTAAGGACCATTTCTGGTAGCCCCTAAACCGTAATCATTGAAATAAACTGAATAAACTAAATCAAACTAAACGCAACCATCCGCAAGAGTATTGACCTTCTTCACCTAAAAATCCCTCTTCAAATTTGTTACCTTAATTGTTAACTAATTCCAAGTAAAATCCTCACCTAAATATCCCCGAATTCATCTCTTCAGTTCATCGATAAGCACCAACTTCCAACTTCTCCACACGCATCCAAAAAAGGGGGATAGTCATATTCCCGACAGAGTCAAGTACAACTTCTGCCCAGCTGTCGATCTCTGTCGCTCTCATTGAGCATACATTGTTGCATCAATGTATTTGGCGTGGCGCATTCTACACAGGCAATTGCCAAAAAAAAAATAACTTGTTCACCCTCCCGCACCGATCGAATAAACACAGCGAATGCATTCACTCACAGATACAAAACCCACTACCACTAACTGACACCACCGCGAACAAAGCAAACAAAAAAATGTATGCGCGAATTTCACGAATACCGCTACCGCACACAATGCCACTCAAACGAACGCAAATGTATTTGCAATTAATCTTTTTTCTCTCATTTCTTTGTATAGTTTAAGACGAAATCGCAAATTTTGTATCTTTTTTTTTTTGTATTTTTTCTCGATCTAAAACGAACAAAATAATCACTTGTTTTTTTTTTCTTGCGCGTTTTGATTGCAATAATATTTTGTCTGTTTTTATTTTTCTTTGCACTAGAAAGCGTAGAATGGAAAATCCCGCCAAAACTTCAAATCCGAATGAAATTTCACATAGGACCGGAAAATGAACAAGAACAGAAGAAAAAAAAAATTATAGAAACGACGATGTATCTAAGTATCTAGACAAGCTATATAGTTCGGCATTTAGACGACAGAACTCTATCCAACAGTCATGATGGGTGATTCTAAACTAAAAGATACTTTTTTATTTTTTTGGTTGGTTTGCATTTTTATTAATGAGTTAGTTATGTGTGCTGTGTTCGGAGATAGGTGCTTTTTTTGCGCTTGGGGATTTCGGGTTTGATGATGTATCTCTATACCTACTATATTTATATTTATAGGTATGCTGTGCCACACTAAAACACATCAAATTTGTGGGAATAAAGAGCAAAATGTATCTGTAATGAGCCGGGACGGGACGTCTCTCTAATGAAAACACACAAATAAAAAAAAAAACTCCGAAATACACAAAGAACTTAGATTGTCGAATGAAAAAGATTATAAACTGCGTTTGGAAAAAGCTCCATCGATACTAATTATCCATTAAAAATGTTGAGGCTGGAAACAGGGAAATGGATGATTTTTTTCTGTACTTTTTTTAGGGGCTATCTATTTATTATTCACTGTTTCATTTTTTGTTGTTGTATTGCTGTCGTCATGTGCATCATTTTTTATTATGTGTACGAATTTTTTGTTTTTTTAGAGATTTTTATGTTGAATGACTTTTTTTTTAGTAGTGAGTACATAGGTTAATGTAAGCGAATTCGGTATAATTCTATACATTCCTACCTACCATTGGGAGAAACACACATAGGGTAGCTATTTGATGAGAGGTTGGTATCTATAAATTGATGATTAATGGGGGACTAGATATTTAAAAAAAAAATTACTTAAGTCATTTTGATTGCTTGTTCCACTGCTGTCAGTGAATAGGGTTTCTTTTTTTAATTTTAGAACCATGATTTATAGGAATCGCACTTGATGCGCATGTTACATTAACTGGCGCCCAACGGTGGAAGTGATGTTTTTTGTTATTTTTATTTGAATAGAAGCACAATCAGGTAATTGTGGCTATTGAACCAAATAAATAAACATTTGGCGTAACAGGTCGATGAACTCACAAGGAATACAATCGTTTTGTGTGAGATTTATTTCTGGGACAAGTGGAAGGAATGAAGGACGCCTCTGTTCAATGCACTCGGCATGTTCGTGGAATTTGGAGTCACATTGAATCTGTTAAAATTTGAGTATCACGGGGCCTTCCTGAAGACTCTCAGAAATCGTCAAATAAGCACCAAATCATGTGACTTATTCATTATTCAATGTTGAGCAGCTATACTTCTCTGGACTAAGTGACCCATATGCTTCGATGGTTCGGTCATGTTGAACGCGAGAAGAAAGGAAAAAAAAATGATTTTTACAAGCAAACAGATCGCATATATTTAAATGAAATAAATAAAACTATATTTAACGAAAAGTTGTTGCGTTACATTTTTTTTAAATTGTAGCCCGACACTTCTTTTTGGCAAACTCAGGGTGAGATGGTTAGATCAAGCCCGAAAGCTCTCCTCTACCCTTATGGGGACTTCCATCAATGAAGTAAGGCGGTGGTGGAAGATTTATACTCGTAGTAATGATGGGCGGTTAACTTACGAATCTTTTATCCATATTACCCTTGTAATATATATGCGGGGCATTGAATATGATTGAATGGAAGGGAACTACAATTTTATGACGCCTCCGAACGCCTTTTAGAGGACAGTTCTCCTTTCAGTTGGTTTGTCAGCCGTTCGGGATAGTTGTAAGACGTATTTTGTATTTTTAGCTATTGACCTTGGAAGCCCATGCTCAGAAGTCCAAATAGACAAAAAGATAAAATCTAATATAACATTAACACCCCCCTTATTATACTCCAAACTGAACTACATATAGATATCCTTATAAACATAGCCTTTCATCCTAAAATCTATACCTATGGCCGCGTTCAATGTGCTTAGACACATAAATATTCAGGTGACAGTTTATCATAGAACTTAGGCAGAAAATCTTGCCTAACAGACGAAACTTGCCTAGATTTGCAGGCAAATCGACCAATCTTAGGCTCTTGACTAGCTTGGCAAAAGTGTATTGAACGCGGCCTATACAAGATTGGTTGATTAGTATTTTCAAGAAACTTCCAAAAACGTCACTTCCTTATTATTTTTTTTTAAATGTAGATACCCATAGTTTAGAGAGACTAGCAATAGCAACAAAGATACTTCATCTTTTTGTTGTAAGCCACTAAAAATCGGTAAATTGCTTTTCGAGTTTTAGTGACGATTTCGATTTCGAGTTTATAATGTCGAACAGAGTAGTTTTTAAGCATTGGAGACATAACTGTCGTTACTAATCAGTCCCCGGTAAAACACTGTCACACCAATCTCTAACTTTCATATTTATATTGTAGATATAAAGCCAGATCAGATAAAGGTCAGATCATTACCGCTGGACATCGGTTTTACCTTCGAATCACATTGACTAGGAAATGAGTCAGTCTTTTTGTGTCGCCACTCATCTTGCAAGGCCCAACATTATATAGCAAACAAATTTGTCTTACTTACGACAAGAGGGTAAAACTAGAGTACTGGCATTTTATTTCTTGTGGTTCCTCTGTTTTGACGTGCGGGTGAGCGGGTTTTAAATTATTAATAAAAAAATATAACTTTAAATCAAAATAGTTTCAAGTACATACTCTTGTTTTGGTCCCTTTCCCTAGTACCTATCTTGCGTGACTTTTCTTTCCTTGGAACTTCATTGTCATTTTTTCCCCTAGCCTTAGACTTCTCTCAAGCATAAGGGTCACAAATCTAGCAAAGAAGCAATCCCGGCTAAGGGCTGGTTCACGCGACACCACAGTACAAATTTAAAAATCAGAAACCAATAATTTGAAATCAACATTTTAAATATATAATCCTGGTCAAAAGCGGAAGTGAAATCATCTGATTTGGAGTCCTAAATGTTGGCGATAGGACTCCTTGGCCACCACCCCATCCAGGGTAGATACTTTGTTCACAGCACATCACCAGAGGAAGCTTTAAAGCCACAACTGACTACATTATTCTCTATCACGACTTCAACACAAGAAAGATTAGGGTTCGCGATGAACGCAAATAAGACTGATAACTCTTTACCGTCTAGGACATAATAAAAAAAATAGAGACCAACAATACCTATGGTCCTCAAAAATAGACCGCAAAACTACTAAAGCTTTATGGCCAGAGATACAAAGAACAAAAGGTCTTATTACTCTAGACAAGAACTCAATTCGCATGCTTACGGGCATAGTCACAAGTCACTTTGGACAATAAAAACCAGGTTATGCAGAGGCTTCGAAAGCGAGAAAGAAACAGAGACGATCCGACATTTTAAACGTCAATCGAATTTCAGGAACTCGGGTCCAGGTTCTTGAAAACCTTTCGAAACTGGCCGAGGCAGAAATACCAGATATGCTCAAATTTGAAGAGCACCAACTGGTTTTAGCTATCAGAAAGATGATAAGTCTAGAAGTCTGACAATGGTCTTAAGTACGCCGATTGGAAAAGGTGATCTTCTCTAACCTAACGTTATCTAACCTAGAAATACCCATTGCAAATGAACAAAAATGCATTTCCATTGAAATACAATACAAGAAAGTATCGAATGATTCCAGTTTCGAATATCAAAATCGTAAAAGTAGATTTAGGACTAATTCGACTTGATAGTTTTCAGTTTTCGAAAAACCTATGCATATTCCAGCTGACATTTGGTGAGAGTACTTTAAGTTAAAGGTCTGCCAAAGAGCTAAAATAACGTTTGCCGAATTTATTTCTGATACCAGTCAAACGCATGGGTACCCGCCTAGCCATAGTTGACTATAGCTAAACGTCAGATAACATTCAAAAATTGGTATAATTACTGTCACTGTGATAAAAGACTTTCCAACAAAAGTCGGACTCGGCAGTTATTATAAATCTGAAAATTAAAAATAATTCACTTAAGCCAAAGAGGTCCACAGTGCAAAGAATTAAAGTGGCGCCCAACAAGAGACCATTGATCAATCTAAACGCAGTAGGTATTTCCCTAAACTAAAATCTACGATCACAAGTTCCATGTGCAGGACAAGATATTTGTATATATTAAACTGTACCCTACCATCTCAACAGTAATAACTTAACCTACCCTATATCACCATATCATGGGTGATTCTGGAAAAGTCGAAAAAAAAAACAAATCAAATATCATATCATCACTCACCGTATAGTATAGGCCCGCTTTTATGTTGGGCCAAGTTGTAGGTATGCTGTGTCCTTTGGTTACTACCCCATTCTCCTCCAATCAACAAATGAGCATTTTTTTATTTCCCAATCCCAACCCAAAGGACGTATAGAAAAGGAAAAGAATGCACAAAATAATTCCCAATTAACCACCCCTCTGTGTACACACCCCTGATGACAAAAAAAATATGAAAAAATCAAAAAATCACACGCGATATAAAAAATGTTTCAAAAATAAAAACCAACGAACAACAATAGGAAACGAATTTTTGCGTTACCCCTCTGTCAGGCTGGTGTCTGTCGGTCAAGGGGTTGAGATACAAATTCACGCAGAAATATACAAAATTTTGCACTTTTTGTAATTTTATGGTGTTTTTTTTTTTTGCTTCTTTTTCGTTGTTGTAGGTATTTTATTTTATTTGCAACCCCGCCGTGCGTTATAGTCCATTGAGAGGAAAGTTATCGTAGACCCGAACGTGTTTTTTTTTTTTTTTACTTATTTTTATTAATTTTTTATTTTTATTTTTTTTGCTGTTCACCCGTATCTCACTCTAGTTTTGTTGTTGCCTTTGTTTCGGTTATGTTGTGTGTATGCCTGTTTTTCTGTTGTTTTTTTTTATTTAAAAGCACCAGGCAAGGCAGTAGGTGTATGAGTGTACAGATTATTGTTTTTTTTAATTATTTTTTCCTTTTTCACATTCGAAATGAAAAGAGGGATACTATATATTTTCAGGTTTTTTTTTTGTGGCTGCCGCGAAAAAGCTACCTATCGTCACTGAGAGCCAGACGGATGGATTGCACTTGCTTATGTGTATCTCTGCGCGGGGCATGTATGGATTTGCGGCGCGCTATGATATAGTTAGGTGTAGAGATACGTTTGGCGCGGAGTGTGTGCGAAACTGTGACGCGATGCCCATGCCATGCCGATGATGGGGCAGATGGAAAGAGAGTACCTACGAACTGGTATTGGGGTATGTTGGTGTGGGTTGAGTGTGGTGGCGGCAGTTCGTATTATAGAGAAAGACAGAGAAGGAGAGTGACAGAGCAAATGTTAGAGAGAATGGAAGACAATCGAAAAAGTGTTGTACAAGAACCAAGCTGGTTTTTGCTGGTTGATTTGTGCCAAAATGTATAGGGTGAGTGCTCTGATGTTTGACGAGGAGATGCAAATTAAGTTCATGAGGAGATAAGCTGAGTTTTATGCATCATGCAATTTACGTGCATAATGAACAGGTACCTACACTAGACACTTCCATTTATTGCCGCAATCAAGAATCTAGTCATCGTAAGTCGACTTGAATTTTCTGTATTCAAATTTACCTACCTGAACGTAGAAAACTAACTTGGATTGTCGGTATGTTACTTATTGACGATTATATTTTTTCTCCTGTGTTCCGAGTTTCTGATTGGTGCTCTATACGTCAGAGCAATCGAAACGTCAAACTGGGCTTTCCCATGCTCTGCGATGCTCTCTGATAACCCAATAGAAATGTCAAAACTGAGTTCTCCAGACAAATGTTGACACAAATAGACGTCAACATAGTAGTAACTGATTTGTCGGTATTGCGGAAATAGACGTCAACTTAGAAAACTGTTTACGTGAATAGTCTAGCCCAATGAAAACTCAGCAACATGAATTTAGAGAGCTGTCAGACTTACTGAACTAGATTCTTGAACGCCCTCAAAGTATCGTCTAGAAAACGTCTAATTAAATGACAGTTCAGACGGCACTTGACAGTTGGGGTTGTTTTAAATGTTACATTAGGTTCATTCGCGTACGCGGTTTAAACCGAACGTAATCGATACCAATCGATCGCAACCGCACAAAAGTCTAAACACGTTCTCATCAAAAATGACAGGAAAAGAGAAAACCAGCAAAATAATTAGTAGGTAATCAACATTTCCCCACCTGGCTAGAAACAGCTCAGGGAATTTCTACGGACAAGTACTACTGATAAAATTGTCAAAAGCAAAAAGTTGACAGATAGACGAAATAAACAAAAAATATTTTCCAACGGTTGCTCGGTTATGACTTATATAGATATTGATAGAATACAAAATTATATCGATTTAATAAAAATTGTAAATTTTGTTGTAGTTTGAAATAGTTTTGTTTTGTACAAATTGGTGTTAAGCTGGAAATGGCTCAAAGTAGCTCGAAGTGTATACACGTACTTTTGGGTACATTTTGCGATCTCTGAGAGAATTGCGCTCAAATTATGGAAATTGACAGTTTTCTACTGCCTTGCTCGGAAAAGTACGCGAATAGACCTATTAACTACACATATCTAGGTCTATGTATCGGCATAACAGGGTCATATATTATATCTGGTCAACATTGAGACCTGTGACAGTTCAAAAGCTACTATGTCAAATGCTGTCATCAGATTCGGCTTTAAAGTCGTTTATATACAAAATCTGATGTAATTTTAATGTCAGCATGCCAGAAATTAGTACTATATTTGACATGTGCAGCTAATGAGGTTGGTTTCATTGTCAACAAGCACCAACACATACCGCCTCAATCTTTTCTTCACAGAAAAGAACCCACTCATGCTAAGAAATACATGTAATTACATTTTAACTCCGACATAAGTAACAAAGTAACGTTGACATGGTCGAAAACTGAAGATACATACAACGGCTGAGATGGCTGGCACACGTGGCCCGACGAGTCTTTGAGTACCTACACCCCTGAGGGACAACGTAGCAGAGGAAAATCCAACCTTAGGTGGCGCGCACAATTGGAGGTCGACTTCAACCAACTTGGTGTGCGGAACTAGAGACAGCTAGCTAGGGACCAAGCTGGCTGGAGGGTCTTTTTGGTTGAGGCCGTGGTCCACCACGGACTGTAAGCGCCCCGAAAAGTAAGTAAGCTAAGTAACAAAGGCTGCCCTGACTTCCTTAAGAACTCCTTTATCACCTCAGCTTTTCTAAAGTTCTTCTTCCATCAGGCGCATTTTTCTCATGAATCCTAGTAGGGGATTCCGCTTAATTTTCTCGGTACTGGCTTTATTAAAGTACAATTGCTTCTTAAATTTGACGTCCAAAAAAATGGCATGCACATTCAGATTCACTAATCTTTAGCAACCTGCCTCCAGTTTTGTACACCAAATTGATTGAGATTTCGGTGGATGACTTCTATGTAGATAGGTATGTTCTTATAATCTCCTTTGGACAATGGCTTCTAAGGTTTTTGAATAATTTTTGAAGTTGGCATAATTGTAGCTCAGAGCCAAGGACCTTAGTTCCGCCCTTCTTCACATTGTAGCCGTATAGAATTTAAGTTTACCTATTACCAGCTATACACACTCCAACTAGCTTGTGTGGACAGAGACAGATGGTTTAGCTTTAATCATCCTTCTAGTACTTTTTAACTCAATTTTTAGCCAAAGTGCTAATGAGTGAGGAAAAACATCAAACCGTTTGTAACAAAGCTTATACGCCTTCAAGGCAACATCCGTTTTAGATTGTCATGACTACGCCAATTTTTTGATGAACCAATAGTTTGACCAGAAGGTAGGTTAGGTTACTCACTTTATCTTTCAACCCCATATAGCTAACCGATATATGTTTTTCTCCCAATAAATTACTGCCAGCAGCTTAAAGCTTTTTGTATACACGAAGTGCCTCAATATGTTTTTGCTACTCGCAATCAAAACAAAAAACTTTCATTATTCCATTTTTTGCGTATGGTCGTATGGATCATGCGCACTCCTAAAGGGGGGCTAAAGGGACATCATCTGTACGTCGATAAAAGCCCAACAAAAAAGCTTTCTTCTTCCGGTTACACCGCTCCACTCCACTTCATAATAGGACCCTATGCTGATGGTGTTGGTGATGCCGAATGCACACAGAGTCCGGATATGGACTTGATTCCAGCAAGCAAGGCAGGGGCAATACTCTTCGTCGAGGGGGTGAAACATTGGTGTGTGCTTGAACGCAGGGCCAACACCAAGCAGGCATCTATAGCGATTATAGTCATACGGCACTGTGGATGATTATAATGGTGCATGTGTGTTAAGACCGACATTTTTTTGGGGGAGGTCGAAAATCGGACGGAGTTTTTTGCTGCTCGTCCTTTTGAATTGAGTTTTTGTTCTGTTCCCCGCGTTGGTCATCTACCTCAACCCAAACTATAGTGTGAGCGGGCGTGTAGGTACTTTGCACACTGCCAAAGCATCGTAGCAATTGAAGGGTAGTTTGGGGTAAGTAGGGTAGGATTCTGTTTCTTGCATTTCTTGCAAGCGATTGATGTTGATGTTACCCCCGATGATGATGATGAGAACGATGATGGTGGGATTGAAGCTACTTACCCCGTCTTCGACGCCGACCCCAGAGATACGCTTTTATCGTTTACATATGGCGTGTGATTTTTTTTTGTTAGACGTATCGATGTACAATGTATTTACATACCTCAAATACTCTACCTATATGTTGTGTTTGTGTGGCGCCCTTTTAAAGAACGCCACCGGTCCCCTCTCGCAACGGTGTGATGTCGATATGGAACTCGTGGTGGTAAGGGGTTTTGTGGACTACCTATTTTTTATAGGTAGGTATTGTGGGTTTGGTTTTTACATTATTACTTGTCGAATCATTACACAATTTCCTTCAACTCGATGCACTGCGAAAAACTTTGGCATTCTGCACTGTGAGAAATATATCCTAGTCTACGCAAAGGGACTACTAGACAGACCCTAGCTGTACCAAATTTTGTTATTTAGCCCCCTATCTAATCCACGGACTGTGGCAATTATCCGTCACATACCAACCTATGCGGAGTAATTCGCATAGACCATTGTCGCATTTTAACAAATGACTTATTTTTAGTTAATTTAAAAAAAAAAAACAAGTGGAAATATCCACAAATTTGACAAAACTGCCATCGAATTTGTGGAGATGACAGCGCCCTTGTCAATCACATACAACGAACGAGTTCTATTGATTTTGATAACTAGAAGTCTGCCACATGGTGGTGAATAAAGGAAACTCTAGCGGAGTTTTCATATCATTCACGCTTATTCCGAGATTCGATCGTATCGAGTATTCCATGAATTCAAAACTTTCACTCGAATGAACTTCTCGCATCTAAGTTTCGAGGTAAAGAAGTTCATTATCGAATGATTTCATTGGATGAATTTTATTTTCGAAATCAGCTGTACCTATAAGTATTTAGCTGTCAGATTGTCAATTGTTGTTGGTTTTAATTTCAGTAAAGATGGCATTTATGTATTTTTGAACGAAGAAACGATCAAATTTAACTAAAAAATACTACGAGACAAGTCTAATTTACTTAATGTGCCCGACGAAATATAGGTTTCCATTTGGTATTACGTTTGTTGGAAGTTTCCGGCTAAGCGTTAAGGCAGCATTAAAATTCGTGTTGTGTCCATTTTGATTGCGACCCGCGATTATTTACATTTTGATTTTTTTTTTTGCATAAGACGAAATGTTACTTCCTATTTAATTCTATTTGTAGAGCTTTCGATCACAAATTTTTGCTCGAATACAATTTGACATTTAACTCGATCCAATCGAAACTGAGAATGAAATGAAATGGGAGAAATGAACAAAATACGATTCTACATCGAAATCGAAAGTTCGAATGTCCGTTGGCTAAAATCGAATGACTTTCGATTCGGTTCAAATCTCAGAATTAGGGTGCAATTATGTTTCTATTTGTCTGTCACTCAAACAAATCAACTTATCACATTACTTAACATTTGTCCAATGAGATTTACGTACATCTATTTATTTGTTTTTAATGCTGTTTACTTTTAATCAAATTGCTTTGACAGTTTGTTTTTTCTTCTCAATTTAGTGGAAATTTTGTACTAGATTGAGACCATTTGTACTAAAGTTCTAACACAACCGCTAGAGATTGATTGAAAGGGGCTAATGAATTTGCCAAGTAAAACTAAAATTGGATAAAGTGCCACAAAATTTGTCTTTAGATAATTTTTGAGGTGACTATAACGCTGCTGCAGAGTTTCAACTTTTGTTGACAGTTGGGAGAAACGCCAATTGGTTACACCAAGGTTGGTAGCAAATTTACATAGCAAATTCCAAATTGAAGGTAAGTAGATTTAAGGCCGATGTCGATTGTCGTTGTTTCTGTGCTAATGTAGGTAGGTACTCTAAGGTCTAAGCCATTAAATAAATAGTGCGCTGTCAAAGTTGCTGTGACAACCGAGTTCGCGCATTAATCCTCTGGTTAACATTTGATCCGGAAGTTTTATTTTTGATGGATTTGTCAAAGAATTATTTTGATCAATTTGTAGAAAAGGCCGATTTTCGACAGATCAAAGACTCCTTTACTTAAACAAAACTATATCGATGACATTCTTTTTCGTGTACTTCAATAGTACAGTTGATTACGAAATGTTTGCTTCTACAATCAAAAGTTATAGACCAGCATTACGCTTTGGCGAACTTTGCTATTTTTTAAGCGAGCTATTTCGCTTTTTTTTTCTCTCCCAGTCCCAACGATCCTTGTACGTGTATGCAACATTGATAAATTGTCAGAACCAGAAGAGTTACATATGAGTCCAACCACCACTACACAAAGTACCTTCTCAGTATAAACACACACCAGAACATTCTCCACCTATATTAATGATACTTTGGACGTACCATTATCCTGTACAGTTTCAGTGCAGCGAGTGCCTGTTAAATCGTAAAAAGGACTTTTGTCGATGAAATATTATATCGCTCTCCACTGGGATATGTTCGCTTGATAGCCCGTACCAACCAAACACCACCCCTCGCAATCCATTGCATTCTGTCCACCCACAATATAGTGGTGCGGTGCGGCTTGCTTTTGCTTATCCCGTTTTCGTCCTCGCGCATTATGCATTTTTGTGTACACATAATTGCGCACATGTTTTGTGGGGGGCCCCAACAATGAACATGTTTGTGTGTGCTAACAGCGAATACATTGTAAGCCACATAAATGGGAGTTGGGTGGAGAAGGATATTTCATCTTTCATATCCCCATGCACATCTCCGTGCGGTAGGTATTTTTTTCGTTTACATGGATTTGTTAGAATGAATGATTTTTTTTTTTTTTACATTCGAAATCGGCAGTGAAAATACGGGACGCGCTTAAAGGATATATAGAATTACAGATGTGGGCTACCTACCTTGCTTTATATTTCATTTGAATGTGTGTGCTGTTTTTTTTTTATTGTTGCCGCAGATTAAATGCATCTCTTTTGTGAACGAACATCACTCTTGTACACTGTCCTTGTTAACTGACTATTAAATCGAACATTAATTACCCAGCATAAGGGTGCGCGCGCTATCAGCAAATATTCCATCCATCGATCGTTCAATGTACCAGAAGGAACCGGACGCTCTATGTAAAGATGATACGTCGTCAATCGCCATTAATCAATTTAAATAAATCCATACATACCTACCGGTGTAGCTGTAGATACATAGATATGTTGTTACTTTTCTGTTCTTCTTTGGAAACTGGCTAACTAATTTTAACTGGAATTCTGAACTAGATATGTCCGAAACGCAAAAAGTAGATTAGTTGTCAACGTCACTTTTACTACGTGAAGTATATACAATCGAAATGTCAAATGAGAAATGTCAATCGAGAAATTCTTGACTAGATTTAAAGTTTTCTGTCCTTATAAATCAACTGGAAAAGCTGTAGTCCCCAGAAATCGACACGATCTTTGCGATTGAAGAATGCAGAGCCCCTTCAAAGTTCTTAATGGAGACTCTTAATAAAAACTCATGGCCTGTCAATTATTCCCGAAATGGCCTAAATTATTGTCGTTTTCGATTGGTCGTCCAGAACCGTCTGAAAGCGTTCGATTGGCACTCAACTGACAGTTCTTCTACTGAAAACAAGAGAAATTTGCTTCTGAATTTGAATTCAGAATCGTGGAGAGTTCTTCCGGACGGTTCTAGACGACTAACCGAAAACGACATAAGTTAAAAAAAAAATCTGTCACTTTCCAGGTACATATTAAAATTAGAGAAACTCAATTCTTGATTGGTTATGAAAGTTGGTTTTTAACAAGCAACCACAACACTTTGGTTGGAATTGTAGCCATTTCGAACAATACCACTATTTTATCAAAAGACACTTCTAAGGGATTAATTTAGCAGTTAAATTCTGACAGCAACAATGCCACCAAATATGTTGAATAGGACAGGGAGGATAGGACAACTGCAGTGTATTTTTGTTGCTAAACGTTTTTCTAGTAAAATGTATTAGTAAACAGTCAGAGCTCATCTTACCAAGAATTGAGCCAGAAATCAGTAAATTAAAATGCAATCCCATGTAAATTAACCACCAACTTGCAAAGGCTCCGCTCCGTAGGTATACTATACTCACTTACTTAGTAATTCAAACACGCATTGCAGTATTTTGCACTTCGGTACATTGTTGCTAATTGCCCATCTAGACCACATAGCACAGATACTCTAATAGATGGACTCTTCGGTCCTATTTCTGCAGGCAGTTGTTGTCTGACCAGTTCTCGTGTCAAAGACACGAATGCTTATCTCAGGTACCTACTTCATACAATTTCTAGGTGTCATGTGAAATTTTAACAACCATCGGATTTATTAGCTAATTCGGACCAGTTTCTCTGATGTCTTTGAAGTCTGATGCTGCGATGATCATAGAGCGGTGGCGTGATGCAACAATGTGTCTCATTGTTTGTCACATCCATTAAAAGTTTAATCGGAACTCCAGTCTCGGCTCGGTGTGTGTTTGTCCTCAGTTCGGTCTCGGTATCGGTATAAGTTAAGTATATCATCGACAGAGAATGAGACCGATAATGGAGCAAATTTAGTGCATCTCTCGACGCGACAGTCATCGCGGTTTCTTATCGAAGAAGTATTAAAATATCAATTTCATATCTAGCTGATGATGAATTTAACGATCGCAACCGCATGGCGATGATGATCCGTGGACAGTGGTGGAGAATGGTGGCACGTATATATTAAGTACGCGATCGACCGACAGATCGATCGATGGTCGTGCGTCGCGTCGTCTCATGGCTATAATGGAATGCGAATTCTTGTGACGGTCGAGACGAGATCGAGATAGTGATCTTATGTGGGCCGCTTAAGTGGACTTTGGGGAATGCGAAGACTGAAAAGTATTCCCTTTTGTGGAATGCAAGTGCCACTGTCCAAATGGGTTGTTCGATAAGGCGCGGTTCAAGAACTTATTGCTCTGTTACAATGTATAGTGACGATTGGTAAATCGAACTCTATGACGATGACTCGATGACTTTGCTAATGATGTAGATAGATAAGAAAAGTTGTATATAGTAGGACAGATTGTTGAGTGGGTTTGATTTTGCATAGAAGGGTACCAGTACAAGTAAGTCAAGAAGAGGGTCTATCATTATGTCCACGGTTGGACATATCAATTTAGTTTTTTCTTTATCTTTAAGCTTACACAATGAGGACGTTAAAGAATCTATAGTTTAGTAAGTCTGAGAGGTCTATGTATATCTTCATGTAGTTCCATGTTTTCATTCGGCTAGACAGAATCGCTCGAACAGTTTTCTCGTTGACATCTATGTCCGCAACACCGACAAATCATGTCCAGAATTTTTCGACTTAATATTATGTCGTTTTCGGTTGGGAAGAACTCTCCGCTATTCTGAATTCAAATCCAGAAGCAAATTTCTCTTTTCTTTTCAGGAGAAGAACTGTCAGTTGAGTGCCAATCGAACGCTTTCAGAGGAACGGTTCTGGAGGACTAATCGAAAACGACATAAGTTGACATCTACTTCTGCCAACATGTGTCCGGACTCCGGATCTGAAGAAATCGGGTTTGACATTTCTATTGGGTCATCGGAGAGCATGAGAGAGAGAGAGCAGTTTAACATTTCATTTCGATTGCCCTGACGCGACGTGTAGAGCACCAATCAGATCAGAAACTCAGAATCAAAGAGAACAAACAAATAAAATTGTCAATAGTGAGTAGTGACATACCGAACCAACAATTCAAGTTCGTTTTCGCGTTCAGGTAAATTTGAATACAGACAATTCAGGTCGACTTACGATGACTAGATTTTTGAATGCGGCCAGGCCAATGCAGGTTGTCACTGTTGTTTGTTTACATTGATTGACTGATGCAATCGATCGCTACAATTTAAATCATCTTCTCTAGGAAACAAACATTGAATACATACAAATACTCACAATTGATCGAGCTCAATTGAAACATTTTTTCTTCGGACGAGAAGTGTCAAAAGCCGCATGATGAAACTACACAATTTAGTGAATATTTTGACATTCCATAAAGAACATTTGAGGAACACAGAAATTTAATTTAAAACTAACACATATCTTAATCTAGCTTACTGGCTCTTAATGAATAAACACTCTAAACTTAACTTATATCCTTAGAACTTGGACTCTTTCTTATTCGGGTTTTCTTAAAACTACCTAAAACTACTTAAAACTACATAAGCTACTTAACCTAAATTAACTATAATCAGGTTGATGAGAAATCTCTCGATTGGTCACCATCCGGATTGTGTCAATGGACGCCTGGCAGTCGCCAACATATAGTGCACACGCGCCGCCGCCGGTACTCGAGCGAGACCATAAGCATCGGTCAAGTCTCGGTAGCACTCATTCATATTGGCGAGCTCGTCCCCTCCCAAAGACCCCCTAATATACGCCTAACTTACTTACAAAATAGATTAAAACTAAGGAGACTATTAGGTACCTAGGTAACGCACCGACCCGGGAGAGCGTGTCTGCCCTCACCTCTTTCTCAAGCCACCAAAATTCGGTGAATCCGCAATTGCAGTGAGGAGCTCCTGAGCATTGGCGGCGTACCCGTCATGGATGAGCCGCTTATCCCTCGTGCCGCGTTGATGAAGAAATGCCTCAGGCGAGACAAAGCCAGAACGGAGTAACCACCCGAGATCATATTATATTAGCTTTGGCCATCGCCCATGCAACGTGCCTTCGAATCACCTTAAGTAGGAAATTGTCAATCCTATTCAATCGAGCCTCATCATATATTGCCTTGTTGTGATAATATTTTATGTACTTAGACTCGGGGGTTCTAAACAACCCCAGGTAAGTCTTGAGACACTGTCTCTCAAACACCAGAATCTTCCATATATAGGAAGGTGCTATATTGAACCTGTAGTGACCTATGCTTAGAACATGATCACACAAGTCAATTACGTGCCAAAGAGTAACATCTGTTGTCTCTCTATAAAAGAGCTTGATCTGCATTTCTGAAGTCAGTCGATTCTGAGATGTGGAGCTGAGCACATCTAGTTGCTGCCGATCACCGGTCATTACAGAACCAAATGGGACAGCCATATCATCGCGATCGGCCTTATAAGGGCCACGTAGCATATGGCCTTTAGTCTGTAAACAAGTTGACTGCTGCGAAACAGCCTCCTTGTCAGAGCATAGGCCCCAGCAAGACAAGCATCTATATGTTTGTCAAAATATAGATACTGGTCGATCCAGATTCCAAGATATCTGACCACGCTTTGCACCGCCAATTGTTGTTCATTTTGTCCAATAATGGCTAATTTTCGCCAGTTTTTTTCTCGTATCCTTAGAGGCCCTAGCCAATAGAGCATAACATATACCCTTTACCGTCGCATTCACGACTCGCACGACAAAAATCGTAGCGTGTAAACTGGTCTAATGTTTTTAAAATAAACAGGCCTTTTACATTTTCTGTATAGGTATATCAGGCGGAAATGGTCCATAAAAATGTTTAGGCTGTTTAGTTTTATACTGTATCAAAGAGACTAAATTAATTAGTTTTCTGACGGCAACTTTCAATATATACAGCTGTCGGTGCAGGGAAATAAGTCTCCGGGAACTAGGCTCACTGAGCGAATTAGTTCCCACCTAGTGTGAAATAAAACCACTTTCGCCAAGTGAACTTAGTTCCCTCCCGTACATTATTATGGGAGTTTTATTTGCTGTCGCTTAAACGTTTCAAAAAGTGATTTGATCAATACAAAAGCCCGTTTCCATAAGCCCGATTTACAAAAGCACGTAAAACAAAAGACCGTAGTTGTAAAGGAGAGCATAGTGCCCACCCGCAATCCTCCTTCCTGTGGTCACTATAGGATTTGGAATGAGTGCAAGTACGGTCAACTTCGAAATGCTGTGTTTACATTTACGGGCTTCTGTGAATACGGGCTAAAGTTTTAAGGTCAAACTTATCGTTACGGTTTTTTTGATGATCTACCTATATCAAGCTCCTTCTAAATTTTTAATAGTAGTGTTATGATGGAGGAGAGGGACCCTCGATCTGCAGGACACGCGTTGTTTCGAATCGAGATTGGAAGAAGGTAAGCTTTACCTGTTTACGAATGTAGTTCGTACTTAGATACCGACGGCATTGTCAAAGATCTCCTACTCCGCTTACCTCTATCGTACCTCTAACCGTTCGGACGTGTTTTTCTTTCGCTCCCGCTTCGCGACTTTAAATAAATTCAATTCCAATTTATATATTTGCATACTTGCAATTTTTTCCCCTGAACCTATTAATCGGACATTGCCTTTCCACCCAGTTCGCGAAACATTAATTGACCCAATTTAAGAACTATGTCAAAGCAGTGCGGTAATAGTGATTGTGTGTCAACATCCCAAGACTTTAGTGCTGATTGGGTAAATTGTAATGGGCTATGCGGAAAATCATTTCATGCTCTCTGCATAGGGTTAAGTAAGCGCTCCATTACATACCTGAGCGACTATAACAATAATTTCCTTTTCTTTTGCGACGAATGCAAGGGCATATCTCTTTCCCACGTTATGCTGGCGATAAAATGCATTAGTGACACCCTCAACATAAATTCCTCCGACAGCAAAATGTTCTTCAAAAAAATCGGGTCACAATTCGCAAAATATGATGAGTTGTTCAAGAGTGTGGAAGAAATATCTAACAGCATAGATGTCTCCACCATGTTTTTCAAATCGAAGTTCAAAAGCATAGAGAAGCAATTGACAAGTCTAAGTGATACAACGAAAAAGTTACCGGCTGAGATCAATTCGAAGTTTTTGACTTTGAAAAGCGATTTGAAATTAGACATAAATACTACTCTGAACCCACACATATCAACGATTAATGACCATTTCAACTCCTTCCGGACCTACCTTGATTCCAACCTACAAAGCCCTTCATCACCAAATGCCTCACCCCATCAACTCGTCGATCCACTACTGCTGGACATTATAAACAAAATCAATGAGGTCAGCAATGATGTTGCAGCTTTCCGACTAGTTATGGGCGATATTGATGAAAACCTTAGAGTGGCATCAAGTAAAATTGATTTCATACCTGAGCTCATTCAACCACAATCAAGCCAAGTCTACAACACGTCAATACATACCGAAATCCTGGAATCAGCAGAATATCCAACCCCATTTAATCCTCAACCAGCATCAACGACGACTTCAACAACACCAACAACCACTACAATCGCAGCAATGTCCACACCCACACCGACAACAACATCAACGACGTCTACAACCACAACAACAACCACTACATCTGCAGCAATATTCACACCTACCCCGGTCTCAACTGAATCAGACACTATGCCACAAAGCGATTCGGAGCCCTTAATCCGATACGGCACACTTTGGACACTCGACGACTGGAATAAAAGGATCGAAAAATTACACAGAACTGCCTGCGAGTATAATTCCTTTATAATAAATAGCGCTCCTCAGCATGCAGACGTCTCTTGGATGAACAAATTTTTCCTGCAGAAATTTGGCATCTCTATCCGTAACTGCCAGATAATCTCTCCAACTAACACCAATAATAAACAATTCAAGCTCGATTTACCTTCCAAATACTCCTGGCTTTTTTCGAGCCCCTCGACCGACGTCTTCAGCTTGGGAAAGATGACTATCAGCAAGTTGAATATTACAGGAGAGGTGAAGCTTAGTAATAACAATAAGCCTAGTATTAAGCCAAATAAAAAAAAACGTAAGTCTAAGAATCATAGCTCTAAATCTAGTCCTAATCCTGACCCAAACTGGAGCTTTAAAGTTGGAACATTTCCTCTATTCTCCCCTCTCACTTTTCAGCCACTTACCTCTTTCTCTCAACCAACCACTTTTCCTTACACAAACTTTAACACAGCACCTCCTCAAGGTACCCCTCATCACCCCACGGTAATTTCAAACCCACCTAATGCCCCGCCTGCCTCCAATTCTACAAACTCTTCTCACCCAACCACTCCTCCTCACACGACCTTAGCACCTCCTCAAGGTACCCATCATCACCCCACAGTAATTTCAAAGCTACCTAAGCCTCAACGAAATCGCGTATCATTTAACCTAAATCCCGATCCTAGTCTCCCCTCTAATTATCCGCTAGCCCCTGTTAGCTCTCCACCGACTTCCAATTACCCGAACTTCATACACTCCCATGTTCTCAATCCTGTCCCGTCCACCTCTGCTGCCTCCAATTCTGCTCTTCCCATTATTTCTCCCCATAAAGAGACACCTACTCCAATATCTAAAGCTTCCGCAATATTTGATCCTCTGCTCCCCCCAGCAGTTAAACTTACTTCCAAGTTTGTAAACCATAATATGTCCTCCCCCAACGACCTTGATGGCCGATATATTATGTCACGGCTGAGAGACCACAGGCTTTTTGAAAATGTCCGACTTTACCTTGCCTACTTATTTGATAAGCCTGAATCCATCTGCATTGACGGTAAAACCAAAACAAACGTTCAGATATATATTCAAAAAGAAGGCCTCCCTATTGATCCTGCTGAACTTCGAGAAATCTACAACCGTTATCACGATGGCTTCAACATTTCGTCGACTACCGTGGACAAAGACCTATCTGCTTTTGCTTCTCATATCAGCTCTAAACGTATCTCGCACCTTCAACGGAACCGTGCTGACCACAACAAATATTTTCGTCCCTAACTCGATACCTGATACACAGCCATCCCTCCATCATAGAATTCCTCTAATCTTTTACTATCAGAACGTAAGGGGCCTGCGTTCAAAAACCCAAGCTGTTCTGCGCCAATCTCATGCACTTCCATTCGATATCTACGCGTTAACTGAAACCAACCTGATTCCCGATATAAAGAACCCGGAATTATTCCCGCCAACATTTAACGTCTTTCGGGACGATATCAACCGCCCAACGGATGACCCCCCCTGTCGAGGTGTTCTTCTTGCTGTTCACAACGACCTGGACTCTTCTCCGATTGCTACTTCTTCGTCAACAAAACTCGACTATGTTGCAATAAAAATAACACTCCCCCATAAGTCCCTATACGTAATGTGTTTTTACATCCTGCCGGCCCAGCCTATCGAATCCTACCAACTTGCTGTCAATGCGATCGATCAAGTAATAGAGTTATCTGAATCTTCTGACGACATAATCATTTTCGGCGACTTCAATCTGCCTCAACTGCACTGGGTTTTATCTGATGATGAATCGTTTTTGATTGCGTCAAATCCCAACTCAATCAAAGAATGTCTCCTCATTGATCGACTAACTGACTCAAATCTATGCCAAGTTAGCGGGATTTCTAACTATATGGATAGGCAGTTAGACCTAATCTTCACTACTGACCCGATCAACTCCTCTGTCTCGCTCTCCCCCCTTCTTCTTTCGACCATTGACAACCTTCACCCCCCACTTCTTCTTTCATTTTTTCACGACCATCCACTACAGCCCACACCGACCGCAGGCCTCCCGTGTTACGATTTTCATAAAGCCAATTTCCGCAAAATAAACGAGCACCTCAACAATGTTTCATTTGAGTTTGCCAATCTCCCTGTAAACGATGCCCTCTCCTTGTTCTACAGAGAATTATTTATTTCTATCTCCCTTTTTGTTCCTATTTCTCGTCCAAAACCCTTCTCTACATCCCCCCCATGGTATAATCGAAACCTCCGATCGTTACGCAACAAGAGAAACAAATTATGGTCAGTCTTCCTTCGAAACAAATCTTTTTCTGACTATTCCAATTATCTCGGCTCCTACCTGCAGTTCACCCAAGCCTATAACTCCCTCTATCAACGATATATAAACGACGCGCAAGTGAATCTTATAAGCGACCCCAAATCTTTTTTCCGATTCGTTAATTACAAGAAAAAATCCGACGGTTACCCACCATCCCTTTCTTACGAAAATACAGCTTCAAATGATCCACACACCATTGCTAATTTTTTTGTCACCTTTTTTAAAAAATCTTTTGCCGACAACTCCTTTGTACCAGATTCTTCCTATTTCAAATACCTACTCAACTACTCCATTGGCCCCTCCCTCTCTCAAACGTTTGAACCTACTGTAATTGAAAATAAATTACAACAACTTAATGACGAATATTCACCTGGCCCAGATGGTATTCCCGCTATATTTCTCAAGAAGTGTTCCCTTGTTCTCTCCTATCCTCTTTCGCACCTCTTTCGGCTCTCGCTTTCCCAAGGTGACTTTCCTCAGATATGGAAGTCCTCCTTCATAACACCAATTCATAAAAAGGGATCAAAGAGCGAAGTTACTAATTATCGCCCGATAGCCAAACTCTCGCATATACCCAAACTCCTCGAAAGTATTTTATACGAATCCTTAAGCTTTCAATGCAAATCTTTAATTTCCCCAAACCAACATGGCTTTCTTAAAGGTAGATCAACTTCCACTAACCTCGTTGAATTCGTGTCCTCTGCCCTAACGGCTATAGAAAGTGGTAAAGAAGTTGATGTTGTTGCAACCGACTTCAGTAAAGCTTTTGATAAGATATCGCATAAATTAATTCTTTTCAAATTGTCTGCCCTTGGTTTCGAACCAATACTGCTGAAATGGTTATCATCTTATTTGGAAAACCGTTTTTATAGTGTTCGCTTCAGATCCACCCTATCCGCCCCTTTCCTGGCAACCTCAGGTGTACCACAAGGCAGTCACCTAGGCCCCCTTCTCTTTATCCTAACTATAAACGACCTTGAAAGGGTTATTAAACACTCCTCTATCTCTCTCTACGCCGACGATACCAAATTTTTCAAACACATTTCTTCATCACAAGACCCCTGTTTGCTGCAATTAGATCTAGATAGTTTTTCTACCTGGTGTCTGAAAAACTGCCTAGAGCTCAATATTTCCAAATGCCAATCTATCACCTTATCACGTAAGCACAATAAGTCCCCACCCCGTATATACCTACTTAATGATCAACCTATATCCACCGTTCAGTCTCTTCGTGACCTCGGCATATTGTACGACCGCGAGCTTAATTTCCGCTCGCATATCGAAGAGATAATACGTAAAGCCAATTCATGCCTTGGATTTATCAAACGATGGTCAAAAGAATTCACCGACCCCTACGTGACCAGATCTCTCTACACCACTTTTGTCCGCCCACTCCTCGAATACGCTAGCCAAACATGGTCACCCTTTCAGCAAATTCACATAAGCAGAATCGAAAACATACAAAGACGTTTTCTTCGATTCGCACTCCGCGGTCTTTCTTGGAATGATCCCCTTATTCTTCCTCCCTATCAAGACCGGCTCAAACTTATTGACTTGAATACCCTTGAGGATCGCAGGGATGCTGCTGACATTCTCTTCATTCATCGACTCCTATCAGGCTCTATCGATTGCCCGTCTCTTTACAACTCCATCTCCTTCAATACAAACCCTCGTAATTTAAGATACCCCCGCCTCTTCTATCTTCCAACCCACCGCACGTCCTACGGCTCCAACGAACCAATTTCCCGTATGCTACGGAAGGTAAACTCAAACATTTCCATTTTTGATTTTAACCACAGCACTCCCTCCATTAAGCTCCGCCTCCTTAACTCTAAACCCTAGCTTTAAGTCCAAGTTATAAGTCCTAGTTTTTAGTTCTAGTATTGTAAGTTTGTTGTTTCTAGCTTGTACTAAGCCTAATAAATGGGGGCATTATGCCCCCACCAAAATCAAAATCAAAATAACCTACCATATTTTGATATTAAGACTGTCAGATACTATTTTATTTTCGTAAGGTTGACCTACTTCGTCCTAAAAATATAAACTCACACAAACGAATGGTTGCAAGAAGCTAGGCCTAGCGGGTCTACATGCCTGATGCGCCACCTATTTGATTTTTTTTTTTTAGGTCTTAGGTACATAGACTCACATGTTTTCAAAGCCTTAAACAAACTTTAAAAGCAAATTGAAGTAAAATATTGTTCACTCTGATCACATCTACTTTCTGCACTCACTGCTTACGGACGGGTCTACCGATTTACCTTAAACCTCATACCTAACGTTCCTCATTCAATCTCAAATGGAAAACAAAGTCAACCCAAAAACATAAAATCAAAACAAAATGCCGAAGAAAAAGAGGAAATTCAAACTTCCAAACAGTACAAATAGAAATAGAAATGAAATAAAATAAAAGCTCGCAAGTGCAGTTGGCGGCCTCCCCTTTACAAATCTCTGGTCTCGGATGATTGTTTTCCTTTTACCAGTTTCCGGCACTCGATTTTCTTCTTTTTAACGAATTTTCCTTAGCAAAACAACAATTTTCCATTCAAAATGCGAACGCCCTTGACCGTAGCTTTATTTGTTCCTTGGTCCAGCAAACAGACGAAGAAGCGCTACAACGCGATGTAGATGTGGAAGATAGCCGCGCACAACACAGCATCACCGACACGACAGCCGAGTGTTGTATCTACAACTTGAAGCGCACCATATCGTATAAGTTTGTTTGCCGCCATTTCATATGGTCACACAGTGTGAATCAAGAAATATACGCTCCTACAACACACACACACCAAGTTCAGTTCAGCTGGCTGGCTGACACAAAATCCCCAAACCAGAGTCTAAGCCTATACGCGAGGTATACTATTTAGGAGTTCATTCCATGTGACCCCCGTACGCCCGCTGACCAGGTTAACCGCCCACCCACTCATTTAAGCAGGTACGGCTGTAGTATCCTTGAACGAGATCATAAATCCTTTTGTTTGCCTCTTTTGCTTGGTGCTTTGCTTTGTGTGATTCACACAGTCAACTCTTTTTGGTTTTTTTTTTTTAGCAAGGAAGCTCAGTTCATTTAATTTTTTATTTTTGTTTTTAGTGTGTGTGGGTAAATAACTTGTTTTCTGCTTTTGTTAGAGATTGCATTATGTTTTGTTCCGTTCCGTGTCCCCGCTACCGTATCGTGTGCCAGAGTCAGAGGCGCATCTAAAATGGAGAATTCTTTGGAGCATTTGTGTAGGTCGCCCTCACTGGGTGTGGGTATCTGTATGGGTATCCTTGGGAACGAAGAAATTCGCTTTGCCATTGAATGTGAATTTTACGAGATGAACTCTGTTGACATGCTGTAGAAACAGAGTGTAGATGGAAGGAATTTTAGAGCAATGGACTAGACAGAGTTGCTGATGTGTCGCATTGACGGAGTTACAAAATATTCATACCTGATACATTTGTAGATGAAACAATATTTACTGTAATTCATTCGTACAAAGTTGTTACCTCAGAGCTTAGATTAACAGGAGTGCTGCCGAACATCCATTTCTTAGGCAAATGACGTAGGAATACGATAATGTCTACATTTGTGAACAGGAGGAATTGCTTCTCTAAATTTTACCTAGTCTTCAGTTCGTCTAAAAGTAGTCTATACTCTGAGTGAAAATAACTTGAGAGGAGCGGGCTCTTTAACCGAACCTAATTGGATCGGATGATATTATCCTTGTTTATACCTAGTTCCAAAATAATCGCACAGATTCATAGCAAAGTAGGCAGTTCATAGCCCTTCGATAAGACACTTGCAGACTAACAAAAGTATGTGTCGCAAAAACTCGGAGTCAATGTCCAACGCCACTGAAACTGCCCTGGATTAAAGTTGTGTAAAGATAAAATCACTTCAACTATAGCGCCATCTACCGAAGAACGCTACCGCTTGAATCGATGCAATCCGACACTGACCCAATGTATTCGCCATCTGGTGACGAGAATGTTGCGGTTACCCAGAGGTAGTGCGTCAGCCATCTTGGTAGCGAGTTTCTATGGAAATAAAAAGCACATTATAGTTGACATCATGGTTTTCTCTTGGAAGACATTATTCTTTTTCATCTGTCAGAAAGTGGACCTCCACACTGCTGTCTGCACTGTCAATTATTCACTTTCCATTCGTGCCATGAGGCAACTAGGCAACCAAAACGATGTACTGTATCACTGTCTATTACAGGAAACTCGTAAATAAATCTCCTGTGTCCTGTCAAACAACAAAAATCTAGGTATATTTGAAAACCAACAAACAGTTCAGTGTCATTTCGTTTGAACCTCTTTGGTCCATTAGTTCTGTTTATTTCGATCATAAAGTGTATTGTCTAGGGAGGCTACTGTTAATATTTATCTCCTGTCCAGTTTTTGGTAGTCGACTTAAATTGTCACGCCTTCCAAATTTTGGTAATGCGATAAATATAGTCCTTTCTCTATCTCATTTTAAAACGTAGCATCTATCGCAATCAAAAACACTGTAACACTGTATGGCGTTAAATATTTTATCCATGACTAAAAAGAGATTTAAATTAAATAAGAAATTGTCACGCCTTCCAAATTTTGGTAATGCGATAAATATAGTCCTTTCTCTCTCTCATTTTAAAACGTAGCATCTATCGCAATCAAAAATACTGTAGCACTGTACGGCGCGTTAAATATTTTATCCATGACTAAAAAGAGATTTAGAAAAAAGGCAAAAAAAAAATGTCCTCGCAGCCGGTAGGATTCGAACCTACGCTCCCCATAGGGAATCTGATTTCTTATCAGACGCCTTAACCTCGGCCACGACTGCTTATAGAACTTTATGATCTAGTTTGCACTGCTCTACAAATTTTATCCCAACTAGCATCATAATTGTTTCATATAGGAATCTAAATATAGCATCCATCGAAATAGCGCATTCTAATTTTCAGTTCAAAGACAAACGGTTGGTTTTTGTTGGCGTCAGTATAGCACATTCGTGTGGCGGCCATTTATAGTCGCAACGTGCATTTCCGCTGAAATTTTAAGAACGTCACTTTTGTATATAAAACATACATTAGAACATTATGTATATAGTACATACATAACATATACATATTCTCTGTCAGTTAGCGCGTTCCATAAAACTTGAATTCATTCAAATTTAGTAGCATATATAGTATTCCGAACGTACCCATTCCCATATTGTCTTACTTTGCGTGAAATTAAAATACTTATGCCTAGTTTCACAGTGCCCATGGGTCGCTGGCCAGAATGGAAGCGCCGGTGTACTTGCAGAACATAGTTGCAAATTACTTTACTGATAGAAAGTTAAGGTATCAGACTGACAAGGGAGTTAAGTACAACAACGTTACCGCGGGAGTACCACAAGGCTCTGTTCTTGGACCTCTCCTGTGGAATATAATGTATGACGGAGAGCTGCGACTAACGCTGCCTCAAGGAGTTAAGGTTTTGCTGACGATATCGCCGTGGTAACGGTGGCCAAACACATCCACGAGATAGAGTCCGCTACGGATGAAGGAAGCAATGGCCAGAATCAAAAAATTGATAGAGTCCGTCGGCTTAGAACTAGCTGACCACAAGACCGAGGCTGTCTTGATAACCAGCCGAACGTCTGTGGAATTTGCAAATTTCCGGGTTGGGAATCATCAAACCATTAGGTCTAAGGAGGCTCTAATGTACCTAGGAGTAATGCCCGACAACAGGCTAAACTTTAAAGCACATCCACTACGCCGGCAGGAAGGCCTCACAGATGCAATCAGCACTTTCCCGAATGCTGCCAAACGTCGGTGGACCTGGATATACCAGGAGGATTCTACTATCCGGAGTGGTCAGCTCAGTAGGCAGATGGACCCACAAACTGATCCCCACCATCGAGGTCTGGACAAAAAGAACAAACGGGGACTGCAACTACCACCTTATGCAGTTATTATCGGGGCACGACAGATATCGGAAGAACTTTTACAGATTTGGTCGCGATAGCTCACCTTTCTGTCCCGAATGCACAGACGAAGAAGAAGATACGAAACGGTTTTGTCTAACGATCTTTGGCGCTTTGACGTTAAGTCGTAGCCACTCCCCGTTGGTTCAGAGATGATCTTTTTGACCCAATCCAGGCGGGTTTTCACCCACTTGAATTTAGTGTTCTCCGGAATTTTTCCCAAGTATTGCAGAATGCGGTTGACTTTGCAGCGGTCCATAAATAGATTCCAAAAGTGGCGGAGAAAGGAAGGTCCATCTGCACATAAATCCGAAATATGCAGATAAAGCTAGCTAATCCGGAGGTCGTCCAGGTATCCCGATACTCCGTTTGCGGCAGAGCTATTTTTTAAAATGGGCTCTCAACCAGGCTGACTATCAGCACGGGTCGTATATCTTCGTCCAGCGCCAGCCCAGCGGGAAAGGGGTACATGATAAGAGAGAGAGAGAGAGAGGAGAGGTTGATTTGTGGATAGGAGTAGGAGAAGAAGGGGCAAGTTGATAAGTACTCCAATCTCTCCTGAGCACTCTATTAAAGCTCTGGGCAGTTATCTTAGTTAGCTGCTCATCAAAACAGCCTTTCTCTCATGGGCGACCCTAAAAGCGACTAAACCCGCCGACAGCATAGCCTGTTGAATCATTACAACTTAATCCTCCACACCAACGCACGTCCAGAAAAGGACGCAACGGCAAGGTGACAGCCCTTCGTGGTAGATAATTTCCACAGTTGGATAACGAGCGATACGTCAAATTAATGTCACATTTGTGACATATATGTCAGTTTTGTTTATATGGACGTGAGTTTGACGCTAATAAGTGATTTGTGGAACGCGACCAATATCGCTTAAAAGTTATTATTTTTTTTTTTTCGTGTTGGAGTATTCAGAAAGCCAGAAACTGCTGAATAATTCGTTTGACAAGCTCGTATGGAGTCATTATGGTTCTGTACAGTGAAAGTAACTTGTGATTTTTAATAGTCGCATCTCTTTATAACTTGATAAAACATTTATTGTGACAGATTGTAACTTGGGAAGTTTGAAATTTTGTCACAATCCATTTCCGGACAACGCGATGAAATAAATTATATCTAGGTGTAGGTGCTTAATGATACCTAAGATTAGGCTCACGGAAAGAGACCTTGCAATTGCAAAATTGACCAACATTTTCACAATCAGTTTGTTTGAGTTTTTCTTTTTGTTTTTTTTACAAATGAAAATGATCTAGTAAATTTTCTGTCAGATATACTCTTAGAAGTTTGTCAGATCTTCGCGGGAGGTAGTACGGCGCTTCGCTCAGTGGAAAAATACTTCAGATGTAATTTGTGTAATTTCGGTGCAGGGAAATAAGTCCCCGGAAACTAAGTTCAGTGAGGGAATTAAGGACTGTACGAGAAAAAATCCGGAAACTTTTTCGCGGTCTGACAATACTGAAATATGACATCGCAGTACAGTTAAATTTTGATCACATGCTTTTATACTCATTATAAATAAATAAATAAATTAAAAATTATTTGATCTTAAGGGCGTGTGTTAACTGATATTAATAATATTATCTTCGGATAATTTTCTATCATGGTGAAAAATGAATCTTCAGCTGTCAACAATTTATCCTGGTCCGGGAGCAGGATAATAAATTATCCTATAGGCTAATTTTTGACATTTTCTTTTGCTTGAGTTTTACTAGAATATTCAAGCGGAAATAAAACACTGATTTTCAATTTATTAATACCGTAACATTCGATAAATCTCAGTTTTTTTATGATTTGAGTTTGGTGAACTTCTTTCCAACACTTCATAAGTGTCAAAAAATTTGCCGAAGATAATTATTCAGCCTAATAAGGTGTAGAAATAGTAGTTTAACAAAATGTTAAGCATAATCCGTTTCTTTCAGCATTAAAAGTTGTCAAGCCTAGCTTCCCTTTCCGGATTTTTACTCGAACAGTCCTTACTTCCCACCTAGTGGGAAATAAAACCACTTTCTTATGGGAACTTAGTACACATTCAAAAGTTTAACAGAAGTCCCTCAGTGGACTTAGTTCCCGGGGACTTATTTCCCTGCACCGTAATTTCCAGGGATCAAACCTGAGACCTCTCACTCTAAGTACCTGACTCAAGGTGCCCACATGCCCACAACCACAATAAGTATACATAATTAAAATTAAGTTGACATTTTACAGAGGCCTTCTAACTCAGCAGTTGTTACCTACCCTACATACTCTGTAAGTTCGAATTCGAACATTAGAAAAATCGCAGTCCTACCTAACTATAGGTTTGGAAATTTTAAAAATATGTAGGTACCTACTTTAATCGTGCCATATAATTATCTAGTCAAGAATTACAGAGTTCCGCGAAAGGTTCCCTTCAAAAAACGATAAAAACGCTTCTTGTCTTAAAAATAAGTCCAGAAACCGTTTTTCTACGCGAATTTCCTTTCTTAAGAAAAATCTAAGCAAAGTCAAGTTATCTCAGTCCTATGGCAACATTTAAAAATGTTTCAACGTTAGCTGTCACTGTCATCTTTAAAATTCAAGCTTCAATTGAATATCAGAAAGCTCCCAGTCCAGCCCGGGTCCTTTGGCTATCCACCCGTCACACCCGCAACTATAAAAACAATCACAATGACTAACACATGCGCATCTCTCCAATTTGTATTGTGTATCTATATGTACCATGTTTTTGTATCTCGTGCATCGCTATGCATCACCAATTTACCACCCCTTTTCTTAATCGATATGAGTTTTTTGTTAGACCACTTGACGCATGCGTCTTTGCCAATTGGCAACATCTACTCGCATCTGTGTATCCAATCCATCCACCGGCCGCCCGCCGCGTGCGGACAAAGGGAATTTCGCTTCGCATCTGCAGCAAAAAACACGCGTGAATACATGAAAGCTTTTTTGTTTCCCGCATAGAATGGTGGTGAGTTATTATTATATGCACAGTCCTGATGCCAAAAGAAAGCTGCATACCTACACATGCTAGGGAAAAAACACACAGATGCCACCCGCTTTTTGTTATCTTCTCTTCTTGTGTTTCCCCCCTTTTTTTGTTTGGTGTGTGTAGGTATTAATACAATGCAGTGCAATGTGCTGTGCTGTGCTGATGGCTGGTGCTGCGCTGCTGCATGTGCAATTTTTCACTTGCGCGAGGAGTGTGAACTAAAATACGTACCCATGATGCCCACACATACACCCACCATGACTGGATATTATTTGTTATTGATGCCAACAACAACAACAACAGTTAGAAAGTGGGGAAACTATATGCGACTGGGGAAGGGGATGTGGATGCGGAATCGTGTTGGGATTGGAATAGGGACTCTGTCTGGCTGACTGTTTAGGTAAAATTTTAGTCGATGTAGTTGTTTTGGCATCCAACTGAAAACGAAACCGGAATTTTTAGGAATTTGAATTTTGTGAATCCATGTGATTCAACTTTCATTCGAATCGACAGGGAAATGCCTCAAGAAGGATATGGCACTTAGACGAAGAGGCGGAGAGACGGAGTCCACAGAGCGGTTTGTTGCGACGCGTCCTCTCCTCATGTATCCAGTTGAACTACATTTGGGTTGAAATAAGTTCAGTTGGAATATTCCTTTTTTCGTTGATCTTTGTTTGCATTTAAGTTTATTTTGTATCAAGAATTTAGGTGAGATCTAGAGGGATGATTGGTGTTGGTTGGAAAGAGTTTGCCCGGTGATTGACGTTTAAAAGTTGACAATCTCACTATTTGTGCCCTTGGAAGTTGAGAGATTGGATAGGTAGACATACCTACATATAAGTAGTTAGGTAAATATTAGACCCGAAAGTTCCAAAACTACAATTTTTTTTCCAACGACCGGGTAGCCGGCTGCCGGGTATGTGTGAAATGGGAATAGATAAGGCTTCTTGTATGTACAATGGTTGATTGCGTTCGGACGGCTGTCGTAGGGCTGATTTCGGTCCTCCTGACCCAGGACCACACCACGCTTTGCCGTCGACTTCTGATAAGTCTGTATTCTGTTTAACCTAGAATAAGTTTAACGATTAAGGATTAGCATTTTTTGTTATCGTAGCCTTAAGTCGACGTTAGGTATAACTGGTTTATGAAATTTAAAATGTTAGTGTTTCTTTGGTAAGACCCCCGATCCGATGAGTTATACCTCAGCCTAAAGCCAAAAAGTCCATCACTAAGTTTCTTTTCAACGTTTGTGGTATCAACTGAGAAGGACCATATGCGACTTAATGTTCATTTTAAAGCCGGATATGTAGATAAGGTAATTATGGAAAAATATAAATTTGCTATAGTGCAATCCTTGGGACCTACAATATGTTTTAGAATATCTACGATTATCAGATTGAGGGACGTGAATGAGCAACTCTAAACTCACGTGTTATAGCCTGCCGACCTCCTTGATAGGCCTGTACGGTTCAGCAGGAAACTTCGCACTACAATTCAAAGGTGTAGCTGTCCCCTTCATCAGATCCGCATCAAACCGCAATCGGCTGACTCTGCAGGGTAAGTTCTGTACAGAGAAATTCTCACCAAAAAGTACTAAAATTTGCTATTCTCCTAGGAGCAAAGGGATATCAAAAATAAAACAACTACCTCCGGATTCCAATACAACGCATTACATTACATTAAAGTCAATTTCATAATAAAAACGCTATAAATGGCGCCCAACGTGGGACAAATACTAGATATAATGCGCTTGTTAGGTGAATTTCTCAGATAATGTATCTACAATTTTATGCCTACTAAATTGAGAGGTACCAATTCTTATTGACAAATGAACAAGTTGGCTTGCGATATTTGGTAGCAAAGAAAAGAACCCTTTCAGACATACATGAATCTGTCATCGGTAAGCGGTATACGTGTATTTTTGTACACGTGTAATTTATTTATTATATAAATGAAAAACTATTTTAATGGATGTATAAATTATTGTTTATGAAAAATAAAATAACCCCGGGTACATAACATAAGACATGTTTGAATCGTTTAAAAATGGAATGAAAAACTTGTGTTGGTTTCGTGTAAACAATTTTGTTTTTTTGGATTAGAATCTTTTGTAACTGTTTAAAGTTCTTCAAATTATTGTTAATATTCCATTTATTGTGCAGCATTATCCCAAATACCAATGGCGGACCCAACTAATCGAGATTTATCTCAGACTTTGTCGACAACCATCTGCAGATATTGCAGAATATTTTAGCGGCATAAAACGCTCCATTCGCGAAGGGGAAGAGCTCGTCAAGGCTGGTCTATAGGTGTGATACCAGATACAACAAACAGTGAGGTAACTGGTCTGGTTATAAATGCATCCTCGATGACTTCAAAACCCCACGAAATCAAACTAAGAATTTTGTTCATGGTTACCATTTTGTCTACTTATATGAGTTGCATTAGGAGGGTAAACCACAATGAGGCGCTCGGCTCGATTCAACACTTTTTCTTTAGTTTACATTATAGTGTAAACTAGTTAGGAATTTATTTTTATGTTTTTACTTAAAAAATGTATTTATTTTGTATCTGTCAAATTTGTATGTCTAGTAGGGTTCAAATTATAGCCGCGAGGGTACACTCTCCATTTCTCAATGGGTGTAAGACTATCGAATGTTTTTCTGACCTTCCTTTTGTTTGACTTTATATGGTTGAACTAGGAACTACTGAGTGAGGGACAGATAAATGAGTTTTAATTGAATTTTTCACCAAATCTAGAACTTTAAAGGGACTGACAATGACAAATCACCATCAAGCCATCAAGCATTGACATAATGTTATATATGATTCTACTGCTAGTAGACAACTTCGTGTTGGCTCCAAAATAACCACTAGCTCTCGTGGTTCAGAGCGGAATAAATTGGAAACATTCAGTTTCTTCAAGTGACATCTATTGTAAATAATGACGCAACAATTTAAATTTCAACCGATTTAACACTCACACCCAATAGATGTCTCTAGCATTCTATGGAGAAATCCAAGATGGTTGTCATTTTGTTTCACTTATTTTTCGCTTCGAACCGCGAGCGCTAGTTCTGGACAACAGTTTGATGAACTGACACTTCACCAGCAGTCACCATATCCTAAGCAAGTCCTTAAATGCCATTGGAAGGAATACTAACTCTCGGAGATACGAAAAAATTAGCCCACAGCTTCGGGCAACACCTAGGCTTGTTAAAAATAACTTTTCAGCCAACCATGGAGCAGCTACTGAATCCTTCGCCCACACACCCGCACTTGTTAATTTCTCCTACAATTTATTCGATTTTCACAGCGCTCTATATATAAATGTGTGAGTGAGGAGCAAAATGTATAATTTCCTGAAAATAATTGCAATGTTGCGAATTCCGCGGACTCGTTCATGCATCGACATCGATTCGTTCATCTGCACGTTGCAGACTTTAGTTACCCAACACATAGAGATAAGAGTGTCCATGGGCACCGACACATCATATCCATCCATTGGCCATTAGTCAGCATGACTTGGCCTTAACAGTGGTTACATCTATGTATGCAGTATTTATGTATCCATCGACAAAGGTCACAGATGGGTATTTATGTACGCGCAACTGGGTACAGATACAAATCCCAAAAAAAAAGAAGGGGAAAAGGCTGCTGCATGGTGATGGTATTGATGGTGAAACTGCAATTCATTAAGCGATGATCAGCGTAAAGGAAAGATGGGATTCCCAAAGAGAGAACACACCGACCACACCCACACAAAATAGGGAGCACAAAAAGTTAATAGGGAACCATGGCGCAAAAAAAAAAAAAATATCCATTCGCATCCAAACCAAACTCCATTCCATTCGAGTACATTCGAGCGAGTATGGGGTCGGGTGTGAGGAAAAAATGCTTAAAGCGTCCGCGTCCCTTCGAATGATGTTAGCGCTGCAGTTTATTTTTTTTGTTTGCTCTTGATGCGATTTTTATCCGAGTTTAATTCACTTAGTTGACACTGAACGATTGAACAGTGGACAGCGCGAGCAAAACGAGATAAGAAGCTACCATAGCGTAATTAAAATAATGAGTTGTGAATTCAATTCAATTACTCAGTCAAGACAATTGCATAATGTATCTAGATTTTAGATACTGCCAGTGATATGCGTCTTAATGGATGAGAAGTATAGACATATAGACATTGACACTGAGAGGCTCAGGCGTCTGATCCTATGGGGAGTAAACCGCATTATCAAATCTCGAATCCAAGGTGGAACAGCATAATATGCTTAGGGAAGCGAGGCTAAGAGAGTACTTAGTCGCTAATACGCGGACTCCGAATACCAGGCGATATTCGGTTTTAAACCAGCCTTCCTGTACCGTACCGGGCTCCGGCATTAGTGATGTTTTTTTCCCGGATACTCATAGGATCAATATTTCGAACCAAATAAATAAAAACTTACAGACTGATGCCTCTGTAATCGCATCAATCTCTGGTCTTGCTGTTGGGCAACCAGAAGAGCAAGCACTGGGCTCTCGATGGTCAACAACCCTTGTGTCATGTGGACCCCATCCAAACTTCAAGACCGTGTCAGAAAAAGAGATGAGGATTTGCCCACTTCCGACTCCGACACATCCACCGTAGTTGACACCTGTAGTGTGGTTTCCGAGAAATCGGGATGCTCTGCAATTGGCAAGAGTTTGGCTGGATTACAGATTCAGCAAGGTGGATATGTTAAGCTCAGCGGTTTCGCAAACAGACGCTTTAAAAGTGACTCGCGGAGCCAAAGTTTACTTTCTAAAAACGAAGAGCTCTCATAGCGAAGCTGTCTGACCATTAAATCAAACTGTGGATCTAACGGGTCAATATTCCCAATATGGTGAACTATACACCCGAAGAAGCAACTTCCATTTGGAGGAATCAACTTCTCTTTAAGCATTAACGATTTTAAAAGATTTTTTGTAGGTATTTTCAGACATTGAGAAATTGGGAAATCAACTATAACATCAAAAATTAAAGCTATATGGAAGAGATTTAGAACTCGAAGTAATTTCAAGATTTACAATAAATGGGACCTCCACATCCTATGTTCCTGATAAATACGGGTATATGTAAGAACCTTGAATATTTACGTCTCTGTAATTATGTAATCAGCTTATTTACGGGTTTAGTTTGTCCATTTGCATTGACGCTATTCTACGATACCCGGAAGCCCAGAGCTTAGCTTCAATGAGGGCCGAGGCCTGTGCCAAAAACCAGAGAGAATAGAACAACAGCTTCGGCCAAAAATGAGAGATCCATAAGATTCGTTTTTTTGTATTTTGACCATTCTTCACAGGAATACTCCTGGGCCGATACCTAAGATCGTATGTAAATTTGAACTCAATCGATTCAGTTGTTTTCGAGATATAAGATTTTTTTTTGTATGGGAGGTGCCACGCCCCTTTGTCCAATTTTTCTTTTTTCTAAAAACCCGTACTGAGAAAATACCTTTCCAACAAAGTATAAATCATCAAAATCGGTTCGGCCAATTTCGAGTTATGGGATTACATGTGTTCGGACACTTTCTTTTATATAACATTTCTGACCTTTTTTCCAAAATTAGTTTGGAAATTAGGCCAGAATACGACCTGCCTATGTTTATTATCTAGCTTAATTTCCATTTTATTTTCTGGTGCTTTTTCGACATCACTGTCTGGTCTAATTTCCTAATTTCTGGCATATTTTCCAAACAAAATTCTGATATTTTTTCCAAATTTGAAAACAAAAACATTTTCTGGCATTTTTCCAAAAAAAAAAAAAAAAATCTGGCGTAATTTCCGGGAGCCGTATCATGGTCACAAAATTGTCGTAAGGCCAATTATAATGGGCCTAGATGGGATTAAGCGGACTCCCCTTAAATTTTGCCATCCATCGACTCAAATGGGCGTCTAAGATACTTTCTGCCTTCTTAAATCTGCTTCATAACACAATTTTCTATAGACACATAAAAATGGACAAAATATATTTATAAAAAATAAAAACTAAGTGACGAAATAGAAATTTATTATGACATATTTTTCTTCGCTTCTTCAGGGCAAGCAGTTTGGTATAAAAACTGTATCAAAGTTCGTGTTGGACGGCCAGTCATGCGATGTGGTATCAAATATGGTACACATCCTTCCTCGGCAAGCATACCAACTCCAGTGATGTCCAGATGTGCCCAATCGATGCAAGGTACGAACTCCTATTAAGACAAACATTTTACTTAACAATTTCGAAAATAATTTGTTAAAATTTTACATGCAGAACAGCAGCTGCAATACAAGACGAAGCGGGACCCCAGCCTTTGTTGCTAATATCAAAGGCGGTGTGTTCTGAAAAGTTAATCAAAAAAGTTAGTCCGGGCTAACAAAATACGTAACTCTCTTACTTGCGACCAAATTCTTGTAATAATTCCACAGAGGCATCCGCCACATTCGATCGCCGGTCACAATGCCGGCGCTTTTAAAGTTATTCCATACGTCATCGGAGTTGGAGAAAACTCCACAAGCTGCGCCAGCAAAGGCACTCTGCACACCCTTGGCCATAGTGCCAACATCGAGGATCAAACGCGGCTTGTGTGTATTTTGACCATAGACCAATGGATCGGCCATGGCTATTACCCCGATTCGATCACATTCCTATAAAAGAGCTTTTGGTGAGCTTTTTTGCGGAAAGTCGCAACAATACTCACCTCGATGGCCAAAGTTTTGTTATTTAGGCACGTGACGACATCACCAGGCTTGCATGACAATCCAGAAGGCATATTCTCACACAACGGAATGATGGCGGCTATATTGATGGGTAACGATAAAGCCGCTGCAGCTCGGATTGCAGCAACTACAACAGCAGCACCCGCCATTGACGCACGATAGTGATTCATTGGCTTGGATCGCAACGAAAGACCCCCACTGTCAAAGGTTATTCCCTTGCCGACAATCAGTACAGGCTTGTCCTCCGGTGAAGTGCCACAATAGCTGATTTCGAGAAAAACTGGCGGCTCACAGGAACCTTTGGCGACCATCAGAAACGAGTTCAAGTGATTCGCTTCGATCCAATTGGTGGTTCTCACTTCAACAGTGACACCGCATGGACAGAGGGCATCAACCGCTTCCTGGGCAAAGGCTGTCGGAGTCATTTGGTTAGCAGGTGCATCAGACAAGCGCCGGGCTAGATTTTGAGCTTCTGCCTTGAAGAGACCACGAGTCCAGGCATCAACATCTGGCGACTCGAATAAGCAAAGCTTTGGCATTATTATTCTGTTAATCTTCTGTCGATTGTCTTGATAGCGAAAGATACCAATAGCTGAACCCTCGGCTGCCTGTTCGGGATAGTCCATGGCATCGACATGCACTTCAGAACAACCAAACAGCTGAAGCTCTCGGGCACCAACTCCAGCACAAACGCGTGCATTTTCCATGCCCTCTTCGATGACCTCCGATGCGTTATAGTCGACACCTTCCGGTCCGAGGCCAATAACAGCGACTGCCTGGAACTCGGGATCGACATTAAGGAAGACCTTTCCTTTGCCAAGAGCGCCACTTATGTTTGTCCTTGAGATAGGCGGTTATAAGGTTTACTTGTAGGTCGGTGGGTATATACTTACTCCTTGATCAGTCCGCTTATCTTTCCATGGGTCTTGTCGTCGAACTTTTCTGCAATCTGGGTAAGCCTTGGGGGATTCTCTCCCTCCTTCTCATACACCCCCAGAACTAAGCCTTTCTAGAGGAAAAAGAAGACGGCGTGTTATTCTCGAGGTTTGCAATCAGCAAAAGACCTTACCATAGGAATCTTCGACTCATCTGATTGCGTAGATTGATGGGCTATTCGGCTTGCACTAGGCAGCCGTGAACGGTTCAAAAAGTGCAACGCTTTGCTATTTTGCAGCGGTCTTATTAGGCGTGTCAACATATTCAAGAGCTATGTTGTTAGTACAGCTTTTAAACGATCTTTTCACTAGAATTTGTCGACTCTTGAAGGCAAACTAAGATCGTCCTAAGTTATTTAAAACAAAAATATAATATGACTTGAAGGAGTTCTGATTTTTTAGCAATAGGACTCCTGTCGATTTTAGAAACGCTATGACTGGGGTACATTTTAAATAGAGTTGTTTTCAGGTCAGAAATGTGTAGTGAGGTTTTTCAAAGGTCGTGCGAAATAAAAGGTCAATTATATGGTCGATGTGGTTTGTGTGCTGGATTACTGAGCGAGGGGTCTCAAGGGCTCAACATAAATTACATCGTAAAGGTTTTACCCCTCGCAAACATGGGAGTATATTTCTATCCTAAGTAAGCTAAAATCCGAACTTCGCAGAAAATTACAGGTCCACTCGATTTTTCTAAAAAATAAAAACTCCCTCAAAACGCCGTGACGGCCGTGCTATATTTTTAAGATCCTTAATTCGGTCATCTGTTATCTCAGGCAGCTCATTGTAATTTGGGCGCAAATGAATAAGCTTCAACATTTGAGTTGGTTTATATTCATTTCAAAGCAAGGAAACAGTTATTCTGTGATTTGGTAAACGGTCCAGCTGTCATATTCTGCTTTTTCTGTCTGAAGTCAGGAGTCTTCATTCGATATTGACAGTCTAAATCCCTCCACCTCACTAATGCGATCTTTAGTTGTCTCCCACATATATGCTTTACCTGCCATCTACCGACAATACTTTCCGCTTCGGATGTGTAGACATTTTTAACAGCGTTGCCAATGGTTTGTTCGATATGGAGTTTGACATGCCGCTAACTTTCAATGGAACGGTGCCTGTTTTATGGAAAATCTTCGCATCTGATGTTCGAAGCTAGTATTTTCCAAAACTGATCAAGATCATTGATCATGTTTTCGAAACCTCAATTGATGTATAAGTACATACAGTCTACAGTCTATCTATTTACTGTCAATTTATGAACTTATCCTCACCGATTAATCAACGCAAATCAATTACCTTATTCATGCACAGAAACCTACTTAAGTATACATCGGCACTATTATAGACCTTGTTCCTTTGGAAATGGTGGAGCGCAAGCCTGTTTGCCATTCAGTAAGTCATTTCGATTGACCAGTCGGTATTCTACTCTTGCAATCTTTTGATCAGAAATGCTGCATTATGATTGCAATCCAAAAAGCAAAACAACTTCATTAGTTTCACATGCAGTAGTCATCGTCATCGCCATCATCATTGACCAGGCATCGCACTACCCGTATATACTCATCGATAGTGCGGCACGTCAAACGTGTAATATGGTTGGAGAAAAAAAAGTTCACCGCAGCTCAAAAATTCCACTCGGAATTGCATGCTCGCTGATTAAGTGTTAAGTATGTATATAGGCCCTAGTGGATCACGGATGTAGTGAGGCCAGAATGTGAAACCTATCAACGTCGAGAGCGCTGTTGATCCGTTCACGCTTTCAAGTGTCCGGCATAATGCCTCACCGCCATCAGCTCCGCTTCAGGTGTACGTGTAGCTCCTTTACTATTTTCTTCACCATTTGAATTTGCGGTACGCTGGCTGCCATGGAGTATATAGCGTCAATCAATGACCAAAGTACTGTCTGTTTATATCGAGCGACGAGACGTCGACGCTAGAACTAATTATTACTTGGAAATGGACGAAAGGGAGGGAATAAAATATGCAGCCATGGAATCTCTCTCTCATTTGTAATTGAATTCTAGGCGCGAAATACCTGACGTTCGCATGTCATCCTCATCAGATAGAGTTTTGTTTTTTTTTTAGCGCTATTCGGTTACGTTTGTAATGTGCGTGCGCCCAAGTTGACAAGTGTCAAAAGAGCTGTGTTAATGGGATGGGTTCTGTGAAATAGGAAAATAATTTATCCCAAGTTACGGTTCCGTCTTGGAATTTTGTGGAATTTTATATATCTTTGTTGAAGATTCCACCATTCAGACGTGAGTATAGGTAGATTGAATGTCAAATATTTTATGGCGATTTAATGAAGTTATGTGAGTGATTTAGCACGATTTGGAAACATGATTTGAATGCATAAGTTATGTCCTGTTTTGTGTATACTATGTTGATGTAAGTAGCCTTAATTTGTGGTCAGACTAACACTAGTCATGGTGTTCATTTGCATAATCCAATTCGCATAAACTTCCTCTATGTTCGCAATTTTTTATTTCGCGTGCGTCTTTTGGCGAATCGCTGTCAATTCTTCCAACGCCATCCGCCATAATCACTTCACACTATAACCTACATAGCTAATTGCCTTTGGGATCTTAGATGAACTCGCTGGCGAATGAAATCTACTTCCGGGGAGCTTGAAGTGAACAAAATGCGAATCTTTTACTTATTTTTAGCGAACGCTTAAAACTCCCAGCATTTTTTCTGCATCATCAAAGTTGCCAGTGAACCACTAAACTTATTTCTTACTTTATTAAAATGAATCTTTTTGTTTTCCTTGAAAGAAACATATTCTCACAAAAGAAACATAGCCCTAAGGATATATCTATTTTAAGTATCCTTCTTCCTTCATAATTCTTTTGTTTTAATAAAAAACTGTAAACAATCAAAAATAATTAAAAGTGCACTCATCCAATGTATATTCGGTATCTTTAATGAAAATAAAGTGAAAAACCCCTTTCTTTCTACTCGGTCACCTTGCCAAAGGAGTTCATCACAACCAGGACAAAGCTCTATTCAACAGATTTTTTTTTTCTTCGTCTATTTTCTTATTTATCTCAATGGTCAATGCCTATTATTATCTTTATTCTTAAGAATATCCTTTTCATTCAGATATTGTTACAAAATATATTTCTTTGCTTTGTAATACATACAAACATTTCGAAGAAACACCTCCTCAATGATAGTTTTCTTTCAGTTCAGCTTTTGTGTTCCTTTCTTTTTGAAAGGACGACTGAACCATCATCTCTTAGAGAAAGCTGAATTTGTGATGGGAATTACTTAGCCCTAATATAGCCGAGAGGATTTTACTTTATGAATGTGAACTTAAGATGCTTAAATTCTTAGATAAATTTAAATGTGCACTATTATTCATACCAGTAACAGATAATATATTTAATTTTGGCATAAAAGAGTTTTTTTTTTTATAACAAACTAGCTGTACCCGCCCGTGTTTGCCTGTGCACAGAAATTGTAGTGCTTATAGATCTTAGATAATAATGTTCTTTCATAAAATGCGAAAAAATGTGAATAAATCGATTTTCTGGAATTTTCTTTCTGCGTAAACCTGAAATACAGCAATACGAACAAAACAAAAAAAGAAACATGAAAATCGGCCCAGCGGTTATCGAGTTATAACGTCATCGAGTTTCACCCCATAGAAGATGTTTGTTGTATGGGCGGTGCCACGCCCCTTTGTCCAATTTTTACCAAACTTCACAGAAACCGTATATGAACCAATACCAAAGATCTGTGAAAGTTTGGTTAAAAAACGGTAAATCCGTTAAGGCGTGAATCGACGACAAACATTTTAGGGCATCAGTTAACATTTTGTGACATTGAAGAATTGAAAGCCTCTAGGCTTTGTCCTGCCTGGAAATTTTATTGCCTGGATATATTCTTGTCTATCAGAACAATGAATAGAAAAGTAACAAGTTTTGCAACTTTTCCATGAGTGTCGAAAACTACCATTTGCAGTGTTTTTTTTTTTTCTATCGAGATTATCAATCTCCGTTGTCCGATTCCGCCCCATTTTATTAAATGCTTTAAACGGGCAATTAACGTATATTTACTAAAGTTTTAGGCTAGCTGCTATAAATAGCAAATTACATACATATATGTAGTGTAATTTTGAGATTTGAGTAGGTACTCAGCGCCATCTATCGGAAAACTTGCTATTTTTATGTTATATAATATTGTGTAAGTTTCATCACATAATCGACCAACCACCGACTACTTTTCAAAGCGTTAATAAAAAAAGTTTGCTATTTTTTTGTTTTTGTATAGAAACTGCCACGCCCTTTTATTCAATTTTGCAAATTTTTACAAGGAAACCAATACCTAATACTGGGTTTTTACTTGTCGATTTGAAATTGACAATTGGCGTATTTTTATGCCAATTATAGAAAATTGGTAAATGGAAATGTCAAAAAGTTGCTTGTCAATGAATTGAATAACAGCGCTTGTCAATAACTGACAAAGAAACCGCAGGACAAGTGAAAATAGCTGAATTGCCAAACGAAATGTAACTTTATCTTTAATTGACAGTGAAAGTTAATTGGCATTATGTTTGTTAAATGAAAAGACACATTTTGAAATAAAAGTAGGTGAGTCTTTTTACAGGTCCCACCTCATTTTCCAAATAGCCAGCGAAAGTGGAAATAGCTTTTAGCACACTTGTCAAAATTGCACTGTCAATGACCTGACAAACAATTTTTTGCTAATAAATTGACATAAAGTGGAAATTAACTGACAGTCATGTCGTTCATTGACATAAACGAAAGCTGCTGTCAAACTGTCATACCGATATGTGGAAACCCACCATAAGACTGTCTGAAAATTTGAGTTTGAACATTTGAGTTTGATGGTTTTCGAGATAGGTATATGATTTTGTCCACATTTCCTAGAAACATCTTTAGGCCAATCACAAAGCTTTTCGTTTTCGAGTTTTGCGAGGGCGGACATATACAGCAGAGTATATCCAAAATACAGGCTGAATTTGAATATTAAGATAATTTCATTCGAACTACTGACAGGTGACTAGCTTGGTACCTAGTAGCTCATTCTGTAAATCTAATTCCCATTTCTAGTTCACCCCCAGTTTCCCAGTGGAAGTTAAAACTACACTTTTAATTTAAACTTCAGTTGAACAATTAATTCGGTTTCACAGTTTAAACCTTGAACAGAGTTCATTCTGTTGTTTAATTTAAACGGTTTTATCATATGTTTAGCTGTCAAAATAAGCTGTACTTGGATTTCTACTTAGACCGTTCAGTAAAATTATTCTGAGCACATAGAGTGCGTTCTGCTCTGATTATGCTCTGTCTGAACGAAAAAGAAACATAAGTCCTCCAGAGATCTGATGTGTCATTAGAACTAAGAAAGAAACACGAACTTTTTTTTTGACAGTTCCAACTATGCTTTATTTTACGAATCTTAATCTGGAACCAAATGTTTTATTTTAAATTTCGGGCAATGTTATTCAATTTTGCGTATCTAAGCAGAAAAAAAAATAGTTCAGTATTAGCTGCGTTTCTTTCGTCCCTATCAACTTCTCTATCAAGGATTGCCGAAAAAACGAACATCGAAGAATGAAAACATGAGTTGGCAACGCATCAATCTGATAGGAAAATTGACATTGACAGTACAATTTTAATTAAAAAAATAAATTATCGGAAAATTCTAGTTCTAAATACCTACTTTTGATGCATTTAAGAAAAAAATTGCACATTTTACTGCGCAGGATAATTAATTAATCCCATCAAGAAAACAAGTCTTAAAAAAAGAGTTCCGTGGCAAAACCCTGTGGGAAATTCTCGGCAACTTCAAAAACATTGGTGTCGGTCGTGTCGTTGTGCGCAGCATGTTTGAGCGCTATTCAGAACATTCAAAATAACATCTCTCTGCATTTTCTAATAAGATAAGCATTTTAGGAAATTCATCATATAGCGTACTTCTCTTTAGTACCATATACAAAAGGCTGATTATCGGCTTATTCCCAAGGACGAAGAAGCAGAATATGTACTATAAAATTACCAAGCAGAACCAGGAAGAGATCCTTCCACGTGAAATCGATTTCCCACCATTGTTGCGAGAATAAATTACTGCTGAGACCAGTGTCTTAAATCCCAAGATGGAGGTACACTTTAAGATCAAAGTAAACTTGCTCGTCTGGCTGAGGAGGAGGTTGAGAAACCAACACTAGAGCTGAGCACACCCGCAAGTCCCACAAGTTATACGAGAATTGTTTGTAAATGTTTATTCTTTTTAATATCGAGTTTAAATAAGATTCCATTTGGGAATGTTAGCAGTAGACAGCTAAAAACGCAATGACTTTATTAGGGCTAGCTTTCGAGTTAGAAGAAGTCTATCTAATAAGTCGATCTTCTCATGTCTGCCGCGCAGAGGCCTGCTGCAGACAACGCACGGAGAGTATAAGTCACTTTAGATGGGCCACGCATTTTGATTTTATAGACTAATTGGGAGTCACAGTCTCGAAGTGTGGGTTCGGCCTGAAATTGCGGATGGGAGTGGTACCAACCGACGAGAATTAGCTGATCTTTCATGATGCATTTCTGAATTTCATTCTTCACGTTGGCTATTAAAGCGACTGTTTCGGTAGGGGTAGGCCTTTGTGATGGCGATAGCTCAAAATAGTTCAAATGTTAAAAAGCTGCAATTATTTTCCCAGTATTGTGTCGTTCTCTTTGCAATTCCTGTATATAAGGATAAGGAGTTGGCCGAATTTGCATGGCAGTTTAGGGGAATACTCTTAACTTAACTTGGGAATGTTTCTTTCTGGTAGCTTCCAGGACTCCTTGGGCATTGTCCAGACCAATCAGAAAATCAGAAAAAAATATTTTATTTGCACAAAATCTGCGTTTTAAAGTTGCCAAAGTTGTTTTTGACTTCCTCAACCAATGTTTTTAATCTTTATAGTGCATAAACACTGTCTTGTTTATTTTTTTTTTTTTTTTTAGTTTTTGTCAACATGTCGAATGTCATTTATGACATTTTCATACAAGTTATCGATAACGTACACAAATTTGTGTTGGCTACACTTTTCTCTATCCCCGCGAAGCCGTTAACGCCGATAATTACCCAGGTTAAGTCTTTGTTGTATTTAACAAGGAATTTTTTTATTTTGCTTATCCTATAGCCGTGACTGGGACGAAAAAAAAACGCAGCTATTGATATAGGTACCATTGACAGTCAAATGTCACATCTTCGAATTTTGCTATAATGAACAAGGAGCTGTCTATGATTTCCTTTAAGGTGGTTGACCTATGTGCTAGAAGCTAAAGGTTAGTGCCAAAGTTTGCCTAGGACTAGGACTGCAAAACTGTAAAGATATTAAAACAGTACCTATGTTATATACTTGATGTGTTTAGTTTTTCAGATATTAAGCGACCAAGGGCGAAGAGTTCCTGCCAATTGGTTGCCTTATTGGACTATTCCAACGATTTAGTTCAGGTTCTCAATATCAATTTTTGTTTGTACTAGAAGGTTTTTCGTGTTTGTCAAGTTAGAAGTGAAACTGACTTTCATTTCAAAAGTGTGTACGAATAGCAGTTCTTTGAGTGTCATATTTTTGCCACCCGATTGCAGTTTTCCGTTAATAATTTTATTGTTAGTAGGAGCGTAATATTTCCTAAAATTTTCAACACTTATACCTACCTAAATAAAGAGATTATTAAATTTTAAGATATCCCAGCATATCCATGGTAACTATTGACTTTATCGAGCAGTCGTGGCCGAGCGGTTAAGGCGTCTGACTAGAAATCAGATTCCCTCTGGGAGCGTAGGTTCGAATCCTACCGACTGCGGTGTGTGAATATTTTTGTATTTTTTTCCAAGTGAATTTTTGACAGACTGTAGTTTTTAGAATATACACTTTTTCATTTTTATACACTTCCCTAAATCGATTGGAAAATGCTTCATCGATCTCCAAGTAATAAAACATCAGCTGTCAAACCTGCCTCTCTTTGGGCTAAATTATTCATCTGACAGCTGATGGTTTTAGCTGTCAGTGTCAACTGATGGAAGTAAAAAAAACTCAGTTTTCAATTATTGTGTCACATTAAAAATTTATAGATGAAAGGACACAAAATAGAACTTCCCGCAGTCGGTAGGATTCGAACCTACGCTCCCAGAGGGAATCTGATTTCTAGTCAGACGCCTTAACCGCTCGGCCACGACTGCTTATGCAACTCGAATGTATTTATATCACATAATCAAAATATTTATCTAAATGCGTATAAGATAGACATCTTCGAGATTACTGTATGTTGTGTCTTATCATAAGGCACAGTTTGTGTATCTAAAAGAGAAAAACAGCGCAGTTCCATTGTAATATGCAGTCAATTGAAAAGTTGTTGCGCAATGGGGAACATTTCAAGCATTTCATAAACGGCGGAATGTCTGTCTATCCATATGCAGCCAAGGCCAGGTCCCAGGTGATATTCGATACCTACCGCACCACAATATTGACACTGTCGTGCAGAACCTGCAAAAACACAAGCCACCAAAACCATTTCCAGTTTCACACACCATATACCTACCTATGTATCGGCAAAAAAGTGAAACGAAATCCGACATCAGCACCGCGCCACCATCAGGCCGTGAACATCAATCGCTAATTCCAGAGGCAGACATCAAAGATGGCTCGTGTGTCGGCTTTCACGGGCGGCTCTCAGCCAAAACACAAAGACCCATCATACTCCTTCCTTTGCATATGGTTTGGTTTATGGCTAGCAGGCAGCAGGCCTTTACATACACACATAATGGCCGACTGACTTACAGAGATTGCCCACTTCTCCCCATGCCCCCAAAATGTACACACGACACGGAGTGTAATTGAATCCTTGGCTTCATGGTGCAGCGCACTTTGCAGTCTCTGTACACTCTGTAGAATGCCATCATTACGTTGCCATTACCACGTGCTACCTGAGAAAGAATAAGAACCCTCCTTCTTTTGGAGGCTTTTGGCGCATCGGCATCGGCATCGGCACATTCGAACATGGTAATCCGAGATTCATCACACAAAAGTGGTACTATTCGCCAAAAGGAATAAGGTAACAACAAACACGCTTAGGAGCACACGATTTTCCACTTAATAAACCGGAAGGAGTTCTTCCATTGATGATGCTGCTACCTGCCCCAACCGCACCCATGACCGCGCGCCGGAAACACAACCGCACAACTCGCAACTGAATCTGAATGACAATTGTGACGGACACGTGTGTGTCGTGGTGGCCCTCTTGTTCCTTCTAAAGTGAGACATAAAACATGAAACAATGTTGCTCGTACATCATTACCTCCACCTGGATGTGTGTGGTGCGGTTAAGTTGGTGAATTACTTGAGGCGTGTAGCGCATCCTGCGTGAGTGCTCCCAATTAATGCATATTCAATTGGAGCAAATTAGTCAAAGGGACAGGAAATGACCGAAATGATTACAAGGCGCTCAAAAATGCCATCCCGACGTCAAATTAGCAAAGACATAAAAATTCAAATTTACAAAAAAAAAAAAATCCCCGTTTCTCGACGCCACGCAATGAATTGCAAATATGGCGGAAATCTATTAAGCCTTCGCGAAGTCATGCGATGCTAGCACCTTTAGCCGCTGGCTCTTGCTACATTAGATACAGGGATGCATTCGGGCGAATTAATTCGAGTTGCATGCACAGAACTCCGCCTATTGTTGCGATCTCGGGGAGCAACTTTGCATGCATTATGAGCTAAAACGCAAACGGTGGGCTGCTATTGGTGAAGATGGTAAGGTTGGGCGCATTTCCCTCTGTTTGATATGTGAGAAGAAATTCCAGTTGACGTTCAGCAGAGCGAGTAATAAATTATGACAGGCATTATAGTGTGGTGGTGGTGTGTCGGTGCGTGTGCAATTGTGATCCCACCGACCGACATCTTGGATATAGGCAATACTGATAGTAGCCATGTTCTAGTTTCAACAACTTTAAAATGTTTTATGTCTTTAAAGCAAGTGCGGGAATTTATTCAAAAAGGTAATTGAATGGAAATATTGTTAATGGGGTTTTATGAGATTTTATTATGGCCAACCGCAACTGACAGCTCATTTGGAAATGGAGTGGAACATGCGAAGCGATCTACAAATCACTTCGACGTTTCGCGTTCGCCTGTGACTTGGTTCACCTCCCTTTATGCTGGTACTCGCTCGCGGAAACGCTCTATGTTTAGTTTTTGAATTTCCTCAGCTATCGACCCTTACTTACAAAAACTATATTCGTCTTTCGAGAGGCTACCTGTGGTTTCAATGTCTGATTGGAGCCTATTCTATTCTAAACGGTAAAGCCTTTTTTTTTTAAATCGTAAAAACAGTCTTTGGCGCTTCCAAGGTTTGGGAAAATTCCCTCCCGACGGAATGCTTTAAACATCTAGGCAAATAAGTCAGTTAGCGAATTTTAGGGCTCTATTTGAAGAACAGTCTCTGACGCTTCCAAGGTTCGGAAAAATTCCCTCCCGACGGAACGCCTTAAACATCTAGGCAAATAAGTCAGTTAGCGGATTTTAGGGCTCTATTTGAAGAACAGTCTCTGACGCTTCCAAGGTTCGGAAAAATTCCCTCCCGACGGAACGCCTTAAACATCTAGGCAAATAAGTCAGTTAGCGGATTTTAGGGCTCTATTTGAAGAACAGTCTCTGACGCTTCCAAGGTTTGGGAAAATTCCCTCCCGACGGAACGCCTTAAACATCTAGGCAAATAAGTCAGTTAGCGAATTTTAGGGCTCTATTTGAAGAACAGTCTCTGACGCTTCCAAGGTTTGGGAAAATTCCCTCCCGACGGAACGCCTTAAACATCTAGGCAAATAAGTCAGTTAGCGGATTTTAGGGCTATATTTGAAGAACAGTCTCTGACGCTTCCAAGGTTCGGAAAAATTCCCTCCCGACGGAACGCCTTAAACATCTAGGCAAATAAGTCAGTTAGCGAATTTTAGGGCTCTATTTGAAGAACAGTCTCTGACGCTTCAAGGTTCGGAAAAATTCCCTCCCGACGGAACGCCTTAAACATCTAGGCAAATAAGTCAGTTAGCGAATTTTAGGGCTCTATTTGAAGAACAGTCTCTGACGCTTCCAAGGTTTGGGAAAATTCCCTCCCGACGGAACGCCTTAAACATCTAGGCAAATAAGTCAGTTAGCGGATTTTAGGGCTCTATTTGAAGAACAGTCTCTGACGCTTCCAAGGTTCGGAAAAATTCCCTCCCGACGGAACGCCTTAAACATCTAGGCAAATAAGTCAGTTAGCGGATTTTAGGGCTCTATTTGAAGAACAGTCTCTGACGCTTCCAAGGTTTGGGAAAATTCCCTCCCGACGGAACGCCTTAAACATCTAGGCAAATAAGTCAGTTAGCGAATTTTAGGGCTCTATTTGAAGAACAGTCTCTGACGCTTCCAAGGTTTGGGAAAATTCCCTCCCGACGGAACGCCTTAAACATCTAGGCAAATAAGTCAGTTAGCGGATTTTAGGGCTCTATTTGAAGAACAGTCTCTGATGCTTCCAAGGTTCGAAAAAATGCCCTTCCGACGTACAGTACGCTTTAAAGATCTAGACAAATAAGTCGGGTAAGACGTTTTAGGGTTCTATTTGAAATACCATTCAGTTTCGGAGCCTTTTCTATTGCGCACCATTTGGCTTGCGCGCTCTCGTGGACACGTTGACTACCCGGCTGTTTGGCTTAACAATACTATAGGGGAAGGGATGTTAGCTATCTCAAACGTGAAACTTTTAGCCTCATCGATAAGATTTTGTAAGTTTTACCCCTTGCTTCACAAAGATTCTTAAAATAAAGACGTTTGAAATCTTTTTCAACGGGTTTTCACTTTTCCAAGTTATAATTTCATTTCATTGTTAATCGGCAAAAAACAAGGTCGAAAAGCTGGTACATACTAAGCTCTTTGCGTTCGGTGACCATCAATACACTGAAGATCGAGTTTTCCTCTTCAGATCTTCAGAGCAGAGGTACATGGATTGATGGATTGACTATTAGCTCATAGTGGCATGCATTCAAAAGCTTATAAGAAACAAACAAACCAATAATATTGATTTGATTTAATTGATTACTAGCCGTGATGCCTGACTTTTACGGATTGTCCTGCACTTTTGGCTTCTCTTATTATAAAATTATCATTGAAGGATCAATCCGTCATGAATTCTTCTCCCTTATAACAAAATCCGCGCTCAAAGAGACGCATCTATGTTCTTTGCAGCTGTCACACGTGGTAAATGTCACAATCTAGTACCTTTTTTTATACCTTCTACCTTATGCCTGTAAAGTCATCTGAATTCACGCTTAGAAAGACGTTCGTAATAAAAAAGAAAACCAGGGAAATTGAAAAAGCTCAAATAAAATCGAGTCATCTCGTTTACACGCCACTTTCAGGATATTTACGAAAATTCATTAAATCGTACCGCATAACAAACAAAAAATTGTACTAAAACTTCAACTGACACTATATACATTTTGACCACCTTTACCATGTATCCAAATATGTATCGATCCACTCCCCATCATGGTAGACAGACACTCGTACCATACCATACGCCATACCACATGAAGTGATTTTTATGGGCACGATCGCCAAACAGCCTCTTGAACTATCTCCGTGGTACTGTCGTACTCCACACAAGTTGGCTGCGCTGGTTGATTGGAATTTTTAGCACGATCCACCACGCAAATGGATCCTAACAGCAACCATCTCGAGTTTTGCCAAAACCTTTTCGGTGCAATAGTAGATATTTGGTAATGGCTCAAACTTGTTCTCGGTGCTCCATGCGATACCAGTGAATACCCTCACGATCGGAGAAACTCTTTATCGTGCACGACGCGATGTTATACGTATATCCCTCACCGCAGCTGTCTCCAACTGGTTTTCCATTTCCACCCAGAAATGACTTCATCTCGCGCAGTAAGCGTTTTAATTGAAATTTAATTTTCCATCTCTCTGGCGGTACTCGATGTGGGCTGTGAAATCCTATCGATATGTAGGTTGTTGAAACCGTGTCTAAGTCACGAAAGAATTTCTCAAATCTTCTCGCTGCTTCTTCTTCGGGAATGGCCATCAGGGAACACCATGTGTCAAATAATTTGTGATAGATATTTGGATACACCAAGTAGAGACTGTGGCATTAGAAAGTCTCTCCATTTGGCGACGGCAGAACAATCATGATTTATTTACTCCTTTATCGTATTCATTTCAATAACATACTGTACTCTGACTCTCGCATCCGTGGTCTGATTTATTGGCCAACATGGCGAATGCGTCACACACTATGATGGCATTCAATTCATCTTGTTGACACGGTGATGTGTTAAAGCGGACAAACGAAAAAAAAAAACGTTACTTTACCGTTGATAATTATAAACAAGAGACGGTATTTTGCATTTTGCATATCCTTATAATTACAACATACGCATCATGGTGAAGCCGCCAAAGGATACTCGTACTCTCGTAGTCTGTAATTTGGAAACACACAAAATTGGACGTACCTACTTTTTTTTACAAGAACATACCTTACCTGTGTTGCGCAGAGATCCCTCAAGCCTCAAGGATCGCACGTAATTGGAGGCGGTCGTAAACACATCGTAAATTTAGTAGTCTTCGTATTTTTTTTTTTTTCGTAATCAAGGACTCTGTACGAAAGACGTAGCTGGAGTGCATCTGGGGTGTGCAAGCACTACAAATTATGGGGAATTAAAATGCAATTGACTTTTTCTCCAGACAGACCATGAGGAAAATTGTAAGGCTCTGCAGCAAAGGAGCGATAAGGAATGGGTCTTTAGGTTGCAAATTTTTTTTTTAATAATTAATGCTTTGTTTAATGGACTGCCAAGGTGATTCAGAGATAACAATTAACGTTGTATAAGGATGCAAATTTATCTTAATCCTTTCATGCTTGATGCATATTGATATCTAGAAAAATTTTCAAATTAATTTTATTCATTGAAATAATGTAGTAGATTATGGTATAATTATATTTAATGTGCATAAATTATTGGCAATTTGTTTGTTTATCGGATTTTGAATCGCGCAAAATTGCAGTTAGGTTGGATCTGAATGGGAGCAAGTTGAGGATAGTATCAGGGCCTGCGGTTGAAGTTGTCTTCATTGCGGTGGTAGGGTCGATAGTCTAAGTCTTCAACTTTTCGTTGACTTTGTTGACTGCCGATCACCATACTGCTATAAGTCTGTAGACTCTAGACTATATGCGTCTTACAATAGGCTTGTAGATCTGGAGTATTATATTATTGAGAGAAGGACTTCAGGTTTTGCAAAAAAATCGACTAAAATAGTAAAAGGCTATTGTGACTTTCATTGAAATGCCGAATTATTTTAGGAACTCGCCGACTGTATAAAAATCATGAAAATCGGCCCAGCGGTTTTCGAGTTATAACCTAATCGAGTTTCACCCCATAGAAGATGTTTTTTGTATGGGAGGTTCCACGCCCCTTTGTCCAATTTTGACCAATCACACTTCTGGGCCAATACCCTAAGATTATGCCAGACGACCGTCCTTTTTAAAATCGAATCGAAACTCGCTAAATTTTAAGGTGTTCAGTCGGTAAATTCACCAATGCGGACGGTCCTTTTTAAAACTCGGAGAAGGTATCAACATTAAGATAAACAAAAATTGACATTTCCGAAAGGCCGAACCTTTGAAAATGCCGACTTGTATACATTTACAAGTTTGAAAACCTATATCTAATGAAAATCCAAACTCACTTCTTATTTTTTAACATTTTGTTCCGAGCTAATTTTTGAAAATTGCTCGTTTTTGAAAATCTTTTCTTCTTTTTTAACATTTGGTCCGAGCTAAATTTTGAAATTTTGCTCGTTTTTGGCGATTTTTTTTTTAGTTGCTTAAGTTAATAAATGTAGCTTCCTTGATTTTCCGACTCTTGAAAAGCGTCCCTCGCCACGTCCCTAGCATTATCATAAATAGTCGTTCTACTAACACACCTGGCAAACCAACAAAGAAAACGGGAGGAACAGAATGAACCGCAGAGGAGTTCGACGATGGTCGGGTACCGTATCGTGGAGGAGTACGGATATGGAAGGGGGGAGAAGGAGAGCTGAGAGCAACTCACGAAACTGTCGGAATTATTGGAGGATTAAGTGCCTTTACGAGTATAAGCTTTCAGCAACTGCTGAATTGCACGAGGTCAAACACCATCAAAGAGAAAATACGCCATATTTTACAGTTTTTCTTCGATAAAGGCGAAAACGCAAGTCAGGCAGCTAAGAATGTGAATAGTGTTTATGGTCCTGATTCCGTAACAACTAAACATGCGCAGTTTTGGTTTCCTCGATTCCTTTCCCGTAATTTCGATGCCAATTGTCGAAAATATCGATAAAAACATTTCAACCGTCGATGTTTTTATCGATATTTTCGACAGTCTGACCGTCATTCACTGTTTCCATTGCCCAGAAGCTAAACATTGCACAAAAAACCTTTTTGGGACCATTTGAATATGGCTAAATAGAATGTAAAGCTAAATAAAGCCTTCAATTTATGAAAAAATAATGAATTTCTTTTTATTACACCTTGTTACCTTCCCTTGCTTTACCTTCATCGCTTTGGACTATATACTCAACATCCTCTGTCAAAGTCTCATCTGCATTTTGATAAAGACGCAGTGCAACTTCTTTATTGCCATGCAATGCTCTGCTTGTTATTAAATAATTAGCAAGCTAATGTGCAAATTTGTATGCATATTTGACAACTGTCGCTGATTGTATTTTCAGTCGGGGGCGTCCAAGGACTAAATTCGCCACTAAACTTGTTGCATGAACGTTCAGTGAAAGTGCTAAGCCAAAAACTGTCTTCGCCATAACTTTGGTGGTTTCGTGTTTGTTTGTCATTAGTGAGTAATTAAAATTACTATCATGTAACGAAATTAACCACATGGGATTAACTATTTCTGGGCACTATAATTTTATTAAAATTTATCAACAATAACGGGTAACAGTTGACAAACCTCAACTTTGTCAAACAGTTCAACCGAAAACTCGCGATGAATTCACTTCTCGTGGTAATCGTTGCTGTGCAACTCACGCAATTTGTTGCAAGGTGTCACCACCACAGCGAGGATGTCCTGGTGATTATTAAACAAATAAACCAGCGGTTCTCAACTCGGACGAATGTGTACTTCAATTTCGACAATATCCATCCGGAGACTGCTTCACAAGTTGAAATACCCAGCGTCATTATTACAAGTCCAATGACTTTTGAATTTATTTACAATTGGAACAAGGACATTTTGGCTGTTGTACATGTGACCAATAAATGGAACATAGCCATTCGAGCCAGCCTGGGCCGCGTACTTCATAAAATGCATCAAGTTAACGTGCTGTTTGTACTGCACGACTGTACAGATCCGTTTTTAACCTTTGATTGGGCCTGGGCTAATGGATTTAAAAATTCCATCGCAATGTTTTGGACTGAGCACGGCCGAGTACAACTAGCGGAATTTCATCCATTTCCAAAACTGACATGTGTCAGCATCGGCAGCATCAATGAAAGCGGTCTTCAGAAGGAGCTTACTGATTTCCACGGTCATCGTGTTCGAACCCCGCTTGCCGACAGCCCACCGACTATCTTTCGTTACATCAATCGCAATGGAGACTTCGCCTTTTCCGGAATGTTTTACAAAATCTTCGAACTTTTCATAAATCATTACAATGCCAGTTTACAGGAGGTGGTCCTACCACCTCCCTATCCGTTTGTATTTAACAGACAAGATTATAGGAGAGCCGTCCAGGAGAATAAAATAGATATTGGGCTTTACCCAGTACCGTTACAAAACGATGACATACTTACAACGGATTCATTCAGTTTGATGTTCCTTCACCTAATGGTTCCATTTGCGAAGCCCGTTCAACAATCCATGTATGTGGTACTACCGTTCCAAACTTGGACTTGGGCGGGTCTGGCTGGGGCACTCTTCCTCTTTACATTGGGAATATATTTTGTGGCTAAAAGAACAACAGGCCAATCGGATTTAGGCCGCACTTTCCTGCAGGTATTGAGTGGCGTTTTGAACATCTCCTTCCCCTTGGCCGTCTACAAGTCGACAGTTTTGCTGTTGTTATTCATACTCCTCTTCATAGCCGGTATCATTTTGTCTAACATGTACCTAGCACAGCTGTCAACATTTCTAACAACACCTGCATATGAGAAACAGATAAACAACATTGAAGATGTCATTGCCTCTGACCTACCCATCGCTAGCAAGAATTCGGAAGCTAAGGATTTCAAGCAGTTAGGTGTTCCAACGGCTCTTTTGGAAAAAATCCAAATTATTGATGGAGCAACAGCATCTCACAATCTTCGCATCTTGAACACCTCAGTTATTACCATAGTTACGCAGCAAAGGTATCGATTCTTTTCTCATCAACAGATCCACTTGCGCAGGCCGTTGGTGAAACTTATTGGGAAACCTATCGTAAGCGTTGCCGTGGGCTATATAATGCCGGTTACCTCGCCGTATGTCAACTTGTATTCGATTTTCATACAACGGTGCATTGAGCATGGCATCTATGACAAGTTCAATGCCGTATTGAACGATGATGGTATAACTGTTGGATTGATAGCTTTTATAGAGGACGCCACGCCAGATGTTGTGGCTCTGAATTTAACGTGTTTTACGGTATCTTGGCTTCTACTAGCCGTTGGCTATGCTATTGGAATTTTGTGCTTTTTTGCAGAAGTAATGTACTTTAGATTTAAGCATAGACTGTGTGGATGTGGAAAATAGTTGAAACTGATCGCACATATTTGTAGGTTAAGGGTGAATAAAACACTTGGTTTACTCGAAAATTGGTAATCATTTTTATAGTATGTAGATACTCTCACGGCACTTAATCACAACTCACAAGAATTGCCACTGAAATAAAAACCAAGCCACTGACTTACCAAGGGATTGTTGTTGTCATTTTCGAAAAACCCAACAGGTCCAGGACTAGTATGCTTATGAAGGAATTGTTCTTGTAATCTTTTGGGAAACTGAGTTTTCCTGGCTTATAAATTCGTCGAAGGAAACTATTTCTGCAAAATATGCTTAAAGTCTTTGGACAACAACCGATCAACTTTAGAAATACACACATTGTCGAAGATGCATGCCTCTGTGATCTCCGGCAATATCAGTGGAGTAAAGGTAAAACTTCTTTTTCAAAATAAAGACTTATTTTATCTTGGGTGTACTGTACAAGTAAATGCCAATCTTTGAATCTATGGTACATTTGTATTTGTATATTTATTTGTAAAAAAATAAAGAATATATAGTTCCGAAACATATTGGGGCTTTATAAAGTTTTTCAATAATACTTTGTTTTTAAAAAAACAATAACATTTTAAATATTTCTTACACACGATGACTTTTCGTTTAGAGTGTCCTTAAACAGATTGAACAGCAGTGGAATTCATTGCAACATTATTTTAACCTTTTATATTTCGAAAAGCCTGGGGTGGGATTCTGTAAAAAACGAAACGAAAACCGCTTTCGTTTTCACTAAACCTGTCTCTATCATACCTGTGGCAATAGACAGAGACTGCTATTCTCGAAACGAAAACGTTCGATCATTTTCGTCTTACATAATCTGGCCCCTGTCTACGTTAAAGAAATAAACAACTTCCTAATAGATCTGCTAAACAAATTATATTCTTCAATCTGAACATACCCAAATACATCTAATATGTATAGCTATCCAAAAATAGCTATTTTTTTTTATAAAATTCTTATTCAAAATTTTAACAATAGGTGTATTTTTTTTTTGCAATCCAGTAAAGGCTTATATAAAACACAAAAAAAAATGCCTTTGTGTGACTTGGCAGCACTATGCTAGTTGACATTTTACCTTTTAGCCTTTTTTTTGTACTAAATTAGTTTGTAAATTATTGATAAATGAAGAGAACAAGTAGCTATCTATATATAAGTTGTATTGTGTTTGTCGCCAATGTTCTCTGTAACGCGTGAACCGATTTTGATTCTGGAAATTTCCCATGAAAGGTGACGGTCTGACCATGGTTTATAAGTGTATACGGACTTTGTGGGTGCATTGATTCATGAGTTATAGGGGCGTGGCACCACCCATACAAAAAATGTATTCAAAATCTTATATGTATCTCGAAAGCCACCGAATGGATTGAGGTCAAATTTTCGGACAATCTTAAGTATTGACCTGCGGGAGTGTTTCTGTGAAGATTATTATAAATTGGACTATACAAAAAAAAACATTGCAAACTATATTCTTCGACACATGGGAGCCAAAGTTGGTTCAATTCTGTGTATTACAGAGCACTACAATAAAAACTGTTGATTTAATTTTTTTATTTTGCACTACGAAGTGTGCAGGGGGTTCGCTAGTAGGCATATAAAAATAGTTCACAAATGAGAAGAAATACATTTACTTTCAGATTTTTTATTTATTGTTGGTAAGCTCTCCAGCAATAGCAAGTTCCAGTCGTAACAGAGATTTGCAGGACGTACTGGATGTGCTTGCACTTTTAGCGGATCATTCAAGATGATTCAAGTTCCAGCGGCGAATCAGTGGCAGTGCACAACTCCTTATGTGGACTGTAGCGTTTCAGCAGTCCCAGTCTGGTCCCCAGTATCTTGGTCTTGACTCCTGACATTCTGAGCAGTTTTGAACTAGGCAGGGGAACCTTTGGACCGCAGTATTTGTAATTGCTTTTTGCAGCTAATAAGCTACTACAAGCTTTGTAATTTTTTAATAAAATAAATGAACTTAATTTTTTTCAATACAAAAAAAAAACGACTTAACAGAAGCCAACTGAAATTCACAAATTACGAAAGATTTTACAAACGACTGAAGAAACTTTATAAAAACTTTATAATGAGTTAGCTGTTCAGGAATTTCGGTGTTCTCGATGTTCCCGCAGCTTTGATTGGTGGTGGTAGCTTAGCTTTTATTTCAATGCTACTTTCAGGCCACTTGTTCAAACGTTTCCCGACTGTTTTGTTCAAACCTGCCCAGTAGGTCAAGCGACAGAAAGCTACGAACGAACGAATATTCGCAAGTTTTGACAGTCCGTTAACATGAACACTTTTCTAGGTCGCAACAGTTCGCGAATTTCAGCAATCAGTTTCTACCCGCAATGTCTATTTTGAGGTTAAGTTCAAACGAATATTTTATTCGCTTGTTTGTGGATGGCGAATTAAGTGATGTAGATTGCGAATAAACTTTGACAATTCGCGTCAAGGGTCTTTTTGTTCGCGGCAAAAAGTTTTGAATTCGAAATTTCGTTATTTAAACTGTTTATAAACTTGTTTTCTTGATACATTTTGATGGGATAAATAATTATCCTCCTCTTGGAATAATAAAATGTGCAATTTTCTGTTTATAAATATTCATAAAAAGTGGTTTGTTCGCATTTCATCAATTCGTTCCTTCGCTCCCATGTGAATAATCCTTTACAAATAGAAAAATTAATAGATGCAATTTAAGCATAAAAACCGAATCCGAAAGTCGTTGACGACTAAAGAAGACGGTATTACCAAGTTTAAATTTTGGTTAATAAGTAGGTACTGTTAAATATTTTTAAAATGTTGTCTTATTAGCAATGTTCAAATGGCTTTACGTTCAAAGGTGCCCCAGTCTCCCCTATTAATTTTGGTTGTCAAATTAACGTCATTTATGACACAATCGATAGCACTTTCGATAACATAGCAATCGTAGATTGGTAGCACAGTTTTTATCTGGGCTAAGGGCATAAGTCCCGATAATTATCCAGGCTAACGAATTCTATATGCTATATTGCGTATTTGTATATAAAATTTGCAAAGCCCATATAGGATTAAAAAAAAATAATAATACATATTAATATTAATGCAATAGAAGTCGACATTGATCTGGCAGAAAATTCTGAACTGTGAGTTTAGTTAAAAATAAACTAAGGAATAAATTAAATACTGAAACTCTCGAAAATTAAATTCCTTTGCAAGGAATTATATAATTTTAATAAGGACTGTTGGGAACCTTCGGTTGCAATATTTTAATAGATTCAATTTTACAGATGAACAATAATATTCTATGTTAATTATAATTCATGTATTTTTATGTTTTGATTAAATACTGGTTTTTATTAATTTTGTATTGTATTATGTTATTTTTTTGTAATTTACCTTAGTTTTTTTTTTTTTTTTTTAGATCTACTGCAAAAAAATTCAATCTACTGCATTTTGTTAGAGAATCTACTGCGAAAATATAATCCTACAGTGGCAACGTTTCTTTTCGTGTGCGGGTGCGGTTGCTATATCATCACAGAAAATAAACATCTGTAGTGTTGGTGTGTGTATTTTAACTTTTAAGCACCTCATGAAATAAATTTAGAATTATAATTAGAATTTGAAGCTAATACTCTATTCACACCGAGCTGAAACCTGGGTTTTTGGGAAAACACTGGATAACTTTATTGAAAACAGAAGTTGTCCCATATAAATTGCAGTTTTCAAAACGAGTTGTTTGAAGCAGACACACCTTTTGCAACATTCCTCGAGTTCAGCAAAACTGCTAACAGTGCTGTCGTTTCTACCAATTCTTTTTTTTGTTTACAATATGTGGAATCTCTTGTTGTCTTTGGACCATAAAGCTTAGTACGCTGCTCGACATAAATTGTAGCTCCCATACATCCATTTTGTCGAGCTGCATCAGCTAAAAAATCAAATTTTCATTTCAGACTGTACTTCATATATGTATCTGTCAAAATTTAACGCACTCATTAATGGTTGAGCACATTTTCTCAAGCTAAAATTTTGACAGGTCTGTTAGTTTTTTTTCTGTTGTGTTTTTGTTTTGCGGAAAAGTAAATAAGGATGAGTTTTTTCAATGAATAGCTATCTCGATGAGGAATCTTCTAAAAGTGAGAAATGTTTTCGAGTCGAGGAATTTTTGAAGGAATTTATTTTAAACGAACAGCTGAACGGTTTCTATGAGAAAATCAACGTTGCACTGATAGATGATGGTATAGCTGGCGAATTGATAGCTTTAATGAAGCACGATGAGCTGGAAATCGCAGCACTGAACTTGGAATGTTTTAGAGTTTCTTGGAGTCTACTTGCAGTCGGTTACACGTTGGGAATGGTTTCCTTTTTCGTTGAAGTTATTTATGGTAGATTTAAATTATGTTGTTTAGTAAAGAGACTTAAATAAGGTCTTTGTTTGATTGATTTTAATATTGTAAAGCTAGTATTAGACGATATGTTGAATCAGCATACGTATGCTGAAAATTGTGTTCCAATCACAACATATCGTGTAAAAAATAAATTTCTGTCATCAAGTTTGCACGATATGTTGTCATTGGAACACAATTTTCAGCATACGTATGCTGATTCAACATATCGTCTAATACTGGCTTAAGTCTCTAAAAGTGACCAGTACACTTCGCCAAATGCCAAACCTCTATTCTATATGAACTCTCGGTGGCTATAAATTCACCAACTCTCGGCCACTTCAACAACGTACGTACCTTCTTTACTGACGATCTTTTAATACGATTTTCCCCCAGCTAACCTTCACCTTCGTAGTTCGTACGTTGCACTCGTTGCATTTGGATCTCCTTCAATTTCCAATAGTTCCAGACACAGGCGCTGCCTGTCATCATCCTGTCAAAGTCTCATCTGCATTTTGATGTTGACGCGTTGCAGCTTCTTTATTGTCATGTAATGTATTACTTGTTATTCAATAATTAGCGAGATAATGTGCAAATTTTCGCATATTTGACAACTTTCGCTGATTGTATTTCCAGTCGGCGGCCGGCGCCCAAGGACTAAATTCCCCACTGGCTTGTTGCATAAAAGTGCGGTGAAAGCGCTAAGTATAAACTGTCTTCGCTTTTGATGGTTTCGTGTTTAATCGCAATTAGTGAGTAATCACTATCATGTAACGAAATTAACCCCACGGGATATATTATTTCTGGCCACTATAATTTTATTAAAATTTAAGAACAATAACGGGTAACAGTTGACAAACCTCAACTTTGTCAAACAGTTCAACCGAAAACTCGCGATGAATCCTCTTCTCGTTGTAATCGTCGCTGTGCAACTCACTCAAATTGTTGCAAAGTGTCACCATAACGAGGATGTCCTGGTGACTATTAAACAAATAAATCAGCGGTTCTCAACTCAGACGAATGTGTACTTTAATTTCGACAATATCAATCTGGAAACTGCTTTACAAGTTGAAATACCCAGCGTGATTATTACAAACCCAGCGACTTTCAAATTTATTTACAAATGGAACAAGGACATTTTGGCTGTTGTACATGTGACCAATAAATCGAACATAGCCATTCGAGCCAGCTTGGGCCGCGTACTTCATAAAATGCATCAAGTTAACGTGCTGTTTGTACTGTACGACTGTACAGATCCGTTTTTAACCTTTGATTGGGCCTGGGGAAATGGTTTTAAAAACACCATCGCACTATTTTGGATAGATGACAAAGCACAACTAGCGGAATTCCATCCATTTCCAAAACTGACATGTGTCAGCATCGGCAGCATCAATGAAAGCGGTCTTCAGAAGGAGCTTACTGATTTCCACGGTCATCGTGTTCGAACCCCGCTTGCTGACGACCCACCGACCGTCTTTCGCTACGTCAATCCCAATGGAGACTTCGGCATTTCAGGACTGTTTTACAAAATCTTCGAACTTTTCATAAATCATTTCAATGCCAGCTTAGAGGAGGTGGTCCTACCGCCTCCCTATCCATTGTTTTTTAACATACAAGACTACATAGTAGCCGTTCGGGAGAATAAAATAGATATTGGGCTTTACCCAGTACCGTTGCATAACGATGACATTCTTACTACGGATGCATTCAGTTTGGTGTTCCTCCACCTAATGGTTCCATTCGCGAAGCCCGTTCAACAATCCATGTATGTGGTATTACCGTTCCAACCTTGGACTTGGGCGGGTTTAGCTGGATCACTCTTCCTCTTTACAGTGGGAATATATTTTGTGGCTAAAAGAACAACAGGCCAATCGGACTTAGGCCGCACTTTCCTGCAGGTATTGAGTGGTATTTTGAACATCTCCAACCCCTTTGCCGACTATACTAAGTCGACAATTTTGCTGTTGTTATTCATACTCCTCTTCATAGCCGGTATCATTTTGTCTAACATGTACCTAGCACAGCTGTCAACATTTCTAACAACACCTGCATATGAGAAACAGATAAACAGCATTGAAGATGTCATTGCCTCTGACCTACCCATCGCTAGCAAGAATTCGGAAGCTATGGTCTTGAAGCAATTGGGTGTTCCAATGGATCTTTTGGAAAAACTCAAAATTGTTGATGGAGCAACATTATCTCACAATCTTCGCATCTTGAATACCTCTGTTATTACCATAGTTACGAAGCAAAGGTATCGATTCTTTTCGCATCAACAGATCCACTTGCGCAGGCCGTTGGTGAAACTTATTTCGAAGCCTATCGTAAGCTTTGCCCCGGGATATATAATGCCGTTTAACTCGCCGTATGTCAACTTGTATTCGATTTTCATACAACGGTGCATTGAGCATGGCATCTATGACAAGTTCAATGCCGTATTGAACGATGATGGTATAACTGTTGGATTGATAGCTTTTATAGAGGACGCCACGCCAGATGTTGTGGCTCTGAATTTAACGTGTTTTACGGTATCTTGGTTTCTACTAGCCGTTGGCTATGCCATTGGAATTTTGTGCTTTTTTGGGGAAGTAATTTACTTTAGATTTAAGTGTAGACTGTGTGGACGTGTAAAATAGTTGAAAATTATCGCACACAATGTTCTCATATTTTTGAAAATCTATTTTCTATGTTAAGGGTGAATAAAATACTTGGTTTGCGCAAAAATTGTAATCATTTTTATTTAATTTTATGGGAAATACCTGCAGCTATTGTGAATAAAATAAAAAAATAATTGAATTTGTCGATCAGTCTCTACCTGTCCAATAACTTGGAGCATATATTGTGAACTAAAACACGAACTGTGAACACGAATTATGTGTACTAAACGACTGACAACCGCGATGCGTCTATTTGACAATTGACAATATTTTTATGCCGCGGTATGCTTGATGGCGTCTATATTGACTTCAATATGCTGTCTCTTTTTGACGTCTACAAATGAGAATAACAGTCACGTCACGTGAGGCCGAATTTTTTGATTTGTTAAAAAATCGCATGCCCCATTTTGACGTTTTTGAATGTGTCACTTGTGGTATAGGCAACATGCTGATTTTTATGAAATAAAGTAGGAATTATAAATAGAGTTAGAGCCAACACCCTATTCACACCGAGCTGAACGGAAATCAGAAGATTTCCCATTCATATTTCAAAACAAGTTGTTTGAATTCGTTTTTCATGAAAACCCCACGTATAAACGACTTCCAATCGTTTGGTTGTTAAAGCAGACACACCTTTTGCCACATCACGCGAGTTCAGTAAAACTGCTGGCAGGATAGTTCTCACTCAGTGCTGTCGTTTCTACTACCTATACCTATACCGTCCACATAAAGAATGTATTCAGTTTGTCATTACATTTGTAACGCCAAGAAGGAATCACCGGAACCACATAAAGTATATATATACAGTAGACGCTCGATATAGTGCACTAATATAAACCTGTTTTGAACTGTTCGAAATTGTTCACTATTTCGAGCAGGGAGTTATTAAATATTTATCAAAGCTTAATTTGATATATGTAGATATAAGTTTTTTTTATTTCAATTTTTTTTATTAATTCAGCAGTTAAAATTGAAAAAAAAAAAAAAACAACAAAAAAATAAAAAAGTTTTTATTTCGAAACACTCAAAAATATGTCAATCTTTAAAAAACACAGAGTTAAAGGTATTTTTTTGAGGAACACAAATACCTATAAACATAATTTTATAATGAAAGAATTAAATTTTTGAAAAATAATTTGTCACTTTCATTTGTGTCGTATTTAAATTGGTGGTTCACTATATTGGATAGTTCACTATACAGAGGTTTACTACATATATCGAGCGTCTACTGTATTCTGAATCAGAATCAAATTCTAAATCGATTTAGCCATGTCCGTCTATGTCTGTCTGTTGAAAACGTCCAAACGAATCGACCTATAGGCGAATAGAATTTATTAAGAGTAGGTACTTCTTTTTATCGTCGTCAGGTTGGTATTGAAAATGGCCTATTTCGGTCATTTAGTTCTGGTACCTCCCTAAGAAAACAAATATTAGACCCATGAGGTGTGAAAGGGCTATAAAGGGTACCTATTCATCATCATCAAAATATACTTTAAAAAGTTCACAATAACAATACATTTTCAATACACATTTTGCAATTATTGTGAGCCTCCGTAAATTTAAAGTCGATGAAAGAATTTGTTTTTCTTAGTAAGGTGCATTCAGCTTATGAACCTTTATTATTTTTAGCCTTTATCTTAAATAAATTGCGCGGTAATAATTCATGTTTAGAGTCCAGGTTGAATTACGTTTACAATGGCATAATTTTCCATACAAATTTATCTATCTATGTCGAATTTTAAGTTGAAGGTTCAACATTTTTATTAGTAAAGCCCATTGTCGTTCACAATACAGGGAGCGCTATTGTCGAAATGATGTCGTTCGATCGTTTGCATTTGACGTGATCTGACCCCTGGTTTCCACTATAGTCGACCTAAATTTTAGCTCCCATAAAAAATTCTCTCCAAAATTTAAAAAAATAAATAGGTGGCGTAACAGGCGGTAGACACCTTAGGCCTAGCTTCTCGCAACCATTCGTTTGTGTGAGTTTCTATTTTTGGCACGAATCGAAGGGACCTGCAATTTTATACCGAGTTCGAACGGCTGAATTAAGAAGCTTTTTCATGACAGTTATACTCTCGGATGTTTGTCAGACGTTCGCGAGAGGTGGCGCAGTAGAAAAAACCTTAAGATGGAATTTGTGTTTTTCTAAAATTTAGCTGAGTTAAATTTAAGCGAATTCTTTTAGCGGAGCGGTGGTGGTACGCTGCTTCAGCTAAAAAATCAAATTTCCATTTGAGTCTGTGCATGTATCTGTCACAATTTAGCGCGCCCATTAATGGTTCGGCACATTTTTCGAGCTAAATTTTGACAGTTCATTTCGGTTTTTTTCTGTTGTGTTTTTGTATTGCGGAAAAGTAACTAAGGATAAGGTTTTTTAATGAATACCTCGATGAGGAATCCTTTGAAACTGATAAATTTGAGATCAATGAATAGCAGACAAGAAAAAAGAAAGTACCTACAAAGAAATTATATGACTTTTTCGCGTCGTGGATTTTTGAAGGAATTTATTTTCAGCGAACAGTTGTTTTCTGTGACACTCTTATATCCAATATCCACAGCGCACTCTATGTAAAAATTTAGCTAGGATTTTAGGTAATGTTTGGAGAGAAAAATTGGAGAACAGCTAAAATTTAGTTTCGCTCGAGCAGCGTACTAAGCTTTATCGTATTGTAGTATTCCTCAAGAGATGACATTTTCGCGAAAACAATACTTGTCCCTTAAGAAGCATATAAAAATGGCATTTCGTTCTGAGGTTTATACGCTTCAGGTCACGGTGTTGGCCATCGTTTTTCTTTAATTTGAATTAATGGATATTCAATTTCGCATGACTATGACTATGATAACCTTATCGAGTCTTACCATTCAATGAGCAACTTACTGCTTCTTTGTTGCCATAAATGATAGGGACAATGTACAGAAATTATTTAATAACCATACGTGCCGATAAATGCCAATAATTGGCATACATTTTTATATCGAACGTTAATACCCCGTTTCCTGTCAAATTTTTAAATATGTCATAATTTGACTGCCGTCGCCGCAGTTAGGAGACAAGAATATTAACTTTCCGTAACAGTGTCAGCGAAAACTCGCGATGAAACTTTTTCTCCTCGCAATCATTGCTGTGCAGCTGTCCCACATTGCTTCAGAGTATCACAACGAAGATGTCCTAGTAACTATTAAGCAAATAAACACTCGGTTTTCAACTCGAACTAATGTGTTCTTTAATTTCGACAAAATCTATCAGGATATTATTCCTCATCTCGAAACACCCAGCCTCATTATGACACGTTCAGAGAATTTCCAATTTATTCACGCATGGAACAAGGATATACTGGCTATCGCACTAGTTACTCTGAATTCCACCGAAGCCATTCAAGGCACTCTGAGTTATGTCCTTCATAGGATGCGTCATGTCAACGTGCTGTTTGTAATGCTCGACTCAACGAATCCGTATACAATCTTCGACTGGGCCTGGACAAATGGTTTTAAAAACTCCATCGCACTATTTTGGATAGAGGACAAAGCACAATTAGCTGAATTCTATCCATTCCCCACACTAACATGGGAAAACATCGGCAGCATCAATGAAAGCGGTCTTCAGAAGGAGCTAACAAACTTCCACCGCCATCCGATACGAACCCCGCTGGCTGATGACCCACCAAGCATCTTTCGATACATTAACCGACAAGGAGACCACACCTTTTCAGGGTTATACTACAAAATGTTCGATCTTTTCATCAACCGGTACAATGCGACCATACAGGAAGTCCTTTTGCCGGATCCCTATCCGTTTGCTTTCAGCGTAGCAGACTACATGCACATCGTCAAGAGGAATGAAGTTGATATAGGGCTTTACCCTCTGCCTACATCCTTGTCCAACGAATATTTTCTCAACACGAATCCGTATTACCTAGTGTTCCATCAACTGATGGTTCCATTTGCGAAGCCCGTGCAACAATCCATGTATGTGATTCTGCCATTCCAAACTCCTGCTTGGTTAGGTTTGGCAACTGTTATCTTTATCTTCGCAGTTGGAATACATTTGGCGACCAGACGAGCCGCAGGACATTCAGATTTTGACGGTGCTTTTCTCCAGGCATTGAGTGGAATTTTAAATATCGGATTTCCCTTTAAAGTCTACAAGTCACGGGTTTTGCTTTGGATATTCGGTCTGCTCTATATAACTGGCATCATACTATCAAACATGTATCTAGCTCATTTGTCAACATTTCTAACAACACCCGCTCATGAGCATCAGATGAATAGCATTGAGGATGTCATTGCCTCTGACCTGCCCATCACCATTGAAAGTGCGAAATTTGAAATTATGCAGATGCTGGGTGTATCCAAGGAGATTTTAGCTAAAGTTAAAGTTGTTAACGCATCAAATGTGTTGCAGCTTCGTCGCAACCTAAATTGCTCATCAATTGGCATAGTTACCAAGTGGAAGTTTCAATTCTTTGCCCATCAGCAGATCTATCTGCGAGAGCCGCTCGTGAAACTCATTGATAAGCCCGTCTTCAACGTCGCTCCCGCGTTCATAATGCCGCTCACGTCTCCGTATATCAAATTGTATTCGAATTTCCTTCAGAGGTGTATTGAGTTCGGTTTCTATCAGAAATTCAACGTTGAACTGATAGATGATGGTATAGTTGGCGGATTGATAGCTTTAATGAAGCCCGATGAGACGCAAATCGCAGCACTGAACTTGGAGTGTTTTAGAGTTTCTTGGAGTCTACTTGCAGTCGGTTACACATTGGGAATGGTTTCCTTTTTCGTTGAAGTTATTTATGGTAGATTTAAATTATGTCGTTTAGTAAAGAGACTTAAATAATGGATTGCTTTTAATATGTAAGTCTGTGAAATTGACAGGTAGGTAAGCTTCGCCAAATGACAATATCCGTGGCTGTAAAATTCACCAACTGTCAGCCACTTTAACAAGCTGTACGTACCTACTTTACTGACGATCTTTTAATAACAATTTTCTCCAGCTAACCTTCACCTTCGTGCGTTGCACTCGTTGCACTTGGATCTCCTTCAATTTCCAATAGTTCCAGACACAGGCGCTGCCTGTCACCAAAGCCCATAGCAATCAAGCAAGGCAGTCCCATTCGATTTTAAATTCACGAAGATGATTCGGTCAGCACGGCCTGCGAAGAGTATTGCGCCAGGCGCAGCACAACATCGCGGATATATATAGCTCCAAGTCAACGGCAGCGCGCGGCGGACACTATTGCGACGTGCCTTGAAACCACAATTGAATGTGTGTTGCATATCCATGGATGGGTACACCATACGGAGCCTCCAAGAATTAGCCAATCAACTCCATGCTGTACGTATGGGTGTAGTGTACGCGAGGAGTGCAAAACAATTTAAACTTTTTCAAGGTCAATCGGTCGCGAACAACTTGGCAAATGTCTCTCTTACTAACCTATAGATACTTTCATATGGCTGGCCCAGCCGCAGATACCTTGTTTCGCTGATTTTGCAGCGTGTTAGTGAGTTCCTTTTTGTTCGTATCATGCGGCGAATACACCGATTAAAGGGAATATCGAATGGATTGGCTGGCATCTAGATACGGGCAGTGAATAAATACCACCGAGGATCGTTGGTTGAATGCCAAGTGTGAGAGTGTCCGCCTGCGTGGGTGTATTCTAGAATGACGGGCGCATTGTGTGAAGTATTGCAAGACGGGCTTTGAGGTTCCTAGTAATTCTATAGGTATCTTTACGATCGAACATCAAGTGTGACAATAATAAATCGAATGCACTGAAGAAATATTTAATCACCTGGACGAAGCTATGCAGTGGTACATCTAAGTATCTAAGTGCTCAATTAATTTCTATTTACTTGGTTTTTATTGCGAGGATCATTCATCAGCTTATAGAGAAAGAAGGTATTTCTTTGTTGCTTATTGATGGTGGGACTCTACGACATGCATAATTCTTCCAACAAACACTGAACCGTCTGTCTCCTCTGCAATGAAGACGAAGACCATTTTTGTGTAGTCTAGGCTGAGTGTGTTGGATATGTTCTAAAAATAGGTAGGTATAGGTACCTGCCTGCAATGAGCGATCTATACAAAGTGAGTGGAAAATAAGAATTTTTCTACCTTACGGACTGGATAAGATCTTTGCCCTCATTCATGAACTTTGATTTACCAATAAAGGGGGTACACGCAAGACTCTTCTTACTTTCCGATTTAAGGAGGGCGAGGGTTCGGCTATCGCGTTTTGCGAGCGCGAGTTTTTTTTATCTATGTGATTTAGTTTTAGCAACACATTTTTAAGGTATATTTAGAACAATCACGATTTGGACCGCCTAAAGGCGGCTTTATGATAAAATCTTTAGTATCTAACGCCGCACGGTAATATAGAATAGGTTCAGGAGCTTCGCTACGAAATATATTACATTCACTATTGCTAGAGCTTTAAGAAGAGCTTTTCAAAGAATTAAAATAAAAGAAAAAATCAAAACGATGTGACAAATTAGTCTTCTGTCTTGATTATAAAATATGTTTCTTAAAAATATTTTTAAATTTGTATTGCCGAAAGTCTGTACTGAGCTGACAAGCTAGAGGAATTATGAGATATGTTGTCGCCATCTATGAACGTGTAAAAAAACCACTGTCTAAAATCTGGTAGGTTTTTTCTTACTCATTCATAGAATGTCAGACCCCAACCAACTTCAATGTGTTAAGCGGTTTTTTTTCTTTCTCCTTTTGTGGCGACTATTGCAGCGAATTGTTCGACCCTCGGTTCCTTAAATTTTAGATTTTAAAATAGTCTGTTTCTTGTCACAAGACGAAAATGTTTTGATGCAAAAAGGTTCTCCAAACAATTCTAATAGTGACTGAAAAAAAAATGTTTTCAAAAATCTCTTCGGTAATATTTTGTATGATTTTTGAAAATTGCTAAAAATGTCTATTTTAGCCACTTTTTCCTTATTTTCATACAACATTTTTCTAAGATCATCCCATTCCAAGATCATCGATGACAACAGGAGATAACACTTTACCACAAAGGGTTGTAAGTTTAGAAGATTGGCAGCAGAGATGGGATCACTCTGACAAGGGAAGATGGACGCATAGAACCACACCCAAAATCGACGATTGGATCAACAGAAAGCATGGAGAGCATGGACACAGATACAGGTCATGGATGCTGTAGGGCTTACCTCTACAGGTTTGGGTACGATGACAATCCTTTTTGCCCATGCTGTACAAGAGCTGTTGAAGACGCGGAGCATGTAATGTTCCTGCCCGCGATATGAAAAAGAACGACAAATGCTGAGGGAGAAAATTGGTGTGGAACTGACATCTGACACCAGAAAACATAACCGCCCTGATGCGGCAAACAGAAGGAGGATGGGAAGCAATCAGCAATACTCTGGTAACGTATGAAGAAGCAACCATCATGAAGAAGCAACGCCAACATGAGCGACAACGTATGCAATGCGTGAGCATGCAAACCTGAATATGCCGAAAAACTAAAGCTATGACCCCCTTCCGGAGGAATAAGGGCAGGAACTGCATATTACACAGCAGTATCTAATGCAAGATTTCCCCTCCGACTTACAAAAAAAAAAAAGACATGTCATGGTTCGAAATTCCTTTTAATATTTTTTTAAATTTCTTGGGAGCGTTTTCTTTTAATTTTTAACTCGATTTATTTAACAAATTTTGGACGGATAAGAGGGCAACTCTTTTAAAAGCATTGCAAGGCGGTAAAAAATTGGCAGAAAAGCGCAAATCTATTTGAAAATGCTTTCAAAATCATTCCAAAAGAGACGTATCGAAGTTTTTTTTTCGTTTTTTGGCGCACTTACTTACTTACTTATTTACTTACTTGGGATTTTTTTTTCGAAATGTTCGGCCCATGTCGGTCACTACTGCAATAATTTGTTAGATGATTTTTGTCGCGATTTTTAACACATTTTATTGACTGATAGAGCTGATTTTTAACACGTTTACTTGGGGTAGTTTTCAAGCTATCTTTGGATGGTTTTAGATGTTTTTAGTGATCATTTTTATGTTTTTATTTTTAGCCCTTTTATAAAAGCCGTTTTCATAAGTCTAAAATCGGTAAAACTCGATAAATCTTTCGACAAATTGTGTTCAAAATGTTGTCAAGGCTGAATTTTTATGAATAACTGCAACGACTGTTAAAGCTGCTAAAACCAGCTTAAGTAAATGTCGAAAATAAGAACTCCATAAATTCTGACAAATAATGGTGTTCAAAATTTTGTCAAGGCTGAGTTCTTATGAGTAAGTAAAGCTATTGACTTTAACACTCGTTGTGATTACTACTTCAAAATTTTCTCCAAAAATGTTGTCAAAGTGTGGTTAAGTTTGTACATATCCATTTGGATATTAAATTAGAGAATTGTAAGGGACACTTATCTTCTTTTTTTTTTTTTTTGGCAGTAGCCATCTGTGAATTGATTTCCACAAATAAGGCTGAATTTAGATGGCAGCTGTTTGTCAATCGGATATTGCCTGTTACTTCCACTTTTGCTTAACAAAAAGTATTATCATCTTTTATGACATCGTTTATTTTTTGGATACACTAAATATTTGACTATCTTTGAGTATTTAACACACCACAGCACAGATCGCCAGCTGAAAGCAGAAAACACCTTTCCTTGCCGAAGGCGTTAAATTTCTTTGACGTGGATTTACAACATGGTCTTCGTAATAAAATAAGGGATATTTAAGAGTTTATTGCATTTTAAATCGAATTTTAAGTATTCACTTGTTTCATATGGTATAAGCGCAGTTTTTATGGCTGCCATCGTCACTGAACTGAGAGAGAGAAAGAGACTCCTATTCCTATATAATGGCTATAGTTTGGATAATTACCTCGTAAAAATATTTCTGCATTTTATGCGTTAAATATATTTTTTTTATGTGCACTGCACAGCACATTCATAAAAGTGTAGCAGAGATGATAACTTTGAATGGTGGATAGGGTAATCCATCCGAAAAGTCATGATAAACTCACAAGTCACAAGTACAAGTCCATGACGACGAGGGTGAACCAACGTTAAATCTAAAAATGTATATCTCTATTTACGGCAACGATATATGGGCAATTACTTCCAATTTACAAGTAATCTCTTTTGGTATCATAGTAGTCGTTCCTTCATCGATCTAATAGTCTATGGACTTATTGAGAATATTTTTGAAGCTCCTGTAGGTACACCATTTGTGATGACTCCAAATTTGTGGCGATTTTTCAGTTGATTTTAGACTGAAATAATAAACCCGGTTGATAATTTTTGGAGTAAATTTGCATGCTTTTCAACAGCGATTTAAAGTGATTTTTGAAACGGTTTTGGATTTGTATTTGGGGTGATTTTTTTTACAATTTTTGTTACGTTTCTCAGTTTTTTTTTGATGACAAATTATAGATTTTCTTGTAGGGATTTGAAAATCCCTTGAGAGTAGTTTTTTTTTTACGTTTTTTTAATATAACGTAGTCTGACGAATTTTTTTTAACTAATATTTTTTACTTCAATTTTGTATTAATTTTTTGTAGCTCTTTCGAAAGTCTTTTTTTTTTAACTTTTGTAGGTACCGATTTTAGGCCAATTTTTGAACATATTTTCTCACTTCAACTTTATATTAAAAAAATAGTTTTTGAACTTTCTCGTATACGTAGTAAGAGAAAGATATCTATCGTTTCCGTACAAAATTTCGAACTCGAGATTTTGATCAATTCTGATATTACGATGAAAGGGGTCTCGCAATTCTGTCCGACATTATGTCTGTCTGTCCCACCCCTGGGGAATCTAAACGCTTGGACGGATTTGTTTGTCCTTCGTATTTAGAGTTTGTGGGCTTTTCGCTAGAACTAGGTTTTTTTTTTCATGCTAGCCCTAATATTAACGGTAGGTACTTCCCATATACAAATTTTACGAAATATTAAACAATTTAGATTTTTTCCAAAAACGGCTCTAACGATTTGAACCAAAATTTATAGTTGAGTTAACGTAGGTATGCTTAACATGACTGCATACCCAGTTTTACGCTAAAAAGTCCAGCAACGGCAGTTTTGAAAATTGGCTTTTTCTCGAAAATGGAAAAACGATTTAAAAAAAACTTATTTTTAAGGTAGTACTGTGATTCTTAACTTGATAGCAAACTCAGTTTTTCTCTAAAATGACTGCGTTCTTTGATATCCACCCAAATCCCTAATAATAGTAGGTACTTTAAAAAACTGCTCATATCTTAAAAACGACTTTTTCGATTATGATAAAAATGTAACTGGCAGGTAATTCTTAAATCCATAGTAATATCATTTGCTCAGTTTTGAGCTAAACAGTTGCAAAACACCGTTTTTTGAACCATGAATGCGTCCTTCGATTTCCACCCCAATCGCTAAAAATGGTACTTTAAAAACTGCTCATATCTCGAAAACGCTATTTTCGATTTGTCATTCAAATGTAACTAGGTACTAGGTAATGTTTATATCCTGAAGAATACGTCGTACTCAGTTTTCAGCTGTTTAGTAACAGTGCTTTTCGAATCCAAAGTTGTAACATTTGTCAGCATAATTTTACAAAAAACCGCTCTAACAATTTTGATCAAAATACATATTTAAGACAACATAAGCATTCTAAACATGATCACGTACTTAGTTTTTCTCAGAAAAATCGAATATAGCCGTTTTATGAATATTTCTCAAAAATGACTACTCAAAACCCGATCTGTATTCACACCCGGGATAGTTTTGCAAAGCTCAAAACTTCATTGGCAATATAATTCGAAATTCATCGCCTACATGCCTCCTTCAAGTGTCAGTTCGGGGTGAAATTTGAAAATAATAAAGTGTTGTAGTTAATACGTATGTTTATGTAGTATGTATTACGTTTTTAATTAACAAGGCTTCAGTTACTAAACCTGAGTACATCTTAAGTGGGTATGATTGTAAACGTGAAATTTGCTGAAATGACTCTGAAATTCTGCGAGATTCGCAATGAACGAGAAAGTTTCGTGCGACCCAGTCGTGCACATTTTTTTTTTTAATGTTTACAGAAAGTTTTGATAAAATTTTAAGTTGGTAGTTGTTGATGTCTTTTTCCGGCTGGGTACCTTTGACTGGAATACAAAAGCCCGCAATAAAAAGACCGGAAAATAAAAGTCAGGAAAATGAAATATCGGAGTTGTGATGACTGGTTCGTTTCTCTCGCGACAAAAGTCTTTTGACTCGATGAGAGTACTATATAATTTTCGGACATCATCCTGTACGATAATTTATTTCGAAAACTTTTTTAAGTATAACAAAATAGATACTATTCCCACACTTTTTCAGGGCTTTTTTAAAAAATTTGATTTCCTTTCTTTTCTAACTTCTCCTGTGCTCATTTTGATCAGTTTTGAGTTGCGTTTTCGCATGCGATTTTTGCCATCTATAATGTTAGAACGCATTTTTTGAGGTTATTTCCATTTTCTCAACATTTTTGACACTTACTTACTTTACTTTACTTTAGATGGCGCTTACAGTCGAGGGTTGACCACATCTTTGGCTGGCTCCGGTACGCACACCAAGTTGGTTGAATGAGGTTGCTCTCCAATTGAGCACGCCACCTGAGGTGGGGTGGACACAAAGACTTATCGGTTTTGTGCGTTATTGCTCATATGCTCCACATAACCCAGCCATCTTAGTCGTTGTATTTTGAGCTTTTTGACTATTGGTCAACGTCGCTGTATAGTCCGGAAAGTTCGTCGTTGAATCTTCTCCTCCACACTCCGTCGATACAAACTGGGCCTAAAATCACTCGCAGAATCTTTCTCTTAAAGCGCGCTAAGAGGTTCTCACCAGCTTTCGATAAGGTCCATGCTTTTGCACCTTACAGCAGAACCGGAATAATCAAGGTCTTATACAATATTTCCTTGATTCTGTGAGAGAGGGCTTTACTTCTTAGATATGCCTTCCTAGCCCGAAGAAACAGCGATTAGCAAGAGTGATTCTTCGTTTGATTTCTACGCCGATGTCATTTTGCGAGGTAATTGTAGAGCCTAGGTAAACAAAGTGTTCTACTATACTACTACTAAATACTACTACTTCGAAGTTATATCTGTCCATGAAAAGAGTTTTTTGAATTTTTTTACGGAGAGTTTTGATAAATTTTTAAGTAGTTGTTGATGTTTTTTTTCAGCTTCAAACCTTTTTCGACATCAAAGTACGTGGTGTTCTTTCTCACTTCGACGGAACAACCAGATTTCTACATCGTCATCCAGCACAGACGGAGGAGTTTTGCAGGGATGCCGAAATTTATCTTTGTTTTGTATAATTAGTCCCTACATACGTCATAGGCGACCTACAAGTCGATAAATATGTAGTGTGTATCGATCTGGAACTCCTGTGTTTTTCTAAGATCTTGTGAAGTTTTAATCGATGGTTGACTTTCCGGGCCTAAAACCGAAGTGATATAGGCCGATCAGGTTATTTGCGGACAATTTTAGGCATTCACACAGTACATCCGAAAGGATCTTATGCACAACATTCAGGAGGCCTATTCCTCTGTAATTGGCGGAGTTTAGAGTACCTCCCTTCTTGTGAATGGCGCTCACGATGCTGATAGCTGAGGTTCTTTTCATCGGACATACTTTCTCCCGATCAAATTCTGCAGATAAGTTGGTGCATGCTCCTTACCAAGTCATCTCCCACCGCTTTAAACAGCTCGGGCGGTAGGGCATTATGCTCCAGCAGCCTTTGTTGGACTTAAGTTTGGACATCGCTTTCCTTACCCCATTTTGATCGGTTGGACGGGCATTTTGGCTATATAATCGTCCGGAATGAATGGATCGTTCTGCCTGACGGCGGAATTTCGGTCGTCTTCGCCTTTTAACAGCCTGCAAATGTGGTATTTCCAAATCCTCAACACCGACTGTGGATCTACCACCGTATTTCTATGCCCATATCTGCAGGCGTCTGTTCGGCCCTTGTATACTTGAACTTGGGCAGATTTTTTTAGCCTCTGGTAGAACATCAGGAACATTGCTCTTGCTCTTCCTTTATGTTAATTTGGATTTTATTTTTGTAACAATTTTAAAAGTGATTTTTAAACGTTCTTTTGTCGCTTGATATAACTTTTTGCGGTATTTTTTCAACTGATATTTTTGTTTTTTAACTTTTGATACTTTCTGAGGCAATTTTTAAATCTTTTTGGTCGAATTTATACCCATTTTGTTGAGTATAAATTTTTTTTAAATTGTTTTATGCACAATTTTTGGGTAGATTTTTGAACATTAATTACTTGATTCTTTATGTATTTTTAACACCAAAAATAAATTGTCTAAACATACTAATCGGATATTTTGAAATTCAAAAAGGGCGGTCAAAGTTTCTACCGGAAAGTTTTTATTTTTCATTCGATCGACTTCAAACTCGGTTTGAGTACTCTATATAAGAAATAAAGAAAACCGATTTCTCCGATTTTTGAAATTTGCTTGGGGCCCGAATTATTGGCAAGGACCCCTTTTACGGGGGCTTTTTCACTTACATATTGGTCATATAACTGGTACTTTTTTAGGTATATAGGTTTACTGCGCGATATGTATAAATACAAAAGAGGTCCGCAGATCTTTTAGATACATTCATACATAGATTAGAAGATCTAAATTTGTTTTCTGCAAAATAACTACGAAATATTACCTCATCAGAAACCGTGCTATGGAATTTGGCGCCAGCAAGCGAGAGGTATCACTTTTGCGTTGGCTCTGTGATCCAGTCATTCACAGATGTGAATAAATTTATGACTTAACATAAATTAAAATTTTAAAAATAATCCTCCGTCGTTATAATTCATGTCTATGATGTATTTGCGCGCCGCAAATAGCTGGTGTTCTGGAAACTCGTATGTAGATAGTTCCCACTTGGGCGCATGACAAACAGGGCCAACGAACAAGGATATTCTTTATCTTTTCATGTGACTTGTATATGCATGGACATGGATATACAACATATATTAGGATGAAAGCGAGAACAAACCATTTTTTTTTTTGCTCATTCCACTAACATTCTTATAGTGTAGTGTGCAAAGTGGTGTAAATGGGATTTGTTGGCAAAAATTATATGGGCACGATACTTGTAAACGTCATGGGATGGGAGTGGTAGGGTCAAAAGAGGAGATGGAAAGCAGCTCCACGACAAGGGAGTTATTCTTTTGTGCGCGCCAAGACGTGCAGCGTAGCAGCATCACCATGGGGCCTCAGCTTCATTCTGTTCCATCATTGAAGCGAAGATGCGTTTGCGAGACTCCAGAGAAACATCATTTGCGTGATGAAGATTAATGGAAGTTGTTCTTTTTTTCTGTTGCTGGAGAGCTCTACTTCAGTACTTATGCGGTGCACCGAATCATATATGGAGTATCGCTGAGTGGAATAGATACTTTTGCTGTTCTTTCGGGGTCAATTAAAATGGATTGCGGTTGATAAATTGCATTAGCCAGGGTTAAATTATAGAAGTGGAAAAATCAAGGCATTAGTGTTGTGTAGGTAGTTTTTCAATTTGTCCCTAAATTTTAGGTACATCTAACAGGTTGCACTTCTATAGATCATTCATTTAAACGACATACCTAGTACTATTTGCACACTTTGTAAAGATATCAGAAAACCAGTATCTTTGAGCCAAAAAATTTGGCAATTCTAAGCGATCGTTTAAAATGACAATTTTTCAACGCACAATCTGTCAAAAATAATAAGGGTATTCACTTAATCTGATAAATTTATGCAGCTCGTAAGTGAATACATTTCTGCGGTGCTTTAAGTGAACACCCCTCGGAAATGTCATTGCGTAAATCGACTGACAAGAGTAATCAAAATTATTCTCTGACTTGATTTCTTACCGTCATTTTGAGATCTTCCTAAAAAAGAACTCTGGAAAAACAATCAATTCATTCGACTGTCTGTAAAAATTTGACATTTGTGATTTGTGTAACTTTCCGCGGTTGATTTCCGAGCGTAAATCGTCGCGGAAAAAAATTAAGAAGTCTGCGTAAACTATTCTCCATACAAAATCTGTCAGTTCATTTACGAGCTGGTCAATTTCTGCAGTTTATGAGGCTTTTACGCGTTTAAGTGAATACCCTTAATGTAAAAATACTAAATTTAACAGCAAGATAACCCCGACTGACTGTGAACTTGTGCGAACAAACCTATAAATTGACAGTCGAATGACGTTCAATCTATCAATTTGACCGCGTGTACTTCTAATACGCCATTTTGTAACAAGATTCGTCCAAGTCCACAACCAGCGAGGGAAGTTGCCGAAAAGTAAGTTCCTAAAATATAAAATGCCTTTTGTTACCAAATCTGAAATTACAGAGAATAAACATTCAACCTTCATGTGAATGGGAGTTTTATTCGGGCAACCGACTCAATACGAACGACGATTCTGGTGGACAGAAAATCATATACCCGCTGATCCAGCTTCTACTGTAGCTTGTGTCTCAACCAACCGCAGTAATGAAAACACGTAGTATAACTAAAGGCGCAAACTTAATACCACCTATAGTGGTCTGATAATGACTCAAACGCGCTCAAAATCTATACATAAATTAAAAAAAATAATGCTGACACAACTCCCCAAACAGGCCTTTTAACTTTTTATCTTTCTATTCTTCTAACTTTCTATCTGTTCGACACAATTCAGCCTGCTTATGACGCAATAACGCTTACTTACTTACTTAAGGTATAGTGCTACAGTCCGGGGTGGACCTGGGCCTCAACCAACAAGCTTCTCCAGTCAGTACGATCTTTGGCCAGCTGTTCCAGTTTCGCACGCGAATTTAGTTAAGGTCTCCTTCCACTTGCGTGCGCCATCTGAGTCGCGGTCTTCCTCTACAGCGCCGTCCCTCGGGTGTGGCTGTGGAGTCGAAAATCATCTTCCGGGCCGGAGTGTTCCCGTCCAATCGCTCTACATGACCCAGCCACCTTAGTCGTTGGACCTTCACTCTTCTGGCTAGGTCGATGTCGCTGATACAACGACGAACAGTACAGGCTGTACAGCGACGCAATAACGCTGATTATGTAAAAATGAACGCGTTCAATTAAATAGCGCTCGGAAATCGATGAAAACATTTCAAATTGTTGCGCCATTGTTTACAATAGATGTCATTTCAAAAAAGTGCGAGTTTTCAATTCATTCCGCTCTGAACTATGATATCTAGCGTTAATGTTGGAACCAATGGCTGAGAGTACTAAAGAGTTATATGAGTGCGTTCAGGCTATTCAATTTGTAAGTCTGGATAACAGATCACAATGGCCTAAAAGGGCCCAACCCATAGAATCCGTCGCCTCCGTTGCGTCGACGGATTGACGTATTCGACGGAACGAACAGTCCCATAGAATCCGTCGCCGCAGTCCGAACTTGGAATCTTTAAAACAATTTGCAATTTATTAAATTCGAAAATATCCACAAAGTTATTTTGATTTAACTGTTGGCTGCAGCATTTCATAGTTTCTCTCATTCTCTCAATATTTCCTGCTTCCTCTCCCGCTGTGCCAACTGTCAACGGATGTGACGGACAGAAAAGTAGAAAGCAAACCTACTTTTACTGTCGCATCCCTCACGTGCGTTGCTTATGGGTCACCTTCCATAAGCTGCTGTGTATTCTATAAACCTGACAGTCGAATACGTTGCCGCAACGGACGCGACGGATTCTATGGGTTAGGCCCTTAAGTCCTGTGTCAAATCAGACCTACATTAGTTCTTGACCATCAAAATGTTATATTTAAACTTTTTTTTGTAACAAGTACAAAGACGTGCACTCACGCAATAATCCAACTCCAACTCCATACCCAGATTTATTGACAGATTCACTTTGTTGACAAAACACACACACATACTCAACTCACACATTATTTTAAACATTATTGCTACTGCATCTGCATTGAATTTGCATATCGCTATGGATAATGACACGAGCAACACAAGGCCTTTGTTTGAGCAACCAAGAGTGCAATGATCGATGATGCGATGATGCATGTCATCCATCCGCGTTCGTTGGTTTTGCGCCCTCTTCCAATGCAACGTTCGTTTGACATTTTTAGTGAAAATTACAAAAATAAACGTGTACACGTAGATAAAAATAAATAAAAAAATAACAACATAAAGGGAAAAAATCAATTTGCCTTCACCCCGGAGCGATTTGCATGCATTCATTAAGATTTGCTTAATGAATGCATGCTGCACGCATCGAATTGACGCGCGAGTTTTTTTCGCATGAAATGCTTCCCCAGAAACACAAGAAGAGAAGTGGGGCGGCTGCAAAAGTCGGGCCTATTATCGATGTTAGACTGAGGGATTGGTAATTACAAAGGCAAACAGCACACATGCATACCTACAATGTTTTTGGTTATCAGGGATTTTCGTTGTCGGTCCTCCTCGGTCGTCGCGAGATATTTAGTTTTTTGCTTGTCGCGGCGCGGCGCTGTTGCATTTGTCGTATTTATTTTTAGATTAACTAAAGTTCAATGGTACTTTTGGCAGTGATGCAAAAATGCATTCAAACTGTGTGCTCTTCCAAGAGTGATGTATCTACATGGTCCTTGCCTTATAGCCAGGCTGGTGAAGTGATAGATGTCATATTATGATGTTGACTTTAATTAAAAGTAATTTTGACAGAAGATGTGAATATACATAGACGAGTTATTTGGAGGAGACACATAATTAAATAGCACTTCGATATGGCGCTACCTATGCACTTCGTTTGATTTCCCAAATCGCTAGCATAAATATAGAAAACAAAGGAATTTTGGAGCGTTAGGATTCTGCCCATAAAACCGCACTTTAAAGCACATTTGGACCGTATCCTTTCCTACGATCCACGAACATAGCACATAAATGTAATTGTACTCGAAATAGAAAAATAGTATCGAATCAGCTGTCAACGACATCAATGACAGCTGTCATACCCGATAAAAAGATACAATCTGAATTCAATTTAAATAAAAATCTTTGTATTTCCAGAAAACACTCTTAAACACTAAAAAACAACAAAAAACATTCAAGCATTCCTTACCAAGCCTGCAGTGGAGCGGCAAATGCAAACTGCTGTGGCTGATAGTAGTTTTGCGTTGCCAACAACTGTGGGGCCAACAATTTAGGCTGCTGCACACCAAACACTGTTGGCAACTGTAATTTGGCAAATTGCGGAGCCACTGGAGCAGCCTGGAAGTACGCCAACTTTTGAGGAGTATATCCGGCGGCTGCAAGTGGAACTAACACAAAACCGGTTGGCTGTGCAGCGGCCGTGGTTGTCGTTTTGGTGGTTTCAGCTTCGTCATTTTCGGTATCTCGCTCCTCGCTGCCCTGAGTCAGGCGGCCGGGTTTGATGTCTATAGCGTTGCTTACTGCGGCAACCGTATCGACTTCTTTACTCTCCTCTAATGATTCGGCGCTATTGCTATCGGGGGTGGCTTGGGTGGCGGGTGTTTCCTGAGGTGGGCCATATTGACGGGATGGCTGCAATTGCTGCCGTTGGAATTGGACTTGTCGCTGAGATGCAGCAGCTTCTTGAGGAGCTCCATATTGGCGGGATGGTTGCTGGGGTCTGGCGATTTGTTGCTGCAGTTGGGAGGCAGCTGCTTCTTGGGGTGCTCCGTACACTTGGGATGGTCGCTGTGGACGTGTATGCTGTTGAGGTAGTTGCTCTTCTTGAGGTGCACCATATAATCCGGATGGCTCTTGAGGCAGAGAAGCTTCACTCTCTGAAGGAGTTCCATAGAGTTGACTGGGCTGTTGTTGTTGTTGTTGTTGCTGCTGCTGTTGTAATAGCTGTTGCTGTTGTCGCTGTTGCTGTGCCTGGTATTGTTGTTGCAGTTTGACAATTTGAGCCAAACGCAATTGCTGCGCAATAGCTTCATCCGATGGCAGATTAAAGGTCCTATTCGGTCTGTATCCAGCTGCTGGGTAAGGAGCCGATTGCTGTTGTTGCTGTGGTGCA